>CM061348.1:24570256-25820256 GCA_030867105.1 Liasis olivaceus | reverse complement strand
GTCAGCAGCATGTATGTGTGAATTGCATGGGCTGTGATAGGAAACAAGCCAAATGAATATTAGGCCTCTCATGGTCAGGAGGGATTCATGGGTAGTACTAAGCCATGGTCTGTTTAATTATGGTTTATTAAATAAAATACAATAGGCTTCTTTAAAATAATGCTAAACCATACACTGTTATTTACACACCATTAGAACTCAGTTCATGTACACTCGAAGCCAGTGTTTCTCAACCTTGGCAGCTTTCAGGTGGGTGGACTTCAGCTCCCACAATTCCCCAGCCAGGCGGTTTAGCATATTATCTGCACTATGGTTCTCAATGTGCTCATCCATTTGAATACAGATGAGGCCCCATTGTTGTCTAAGAACCACAGATATTTGCAGCAAATGCAAATAGATTGGATGGTGCAATGAGGAGCCTAGATTGAACGTCAGTGTATCAAAACCAAGATAGTTGGGTTTGCCAGAGAAAATGACTGCAAGTTATGCATAAATAGGAAAAAACAGAAGCAAGGAAATGAATCTGTGTAATTTTGTGTACCTTGTGTGCTTTGACAGAATGTTTATCAAAGATGGGAAAATGGATGGAGAAATTTTAAGATATGCAAACACTGATAGAAGGTTAGCAGGTACGTGTGTTCTATTTGAGGAGTGAATATTTCAAAGTGAAAATTGCTGTATGTAAGAGCATGCTTCTGCCCACATTGTAATATGGAAGTGAGAGTTGGATATATTAGGAGAAGCACAAAAATCAGTTGAATGGGGTGGGGTACTTAGGGATTAGTGTTGATTTTATATAGCTGTGTATATAGCTTTAAAGGACTATTTTGAAAAAGGCACAACAGAAAATCCTAATAGAATTATTAGTGCTTCTTGTGTTACTATGAATTTTAACTTTCTCCTTTCCTTTCTGCAATTGTATATCAAAATGGCTTACCTTTTAGTTATCTGTTAAAACTTACAGTTTCATAAATTTGTGTATAGCATAGGCTGGTAACTTGCCCTGATCCCTTTGTTTAATATTGGTTTAGTGGATCAGAGACCAGTATTTTTCCTTTATTATTAAACATTGGGGTTCCAGAACTGCTGGGAATTCTAAAAATGTGACTGTGCAAATATGAAGATGTATGTGGAGATTAGCCATGTGGATTTTCAAAATATAACAGCTGTTCCATTTGAGCAGCACTGTTTTTCCTACAAGGCTGTTGAAATGGCAGTGTTAGAATCATCTCCCATGGTAAAACCTTAATCCTGCAAGGATATTAATATAAATCCTCTTCTACAGTATGTGTGATCACCTTTCCCTTCGTATCTATTTTTCTGTCCATCCAGCCTTTTTACATAACACAGTTATAGACAAGTAAGTGCAATTCTATTGGCAATTTATTCCCAATTAAATTACATTTGTGAGTCATTTCCACTATACTGGTCTTGAAGTGGTGTTAGGTGCTAGTTTGTAGTTCTGAGGCTACCTGTAGTAACAGTTTCTTAGCTGCCTGTTCCATCTGGTTCCTTAGCCCCATCTGCTATTTTGTCATCCCAGAAAAATTGTAGCGGTGGTTTAGGTGGGAAGAAAAATGGATAGGACATTCCATGGATGCCAAGATTCAAGTTTTTTAAGGAAGCTGAACTTGGGACAGGAGGAATATTACATAGGGATCCAACCTGTCAGCTGTGGAGAAGTACCTTATAATTCTCCAGATGTTGTTGAACTCTAAGGAGGATTAGAGTTTTTGTAAGCTTCAGAGGGATTATGGGTGAGGGATGATAGAAGCTGCAATTGAACAACATCTGGGGGGCCACAATTGCCCATTGCTCTTGTAGGCAGTTTCTCAGATCTAGCTCAAAGGAGCAACTATATAGAAATCAGCTAGATGAGGAATGCTCACTTCCAGCCATATGACAGTTCCTGTCATAGTTCTAAACCCAACAATTAATGTCATTGGCAGAAGAGAGTCAGAGGGAGAGAACAAATTCCAGACGAACTTCTTGAAGGCTCATGTTCAAATCACTGATCGTTAGATAGCTTGGCGGATTTGATTTTGGGATAATTATCCTCTTTCTATCTAATCTTCCTCATAGGATGTTTTGTGAGAATACAAGCAGAACTGATTAAGAAAATGCATGTATGCTGCCTGAGTTTTTTGGAGCTGTTGTTATTACTGTTTTGGCAAACTTGGATTGCACTGCATAGATGTTAACCAGTTTACCATTAGAATCAAATGTGCTCTTCTTCCTAACTCCACTACCATGGTTATATATAAAGATACTTTGGATGTACTGTGTGCCCTCAACCCTTGATATATGAACTAGAATTATTTTACTGTATAGCTCAAACATAAAACTTTATTTTAAAACATGTATATTTTTGTACGCAGGCAAATCCAAATGCAGGTATTCTCCTTTCACTTGAAATAGGCCTGGTTTGGGAAATGCATTGTCAAAGATGTTACCAGCATAGCACTTACACCACATGAATGTTTATAGCATGGCTAATGTTTCTTAGGAGATTAAGTGTTACTTGTCATCAGGTTATTTCCTCTGTAGAGGAGTAAGTAGACTATGCTCATATTTTAAAGTCAGGGCACAAGCTGCTGATATATTAAGCCCTCTCTCAATTCCCTTTTGCATTTTTCTGGTTGGAGACATGCGTGATTAGTTTCAAGTCCCCTCCCCTTTCCTTTTGGGAAAGAAAATTCTTTTTTCCATAATACAACATGGAAATCATATTCACTAAATAGCAGGTCCAGTTACTGAGTGTCTAGACTGTTGCTGGCTTCTTTCTGCTGGGGAATATCAGTAACTCTCCTTACCAGCTAGTATTTTCCCAAATAGGTTGTACATGATCAGGTTGCTCAGTAAAATTCAGAGGAGCAAATTCAGCAATCCAGTTCTTCATCAACAGCACAGTCCTTGTGCTGGTCCTTATACCAGTTACTACTTACTTCACATCATTTTTTGAGCTTGGACTCTGAGTGACAGGCTGAAGGCTGCACTTTAAAAAGTGGGTGAGAACAGGTCCAACCCTAAAATCGATTAATTCACTTTAAAATTTAATTGCAATTGTGTTTTATTTTTCTCTTGTACATCCTTCCTGGCTTTCTGCCCATAGGGCATTCTGCCTTTACAGGGTCACTGATAGCATACAAGGTACCCATGGTCAGAATTCCCTTTAGCACCCTTCACAAAAAAAAAAAAAAAAAAAAAAATTAACTATTCAAGGTTATTAAATATAATTATGTGAGGGCCTATGGGTGTAGGTTCCATCATGGGTCTCACTGGCCAATTGTGCAAGCACAAAGTCAACAACCCTGTGTTGCTGATATTGTATCTTCTCTTTTTGTTACTTTAAAGTGGCCCCCTTCAAGTGGCCCTCTTGTGCGATGCACAATTTGCACACCAAATTGCAGTGGTCCTGGGCCTTAAGTTACTTTAACTACTTAAGTACAGTGAATATGATTGCTCTCATGTAAATAAAATGTTCACAATCTGTTGCACTTAAATTTTCAGTTCAGGACTTTTTAGAGGGGCTTTGGCAGGCTGAAAAGAAGGTAGGGGGATATGCTGACCTGAGGTAGAAAACAGCTGCTTGAATGTGCTTCCCTCAGTATAAATCCCACTGAACCTTGTTAGACTTCCTTCTGAATAACTACATGCTCAGGATTCATTGCTGCAGGTTTAATCTTGTATTTTGGTTCAAGTGAATTTTCAGCTTCATGAAAAATGGCCAGTTCCTATGGACATTTACCATATTTTCTTCGTTTGTTACCTCCCCCCCCACCCCGCCACCGATGCTTTATTCATTTTTTGCTTTTACTGCAATTCTGATCTTTCTCCCATTTCCCAAAACATATTAATTCTAATTTTTTCCCTAGTAACGGATGCAGCCCTTCCATACTACAAGACTTGCATGGCTCTTTGGTGGATATTAAGAATGCAGGTCTAAAAATAACTGCACCAAATGGGCAGTTGCTTTTGAACGTTGATGCTGACAGATTTATATTCCTGCTCAGCAAACCAACTTTAGTTGTTTAGTGGCAAATGGGCCTCTTTCAGCAGCAGGTATCCAGGTAACCATGTAACCAAGTCAGCTTTGTCCTGAGCTGGGCTGAGTTAAACCCTTTTGGCTGACCAATTGCTCGGAAAAAAGTATTTGAGATGTTACTTTTATTTCACGTTCATTCCCTGGACCCAGACTGAAAGTGATGTCTTTTTGCCTTGCCTTTTGAAGCTGGACAACCTTTAGAGATTTAGAGGGGCACTATCTAAGCTGTGTTTGGTGTGTGCAGATAATCTTACAAGACACCAGAGTTGGGTTAATTATGCAACAAAATTATGTGTAATTTATGATGTAAGGTATTGCTAAACGAAGTGCTGTCACAAAGTCTGTGAGTGGGTGCACATGTGCACAGATATTAATATATATCTTCTTTGCATATATTTCTAACTGAGAATCTTATCATATTGTGTGTGCACTGTTTTGAGATCATAGTTACGATAGAGCAGTGCTGGCTTTGTAGGTCTACCAAATCTGGGCTGCAAACATCTAGATAGATGCAGTTTGCATCTAGCTTGCATCTACAATAGTTGGCAGCAAAATGTTAGAATTTTCTGTGTCCTTTTCAGGCCACCTAATGATTGCCCAGATTTTTGCAATATAGTACTGATCTGGTAGCCCTGGTAGGTTTGGGAAAGATGTAGTGGTTGGTGAGACTGAAGGATATAGTTCAGTACAAAACCATAGCTTTCCATCTTTAGTTTAAATGTAAGGATGAGAAAGATCCTGTGAGAAAACATGCTGAGTTTGTACAAATGGAACAGGCAGCACTAACTAGAGAGAACAGGAATAAGCACAATATTTATTTGAAGAATGGGTTAATTCTGGAGCAGACCATTTGGCTTGGCTACAATGATTGGCTTCATTAAATTTTAGAAGTTTTGATAAGTGGCTGTTCTCCAAACCTTGGTTGGATTTGTTTGGTTTTGACTCTGCATGTTGTCTGAACTTAGTCATGGTGGGTTTATAAATGTGACGCATGAATCTTAGCAACTGTGGCTCATTTAGCAACCCATGGTTAAACAAACATTCTTTATTTATTTAACAATATTTAGATTCCACTCCAATCCTGACAGACTCTGGCCAGGTAACAACAGGGAAAACCTACAATGTGAAGGAAGAAAAAAAAGAAAGAAAAGGCAATAAATAAGAATTAAGATCCTACAGTCAAGGCACATAAGCAATTAAGGGCCAAGAATACATTGGAACAGAATATATTTAATTTGTATATGAAAAGAAAATAGGGATGGGCCCATCCATACTTCTGGGGAAGGACGTTTATCATAAGAACCTAACTTCTGTGTGCTTGTTTGGGTGTGTATGTACATTGTCATTGTTATAAATATGTTTGCTCAGGCTTAGTTGTAGTCAGTTGACTATCTTAAGTTTGTCCATATGTATTTACATATGCAGATGAACACACCCTTTTGTTAGCTTTGGGTAGTTCCAGAGATTCATTAAATCCTCTTGACCTCAGGATGATAATACTCCAAAGGTCTTATTTTCTGGCTCAGGAAATTTGATTTCCACCCATTGGTCTCCACAGTACAAGTCACAAAATCAAAACTTTGGTTTCTGAGAAGTGAAGATCAGAAACAGAATTCCTGGGTAGATTGGATGATCTTCTCCATAACCATTCACACCATAACCCGCTAATGGTCATAACAGTCACCAGGAGGTTTAAAATGTATGTTGTAGAAATACTGGCCATAGTCAAATTCTACAAAGCTTGCATATGATCTTTTTTAGATATCCAGGGGATATGGGAAGAGGTTCAATATGATGTGAGAGGTGCTGTGACTGGTGACAGGACCTTGATTCCCCAAGGAAGTCTACAAGTGGCCGGTACAGCTCCTATTCAGGAAAGAGGCAGAAAATCTTCCTCATAATGAACTTGTTTCAATACTTTCCATGCTTCGATGTTGTGTGGTTAGCTGAATTACAGAATGTGGGTTTAAATACTTTTTCAGCTCTTTTAATTGTTATACTGAGGCTGGTGTTCCCCTCCTCTGGTGTTACTTAATTGTTTCTGCAAATCCATTTAAGCTGATGGGTAAGAAAAACTGTACAGGATTTTAATTGATGAAATAAATCCTATTATTATAATCTAACAAATCAACAAAGAGTTATTTTATTTTATCTCATAACAATACATTTTTATGGTACCGTAGGAGTAAAATATATATTATATAATGCTCTGCTACATTATAATAGCATTGTGCAAATTGAGTTCCTTGACTGTACCCGAGTTTTTGATGTAGCATATTGTCTGCAAGTCTGCAGAGAGAGGTCTGTGTTTGAGGTCAGCAAACCCAGCTGATTCTGTACTCAGGAGTACTCGATGACCTCATAATCATGTCGGTACATGTATATAATGACCAGCCAGGTGCCAATAAAAGTCATTGCCCTCTATAGATTGCTACGGTGCTGTGCATATGAGATTTGACTAGAAATGCAAGAATTCTCCAAGACAAAGGTTTTATCCCACAATGGTGGGATCTTGCTCTGATGTTCAGCCTTATTTCTCAGTAAGCAAAGGATTAGGTTTTGGGCTGCTTCTTGTGCTGACTTCACGTAAACACGCACAATCTTGGCACTAGTGCTGCTCCTTGTTCATCCTTATGAGTCAAATGGATTATTCCAAAACTTGTGAAAGAAAGGAGAAACTCCAGCTCATCTCTGGAGATGCTCCCCTTGATTTGTACCCTTCCCATTTTTGATTTGGACCCACCGCCACCAGCAGGCAGCCCTCAGGATAATTTTGAAATTATAATGCAGCTCTCAGGTTGAAAAATGACATTCTTCACCTTTACCGTATGTTTCTGTGCAGGCAGATCCTTGATGACAGCAGGCTCTGTGGATGAGATTGAGAAAGGAACTGTACATAGGAAAATAGCTGCCTTGGCAGAAAAATCACAGCATTCAACCCTCCGTTGCTGTTTAACTCAGTGGGCCTATCAAGCAAGTTTCAGAATATTACAATCCAAATAAAAAGGAGCTTTTGTGAGCATTTGAAAGCAGTCACAAATTGTATTAGTTAAACTCCTGTTTCATTACATCTGTCCTTCATAGGATTACCCACAAATTCCATACCTGCAAGGGGCTGGATTGAACCAAATGAGCGGAGGGTTTGCTTTTCTTATTTCACAACTGCTCTTTACTCATATTTTATTATTTTGGGCCCTGTGCATTGATGCTATGATCGTACCAGTAGTATCCACCCTGGGATACTACTGTGTGGGAATGCATGTGTCCACCTCCTGCCTACCCAACATATTGGCAAGGCATTTTTTCATAAGGGTATAAAATGGTTTAGCCATGTCTATAATTGAAGCATAGACTCATTTTGTAAATGGGTAATATACAGCTGTTACATTTGTTAAAAGTCCTCAAGATTGTGTTGACCCTCTTCCATTGTGGATTAAATAAGGATATTTCTCTCCAGCATAAGGGAGCAGGATGGATTTTGAGAGTGCACTGGCCTTTGTAGACACATGAGAACTGATTGTACCAATAGTAGCTCAGGGTTGAACTGTGGAGTCCACTGAAGATGTTACCAAGCCAGGTAATGAAACGTTTGCAAGAACATAACCAAGCTCAGAGAACCCTAAGGACTCCACAGAACTGATTGTATCAGCAAAGTGATTAAAGGAAAAAAACCCCACCACCCTTGATTTGTTATTCACCGTTACTACAAGAAATGCAATGTGTAACAAGCATTCTTCAACTTTGTTTGCTGGCTGACCTTTCCAGAAGTCCATGAAAGGATAATGGTAACCGGGCCTATTTCCCAAGGTGATATTTGTATGCTAGATCAGAGATCCATCAACCTTCATCTGACGGGCTTTGAGGAGGGGAAAAAATTATCAAGGGAAAGGCGGTTTTTATTACTGGTCTCAACAAGCATCCTTTATATGTTGACATTTTGGTAGCCAATCCTCTTCAGATCTCTGGCTGCTTCTGAAATATGCAAGGCCAGATTTTCAGGGCATTGTTCAGTTGATATGTTAGATCATATATGCACCATCCAGGTTGATACAACTGAATCTCTCTGGGTTCAAAGCTGGTAGAATGATAAGGCAGTTGTAGAGTATCTACGCTGCACATAGCAGGTGCAGCCTCAGCTCTGTCAGGCCAGGAAAAAATCTTGTCTGAAGACCTGGAGTGACACTGCCAGTTTGCAACAATACTGATGTAAATGGAGCAGTAGTATTAAGTCGTTCTTACATTCCTAATGTTAGGAGAGCTATCACTGAAATTACAGATAACCTAGATATCAATCTGTAAGTAAAGCTCACCTACAGTAACACACAGTATTCAGGTTTATTTATGTTCCACATTTGTATCCAAAACAGTTAAAATAAATCAGATTCATTAATCAGAGCAACATAAAGGCAGTTGACTGAATGAAAGTGTATTCCAGTCAGAGCACCCAGATAAAGGCAGTTGACGGTAACAGATTAATTTTTAAAAAGCCTATTAGGAAGCATTAAGAACTTTAAATGGATTTCTTATATAGGCAAAAGTATGAACAAGATCATGGGTGGAGAACCTCTGGTCTTCCAGATACTTCTGCAATATGACTCCCATTATCTATGACCACTGGCACCCTGATCTGCTTATGCTGTCATTGCACTGCTATTCTGTATAAATCTCTGCTTGTTACCACCACCACAACAAAAAAATGCTATTCCATTCCATTCAAAGGTATTTCCATAAAGATACTTCCATTATCAGTCATTTATTGCTAAATGGTGCCCTTACTTAATTGAATGCTGTCCATCTGTCATACAGGAAGTTCCTAAATCTTCATGAATAATGTAATTATATTTGAAGCATCAAGTTATGCTCTTAGTAGCATAAAAACAGAAAGTAATATCCTGATAACTTAGAAGGAAGTATCTTTATAATCCAGCCAACTACATGGATTTATTTTATTTGAAATAAAACAGGATTTTAAAATAAATAAATACAATGGAACATTAGGAATGTAAGAACGACTTAATACTATTGCTCCATTTACATCAGTATTGTTGCAAACTGGCAGTGTTCACGAATTTAATTTGTTCCGCGACTCTGGTCGTGACCCGAAATGGTCGCGACCAGAATCAAATTTTCCCATACGGTTCAATGTAAATACAGTTAATCCGTTCTGACCCCAAATTTAGTCGCCAACCGATTTCTGGTCACGACTCGAGTCAAATTTCCCCATAAGGTTCAATGTAAATACAGTTAATCCATTCTGAACCATGTTTTTTTTAAAAAAACCCGCAAAAATATGACACAAAGTACAGTATGAAGAGAGAGAAAGCTAACCTTGCTCGGGAGGGAAAATGGCCGTGCTTCCTGCTTGGAGGGAGAGTCCCCTCCCTACAGGAAGTCGCGACCACGTGACACGGGAGGGAAAATGGCCACACTTCCTGCTTGGAGGGAGAGTCCCCTCCCTACAGGAAGTCGCGACCATGTGACACGGGAGGGAAAATGGCCACGCTTCCTGCTCAGAGGGAGAGTCCCCTCCCTACAGGAAGTCGCGACCACGTGACACGGGAGGGAAAATGGCCGTGCTTCCTGCTTGGAGGGAGAGTCCCCTCCCTACAGGAAGTCACGACCATGTGACACGGGAGGGAAAATGGCCGCAGATCCTGTTCGTCACCCGATACAGCGTTTGCGACCGGAGGTAAATTTTTGCGGCCTGAGCTGGTCGTGACCCGAATTGTTTGTGAACAGATGCGTTCGTGAACCGAGGTTCCACTGTATACATAATAAATAAATAAAACATAAATAAAATTTGAAGATAAACTTTTTCTAGTATAAAGGAAATATAACATTGTCTGATTGAGACCTTAAAATAAATCAATTCATTAAACTATTATAAAACATGTCTTACTATATCCTACAACTTACAGAATAATGCATCAGTCAAGGTTTGAATAGTGTCCTTGCTGAAATATTCCAGTGTAGCAACCAAAATATACTAATTAGTAAAAGGCTATATATGAAAGCCAGCTACAAATTTTACTGCATGTGGGAAGGCAATTTATTGCAAGACATGAGTAATAATACATCTAAAATAAAGAATAAAAGCTGAAATCCTTAGACAATCTAATTTTGTTTCTTTCTCTTTGCTATCTTAGGTCTAACACAATTTATATGAATTTTATGGACACCATTAAGCAAGGTTCCTTTAATAAAGCTTAAAGGCACAATTAGCAACCAATTTTCTAATTGTAAAGCATGCTTTAGGCAATGGTGCAAAGCAGTTTCTTAAATGGAAAGTGAATTAAATTAACTTCAAAAGCCAGCGGTATTTTCATTCAAGAAACTTGGTTGCTTTCAAAATGTAATTTTGTTCAGATTAAAGATCTTAATACCTTTCTTGTTCTCATGAACAACCTTCCTTATTTTCCTTTGTGGATTAAGGTGGTTTTTTTTACAATGCAATCCATAGTATATTGGTTTGAAAATATACTATGTTGAATTGATTATAGTCCCATGAAAGTGCATCTAGCTTGCAGCCTAAATGGGTGTTCTAGCAACCCTTCTAGCAATTGCTAAGAAACCAGAAATTGTAAGCTGGGTTGCTGGAAGGCTAAGAAAAGCCTGCTTTACCCCCCGCCCCCCAACCCTGCCACCAAGTGATTCTGCTCAAGACTAAAGAAAATCAGGAACTGTAAGCAAAATCATTGGAAGCAACTAGGTTTCCTCTTCCCTCCTGGTGATCTCTTGCAGATCACTGGGTTCCCACTTCTGTTAGTTCTAGAAATCTAGCAGTCTGGTTCTCAGGGGGGAAAAATAATATTAGGCTGGTCAGCAGATGACCAAAAAAAAAAAAAAATATGGCAGGGCAGTAGGAAACCAGTAGTCCATTTCCTCCAAACTAAGTGAGTATGCTGATCAGGCAGGAAACATAATAGCTCCTTTGGCCATACTTCTAGTGACCCAAAACTGGATACAAATTCCCTCTCTTGGATATAGTCAGTTTTGCAGACTGGAAAAATGGGAAAAGATCTCTTGCCTTCCAAGTTAATTGAAGAGAGACCACAAGATTAAATACACAATGGCTTGAGTTCAATACACAATACTACTTATACAGTATTATACGCTAATACTGTTCCGGCTTACATACAAATTTGACTTAAGGACAGACCTTGGGAACGGAACTCGTTCTTCAGCTGGGGACTACCTGTACCAATGAAACAGCTGCCAATGAAACACTCTGGTGTGTTGCAGAAGATTCGGAAACAGAGTTCTGCAGTGCTACACTTTAGGTTGCAGACTGATTACTATTAAACAGGTCACAAAAAGGGATTACCTTCTCATATAAGATTTCCATCCAAATGAAATTTCATGGATTTAATTTCAGCTAGTCTGGAGCTACAGCGAGGTGTGTCATGGGAAATAATGTTCTGAACAGCTAAATGGAAAGACATGATTTCTATTTGGAAGGAACACACAGAAGCTCACAACACACACACACACAGAGAAAGAGCTTTATTTTGCTGAATCCATCCACTTCTTTCCAAGTTGTCCTGCGGGGGGGGGGGAGGAGGAGGAGGAAGAGGATTTTGGATGTTGCCCAGTTACAAGACAACTGCAGTTACCCCACCTTAGATAGATAATCTGTACAATGGAAAAAAGTATGGTACCAAATTATTTTCAAAATGAATGAGTGGGAATACAAATCTCTCAATTTCTCAGGACAATCCCCAAAGTATAACAGAGTGAACCACATACTTGGGTGAATGATTCTTCCTCAGTCTATCCTTAAACTAAGGGACAAAACAATTAAATGCTTTGGAATTCGCACTAGCATTTTAAGAATCTTTCATAACTTCTAAGAAAAAAACAAGTTAAGGAAAAACAGGAACTTTTGTTGCCATCTTTTGGGTATTTGGGGGGGGGGGGGGAAGGAAGAGGTTGTGTGATGTCCTAATGCCCAATCAGTTAAAATCTAGGATTTACTGACTGATTTTTATCAGCAGTCCTGGCTTAGTGTGCACCAGGAATAACCTCTTTATCAGAATTTTTTCTTCTTTTTTTATACCTCCATCCATGGGTCTTTCCTCCATCCCCTTTTCCTCATTTCTCAAAGAGGAAGAAAGAGGAGAAAAATAGTGCAAAGAAGGAGTAAGAGACACCCAGCACCACAGACCAAGATAATTTCACCTACAGCCTGCTTAGAAATCTGTAGTTTTCTGATCTTCCAAGTTCACAAACCAGGAAGCCTTCTGAAATATCATGTCTGCCAGGTTCAAAAATTATTGCCTCAGTGGGATATGGGAAGAAGAGATCATTTGTTTTATTTTAAGAGAAGGGTGATAAGTTACTAAATTTTTTATACCTGTTGTGATGAAGGAGGAAGTCACTTTTTTATATACTTTCTTTTTCTTTACGATATTCTTATTTTTTCTTTCTTTTCTGTTTCTTTCTATTTTCTCCTTTTTTTCTGCACCTTCTATTTTTTCTTTTTATTCTTTTTTTAGTTTGTATTAGTTTTATTGTTGTAATTGTAATCTTTGATAAAATTACTATAAAAATCATTGCCTCGGTATTAGCTTCATTATCAGGTTAGTCCACTAAAATTTATCTGAAATAGTTGTTGATTAATAAAATTCAAGTGGTCATTACAAGTGGCAGAGCTTCTGCCCATGGCCATATAAACAAGGAAACCATTTTTGTGTTAGGGTTATCTTACTCTTTGCATTCTTCATGTCATTTCAACAAGAACTGATTGGGGGTAAAGGGTGTTCCTTGTCTATTAATTGCAATAACTATTCAGTCTTACCAAGAAAAGACAAAGGAAAGCAAAGCAAAAACATGGCAGGAAGTAGAGGAGAGGAAAAGAGTTGTGTGCCATCTTTCATAGCTTCTGCACATTTTATAAATGAAATGATTGTACTACGTAGAATAATAACCATCTTTTTCTGGAATGCGGAATATGCATTTACCACCTCTCTCTTGTGCACGGTTAATGGTAGCAGTGCGGCTAAATGTTGGCACACTCCAGGTTCCTTCGATTAAACAATGTCATTTAACAGGGCTCTTGAAGTGTGCCTTCTTTGTAGCAGTGCCTGCCCTCTGGAACAAGGTTCCCCCCAAGATCTGGATGGCCCCAACTCTGCTGTTGTTTAGAAAAGCTGGGAAGACGTGGCTTTTCACCTAGGCCTTTGGTGAGATTCCTCTCTTCATCATACTTGTCATCTTTTATATTTATCTTTTATTGATTTTATTGCAATTTCTTTGTTTGAGTGTTATGAGCCACCCAGAGTTGTTGAGATGGCATACAAGTTTAATATATATAAGATAGATGGATGGATGGATGGTTGGGCAGTCAGCCAGTTGTTTAGACTGGATTTGGCATTTTTATCCACTTAGCGAGTCCCTCCCAAGGACCTGGAATAGGCAGATGTTGAAAATGCATGGACAGGTTTTTAGCTAGAAAAACAATTTTAGTATAGAAATACAAGGAACAACCAAGGGGTAGATTCCATTATATATCATGGGCCTGAGATTATTTTACTCCCTCCCCCCTGCCCACTGTGCTTTGGTTCTTTTAATGCATAAAAGTCACATTTACCTCCTCAGGTGAACATTCCCCAAATGGTGCTTCTAACTAAATATAGTGCCAGATTATTGTGTCACGGTAATACTGGGACATGGGACATGTCACGTTGTGAAAGTGGAGAAAACTGGCAAATACAGCTTAAACAAGCAAAAGCAGTTGATGTTCTCTGGATACTTTAGCTTTCAGCTCCAGTCAGTTCCAGTCAGTTCATAGCCAGGGGAAACAGATTAGGAAAGTTGTGGACAAAATTATCTAGAGAGCACCATGGTGTTACCTTTGGTTTATCAGATAGATGGGGGTGCCCAGGCAATGTGCTGGAGAATACATCCGATGCAGGAATCAGCTAAATGCTCCCTTTTCTGGCTTCATTAACAACAGTGTTTCTAAGGAAGCAGGTGAAAACTGGATACAGTTCTTCTCACCCTGGGAGCTGACTCACACTCCCTCTGTCACACCTGTCTGTGTGAACTGAGAAGTATAACAAGAACTGAGAGAGGATACAGGAGAAGAAAACATCTCTACTTCTGTACCTGATGCTTCTGAATTCCTCTTGCATTTGCAGAAATCAAAGCTCTTTGAGGGGCCTGTGAATGCTTCATGGAAGAAGCCCGTGTTCATGGAAAAAGTCCATTGGGCTTTTGTTCATCTTAAGAACCAAGAACTCGAACACAAATAAGCCAGTGAAATTGCTCAGGGCTGCACATTGTACATAGTGCTGCCATTAGGTCTGCATATCTGTCTGCAATTTTATTTTTGGACAAGTATATTTAGGAAGCATTAAAGGTATCATTAAAATGCCAGTCACACTGTTCAGAAACATTTAAATGTTTGGAAGCTGGTTGAGAATGTAAAATGGAGCCTAGTAATTAAACAAGATTTGCACTGGGCAGTTGATTGACTTCTCTCTCTCTCTCTCTCTCTCTCTCTCTCTCACACACACACACACACACACACACAAACAGAGATAGGCAGCATCTGCCTGTTGTTGGTATTAGCTCATTTCTACTGCTCCATAGAAATTGAATATATCCTGGGATAGTGAGATTTGGGTCAGATCTTAGATTCATTCTTTCATGTATTATCACAAAGATTCTTTCAGAGATATTGTTCTACAAATAGGCATGCTTATTTAGCTATCGTGGAACTAATCACAGGGATATTCTAAGACCTTTAATTTAGTAGATGTGAAAAATATATCTCTCTACTCCAGGGATGTGAAAAAGTGTTGCTTTCCAGGTGTTGCCACACTACAAATCCCAGCACTCTCAGCAAAAATGGCCAGTGGTGAGGGTTATTAAGGCTGTTGTTCAACAACATCTGCAGGGTCCACCCATTCTGCTCTTCTATTAAGTAAACATAAATATTGTTCCTTCCACACCACCTGGCTTTCTGTCTGGAGAACTATCCAATTTTTCTTTTTCCTAGTTCAGCTCACTGCTGTTCTGTATTTGTTTAAGCAGACATAACCCATTCATTGGGCCTAGTCATTCATTGTCTTTCCCGTAATAACAGGACAGTGGGGTTTTCAGGATAAACCGAAGAAAATACTTCTGCATATGGTTAAACAAAGGAACTTATTGCCATGAGATGTAGTTGAAGCTCATCAACTTGGATGACTTAATATTGTATATCAGCCAGAGTACAAAGAAGGGGAAGTTAGAAACTAAATATTTGCTCAATAATGTTTTTAGAAAATTTTCTTTTCTCTTTCTTTTCTTCTTTTTTCCTGTTAGGTAATGTATCTTTAAATAATAAAAGAATGGACATACTGGCATTCAACTCAGAGATTTAAAAGGATTTTTAAAACCCTTTCCCTTTTTGTTAAAAGTAACTCAATGTATTCTGGTTTTTTTAATGATTAATTTAAAAAAATAATTTGGTTGGCTTAAAAGGAGAGGGAGTCACAAATCAAGGAAAGGAAAGCTTATCAACAGTTCATATAGTATCTCCAGAACATACCTTGCAATACTAGTTGCTAGGATCCTAAAATGGGAGGCAATTCACGTGCATTTATTTTATGAAATATATAACTTTTCATTGTAATCATAATGTGTCATTGGCATGGCCAATACAAGCCAAGAATACTCTGAGTACTTGACCCTGCATTCCTATGATCTAGTAGAATAACATCTTGATAAGAACATAATGTTTAGTTTGGGTGTTAGAAAGATGTTTTGGGTTGGGTGTAAGGAATTCCCCTATTGAAAGTTTCAGAATCCAAAAATTCAATCCTGTGTCAGCTTATCCAGAAATAAGTCTGACCTCTTAAAAAAGGCTTACTTTCTAGTAAAACTCCTTTAGTTTTGTTATGGAACCCATGAAACATCCAAGTAATGCATGTCATGAAATGAGTCGAACACAAATACACCCTTGTGTACCATGTACACCAGCCATCTTGTCTAGAAAAGCATGTGGATTAGTCTGCCTAATATGCTTGATCTTTGCCTTTTTATGTAGAGCTTCATTTTACAACAATAATCTTGCTTTCACCTCCACACTTACACAAAACATGATTAAAAGGCAACAGTAGTTTAGCATTACACAGCAAACAATAGCAACACTCTAAGGCAATCTTTCTCAACCTTGGCCATTTTAAGATGGGTGGACTTCAACTCCCAGAATTCCCCAGCCAGAATTCTGGGAGTTGAAGTCCACCCATCTTAAAATGGCCAAGGTTGAGAAACACTGCTCTAAGGCAACCGCTATGAAGACAGAAACAAGAAAGCTTCTCTCCTCCTTGCTCTGTTTACATTCGGTGCCCAAAGTCTTTGACCCTTTTGCATAAAATAGGTATATAATGCAAAGTGGGTTTTTTTTACATTAAACCTACAGTTTTTGCTTAGCCTGTTGGGCTTTAAGCACAAAATAAAGAGTTTATCAAAAGGTTCTGAGAGAGGTAAAAAGAGAGGGATCTGTTTGTAGAGGGAAAGCAAGCAAGCCAGCAAGCAAGCCGCAGTCAGCAAATCAAAATGGAAGATGAGACATCTATGTGGTCCTCCATGATTTTAGAGGCATAAGGCTGAAATTTCTGTAATCCTCATAGATTAGGATTCTGCTCCAGATCATACTTTTGGGCCAACCCAGGAGGTTGATGCAGATGCTAAGAATTGAGAAGCTATAATTTTACAGCAGAAGCTTGCAATACTGATTATATTTATTTTATAACCATTTATGGCATTTCTCTCATTCATCCTTCAAGGAACTTCCATCTCTTATATCCTCTAGTTCTCCAAATTCTATGAACAAGGGCATTCATGAGGTCTGTGTGTATGTCAAGAAAGTCAAGATGGTGGGTGCAAGCACAATCACGTGATGGAAGCCCCCCCTCCCCGCTGCTTTTTTACATGCATTGCTTTGGCTGTTGCTGCCATTTTGACACCTTCACCCCATGGATGCCTCTGTCTATAAATTAGGTAGTTAGGCTGAGAAACAGTAACTGAACAAAGTCAATCCACCATACTTCATAATTTAGGGGATTTGGTCTTTCTACTCCTAATCCAGAACTGTGTCTTAACTCAGGTGGGCATATAGCTTCGTGTTGTTGCTCCAGAGCCATTTCAACTTCAGTTGCTAAAACATGGCAATGTTGGCCTTCTCATCCTGAGGCAAAAAAAGACAAGAAAAGTGTAATATGAGCTATGTGTTAAGGTTAACATTTTTTTTTTAAAAAAGCACCCCTTCACCAAATTTAGTAAAGTAAAAGTAAATTGTGGCTCCTATGCCTGTCCTTGCCTCGCCTATTGCAGACCTCTAAAAATGCTAAGTGTGGTTACCCTCTTCCACTACTGTAAACTCCAGAATATTCTCTCAGCAAAACCTAGCTGGTGACTGAGGAAATACTTCTAGAGTGTGATGGGAATGCCACCCATATGTACATACATACACACCCACACACAGCACATACATTTATAGGGATACTGTGAGATGCTTCACATCGCTTGGTTCTTCTGCCCAATATTGTCTATTTTGGTGGAGGCTTTCCATTATTTCACATGGCAGCTTGTCCCAGAACTGTTTGAGGATACTCCTGGGCATTGAATTGGGGTTCATATAAACTTGATAAAAGGCATACAAGTTTAATAAATTATTATGGTTGGTCGCACAGTCAGCCAGATGTTTGGAGTGGATTTGGCATTTGTATCCACCTATTGAGTCCTTTTGAAGGACCTGGGATAGGCAGATGTTGTTATTTGATGGTGTTAAAGGTATCATCGCAGGATGCAAGCTGTTCCAAGTAAAGCTGCCTTTTGCAACTGAGTGATGGCGATTTTGTCAATGCCAACGGTCTTCATGTGGTGCTCCAGATGTTTTGGGATTTCACCCAAGATGCCTATTATGATTGGTACTATGTTTGCTTTCTTTTGCTACAATCATTCTATTTCTATTTGCGGGTCTTTGTATCTTGTGATTTTCCCCAGTTCTTTCTCTTCTATTCTGCTGTCTCCAGGTGTTGCAATGCCCACTATCCAGACTTTTTTGTCATTCTTATCAACAGTTGTTAACTCTGGAGTGTTATGTGGCAGATACCTGTCTGTTTGAATTTTAAAGTCCCAAAGTCTTCATTTTCTATTACTTTGTCTGTTTTGTGGTCCCACCAGTTCTTGCTTGCAGGCAAATGGTATTTCTTGCAGTCTTGTTGCTACTTTGTCATGCCATTGTTTGTAGTCAGCCAACAGCATGACAAAGTACAGTAGCAACAATAGTTCATTGGAATATCTGTAATAATATTATGGTTGGTTGCTTCAGATGTTTAGACTGGATTTGGCATTTTTATCCACCTATTGAGTCCTTCTCAAGGACCTGGGATGGTTGATGATGATGATGGTGATGGTGATGGTGATGGTGATGAGGATGACGACGTTCTTCACAGTAAATAGATGCTGTGCCACTGAGATATATCCCATTTCTCTCAGGGAACCTGGCTCAAGCCATGGGAAAATTATTTACAGTGCTGGAATTTAAACAACCGGCAAACTAAGTAGGAACAGTAGAAGAGTATCATTTTAACACTGGACCTGAAGTGAATGCAAAGACTTCCCTTAAAAGCCAGGCCATGATTGCTCTCCAAAAAGGTGAGGTAATACCACACTTTCAACTTGATGTACCTCTACCTCCATGGTTGAGGCAAAATCCTGTGTGAGGTGCACACAAAAAATGGCAGCAGCATTTTTTCTCCTGACCCCCTAGTAGGCAACCAAAATGTTTGGGGAGGTTGTTCCATGATCAAGCGTCCCCAAGCAAGTGCCCTTCAGTTATGTGGAGAGGTCAGTTCCCAAACAGGATACTAGGGGATACTGGTTTGGGGCAAGCTGCTCTAGATACCATAGTGAAGAAGGCCCGTCTGTACTCCCCGCTTGCCATTCTTCATAAACCAGGGAATCTTAGTCTCTTCTTGGGCACAAAAGGCACTGACTAAGTGGCCTTTGACAATATTCTGGCTGCAGACCATTGAGGGCCTTCAAGTGAAGTCTATTCCTAAATTTGCTCCAGAGCACCCTGGTAAATATTGTAGTTATAGTGATAGCAAAGTGATGAGTTAATACTTCTCTTGCTGCATTCTGAGCCATTCCAACCCTTTTTCAAAGACGAAGCACACGGCAACAATCTAATCTGGATGTCACAAGGCCTCGGGCTCTCAGCTTAATGTGGAAAATTTGGTGGAGCTGCCATCTCAGCACATTGTAGCATTCCTACACAGAAAACATCTGGTCACAGGAAACTGAGAACCTTGCGTGTAAATCATACTATAAAATAATCCTGCATGTGTGTATACATAAACACTGAGACCCTGTGACAAATTGTCTGTATATGACATAGTACGGGGCAGGATCTTTGCTTCGCTAATGGAAAGGCTGTTATTTCTAAAAGATGGTCCAGTAATCTCTACAAACTAAGAGTCAGGTCAATATTTCATCTTCAGCAGACTCTTATTCAAGTTGCAGCTCCTGTCAGCTTGCAGTCAATTGAAATAACGGAGGGAGATAACGGTAAGTAATGCACGGGCCTGTACTGAAATGCTGACGGCCATATATTTGGTAATTTGATGCTTCATAAATGAAATCTTCTTGTTCAGTATTTGACAGTGCTAGCTGTCTCATTTATCTGTCTGCGTGTTCACGCAGCAGTATAAATTGTAGGCGAGTGCACGGCTTTGTGGGGGCGAGGTGTGAAAAATAAAAATAACAGCTAAGGAGGGGGCAGTGTTGTTCAGGCAAAATGGTTCTACTTCTCTTGTTCTCAATCTCTCTCTCTTGCCTGAGCTGGGGTGGGGTCAGAGAAGGTGTTTTAATCCTTAAGTGCTGTCAAAAGCCCCAACAGATTGTATCTCTCTTGGGATAAGATGAAAACACAGGCGCAATTAATAATCGACACTATTAGCAATTTCTCTCTCTGCCCATGTCACATTTTAAAATACAAAACAGGCTGAGCATGAGCACTGCATCAGGTCGTCGTACCCCTCGGGAACCTTTTGATATCACTGTGCAGACCTTATAATAAAAAAGCTTAATTTGAGGCTGGGATTGGCTTTAGAAACTGAGAGAAATGGAAGATTTCAGGCATGTGATGCATGAAAAAAATAACGAGAAAAGTACTTGTGGACTTGGCATTCCTCTGTGTTTCTCCTCACCAGCCTCCACACAACCAGCAGATATCTGGGTTTACGGAGCTTCCTGGCAGATTTCAGCTGCCGCAGCTCTCTTCAAAAATCAAACACAAATGATATTGGTAACGATTCGTCATCCTGGGCCAGTGCCTCAGAAGAATGACGCAGGCATAAAGAGAGGGTTTGCTCTGAATTACGTTTTTCTTCAGATGGCATCCTAAAGCCCTTTCAAATAGCTGGTCATTTTCTGGTGCCTTCTTCACTCACCCACACTGCAGCACTGGCTACATTTAGGGCACAAAAAGCAGGTCAAGGAGGATGTACAAACTGGTGCCAGCCCAATGTCTTAGGCCTCAGTTTGCATAATTGGCTGGAGATTACAGGAGTAACAAACCCAACATCTCCAGAAGGATGATATAAAATGTGAATGAGATATTTCAGCACGTGTCAGGGTTCTTTTTTTTTTTTTTAATCCCGAGGCTGCATGCACTCTCCCCAAAGCCCTGGGTGTCTCAGAGCCCCTTCAAAAAAGAAATAAAAACTTCCTCAATTTGAGCTCCTCTCTGGTAGCAACCTGGGCATACCCAGACAGATTTCTTGGCCGCAATATAGAAGTGGTCTGCCCTTGCTTTTTTCCAGGATGCTGCTCTTGCCTCCCCAGCCAAAGGATTTCCTGGTGGTGTCCCATCCAAGCACTGACCAGGTCTGACCCTCCTCTTCCTCCTCCTTTCTTTTTACAATCAGCCAAGGTTTGGCATCTGCTGTGATAGTATTTTTTTTAAGTGGCAGAAAGGGAAAGCTATGAAATGCTTAAGAGAGTTTTTGTTTTGGAGGGTCAAATCTGTGATACAGACACGTACAGAAATGATTGGTCATAGTATAATCAACATAGGCCTGAGATCAGCTTTATCAGGAGGTCTACTTTAGGGTCTGGTTGGTGGGTCCTACTGAATTCTATAATAAACTTCAAAGCTCAGCTTTTTAGCAGAACAGAATTGCTAAAAAGCAGTAAGGTTGGAAAGTGTTGGCTATGGTTGGAAAGTGTAGGGCTGGTTGGGATCAGAAATGAGATCTCTGAGCAAGATATGATGTATGTGGTTGGGATGAGTTTTAAAAAAAGGATCTCGGGTTGCAGTGCTGCAACAATCAGAACCAAACCCTGCTGTGTTAGAACTTGGAGAGGTGGTCAATTAAACAATGTAGAAAAATACAGCTTCATACATTGTATTACATGCAGAAATACTGCGACATTTCATCTAAAATGCAGGGAAGGGGTTGTGGGGCACTTTTCTATGTCTTCCAAAACTGAAGTCTTGCTTGTACCCTTGCTGGTATTGTTGTTTTGCTTCAAATAGCCCAGCAAATTTACCATGGATTAAAATGATTTATTTTATGATGTATTACTGTTTGTATCTCCCTGCCTACAATCTCCTAATCTGTTTTCTAATCACTTTCCTTCCTCTTGGAGTAGAAAGATAGATAGATAGATAGATAGATAGATAGATAGATAGGCCTTATTTCAAGCTCATTTGCCATTCAGCCTACACAAGGTAATGTCATAATAAAGTGTTAGGCTCTAAAGTGCCAGAAGATTGTTACTAATATGGCCAGTAATTTGTCTAACATAAGTTTATTTGATCTGTGCCAAATTTATCGATGCTGCTTTATCTATAGCTGGTTCTATAGCCTTAGTGTCTCATCCAGGCTGTGACCCACTCAACGTTGGTATGAGAATAAACTTTTAAACAAACTCTTGCTATTACTGCAAGATCACAGGAACTTAAAGATGCTTTCCAATAAAACTGTTCCAATAACAAACACTGGCCTTTTCTAACTAAATCTTGTAGCAAATATTTTCCTGATGTTAACATTGATGAATTATGAACTTGTGAACCCAAAGAAACACTGGAACAGATTTGATCTGCAATCGTTTGCTTTGTGTTTTAATGACTTTGTTTATTTCACTCATCCTTAGTGATTCACCATGTAGAATAAACATGCATTGAGGGATTGTGATAAATATATGCAAGCAGGTAACGTTTAAGGAAAGAAAGCAACAATTTTCAGCGAAAAACAAGCCAAATGTAGGAAACCTTGAAGAAAGCTTCAAAGGAATTTAGATCTTAAGCATTTTGATGAGCATTTTATGACTGTTCCTGGCTAGCTTTTATCTCCATCTGCCTCTCATGGGTTAGAGCCATTGATTAATGATACCTATTAAAGTAAGCAGAGGTGATTTTGGGTCATTTTGAGGTTTTGAGATGCCCCAGGCAAAGGAGCCATATAACCTCCTCTCTTTCTCACCCCAATTTCCCACCTCCTTTTGTCACATTTCCCCCAACTATTCTGCTAAACATCTGCAACAGCACAACACTGACATGGAACACATGTTTTCTTGAGAAGTAGTACCTCCAAAGAACATGGGAACAACTCCCAGCTTGAACCACAAATTTCAAGCACAACCATACAAACTTGTCACAGAGTGAACTACAACATAAAATGTCTGTGCATGATAAAAACAAGTGTATTTTTCTGGAAAAAAAAATTAAATAAGCATCACCATGAATTTATCATCCAGCAGCATTCGTAGTAATGACATGGTTATAGTTTATTGGGTTTTCAAGATAGAAATGGATTGTAAGATAGCTGCATATGTATTGCCAAAAGAGCAGATATACAGTACATCATCCAAAAAAGGGAGCATATGCTGAAAGATGTTGATCTTACTTTATAATATAGTGATACAAAATTTATCAAGAAGGGAAGGGAACGGAAGGGAAGGTTAAGGGGGGAAAAAAGGATTTCTTTCAAGGGAGGTGCCAACAGATACAACTGTTCTTCTTTTTTGAATCCCGATCAATGCACAGCCCTAATAAAGACCTCCTCAAGTTGCTTGACTTCTTCTGACTACCTGCATGCAGTTTTCTTGGGTACAGTATGAAAGTGTTTTGCCATTGTGTCCTTCCAAGATGTTTTATGACTTCCCAGTCTATACTACAGCCCTGATATTTCCTAGTTGTCTCCCATCTAAGCACTAACTTGATTCTGCTTAGCTTCTGAATCCAAACAAGGTTAGGTCCTTTCCTTCTTATGTTTATTTTTCTTTCAAATCCTTTTGAACTTCATAGGAATATAGAAGGGTGCCTTAACCAAATAGCCATGTGAAACTTCCCTTTCCAAAATCTTGTGCACCTCCAAAGCTCCATTCATGCTTGCCACTGAAATTTGGTAGCAAACTTTGTTTGATTAATCTGGAATGGTTTTACATTTCATGTTTTGAAACCATTATGCAATTCTGAGATGGGTAGACTAGAATTTGGAGAACAATTTTTGATTTGTGGCCAGGAATCCCTACTTTTGGGCCCTACCCCCATTTTGGAAGGCAACTCCCAGTGTTTAGCCAAGGCCTTAGCAAGGTGGCTCAGCCCGATCTACTCATTAATATTGACCCTGACTAATAGGAACTCCATGTTTTCAAATTAGGGAGCCTTCACACAAGCAATTGCTAACTCTAAAATAATAATAATAGTAGTAGTAATAGTAATAGTAATAAAAAACATCTGGCTGACTGTGCAACCAATGATAATCACCATCAGTCAATTGCAAAAGGCAGCTTTACTTGGAACAGCTTACATCCTGCGACGATACCTTTAACACCATCAAACAACAACATCTGCCTGTCCCAGGACCTTGGGAAGGACTCAATAGGTGGATAAAAATGCCAAATGCACTCTAAACATCTGGCTGACTGTGCGACCAACCATAATAATTTATTAAACTTGTATGCTGCCCCACTCTGTGCAGCTCACAACAATCAAACAAAGAAATTACAATAAAATCAATAAAAAAATAAAGATAAAAGTTGGCAAGTGTGATGAAACGAGGGGTCTCACTCCCCCTCACTGAAGGCCTGGGTGAAGAGCAAGGTCTTCAGGGTGCTTCTAAACAACAGCAGAGTGGGGCTGTCCAAATCTTGAGGGGAGCTTCGTTCCAGGGGGTAGGTGCTGCTACAGACATGCTTCTGGCACCCTGATAGATGACATTATTTAATCGAAGGAACCTGGAGTGTGCCAACTCTGCAGGATCAAATTGGCTGGCAGATGTTATGGGAGACAGGTTATCCCTCAAGTAACCAGGCCCTGTGCCATGTAGGACTTTATAGGTAACAACCAGCACCTTGAATCGCACCCGGAAACTAACTAGCTAAATAAAATAGATAAACCCAAACATTGATTTTATTTTTTTCTACAGACCCTATAGCTTGAATAACTTGCTTAAATTCTGGATTTCTGATTTCTTCCCCTTTCTTTGCTTCCTTAACTTCATGTTGATGGGGAACTCTGAATAATTTGAAAGCCTTTACACTCTTATGTGTCATCTTGGTCAGTCCTAACAATGGATTTTGTTTTTGTCTTGGTTTTGTTTCTCAGTGGAGCTAAATAGGTACTATTGCTTCTTTTGTCATAATAATTTTTAGTAAGAATTGTCACAAGAATAAAAGATAATATAAAGTAAAATGAAAGAAAAGAAATTAATTAACAGAGAAAGGAAAAAGGGAAAAAGTGACACGAGAAGCTAAGAAAGATGTATAGATAGAAACAAGAAAAGAAAATGTAAAGAAGTGACTCCTGACATTTCTTACAGCAGATACATGCAAACAAATCATCTCCCTTCCTTCCTTAAGATTATATCATAATTCCCTTCTTCCCATATCCAACCGTTTTTAATCAACTCACTAAATCACTATTTTAAATAAATCACTATTTTTTCCCATTTTTAGCAAAAAGTCCATAAGCTACTGTTGCCTCTAAAGTACACATATCCATTCTGTTCTGTAGGCATACTTATAAGAAACCTCAGTTACATGATTTAAAGCATCTCTTTCCTCCTTGCAAGAGAATAAGGAAGATAATTCTCAAATTTGATTTTGCCCAGCCTTTTCTGTATTATATGGAGAGCTAGTTTCTTGTAGTGGTTGAGGCATCAGGCTAGAAACCAGGAGACTGTGAGTTCTAGTCCCACTATAGGCACGAAGCCAGCTGGGTGACCTTGGGCCAGTCCCTCTCTCGCAGCCCTAGAAAGAAGAAGGCAAGGGCAAACCACTTCCAAAATCTTGCCAAGAAAACTGCAGGGACTTGTCCAGACAGTCGCCAGAAGTCAACACTAATGTGAAAGCACACATTTCCTTTTTTCCCCTATATTATAAAATACAACTCACACTAGATTTTGCTGATGCCTAAAAGTCATTGGTCAAAAGTCATTTAACAGTCAAGAATAAATCAGAATCCTCTTCACAGCTGGCTAAAATATGCTAAGAAATTAAACAGCTGATAATTTTGCCTCTTTTTAATTACCACAAATTCCTTAGCAGAAGTATCTTTCTTGCATACAATCCACCTAAAAATAAGGGGAATATTGGGCATGTGTGATTATATGAAAAAAAAAACAACTTGTTGAAGTATTGTTTATGTGATGATGACAAGTTTTCAACTTTAAATATTTAGCATTTTTAGATGCTAAATAAATTTAGAATAAATTTAGAATAAATAAAAGAGTTGCAGTAAATGGAAAAGAGGACACTTATTAAAAGGGGAAAGAACTCTTAGTAAAACGTGGATTTCCAAGTTCTGCATCTCAAAATAAGTGATGATGCAAACCAAACAAGTTTGATCTCTCCGTATGCAATAGAGAGGGGAAGGCAAAACTTTCTTGCAGAGCACTTAAGAGGGAAGGGAAAAGCATACATCATTCCTTGCTCATGATGACAGAAATTAGTATCCATAATAACAATCATGAGTTAGCAACCATAGGAATCCTTTCAAATAGCCAGGTTTTCTTTCTCTCTCTCATTCTCTCTCTTTTTAACTTCAGCCTCTTTTATGGCTGGTTTTAGAAGTTTTTCGAATGTTGTTTCAACCTTCTCACCTCTTGGATCTATGTGAGTTCTGCAAATTGCATTTTCACACTTTGAACCAGTGTGAAAGAGAGAGGTCCTGTAATGCTACTTTGCCTGCTCCCGACCTTGAAACATTTGCCCCTGTAGTTTTCTAATCAGCATATTTCCTTCTTTGGTGAGGGAAGTGTTTGTCTGTGTGGATGGAGTGCAGGATGGAGAGCAAAGATTATGGCCAACAGAGGGGAGACCAGGAAGATTGCAGTATCTTCAGCAGACTCAAAGAACCACCATCAGCCCAGGGTAGAGGGCTGATAAGTCTTGGTGAGGATGGGTTTTGCATAATTATTCCCCCTCTGGTCTGCATAGATAATTTTTGACATCCGTGCACTTCTGAACTCTGCCTGCTGGCACTGTTGGGAGACTTGATAATCAAAATAGAAATTAATTCAAATTTAAAATAATCCAGCTAGAAGTCACTCAAGAAGTAATTAATTGAAAGGCCCAGAGGGGAGTCTATGAGTGAAGTTGCAAATATTGTCCTTACAACTGCAGATAAAAATATTTCATTGCCATCTAACACAAGGGAAGTTGGAGATATAATTACATGGCTTCTAGGTTATTTCTTTATTGTTTGAATGTGTACTGGCTTTGGCCTACACCCTCCTTCTCCAACCAATAACAGTGCTGTCTACAGATGATGGAAATTATAGTTCTGGAAGCCACCAGATTGGGGAAGGTTGAGTTACACAAACACACTGACAAAGCAACACGTCCAGGCCGAGAGAGAAAACAAACAGAGCATTTGTATCTCAAATCAGCTTATCAGAAAGTCCTGCTGTGAGTTGGCTGGACTAAGCATTTTAACAGAAACCCACCCGTGGCTCACATTTCCCTCTAAGCATAATTTGGGGAACAGAATGATGGGTGGACTGCACTTTATAAGCAGTGTTTTACGATTTAACATTTTGTGTTGATCAGGTCACTGTAGCTTGTTCATAAGACAGACCTGCATTTAGCCCTCCCAGTTTGTTTCTGTTCTTAAACCTGTCCTGTGCCTTAATGATGTTGACAGTCAAGGAGACAAGCAGGCCTCAACAGAGGCAGAGGAAGAGGCAAGGGCCATGGGACAGGCAGTTGGTCCTGGGCTTTCAGGAGCTAAAGAATTACAGCTTATATTATC
Organism: Liasis olivaceus; assembly: GCA_030867105.1. Classification (NCBI taxonomy): domain Eukaryota; kingdom Metazoa; phylum Chordata; class Lepidosauria; order Squamata; family Pythonidae; genus Liasis; species Liasis olivaceus. Next base: position 25,792,954 of record CM061348.1, on the reverse strand, counting down.
ATTAGATAATTGTAATTATTGTGGGACTGATGTAATTAAATTTATTGTAATAAGAATATCTTGTATTGAGAAGCTATTTAAGCCCCAACTCTTATGAATGTCCTAATATTCCTTTTTCCTCTTTGTTCTGCAATCATTAGATTTCTGATTTTCAGAAACTTCAGTCCGATTGCTCTGTTTATATCACTGTATTGTCAAGCAATCACTTTTTCACCCCTTGCCCCATTGTTGTTCTAAGCACATCTCTGAACACACATCTGGAAACAGCCAGGAGAAAGTAGGTAGATTTTAAGCATCACAAATGCACCTTTGATCTTTCTTGTCCCGCTATGCAGAATGCATGCCACTTGCTGATTTTTTTTCCTGAAAGCCACACTTCTCCACATTAGGGCGAAGCACTGAGGTTGGTGGACACTACTGGGAATTTAAATGGATTGACTATGTGTCTCCTTCCACATCCAAAACACACACTCCTAATGTCCCTTCATGGTCACTGAATATTGGCCCTGGGATTATTGGAATGAAGCTTCGGTATCTTCCTTGAGCTACAATGAGGCTATTGGTTAAAATGAGCTCTGGTCTCCAAGTGACAAAGTTTTCAGCTTGCCTGTTTTTTAAGAAAGCAACCTCTTGCTGTCTACCCCGGGGGCAGGGGCGGGGGCGGGGGTGTCAGTAAGCATTTGCCGTTTGCTTCAGTCATCAGGCTTTTCTCATTAAGAAAAGTTTCCCTTTCTTGCTCTCCCCCTTCCCCCTCCTATTTCCTTCCTTCTTTATCTCATTCTTCCCTCCCATCCCCGGGGGTGTGGAGTTTCCCCTCACCTGTTCCTGCTTATGAAATTAAATCCCAATTTAGCCTGGGTCAGTAACAGAATTCCAATTTGTATTCCAATTTTGCAAAGACATAAACTCTTTGAAGTTTAAAATACTATTAGGAGATTATGATTACGGCTCTTTCTTCTCTTTTCTTTTTCAATTGGAGTTTTCTCTCTCTGCCTTAAAACTTTGTGGCTGGAAAGGCAGGGAAAGGAAAACAACTTGCTAAAAAGGATGGGTTCTTTGTTCCTTATGAAAGTCTCCCAACATTCTTTAAGCTACTGTTTGCAAAGGACAGGGTAAGGGCATAACTTATAATCATGACATAATTGCGAGAGCAATTTTCATAAATACTGCAATCTGGAAAGCTGTACTGTTGATTTCTGACAACCGTATTAACTTTTATGAATATTTTACTGACGATAACCCTCTTTGGTGTAATTGTCGGCATGAATTCTGCCTAGTTTTACCCAATCACAATCTTTCTGAAAACCATCTAACAATCAAAAGGAAATCATGTCCATACATACTCAGAAGTACACTTCCTTTCACTCTTGGGTATTGCAGATTGCAGCTTGAAAGATGTTTCTCTCTTTGAGCTCTGCTTTTTCAAAAGCTTCCTGTACCATTTCAGATCTTCTAGGGATTTCTGGGAAATGACAAAACTTGCGCCTGGAACTTTTGACAGCTGCTTTTCTCATGACTGGAACTTTGTTTAAGTTATTACAACTTAGATTTTTTAAATTAAAATCAGCATTCAAGAGGAAATGCATTGTGTTTGTTTTATTTAACAAGACATTTGGAAAGTACATGGCAGTAATTTAATTCAGTGCCCTTAAAATACTTTGGATTTTCTATTTATTTATTAGAAATAAATAATACATTTCTGTACGGGGGAAAAGGCTTTGAACAAAAACATATAACAGTAAATAACTGGGTAGTACTTGTTTATTTTCCTCTCTTGGTTGGCAGAACACCACTTGTAGTTTGCAAATAATTTGTATGCCTTGATATTTCTTCTTGATCATTGTGTGAAACAAGCACCACAAATCTCTCTCTGGATTAGTCAGAAGTAAAGTTTTATTGGAAGCGTTTGCAAAGGCTGGTGGGCTTCATTGCAAATAAGAAGCCACACTTCTTACAGGTTTCAGCACATTTTATACCCTAGGCCGACACTCAAACCTCTCATTTCCCCCATTGGCCAAGGTACTCTGAGGTCACAATCTTTCCGGCCGCTCTAGGATTTCTTCCTGGTCCCTCCAACCTCATCTATGGTAATTGCTCAAGGTTTCAGCCAATTGCATTATACTGATAAAGATTGCTCCAAGTTAATTTGTATTTACATTGTCCCACACAAGGAGACAACTTCCTCTCCATCTGCCACTATTTGATAACCATAACACTTAACACTACTTCCTTATCTCTCACACAGCTGCACTCTTAGCATGCTCAAGTTACTATTTCTTTGTCAATAATAACATATTTTATCCATCTCTCACATCATAAAACAGACATTTTGATCTGGGCAGCTGATCGATAACTGCAGTTACCATGTGTCAAAGACACAACATAGTAAATAAACAAGCAACCAGATAAGCTGGTTGGGGTGGAAAGATCCTTGCTCTTTCATTGCGTGTATGTCTTTAAGTCAGTCTTGTCCCCGGGTGACTGCCTGGTTGAGTCTCTGTAGTTTTCTTGGCATGATTTTCGGAAGTGGTTTGCCATGGCCTTTTCCCTTAGGGCTGAGAGAGAGGGACTGCCCCAAGGTGACGTTGTGCTTAAAGCAGGACCTGAACTCATGGTCTCTCACCTTCTAGCCTTGTGCCTTAATTAGTACACCAAACCCGCTCTCAATATTATAATACTGGCAATAAATGATTAGATATGCCAGTTTAGATAAAGCTTCTGTTTCACCCAGGATGTCAAGTAACCTGGACTGTTTTCCATTAAGTATACATTTCCAACTAACTTGATCACTTGTCCCTGAACTGGTGGGTCCCCAAGATATGTAGGAAGTCAACTCCCATAATCCCTAGCTAAAACTCTGCACTGAAATCCTCTTCAGATGGCCTCTTCCAAAATCCCTTCCTACAGAAAGTGGTTCTTTATCAAATGTACAACAGGTTTATGGAATTTTCTCTCAAGAGCACTTTGATTGACATCTCCTTTGCTACTACTTTAACACCAGCATGTTAATTTTATTTCCCAGGCTCCAATAATGTTATCATTCCTGGCCTTTAGTTGCTGTTTTTATTTCATCAACTTATTTTTATTAGCAGTTCCTAAGTATTATCTTTTTCAGTAAGATTCTAACTGCTGTAAGATAGGCTACCTTTTCTGGTTTAGGGTTAGGTTGGAGAAACCTCTGCTGTCATCTAGTGCTTGTCCAGACTTTTGCAGCCCAAATCTGGCAGCCTTTCCAAAGGAGATTTAACATTAAACTTCCCAACCTGGCATGTTCCATGTGCTTTGGCCCTACATCTCACATAACTTAACCAATCTCTACATTGGCTAGGGAACTGGAAATTGTAGACTGATATAATGGTGCCTTAAACGCATTAAAGACCAGTACTGATAAACGGGATTGCCAAAAGTGATTTTGCAGACTAAGTGGCCTGCTGGAGTTGAGATTTCTAAAATATGTATCATGAAATAAAGCAGGACTCTAAAATGTGGGGGCAAGAAATAACAATTGAGTTCTATAAGAAAAAGGTAATACAGAATCAGAAGACAAGTCACTTCTTTCAAGGAAAACTAGCTGCATTTGACCCCAAGCAATGCAGAATAGAATAGAACACTGGCTGAAAAATAAAATTGTGGTAGGAATGTTTTAAAAAAAATCCCTCTAGCCACACTGACTTCATTTTTGGCAGAAAGCGTAAGATTATCTGATTTGCAAGCATAACAGAATCACTGGTCCTTAGGCCAAGGAGATGGGCTCTGCTTCTGAGAATGTGAATCACCAACTTGGATTTTTGTGGGGTGAGTCTGAGGATGGTTAAATGCTCTGTCTGCAGGAAATTACCAGGAGGAGGTTACACATTTTCCTGAATCAGTCTCAGCTGCACACACCTTTCTAATGACTTATAAGAGAGCTCTTTTATGACATGCTTTGCTGGCGAGGGATTAAGGAGACACTAATTGAAAAGAGGAAAAAACTTTTTACAGAGTCTTTCTCATCTTCCCCTATTATCTTTATCAAGGAGTCAGATGGGTTCTTTAAATAGCTGCCTGATTGAGCTATATATCTTTAAATGAGCTTATTTTGTTGGATGGGAGAAGAAGATAGTCCTTGTACACTTTTTGCTAACTGAAAGATTTCCCCCCCCCCAATGGCCTCCTTTTTATACCAGTGAGTAAGAGAAATTCGAACATCTCCATATGACTGGACAAGCTCACAAGGATTCTGTTTAGAGGAGAAATCCAAGTCTCTAGTACAGTTCTGTGGTGGAATTGGGTGATACAAACCTAGTGCACGTTTGTATTAGGTGAAGGACATAGTGTAGTGCAGGGGTGCAAAAAGTGTGGCCCACCAATATTTCTTCTGTGACTCCCAGAGTGGCTGGGTTAGGGTTAGGGTTATTCACTAATTTGAGGGGTTTTTTTTAAAAGATGCATAATCAATTCCTTAATCAATGCAGATTTGTAAGTGAAGGGAAAAAAGGATGTGATTGAAAGCACCCTTCTGGACTTGGAAGAGGCAGCACTGAAACAGCTGAAATAACCCCCCTTTCTCAACCCCAAGCTCATCTTATTTCCCCCCTCCCCAAAAGGCATTACTGCTACTGGACCCAATGAAGGAGTTTGATCCTTCCCCCAGCCTGCTGAGGGAAGCAAAGGGACCAGCCCAGACCCACTTCACCTGCATTCACTCTGGCATTCCAGCCAGTTGGTTGGCTACACCTGGCTCTTTGACAGGCATAACAGCATCCACAGCTGGCTAGTTTAGCCACATTTGGGGCTTTTCGGGGATGCCTTGATGTTCATAGCCAGCCAGATTAGTCTACCTCACCCTCCACCCATGTCCTCAGCATAGAAAAGGCAACGCTAACCCAGAGGGTGTAGGGGAAAACAGGAGAGGCTGGCTGCAAGGAAAGCTGCAATTGAATGAGGAAGCAACCTCTCAACGACTTCAGCAGTGATAGGCAATAAGCAGGGCTGAAATCCAATTGCCAGGACTGTAGTAAGCAGTGACTACTCTGCTTAATCCCTGCCTGGAGCTCAGCTTGGCACTCAGCAGCAACCTCCAACTCAGCTTGGAGCTTGACGCACATAAAGAGCAACCAAGTTAAAGCAGCAAAAAAATCTTCTGTGGGTGCAAAAAATTTTGGAGGGAAGCAAGGACTGTATGGCACCTTCTGTTAAGACAGAAAAGGGCCCAGAAGTCAAAGCTCTCCTCCTAAAACAACAACTGGCTCTACCTGCTTTGAAGTATGTCCCTTGGCATGCTATACCAAGCTTGGTGTGGCCCTTGAGGTTAGAATATATGATCTAACATTTATAAGGGAGAGGTGATTTTCTCTCATCAGAAGAGAAGCAGCCCAGCCTCCTTTCTATGTGAATTCATTTTCATTTTGCCTCTCTTCTGAGGCTTCTTCTAGCAGCTCTGATACCTAGAAGTCTCTTCTGAAGCTTCTGACTGCTATTAGAACCCTTGTTGGCCAAGGCTTTAAGGTAATGCAAATTGAGAAGAACGGCTCACCTTTTCATCTTGACAAAGAGAATCCCCTTGCTTCAGAAAGCAGTGGCAAGGCCACCTTCCCAAAGCCCAGTCTTTTCTTTTAAGGGTAGCTCTTTAATAAGGAAAGAAAAAGAATTACAGTAGACTGTAGTGAAGCAGGATGCTGTGGACTGAAGACCTGGCCCTGGAATGGGGAAGTCAAAATAACCCCAACCTTGATTTTCTTTGGTATAAGATGAGGCAGAGGCAAATCCTGACAGGCTTTCAAATCATTGCTATTATACTTTAGAACAATACAGAACGTTGCTGAAATCCTTGCTGTTGTTGTTTCTTGATCTTGCGTACCTCAAAGGGCTGACACGGATTGAACCCCAGCTGGGAAATGTTAAGCAGTGTGCCACAGCTTCTGCCGTTAACCCATGTAGTGAACTGTGCATAACTGTGCAAATACAGAGAATAGATGTGGCACTCTACTTTTGTACAGGAAGAAATTTTCATGGGGAAAATCTCTTTTAAACCATGTAGCCAAATGTCTTCTTATCAAAACATTTATCAGAACAAATTAACTTGGGGAAAGAGGAAATCAGCAAGAGAAGGCAACACAGAATTATAAAGAAAGTCAATTATGTTACTTGCTTGAATAGGATTTGGAATTTCAGAATATATACAGAGAGGATGGTCTGAGAGCAAACCTGCTTAGCTATTGTTATTTGGCGCTTCCTTAATTTGTTTCGCTTTCTTTTGAGAATGGTTGTTTTACAGTTTTATAAAACTGTGGACGCTGGAAGTTTCCAGCCAGAAATGGTTGACACTTCAGCAGTTCGAGCCCAAGCTCCATGTGGCGGGGTGAGCTCCTGTCATTCATCCCTAGCTCCTGTCCACCTAGCAGTTCGAAAGGAGTAGATAAATAGGTACTCTCACCCCGGTGGGAGGAAAAACGCTGGCAGCACCTTGCACAGGAAAACAGCAATCGGTTGCTGGACACAACGCAACAGAAGAGACTCAATTTCCTGCAACCGCCAGCCGGGCTCTGCCCTAGAAAGGAGACAATGGCAAACCACTTCTGCAAAACCCTTGCCAGGAAAACGGCAGGGACTCATCCAGGCAGTCTCCATAGAATCAGTCACGATTGAAAGCGGATTTAAAAAAAAAAGTCTCTTAGAAAGATGGACTGCTGTCTTACTAATTCAAGTAAAATGTTCCATCTCTGGCCACAGATTCTTCAATGTCAGTTGAAGGGGCAAATGGTCTATCCAGCTTCCCAGCATGAGGTCAACGAACCAGATGTTCTAAGTGCATTGTCGAGCTTTCTCATACAATAGGACTGTGTCACATATATTTTCAGTGCAGAAATTTGCAGATGTAATCCTTTCATCAGCAGTTGAAGGGGATTGGTAACAGATAATGGAAAATATTATTCTCGACAGGAGATCCTGAAAAATTGCTGTTAAAGAGGAATACTGCAATGCCAGGCTATTTGACAAATAGTATAAGGCAATTTCCTAGATTCCTCTGAAGTAAAAAAACAAAAACAAAACCCAAACATATAAAAAGAGGATACTTAATATTATTGAGCTCTTTGCATATGCAACTCTATTACGTAACCAACCAGTTTACCAGCCAATCTCATACTGGTTCATATAATTAATCTTGCCCCTCCTTGTCTTTCATTTGCTTGCTATTAATGTCTCTATCACTTGCTTCCCCAGTATTAGAGCAGATTCTGTTCTATGTCTTGCTCCTGTGTTGACAGATCATAGTAACTTCTTTCTCCAATTTTGCTCATAATTCAAACTGACTACTGTGTCTCGGGTTTATTGAACTCCATGCACTTGTATATATGCAAATACACACACACACATTTGGGGGAATAGTGCAAAGAACTATATATGGGCTAAGTCACAATTTACTCCTTCCTCTGTTAATATCCCATTGGATATTCCCACTGGAGTTCCTTGCAAAGGTAGAAATTAACTTTCCCTCTGTTATGTTAACCTGTAGGAGACTGTAAATTAACACAGCAGAACCAACCTGTTCAACTTTTAAGTATGAGTCATATAGCTATGGCTACAAAATCTGGGATGCAAAAATCACAATAACTACTAGATTATAGAAAAGGAATACAGGAAATGCTAACACCTTGCTATCATCTACTGATCATCCAGATTTTTCCAGCTCATTTCTGGTAGTACAATGCAAAGCGGTTTGTTATCGGGCTAAAACCTACTGAGTTAGTGCTTAGTTAGAATGGGAAAACAGACTCTATGAGAAAGCATAATGGGAGCAAGATGTACAGTACTTGGTCTGCTGACTCATAGTATGAACAGGCATGTGATAGGATTGCCATAATGAATCAGTCCATAATCCCGTATTTGATTATTCAGAAGGAAGCTGTGTTGAAATCATACGGATGTACGGATAATTGTGTGTGTGTGTGCCTTCAAGTCAGTTTTTAACTCCTGGCAACTGCCTGGACTAGTCCCTGACGTTTTCTTGGCAAGGTTTTTTGGAAGTGGTTTTCCATGGCCTCCTTCCTGTGGCTGACAGAGAGTGACTGGCCCAAGGTCGCCCAGCTGGCTTTGTGCCTAAGGCAGGACTAGAACTCACAGTCTCCTAGCCTGGCGCCTTAACCACTACACCAAACTGGAGATAATAGCCTTCCTGAAACTAGGGGACTTTGAGATATGTGAAATCCCCAAATTCTCAGCCAAGGAGTTGATCCACTTACATGTAAAAGTTGTTCACTTTTTGGGACCACCTATTCTAGGTAGAACCTACCTCCACATAACTGCAAACAAAAAGTATTTGCTGAGAGACCTCATCTATCAGGGAGTTTAGCAGGAGGGGGCTTGGAAGCAGGTATTATCTGTTGAGATACCCTCCTCTGGAATACCTTGTCCCTAGGGACATTTAAGAGGCTTGTTAAGACCTGACATTTCATGGAATCTTTGGGAATGAAGGAAGCATGTAAGCTGTTTGGATGTGTGTCCTGGTTACTGACAAATGGAGCTATGGATATGACGAGTGTATCAATACAGATGTTACTGTTTTATGTATTGCTTGTTTGGGTTGCATTACCTGAGTCTGTAAGCCACTTAGAGTCAATTAGATTGGATTGGCATAGAAGCCATAGCAATAAATAGTCTTGCTGCTGTCTCTGTGTTAGCTTCATGAGGTAAGGTGGACCTCCTGATTTATCTGCTTGTAGGATCTTTTCAGTATTCAATGAAAGGTTTCATTAGAATGTAAACGTATCAAAGAAGAAACGAAAGAAAACATTTCTTCTGCTGTTGAGCTTTAACAAAGGACAAGAGGAATTGTCTGAATTCATTTGGTTTCCATATAACTTTAGGAAGGGTCTCTGGTTAAATCAAAATATTAGAATATTACAAGTAGATGGGCGAAGATAGAACCGAAAGATGGACCCTTATGGTTGCTCAAAGCTTGGCACTTCCATATGTCTTAGCATACAGTGTGCACTGAGGATCTGGGTGTTGCTTCTCTGTCTTTCATAGGAAGATAGATTATCTCCCCTTCATGAGTATGTTCAAAACAAAAACGTAACTATGCTCTGCATATTTTTTTCATTTAGGCAGGTGACTTGTTATCACAATGTTTGTAGCAGTAGAGAGACACATTGATGTTAATGAACAATGCCTAATGGAAACCCAGGAATTGTGATGCCCGAGGTTTCATAACTGGCACTCTGTGCCCAGCAGAAGCTGAATAGAATTTTCTGATCTAAATATTCAAAACCGAAAGAAAGCCTGCAATTTTCAAGCCTCTAGGTTGTATCTAAAGGACACAATAGTAGCGGGAAGCATTTGCATGCTTGTCTGATAGTTGATGGTAGAAAAGTTATGCAAAATAGCTAGTCAAGCCTTTCATTTGGAGTAACTTTTGGTGTACCAGATGGCAAGAGAAAAATCGCACCCTCCTTTATTTTCATTTTCTATTGTTTAAATATGTCTCATGAAGACTAATTTATAGGAAGGAATCTCTGGGGTTATAGTATATTTTTGCCAAGGAAGCCTAATGTATGGGATAGCTTCTGGGGTATTGTTTTGTCATTGTTTAAAAAAAAAAAAGTTTCTAGTCCTAAACAGAGATGAGGAACCTATGCCCCGGGGGCTAAATCTGCCCCACCAGACCACCACATCTTAAACAGCCACAATCCCAAGTTCTTTCCTCTCTCCATCCCTTTACTATGAATCTGTGGAAGGATCTTACTCACTTTCTTGGGAGAGCAAAGTCAGCACAACAGGGAGTTACTAATTCAACCCTCCCAAAGAATCTAGAATTCCCAAGGTCTCAGAGAGGCCCATTTTAGCTCTACCGGGCAAGATCTTTATAGTTGAAAAAAAGAGGCTTGAACTTGGAATGTTTTGCATAACACATCTCTCCCACCAAGATTCCAGTGTCGTCTTATATTTCCTGTATACCTCCCGTTGAGCAGTCTCAACTACAAAAGTAATGTAGTGTCAATTTGATCTACATGCATAATTCATTATAGTTTCAGAATCCATCTTTTAGATTGCAAGGTGTAAAACCATTTTCTTTAAAAAATTAAAAGCAGAGGATGAAATATATATCTGACTTCTCTATATAATGTGAAGCTGTTATCTTTTGTATACTAAAGGGTGGAACAAACTCACTATTTGTGCATTTTTCTGCTCTGGACTCATATTGCAACCGTCTAGAATCTTAAAAAAACAAACAAAACATAATATAATAAGGTCACCACTTAATCACATGAGGTCTTCCTCAAAGAAACATCCATACATTAGACATTTATTGAATTGTATTCATTACCATTTGCATTGTGTTTGCAATAAGCAAGGGAAGCTATTTGGATAATTGAAGCTCTTGTCACGTAGCCAACTGGCTGAAAAAGCACGTTCATGCAGAAAGCTTGCAAGAAGTCCTGTGATATGTCTCCCAGACTTTAAGATACTAATTTTATCAACATTCTGGTTATCTAATAGAGACTCAGTATGTCTCTCTCTCTCTCTCTCTCTCTCTCTCTCTCACACACACACACACACCAGGATGCCCTTGAGAGTAATTGGTCAAGGTTCTACACTGGCTATTGGTAATCTTTTGTCCTCCAGACATTAGGACTACAATTTCCAGAGTTCCAGTATTTTGGGGGTAGCAGTCCCAAAATAATCTTGAGGGCTCCATATAGGGGAAGGGTCAAAGCAAAGAAAACCACAACTTCATGGAGGTTTGAAGAATAATTCTTCACATTAGATCCTCAGTCACCAGGTGAGAATACTATGAGTCTTCTGAAGGCCCACTGATCTTTTTATATTTTTAAAAGCAAGCAGGTTGTTACCTGTATTCCACTACAAATCCAATCTTAAATTATTTTGAGATTCCCTGGACAACAGGATGTCAAATAACTAAGAGGAACTGGGTATGTTAACCCTTAAGAACAGACATGGCAGAGGTCTTTAAATATTTAAAAGTGGAGTATCCTGGATTTATACTCCAGGACTAGCAGATGGAATTTCAGAGAAGCAAATTTTAGCTAAAGATTAGAAGAAATTTTCTAATAGTAAGTCCTGTTTGTCAAAGCTGCTCAAAAGAAAAACCTTCTAAAGGGTTAAGCTGAAACATTTTCCTTCAGTCTAGAAAGTACTGCTCATCCTCCTTTTATTAGTTTATTCCTGGATGCTACTTCTTGAAGGTTGAAGAAAACAAAGATAATTTCAAAGTGCATAAATCTGTTCATATCTGGGAAGGTCACAATAACTAAAGTTTGATCTTAGAACAGTGAAAAGTTACATTCATCACTTGCAAGTTCTACCCTGGAAATCTTCAGTGGAGGAGAGTATGCAAATATCCACTGCAGTCACGGGACACTCAAGTCTGGTTGTAGCTTATCTATAAAATACACTAAAATGTTCACAGTATAAATAGATTTGTTAACCAAAAAAAAAAAAAACAAAACCATATCCAAATGCACATAACCATTTAGCAAACAATAGCATCAATAGTATCAATTCCCACCCAAAGGATCTTCAAAATAATTCTCTTTTTAAAAGCTTATGGAAAGCCCACAATGTGGGGCCTAATTCAGTTTCTGGGGGAAGGCTATTCCAAAGTGCAACAGAAAAACAGTACCTGTGGCCTTCAACCCCTCACCTCATGGAAGTGGGGCACTGCAAGTGGGTTTTCCTAGGACACTTGAGTTGGATGAGTCAAAAACAGTTGAAGAAAGTAGTCATGCAAGGTTAGAAGATTCTCCACACATCATTGAACATCATAGTAGTGTGTTATAGATTAACACATCAAAAATCTACACTTTTATTGGAATATAAGAAACTCTCTTAGATATGAGCATATGTCCATCTAGGACAATCTTCTCCATCCTCTGAGAGAGAGAGAGAGAGAGAGAGAGAGATTTAAACTTTTAGTAATCTCAGTGATAGCTATGCTGGTTTGGGAATTGTTGATATTAACCTTCACATATCTAGAAGGGGGCTAGGTTGGGAAAGGCCATCTGTGACCAAAAATGAACAATTTCTCATCCCCTGATTCTTTAGTACACAAAACATGTTCACCAAAAGCCATCTTGCTTATGCGTAAGAGAATCTTATTTACTGAAGTCTTTATTTTCCCTCAAGCTAAACCCACATAGCAAGATATAACCATAATTGTCTATCCAGAACAGAAACTTTACATTTGAATGCCTGATTAACTGGTATACATTTTTCAGTTGAACACGGAAAAAGCATCTCTACTCTCTTTTAATGTTAATGAAAACTACATGACCCATTTTTCTCACACTACACATAGGTTTCTTAGAAATTCTATTGTGCCTTATTTTGTCTTTTCTTGTAAACCAACCCTGAATAATACTGAGGAGATAACAGCTCTTCCCTCCCTTGTTTTCTATCCTTCCTGAGGAAAATCAGCAGTAACAACAGCATGATGGCAAGTTTTGGGAAGCAAGAGATCATCTTTCTTTGAGGTGGCTGGAATTTCTTGGAAGGTTGTAACAAAGATAAAAGCAACATGAATTCTCCCCAGACCTCAAATTGTAGCTTCTCACTCAATGATGAAAACACAATTATCACACTGGGAGCCTTGAATGTTTAGCATGAAATGGCAATATTTATTCTTAAACCTTCCACAAGCATTATTTATTTCCAGTGTTTCCCAGCTTTCAGATGTTTAATGTATACAACATAAACATGATTAGAAAGGTTTTTGCATATGAGATTATGGATTCATGAGGTCATACAATGGACTGTACTACTTTAGAATGCAGTGGGAAATTTTTGAATGTTGCCCCCATTAAAAAGAAATGCATAAGTTGAGGAAACTAGTACAATGGGGAGAACCTGAGGTTTTTTTTCTTGCTCTCATGGTGTATTTTGTCAAATGCTTTGCTGAAGTCAAGGTATATTATACCTACACCATTCCTACAATTCTATTAAGGAAATTACCCAATCAAAATATGAGAAAATATTAGTCTGGCAAGATTTTTTGGGGGGACAAATGCATGAGGACTTCTGATAATTATCATACTGTATTCAGGGTACTTACAAACTGATCTCTTTATGATTTGCTGTATACTCTCCCACCACTATGATTGCATGACTGTTTGAAAGATCTGAAGCTTATTTCTTGGATGGCAATAATCCACATTTTCTTGATTTGGAGGGGAATATTAAAGAGCAACAGCAGTATTGCTTTTAACTGTCACCTCCACTTATTTTAATCCTGATGGTTCTTGTAGCATTGCCATGTTCATTCCTCTGGATTTCTCAGCAGGAGTGGGCATTTTTAACATACAGTGCAATTCTTCCTCCTTTCTATTGCTACTTTTCCTTTTCAACCAACAGTATCCCACAGTTGGTATGTTCCAGTCAAGAGAATAATTCACAAGGCCTCTGTTACATCCATTATTATGTCAGAAGAGGATGGAGAAAACACAAATATTCTGCTCTCACTTCCATCCTATTGGTCTATTGTTGGGAGGGCTTTAGAAAAGTCACCATTTTTGAAGTCAAAGAACTAAAAAAAAAAAAAGCACTGACTTACCCATAGAATATGAGATAGAACTGGAAAAAAAATGGATTTGAGATTGTGAAATACACAAGCCTGACATACCCCTCTATCCCATTGTATTGTTACCAGGGACCTCTGGTTGTATATACTGTATGTTGTACATACCACATAGCAAAAGAACTTACAAAAAAGCTTGGACATCTCACAGAGGGGAGTGAATATTCTATTCCCCACTACTGTGCCTCCAGAAAATCAAAGACCTAAAAATAAATGAAGATTAAATAATGGTTTCATTCAATGTCACAGCACTCTTTACATCCATACACCCAGAACTAGTGAAAGAATCCATGGCAGCAGTAATTTACCACACACCCGACTTAACTAAATACACTAAGATCGAAATACCCAGAATCATAGACCTCATCAACCTCTGCCTCACTACCTACTTTCAGTTTGATGGACAAATATGCCAGCAAATCAGAGGAACACCCATGGGATCACCATTCTCAGGACTCATAGCAGAGACTAATACAGCGCCTAGAAACGATAGCACTCCCACACCTACAACCAAAAGTATGGATCTGGTATGTAGACGACAACTTTGTCATAATAAAAAAGGAACAATTAGAGAAGACGCATGAAACAATCAACAACATCGTCAAAGGAATAAAATTCACCAGTGAGGAAGAAAACAACAACATGCTACCCTTCCTAGATATCCTCATCAGCAGAGGAAACAAAAGCAAATTAGAAACCCAAGTCTATTGGAAGACAACCCACACTAATCAAGTACTCCATTACCAAAGTAACAACCCAACTCCTACAAGAGGATCTGTGTAAGAACATTATTCAAATGAGCACATACGCACTGCAGCAATCCAGAACAGCAGAAAAAGGAAACAGACCACCTATACAACATCTTCCAACAAAATGGATACCCACACAGTTTTATCAAGAAGTGCCTGACCATTCAACCCACTACAGCACAACCAACACAAGCTATGAAAAGGATAACACTGCCATACATCAGAAACATCTCAGAAACAACCAACAGACTATTGCCACATGGCATCACCATAGCACACAAACCAACTAAAGTCCTGCAGATCATCTTAAGTAGCCCAAGAAGAAAAATCAGGAGTCATCTACAACATACAACGTAAGGACTGTACAAGCCATTATGTAGGACAGACAGGCAAAAGACTAGCAGAGCGCATATGTGAACACCAACTAACAGTCAGAAGACACGATGAAAAGTCCTTAATCTCACAACACATGGACAGACTCAACCACAGTTTCAACAAGAAACTGTCAGCATCTTAGACCAAGCTAAATCCAAAAATGCTAGGGAATTCCTGGAAGCTTGGCATTCAGACAAGTCAGATAAAGATAAACATTTACACACCATTCAAAAGAGACAATAAAAAAGCTAAAAAGGAAACAAAAAGACCAAAACACCTCACCAGCAATCAACGCCCAGATAAACAGGGATTAATGCCAGGATTAACACCAGACAAACAATCAAGCAGTAAACAACAGCCTAATCAAGGAACTACCAAGGAGAATCAACTCCCCCACCAACACTGACAGGGCAAGCTACTGTATCTAAACAGAGAGTAAACCCCACTCTCTTCTAGCACTGAAGATGTTACCTCATTGGGTAATGAAATGTCTGCAAGAAAACAACCAAGGTCAGAGAACACCGAGGACTCCACAGTTCAACCCTGAGCTACAGATATTCTCTTCTATTGGATTTGAGATTTTGAAAGACCCTGTATCATAAAAACACACAGCAGTATTATCAATCTTTTTATATAGCATTTATGTCTTTTGACTGTAACAATCTTTCTGTTCTGTTCTGGGTAAGAATATATATTTATCCCAGTTGTACATACCACTTAGTTGCAATAGAGAAAGGTTAGTGCTATCTTCATTTCAACCAAAATGAATTAAAGCATTTAAAGAAAACACATTCTCTGGCTAAAGCTTTATTCACTTATCACCTGATTTTAAAAATGGTATTATCTTTATATAATTTTATTTACACTGAAGTGAACAGAGTATAAAAGCAAAATTGATTATGTCAAAGTCAACTCTTAACAACCACATAGATAGATTTTTTCTATAATGATTTATACCCAACATGGTTCTTCGGGTCTTCCAACAGTGCAACTATTGCCACTTTAATTGAGTCTATCTACTTTGCTGCTGGTTGCCCTCTTCTCTTTCCTTCAAAAAAGCAAAATACATATAACCTTATTATCTAGGAACCTGGCACTGTGTAGTAAACAATAACTTTTCTTTTTTTGCACATATTTAATAGTTTAAGCCAGAGAGGATGAAAGCATCGTCTATGGTATCATAAATAGAGAGGTTTCTTTTTCTGCCACATTTTCCATTAGAGCAGTTTTCTAACAAATACTGTATGTCATATGGAAATACTCAAATCCTCTCTGGTTTTCCAAGAGCTTGATAGTATCTGTCTAGTTGCAATCAATTAAAATAACAATCATTTATGCTCTCCAGGTATCATTTGGTTATAACACCCCCCCCCCCCAGTACATATAATATAAAATTGATCAGAAAGGTTGAACATTAGAAGGCCACCACATATATGCACCTGTTTCTTCACATGTTCTCTAACACTTGGAATTTATATCAAGCTATAAACATGATATAAACAAGATTTATATCATGTTTCCTTAGCATTTAATACTACCTATCAAATATTTGCATTGGGTTTCCCCTAATTTTGACCAAAATCAATTTCACTGTTTTCCTATGCCAATTTAATAACCATAAAGTCACTAAAAGCCTCTTTCTTTTATAACTGATTCCAATATTGCTTTCAATCTATTCAAGAAGTTTGTCTTATTTTCTAATAAAAGGGAACTCACTTGTATTTAATATACATCTCCTGCTTTTTATTTATTTTCCATAAAAAAGAAAAGCATTGTCCATTGTCACTTTGAAGAATAGCCTAATCCAGTCACCAGAATTATCACTGAATTACAAAATAGCTGATCCTACTTAGTTTGTAATAGCAGTATACACAGAGGTGGATTATATAGGCTGTATTTAGCCACTACCTTTGAAGATCATAATGACATTTATTTCCATGGTACTGAGAAAAATGTAAAGGGAAAAGTTGTTTCTTACATTATTTTCAGGAAAGACATATTCCAGCAAATGCATCATTCATAGTTCACTTCCTTCAGTTGTGGGAATTTTGAGGAAAAAGGTTTGGGAACAGGGTTTTTCAGAAATGTGACATTTGCTACATTTACAGATATACAAGCAGGGCATGGCTGAGGTAAAACATTTCTATTAGGAGATTCCTCAGCCTGTGATTAATTTTCTAGAATGAATCATGTGTTCTGTCCCATGAGTGCTGAAATTTTGGAAACCTCTGACACACTGAGAATTGTAATCTCACTTTATTTGAAAGGCACCAAGTTGGGGAAGCCAACAATGTTTGAAAAGTGGGAAAATGTTACCTTCTCCTTTCCCATTTCTCTCTTTCTGACTCCTATAGAGACACACTGGTGGAGCATTCAGGCCTCATACAAGTGTAGTGAACTGTCCATTTTATTGAACTTTCCAAATATTCAGAAATTTTATAATTTTTTGTCAAGGCTTTTAGTTGGAGTGATCAA
The DNA here is from genome assembly GCA_030867105.1 of Liasis olivaceus. Lineage (NCBI taxonomy): Eukaryota > Metazoa > Chordata > Lepidosauria > Squamata > Pythonidae > Liasis > Liasis olivaceus. The sequence continues at coordinate 25,775,782 of CM061348.1, read as the reverse complement.
ACAAACCAACAACAACAACAAAATCAAGCCAGTAGTATCCAGCTCTTTTTCTCTCCTTTGAAGCCTGAGGAGCAATTCTAAATTCACTTTCTCAGATTGGTCATCTGCTTCTCTGTTTACAGAAGTCAGTATAGTAGCATCACAATTTTGGGAGGTGAGACAATTGCATCACTTGTTTTTATGGCTTTGGCCTCACTCATGAATGTATAGAGATGTTACTGTAAGGCAAGAGGTGGCAGAAATAGATGGTTTTAACTGCCTTATCAGTCAGCTATCTTGTTTGGGGAACAGAGAATAGAACTAAGGGCACTACAATCAATGAAATCACTAGATTTGTACAAAGACAACAAATAGGCTTGAGTCCAGATCATGAGAAGTCTCATGAATTTCTCCTTCCTCTATTGGACAGCAGAAGACTTAATCAAACCTTTGATTCAGGCTGGATTTGGGCCAGCCTGAGCTCTGCTTAAGAGTTTCTTTTTCTTTTCTTTTGTACCTTCAAGTCAGTGTTGACTCCTAGCGACTGCCTGGACAAGTCCCTGCAGTTTTCTTGGCAAAATTTCAGAAGTAGTTTGCCATTGCCTGCTTCCTAAGGTTGAGAGAAAATGACTGGGCCAAGGTCACCCAGCTGGCTTTGTGCCTCAGGCAGGACTAGAACTCACCATCTCCCGGTTTCTAGCCTGGTGTCTTAACCACTACACCACAATGGCTCTCTAAGAGTTTCTTAGAGACTCCTGAGTAATTTGCATCCTGAACACTTGGAAGCTAGCTTTTTTTTTTTTTTTAAATAAATGAACCACCTATGGAGTCCTTGGTGCTCTCTGAGCTTGGTTGTTTGCAGATGTTTCATTAACAAACTTGGTAGCATCATCTGATGTTATCATCATAAATCTGATGTTGCCTAGTTGGTTAATGAAACGTCTGCAAGCAAATAACCAAGCTCAGAGAGCACCAAGGACTCCACAGTTCAACCCTGAGCTACAGATATTCTCTTCTATTGGAATGAACCACATAGCAGAGTCAGTGGGTTCTGACCATCTTGGCTTATGCCGTGAGTCGCCAATTAGATCAGGTGATTTTTTAAAATGACACAATGTTTTGTATCATCATGGATATGAATAACAATTTGAATCTTCCCCTGCTCTGGGTTCTATCATCAAAGTTATACTGGCAACAAATGAGATATCAACAGATGTGTAAAAAAAATCAGCCAAAATTAATTTAAACCCAGTGATTTCTGTGGATGACAAAACATATGCTTCAGTCTCTCTCCCATAACTGGGGTTTGGTTATACATGGCTTTTGCATTTCAGTGGATGAAAAAGAGTGAGACATTCGTTTTGTCTGAATTTCCTTTCTGTAGCACCCTTTTTCATCCCCATGATCCAGTATGATTTTTCTTGTTTATTAATAATTGTGTCCCATATAATTTCTCTTCTTTTATAGAACACGTTGCAATTTTTGCAACAAAGAGAGATGGATTTACAGCTGATGCTAAAACACTGGATCTTTCTGAAAACGATATTTAGATTTCCTGCAGAGCTGTCCTATTGATTTCCCCTTAGTCACATTTGAACAGTTTGATTGATCTGCATGCTGAAGGACCAGACTTCTGACAGATGAAAACATTGACCTTTTCTCAATTGCTAGAAAGAGCATTTAATGATCATGATATGGGCTGACCATCTGAGTGTATTTAAAGTAAGTTCCAAATGTAGCTGCAGAAAAGCCTAAGCTGTACTAATGATGGTCAACATTTCCCCTAATTCAGTCCACTCATCTTAAAGTGGCCAAGTTTGGACAACACTGCCCTAATTAAAGACTTTGGGGCTGTAGAGTTATTCTGGCAGGAGAGCACTTTACTTAATTACCAACAAATGGTGCTTGAAAAGAAATCTTACCATTTGGACCTAATTTTCACATTAAAAAAGCAGGTGAACTAGCTAGCTACCTTCTGAATATTGTATCAAAAAAGTTTTTTTCCAGATAGTGCAGTATGAATAATTAATATTTAGCATGTTATTTTTATTCAGAATGTAATATACAGCCTGTTAAGGAGGATAAAACAATGGAATTTGTTTGAATATTTTTTGAAGACTTTGTTCTCATAGGACTTACATGGAATATTTGCCTTCCCAGTTTCTAGACTCAATATTGGATGTGAGTGTAATGCTCCTGGAGGCAGGCACCGGAAGTGTGGCAGAAATCATGAAATTTGTTATGTCTTCTGAGTTAATTTTAAAACCTAAAGATTAATTCATCTAAAATCTTTATAAATGTATTAAAATGACAGTTATTTTTAATGAAGACATGGGTAGATTGGAACCAATATCCTGTGATTGGCACTAAAGTCAGTTTGGAACTTAGTAGCCTTAATCATGTTTAAAGTTTGGTCACTAGTGTTTGGCAATAATAGTCTAGTAAAGCCCAGAGGAGGCCCTAAAACTTTTATCTATTCCTTGTTATAAGGCAGGTAATGAGTTGGATAAGAGAACCAGGGGTATAATTTGGAATAGAACCTGGGAGACCCTGGTTTATGTCAAGCCTCAGCCACAGAAGCTCACTGGGTGCTTTTGGGCCACTCATGATCTCCCACTCTAATCTACCACGCAGAGGTGGGAAGAGAAAATTACAGGTGATCCGCATATAAACTGATATGAGCTCCTGGAGAAAAGGCAAGATAAAAATCTAAGGAATAGATAAAATAGTTTTTTCGGAATAACTCTTGGACCATGGAGACAACCAAACTATTCTGGCTTGAAGATAGATAGATAGATAGATAGATAGATAGATAGATAGATAGATAGATAGATAGATTCATCTATATGCACACAGATACACATTCATGTATTCTAGGGCAGTTTACAAACTCATGTTCATTTTCATACTGTAAGCCTTTATTCATTCCATCTTTAACTGAATGTCTAAATGTTAGCCCTCCATTTCAACCACCAGTTTTTTCCCCCTGTAAGTGCTTCTGTGAAGAAGCATGTACATTTTTGGCATGCATGTTCATGTACATCAGGTACAGAGATGTGATCAAGCATGTGTCAACATCAACTTCAACGGACTATTATATAATTCTTGCAATATATTTTTATTATAACAAACAGGACATATTCTCAAAATAAGGAGTTCTTCCTCTGGGTACTGAGCATTTCCTGATGTAAAGTGGAAGAGCTGTTACAGTACTCTTAGGTCAGCTTGAAATACCCAAAATAATTGAAAATATATGCTGTGGCAGTAAAGTTGTCACAGAGCAATTTAGTGATCAAAGTAAAGAGGTGTGTTTTGATAACCTTTCTTAATACAGAAAGAATAGAGATGGAATTCCCTAAGGAGTGAGATCCAGGATGTAGGAATGATACAAGGAAGTAAACAAATTGGCATATTTTTGCCAGTAAGAAGAAACAGTGTGCTAGCAAATCAGTGGTCTGATTTTGGAAAGGGGTGGGTACCGCTATTTCTACTGACTTGCTTTAGGTGAAATATGGGCAATGAAATTATTCATCCAGGCCTACAGAGCTGCAAATACTGGTATCCAGTGTTCAGATATGCTACATTCACAGACAAGCAAAATGAATATGTGATGTTATTGAATAGCCATATTTTCCCTCTACCAAACTCTATTTTACCGCTTGGAAACTACTGTATTCATGTCAAATGGTATAAGGAAGGAACCCTTGTATAAAAGGATGGTGGAGATTTATCATGTCCCTTTCTATCGCTTTCATTTAGGAACATGTGGTATTCATATGAGGGGAAATTACCCTTCTCAGTTTGAACTGTGTTATGTTCCTGAAGTCAAAGGTGGCTTCTTCTTTCAGTATTTACCGTGTCTCCAGACAATCACAGTGGGTTGTTTCTCCCCTTTGAGATTGATTGTACCCTTAGAGTATAGCTCAGGACCCTGTTCTCTTTGTTAAAGCAAGCAAATCAATGCATTTCTGTCATTTCTTTTGTCCGTGGTCTTTCCCATTAGAGTCTATGTTTATGAAAGAAGCTTTGGTAATTCTTCTTTGGACAAGAATGTAGGAAAGGAAAGGAAAAGCAAAGTCTATATATAAATTGTGCATTGGAGTAATTACTGTTCTTCATTCTAATGACTTCAATCAACATTTCTGAGCTTGGACTATGAAGCAAAAAGAAGACAAGATAGTTCAGGAGGGTTATCTGCTACAAAGGCAGAAGAGCAAAGCATATGCCCCATGAGACATTGCACATTGGACCAACTATTTACTTAGAAATGTTATTTATTGTTGAACTATTTGCTTAACCTCAAGGCTAAAACAGCTGTAATGCTCTCCATGTGCAGTTGCCCTTGATCTGTTCACTCAAGTATGTAATTGGAGCGAAGACTGTACCCAGTCCCTTTTAAGGCAGACTATGGGGCAGATTTCTTTTATGCCCCTTTGTGCAGCTCCTTATTTATTTTTATTTATTTATTTGCTTACATCTGTAGTTGGAGAGTACTTTTCATCCCAGGGCCTCTTACACATAAAAACAAAACAAAAATTGAAACCATCCAGCAAGAGAAATATAAAAAGAAAAGGACACAAAATGGCAACCAAATGACCTCAGACTATAAAAACACAACAGAGCAGCAACAAGTCAGTCAAGAGGAGAAGCCAGAAAAATTAAAACAGGGTTCTCGAAATGTCTAAAAAGCTCTTAGCATATACAGATTTGGGGGGGGGGGGGGATACAAAACTTTGAGGAATTAAAGTTCCATAATTTAGACATCATTACCTAAAGTTGATCAGTGGAATGGAAGAAGGTGCCTTGTGCAGAACCAAACCATTAGTACTGCGAGCCTTGTATTGATAACATTGATATATACCAAGGATTGAACTTTCTGCAGGCAAAGCATGTGCTCTGCCACTGAACCATGGCCTCTGCCTTGTCTTCTGTCACTGCCAGCTCCATCTCTGATGTGACACGACATGGCACTAGGCCTATTGTAAGCACAGGCCTTTGCTACACGTCCTAAATATTTCTCCCATATGAATATCTTCCCCTTCATGGATCACTGCCTTGTCGTGGCGAAGGGGCTTGTGTAACTCAGTGAAACCATGAGCTATACCGTGCAGGGCCACCCAAGACGAACAGGTCATGACAGAGAGTTCTGACAAAATGTGGTCCACTGGAGAAGGAAATGGCAACCCACTCCAGTATCCTTGCCAAGAAAACCCCATGGACAATGTTAAAAGGCTAAAAGATATGACGCCAGAAGATGAGCCCCTCAGGTCGGAAGGTGTCCAATATGCTACTGGGGAAGAGCGGAGGGCAATTCCAAGTAGCTCCAGAAAGAGTGAAGCGGCTGGGCCAAAGCCGAAAGGACGTTCAGCTGTGGATGTATCTGGAAGCGAAAAGAAGGTCCGATGCTGTAAAGAACAATATTGTATAGGTACGTGGAATGTAAGATCCATGAACCAAGGCAAGCTGGATGTGGTCAAACATGAGATGACAAGATTGAACGTCGACATCTTGGAAATCAGCCAATTGAAATGGACGGGAATGGGTGAATTTAATTCAGGTGACCATTATATCTACTACTGTGGGCAAGAAACCCTTAGAAGAAATGGAGTTGCACTCATAGTCAATAAGAGAGTGGGAAAGGCAGTAATGGGGTACAACCTCAAAAACGACAGAATGATCTCAGTGCGTATCCAAGGAAAACCATTCAACATCACGGTAATCCAAGTCTATGCCCCAACCACTGATGCCGAAGAAGCTGAAGTTGACCGGTTCTATGAAGACCTACAAGACCTTCTAGAACTAGCACCAAAAAAAGATGTCCTTTTCATCATAGGGGATTGGAATGCTAAAGTAGGAAGTCAAGGAGTAATCGGAATAACAGGCAAGTTTGGCCTTGGAGTACAAAATGAAGCAGGGCAAAGGCTAATAGAGTTCTGTCAAGAGAACAAGCTAGTCATAGCAAACACTCTTTTCCAACAACACAAGAGACAACTCTACACATGGACATCACCAGATGGTCAATACCGAAACCACATTGATTACATACTTTGCAGCCAAAGATGGAGAAGCTCTATACAGACGGCAAAAACAAGACCAGGAGCTGACTGTGGCTCAGATCATGAGCTTCTTACTGCAAAATGTAGGCTTAAATTGAAGAATGTAGGGAAAACCACTAGACCACTCAGGTATGACTTAGATCATATTCCATGTGAGTACACAGTGAAGGTGATGAATAGATTTAGAAGATTAGATTTGGTAGACAGAGTGCCTGAAGAACTATGGATGGAGGTCTGTAACATTGTACAAGAGGCAGCAACTAAAACCATCCCCAAAAAAAAGAAATGCAAGAAAGCAAAATGGCTGTCTGATGAGGCTTTACAAATAGCTGTGGAAAGAAGGAATGCAAAAAGGAAGGGTGAAAGGGAAAGATATAAGCAACTGAATGCAGATTTCCAGAGAATAGCAAGGAGAGATAAGAAGGCCTTCTTAAATGAACAATGCAAAGAAATAGAAGAAAACAATAGAATGGGGAAGACTAGAGATCTCTTCAAGAAAATTGGAGATATCAAAGGAACGTTTAGGGCAAAGATGGGCATGATAAAGGACAAAAAAGGCAGGGACCTAACAGAAGCAGAAGAGATTAAGAAGAGGTGGCAAGAATACACAGAAGAACTATACAAGAAAGATCTTAATGTCCCTGATGTCCATGCTGGTGTGGTCACTGACCCTGAGCCAGACATCCTAGAGAGTGAAGTCAAGTGGGCCTTAGGAAGCATTGCTAACAACAAAGCTAGTGGAGATGACAGTATTCCAGCTGAGTTATTTAAAATACTAAAAGACGATGCTGTTAAAGTGCTGCACTCAATATGCCAGCAAGTTTGGAAAACGCAACAGTGGCCACGGGATTGGAAAAGGTCAGTTTACGTTCCAATTCCAAAGAAGGGCAATGCCAAAGAATGCTCAAACTATCGCACAATTGCACTCATTTCACATGCTAGCAAGGTTATGCTCAAAATCCTACAAGCTAGGCTTCAGCAGTACGTGAACCGAGAACTACCGGATGTACAAGCTGGGTTTTGAAGAGGCAGAGGAACTAGAGATCAAATTGCCAACATTTGCTGGATCATGGAGAAAGCACGAGAGTTCCAGAAAAGCATCTACTTCTGCTTCATTGACTATGCAAAAGCCTTTGATTGTGTGGATCACAACAAACTGTGGCAAATTCTTAAAGAGATGGGGATACCAGACCACCTTACCTGTCTCCTGAGAAATCTGTATGCGGGCCAAGAAGCAAGAGCTAGAACCGGTCATGGAACAACCGATTGGTTCAAAATAGGGACAGGAGTACGACAAGGCTGTATACTGTCACCCTGCTTATTTAACCTATATGCAGAGTACATCATGAGAAATGCCAGGCTGGAAGAATCACAAGCCGGAATTAAGATTGCAGGGAGAAACATCAATAACCTCAGATATGCAGACGATACCACCCTAATGGCAGAAAGTGAAGAAGAACTAAAGAGCCTCTTGATGAGGGTGAAAGAGGAGAGTGCGAAAGCTGGCTTGAAACTCAACATTAAAAAAACTAAGATCATGGCATCTGGACCCATCAATCCCTGGCAAATAGAAGGGGTAGAAATGGAAGCAGTAACAGACTTCATTTATTTGGGCTCCAAGATCACCGCAGATGGAGACTGCAGCCATGAAATTAAGAGACGCTTGCTCCTTGGGAGGAAAGCTATGGCATACCTAGATAGCATATTAAAAAGCAGAGATGTCACCTTGCCGACAAAGATCCACATAGTCAAAGCTATGGTTTTTCCAGTAGTAATGTATGGCTGTGAGAGCTGGACCATAAAGAAGGCTGAGCGCCGAAAAATTGATGCCTTTGAACTGTGGTGCTGGAGAAGACTCTTAAGAGTCCCCTGGACTGCTAGGAGGTCAAACCAGTCAATCTTAAAGGAAATCAACTCTGATTGCTCATTGGAAGGATTGATAATGAAGCTCAAGCTCAGATACTTTGGTCACCTAATGTGAAGAGAGGACTCTTTGGAAAAGATCCTGATGCTGGGAAAGATGGAAGGCAGAAGGAGAGGAGGACAGCAGAGGATGAGATGGCTAGATAGCATCACTGAAGCAATGAGCATGAAATTGAGCAAACTCAGGGAGGCAGTGAAAGATAGGAAGGCCTGGCTCAATATGGTTCATGGGGTCACGAAGAGTCGGACACAACTTAATGACTGAACAACAACAACAATGAATATCCTGCCAGGGTAAGTACCGATTTTGAAAGGTTTCCCCTAATTTGATGTGTTTTCACTCGACCAATATGTTCTCACATGAATAATATGGTAGATTGCTACTGGCCTTTCTTCCCCTTTGCTTCTTTTTCACCAGCAGAGCAAACAGGATTCTTTTGAAGTTTCCAGAAGAGGTTGGGGGGAAAAGGCACATTTGTGTTACATGCTTTGAAAAGACAAATAATGCATTTTCTGGCAAGCAGCCATGCCCTATGTGAGGAAGGGGAAACAAGGCTCTACTTTCTGACTTTGCCGCTTCAAAAATGTGACAATGAACCAGCCTATTCTCGTATACTGAAAAATACTCCTAGACAGAATAGGATCACAGCAAAAGGTATAGAGCATGATTGGATGAGATAGTATATGTAATAATGATATTTCTTATGATACAGTGTTACTGATCCTGAACCTTCTTTCAAATATGCGTGAGACCAAGCAATTTCAATTCAGATCTCACTCATAGAACTATGGGTATCAGAAACAGCTATAGATTAAAGATTCTTGATGTGGTACTAAGCATACCATATGAAAAGACTCTTTCAAAAGTAGCTAATTCCACTCTAAATGGAAACTTGTATTTGTATAAATTAAGAATTAATTTGAGTAATGATCAAAAAGCAAGACATAAAAAAAAAAAGGACATCCCAAGATAAGCTTGAAGATTAATGAGTTTGGAAAATACTTTATTGGTCATGGAATGGCCCCAAGACAAATATTTAATTAAATATATACAGAGCTGGGTGTATTTACCCTCAGCTAAGATACTTTGCTTCAACATGACTTTGGAAAATGTTATTAACAAAATTTCATCTTCATTCAATGGAAAGCTATTATTGAACTAACGTAATTCCACTGTTGTAATAATGTTAGAAATCAGACTTAAATGTATAAATGCAAAATAAGGAAAGGGGAGCAATGTTATAGCTAATGACTTAGAGTTTCTTGTGTGAAAAGATTCTCGTTCCCCAAATGGGAACAAGTACAAAGTACAAGTTGCTTGACTGACAGATTGTAAGTTGCCTGGTTGTGCCAAACAGAAACTGTAATCCATGATATTGGATTTGTAAAGTGCCTGCTGTACAGCCACTAATTTCCTCTAATCAGAGCCAGCTCTCATTTAAGGAAGCTTTCTACAGGCTCTTTCTGGTGAGTCCCTTTTTCTAAATGATCTGGGAAATTTTACCTGGTAGTAGCAATTTTCTGCACTTTAATCTGTCACAAATTCACAAACATAATGTCATTCTAGGACAGCCTTTCCCAACTGTACACCTTTCAGATCTATGGACTTTGACTGTTAGAATTCCCCAGTCAGCATGGCCAATGTAGAGAATTCTGAGAGAGGAAGGCCATGCAGCTGGAGGAAATTTAAAGGGCAGCTAGACCAAATTGCTTGGGATGCTATTTTTTTTAAAGGACAGGAACAAACAAGCAGCTGGCAAAGACTGCCAGGTGCTGATGCACGCTCCCTCAAAGCAGTCCACATTCTTTTTTCAGTGCCAAAGAGGAAAGAGAAATGAATTACTTAACCTTGCATGGTTTGAGCTGAGCATGACCAGAGAACACTTCCACTTTGCTTTGCCAAGTATCCCACTGTGTTTTCTGGAAATGAACATGGGTGCCCAGTAGACTTTGGGAGAATTGCAAAGCAACTGAACCCTTAAGTCATTGTAAATGCTTTGCAGCTTTGAGGAACAGAAATGGAGCCTATGTTTAAATGTTTGGCCAAATGTTCATCCATCACTGCAGTATCTATTTCAGAGTTGTTTCATTTGCAAAAAAAAAAAAGGCCAACCAAAAATTGGAGTGGCAGAACTTCAGCATAGGTTGTTTTGCTTTGGCTTCCTATAGTTTGTATAGTATGTTCTTCCATCTTTAATACCCCATTCTAGTGACAGACTTCTTGAAGGAGAATGTAATAATCAGAAGCAGAACCTTTAAGCTCCATCCAAAAAGGTTGGACCTGTTCTGAAAACCAAGAGTTGGGAATTTCAGATTTGTGGGTGGATTACCACAGTCAAGTCCTATTGTTTGGAAGCTGTTTGTTTCTAGAATGTTGTTATTTGTCTTTCTTTGAATGACCACCATTTATAGCAAGACCTGGAGTCCTTTAGACAAATATAATGCCAGGGATTTCTTTTGGAAAAAGTGGAGAGTTCTGCAAATGACTATTTTTTTAAAAATCCTTGATTTTAATGAAATGGTCGGGAACCTAATCTACCAATTTGATGTAGATTGCTCCTTTCAATGCCAGTATAAATTAAAATGATCTACTCCCACTAATCCCAGTATAAAACCCTGAAAGATTATGATTTAACTCAGCAACTTAATGTTTAGAATGCTTGTACAACAGTGCCCTACATTCATGTAATCTGTACTTTGTAGCAGTAAGGGATCCTTGGGTGTGGGTAGTTCTAGTTGTAGGTGCTTGAAGAACCATTCAAGGCCATTCTTAGTGAGATGGCTGATGGCCAAGTTGCGAACATTAGTCAATCTGTTGTGGGCAACTGTAATAATAAAAATGGTACAGAGAAAAGGCTGATATATACAGATTTATGTTTTTTACAGGCTCAGCTGTGTAATTGTGTTAGTTGCCTAAAGCCTCATTTAAGATGAATGGAGGAGATTGGCCATCACAACTCTGCAGTCATGGAAGAAGGAATGCCTCTCATGCTGGGCTTTACCTTCTCCTTTCCAGGGACAGTGATTTATGTGACTTCCACTCAGTGTGTGCACATTTTTTGTTGAACTACTAACACATATATTCAGTAAGGAATAGTTGTTTATGTGATGGTCACATGGTGATGGTCACATGGTGAACCTTTCCTTGCCTGAAAAGTTCAGAATAAATGTTTTCTGTCCAAGGATAATACTGCTGGCTCCATTCCATAGAAACTCTTGCACACTGAACGGTCCACTTCTGTCTCGTTGTTTACTCAGAGAAGCAATGAGCTGTGCTTTCCTTATTGAAATCTGGGAAGTTGTCCTGATTCTCCTGGTATCTTGTTTTCCCTAGGGTCATGTAATTGCTAACAAAGATGGCCTAGCAGGAGACAGAACAAGTCAGTCCTTCCCACAAAATCATGTGTTCATGGCTCCATAGTTAAAAAAAAGTATTCCAGGCTATTCATTTATTAATCAATTTTAATGAATGAATTTTTACATATGTACTCCATCAGAAAACATAAAAGTAGTCCCAAAAAAAGTAAAATAAAACCATGCATAAAATGCAACATCCCCAAACCATAAGGGGATAGGCAGTCATCCTACTATAATTTATGGAAGCCTTGGCAACATCTACTGAAGTTAGCAAGCAGCTGCTTCCATCAAAATTACAAAAATGATCCAGGCAGCAATTCTTTAATGTCCCCAAATGAATGCCAGTAATAAGGGCTATTTTAAACCATTATGTAGTCCTTTTTTGGCATATCCAAATGGGATTTAAGTGAGACTAATAAAGTTAGCTAATTTTAGATTCAGGACTTCATAGTCTTATGGGGCTACCTTCTAAGTAATAGAATCAGAGTTAGAAGGAACCATTTAGTCCATCAAGGCAACCCTCTGCTCAGTCCTGCAGCATGAATTTCCTTTACTTAATTTAGAATGTGCACTAGTCTTGCAGATTTTGACAACCCGGCTGATCATTTTGCTCAGTAGGACCCTAGTTTTCTGCTTCTGTTCCACCCTGACTGCACCACTGTGAATCCTAGGTACTCTTGTTTTGGTGCTCTGTCAAAATACATGTTTTCCTTTTGAGTTGTGTTGAATCCACATTAATCAGCAGTTGTGCTTATAGGATCACATAAGTCCTTTAGCTTAATGCATGTGTCTTGTGGCCTAATTTCAAAAGCTCTCTGTAAGCTATTAGTTCAGACCTCTGACAGACGCTACCTGTCTCTTTCTTGGGAGAAGGGAAAAAAAGAAAATATTATAGAGAGGGAAAAAGAAAAGCTTCTATCAGAAAGAAAGAGAATATTGGTTTTGGCCCCATGTAGTTTGTTTCAACTCAGCTTTGGTTTTTGTGTATTACTGCATAGGATGCTCAACAAATGCCCTGTCAAATGTGATTTCTTGTCACGCACCAGAAGGGTTTCCTATCTCTATCAAGAGCAGAACATTATCTGTTAAATTAGATGTCATAAATGATCAAGAACATTAGAAAGATTGAGTGGACTTCCTGAAGCTGAACAGGCTTAGCTTGGTCACTGCCTGGATGGGAGAGTATCTAGGAATTCCATATATAGTATATTGGATTTCATGATGGAAGAAAGATAGGATAGAAACTAGAGTAGAACATGTTCTGGTTTTAAAAAGGGGCTTGGTATAGCAAAGAGTCATCTGTAACTCACACCCCAGTACTCCTTGTACAACTGTAATCTTTCAAGCCTACAGCTGCAATTGCACATTAAGAATCTGTGACCACAGACACAATCTTCAGCAGGAACTGTACCTGAGTAGACTGTTAAATCAAAGACAGCACTTACAGAGAAATGAAAAATAAATGCATCTTTCCACAAGGTCAGTTATTAACCAGCCCAGGAATGTCACAAGTTTTGATTCTAAGGGTCATCAAAGGCAGGCGTATGAATGTGTGCTTTAAACTTCATCTTTCTTTATTTGGAATTAATGAGAAAAGGATCTTTAAAAGTAGAAGAAGCGGGGGGGGGGGGATAAAAGGCATTGGGTTGCTTTGAATCTAGTCAGGCAGGATAAAAAAAGAAAAAGAAGAGCATTGTGATATTTGACCTAGTTAAAAATATTCCCATTATTTCAAAGAATGCAATCTAATCAATTAGAGAAGTGGGGGAAGGATCAGAGAGTCCTCTTTGTTTCTAGTTCTCTCTTCCTTCTCTTGAATTATGTAAGAAGTTTTCTTTAGACTCCAGAGTTGGGTTTTGGTTTAGTTTTGATTTTTATTTTTTTTTTAGCACTCTGGGTTCCTGAGCACTTGTTAATGAGCATCAGTTTCATCAAGCAAGCTGCTATGTATGGCCTTGTGCCAGCCTGGGGAATTGATCCCATATGCAGGAATGATACAGAACACATCCTGTCTCCAAAGGGCCATTTGTACGGTGGTGAGTGTCGGGGACTGGGTGGCCTTGGCAGCTATTTGTTGCCACATCCTGTTCAAGAAGCATGGATTCTGGGCCCGTTGCCACAACTGACATTTTTATATCCAGCTTATTGGATCTAATTTATTTCTGGGCACAATTCAATTGCCTAGGATACTGAAAGGACATCTTGGTTTTCCATCCACCCATCCATCCTTTAAGGCCTTCTTCAGGAGTCCTACTCATCCTTGACATTCTCTGTATTGGAGGTCATAGTTTACAAACATTTGCTTCCTTTAATATTTCAGATCCAGTGTTACTAATTTTATTATTGTTACTTACCAAATCCGTATGTGTTATTTATAGATTTTGTTTCGCCTGAAAATCTGTTTCAAATGCTTGCTGCAGATACACTTTTTAGTGTTTTAAATCACTAATAAATACCTCAAGAGTATTTGGCATAGGAAATGGGATGGAAATATGAATCAGGTTTTAGGGTATTTTTTGTGCAGAGATAGAAAAGGCAGGAAAAATGGCTCTTGCATTGGGTGAATACAAAGATTTCTATTATAGCTATGTTGGGGAGAAAAGGAAGTTTTGAAATACCATTTTTGAGTACGTGGCATTACGTTTGCAGACTTATATTTCCCTTCCTTCCTCTTATATTTCAGAGAAAGGGATATAAAAACTCTGCTGGACTGGGCTAAAAGCAAAAATTCAGCATTCTTCTCAGAGTGATCAACTAGATATCGCTGGGAAATTCTCAAACAGGACAAGAATGCAATAGCACTTTCTCACCTGTGTTCAACAACTGGTTTTCGGGAGCTTTTAGTAGCCATGAATTTGTCCAAATGTGTTTGTCTGTTTGTTTAGAGAATTTATATGGCCGCCCATCTTAGCCAAATAACTCTCTGGGCAGCTAGTTTAGCATAGTCTGTTAATTTCTTCTTGAAGGCAATAATGAACAGTTGGATTTTTTTCCCCCCCTGCTGAAAATGTAGCAACATTCTGTCTTTGAGGAATGAAGGGAATTGATCACAATGGATTTGGTTTTCATGTTCGTTTTCCCCCCCCCCCCCCCCTTCTTGTTACTTGCTGCATGGGAATGTTTGGACAGTATGGTGGTTTTTACTTGATCTAAAGGGAATCCACCAAGCAAGTGTCAAGCCGTCAACGCAGGAGCTGTCACTTAAACTGCTGTTTAAGGAACTTCTAGAAACCACGCAGTCAGCTCTTTGCCAACAGCTCCCATGAGCAGGAACTGCATCTTCTCTCTGCGATGCTGTCTTGACTGGCTCCATCTGTCTCCATAAAGGATGTTCATTAAATAATTCAGCAAGGCAACTTGATATCTCATCCATCTACCTTATTACCCTAGTGACCTGACGGTAACAGCTCGCTTGTTGATGTTGCCGCTTTGCAGTCTCACGAAAGTTGTTGCATTCTGAAAAATAAACACAGTAATGCAACCCCTGACCTCCCGTTAGCATTGCCAGGTCTCAGGGACCGATCTTCAAGATTTTGGCTGCCTTTTCCAAAAAATAATAAAATAAGGAATGTTCTAACAGGGAGGGTGTGATCTTCCATGATCCTTATTTTGTTTGGAAACAAGTATACTTCTAACCTTCGAGACTTGTGCGTAGACAATGTGCCACCTATGATGTATTAGCTCAGAATCTGAATGTCAGATTGCCTGGCAACTAACTCTGTGCCCTGTTGGTAGAAGCTTTGCAACAGCGGGTGTTCAAAAGAATGCCATATCTGTCCCAACTAAGTAATCAAATCACTAACCAAATATGATGTTCAGATATAACATTCTGCTCCCCCTCCCTGGCTTAACAAAACTGTATGTTTATGGTATAGAACAGGGACTGATATTGTTTATGCTTATCTTCTCCCAAGGAATGGGAAAGAAGGAGAGAGTAATTACTCTGATAACTCCCACAGTTAAGAAACACCTATACCCAAACTGAGGATATTCATAGAAAACCCCAAAGATGTAACTATCAAATGTGGGATCTCGCTCTCTCTTTCCTATAGCTTTCTAATGTATCATTTTCCACTTATGAGCAACAAAAAAGCCGAGAATTTGTCACATCATCTTCCTTCAAATTTGGTAGGATAAACATCACTGCAGTAGTAATCTGACCTGGAAGCCACTGGTCATTTTCATTCAACCCATGGCACAGGTAAGCGGATTTAAAAAAATTTTAAAAAAATCAAGACATCCTCTTTTATGTCTTATTTTATCTTCTTTGCTGTTCAGTAAAGTAACTTGTAGCAGTAGACTCATCTCCTGAGTGTTAACATCGTACATCTCCCTGGCTGTGAAAGTCATTAAAGCAACTTGTGTCAAGCGTGTTCTCTTGGCTTACCCTATATACTTGGTCTCTTAATGAAACACCCTTGGAAAGTGTGTGGCAAATTGCAGCAGCCAAATAGAGTGCAGGCTGCCCTCTATGTTTGGTTGAGCCAAAGGAAGGCAAGCACAGGCAAGAGAGGAGCAAAAACATCCAAGGAACAAGAGATCCAAAATAGTCTGACCGGAAATTATTGGGAAGAATTCTGATACCTTTAGCTGCCTGGTAGTAGTTGCCACCCTGCTGCCTGCAAGCTGTGTTGAGCTGAATTTTCCCCATAATATCCTCCAAGCATTGATACAGCAGGGACGGGGCAATCCCCAACAAGCTGTGGACCCCCAGGGCACCCTGGAGGGAATGGGAGCCCCCCGTTTTGGCCTTTGGGTGGGCTCAAGGGACTCTCGCTGTTTTTCCCATTAGGATAAGGAACTGTAAGGCCCTTTTGACCTTGAACTCTCCTACCAACCCAAAAAGGACTGACAATGTTGGCCTTGCGTTCTGCTAATACCATCATATCATTAGTCATGTTTCCAGCACACCTGCTAACATTTCAAAATCTGAAATCTGTGCACGGCTATTTCAAGGCTGCCTAACACAACTTGCAAACATAAAAGTGCTTCTCCTACTTCCTCCAGGCACATATTCCTTGCTTAAGGTCCTAAAAAGATAATCTTTGTATCAATCAAATAAAAAAGATAGGCAAATAGTGTTTTTTTTTTCTTTTTTTAAATTCTTACAGGTAGTCCTCATTTAACAACTGTCTCAGATAGCAACTGTTCACAAATACAACAGTAATAAACAGTAATAAAAAAATTCATTTTCTGACCAGTGCTGGCAAATTTATGACAACAAAAGCCTTCAGTGAGAAACTGAGTAAGGTCTGGTCAGTTTCAGGCAGCAGCTACCAGCCCAGAGGGTTCTAATCAACTAATTAAGTTCATAGAGCTGAGCTTGTTAACTTGCACTTGGCTGAGGAGAAAAGCATCTTAGAAAGCAAGCAATCTCTCTGCCTGTAAGGGGGAAGAAGCGGGGGGGGGGGGGGGGATGGGTCAGGCACAGGACACTGTATGAGAGAACTTTATGTGAATGAAATGGCAGCAACCAGTGATCTTCACAGAATTGCTCTCTCTCTGTCACATACGTCTTCATTTTGCAACCATTTCACTTAATGATGGAGTCATCAGAACCAAATGCAGTCACTAAATGAGGAGTACCTGTATTTCATTTTTCATGAAATGAGGTTGTTGTTGTTCAGTTGTTTAGTCGTGTCCGACTCTTTGTGACCCCATGAACCATATCGCACCAGGCCTTCCTGTCCTTCACTGCCTCCCTGAGTTGGCTCAGTTTCATGCTCATTGCTTCAGTGATATACCTAACCATCTCATCCTCTGCTGTCCTCTTCTCCTTTTGCCTTCCATCTTTCCCAGCATCAGGGTCTTTTCCAAAGAGTCCTCTCTTCGCATTAGGTGACCAAAGTATCTGAGCTTGAGCTTCATTATCAATCCTTCCAATCAGCAGTCAGGGTAATGAAATGGGGTAAAGAACCTTAAATAGTTTAATTCTGGGAAAGGCTGTGGTATCCACATTTTAATTTTAATAGGGCCAAAATAAAGTTTATAGAGCCCCCCTAAAAAAGGGCACTTCCAAAATAAACCAGGACATTGCTTGCATGCATCTTTCCCTTGCTTGCTTCCTCAGAAGTAAGTCTCACTAGATTCAACGTCATTGAATATTTCCAGGTAAGTAAACTATATAAGATTGCAGCCTCCTTTGAGAGAATCAAAAAGCATGCAAACTTGCCATTCGTATAACACAGTATAAAATTCTTCTAATCACTCCCCACTCTCTATGGATTTTTTTTTCTTATACAATATTTGGATAACTTGCTATAGTGCAGTGTGTCTTCTTGGATGGATGTTCAATGTGGTTTACTACCAGCTAAAAGGGCATCAGGAATGCAGCCTTCTTAAAAATACAAACCAAATCAAAGAACTCAGCTTGCAACTTTGCAACAGCATTATTTCCCCTCTCTTTTGCCTTTTTTGACTGCTGGCTTGTGATACATTTTTAAAAATATTGTCAGAATAGCTGATAGTTAGTGGATTTTGAAAAAGATCCAGGGACAAGATAAGAGTGCATAAGAAAGAGAAGTAAGCTGGTGCAGCAGACAGAGGAATTTGGATCCAGAATTCCAAAGTCTATTCAGGAAATTGACATGTGGTTGGATTCAGGTGGTGGTGAAGTCTTCCTTGAGAGAGTGGGTTGTCCTGCTTTCTCTTAAAAAGCCTGTGCTTTGCCCCATCCTCAAGAAGCCTTTGCTTGACCTGGACAATTTTGTCTGGTTTCCAATCTTTCCTTTTAGGTGAAGATTGCAGAAAAGGTGGCCATGCAGCAGCTCGAGAACCCCAGAGAAAATGAATTATCTGAACTGCTTTCAGTCAGGATTCAGTCCTGGATATGGGACTGAAATAGCATTGACTGCACTTGTAGATTACTTCCAATGGGAGCGGGATGGGGGTGGTGTATCAACCCTTGCTCTTCTTGAGCTCTCAGTGGCTTTTGATATCATTCTGGATCAGCTCCCGGGATTGGGAGTGGGTAGTACTGTGCTGTGCTGGTTTTCTTCCTTTGGCTCAGTTCCAGTCAGTGTTGATGAGGGGGAGAGGACCAGCCCACGACCACTGCTTTGTGGAGTTTCACAGGGTTTGGTCCACTCTTTGCTCCTGTTTAACATCTACATGAAGCCACTGGCTGTTCCCCATCTTTGCATCTGGCCATCCAAGTGATGATGTGGAGGATCTGTCTCAGTGGCTGGAGGTTGTGGAGGTTTGGATGGGAAACAACAGGCTTCAACTCAGCCCTAGGAAGACTGAGCAGCTTTGGGTATTAGGGCTCCCTGGTTTCAGAGGTTTTCCATCCTTAGTTCTGGATGGGGCTGCACTACCCCAGACTGAACCATTCTGGACTCACAGCTCTTGTTCAAGGAACAATTCAAGGAACTTTGCACAATTTTATGCTTTGCACCCTTTCCTGGACCATGAGGCCCTGCTCAGAGTCACTCTTGCCTTGGTCACCTCCCGAATGAACTACTACAATCCACTTTACATGTTGTGGCCCCTGAAGACCATCCAGAAGCTACACTAATATAGAATGCAGCAGCATGGATGGATATTTGTGCTCCTCAATCGGCACATCTTACACCTCTGCTCTGCAAGCTGTATTGGTTGCCAATATCCTTCCGGTGCTGGTTGTAATCAGTATATCCATTCATGGCATGGGGCTAGTTTATTTGAGGGCCTGCCTCACCCTGATTAGATCTGCCCATCCCATCAGGTCCAGCAGAAGAGGCATGCTCTGGGTCCCATCTCTTAGGAAGTGTCATCTGGGGTGAGGGCAGGAAGAGAGCCTTTTCTGTCATGGGACTTACCCTTTGGAATATCATTCCCTCAGAGGTCAGACTGCCCTAACCCTGTCAGCTTTTCGCAAGGCCTTAAAGACTTGGTTCTGTCACTAGGCCTGGGGATCTGGAGGTATGGCTGAGCCTGTTCAGTGATTTGTTATTGGTGAATTTGTTTTTACCCTGGCTGTGAATCATGTGTGTTGGTGTTCTTTGTTTTTTATGCTGTTCTGATTATTGTTAGCCACCCAGACTCATGAATTTGAGATTGGTGGTGGCCATATAAATTGAGATAATAAGTAAATACATTCCTGCAAAGCTAGGAGCAGACATGATATTAGATACCCTCATACATGTTCAGAAGGTGGTTCAGAAGCCAGAAGTGAGGATAGAAGCAGCTGAGAATTCTTCACTTAAGCCTCAAATAAGGGAGGAGAAATTAAAGGAGACATCCTTTGAGCCCTGGGTAAAAATATTTCAGCTAATTCTAGCACCTTGGTCAAGCTTTTCCTCACTAGCTTCTGATCGGTCCTTTTCAAATACAGCCTCTGTTCTTTTCAATTAGCTACTCTGCATTGTGGATCATGTTGGTTCCTGCTGTGTCCTTAGTTGAAGATTCCTCCTTCCTCCAAGGATTCTCTCTCCAACTGTTCCTTGACTCACATTGCACCTCGAGTCCACACAGCACAATCACAAAGCCAACAACCTCCTCTATCTGTGCCTTATTTATCTTTGTTAAAAGGCTGGTATGCATGCTCACAGGTGTCTTCCTTAGGCAAATAGCCTCTTGATGTCTATGTGACACTTTGCATGGAGCTGGCCAGTAGACAAAAATCCTAATTTTGAGACCAATTCCATCACTCCCATCCATCAGGCCAACTCATCCGGCTACCTACACATTTATAATTGGTGCCTCAAGTTGCATGCATCAGAATTTTACGAAAGATAGCTAGGCTCACTCATAAATCTCTCTACCTTGTTCCTAGCCATTTCACAAGCAAAGCATGAGCAATGTAGATCTTGGTTGAAAAAGAAAATAGCCAATCCCAAAATGCAAATGGGAGAACTGAACTAGATGCATTATAGGAAAGCAAATTGGCCATGGAAGCTACTTTGGATAGTATGAATGCTGAATACTTTCCTCCGAATGCTAAATTAGTTCAGGCTAAATGAATGTAGCCTTTATGTCTCAACAATGCTTTGTTTAGTCTCCGAAGATAGCTAAGAGGGCAGGTAGTTTTCCATTCAAGTTACTGTCGCTGAAGTAGGAATTGCTGTGGTGCTTTTACGAGTTCTCTGAAGATGCTTGTTTCTCTTTGCTCACTTACAATGAAACAGGCCTTAGAGCTCATTTTTGTAATGGACAATGTTTTTTGGCCAGGTGAGATGGTTACTCTAATTTTATGGAAGAACTGAGAGGGAAATGCAGAGATACACATACAAACACACACACACACACACACAGAATTTGATATGTTAAGTTACTACAGTAATGTAGTAACCAGATGTTTTATGAAACAGCATGTATGCACACATACACATACCACAGTACAGCCAGCCATCACATAACATTCATTCCTTTCCTATAACCAACAATATTTAAAATAACATTTATATAGTCCTTTTTTGAATTGCCAAACTGCTTCACCCCCATTACCCATCCTCAGAAATTAGGTCAGTATTATTATCCTAGGTGAGGAGGGGAGAGGAAGGATGGCTGTGTGGAATTTGAACATCTGAGCCCCAATTTAAGAACAACCAGAAGAAAGCATTGCTATATGCTTTTGCTTTATGACAATATTTGTATTCCTATTTTAGCCTGTTCTCTTGTCCTAGATAGCACAAGGGCAACCTGGATAGATATAAAGCAGTTATCACCCTGTGGCAGATGGCTGCTACATCTCCAGTGGCCCAAAGTCCTACTTTTGTGAGGAGAGTCTTCTCCTTCGAAAGGCTGTCCAGTTGAAAGCTATGGCAAAGACCAGAAAATATGAGAAGAAGATGCAGAGGCCTTTATATTTGCTCATGAGTACTTAGTACCTGGTCAATAGACTGAGCTGTTTACTTGTTTACACAATTGTCCTCTGAGTAATGTGATAGAGTATATGGTATGCAGATTAAATTTGATATCTCTTCATATCATATGGCAATGATTGCACATGCAAATTTTATTCAAATGTGTATCATCTCCCTCTTCTCTGAGGGAATGATGCAATTCCTCTTTTACTAGTATAGCACTACTTATTCAACCTGTCAGAAAGTGAGAGAAGAAGAAAGTATGTGAAAGATTGCTTTGTAGACAAGCCAAATGGTGCTGGAAGGAGTTACAAATCAATCATCCACGTGCCCGCCCTAGTTGCTGCTTTGGGAGGGAGTTACGTGGAGTCTCACTGGATCACACCATCTAAGCTTTCAGAATCCCAGCTTTTCCATCTGAGAAGCCTCCAACCAAGATCCGAACTCCTATGTTGTCTGCCTCCATCCTTTGAACGTTCATCCTTTGAACATGTGGTGGCTGCCCATCTGCCCCGTGACAGTAAATTCCATAAAGTAGTGATGTGTTCATTGTGAAGAAATGGTTTTTGATTCTTCTTAATCTCCTGCCAGTTGCCAACTGCTAGGTTTATGAAAAAGGAAGAAAATCTCTATCCCTTTTCTCTACACGACACTTAATTTTGTAGAGCTCTCTCGTATGTCCTCTGAGTTGCTTGTTCTACTGTAGAAATAGAGCAGATGATAGACAAAGAAGTGGGGAAACTGCTGTCCCAGGCCCACATGAAACCAGCAGCTGCCTTTCTGTGGCCCCAGAGTCCTCTTGAGACTGTGCCCCTAAACTTCAGGGGCAGGATTAGCAGCCTCAGAAAATTAGCAGCATAGTTTCACATGTTGATGAACTGAACTCACAAGCCCTAAGACAGAGCACCACTGTTTTAAAAGCAAAGAATCCCCCTCCCTCACCAAAACCAAATGAGAAATCCTGGCCTGTGCAGTATTGCTCTCCTTCTCCAGCCCTCATCCCCACCCCACATGCAGGCCATTTAACACAAGACTGCCTATCTCTGCTGTAAACTGATGGGAGATGTCTTGCCACAGCTGCTGTAAACAAGGGGGACGGTGATGGGTGTCCATTTCAGGAGCAGGCCAGCTGCTGATTGCATCCAGCTCAGCTCTTAGATTTTGGAATACTTTAAAGAAATAGGCTTATCTGCTGGCTGCCTTAATAAATAAGCATGTTAGAGCTGAATTTGCCTTAGGATTTTGCAATTCCCGTAATATGTCCTGTCTTTTCCTGCATAGATTCCTAAAGAGTTCCAGGGTTTTCATAATCTCATAGTATAAAAAAATGAATAATCATTTTCTGTTCCTTTCATCCATGCTGCTCCTGGCTTTATATATAATTCCTGGTTTTATACATAATTCCTTTAGTGAATCCACTGAAACGTGGGCTTCAGATGTGTCAATCCATACAGAGGATGAAATGGATATGGACTGAAATGCAGTTGTTCCAGGCAGAAGTGGTTTGGGGTTTAAGAATGGAAAAACCAAAGATGTTAGTGGCAGCAGCTAAGGAGAGTGAAGGACAGGAAGATGTTGAGAAGACTGAAGGGTGGACAGACCAGTGGAATATGTACCCTGGGACATCAGAAATGGATGAAGGGAGGCAGAGAGAGGGAGGGAGGGAGGGAGGAAGGAAGGAAGGAAGGAAGGAATTAATAGTACTGGGAAGATTGAGGGAATGGAAGGAAGCAAGCAGATGTGCTATGCTATTCTGAGACAGTGGTGGTGGCTTTATTCATACTTTTGTTCCTTTCTAATACTCTGCCTTGTTGGCCTTTTTTTATATTTTATTCATTTCATTATATACAACTTAATACATTATTATGGTTGCTCGCATACTCAGCCAGATGTTTAGACTGGATTTGGCCTTTTTATCCATCTATCAAGTCTTTTCCAAGGACCTGGGATAGGCAGATGTTGTTATTTGATGGCGTTAAAGGTATCGTCACAGGATGTAAGCTGTTCCAAGTAAAGCTGCCTTTTGCAATTGACTCATGGTGATTTTGTCAATGCTGATGGTCTTCAAGTGGTGCCCCAGATGTTTTGGGATTGCACCTAAGGTGCCTATAACTATTGGTACTATCTTTGCTTTCTTTTGCCATAGTCATTCTACTTCTATTTTCAGGTCGTTATATTTTGTGATTTTCTCCAGTTCTTTCTCTTCTATTCTGCTGTCTCCAGGTATTGCAATATCCACTATCCACACTTTTTTGTCTTTCTTATTATCATTATTATTTTACAATTCATATCATATCACAGCATTTCCCAGTGGACTTTGCTCACAGAATTCACAATAAACATTGCCATCATCAATGTTCGGTATTACATTTGAAAACAATGCATTACAAACAAAATCAGAACTAGTAGGGTGGGTTGGTGCCTTATTGCATGTCAAGGAGTCATGGCTGCTTGTCACTTCTCTCACTCACTTAGATGATTCATAACTGGATCCTTCATCTCGCCTCCAAAGAAGGTTACCAACAGCAAATGGGAAATGCTGGAGATTAGTAGTGATGGCAAGTCATTTTCTCCAGCCTCCTAGCTCTGCCTTCTACAGTCTAGCACAGTGTTCCCCATGCTGGTTGGGGAATTCTGGGAGTTGAAGTCACACATCCTAAAGTTGTCAAGGTTGAGAAACACTGGTTTAGGTTCTTTTCCAAAGTTAGGTCAGCTCCCAGAATTCCTAGTGTTAACCAGGTTGCCTGCAAAATTCTGGGAACAGAATTCCACACATCTGGAAGACAATTAGTTTGGAGAAGGCTGTTCTAGCTGAGGGATCACAGGAGCCTGGCTTAAATATAGATTGTTCTTTTTCCTAGAAGTGAACTATTTATGTAAATGGATATGTACCAGAAAAAGAATGGAAACAACTCTAAAATGAGATGCCGAACAAAAATGCCAAACTTTTTCCAGTGAGAATTTGAATTTTGAAAAATGTAGCTTCATTTTTATAGTCATTGGCTCATAAGCATCATTGCACTTAATGCAGAGTAGGAATATGTATCCTTCTGTATCTGAAATAAAAAGTGAGGACCAGAATCAGAACCTAATTAATGAATTTTAGAAACAGATACTTCTTTTCAATCAAAAATAGACATTCACTCTCCAAATAGTTTGGTTTGCAAATATGTGTCATCTGTGTCTCCCCCACTCCAAACATCCCCCTCCCTGAGATCAGAGGTAGTCTGGAAGTAAGGGCATTGACTTGCTACTGAATCTATTATTATGTACTGCTTGTTCAGATGCAGATCCTGCTCCAGCACAGCCTGCATCTATTTATAATACAATTTTTTCATAAATTGGCTCTTTTCTCCTACTTTGCTATTATAGATATGTCCCAAGCAATTACTAAGCTATGTAATATAAGGTAGCCTGAACCAGACGTTATCCTATTAGATGGTGGATCATCATTGTCTAAGCCAAGGCCTGTGGCTTTAGCAAGGCTTCCAAAGACAATTACTGCCTTAAGCAAGTTATAATTTGTCCCTGTTTTAAATTACAATTTTGCAAACAAAGTTCTTGCTTGCTTTAGCCTTGTTGAGTTTGGGCCCACTTTTTCATTGCTTCAATTAACATACATTGGGTTGACTATAAACCCCATTATGGGATGGAGGGGTTGGCAGGACGCATAGCGGGGCCATAACAAATTCTTGTCTTTAATCCAGATTAAGCACTCCAGCCTAAATTTTTAACCCAGACATCCATCTTTGACTGCCTGGAATGACGAAAGCTGAGGTGGGAGTTAAGAGATGCATGAGAATGTTGGGCTTGTGAATTGGGGGAAGGATGTTTTCCTGGAGCAAATTCTTCTGGCCCCATGGGTAGCAATTCAAGCCCTACATTTAAATGGGCTAGTCAGAGCGCTTAACATTTTGCATGACCATTATAGCAGGAAAAAAGGCTATTTAAAATCATTTTCCTTGTTCGTCCCTACAACATTCAACTTTAGTGAGAGTTAATTTGTAGTCAGAACCAAAATAATTAGTGGCAATATTCACACGAAACACAACACTAGGGTTTTAACTGTGGTCTCTTGAACAAACCATGATGGCTCGGTTCACTCACAATGCTAAATAATTATGAATGGGTTCACGCATTGTAATAATATTGGAGCTAAACCATAGTATGACCTAATGTAAATTCAGCCAGTCGTTTAAGATTATACCTGCTAAAAGTATACTGTGGTCAGTGGATTCATATCTACTATGCAAGCAGTGGCCATTTTCACAGCCACAGCGTGAATTAAGTCAAGCGGAATAATAGTAAGAATTTTAAAAATCACTGGATCATATATAATTGGCTGTTTCTGGCTCCACTGCTTTCTCTTCTCTTTGCTGACTGAGTCCCATCCATAGACACTGGTCCTACTGTATTTTCTTTGGTGACTGCTGCTCTGGGATCAAGCCAAGATTGGACTTAGTCTGGCTGCTTTTTGAATATTTCTAGTGGTGGCTTTAGTTTTTGCAAACTGAAGGCATATTCTTTGAGTTTCACTATTTTTGCATCA
The DNA here is from genome assembly GCA_030867105.1 of Liasis olivaceus. Taxonomy (NCBI): domain Eukaryota; kingdom Metazoa; phylum Chordata; class Lepidosauria; order Squamata; family Pythonidae; genus Liasis; species Liasis olivaceus. Next base: position 25,750,133 of record CM061348.1, on the reverse strand, counting down.
GGCCATAAAATCATGGATCCCGTATGTATCAGGGGCCCCATTATTACTCAACTGAACTGTTACTAATCAAGCAGTACTAGTCAGTGGGGGGATAGATCTGAATCTATTTTAATACTTACATATGTAGAAATGAGGAAGAATATACAAGGAGAAAGTAATCCATTAGCTTCAGGGAGTAATACATCCTATAGATTTGGCTTTGTGCCTTCCGTGCTTGGCTGCCTTAAGGGAGTAAGCTTCACTGAAAATAAAGGGGCTTGCTTCTAAAAAAAAAAAAAACGTCCAGAGTTGTGCTGGAAATCCATATAATTAAAATAAGAAAACTTCTTAAAGGCATCAGCCTTTCACCAAATGCTCACTGAGTGTTCTGAGATTCTGTTTGTATAACTATTGGCTTGTATTCCATCATTGTCTTGAACACACTGCCAGGAGTCTGGTGTGTGTAGGCACATCATTGTAGGTATATGCATTATTTGGGATATGCAGTGCCTCAGATTCAGTTCCAAAGAGATACTGTGGAGCAAACATGTAGCATCTGCCTACAGTTCTTTAAAGCTGCTTCATCTTTTCCTGAGATTGTGCAGCTCCCCTTGGCAACTGCCATGTGATCCCACAAAAGACATAACTGCTTTAAAGAGCTGCAAACAAGTGCTATATGGGCACTTCTACAGCTCAATGGGAAATGAATCCAAATCTTTGCGCAGCTCAAACATAGTATTAACTTTAATGGGACTGATCTATCTGTGCACTGATCTATCTGTGCCATTTATCCTCATCATAAAGTCAGATCTTACAGAATTCTAGAGTTTGTTTATGAAAAGGTAATTAATATAATCCCCCTCAAGTCCTGCTATGCTGCCTCATCATGGCACAGTGGGTGCTCCTAGGAGGGATGAGCAAAGAACGTTGGGTGTATATGCCAAGACTTGTAAGCTCCCAGCAGAGTCACCTAAGGTCATCCCTGCTGCCCAACTAAAGCAAACAGAGACATATATTCCAAGACAGGAAGATGCTGGCAGTGAAACATCACTTTAGTAACAATGGCAAAGACATCATTTCATAGTGTATGGGAGAAGGCAATAATAAACCATTCCTGTATTTTACCAAGAAAACCACACAGATCGACAACATACTAATGATATAGTGCCAGATAAAGGGCCCCTCAGGTCAGATGGCACTGAGCATGTTACTGAGGAAGAGCTGAGATTCTTTCCAAGTACTAATGGTGTTTATGATGTGGCTAGATTAAAGCCAATGGGACGTCTAGTTCCAAAGCTGCAGACAGAATTACAATGAGAACATGGAACATAAGAAGCATGAACATGGGAAAGTTCAACACCACTGATATCTTAGGTATCACATCAGTAAATTGAAATGGACTGGAATTGGATTCTTTCAGTCAGAAGATCATGCTGTTTATTACTCAAGACAAGAAAACTAAAGAAGGAACAGTGTTGCTTTCATAGTCAGGAAAGATATAGCAAATACAGTACTTGGGTACAATGCAGTCAGTGACCGAATAATATCAGTTAGACTTTACAGGCAACCCTTTAATGTGGTGATTATCCAGGTTTTTGCTCTAATCACTGATGCAGAAGAAAAGGAGGTTCATGAGTTTTCTGGTCAAGTTCAATCTGAAATTGACAGAATATGAGAGTAAGATGTGCTGCTTGTGGTTGAAGACTGAAATGTCAAAGTTGGAATACTAAGGAGGAAAATGTGGTTGGGCTGAATAGCCTAGGAAAAGAAGCAGGAAAATGACTTATTAGTTTCTGCTAATCCATTATTTCTTTAACAGAGTTTTCAAACAATCAAAACTACAGCTATATATATGGGCATTACTGGACAAAGTACACTAAAATGAAATTGACTATATTGTTGTACAAAGACTTTGAAGGATTCAGTTAAAACAGCAAAGATGTAACCAGGGGCTGACTGTGGAACAGATCACAAACTGCTCACGGGCAAGTTCTGTGTCAAGCTAAAGTGGAAGAAAACCATCCATTTTCCACTATATGATATTGAGCCTATGCCCACCATTTTCAAGTAGAACATCAGGAATCGCTTTGAAGTCCTGAACCTCATTGATAGGGAACCAGAAGAACTGTGGAATGAAATCAAAGAAGGAAAACATGAAAAGAGTGTCAAACACCATGAAGCAGAAGAAAGCAAAGTTGATGTCAGGTAACAGGCAGTGGAAATTGCCAAGGAGAGAAGAGAAGCCAAAGCCAAGAAAGACAAAGATCTCAGGAAGGAATTTAACGAAGAACTTCAGAGAGCTGTTAGAAGAAACAAGTAGCAATATGAGAACAACATTTCTAAAGACATCAAAGATGGAAAATGGAAGTGCCAGATGTTCAGACTAGCTTTAGAAAAAGCCAGATGACAAGAGACATTATTGCTGAGGCACACTAGATAATTGAGAAAGCCAAAGAATACCCAAAAGAACTCAATATGTGCTTCATTGAGTATAGAAAGGCCTTCAACTGACAGTTAGGACATTGAAGTGGTAGGTATCTTCTGCCTTTTAGGATCAACTATCAACAATATAGGAACCAGCAGTCAAGAAATGCACTGCAGACCAGCACTTGGTAGGACAGCAATGAAAGAAATATTCAGGTGCTGTGATGTGCAGTTTGAAAGATCAGAATCATGCAGGCAACTGTTTTCCCTGTGACACTCTGTACATGTGAAAGTTGGATTTTAAAGAAGCAGAATACAAAGCGCATTTAGGCTTTTGAACTTTGATGTTGAAGAAGACAATGGATAGCCAAGAAAACAAACAAATGGATCAGGACAAATTAATCCAGTGTTCTTACTTGAGGCAGAAATGATTAGGTTCAAGTTATCAATTTTGGACATGTTATGCAATGATACAGCTTTCGTGAGAGGTCTATTTTACTGGGACAGGTGGAAGGAAGGAGGAGAAGCAGACAACTAGCAGCAAAGTGGATGCACTATTGAAAGACCAGAAAGGTCAGATTGAGACAGATCCTTATCCCAGAGAAGATCTTTCTATGTGGTTGCTATTAGTCAACCCTGACTAGAGGGCATGTAATCAAAAAGTAATATAAATAAAATATTGCCATAATCAATCATGTCTAGCCTGTTGTATGCCGATTTTTTTCTAGCTAGATCTGAGAATCTGAACTGATTATAGAGGCCATTCCTAAATAAGTAACAGGAAAAGAAGTCCTTAGAATTTACAGAATGTCAGAAATTTCTGCTGATTTTGCTAATTTAGAGGGAAATTCCCAGAATTTGGCTGAGTTGTCTGTAGTTGGTATAGTGCTGGTCAGGTGTTCCCCTTGCTTCTTGTTCTAGCTTGTGGCATGCAGTATATATTCTGCCTGTTTAGCTGCTTAGATGTCCTTGACTGGCACATTGCCAGTCCATTGCCTTTCTTGCCTATGTCCTAATAGTTGTATTTATTAGATATCATAAACAGACCAAGGCTGTTTTCTGCTATTCACACTGCAAGCTGGCTCTTCCTACCATTACTTCTCCTAGGGAAATTTTTAATGACCTTACCTGAGTATTGGTTTCCACATTTTTCTTTCAGGAGGATTAGCGATAGAACTAGACTTTTTTCCAGGACCCATCCTGCTAGACTTGCAGCTTCAGATACCATTCTGAAAATCCTAGTTTCTGTTATTAAGAAATCCTATTAATTTGCAGAGCAACAGAGAGAGGGGCAGAAATATGGTTTGTGAGATTCTTTTAATATATTAATCAAACATTATTTGCTATGCTTTGATTTTTCTGTGGTTTCATGATCTATTTTGAATCTTGTCAAAGGAGGATGTATGCATTTTTAAAAGATTTTCAAAATGAAAAAAGTGTATTTACTGGGGAAGATGGCCCATAGAAAATACAGCTGGAGTTGGGAACAAGTCCTGTCCAGTTGGAGCCTCTGGGAAAAGTGCTGCCTAAGTTAGTTTGACTGGCAGATCCTAACATAACATTGCTCATGCAGGGGAATTATTTTTAGATAACACAATAGACAGGCTGTTGGGAAAGTAGAACATTGGCAGAGCTAGGGAAGCAGTTAAGCTGGACCTCAGGTCTAAAATCCAGGGCTCAAAAGGCCAGGGAGGGCAGATGAAACATGTCCTTCACACTTGAGAAATCATGAACAGACCAGGCCCCATCACCAGTTCCTCCACTCACCGCATCTTTTAAAATATATAGTTTAGTCCAGTGTTTCTCAACCTTGGCATCTTGAAGATGTGTGGACTTTAAACTCCCAGAATTCCCCAGCCAGCATGTGTGGAGTTGAAGTCCACACATCTTCAAATTGCCAAGGCTGAGAATGCTGGTCAAGGCAGCAGGACACATATACTTACAGATCTTTTTTGCTCAAAGCATTCTTATCCCTTTCCATATTCTACACATTTCATGTAAAGATGTTCACCACGAGTTTAGCAGAAAAAACCTGAGTTTTATTTGTGCAGTGCTATGGGACTTCAAATTGTAAGCTGCCTGCACAGAGAGCATTTCTTCTGTTTAATCAAAAAGTGTTTATTAAAGTGTTGCTTGTTTCTTTGTTAATTGTTAGCAGTTCTGAAAATTGGACAGCAATGGAATGGGGCCTTTTAAAAAGGATGTGGAGTGGAACAGAAGATTTTGCATCCAGTAACTGCGACTATCTAGCTATACCGTTGGATCGAATACCTTCAATTAAAAGGATCTGGCATCTCCAGTTAGAGGACTAGGTAGCAGATGGTCGATGGACTTAGGCTAAGATCCATCTTTCCCCAACCAGATGCACTCCATATGGGTTGGATTCCAACTTCCTTAATTCTGTTTTGCCAGATAAAATCCAGACAAGACAGAGACGTAGTTGTGTCATTGATCAGTAAGAAACCAAGCCCTAGTATTGGGGTTCAGCCTGTTTGGTATAGAGTTGAACCTCCTGAAAAAGAAGGTCCACAACCTGGGAGTGCTTTTTGACTCTCGGCTATCCATGGATTCTCCTGGGGTGGGGATGGCACAAAGTAGATACACATCATGCAGCTGTTCCTGAGCTGGCAGACCTTAACATTTTTGTCTTATTATAATGAGGCTTGACTACTGTAGTAGATTCTACATAGGATTAATTCTGAGGGGTCTCTAGAAGCTTCAGTTAGTATACAATGCAACTGCCAGACTATTGACTGATGCATGATTCAGGAAGACTTGCACTGTTGGAGGTCCTGTACTGGTTGCCAGTTGCATTTGGGTCACCATTTAAATTGTTGGTTTTTACCTTTGAAGGCCTTAAGCAGCTTGTGGTCTGTGTACTCGTGGAGCTGGCTATTTCAGTATGAGCCCGTTTAGACATTATGATCAACAGTAGAGCTCTCTTAAAGATGCCTTCACGTTGACAGGAGAGGGCCTTCTCCTGTGTTGCTCCCAAGCACTGGTGCATTCTGTGGAGTCCTTGGGGTTCTCTGAGCTTGATTCTTTTCTTGCAAACGTTTCATTACCTGGCTAGGTAGCCGGGTAATTAAATGTTTGCAAGAAAAAAACCAAGCTCAGAGAACCCCAAGGACTCCACAGTTCAACCCTAAGCTACACATATTCACCTCCATTGCTACTGGTGCATTCTCCCTGGGATTTGCAGCCAGTCCCCACATTTTCTGCTCTGGAAAAGAGTCAAGAACTTCCTCTTTAGCAAAACCTTTTCCATCTGAATTAAGTAATAGTGACTTTTAACCAGTTTTATCCTAGTTTAAACTTAAAAAAAAACCCCTATTGTTAACATCTTGAGTGGCCTTTGGATTCAAAAAAGCAGGAATTAATTATTATAATGAATAATAATGAGGATTAATTTGGAAAAAATATTAGGCTGTAGAAAACTACATCATATGATCTAATTTGGAAGGCAGCATCAGAGATCTCCCCAGGAGCATTATAGAAATTTGGGTTGATAAGCTGTGGATTCATTAAATCAGGTTGTTTCTAAGAGAGCCTGCAGCATTTTCATCTTTGCTTGAGTCTTACGGGAATTCAACACCTCGGTCTTTTTTCATGCAGCAACAATCACTGCCAAAAAGAAGGGCAGCGTGCAAGGCTTCTGTTTACCTGTTGTACCTGCAAGACACTGAATTAGTGATGGCCACTTCATAGAAACACTGACCACGTTTGCACAAAGTGCTTAATTTAAAGTGAATTAACCTGTTTTCTGGATTCATGCGATATACTGAATCATAAACTAACCAAATGGGCTGAATCTGCACAACACTCTAAACCATTAAAAAAAAAAAACCCTTAGCATGTTACGTGAATGCAGATACGTGGTTAAACATGTCTTGCAAATGCACCTACTGAGAGTTTTGTATAATGCTCTGCTGAATTCTTGTATATTTCTGAGCATAAGCTTTAAAACGCTGTGGGACTTGAGAGCAGGGTTTTTGAAGGATAGTCTCCCTCTGTATCTATTGCTAAGAAACCCGAGGGAGCCACTGCTGTTGTGCTCATAATCTGCTTGTGGACATCTCAAACTAGCAATTGAGGGACTTGGGTCTGACCCATCCTGTAGTCTGGATTGTAGAAGCTAAGCTAGCTCGCCTAATTTATGCACATCCTAGCTCCCCCCTCCCCCCACTTTGGCGAAAGGTTAAAAAAAAAAAAAGAAAATTCAGTTTTACCTTCACTTTTCTTCCTTCTGCTGCTTCCCTGACCATGCAATGCGGAGGGAAAGCGTGAAGGGCCAACGGAGAGGAGCGGGGTTTACGGACTGAAAAGGACCACCTGATTTGCATGTAAATAAATCGAGGCGCTTGGCCAGCCAATTCGTTGAACTGCCCAAATGCGCTTTGACTTGCTGACATCACACGGGCTCATTAGCATGCAGGCGAGGCGAGCTCTGCATCCGCGAGGCTCCTGAGCCCGGCGCGCGAGCAGGCGAGCCCGTCCGCCTGCCCGCCCGCGCGCCGCCTGCTCGCCCGCCTGCCCGCCCGCCCCGGGCCTGGGAGACGCTGCTCCGAGCCGCTCCGATTCGGCGAGGGAGGGGCTCCCGGCTGGACCCAGCCTTGCTGGCTCGAGCGGTCATTCGGTAAATCCGGACCGGAGCTGAGGCTCCGCCGGACTGCTTGGGATTGTCGGAGGAGGCAATCGATTTGTAGGGAAGAAGGCGCGGGGCGGGCGGGGTAAAGGCGAGAGAATCCCAACCCGGCTCGAATCCGGGGAAAGTGATGCTGAGCTCTCGCGCCGATGCGAGCGCCGAGCCGCGGTTGCACTTCTCGCCGCCCCGCTGAGGGGCTTGCACAGCAGATTTTTCCTCTCAAGCCACCCTATGCTTTTTTCTTTTTTTTTAATGTGCGTGCGTGCCTGCCTCCCGAGAGGCTTTTTTGACAAGAAGCCTGCTGTTGCTCATTTCAAGAAATCTCCCGCTAGCGAATCCAAGGGTTCTGCAGGAAGAGAGAGAGAGAGAGAGAGAGAGAGAGGAAAGAGATACTTGACAATGCTGCGCTTTTTTCTGGGGCTTTGCGAGCAAGTCCGCCCCAAAGAAAAGTAAAGTCCGTTTGAAAAAAAAAAAAGGCAGAAAGGAGGAATTCGTGGATTGTAGCGAGAACATCCCGACGTTTGGAGTTTTGAGGCACTGGGAACAGGTAAGAGATGCTGCTTGGTGAGTTCGGTTTCTGGGGGTCTAGTTGGGAAGCCTCGCAGCCATAGAATAGGAGCGAGTCATGTGACAAGTTGGAATTTACTTCTCACCCGTGCTGGTCCTTGATTGGGAACACATCTGTTTGGAAGGGCGCTTCGGATTCCGAAGGCGACCATGATCAAGGATGGCCGCTTAAGCAGGGCACTGCCAGATACCGTTCATGGCTGTCTCCGGTTCAGCTCTTGAGAGACGGGAGGGCAAAAGAGTTTTCGTAGCAGGAGCAGGGCTAATTTCTGCGAAGTGCCCAGTGTGCTGAAATACACCTTACAGCAGCCTTCCTCATCTTGGTCCTCTCCAACAGGCTGGGCTGGGCTGGGCTGGGCTGGGCTGCTGTGCTGGCTGGCATTGCCATAATTCATCCAGAAGGCACAGGTTGGAGAAGATTCTGTTACGTGTGTGTGTGAGAGAGTGTGTGCGTGTGCATTCTTCTCTCATCTAGCCTGTTCACTTTTGTTTATTGAGAGATCATTTATACCCAACCACCAGGAAGTCCTAATTTAGTGATGTTATATTCATTTACACAGTTAGTAACAAGCCGTGTGGTGGTGATGTGGTTTTAACAATGTCATTTTACTGAATGGTCAGCTGTGCCCTGGAGTTCCTGAAGCTTAGAGAGGTTTTTCCAGTGGTTTGTCCTGCCTCCTCTCCTTCAGACCAGCTTCCCCAGCCTGGTTCTTGAGAATGCGTTAGAAATCAACTCCCATTATTGCCAGCCTTTGAATTATGGAATGTGTGATTCCATCTTGAGGATGCCAGTTAACCTAACTTGAAAAGTGCTCCTTCCAGGTACTTTTAATCCAGTTGTTCCTTTTTAGTGGTCTGTCCTTAACTGATCCTGTTCTTCTTTAATGATATTTCCCATTCCACGGGAGCAGTGCCGGGAGGAGAGAGTATTTGGGTGTCTCATGCCAAGAGTTAGATGGGTGATCAGAAACAGTTCTGTATTTCTGTTCTTTCCACTGGGGGAGAAAAGTATGTGCATGTTTCACATGATTGTTGATGGATGCTTTCCCTTTATCTTCTGTCTGGGGCCCCTAAACAGAATTATTTCCATTTGCTTCAGACGATGTGCCAGTTGTATCCAAACCATTCTTCCCCTGTATGTATTCACATCCCAAGGGATTTGTATCCCAAGGGATAGCAAATTTTGAAATCATCAACTATATTTAAAAGAGTCTGAAGTTTTCTGATATTCCTGAGCAAGTCAGCAACTCCTATAGCCATTTATGTTTTTTTATCTTAAATCTCAGGAAGGCTTAAACATACAGCCTTCCTCTACCTTGCAAATGAAGACTGTCCGTGTTGTGGTGGTTTTTAAATCAAGACTAGCGCTGAGGCTGTGGGAAGCGGGAGGGGGCCCTTGTAAAACAATTTCCAAGAAGGATTGCCAGAGCAAACATTCGGAATGGAATGTCTAAGATGGTAAAACAGTTGGGAGGAAGACAAGTAATGCTGTAATCATTGCAGGGTGGTAGGAAAGGAGTCTGATGCTAGTAGAGGCTAACCAGAGAGTGGCTGAAGGCTTTGCTATAGTTTGTCATCGTTCTAATGCAACATGGCTTCCAAACAAGACTTTTGTGTCCGGTTCTAATTCAAGAATCTCCCTCACCTCATGCTCTGGAGTGCCAGCATTGGAATCCTCATTGCTTTGAGGATCCGAAGGCTGCTGCTTGTCAGGGTAGTACAGCGAGATATCACTTCAGTTGTGTGCAGTTGTAGAACTCCCAACTTGCTTTAATTCCCTTTAGCATGAATGCACTTTAAAAGATTGTGATCTATTTTTTTTTCCCCAGTGCTCTTCATTTGCAGATTTATGTATGCATCAGCTTTGAAAATGTAAGCGCCTGCATGCTAGAGCTGCAAACAAGTAGATGGACTCCAGCGAGGTTGAAAATAAAATATGAATCTGAAAGATAACATCATGCATTCTTGGGGAGGGCAAATGGTTCTGTTTATTTAGCGATGAAGGAATCTACTGAATTGGGATGATGGAATGCTATCTTGCTGATTTGGAAAGTATAATTAAAAAATGTGCACCACTGAGCATCGTAAGCCTTTAAAAGCTCACACATGCTATACAAACTGTTGTGGAAATAAGGTATATCCAAAGATCTATTACTCCCTAACATTCCTTCCTCCCTGCCCCCCCACTTCCCTCCACCCCCCACCTCTCCCCACCCTCCCCACCTGAAAAAGTGCACTTAAATGGTAGCATCTGCCCAATGCATATGATAGTGTGGTTTTAATTGCTGTTAGGTATACAACAGCTCCTGCTAAGTTTGCAAGGCTGTTTGAGGTTGCATTTTACAGCCCTTGCATATGAGAATTCTTAATGGTGCTCAGCTTCCAAAGTCAGGCATTCAAAACACTTGGGGCAAACGTGGCACAAGATTATGAGAACAGCTAACAGGCGATATGTATGAATCATGGACTGATGGATGGACAGGGAGACTGGCAAATAGATATTATTCTCAGGTGTTTAGGAGTTACTCCCATTTGTGCTGAAGGGCTAAGCTAACTTCACACCCAACGTCATTGGTGGGAATGCTTCGTAAGTTTACGAAGTTTAAAGTGTGTTGCTTGAAACTTGGAAAGCAGGCTGAATGATCTCCCACCACATCTGTAATTTCACTCTGCTTTCACCATCACCACCATTTGCCACATCCTGCATGTAGGCACAAGAAAAAAACAAAACAAGGATGGGGTAGAGAGCATCATTAGGAAGCCTTTTGTTCTACAAGATGCAGCCCTAGTTGCAATGGCAGCAGGCTCTGTTATGACACTGCTTTTGAAGCTGTCTGGCACAGACCTGCTAAGTAGGATGTTCTTTCCTGTCGCCAGTTGTGAACCCAATAATATCTTCCTTTCCAAATAGCAATAGTGCATTCCAGCCTCCCCCCACCCCAGCCCCACCCAATTTCCAGATTATAACTGGAAAGGATACTGCTTTCAGATCCAGCTATCTCTGATTCAAGACTAAATGTAAAAGAATTTAACTAGACATTTTCTGGCTTTAATTCTGCTATTTGGAGAAAGCCTTTCAGTGCTACAGCCAAAGTCTTAGTTGTTTCCTTGGTCACTGGGCAATCAGTTCTACCGTAAAAAAGTGAAGGAATTAAACTGAGATAACCACAAGGATTATAGGGGATACAACAAAAATGGGGGGGGGGAGGGGAGCACTAAGTAATCAAGTCTAATTAGAAGTAAGTCCAACTGAGTTCCATTGTGTGGGAAAGAATTCAGCTTTTATTCCTGATAATTTTGGCCCACAAGGTCAAAATCCATTTATTTATTTAATCATAAATATCTTAGATAGGATCGGGGCATATAGCAGAGGTAAGTAACCTACTTGTCTCCAGATGTTTTGAATTTCAGCTTCCTTGGGCTCCAGCCAGTAGATCCAGTGGCCAAGGATCATGAATATTATAATCCAAAATGGGGATCAGCAGACTGCCTATGCTTGTCATATAGCAGTTGCTATACATGTAAGGTCAAGGTGCCCTTGAACTCCAAACAGTTTTCTTGGCAACAGTACAGAAGTGGCATTCCATTGTTTTTTTCCAGATATGGCAGCAGATAAAATTCATTACAAACTGTGTATTTCCTGGAAAGGAAGATCTGTTTGTTTTTGAAAAGTCTGGAAATTGAAGGAGCTCTCTTCAATTATCTAAGAATACAATATCGGAAGTAAACAAGTTCCCCATCCCACCCCTTCAGTCTTCCTTTTATGGAGGGATCATATTAAACTCTGGGTCATCTGCCTTTCCAGTTAATATGGCATAAAAATAGTTCATTGGCACCAAACGATAGCCAAAATAGAGACATTTGACAGGGCTTCAGAAGCTAGTGTTAATTGGTTTTGGAAAGTCATGTCAGTGAGAGACAGGTTGAAATCTTGTAGGAAGCTAATTGGATGCTGTTGAGCCACTCATATTTCCTTAGAACGAGCTTCTTTCTATGATAGTAAAATGGGCAAACCTAGGATTAATGCCTTCTGAAGATCATTTATTTATGTTACCCCCTACTGTCCTAACTAGTACTCAAGTCAGCAAAGAATTATCAGTAAAGGCGTCACAATAATAGCAGAGAGAACAGCCAAATTGGAAGTGATAGCAGCAGTCAAAGACAATGCAAGTCAGAAAGTTCTCTGATGCATGTTTAAGCAATATGAATAATGTTCACAGGTCAAGGACATAGCCTGGGCAACAATGTTAAAAAAGTCTGATCTCACAACTCCCTTCACTATAGCACCATAGCATGGGCAGTCAAGTATTGGACCTCTGATGTTTGCAATTAGGTGGGCAGATTTTTCTTTTGTGCTTCTGATTAATGCTGTGAGATGAGCTGGCCCTCTTTCGGCTGCAGAAGGGTGAACTCAGGAGTCATGACATGTCACAATAATTGTGCTTCTCCTACCTTGTAAAAGATAACCCTTTTCTTAAAACTGTTTCTTGATCTCTTTCTACGTCTCTAAACACTATCTGTAAATCTGCAATATTTGAAGCTGTCCTTGTTTATCAGCAAACCTTTTGGGGCAGTGCACAGTTTTGAAAGCAAGTTGCAGGTGTCATCTGTCTTGCCTCCTCACAAAGCGACAGTTATGGGGAGTGCAATCTTTAGCAACAGATGAACTGATCAGATGGTTCTGACGTGCTCCTTTAGCCCTCCAGATTATATTACGTCGTTCTCCACACACATACAAACACACAAGCATACAGTTATATGTAAACATACATCAGTGTGTGTGTGTGTCTAAAACCACTGTAAAGGAATTAATTAGAAGGTGGCAAGATAAATATGCCATGATCTATCTATAATCAATATACCCATTAAAAATGGATTTTCTAACTTTTGGCCATTTAATAGTGAAATAATCTACAGTCTGTATAAACTAGCTTTTGTTCTATGAGATATTGTTCTACTGTTGCCAGTTGCCGTATAACCATATATTGTGCCAGCTTTTAATTGTATATATCTTTATCTTTCCAAGAATAAGTTATAACTACTAGGCTGCAATAAAAAAAAGGAAGTAGGGCATTTTTGTCTAATAGATTTTCATTTGGACCTTCAAACGCTGATAAAAGACCAAAGTGTGGTCACATAATGAATGATTACATTTTGAATAATTGCACTCCATTCTTGAAAGGTTATATTCGAAAATGTTTGAATAGCTGAACATTGCCACCAAAGAGGATAGTAAGTTTCTTCCTGTGTACAGTTTGTTCACCAGCACCTCTTAACTTACTGAACCATATATCTGATTAAACATAATAGAGGTTAAATGCCATCTGTGTGCAACCTTTAATTATTTTCTCTTTGGCTGAAACTGATTTTGTAGGTTTAACATGCCAGATTAAAACCCATTTAGCTCCCCCAATGTGGGAATGTAAGTCCTTTTCCCAGGTTGCCATAACTTTCTTGGTAGTATATGTATGTGTAGAGCATACTGACTTACATATAGTAGAGATCAATCTTTTACAGGTTAAGTTGCAAGTCACTATCGGTTGTTCAATTTCTGTCAAAAGCCTACAGTATTTATTTCAGTTTCAGTTTTCTAGATTGCAATGAAATGAATCACTTGTAACAAGTTTTGTTTGATGTTAACTAAAAGATTACTGAAATGCTTCCTTAATGTAGGTTTACCATTGTTGTACAATTCTTTAAATTATATCAGCTTATTTTCCCCCAGCCCTTAAACTGAGCATATTGTATTTATTTGTATGCAAAGACAAAGGGTGATATGTGAATGGGAACAGAAATTTCAGGAGTCCATCGTCTTTTTCTTTCCCCTGGATTGTCAACATGGGCAACACATTCTCATTTCCCCCCAGCTTTCTTGTTTCTCCTATATTCTTAAGCAGTTGTGCTGTTATATTATTTGCTCCTCTTCTACCAGTTCTATATGTAACCATGTTTTACTGGGATCATCTTGGGAGAAGGTAAGAGGGCAGATGATGTGTTGTGTGTCCTAATGTGCTTGCATGATGTGAATTGCATACTTGGGTCATAGGATGCAAAATGTCACAAGTATGTCCTTGACACAATGATGTCATGGCACTATGCAAACATCATTTTGGCACTGTTGTAACTTTTCATGGATGCCTCTGAGATCCTGCCATTGGAGTCTAAATAGTGATTTGACTCGAAATGATTCTAATTCATATTCTAATTTGGGTCTCTTAAGTGCCATCCTTGTCAGATTTTTGCCTCTATGGTTAAATACTTTCAAGAACTTTTCCCTACTCTTAAATCTATCTTTCAAAATATTAACTGGGAACATCAGAAACAGATATGCCAATCTCAAGAAAATACTGACAACCACTCTTCCTAATCCTGGGCATTTGGGTCATGTAATTAGTTGAGCTGTGTTGGTTAATGCTATTCTTTATAAGTTGGATTGTGTTTGTGGCCTTGGGCATTTTGTTTTTGTTAAACTGTTATTGTTGTTTTTAACCCTTGTATACCACCCTAAGTCGCTTTTGGGAGATGGGTGGCCTTTTATATTGTTTAAATAAATAAATAACAAAGACAACTGTAATTTGGCTCATTCTTTCGTATCTATCCGTTCTGAATTTGTTAATCATGCATCATTAGAATTAAATAACGTTCTTGTTAATTTCACAATTAAATCCACAAAGAATAATTTGTGAGTAGACAGATAAGTAAAGTTGCTTAGTTCTTTCTTACCTTTTTTCAGGTGCATGAAAGCACAATATGTTAGATTTTTGCAAAGCTGTAGATAAGCTATTGACTGTGAGCTACAGAGAGACTAAGTTAGTCTTATAAGGTAATAATATATTATCTGCAAAATCCAATCTCGTGCTTCCTGCTTTTAATTTTTATACCATGAATTTTATTATCTGAATGTACGATATTAGTGAGGGGCTCAGTAGCAATGGGAAAGAGTACGGGAGATCATGGCTACCCTTGTTTTATGCCTCTACTGGATGAAAATCCTAGTGTTCCCTGTCTATTAACTTTTTATTACAGCTGTATAAAGGAAGCGATACATAAATAAGCATGTTTTCCAAATCTTGCTTATCTGCTAATTATTTTATGAAGGCCCATCAATGACTTTGGTGGCATCTAAAGAGATAAGAGCATAGTTTTTCATTTTTTACTAATCTTTAAGGCTTTGCACAGTTAGCTATTTGCTTTTCCATGTGCTATCAAACAAAATAAGAGCAAGGTCTTTAACTGGAGCAGAAGGGAATCTCCAGTAATCCCTGTTTTGGATTATTGTATCCATAGAAGATTTGGTTGGGTTGTTTGCTTTAGCCAATCCAATCCTTAATAAGGGAGAAATGTTTGTAGAATAAATGTTCAGCAAGTAGAACTTAAATTTCTCCAGTCTACAAATCTTTTTGCTCTTCTGCTGGTAAGATTCCAAAGACGTCAGACTCCCTAAGAGTGATATATCTAAGCCTTTCTTTAAAAAACCATTAAATGAAGTTGGAGATTTGACATTGGTTTAACTGTATTAATAGATACAGTTGATCTTTTTGGTATTGTGCCAGTTCAGGCTGAATGTATTGGACAAACATTCCAATCACATAAAATACTAGTTGGACTAAATTGGAAAAAAAAAAAAAAAAGACAAAACGGGCCTCATTTTCATTAACATGGTAGGAATGGTTGAATGGCTAAATGTTAAAAGAATCCTTGTCTCTCATGGTATACTTAAGGGGCCTTTAGAATTAATCAAATCAGTGTAAAGGCATTCCTATCCAGAGAGCTGGCTCAGAGATCATCCAACAATTCTTGCTTATATCATTAGATACATTCTTCAACATCAGCTGATTATTGTAAGCAGTGTCAAGTCTCCTTATCTCCCATGGAGCTGCAATTCACTGCCAGCTAAGCAGATAAGGTCCCAATAAACATCATATTTCTCCTTATTCCTTGTGAAATCTCTAGGAGTATTCCCCAATGAATGGGAATTGAAATATTTCTGATCTGAACTTACTTGATCAGATCTAAAGAGATCCAGTTTCTTGCTCAAACTGTTAAAGCCATAGTTGCCACTGTTAATAATCATTTGTAAGTTAATAACATTATTTTCATTCCCAATCAACAGCATAAATACTAGTATATAAATACATGAAATGTAGGTACAGACTGTACAACCGATTTGCAGATGCTAGACAAATCTGCAGTAATCTTTTGGCTGGCTTTATTAGCTTACCACACACAGCCTAGATAACATGTCGGGAATAACAGATTGCTTATCTGAATTTTAAAAAAATATGAAAATCCTCTGAATGTCCAGAAAGAGAATATAAAAGAGGCAACCAATATATCTCTATAAAAAATGCAATAGTCTGGACAGTCATATCTCATGGATGGTTTAATTGGTTTTCCTGCACACTGCAGAGGGTTGGCCTAGATCGGGAGCTTTCAAACTTTTTCAGGCTGTGGAATCTGCTAGTTTAAAAAACAAAAAGCTTATAATAGAAAATTGGCTTCATTTGAACGAACTTATTTTCCCCCCTTTGTCTCTCACAGAACCTCTTCAAGTTCTCTCAGGAACCCTGGGGGTCTACAGAACACAGTTGGTAAAACCCTGCTGTAGATTATTCTTGTGTGCCCTTCTAACTCTAGAAGTTGATGGTTCTGTGATTTACTCTTCGAGCATGGGACAACTATTTCAGCAGCTCCAGAGCCACAAGGAAAAATGCATTCATTAAAAGGCAAATTCTTAAATCTGCCATCTAAGGAAACAGATGGCAGGACCTGAAAGGATGCCCTGAAAAATGCTTTCCAGGATTTGGGGACGAGTAAAACAGTATGGCAACAGGCTAGTTCCTGGCTGAGATTCAGGCTCCTGTATTTTAATTTTAATTTTTTTTTTTTACCGAATTCATTTCTGATCCTTTACAGCCAAATAGTCTAGCACTGTTGCTGCTCATGGAAGTTTTGGGGAAAGACAATATGACAACAGTTTCCCTAGAAGAGCCTTCATCCAGTTCAGCTGAAAGTTATCAATAAATAACACAGGAGCCAGCCCAGGTGGGAGGATTTTTAACTTTAACCAGCAGTTAAACATGGCCGTCCAAATTCTTCCCTCAGCACTCAGGAATCCAACACCCAAGCAAAAAGCTGTACTGGAAAAATATCTGGGAGCTTGAAAGAGGGCTCTGAAACATTAACATTATATTCTTTCAAACCCTAGCCTATTTGTAGCCTTACCGGGGCTCTGCAAAGAGGTTGGGGTGGCAATTTTTCCATAAACAGTTTTAGAGTTGTGGTAGAAAATGGCCTTATTTCAAATAGAGATAAAGACATTTGCTATTGTGTTCCATTAAAGTTCTTTTTCAAGCTTCTGATCTGGAGTTTTTAACTGAAAAGGGAGAACTTCCCTGTAAGATGTTTCTCAGTCAGTCACTTTTCTGAGGCCCAAAGTCTAGGACTGTAGGATTTTCAATAGTTGCAATATTTAGCATATTATCCTTGTTTGGAGACACAAAAGTACTTCAAAGTTTCATTAATAAGTTATAATTTATCAATTTGGCAAATGTAGGATGTTTCTGCAAACTGGAGTTTGTTCTGTACTACCTTTTCTGCTTCATTATATTTCCATTCCAAAGTTTTATCTCTTAAAAAAAGAGATTCTTTTTAAAAAATGAATCTACCTTCAGGTAGTTCAATGGCACAGAAAGTCCCCAAGACAGCAGTAAAAATATGCATGCATGAAAAATAGAACTAAAACATCTGTAATATAAAAGTAGAAAAAATAAGATACAAGCAGAAGATATAATTTCACAGTCAGCTACAAAAAAGCACACTAAATAAACAATACAAGAAGAGAAAAGCAGGTGATTATTTACTCCATCACCATCTTTACCATTCTTCACCTCCATTTTTTTGTTGGACAGTTGGACACACTTCCAAACAAAGAAGTTTCATTATTATTTTCCAAAAATATTTCTGGGGTTTTTGAGCACTAGAAGTTTTTCTGTAAATGAATATGATGCTTGAGATTAACACCATGATTTAATACATGCCAGCTTTCCATTTAGATTAAAAAAATAGAAGAAGCTTTAAAAGAATAAAGCCAGTTGGGCCAAGGAGCATGGTGGGTGACAAGGGGTACATTGAACCCATGGGACCTCATAGTTCTCTCTGGGCTAGACATTACATCTAGTTACTGCCAACCTAGGAGGGGTACATTTTACTGGCAAAGTGCATAGTTTTCAGTACGTGTAGATTAAGCCAGCCCCCACTGTCTCCAGATAGGGCAGAGAAAAACAACTGTCTGTAGCCTGGGAAAACTGCTACCAGTGAGAACAGATAAGTACTCAGCCAGCTGGACAAATGGCCTGGTTTAACATAAGCCAGTTTCTTGTGCTTCAGCATCCCACTCAACAATTTATTTCCTGTGACTTGTAAGCCACAGGAACATATCTCAGTTGGAATAGTCATTTGCTCATAGTTTGTGTGTTCAAAGGGCTTCATGAAAATCGTACTGAGTTTTCTGGATTTAATATAGCCCTTGGACAGTGTTTCACATCTGATACAGAACAGTTCTGTTAGCCTGAGTTTCTGGGTTTCATTTCCATGACAGACCAATGAGTAGACCAATCAGGAATTTACAGTTTACATTATATAGATAATGCATTCTGAGACTTAACTGCAGCTCTTTCCAACCTGGTGTCTTCCAGATGTGCAGGACTTCAGTTCCTATAATCCCCCAGCCAGCATGTACAAATATTAAAAACCAGGCACTCTCTGCCGGCAGGCACACAGTCTAAAAAAGATGACAGAAAAGGATAAATGAATGGAGAAGAAAGGGGGGAAGGAAACATTTTAAAAAGTTATTACATGAGTCTTTTTTCACTGTTTTGGAATAGATTTTCAGTAGCAGATCCTGCCATATTGAGATCCAAAATGGGCTACCTATTTGTTTACCCTTTCTAAGTCTGTATCTTTTGGATATGCTAAAGCTCATGTCTTCATTTGATTTGTGCACATTAGGACAAGGGATAATTTTTATAATAATCTTTATAATCCTGTCAAATTGAATGTCTTTGTGGCCATTATTCAAGTTTTGCAGGCTGTTGTAAAAGGATTCCGTCTATATGGAAGTTCCAAAATATTTGACTGGTGAAAACAGTCACTTTTATTAATTTATGGCTGCACAGTGATACCAGAAGATCGAGTGTTAAGGACTGTTGCCCAGATTTTGAAAAAACTGGACAGTCTCATCTTCATAGGTATTATATCATAACTATAGGAAACACTTTTTTCCAAGAACTGGAACTTACTTTAATAATTCTCCTTTCTTTCAAGTTTCTGTGTTTCTAATATTAAATATTGTAAAATATGCTTGCCAAAACTTGCATTGCAGTATGAATCCACCATATCTATTAATATTCTCTTAATTTTTTTTTACTCATTGCTTGGTTTAAGTATCAGCTGATGTCTGATTAGTACATCCATGTTGATCATTGTGGTTTATAAACTGTATAAACCATTATCCTGAGAAAACATGTTGTGCTGCAAAAACCACGCTGCTGTGTGTTTCCATGACATAGCCCTGTTTTCACCCATCATTTCCAGTGAAATGTTATCTCAAGAGATGCAGGTAAATCGGTATATAATTATAGAAACATGGCGGATTCAGCAGATAAGAATCTGAAGACCACTTTCATGAAGCAACCAAGCCTGAATAAATTAGAAGCCCATCCCATGGTAGACTTGGGGCTTTCATAGGGAATTTGCAGAGCTCAGCTTGTTTTGGGCTCCTGTGACATTAAATAGTAAAAGTCTAGTAATGCAATCCAGTGTGGCAGAATTCAAAATCTCAAGATCAGGCTGCATGGCTGCTGTTTTGGGAGTTCTTGGCACTGTATGTCCTCTGGGCAGACTGCCACATCCCACAGACTCTCTGGCAGCTGAATAGGACCCATTTCTGAGGCCTCAGATCCTTTCATTCATATCAATCCCTAAAGGGATAACTTCGTGTGTACTGTTTTGTGGCCACAGCATGGTATCTGGCCTCAGTCTAGTATGAAAATCCTTTCAAGTAAACACAGCTTCATTAGGATCCAATTCTCCTAGCTGGTTCTGCTGTGAATCTTTTACAGTGTCTATTGTGTGTGGACTGTTAAAGAATTACATTTTCTTTATGCAAGTGGCAATTTTCTTGCAAACTTGGTGGCTTTTCTGGATATAACACTCCCTTCAAGGACAGGTTCGTCTGTACAACCTAACTAATGAGTTTTTAATGAATCTTCACAAGCTGTCTAACCCAAGTAGGGTGGTGACATAAAATGTGATTTACAGTGATAATCAGTTTCTCTGGCTTATTTAAAATCTGTTTTTGATGAGGACATTGTTACATATATTTATTATTATGATTCATTTGTTTCTGAAGTTTGGGGCTTTGAACCATCACAGTTGTACAAAATGAAAACTGAAGTTATTGTAGAAAAGTTAAGACAGAATCTTCTCATCTGTAAGGTAAATCCAATTACCTAGGATTGACTTGGAGAAAAAATAACAATTAAAGCATACAATCTGAATAGCATTGTCTTGGTACTTGGTCTTTGAGCAGTTTGCTGGGTCTGCAGCTCCAAAAATTGTGATTATGGCCAGAACAGAAGCTAGATTTTATTCGATTTCATTCATATTAAAGTAGTTATGATGATGAGTATTTAGTGGGGTATTTAATAAGCTTCCCCCTCTTTCCCATTAAACATTTCATGTTGGTAGTAACATTTCCAAGACTTTTAAGAGTACGCATAGTCAATAGACCTCTAATTTTCTAGAGAGGTTTGATCAGATTTTTATCTTTAAGTTAGGAGTTCAAACATGAGCTATTATTCCAGAGAAAGCACTTCTCTGTTGCTATCACCTATGCTTATAGAAAACAAGATACAGAAGACAAGTTCCTCTTCCAAGATCTCAGTGGATGAATATATGAGAAGAGGCATGCTGCCTACCCCACAAACTATTAATTTTTAAAAGACCAAGTCCTCTATCATGGTAAATGCTACAGCTGCTGAAGCATCTGGATCTACAATTATTTAAATTCTTTATATCAACTTTTTGCCTTTAGAATGTAAAAACTAAGTCAGGAAAAACAGCTGGTAGACTTACTGTGTTCTCACCTCAGGAGCCACTCATGCATAAATGCTATTAGAACAACAATAATTTGGATTTTGTTTTGTTTTGTTTTCTGGGCAGCTAGGGACAGAAGTAAGCTAGAGGAGAAAGCTGGGAACATGTCATTAATCAGAAGATGGATGACAGTGATGGCCAGTCAATAAAGCTTTAGTTCTAGAATAGGAGAACATGTTTGCATAGCAGAGCACAGCAATCCTCTTCTCTAGTCAATTCATTCACCTTTATCTGCCATCAGTGTATGATCCAGGATGACTGAGGACCTTTCCCCATTAGCACGTAGCTAGTAACATCTTTTTTTTTCTGCTCTGTCCCATAACATTGCCTTCATCTCCTCCTCAAACCATGAGTGAGGCATGTTTAGTTTGTCCATAGCTGTACTGATGTTAAAGTAGTGGTTTCCTCTTAAGCCAACAGCATTGGACAGCATCTTCAAGGTACATGGAATCTGATCCACTTTGCCACACATCAAATCAAAGAGGAAATCAGGGGATCAGCTATACATGGGATCAGAGCAGTACTTACTGGCTGTTTCAGACTGATGTAAATACTCAGGTCCACTGTCAACCTAACACACTGCCATTCTGCAGAGCTGAATGCAGCAGCCTTGGGCCAGTGGTCAGAATTGCACAGCTCTGCTAGGTTGCTTAGAGGACCACGCTGTGAGTGCTTTAGCTCTGTGGTCCTTACTAGGCTGAAATAGCAAAGCAGTGGAATAACAAGGCATCCACCATTGCCTTCCCAAAAAAGTATGGGGGTATCTGGAAGTTGGCATTTGCTGCCTATATAAAAGAAAGGGAATGATAGGGAGAGAACTCCTGAGTCAAAGGGCTGCTTGTGATTCAACTCATGTCATGACTCCCATCAGCTTCTCCGTTTTTTCAGGTTATTCAGCTTGTGTTATAACCGAATGGTTTGTAGGAGGAGATGCACAGGAAGGAGCCTAGAGAGTTGATGGCTGTTCTGCAGCCAGATCTATCCTATTACTGCTGTAGCACTGTGATTGGCATATGTTCCTCTTGGTAGTGAATAGTGTGCAAAAGAGGGAAGGCAACTGAACCGGTCACTTTGCTTATTGTACTTTGCTTCATTCTGCAGTGAAGAGGACAGGGAGCAGCAATTTTCATGCCAGGATAGTTTCTTTGCCCACTCAGGGATGGGTATGTAGCATTTTAACAAAACAGAGGGGAAAGACCTTGAGTCAGTTGCGTAGCAATCTTTTTTTTTTTTTCCTAGTCCCCCCAACTACCACAAAGGAGACTGGGAAGCTGCAGCTTGCCTTCTCATTTCCTAATCTTTCTTTCTGTTTTGCAAGAACACAAAAAGAAGAAAATCTGCAGTGGCGCCATCAGGATCAATGTCATCATGGACATACTCTGGATAGTCTTACGCAGTGCCACTCTTGTTTGTTCCTTTTGCACCCCAATAGGATGGCAGAAGGCCTGTTTTTACAGAACCATTTCAGGATTGAGCTTTTCTCTTGGATGGGGAAAGGGCAAATTAACTCCCCCATATAAGCAATCCATACAACAGTTGTCAGAGGAGGTACTTTATCCCCTAGAGTAATTGAATGAGTCACTTGTCTGGATTAGAGTGTTTTCATACACACTACCCCCTCCCTCCTTCCCATGACACTGTTAATTGTGTTGTGTGAACAGGGCCAGAATGTTTCAGTCTGCTTTTCTTGTCTGAAATTTTTGTGGTGTTTTGGAATCTCACTTTTCCTTTGTTTGAGATGTTAAGGGACCTGAAATTATCAGATAATATTAACCAGATTTAGACATGGAGCATTAGAGTGAGGCTCACCTGTGGAAATCTCTAAATGGAGCAAAAGAAGGAAGGGTGATAAAGAGGACAGCATGTAGACCCAGTGGCAGTGTTAAATAATATGTATTAAAAGGTTATATTCCTCTGAAGAACAAGGTGGCTGTTAATTTGTTAAAAGTTATAAAGCTATAAAAAGAGAAGTGCTATGTCAATAAATAATTTATCCTCCTAAATAATCAAGAGCTCACTTGATAATTTTTCACCTCAGTTCCAGCTTTGATGAATTCTTGAACACAGAGATCAGACTGAAAAATGCCAAGGCAATTAAGGGAGCAAACTCTTAGTTCAGTCTGACAGCCAGTGTCAAATCTTGTCTTTCAACAAGAGCAGGCATTATCTATCTTTAGAAGTACTGCCCGTGTCACAAAAGACTGGTTCATACTATAATGTAATCTTACTGCCATGTGATCTTTTAACTTTCTAAGGTCATCAGACATGTCTTGTGGACAGATATGCCAATTCTAGATTTGCATGACACACTGAACTGTAAACTGCTGAACCACAATTTACTTTAGATTTTTGGATGCACTCAACCCACATAGCTAATTTGGTGTGGTGCAAATTCAGGAATCTGCGTTTATCCAGCAGACTTTGGCCTAACCATTAGTGAGTATCTATGTTCATGTGAACACAGTTAAAATGTCATAATCATGACTGGGGCATATTGCTGTACTTATGTACCCCAAGTATGTGGGACAATTATGGAAGGTCCCAGTAATAAATAAATAAATGGACCTTGAGAAAGAAGGTTTATTCCAAACAATATTGGAAGTTTATTTCTCTGTTACTGAATAGCACAAAACTGAGCAAATTCTTAAGCAATTGTATACTTACAAATTCTTAAGCAACATGTACTGAACAGTTAACTACCACATTAAAAGGGGATAAATTAGCAAGGTGAATTAGCAAGGTGCTTTTAACCAGCATTCAAGGTGAAGGATGCAAAACTACCAAAATACATCAGGGAACGCTGAACTTTGACATTTAGAAGGCCAGATTTCCCTGCTCCTTACCCTTCCTTCAGTTCTCAAAATGTGGCTTATTTTGTAGGCTTGGGCTCTGCTGTAGCTTTGGTTGACAAACAGAAGCAAATGTGAAAGCTTTGCATGCTAGTCTGTGCACACATGTATGCAAATCTTTTATTGAACCTGGCATTGTGCTGTCTTGCACCTCACCTGGCCTTCTTTGTGCTTTTCACCAGAATTCAAAAAAAGTGTTTGCTTGTGTTATGAGTTCGTTTTGCTTTGTTCTATTTGCTTTGCTCAGCAGTTTGGGTGAAATAGTGTTTCTGTGCGATGCGCTTTTATCAAATTCACTCCATGAGTAGTAGGAGATTGAGAAGGGAGGAGAAAAACTTTTTATTAGGAAAAATAATAATAGCTCCTTTTTATAGGTAGAAATTTTTAGCACATAGATGGCTTGGAGAGTCAATTCTTTACAATTGAGCTGTGCCTCCAAGAATTCAAGAAGGCATATACGGAGAAACTCCCTTCATTTTATCCCCACAACAGCAACCCTGTGAGATGAGTGAGAGAGGCAGAGACATTGGCCCAAAGTCACTCAGTGAGTTTTCATGGTTAAGGGTGGGCTTGAACCTGGATCTTCCCAGAACTAGTCCAACCCTTTAATCACTACACCACACTTGTTCTTCCTATGTTTATAGGAGGAGCAAAACTGGAGAATCTCCATCTTCAGAAGTTTTCCAAATGGCCCACAGTTGTAACAGAAGGTTCATCCCACTGTCCTGAAGTCTTACTCCATTATCTTTCCTTGTCTTTGCCCAATTCACACACCCCTTCTCCCAAGAAAAACCTCCAGTGTGGGCAGTGGATGGAGATAAGAATGTTAGTAGAACTGTGACCAATCTTGGCTAATCTCAAAAAATCAAGTAGGGTTAGTCATAGGGAGTAGTTGGATGGGACCAGAACATCTCTATATGGGGAAATAATATATATATATATATCCTGGTAGAAGAAAACTACCTAGACATGTCCTTTTAGGTACCAGGAGTTGAGTTCCGTTTGAGAGAGTCTTTTTATTTCTATCTCTTGTGGTCTAGATTGCACCAGATTGCACCCTGAGGAGAAGGGCTGCTCTTGAATGGGAAGGGATTCAATTGCTACCTAAAGAAAAAAAAAGGCAAACCATTGACTGAGTCAGTAAGCATTACGGTTGTATAATACTGTATTCAGTATCCACTAGGTGGCAGATTGCTGCCCCACACCTCATTTTCCCATCTGTGTGAAGAAGAGCTTTTTCTACTATAAAAACTTCCTGCATTTCCCTTTCGGTAGGCTGCAGGTCTGCTAACACAGTTACGTAGTCTTCATTGTCCTCGTACATTAGTACTGAAGATACAACAGACATTTATCTGCTGTTATTCTCAGGTGTAAAAGTGTTGCTAGAATGAGAGGAGGAGGGATGGGTAGGAGAACAAGAAGTGTTTTCTCAATCTTCTCCATGATAGGAATATTCACTCTTATTTATGTCTGCAGTTGTCATTCTTGTCTTGAACTACTGGTGTTTCCAGCATCCTTCTTCTACAACTAGATCATCTTTTGACCATAAGGGCAATCCTACCTAATCAGGGATAACTGCATAAGTGGGATGGTACCATATCATGATGGAGCCAGTCTGACGTGGCTATATTTTGGTGCCATTGAGGACACACAAGGCCAATTCAGAGCAAGAGGGGTGAAACACAAAAGTAGTACCATATAATGTGGGTCATTACACAACTGTGTTGATGGATTATCTTTTGAATGGTTGCTTTTTATGACTGCTGGGATATGAAACTAGATCTCCTTCTCGGTTTAGACTCTGCTGGTATTTGAACACAGGATTTCCCCTAGCAGGCATCTACAAATCTATTCACTATGTTGCCAGGGGCAAGCATCTCTAGGAAAAAAAAAAAGTATAGCTGTCATACCTACGCTCTGCCTTATGCTTTACTCTGAATAAGAAAACTGGGTTTTTAAAAATCCCCTCTATATCTCAGCACAAATGAGGGGGTCCCTTTATCTCCCTCCAGGCTTCTGAGCACACATGAAAGCTTAGGAGAAAGGCAAGATCTTATTCCTGTCCTGTAGTTTGGGTAAGATCCTGTCCTGTTTCTTATCTTAAACAGGAAGTGTCTTCCTGTTCTTTTTTTTTTTTTATCTGTAAACCAACATAAATGAAAATCCAAAGTCCCTGCCCCCTACCACAATCCCTCTGCACTTTAGGGAGAAAGCAAGGGATTGAAACTATATACAGATACTTGTTTTGTTTATTGAAAATAGCCTGAAAAGTCTCCCCAGTCAAAAATAGATGTTGACTAATAACCCAAATCAGTGTTTGTGTGCCACCATCAACACTTTTTGCTAAAGCTCAGTATGTAATTTCTCCCCAATGTAAAATGAACTTAGAAGGAGTTTGCAAATAAGCATAGCGCCTAAATGACTTTGGCTGTTCTTGAAAAAGCTAAGCAGATTCAGCTCTGGCAAATTATTGGAAGGGAGACAACCAGCAAATCCCATGGTTCTAGATTAGGTTAGGAAGTCCAAGAAAGCAACTGCAATTGCCTTATTGTTCTTGTGAAAACCATATGGATGTGTCCATGTAATCACTAGGTATTGAGCTCAATTTGAGGGAGTAAATGTATTTATATCCAGTTATCGGGGGTGGGGGCTACTACAATCATCCAATTGTTGTGCTTCGTAATTGTGCTGGGGTTTGAACCTGCATTTTTCTCCTTGTAATATTCCAACCTTAAGCATATTTTCTTGGAGGCAAGTCTTGCTGATTTCAGTGGAACATCCAATCATTCATCTCTGAAGTCTTAGCCAAGCATTTTGCTTGCTGCGCTGACCCTGGCACCAAATGTTTGGAGAATTCATTTCAAAGTAACTTTAGCTAAAAAGTTAAAACTAAATTAGATTAAATTAAAACCCTGTTGATAGAAGAGAGAGGAGGAGCAGCAGCAGCTGGAGAGGGCTGTTCTGCAAAAAACTAAGCGGAGACTGCAGTGAGCCACAAAATGTTAAATTTTGGCACGGCTGAAGAAGTGATTCATTGTCACTTAACAGTTTTGCTTCAGGAAATTCATCATTTTCGCCCACCAGGGGGAAGTTTAATTGGCACACTCTGGCTCCCCAGTTTTAAGGAGTTTAGAAAAAGCGTCCTTCATATCTCCTCTAAATCCTAGAGTTCCTTTTTTTATTTCTTTTCAGCCCAATTTCAGAACATTTCTTGTTTTAATGTTGCTGCTGTTGCCTTCCCTTTTCCCAATTAGATTCTTTAATGGGGTTTCCAAATCAAACCCATTATTTCATTAAACATTATGTACAATTACATATGTTAAATGCAAAACCCCAAGATTTATGAATGCTTTGCTGTGAATCATTGGATAATGGCATTGGAAGGAACTCAGTGAGCCATCTAGTCTAATTCTCTGTTGCTCTCCGAGAGGATATCCTTTGCTTTTATCATCTCTGATGGCTGCTGATCTTTGCAAACCCCCAAAGGAAGCCATTTCAGTATTTGTTTGAGTTATTGGGTTCACTGCGTGCTCATCTGCCACCTTAAACACACTCTTTATTTCTTTAAACCTTTTTGCATGTGGACCTGAGGCCTGTGGGGTAATATTTCAACTTCAGGATTGTGCCCAGGTGAAGATCAAGAAGAGATCATTGGTCTTGCATATGCCTTCTCTTCTCCCACACTCAGTGTGGGATTTTCCTGACCACGTAAGGGCAATTATGTACATCTTCCCAGAGTGAGGGAGCAGAGGAAGTATGACTCTGAAGCCCACTCCTACTTTTCCTTCATACAGTCCTAAGGGAGAAGTTTTCTTCAACCCCAGCATTGCTCTTGTGGGTAGAGTTAACAGTAATTCTTTCCCCTCAGAAAGCAAAGAAGTACAAGTCAGAGCAAAGATGGTTTTTTAAAAAGTAAGTAATAAGCACTTTCTGTCTTTCCCTCTCCTTACTATATAGGACAAGTCTGTGGGGCTTGTATAGCTCCACTTTGGGCTCTGAGAATTGCAAGGACAGATCTTTATTAGGAGATTGGATACAGAAGAAATGCTGGAATTATTTGTTGTTGTTGGAAGAACCCTGCAAAAGCAAGGCCAACTTGAGGCTTCCAGATTTGCTGAGATTACAGTTCCTAGAATTTCCAATCCAGGTAGCCAAATCTGGGGGTAGATTTCATAGCAATCCCTGTTGTGGCCTTATAGCATCTAAACAGAGATGTTATAAGGATAATGCTAAGGCCAATTTGATTGGCATTTCTGAGAGTTACCATCCAAACACATGCAGAAGATGCCTATTGGGAAGGCTGGCTTAGGACATTGCTGGATCTGTTGAAGACTACTGTTGAGCTAAAATTCAATTCTGTTGTGGGGTGCTATTTATTTTTATTTATTTATTAAATTTCTCCCCGCCCATCTCCCCCCAATGGGGGACTCTGGGCAGTTCACACAAAACATCAAAACCATAAATACATATAAATACATAAAACATAAAAATTTTAAAACATTACTAAAAAAGAGAAAGTGATATTTGCAGGTATTTGTAAATTTCCCTGTTTTGCCTGCTGTTCTTAGCTACATACCATTATGATTATTGACACCCCCGAAGACTACTACAGATAGTGGTAACACAAAAGCATATTCAGTACTTATTTCTAGTCTTGGTTGCATCCTACTGACTCATAAATCCTCTTCAGACAGGGTTGTGTTGCCAGCTTGTTGACAAGGGGCTCTCCAGGCACAGGCTGTGGGAGGGAGAGAAAAAAGACATTTTGTTTCTCTTCCTTTCCCCTTCCTGCCCTTTGTCTGGAATCAAGTTAGTTGAGAGATACAGTTAATGATATCAGGTAACAAACAGTGAAACTAACCACTTTCAGGTCTTCCTCAAGTTCCCTCCCACCCTGCATCCCTTACACAAGGATGAGCTATAGCTCTTTTGCTGCCTAACTCATTCCCTTCAGCCCTGGGGACATGACTGAGTGATCCTCTTCCCATTGTCTCACTATTGTACATGGTCATAATGTTAAATTTGATCAAACTAGTATTTTTGACAAGGGATTCTAATACCCCTCCCCCGAAATTAACAATGGGCTTTCATGGCCCCCCATAACACACCTCTGTCTTCTGGCATTATACAAAGTGACAGTGGCTCCCCATATTAAGGATAGCAGGATGAGCAGTTCCTTCAGCAGGTGAATGTCTGAAGGCATGTAGACCTGGACTTGGGAATGGAGAAGGAATGAGCAAACCATTAAAGCAGGACTTTCAGAAAAGATTACTTGTTTCTAAGAAAGAAACTTAAAATAACTCCATCTTGATTTTGTCTGGCGTAAGATGGGACAGAGAGAAATTTTGACATGCTTTCAAGATTCTCTTATTCTACTCTACAACAATTGAGAACATACCTGGAGCCCCAATCTTGAGTCTTTCTTAACTTTGCCTACTTCAAAGGCTGATATGACCCTATATGTTCATGTTGTTCCTCATATATAAGGAACTCTAATTTTCCAACTCTGGTGGAAAATTTTCTTTATTTATGGAAGTGCTCCATAGGATTGACAGGTCTCTTCATATCATTGAAAATTCCAGTTACTGGAAATAATAGCAATGAACAACTGGTGAAAGCAAATTACAGTATTGTTATGGATTAGATTAAAGGCCAAGGGCATGCATGATTATATTTTAAAAAGTTGTTACTGGCAGAATGTTTTCAAGATGGGAGCTAGTCCTTGGCAGAGAGTTCCAGAGCCAAGAACCAACTACTGATACAATGGATGTGCTTCACAAATTGGCCTGGAATTTAGAAGTTCATATCCTGAGATTCTTAAAACCCAAGCAGGTTCATATGGAAGAATGTAGACTTTCTGCTGCCTGCTGTCCAACTGTGAGGGGTTTATGTTACAGACTTTGAACAGTATCCGATGCTGCCTGTAACCAATACCTGTCAATAATCTGGCCACAGCTCTTTGGATCAACTGAATTTTCCAAGCATTTTTCAAAGTCACCTAGAGTGTGATTCTTCTGCCATGAGTGCTTCCTGTTGTTGGCCTGCATGCATCACTCTAGCCTGTTTATCAAGCATCAGGTCTCTCATTTCTTTGAAGGGTTGTAGCCATCCACTGGACAGCTGCCTAAATCTTTAAATCTTCTGGTGCTTAACCAAGCCTGCAACCTGATCCAAAGAGATCTTAGAGTTCTCTGTAGGGACCAGCTGTCTTGGAACTCTCCATTGGAAGATGTGCCTGCCAAGCATCAACTGCTTGATGAGAGCAGCTGAAAACCACAGCTCTTTTGGCCTTACAATTTTTGACCCTGTCTTGAAATTCCTCATCACCTGCTTTACCCTTCACAACCAGCTCCTGTCTGGAACAGAAAAGATCTTCATTTTCATGTCTTCATGTGAGTTAATCCCTTTCCTCTTGCTCTTGTTATGAAACAAGCTTATTTTGATCTGTGAGTAACCTTGGAATTGTACTGAGTTATGCTACCTGTTAAATGGGAGTTCAGCTACATTCTCATGCCAGCAGGGTAATAAAACTTTCCAAATAACATATAGCCAAGGTATGCATCAGAGTAGCCACCAACAAAATCTAGACATCTAAGCTGCATCTTTTTGTACATGTAAATGGTACACTTCCAAATGGCTTTCATGATGCCAGTTTCTTACTTAGAATTCAAAGTGGCTTATAACCTTTTTAAAGTTTTGTATCTGTTTTGCAAAAGCCAGTTAGGTGTAGTGGTTAAGGCACCAGGCTAGAAACCGGGAGACGGTGAGTTCTAGTCCCACTTTAGGCGCAAAGCCAGCTGGGTGACCTTGGACCAGTCACTCTCAGCCCTAGGAAGGAGGCAATAGCAAGCCACTTCCAAAATCTTGCCAAGAAAACTGCAGGGACTAGTCCAGGCAGTTGCCAGGAATCAACAATGACTGGAAGGCACCAAAAAAAAAAAAAAAAAAAAAATCTGTTTTGTACCTATTTTCAAAACTTTAGTTCAACTGATAGGGTATTAATACCCCAAACCAATAACAACATCCATAAAACTCAACTTGTGTCCTGAGACATTTCTCTCTTTACAGTCACATAAGTTGTGGAGAAAAGAGTTCAATTTGACCTACTTGTGCTGTGAACATTTTTAATGAGAGGTCCGCGCTCATTTTTTTTCAGAGGTTATTCAGATAACCTACGTGAATGGCTGAATTAACAACACCAAATCCACAATCCAGGCAGTTGTTTGTATCTTTTGAACGGGTAAAAGATTTTGGTCAATTTTGCTGAAATATTTTTAGGAAATGTATATGAATCCTGAACTTGTAAGGGAGAGAGGCAGGCCAAAAATAGATTCTGTTTCCTGCATGCAGGTCAAATGACCTACTGTATGCTAAAATCCACAGGAATCCTTCCCATTTACTCTTTACTAATGTTACAAAGTACTGAACATTTATTCTGATGCTTCCATCTTTGCACACATATCTCTGCATATTCCATCACTAATGTTTTATTTTTTTCAATTCTTGCAGCAGCAATATTAGGAGTAAATGAACAAAAGGACTGTTCGATTGACAGAAAATTTATTCCCTGGAGATCTCTCTGTCTAGGAATGTTTATTTTGAATATTTGTATTAAACTATATTCAAATCCATGTTTCTATCCCGAAGAAACGATAGTTTTACAAGGGCTTTTGGCAAAAATTATTTATTCCATTCCATTTTATCCAATAACAACCCAAAATGAATTCTTGGAGACAACTATGCATTTTAAAGAGGGAGATAGAAAGATCAACCTGGCTTTCTAGATTTTTATTAAGAATTAAATTCTTAAGCTTATTATTAAAGTTTTCTTTCATTAAGGATTAAAGACAGACCCAGCATTTTCAAACTTGTCATTCTGAAGGTCTCTAATAGCTGAAAAGTACTGAATGAGCAATTTCTGAAAGTGATTAGAAAGTGAGGTTTGCGAACTTAGTGTCTTTTGAAAGTCTACCATCTTTGCAAGCAAGATGGCTAATCCTGTCATCTCCTGGCACTCAAACCCGCAGCAAACCACTGTCTTGTGGTCTCCTTATGGGGAGCAGCCATCTGGAGCACATCTGGATGATCTTATCCAGAGAGGTTCCAAGGAACCAGTCTACTCACCAGTTACTTGGTCTTTGCCGTGATCGTTGGCTCCATTTTCGCAGAGCCGTCTTCAGTTTACATATCTCCCCTGGAAACTTTGGCTTTCTAGATGCTGTAGAAAATACTGAAACTGTTTTCGGGAATAGCCCTGAAGCCCTCTGCAATTGGGGATAGAAGTGGGAAGCAAAGATTTTGCCTTTTCTAATGAGCTCTATCAATAAAAATCCTATTAATCAAAGAGCAAATATTGTTGTAAGCTGCACTCCTGTCCATACATATCAAATTAATGGATACCCGCTTCCCATCTTCCTCTGATATTTTTTTAACAGTATGACTTTCTCTACCTGCTCTGCACTGTTATACTTTATATGGTAATGCATTTGACACATTGGCCAAGAATGGTGAGTTTTTCCAGACATGTGCATTCTTCCTTTATGTACTGTATTCCATTGGCTTAACACTGTCTCTGCTGTACAACATAGCAATAAGGGCATTGTCAGATCTTTTCTCACGTTCCCACCCCACTCTTTGTCTGGCTTTTAGAAGCATGTACAAATCATTGTGAATGTTATTAAGTATAGCACATCCAGGGGATACCGTTCGGGGGACCCTGATCCCGAATTCCTGTGTTCGAAGAAAGATTTTCATATCTCCTTTACTTCATAACTGGGCTTTGAACCTAGTTCTTCTCAGCCCAGATCTAACTTTGTATCCCAGCTTTTCCCTGTTTGAACATTGTCTAGATCTAATTTCCTTAAATTCATGGGCTGTGGGTTAGACAACAGGCATTCTCTGATGCCAGAGGTCCCCAGCAGCCCCTCTCGTTAATATTTCACAAACCAGCATATATTTTCCCATTAGCCCCTAATCATTTTAAGGGAAGATGTGCGTCTTGTAGGTTTTAATTTTGTTTCTATGAGTATTTATTTTTGCTTGATGTTTTTACCATATACCACCCAGATTGGTATTTGGCATACCCACTTCAAGATTGCAGTAGGTTGTCATCATAGATAGGCAATCAGCTGCCTGAATTCTGAGAGTTGAAGTTCATGCATCTGGAGGGTGTTTAGGCTGGAGTCATGTTCTTTTCCCTGCTTTTTCTTACATCAGTGCAGGAATCCACCTGCACAGCAAGAGAGGTTAAAGAGAGCAGATAATCTGACTAAGGGAATTCCAGTCTCCTTGACTCAAGAGCTGGTCAGAGGTTAAGAAGTTCTGTCCTTGTTTCAGATGGGAAGCAAAGAGGTTGGAGAAGTAGCCCATTTTAAGCTGATTGAGCAGTGAGAAACAGCTTGCCTAAGTAGATGAGTTCAACTGGGTTAGTTCCAGTTTCTGCCCTGCCACTTCTGTTTAGATGCACCCATTTCAACAGAGCTCAAAACAAAACATCCCTTGGCTTTTTTAACCTTTACATTTTGAACGGGAAAAAGAAAACTGGTATGAGCTGTTTCTCTAAAAATAGTAAAGACCCTAGGATTGGGTTTACACATTGCTGCAAGACATAATGGAATTTAGTATTGGCTTAAAATGTTGCATATATCAGCCATTGTAGTTATATAAACCCAGCTAATGTAGTACATGTAGATTAAAACAAACCATGAATTAGCCACTAAATCATATGGGAACCTAGTCTACAAATATACCTGAATTTACCTTGATTGGCCTTAAGCTGCTATCTCATGGGAATGCTATATTTTATAGTATTAAATTAAGGGTGTTAAATTTTTTAAAATGAAGGTGTTAACTTTAGGTCCTGGTGTTTGAAGATGAGTTTAAGAGGCAGGTCAGAGATTATTGATGTATTGTTTGCCCTGGATCCCAAACTACTCCCTGTCTGGTCCTTGTGGTGGTATTAGAGATTATTATGTTCGTTATCTTGGGGTGCTTCATCCCCATTAGAGTCACCTCTATTGCCTGGAGCGGCTCAGCATTTTATGGTTTCCTGATAATTAACCTTGGGTTTCTGAAGCTAAATATAGTTTCTGTATCACATATTAGTGTGACAATGCATACAGAGGAGAAGAAAAATAGGATTGCAAATAAAATAGATTTTAAGCAATTTAGACTTCTGAAACTTATCTAAAATAGTATCTCATGCAGGAAAAGAACTGACCTTAAGCAGAGGAGTCTTTTTAATTCTTCACTGAAGTGTTCTGTAAAATACAGTATTCTCTTATTTGGTCGTTCCCTGCTTACAAGGAGTCTCTTTTTCCATGAGAACGATGATAGAGTCATCTTCATATAACATCACTCCTTCCTACATTATCAGACTGCCATGAGAAGATATGGGCTTCTATCTGTTGACGTTGGTTCTGCAGGAAACTGGATCACAATTTCTGCAAAATGGAAGATGCTTTACATTTTATGTATTTATTTATTATTACAACCAGTGATATGGTGCCTACTCATCAGACTTTAGGAGGCTTGCAGTATTAAAAACATGAAGGTATGATACATATAATAATTTCCCAAAGAGAACCATATCTTCACTGCTGTCAGCTACTAAGAACTTTCTACTGTATTCCAAAGGCTGTATGAAAAAGGACTGTTTTACCCCATTCCTGAATGCCCAAAAGGTGGGGGGTATCTTAACCTTGGGAGACAGAGTATTCGATAGTGAGTAGGCTATTAGTGAGAAGACCATCTTTCCCAGTTACCTAGGAAATAACCGCAATAATTCTATTAGAATCTGGATATAATTATAGTAGAATGGTTAAGAGTCCTGGATGATATGTCCTCTGAAGGACCTTATACAAAATGTTGGACACTCTCACCCACTCTTGCCCACAGTTTTTTCCACTCTGGTCCCCTTGAAGCACCCTCTCTTTCTCCCTCTAGAATCCTCATTTCTCAGTTCCTATTCCCTCTTCCTTTTATCAGGTGGTGGCATTAACATATTTCCTTAAAAAAGCAAAATAGGAATCAACTCCAGCATCATGATTTCTCCAGAGCACCTTCAAGGGACATAAGAGCAATCAGGATAGGATTGCTACTGTTCTGTTTTGTTTTGAAGATGCATGTAGTGATGCAGTTGCAACCTCTAAGCTGTAAATCCCTGGATTTCTGCCTGGTTTTCAGTCATTATGGGTTCACTGGATAGACCCTAATATAAAAAAGGGTCTAGAGACCACTGTGATACATCTTAGCTATAGTAAGGTGGGTGGCATTTGCTTTAAGCAGTAAATTCTCTAACTTTGCACTAGCTTTTTCACTGAAAAAATGTTTTTCTTTTCCACTTTGTCTCCTAGTACCGCAGTTTATTTTATGACTTCCCTAAGCCTTAAATATTTTTGCTATTCACTGACATATTCTGTGGGGATCCATATGATTAATAATCCTGGAACTGAGGGTTAGTAAAATATCACCAAGCTCTGTAAGAACATCCATTTTTCAAACACATAAACACTGATTGTCTGACCACCAATAGTTTGAGTAGGCCGCTTCAGAGCTGGTGGTGGACTGAGGACTGATAGAGATGTGTGGAGGCTATTAAATTGCGTGACACATTGATTTGTTCAACACTGTATCATAAACAGGGACGAAAATTATGGCTGAGCTCCTTGTTCCAGAAAAAAGTATAAAGCCTTCCTACAGTAGCTGATTAATTAAAGAATTCATATGAAACTGTGATCTGATTGGTTTTGAGGGTAACAGCCAGTGGCCGCACTGAGGCTCTGTGACTGACTAGACAGAAACCAGACACCCTGCTTATATTTGCATCTGTATATATTTTAAATCTGATGAAAAGCAGGAAATGGGGAAAAAATTGGCAACTTTTCTTCATTTGACTTAGCAAAGTCTTGAGGCTTAGTGCATATTTGCGCTCTGTAGGCTGCGTGGAAGTTTAGATTTATATGCAGTCACTTTTAGTTTCTTATTAGGGCATCTGAAGTGAGAATGAAGAAGAATTTCAAATATATTCATGGCCATATTCACAAGAGGAAGAGATATTCACACAGCATGGCCATTGAAAGATACTTAGCTTCTATTAAAATATACATGTTATAAAGAAAAGATGCCTGGAAGTTTCCCATTCTCAGTCCTAAAAGTATAGGAACCGGTTGTAAGGGAATGGTCAGAGGAAGAAGAGTTTGTATGTTCTTAGAGCGCTGCAATAGAAAGAACAGGTTGTAAAACAGTTTTGGGTGTTACATTTAGTTAATATGAATTAATTATAGTAATCCTATGCAACATCCCTACAGTTTAACCAGGGATAATCTTGTTAGGGCTCATCCAAGTGGTAGCCAGAGCTGAAGCAAGCAGTGGACAGGGCTAAAGCCAAAATGGGGACACCATGCTTCCTTCTCTTCTCAGTTTAATTTGTGTTAAATAAAATGGATATACATCAGCCAATAAAAAATAATAAAGGGACGATAGAGAAAAAAACAGATACACATCCTTGGAAATACTGAGAGTTTCATACATAAATGCATAAATGTTCTTAATGAGAAATACAGATTTTAATCATTCATATTCAATAGTTTCTAGCAAAAATACATTTGCATAGTCTTGTATGCATAGTCTGTTAATATAGCTAAAATAGAAGCTGAATAAAACAATCCCAAATTGAAGGGCTTGTCCAAACTCTTTGTTGTGATGCTAACTTTTTCGCACTTTTAAATAGCATTGGTCCAAAGAAACATGTGATTTTGTTTTCCAATTTTTGTAATAGTAACAGAAAACCAACTAAAAACTAGCAAGAAGAGAAATTGACAGAAAAAAATAATTTCTTGCATTGCAATAGTTTACAGAACTTGGAAAATATTGTCAATGAACATGAGTGATCACCCATTAGACCTGGGTTTTGTCTCACTCCTGGATCGGGAGGCCCTGTCAACAGTAATTCACCCCTTGGCCATTTCCCATTTTGATTACTTTAATGACCCCTACATGGGGCTGTACCTGAAGAACATTCAGAAGCTACAACTGGTACAGAATGTGGCAGACTGGGTAGTGATGGGTGAATCCCAGTATACCTGGGTGACCCCACTGCTTTGGGCACTGCACTGGTTGCTGATTAGCTTCTGAGTGTGATTCAAAGTGTTGGTTATTATGTTGAAGGCCCCAGATCTGGTTATCTAAGAAGCTACCTTCTCCCATATTTATCTTCCCATCTGATCACATTGAACAGAGTCAACTTCCTTCAGGATGCATCCTTAAGAGATTGCCATCTGATGGCACCTTAGAAGCAACCTTTCTCAGTAGCCACCCCCACACTCCCTTCCTGCAGAGATTTGATCAGCTCCATTCCTCCCGGCTTTAGGAAAGTTATCAAGATCTGTCTGTCCCATCTAGCACAGGAGGGGGGGATGTGAAGATTAAAAAGGGGGTTTCTGAGCGCAGACTTCTTTATTCTCTGGCTTTTACATTTGGGATTTTAGTGTACCTTTGGAGTTCTTTTTCTCTCTTTTTTACTTCCCTTGGCATACAAATGATCAAAATAAAATAAGATAAAAGGCATGATTAGTTACGCATTTTTCCAATTTCCTTCAAAAAACTGCGGACCAAACTTAATAACTAAATCAGCTTTGCCACCAGAGATGAATTCTAACTAATGTGAATGCAATCCCTCCAATATAACCTAGAAAGATTTTGATTAATGTATTATTATTTTAAAGGGATATAGGACCATCTGCAAATTTATTTTATGATCAGCTCTTCATGACTTGCCCAAACATATTCATCAAGTTTGGATACTCCAAACATTCCATTTTTAAAAATATGACATGGAGTATATTTTTATATTGAAGCAATTTAATTAATGTTAGCACCAACTCTGCTCTTGGGCAGGGTAAAACAGCTGCCTCAGTTACCCAGTGTTGAGTGTCATGCAAAACTATGTTGATTAAGTTCTTCTTTTCAAGGTCAGAGAGAGTTCTGGGATTTTCTGCCTCAGCTGTAAAAAAAAAAAAAAAATCCTTGCCTTGCCTTTGAAACTGTTCACATTGAAACAGAGGGGAGGGAATTGTAATCTGCTTTTGGCTCAAGCTGCAAAATACTATGGCTGGCCCTGAAAATGATAGCTGATACAATTTCAGCTATAAGATAAAGAAATCACATTCCCCCCTATTGCTTTTCAGTGTGTGTGTGTGTGTGTGTGTGTGTGTGTGTGTATTGGATTGATGAATTGTTTAATCATAGAATATACAGTATATGAGTTGGAAGGGACCTTTCTTTTAATTTCAACACATTGAGCTTTGCCCTGACCTTGGTTTTAGCAGGGCAGACCCTACCTTTCTTGCACAGGAATGCCTTTCAGATCTTAGTAGACTGCTACCCTTAGTGTTCCCTTTCCAGAGGTAAATATACCAACTCCTTTAACCTTCCTCAGAGAATTTGGTTTGTAGACCCCTTTTCTATCAACCTGGTAGTTCCCTTGTCAACCCACTCCAGCTTTTCCCTTTTAAAGTGCCTTGCCCAGAATCTGTATCTATTTATTTATTTTATTTACTTGTTAAATTTCTCCCCTGCCCATCTTCCCCCAATGGGGGACTCTGGGCGACTCACACAAAACATTAAAACCATAAATACATATAAATACATAAAACATCAAAATTTAAAAAACATTACTAAAAAAGAGGAAAAGGAGAGTCCAAGAAGATGAAGAATCTGGGGCTGAAGACAGCAGGCCTCTATGGGGCTAGCCGTCCCCACGTTCGAGGTATTCCCTCCCCACCCCAGGCTAAGTATGTCCCAAGCACAGCCGAACTAATTATTACCTCCCATGATCTAGGTGCAATGTTTCTGTTCACTGCTGCATCACATTGATTGCTCATGTTTAGCTACTGATCCATTTAGGATCCCTACATCATTTTCCCATGCATTGCTACCAAGCCTAGGTCTCCCCAGCTCTGTATCTGTTCATTTGAGTTTTTCTATTAAGTTGCAAAGCCTTACCCTTCCCTCCACTGAACGTCATCCAACAGCTTAATATAAAATTCCTAATTAAAGGATGGAGATTCTTAGTTCTTTCATACCAGCCTAGTGCCCTGCAGTTTTGCTGAAACACAACTCCAAGCAGCATAGCTGTTCTAAACCCAAGGTTGAAGGGCACCAGGTTAGATAAGGCTATCTTGAAGGAGACAGATATTGTAGAACATGGCCATCAGGATTTAGAAAAGATAGATTAGGAGATTTGTTTTGACTGGTACCCTTACGTTTTCAGGCTTTTCCCTCTCCTAGGTCAATGCGCATCATAGTTTTAAAACTAAGCCCCACCTCTGCTTCTTGGGATTCTGTTCATATATCTTCTTTCCCCAGGAGCTGTAACTATCAATGGAATGATCTTCTGAGAAGGGAGGAGGAAGAGTACTCCAAAGGAGATGAATTCTGAAGGGAACTCCTTGTTAGACAAGGCAGACAGCTTCTCTCCATTTAAAGAAGGAACTCCTACCTTCGCTTGGGATCAAATTTAGGAATCCCATATATAGGAGATATCGACCCTTGCTCTCTGTAAAGCAGCCTTGTGATAATCTTATAGAGAAGTAGCAGTTGCTGGTGTGCAACTTTCATCACTGCCTTTATTTAGCGCAACCCCATCTATGATGTTCTGTCATTGCTGAGGAATTTGCTGCACTTAAGTTTCTGTTTACATTGACATTTTGCATACTGTATATGACAGCCTTTCTGCTTGCTGAGCTGGACATGCTGATGATCTGGCACTCTTTGCATATTTATGGGTGCTGTCAAAGGAGAGCAAATGAAGAGGTGTATCCCAGATCGTCTATCAAATGCATTTGACCCTTAAATCCTTACAGCCAGCTCTGTATGGGTGGTCTGGAGCTCATTGTATTTTTTCCCCTCTCCAAATGAAAGAATGATGTTTGGGTTTAGGAAACTGCTTTGGGGGCTCTGGCATTTTGTCAAGGACAGGTTGTTGTTTACATGTAGACATTGCATTTCACTTATCCCATGCAGGCTTATTGCTGACAGCTGCTTTATTCAAGACAGCCTCTACCCTCCCTCCAATAACCATTTCCCATGGATATAGATATCACAATGCCCATAGCAGATATAATATCTCAACCTATATTAGTCCAAATTGGTTTGCACCAGTGCTTCTCAGCTGCTGTTTTCATTTTCATTTTCTTTTTAAAATGGCACACAAAAAAATTATTAAAAGCCCCACCCCCTACTACATATCCATAAAGTAGTCAAGAGCTGGCTCTTTTGGAGGGCTTTTGGGGAGAAGAATGGAATAATGATTTTACCCCAAGGATGTTGGTGCTATTGA
Organism: Liasis olivaceus; assembly: GCA_030867105.1. Taxonomy (NCBI): domain Eukaryota; kingdom Metazoa; phylum Chordata; class Lepidosauria; order Squamata; family Pythonidae; genus Liasis; species Liasis olivaceus. The sequence goes on along the minus strand of CM061348.1, from coordinate 25,710,172 downwards.
TGGACAGGATTGGGTTGGGTTGAGTTAGATTTTTGTATTGGTTTAATCTTACTTACTGGAATGGGAATTGTAAGCCATTCAGTCTTCACACTGAATAATGAAGTAGGAGGAAGGAAGGAGGACAAACTCTGCAAAAAGATACATCTGTTATGTACTAAACAAAACTAATATTGTGTGTATGTGTGTGATGTTGTATAATAACATGGCATGGGTATAATTAACTATTACCATGTAAGCCTTCTTAAAGAGAAAATAACCAGATTTCTAAACAGTCCTTTAAATGGGAACCCTGATGGTAAATTGCATGCTCAGATATTAAAAGGGAAGTGATTTCTTCAGACAGCTGTATAAATGAGGGGAAATGCCTGTATCAGTGTTTCTGTGATCACAAAAATATGCATTATCCATTGTTCTCCTGGTACTTGCCAAACCAGGCATATATAATTCAAAAGAAAATCTTAGTCTACCCAAGTCTTCCAGAATGAAATTAATATGTGAAATCACTTCCTTTCAAAAGAAAGCCACTGTGATCACAACATACATTGCATTTTGATCATCTTATGCTCAACCATTAGCCAAACCCATCAATTTCTTTCAAAAAAATGCTTGGGTTTTCAATAGGTAAGAAATCATAATTTTGTGTATATACTTATACTTTTAAAACTATGGAAGCATGGCATATAGATCCCCGAATAGCCTTCCGAATGCCAAAAACATTCTAATTCCTTATTTCATACATCCTTAAATTATTAATTTAATGTATTCTAATACCTCTAATACAATATCCCCTTCATAACAACATCAGAGGATAACCTTTGGCTTTTTTCTTTGCATCCCCAGGAAAATTTGCCGGCACTGTAAGTGCCCCCAGGCAGAACACTTTGAAACAGTGATGCCTTTAGAAATGGAGAAGACGGTGACCAAGCTGATGTTTGACTTCCAGAGGAATTCGACTTCTGATGATGACTCGGGCTGTGCCTTGGAAGAATATGCTTGGGTCCCTCCTGGGCTGAAACCAGAACAGGTATTTGCTGTTATTGCTTGTGGGTGGCATATGTAATATTGCATGGAAATGCTGCCATTTCATCAAGTAGGGTAATGGCTTGTCTTCCGCTTTCCCACATGAGAGAAGATGGTTAGCCCTTGAACAGCCTTTGCTGTTGTAATGTTTCAGGCATGCATAGAGTCCACAAAGCTGACATATATAAACAGAATGTCACTTGAGCTTGGTATGGGGCTCTTCTAGAACCATTGCCCCATCATCCTACTCTAAAAAAACAAAAAGATACCTGAACATACCTGTAACCAAAAGATTATTTCTATATCCAGCAATGGCATCATCCAGTCTAGCAAAACAAACAAACAAAAAACAAAAAAACCCCAAACCACAACTATTTCACTATCTTGCTGTTTCCTGTGTTTCTTATTTAGTAATCTGCTATCAATTCAGTAGCTGAAATTGTTGTGATGCTACCTAGCAATCCCAGGACAGACATCCTGGGAATGGCATCCCAGACAGGGAATCCACATCCATTTATCTGGGTTTCAATCTACATCATTCAGAGGGACAGTGGAAATCTGTTCTGGCTACATACACAACCCTCACTCCTCCTTTTTCTGATAAGATAAAGTCATTTTAAAATCTAAGCCTGGTGGTGGTGGGGAGAGGAGGGGAGTTCTGGGAAACATAGAAAAGAGCAGCTGGAATCTTCAGGATGGGATCCAGGAGTAAGTGAGACAAGGCAATCTGTTTCAGGCAATAACCACCTTAGGAAAGTAGGTAATTATGGTAAGAAGTGTTGTGGTAAAAAGTTCTCCTAAGATGCTGAATTAAGGTTGCAGTTAACTTGATTTAGGGATTATCCAGGAAAATATGGCAGGAATCATTCATGGGAAACATCCTTCATTTCTAATGTATGGGTAATGTTTTTAGCCAAGATTCTGCATTTAGATGTTTGATTTACTTTAATGGGAACACTGATTATAATATTTGATAACTATTGTATCCGAACTTTATCGTATTTCTGCAAGTTTATATATATATCCATTAGTTCTTGGGCTCTTTCAGCAGCAGGTCCTGCCCTCCTTGGATTTGTCCCAAGTTTACGTTCTCTTGATAGTTTTTTTTTTTATGGGAGATTCCTGCAAGATAATGTTTCTGTTATTTTCAGTGTTGTCTTTCTTATGTTATCCACCATTGATTTTTTTGCATGTGACTGATTGATTGAGTGAGTGAGTGAGTGATTGATCATGTGCCATCAAATTGGTGTCAACTCTTAGCAACCACATAGAGAGATTTTTTCTAGGATGATCTGTCCCCATCCTGGTCCTTCCGGTGTTCCAATGGTGCACCCATCACCACTGCAATTGAGTCCATCCACCTTGTTGCTGGTCATTCTCTTCTCTTACTTGTGACTACATAAAGTTAAAAAGATTTTTCTTTTCTTTTCTTACTTTTAATAAAGTTGATTTTAAATTATACTTTATGTTATTGAATTAACTAACCAAAGGAGGGAGGTCTGTTTTGTCTAATCGTATTTTCTAAAAGCTACAGGTTGAAGAGTTGGCTTCACAGTCTATTTCCTTTTCTTGTTGTTACTTGCTAGTAAGGATTCATGCTGCAGGATCACTATTTGTCCTATACAAATAGAAAGAGGAAGATGACAGGTAAAGGTGTCTCCCTGGAAGATAATTAGCGGTAACAGTATCAAGCAGCAACACCAAGGTAGGCCAAGGTATATAAAACCCAGAGGACCTCTAGGAGAGAATTTAATTTAATTCTGCTGTCTTTCACCCTATAGACTCAGCTTCTCTGTCTCAGAAATATTTTACAGCCATTTCCTTAGTACTGTTGATACCAAGCTGCCTGTCCGAATATATTCATCAATCCAACTGCAAATGAAGGCTCTTTGCAATAAGAACATTTAAAATTAAATAACCATCAGGGTTTTTCAGATCATCAAACACTTTTCAAAGTACCTGTAGTTCAGATAATATGGTTCTAGGTTTTGGCCTACTCTGTTGAGCATATGATCATAGTATCGATGGAGATTTCAAAATGCTTTTCATAGTTACACCCTTTTAGCTGCAGCTGAACCACATGTGCTCCGTTTCAACTAGGAAGCAATACATTTCTAGGCCAACTATAATCTCAGAAAATTAAGAATCAAAGAGGATTGTGTAGAGGTTTTACACACTGCTATTATTTTCAGTTACTTTGAGTTAGGCTTACTTAAGTTCCTGAAAATTAAATCTATAAAGTTATATCCTAAATAAAATCACTGATATAATTGCTAAGGTATTTTAAGGAGCAACATGGCAAATACTGAGCCAGTGATTTGTAATTGCTGGAATATTGGACTTAAATTGGGGAGATATAGATTTGGGGTAGATCTTCTGAATCCCTGTAGATGTAACTTAAGGTACTCAGAGGTACATGTGGACATATACATTCCCATACATAGGGGCTCTTCTTTAGAATGTGCTATGATGATGTTCTTATTCATGGAGAAACTTATAAGAGCATTCAACCATCAAAGCAAAATGCTTCAAGCAGCTCTAAAATCAGGTTTTGTGAGGGTGTGAGGGGGAGACATTTCCAGTACTTCTTATTGTGTTATTTCTTCCTTCATTTCTTTTCTATGGTAACCATTATGGCTGTGTGACTGTTGGAAGGATGATTCTGTTTGAAGGAGTCTAAGTCAAATCATCATTCTCAGTTGCATCTTCAAATCGCATCAAAAATATTTGATTTGGATATTCAATGGACTTTGCTCTTTTGCAGAATCTCTAACAGAGATTTTGCAGATTTTCTTCCATATATGGACAAAACATCAGGCACTTTGATGCTTTCCGATTACAATGTGTGATCATTTGTGAAATCAAATCTCTATACTTTGAATCTCAAATCTCAGATTTAACTAGAATCTTGCTATCTTTGAATTCAATTTAGATCTGGGCTTGAAACCGCTCATGAATCAGAAACATTCATATATAAGGTTGCATTACATGCCCGTTCACTTACAGAGCAACATTTAAATAAATAATACAAATAATATTAATAAATATATCTTAAAATTAAATATAGGTAGTCCTCATTTAGCAACCACAATTGGGACTGGCAACTCGGTTAAGTGAAGCAGTCGCTAAGCCAAACCACAACTGTGCTTATGATCGTACTTCAGTTTTCCTTTGCTTTACAGACCTGCAAAGGTCATAAATACGAGGATTGGTTGTAAAGTTACTTTTTCATCATTGTTGTAACTGCAAACAGTCACTAAATGAGGCAATCACTAAATGAGGACTACCTGTATATATACACTAATATATAATATTAAAGTCTACCAACAGAAATCCAAAATCCTAATGCAATAAATGCAAAAATAAAATTGGATGTCCACATTGTGCTGAGAGATATGGTGATTCATTTGTTGTATGTTTTCAGCAATCATAGTCAGAAGGGCCTCTGAAGATTGCAGAAGGGGACCTGAGGCCACAAGTGGTACAAAGCAAAAGCAGGAGGAAATACCAACCAAATTTTAAGCACTTTGCTCATTTTTTAGACTGATACTACTTATTCTAGTTTTTTTCAAGAAACCATGATTAAAACAGTTATGAAGTGTGTTATGTGAACACAGCCATGTTGCCCTTCTCTCCATCCTATTATCTCTAGGCACCATCAACAGCAGTAACTTCCTTCAGAACCTCTCTCTGGAATACCAGATGAAGAAAGGTTATTCAAAGGGACAGGACACAGTAGGTGGTCCTTTGCAGATTTCACAGAGAAGAAACCAGGCCTTGCACAACTCAATGTACATTTCAGTCTTCCTGAAGAAATACCTCAGCATCTAAAATAAGAATTGCCTGTAGCCATTTAGGACATTAACAAGTTGGATAGGGAATGGTATATTGCCAGTATAAAATATTAATGTATTTTTATTATTTACATTTTGCTTGGTTCATTCATCTTTTCTCCTGTCATTTTTTTATGTTTGAAATTGACAGCTTAATTTGCAAAGGACATTGTGAAAAGTGGCTTGCATGGATAATTGCTCTAGTAATTGTTTTTAAAAATAATTCATGGAGGCCAGAAATCCTTCTTCAAATTGTTATACCATGTCTTTGCATATAAATCTGATGTTTTTTTCTTTAGGTTTGAGTTAGAAACTCCAAAAGTGATTTGGTAATCCATTTCCCATAGGGTGCAATTTTTATCAGATTAGAGAAAGTCAAATTCTATCTCCCTCCTCTCCCTTTTTCCTCTGTAATAATGGGCTGTTATGATTTTGATTCATTATATTATGATTACTCCAAGTTGGAATCTTGTAAATTTAAAGATAACCTATAGGATGCTATGCTAATATAAGTGAATTTATTAAATATTAATCAAGTATGCCTGCAGAATGACTGTGAAGCGGGGGAGGGACAGAAATTTAAAGGGAGTATAGATTTGAGAAGCATAGATATCCTTAGATTTTCTTTCATCTTTCTGAGAGCTTCTCAGAAGATCCACATTGCATACCCACCAAAGTGCTATTTAAGCTCCTGAGTTAATGTTAAACTTGAACATCTGGTGTTAGCTTTTTTAAAAGCAGGCAAATAGAAAAAGAAAGTGTAAATGGGATGGTAGTGCTTCTGTCTTTATTGTATCTTAGTAATTTGAAGCCTCAAGGTTTTCAAGTAGTCTATGAATTGAAGGCATGAGAACAGCAAATGAAGCTGCATTACCAGCTGCTTAGCAACATATAGAAGGTAGGTGCTTAGCAACAGGTGATCTTCAGTTCCTAAGTTACAGGCACGTAGATTCCTGCATATTAACAGGATTTATTGGACCAGAAGCTTGCACAACAATTGAGTGGTGTAGGATATTTAGGGTCAAATTATTTATTTCCAGATCTAGAGGACATCCTGCAAATTAGGCAGAGATGCATCCTTCAGCAACTCAGTAACTCAGACTTGCCTGTGTAGGGTTTTCAGGCATCAAAAAAACATATCTTTTTTTCACATTATAACATTAGATTTTTTTTTTTTTTATGTTAACCCATAGTAGCAAACACTATGATTAAATTTATAACTGGAGAACTAGAGCTCAATATTTTGCTGGTCATCTCATTTGGGAAACTTTGGGGTGAGATAGAGTGGAGAGCTGTTCTATGGACCACCTTATCTGTTTAGACACAGATACCATTTATTTTCTGTCTTAGGACCTGTTCTGAATCCTACCCAGTACAAACAGGGAGCCACTCCATTTCCTCCTTTCAAGTTCAGTAGTAACAAGCAGGAGGCTATGAGAACAGAGCTAGGAGAATATGGGGGCCAGCAGTGGCCTTGTTCCAGGTGAACTGACCAATTTTATCAACCTGGTTTCACATCATTATATGAAAATGAGTTCTGTCTTCTGCATCCTGGCTTGCATTCCCTGCCATTACTTCCATGAACAGCATGTAGACTAGGTTTGGATTTGCCTCACTGTATTGGATGAACCTAAGCTATTGTGGCCTGTAAATCATGTTCAGCTTATCATGTGATTTTAATGAATTCTGCCAGCTTTGGTTTAATTCAGCAATATGGATAAACTGTGTAACTATGCCAACTTCATGTGTTTTTGTTTTAATAACAAAAAATTATGTTTGCCCTCTAATCTTGCCTCTTTTATTTTCCTGTATCACTTCATTTTCTTAATACATCACTATGCCTGCTTTTTAGCCTTCCATCCTGTTTCTCTCACTTCTAGTCAACCTGGCTCCTTCACCTCTTCTCTTCATTTCCCTGGTTTTTTTTGGGGGGGGGGAGGGGGATCTTCTCATGTTCAGTTCTCCTCTATGAGGTAGAGCAAAAAATGTTTATGCTTCTCTGTTTCTTCAAGATATAGTTCCCCTTTTCGCTAGTTCCCAGGTACAGTTTTGCCCTTTTTCTCATTTTCTTCATGGAACTTGTACGATTTCTCAACATTTTATGGCTGGGAAATTGTTTTTAGAGTTGAAAGTGTTCATTTAGGGCTGTCGTTCCCATTGTGATGATTGGGGTATCAGTTGTTCTCAGATACTTCCGTTGATGGTCATCAGATTCTCTGATTCACATGATTTTTTAATATTAAAAAATAGGGATCACTATGTAGAAGAGATAAGATATAGGAGGTGTCAGGTAGCACTGATTCTACTAAACCAGTGCACTTTGTAACTGTTTTGTCCCACATAGTAGCTATTTTGAGAATTGGCTAATCTGCCCCAACAACCATGTGAGGAGAAAACTTGCATGTTCTAAAAATTCCAAATGTGTCTACCAACCCCAAGCTTTGGGGACCTCGATTTAGGTCACTGAGTCTAATTCCCACAAATTCAGATTAAATATTGAGACCTTCAGTACATGACTACCCAAATCACAGTGGTCTGCTTCCAGTGGGGAAGAATGGCAGGCTGATGCTATCCCAAAATGCGGAGAGCAACTGCAGCTGAGAACATTGGCTGGGAGGCCAGTCAAAGGGAGATCATGAGATAGGCCACATGTGTTCCAGATGGAGATTCCTTCTAATTAAACTGCAGAAACAGAAAAGTTGTTGCAGCTAGATCAGAAGTTGAACTGCCAGGAGCCCAGGAATTCCATCTATGCTCCTAACTGCAGTGGGGCTGATAAGGACATTAAAGCCTTGCTTTCCCCATCTCTTTATTACTTGGGGAAGTAATTAATTACAGATGAAGAGAGATTTCCTCTGTGGCAAAGATAAGACTCCTTGCAGTGAGTTAAACCTTCTTTCAAGATTACCAAAAAACAAAACAAAACAAACAAACAAAGAGAGTCGTTGATTTAAAGATCCAAGAACTATTTGCAAAAAGCTTAGTTAAGAGAAGATCTAAGAAAGTTTTAAATGGGTAAGGGGACAGTTTTTTCTTATTTCTATTTTTTACCATTTTTACTTTTGATGAAAGTGCTTTGATATAATTCTTCACTAAGCCAGTTAAAGAGAATAGCCTGGCATGGGAATGCTTGCTACCTATCTTTAAAGAGGTGCATGTAATTGGCAGATTCTGCATAACAAAAGATAAAGTAAATCATAGAATCATAGAATCATAGAATTTTGGAGTTGGAAGGGACCACATGGATCATCTAGTCCAACCCCCTGCAATATGCAGGAAACCAATTCAACCATCCCCGAGAGGTGACTGTCCAGCCTCTTCTTAAAAACCTCCAGAGATGGAGAACCCACAACCTCCGTAGATAGACTGTTCCACTGTTGTACAGATCTAACCGTCAAGAAGTTTTTCCTTATATTTAAGTGAAATCTAGGTAGCTGCAGTTTGTACCCATTAGTTTTGGTCCTAGTTTCTGTGGTCATGGAAAAGAGTTCCTGACCATCATCCCTATGGCACCCCTTTATGTACCTAAACACTGCTATCATGTCTCCCCTCAGTCTTCTTTTCTCCAGACTGAACAGCCCCAGTTCCTTCAGCCTGTCCTCATAGGACATGTCCTGAAGTCCCTGTATCATCTTTGTTGCCCTCCTCTGAACCTGTTCTAACCTGTCAATATCCTTCTGGAAATGTGGTGCCCAGAATTGTACACAGTACTCCAGGTGTGGTCTCACTAGTGCAGAGTAGAGGGGAATAATGACTTCCCGCATCATTGATATAATGCTTTTCCTAATGCAGCCCAAAACTGCATTAGCCCTCCTAGCAGCTGTCTCACACTGCTGGCTCATGTTCAGCTTGTTGTCTATGACCACACCCAAGTCTTTCTCCGATGTAGAGCTTCCAAGCCATGAGTCCCCCATCCTGTATGTGTGCCCTACATTTTTCCTCCCCAAATGTACTACCTTACATTTCTCCCTGTTGAAGGACATCTTGTTCCTTTCAGCCCAGTCTTCCAACCTGTCCAGGTTAGATTGCAATGTCATTCTTTCATCCTGGGTGTTTGCCAGACCTCCCAATTTTGTGTCATCTGCAAATTTGATGAGTAGCCCATCAACCCCATTATCCAGATCATTAATAAAAATGTTGAATAATACCGGCCCCAAGACCGATCCCTGTGGGACGCCACTGGTTACTGCTCTCCAACTCGATGTTGACCCATCAATGCTGACTCTCTGTGTGTGGCTAGATAGCCAATTGTGGACCCACCTTACTGTAGGGCCATCCAAACCAATCTTTAACAGCTTGTCAATGAGAATGCCATGTGGAACCTTGTCAAAAGCTTTGCTGAAATCAAGGTAGATTATATCCACCGCATTCCCCTTGTCCACTAAAGTCGTTACCTTGTCAAAGAAGGAGACGAGATTTGTTTGGCATGACCTGTTTTTGACAAAGCCATGCTGGCTCTTGGCCATCACAGCATTGTCTTCCAATGGTTACAAATGGTCCGCTTTATTATCTGCTCTAACATCTTTCCAGGTATTGATGTTAGGCTCACTGGTCGATAATTACTGGGGTCCTCTTTTTTCCCCTTCTTGAAGAGGGGGACCACATCTGCTCTTCTCCAGTCCCCTGGTACCTCCCCTGTTCTCCACGACTCCTCAAAGATAACTGACAGAGGTCCCTCCAGCTCATCCACCAGTTCCTTCAGTATTCTAGGACTAAAGACTCAGACTGTGACATTTAGTTGCCATGGAGATGTGACGCTTGTTGTGGCTGAAATGAAAGTGGCTGAAATAACAAAATAATACAGAAAAAGAGAGAAGCTTGTCTTTTTATTTTGCCTACTTGGGACATTTTCATTTTTGGGATTAAAAATGACTACTAGAAAAATGGCAAAAGAGGGCAGAAGGGGCTCACTAGAACAACCTGCAATCACACAAGGTATACTTCAGAAATTTTTTGAACAAATGGCAGATAAATTTGATCAGATTGGAAATAAAATGGATGCTTTTGAAAAAAGAATGGATGAAAGATTTGTAAAGCTAAGAGAGGAGATGAAAGAAGATGTTAAAAAATATATGGAGAGGTAAAACAAATTAATGATAGAGTGGAAATTTTAGACAGCAAGTCAGAAGTCCAAGGCAGAGACTTGGAAAGAAAATTAGATAATTTGGCTTTACTGGAATTGAGAGAGAAAGAATTCTGTTTGATTCCAGAGGCTCCAGATGAAAATATTAGCGGTTTATTAATGTTTTGGCAATTTTTTTGGATCTGGAAGAGGAAGATATAGAGGCAGTAATTTATAAGATTTATAGAATAAATTCCAGATAGGCCAGATTGAGCAATGTTCCTAGGGATGTTTCGGTGTATTTTGTTAGAAAGAAGACATGGGATCAACTCTTGCAGCAGCATTTTAATACAAAATTGAAAGTGGGTAATACTGACCTAATTGTTTTAGAAACCCCTTATAGACTTTTTGCATGAAATAGAAAAAATGCACTTATGACTTGTGGTTTTAATGATTAGAAAAAAATTGGATAATAGAAAAAAGTGAGCTTTTTTTTCTAATTACAGAGTAAGAGATAATTTTGTAATTGTACTTATATTTACTGCAAAGGAAATTGGAAGCTTCTGCTTTTCTTTTTATTCTCTTTTATTCTCTTTTATTCTCACTTTTGCTTTTTTCTTTCTTTCTTACTTTCTTTGTTCTTTTTACTCTCTATTAGTTTGTGTTAGTTTTTATGTCCTTTGTAAAACTTTTAATAAAATTTATATTAAAAAAAACAAATCACAGTGGCCTATGTGACACCGCTTCAGTTATTTAAAAAATGCTATCCTGTTCCCTTTAGCCTTTTCAGAGATAAGTATGCTGAGTTCCTTCAGTCTCCTAATAACATAGCAGTCCAGCCACTGATTAAATGAAACCCATAGGTAGCAAGCAATACTTTTTAATTGGTTTAATTATAACTGCAGAAATAAAGAAGTAGAGAGCTTGAACCAGTTATAACAATATAAGATATGGCAGAATTGTGATTACCTTCACAAGAACATTCTATGAATAGAATCAATTCTCCAGCTGACATAAATAAGCTTAGTTAGATGATTTGGTGGAGCAATATTGATTTATACCAGCTGAACATCTGGTTCATAATGTGTAATCAGACAGTTCAGGCCGGGCTGTTCAGGTGTTGAGCTCCAAAGGAGGTCTGAGAGCTCACAGTAGATACACAGAATGGGTCCTCCATTAACTGAGCTAAAGAAACTCTGATTATCCATTTTTGCCCTTTTCCATTTCTTATTGCAGGATCAAATGTAAATTACTTGACAGTGATTCTATACCTCTAGCAGTTTGTGTTCAAGCTGTACTAGAAATTAGTTCAGTCCAAATTTTGTTCTCTCAGACCTTTAAATATTTTATTGTGCCACTAATGAAAGCTTTAAATTATTTTTTTTCCTGGTGTTTTTAATTTCTACTACCTGATGGCTCTGTTGTTGTTGTTGTTGATGATGATGATGATGATGATGATAATGATGGTGGTGGTGGTGGTGGTGGTGATGGTATTTTATATTTTAAGCTACAGGTTTCTGGCTGGAATTTTAGATGATAATTTTTTAAGCATAAGCTGCAGTGAAAACAATGTCTGAAAAGCTACACATAATTGTTTTAAATAAAATAATAAATTAGAGTTCAGGTATGAATCAATAGCTGATTCTCAGAAATATCAAGACTAGCCTGCTTTGCCAAGCAAATATCTCTGGTTTTCAGAGAGTGGATGGAAGCAAAAGAGAGCTTGGATGAACCCAGATATACATGACAAGCGGCCATTTGAGCCTTAGGACATTCAGGGAAATAGTTGAACATTTCAGAAGATACTAGTACACAGAATGTGAATAGGTTAAATAATTATACTTGGAACATTAACATTCAAAATTGTGATTCATTTTCAGAATAGGCATTTTTTTCTTATTTACATTTACTACTCTAAGGCATTTATATAATATAATATCAAGAATTTCAGCATATTATATCAATATCATTGTATCAAAATGACCGGTCCTAAAATTGAGAAGATGGAGCAATAAATATATACAAAATATATACAAAAAAGAGAGAGAGAGAGAGAGAATGTGAATAGGTTTATTAAATGGGCAGAAGGCAATAATGCTTTCCCAATTATGATTAGATCCCCCCACTACCACCATTTTTCTTATTTAAATTATCAGGTGGCCTAAGCAAAATAACCCTTTTCTCACTTCAGCACAAAGTAATGTCAGTCATGGTCATGGATAATATGAGGTGCTTATTCCAAGGAATGTTCATTTTAGTATAAACATAATAAATAACTGAGCTGCCTACTTCCCATCCTAAATATTCAGTGCTGTTTGCTTCAGAATTTATTCAGAATTTATTCAGAATTTATAGTGGAGCTGTCTAAAGCTCTCCTGGCAATCTGCAGGACATATTTCTAATGCTTTTACCACAAATTAGCATCCTAGAAAACTGAGGGTGCCAGTTTCTTTGGTGCTGGAGAGTTATAGTCTATGAAACAAGCTTGCAATGGATACTAAAGACTGACTGGAAGTCTCAGGGATGTCTTTATTTGTTGTGCATTTGGGGTGCGGGGAGGAAAGATAATTTTATTTTTGTCATTCAAAGGAAACATGGAAACGACACAAATCTGATGGAGTTCAAAGTTAGTTAACACATTGCCTTCGCCTCTCTCCAGTGAGAGAATTTCCATGCGTCTTATAGAAGCCACCTGCCTGAATCTAGTTATCAAAAGCCAATTTCTGAATTGTTTTCACTTCAAGATATTGTTTGATAGATTGATCAGAGAGCCAGGTCTTCACCTTATGTGTCCAAAATATGATGATTTGAAACTGATTATTTATGCCTCAAATGAGAAGCCTGGCTTAATGTGTTCTGTAACTGTCAGGATTAGCCCAGGAAACTCCAAGAGACAGTACAGATTCAATTCAGCATGGTTTATTGGCTTCAGTCCCGTTACAGAATCTTCTCAGAGTGAAAGCAATTCCCAGAGTCACCCGACAAACATCCTGCATTCTTCAGGGAGGTGCAAGTCTCATTTTCTTATCTCTACCTCTTGGTTCTGGGGATAAGAGAATGCGCTTAACTCTTTCCGCTCTAGCTCTCACAGTAACCCATTTGTTTGTTTTCTTGATTATCCATGATATTTCCAGAAGTCTTCTGTAACTATCCTGCTTCTTCAAAGCCCAACTTTCCCTTCCGTAAAGTGCCACAGGGAAAACGTTTGCTTGAATGAATCTGATCTTCGTAGGTATAGACAAGTGACAGAATATCTTTCCCAAGGTGTTCTTATCTTGGACACATTATGTAAAGACCTAACTCCCTAGTCCATAACAATGGGAAAGGTGGAAGGAAAGAAAAGAGGAGGATGACCAGTAGCAAGGTGGATGGACTCAGTTACAATGATGGTGGATGCACCATTGGAAAACCTGTTGGGGACAGATCATCATGGAGAAAATCCATCTATGTGGTTGCTAAGAGTCAACACCAACTTGATAGCACATAATCAATCCAAAGTCAAGGGCTCTCAAACTGTGGGTTGTAACCTCACCAAGGGTTACAAGCAATCAACAGGACAGGGTGTTGTCACAACATTATATAAAAGCTGATCAGCCTTCCATAAGGGAAATGGGAACACTATTCAAACTTCTTCCTGCTTTGCATGGTCAAGCCAGCAGTGGGGAGGAAAGCTCAGAGTGAGTTTTGAGAAATAGCTAAAACCATGGGACTAACCTGTTTAGAACTATCTGCCAATCATAGCATTGTGACTGAAGGATGGTCTCCTGCTTGCTGGTGGCTTTTGGCATGGTGCATTGTCCTATATCTGGAGTGTCTCTAGAAGTATATAGTTAAATTCAGTATTTTTTTTTTAATCTAGCCTTTCAAAAGTAAGCTCAGATCAAGAAAGCTTGATGAAAGTTGTATATCATTTAGTAAGTGGTGTATGTGTTTTTTGCCCAACATTAATTCCACTTAATTCATTAGTTCTATTCATAGTGGGGGGTGTCACACTAATTTGTTTATCATTTTAGGGAGTTTCAGTATAGCAAAGTTTGAGAGCCCGTCTTAAACAATGCTACTCCAATTAAATCAGTTTCCTTTTACCAATGTGTTTTTTCTTTTCCAAAATGAATAGCTGATCCTAGATCACTTGAATCAAGTGAACTTCATTTCTGTATCTCCTGAACATTTAAAAGTCAATATAGTAGGTGCTGGACAATGTTTTTCAATGCTGGATAGAATATCTTCATGCTGCTGAAATCAATCTTCCTGACTTTAAAGTGGCTTTAAGGGGGGTTAAATAAAGTGACTGAGAGGACAGGTCTATGGAATCACTGTTAGTCTTGAAGGTGCAATCTTACCTTGGGGTTGGGGAAGAAATGTCTCAACTTACAGAGGAACAGTGGATGGAGGAAGGCGTTGCTTTGGTCTCCTGCTCTTAAGCATCTCAGAGACATCGAGCCATCGATGAAAAAATAATGCTGGACTGCAGAGGGCCTTGGCCTCATCCAGAGGGCTGTTCTTATGCTCTTAAGTAACTGAGGGCCCTCCAGATATTTTTGACTGCAGCCAGTTTTGTCAGTGACCCTAATGCCTAGTGATAATTGGATATACAATGCAGCAGTTGTGGAGGGTAACAGATCACTATGAATAGTCTAAATAATAGTAACATGTACAATATGACTGCTGTGTCTATGCTTGATCTTATGAGGCACTAAATTTTTCCCTGATTCATTCTTTGATAAATCTAATATTTTATCCAGAGCCATTGAATTAGGTTTTAAGAGCTTCTGAGGTTAGTCTCTGACCTGTTTCTTTCTGTTCTACGCTGCTATTGCAGAAAATCTGATGAAGTGAACTGCAGCTCATGAAGCTTATGCGTTTTAATGAAATTTGATCGTTGGAAAAGCTGCTATCAGACTCCACATGATTTTTTTTGTTACCACCGACTGACATGGTTCTCCTCCTATAATGACTGGTATTGCAGGTGATTTTAACTGAAATGTAAGGAGAGGAAAAACTAATCCATAATTTTATTTTTATAGCTAGGCAAGTAACAAAAAGCCCAATTATGCATCATTCTGTCACACCACTTTGTTCATACAGAAGAGCTTGTGATATACATGGCTTTTTCGTTGTGATTTCACATGAGTGTAAATAATATAATAGTGCCAGTTAAAATCCTCTCCTTATCAGGTTGGGAGTAAGATAAAAAATCTTAAGCATGCTTAAACCCCATTGATAATAGTGGAATATGATATATTTTTAGACCTGGTTTGCACTTAAGTCTCATGAACATAAGTAGGAATTAAGTAGGCTTAAGCATTCATTATATTGACTCAGGCACCATTGTTTTGCTGTAATTTATTTCTTTGTAAGATACATGCCAAAAGTATTCAGGCTCAAAATGCTAATATAAACACCTTTTCTGCTAATCTGTTATTTTTATTCACATTCTTCTATCTGTTTTGTAGTTTGGGGCTGAAACTGAAGTGAGAAGAGGTTTTTGTGTTGTTTTGTTTTGACTTTATAGCACCTGGGGCATAGGATTACACTCATACCTTCTTGTTCCTCAATTTTAATATGGATTAATGTGGTTTATGAATAACAACATTCAACCTACAGAGGTTATTTTTGAATGATGGTTATCCTGATAGACAGGCTGATTAAATCTACTTATGTGATCTCTTTCTGACAGCCTCTCTCTGGAAATGCCGTTTAGCAAGTTTGGCTGTTTTCATTCATCTTTGTTTTTTTGTCTTCTGCTTATGGTCCAGATAATAAATAATTCTCAGTAAGGAAACAGCAATTTTTAGCTGTCAAGTTCCAGAAATGTCTTTCCCTTTTCTCCCTTTCACCATCTTGAAAACATTATATATTCTAAGTGCTATATCCAATAAGCAAAATAGGACAAGAGCTTTCTCCATTTTACCTACGTTATTCTCTTATGTGTTTGTCCCTGTCTTTATCATTGGAAAAATAGTTAAACCTCTTATGTGGCTGTAATGGTATGTGGGAAAGACCCTGGGAGACTGGGCAAAGAGACGCTGCCAAGGGAATGGTTGGATAAGAGACAGCACAGCCTGCAGCTGGATAGTGGGCAGGGCAAGAAGCTCAGAAGAGATCCTGCCTAGTTTCTCAGGCTGTAAAGGAGACGGGGAGGGGGGAGAACTGCACTTTCAGACTTGCAAGATTCTGTCAATGTAGCAATACAATAAAGTAGAATTAGCTCATCTGGTTGTGATTCCTATCTGGTTTACCCCGCGAGGCTGACAGTGACTTTGAAGCAGAAAATAAGATGTCTATAAATATCTTCAGCAACATTGCGTTTTTCTCTTCAAGTGTTCAGAGATTATGTCCACCATTAACCCGTTCTAGTATACAGCTTGGATCGAACAACTGCCTGTTTGGAAAGGAATGCGATTTTGTTGAAGCCAAAACAAACAAACAAACATACATACATATATATATATTTAAAGCGTTTCTGTACTACCTGTCTAGCAAGTGTGACATTTTTTAAATTGCCTACGTGTTACCACTAGAAAATGTCAGTATCTATACTTCTTCAGTTTATACCCTGCAGATATTTGCCATCCTTCTCTGTAGTGGTAGAAAAGTAATCAAATGAGTCTGATTACATGTAATAGTATCTTCCTGTTTTTTCTTCCTGCAAAAAAAAGGTTGGCTTTTCTGCTTCATTATCTGGGTGCTTTGACATTCCTTTAATTTTCTTTTAAGCTTTTGATGAAGGATGCTGGTTTTTATCTTTTTCTCTCTTTAGCCATCTCTCTCCTCCTACGTTTTCTTTCCTCTGGATGTAACTGAAGTATGGAAAATCATCTCAGTGAAGCAATGATAAGATTGTAAAAGCAGGATATTTGCCCAATTTTTTCAGCCATCTTATAATGGAGCACAATGCAAGAACCACATACCCCAATCGTGAGGATTGTTTTTCTCTTTTGAAAAACATATTGAAAGCTATTTTATGTGAAGGAGAATGGGGGAAAGGTATCCAGAATAAATGTTTGGCACTGTACTACCATAGTAAATAATTGAATCTAATACGGGATCTTATAAAATCTTTCCCTTATTGGCAAATATGGCATCAGTTGGAACATGGACACGTAAATTTTGTCTTAGAAGAATATCATCTCTGGTTTTCATTTAACTATTATTTGTGTGCACATCTTTAAGCAAGTACAAGAATCAAGTAAAAGAAAGGCCTAATGCAAGCTATAAATTCATGTTTTCTGACCTGATTTTCCTGTTCCAACTATTTTTTTATGTAACTGGCACATAGTTGTTGAATGAACACTATCAGAAAGTTTATGGCATCTTTTTCCAGTCTGGTACCCACCAAATGTGTTGGGACTACAGAATTCCAGCCAACTTGATTCTAAGATACGCTTCCTTTCATGTTCACTCTATTTAGGGTTCAAATATAGCTCACTGAAGACATATCTTGCGGACCCTCTGTCTGTACTTTATTTCTCTTTATAGCTTGACAGACCAAATATTCATAAGGGAAGCACCAACCTATATTGGCCATGTCATACTTTCTGTATTTGACGTACTGATATATCAGTATAAACAAATCTGAAGTTATTTTAGAAAATTAAAAAACTAGCCCACATTATAAAGCACTCAAACAAACAGGTTTATTCTGAAAGGAAGACATCAGGCACAGAAACATGGAATCTGTCTGCAAGGCCTATGGCCATTTTAAGTAGATGGGCTGGAGAAGAACCTAGATGGGTTAGTAGAAGCAGCACTGCAGATTCAGACAGTTTTTAAATCAAGAGCTTGCGGCTGCTTCCTCTGCAAAATCAGGTTTGTCTAAGCATTTCTCATGGAAGTAATGAGACAGAGTCACAAGTGGCTTTTGCTCCTGCGAGAGCTAGGTAGGCCGACATCAATAATGCATCTAAAGTAAGGCAGCAAGTATAAGAATTCAACAGTGAAAATGTTTGGAGAATAGAGAAGCTTGTACTATGGGAGTAAAATTCTTAGGATGATTTCTGCTAAAACTGTTACATTTGTTCTACTGGTCTCAAGTATAATACAATTTCCAGTGCTTTCAATGACCTGTAAATATTCATCTATGACCACATTAATCTATGTTCCCTTATTATACAAACATATTCATGTGGTGATCGTACAGATTAGCATTTGTAATTGGAACTCTGTTGCGGCTCAGTTGAATGTGTTTTGAGATGGCTGGAAGGATTCCTGTTTGCTCTTCCACTGTTCTTTGCTTTCTACCTCTGCTGGTACATCATCCGTTACTCCTAGCTTGCTTCCTCCTCATTTTTGTCCCTAAATGGTAACATGAAACCAAATAGGATGATGCCCAGGCAGTTGGTAGGCGGCTTAACAGCTGCTCATATGCATGCTGAAAATATAATGGAAATGGGAAGTTGAAGGTCTTTTCTACTATGGTCCTCCCCATTGCAATTTAGAATTACTGAGAGCTCATCACTGCAAGCTTTTAGGAAAGGCCTGTAGCCTTTTCCTCACTTGTTTTATAGACCTACAGTAGTCTTGATCTTTAGTTACAGTTGCCCCCTAGATTTAGTATTGTCTAACCTGGATGCTTGTTATTAAGGATTGTGAAATGTTCTGCTGTTTTCTTATTGTACTTCACCTTATTATGTAAACTGCCCTTATAAATTGACTAAAAAATATTTAAAATCCAGAAGTACAATAGATGTAATGAACCCAAACTGGAGGTGGGCAGCTGTTTTGCTGGTAGACATATTTGGTATGTTGTCAGCACTCTTACCAAGGGCCACTAAGCACAGCATGATCTAGTCACAAAATGGCTGATAACTGTAGATGTAACCAGTAACTAAACAGCCATTTACCAGAAGGTAAACTGGTGTGGTTACTTTTTTATCACCTGTAGCATTCAGGTTTATCTTTGTCTTGCCTCTGAGCAAACTGGCACTTTTCCAAACAATCATTGGGCTGTAGCTATCCATTATATTTATTTTGAAAGAATGTGAGATCCAGGAGACATTTCTTGAAATGAAGAGAAAAAGAATCCAGAAAGAAATTGAACAATTGGTGCCAAGAGGATGCATCCAGGCCCTCTGGTGCCATTGCCATCATGTCCTATGCCATGTTTTTTCTTAGGATTTAAAATATCAAACAAACACAATGCATTGTGAGACAGTTTGGTCTAGGGGTTAAGGCACCAGGCTAGAAACCAGGAGATGGTGAGTTTTAGTTCCACCTTTGGCAAGAAAGCTGGCTGGGTGACTTTGGGCCAGTCACTCTCTCTCAGCCCAGCTCACCTCACGGGGTTGTCGTTGTGGAGAAAAAAGGAGGAGGAAGGCGTATCGCCACCTTGAGTTATTCATAAAAATAAGAAAGGCGGAATTAAAAGATTAAAAAAAAACCACAGTGTATCGTGCCTAGAAATAAGGCATCTCTATGATTTGCATGAACATATACAGTGGTTACATATTCCTTGACTACCCTTATTTTTTAAAGTTTATTAGCTATTGTTGTTGCTGTTATTATTTATTTATTTATTTATTTATTTAACTTGTCCCCGCCCATCTCCCCACAACGGGGGACTCTGGGCGGCTTACAACAACTAAAATCAAAAATACATAATTAAAATTATAAAAAGTTATAAAAGTTATAAAAACCAGAATTTACAGAAATAAGGATAAAAATAAAGAGGCTAAAAGATCCAAGAGGCCAATAGAGGCCACACCAGGCCGCTAAGGGGCCAGCCAACCCCATTTCTGGTATTGTCCCTCCCCGCCCCAGGCCAGATGGCAGAGCCAGGTCTTCACATCCCTCCGAAAGGCCTGGAGTGAGGGGGCCTGTCTCACCCCCGGGGGCAAGATGTTCCAAAGGGCGGGGGCTACAGCAGAGAAGGCTCGCCTTCTGGACCCCGCTACTCGAAGTTCTTTTACCGCGGGGATCCGGAGCATGGCCTCTCTGTGAGATCGGGTGGTACGGGTTGAAATTGTGGGGGTGAGGCGGTCCTTCAGGTAACCTGGCCCCATGCCATGTAGGGCCATGTGATAACCAACACCTTGAATTGGACCCAGAAGCAAACCGGTACCCAATGCAGCTCACGGAGCAAAGGTGTTATATGGGTCCTTCTTTGGGCCCCAAAAATTGCAATCCATCCTATCTCTATAGATTCTCTAACTTTTGTTTCATGCAGGTATGATATTCCTTGCTTCTGGGAGGCCTGTTAACAACTTCCTATGGCATTATTATTTATATCATACACTTCCATTGGTTGATGGTTGTACTTTATGAAAGGTTTTCAGTTTTCCTATTTTTATACTTCAGTATTTGACATATGAAATCTATGGGATTGCACTTCTACCTCAGATGAAAATTGTCTGTTAATGTTTGCAGCGCCAGCATAAGATTATGTTGCAAAATGACATCCTGGAGCTGATGTCTAGAAGCACATTTTACCATCTCAGAATTTTTACCCTCTTTATTATCTGTACATTATGTTCCCCAGGGTGTCGTCTCTCAGGAATAAAACGCTGAAATGGATGCTGCAGAAACATTTAGATCTAGGGAAACTTTAGTGTCAGTAAAATGACTTGCATATTGCTGGAGCCATTTTGAATCTCTTACTTTAAAATGACACTGTTGATCAGATCATATGGGGTAGAGTTAAAATATCAGCGAAAAGCTATGCTTGGCAATTGTTCACTTTTCCTCTAATTCCTAAGGAGGATTCTCCATTGTGAACCAAAGCTGAACGTAGTATGATTACACCTATTTTTCAAGAAATTATAAAGCTGTATTGATGAGTTTATCAGAGCATGTATCTTTCAAGACATTTAGTAATCTACTAGACTCAACTTTGATCTTGCCCCTGTTTTCACAGGTGTGAGAGCCAATTTAGGTCTCACACTCATATCACATAACACGCAGCCCTATCATTTCTTCTAAAGGCAGTTCAATGAAGCTTATTTTATGTAACTGAGCAGAAGACAGTATTTATTAAACTTTTTTTTTACCAAAATGTATTTATTATGATTTAGTTATTATATTGTGCCTTTCTTCTAGGAACACAAGAGGTTTATATGGAGTCACCCTTCATTTTTATTCCCATAATAGTGGTCCTCTGAGGTACACTGGGGGTTAAGAGAGTGACTGACTGAAAGTCGTCCAGTGGGTTTCATTGCGGGTAGACTTAAACATGGTTCCGTCCAATTCTAGACTTAACCTTACCCTTAACAATTACACCAAACTAGTTCTCTTTTCTCCCAATCAGATTCTGAAGGGGTGTGCTTTTTCAGTCTTCTTTGTGCACACTTATTGAAGAAAATGACAATCATGCTTCTGTAGAATAATTCACTAG
This sequence comes from Liasis olivaceus, assembly GCA_030867105.1. Classification (NCBI taxonomy): domain Eukaryota; kingdom Metazoa; phylum Chordata; class Lepidosauria; order Squamata; family Pythonidae; genus Liasis; species Liasis olivaceus. The sequence goes on along the minus strand of CM061348.1, from coordinate 25,688,925 downwards.
AACAACGATAAACTTGTGGCGTCAGTCACAATGGGAGCCAAATGCCTTATCCGTGCAATTGAGCAAATGATCCTTTTTTGCTCATTATAATGATTCTGTGTATGTTTAAATCCATGTTTTTTGGAGTCAATGATAGACAGAGATGGCAAAACCAAATCTCTCAGGAGCTGTCATCGTAAATTCTGCCCTCTCATAACAGACAGGAGAGTGGCTTATAGTGTCATATATGTGACCATGCATGACAGCAATTACAGATAATTGCACTTGTGTCCTGTCAAGCTTTGGATAATATGTGTCAATTACTGGGCCATCTAGATGGGTCAGTAAAGAGCAGTGATTTTTATTGCTATAATTGGAAGCATTTAAGGGGTATGTTGTTTTGCTTTGTCTGGGGTCTAGTTATAGTTTCATTATATTCCATTCTGGTTCCAGCTCCTCACAAAATCTAGTTTTCTCTTGGAGAAACATGGAAAATGAGCCACATTTTTCCATATTTATGCCTATAATTATATCATTTACATTTCTTTATGCTGGCAATGAGATGTTCTAATCTTCACTGCATGTTTGCATCACATCTTCATGCCAGTGGTGCATTCTGGGGCGATGTCTGAATAAAATGACTGGATCCGGTGAACTAACAGTAAACTTACTTCTGAAGCAAAACAGATACAGTATATCCCAAACAATACATGAAGTACATCAGAATAAACCTGGCAGGAATGTCAAGCTCTGTATATAGAATATGCTTGGTCTTACATTGACTCTGTCCAGTTGTAGCTTCTCTTAGCAAAATCTCAAGAGATCCATGCTACATAACTTGGGGGGGGGGGGGGGGGTTGGGCGGTGGTGACTTTCTTTGTTGATTGGTTAACGGGGGAACATGCTGCTAAATCAGAATATTCAGAAAACCACATGATAAATTCCATCAGAATATAAATGAAGGAATAAATATTTAAAATCACATTTAAACAAAGCAAGGTACCATAGCATGCCAATTAACAGGTAGGTTTTAAAACTGCCATTGTGCAAACTTTTTGTACACAAAAAACCTTGCAAAGTTTCAGCCAGATATCTTCAGGAGCTTCATCACAGTAACTTTTGAAATGAGCACATGTAAGGCAGAGATAGAGGAAAGGACATCACAGCACCTCCAAACTGTCCAGCAAAGAGCCTACAGAGGAGTTATGCTGAAGTAATGTAGAAGCAGTCATCCCCCAATTTAAAAATAAAAACTGTCCAAAACTTTTCTTCTCCTTACTACTTCTCCCTTGCTTCTTACTAAAGATTAACGCTTCCCCCATCCTCGGTCCACTTGATTTTCTGGGCTGACAGGCTGGTTGGCAGGGCTTATTGGCAGGGTTAGCTTCTGGAAATGATGTGGAGAGAGGCCAAATGAAAAATCTTCATAGGATGTAAATCCTTGGGTTTTCTAAGCCAAAATCTTAAAAACAGGGGTCCACTTTTCTACTTCTGACCACTTGATTTCTTGGCTGCCAGGCTTGGCATCCTTTCTTTAGACTTGGGAAGTGTATCTCCCTAGGAGAACGATGCAGAAGGATGGCCAGTGTCATGGCATAATTTATTAGAGTTGTGATTTGCTGCAGGATCAGCTTCAGAGAGAACAGCACACAACTTAATCCACTCTCTTCAACTTTGTTCCTTTCTGAAAGGAAATCTACAACAGTACTTGAGCATCTGCCATTCCAGAAAGCAGAAAGAAGTCCATAACATCACCACATTGCCTTCAGACCTCTCCACAACAGTTCAAGGGTACCTGATCCAATTTAACACTTTGAATCATCTTGGAGATTCATTTAAAGATTTGATACAATGAGATGAATCAATTAAATATCCTCCACTTCATATCACATGTTGGAGCTTCACATAGCCATTGTAGTTATTCTGCAGGAAGTTTTGTGTGATTTGTGTTATTTTGGCTTAACCTCCACATAAGCATGTTTAGAATTGCAGTATAAGCAGAATGTGATTTCTGGCTGGTTTTAGTAATCAAAACCAGAGACAGCTATCTTTGCATAAGCCAACAGCCTGGATAGGAAAGCATGGGAACAAATATTTAAAAATGCTAAAATATGTATGGGAAAGTTTTAGTTTTCAAGACACTATACATTTTGGATTTTTCTGGATGCTACTTTTATTAGTTGGCTTCTCATATGGATCTGGTTGGCCATGGTGGACTAGATAGATTGATCTAGCACAGCAGCTGAGTGTCATTTTATTATGCATAATACCTTGCTGGTGGATGCCGTATCTCAGGGAAATGGCTGGAAAATCTTTTTTTTTTTTTTTAAATCATTTTTATTAATCTTTTAAAAGGGAGAGAGAGAAAAAATGAGCAAACAAAAACAGGGGGCTGGAATTTCTAAAGTTCCCAAAGCTTTTAAAAAAATCATTATAATATTTTTATTAAACATTTTGGAGGAAGGAAGGAAGGGGAGGGGAGAGGAGGGGAGGGGAGAAGGGAAGGGGAGAAGAGAAGAGAAGAGAAGAGAAGAGAAGAGAAGAGAAGAGAAGAGAAGAGAAGAGAAGAGAAGAGAAGAGGAAAAAAAGAAATATAAAAAACAAAGGGAATAAACAGCGAATTTACAAGCATCACAGAATTAAATAAGACTAAGTTTATTAGATAAGAATTTCAAAGTTTCATTAATTGGTTTGACATAACTGAATATCGTATCTTTTAAAAAACTGCATGCCTTTGTTAAAATCCAATTAGTTTGTACCTTTCAACAGCAAATCAGCACAGTATATATTACAATGTAATTTCTATCCAAACAGTGAAAGAACTATCCTTATTTAACAGATCATTGAGAGTTAAAATATTAAGACTATGTTAAGAGAACCCCAAATTTCAGATGTGATACAAGCCCATCCCAAAAATGATTTCCAAGTTGAATTAAATCTTATGTCAGATTTACTTTTTAAATACAAAATTATTTTGGACATTAGAAGGAAGTGTACAAACTTTCCAATAAAAAGCGTCAAATATCCTTCCAGCAGTTAACCAGATAGAAAGCTAGTTTGGTATGCTTTATGAGAATATAAGGTTTAATAATATTTAATTAAAAATTAGAAGGCTGGAAAGGAAATTCCAGCTTTTAGAAATGGTTTCATTCTACTATAAATCATTCTCCAAAAGTGTTGAGCTTTACAATGTTGCCACCAAAGATGGAAAAATAATACAACCTGAACTTTACATTTGCAACAGTTTTTAAAAATGAACTGTCCATCACTGGAGTAATACATCAGCAGCAAAACAACCTATACCAATTTTGTCTAAGTATAATATTGGGTGTAAATTTAATGTTTTTCCATTGAAATCCCCCATTGCTGCATATCAGTTATTGTGTCTAAATTCTGCATCCATTTTCCAAAGCTTTTAAAGAAATTCCTCCAAGATTTTAGTTCTCTCTAAGGAAAGTGCAGCTGACTTTTAAAACTGAAAAATTTAAAAAGAAGAGAAAAGCAACAGAAGTGAAATACCACATACGACTGATGTAGAACTATTTGCATTGCAAGCTACTGTAATTCTTTCCCTCAGTTCCTTTGAATAAAATTGGCTCAAGTTAAAAGAGAATTTCTCCTAGTTGCTTCATTTATAAAGCTCCCCCCACCTCATTTTTTTTTCCTTTATGCTTGAAGGAAGTGTTAATTCCTAACATGCTTATTACCTCCTTACTGGCACTATCTTTATTTAATTCCTTACTGTTTGAACTGCTCCTTTCCATAGCAAAATGAAAAATCAGTATTTTGGCAGGGGGGGGGCGGGGGGAGGAAAGATCCCTATTTATAAAAATAGCTTTGCTTTGTCTTGCTTTGCTGTGACCAATTTCTGAAATTCTTAGTTGGAAGATTCTCCAAGATTCATCTGATGCAAGATTAGACCTGTTTTAGCAATTGCTTCCAACATTTTAAATTCTACCATGCAAAGCGTTTGCATTATATTAGTAGTTGCATTTAATTTCACATTTATCTCTGATGGCCTTCAGTATGAATAACATTCTGTGCTGTTCCTCATTTTCAAAACAGTTGCCTAAAAAGCACATAGATGCGCGCACACAGAGTGTATGAATTTGTATGAAATTTGGGAGAAGGCACATCTGTTCTTACAAAGGTAAAGAAGTCTGCTAAAAAATTCCTTTCTTTCTTTTTAAAATCAGTATGTGAACACACCTGGCACCTAACTCAAACTTGTATCTATTTTCTGAAATTTGATCTACTTCGTCCCTTCATAAAAGATAAATTCTCATCCAATTCTGTCAAAAAAAGATCTAGATGAATTTCCAAATTTAGGTAGGATTCCATCTCCAAAACTAATACAGAGCCTCTGAATCAGTCCAAGCCTGTTTTGCACATCACTGAAGGAGATAACAATCTACTCCTGAATAAGTACCACCATACAGCATGCAAATCGAGTTACGATACACCAGTAATAAAAACCCTGTTATACAGAAGAATCTCCCATATAGATACGGAAACTCTTCTCCTCTGAGTTCTAAGAATTATCCCAGCTCCAAAATCTATACTTTTCAAAATTACATTTCAGATGGCAGCTTTGTGCCATCCATCTATCAATCTCCTGCATTGCCTTCTATTATTTGTAACGAACAGAGATTCAGAGAAAGGAAAACATTTTACAAAGATTATGGAGAACACAGCCAAATTCAGTGTGCTCTACGCTGAATTTCTTCAAACCACCAGCAGCCTGTTCAGCTCTGTTTCCTCTGTCATTTGTTCATTCATTTTGACAGCAGTGGCGTCATAGTGATATAGCAAACACAAAACAGGCCATGACAAATCAGGCCACACGTTCATTGTAGTACACTGGTAATTGAATTTACTCCTTTGATCAATCAGCTATTTTTTAATTAACTACCCATTTATTGACTTATGATAGTAGGATTCATACATAATCTAATTAATGGCTGCCCTAAGTCACCCTTTATGAGAGACATGCTGAAGTGTGGATATACTTCAACATTGTATGTTGAAATTTTAAAGGGAGAGCACATGTGGGGTATGGGGTATTTTAAACTTTCTTATTAGAGCTGAATTATTAGCAGCTAGGGCTATGCCAATGCAAGGTGGAATTGTAGCATATTCTATACGGTTGTATATGCTTTTTTGTTGACATATATCCATTCCCAAGTTATACTGGATGAAACTATTTTGTTCAGTTTTCAACAGTCGTCTTGAATCCAATCAGACCTGCCCTCTATCTTGAATTGGCTAATGTCTGCTATTCTGGAGGAGGAAGAGCAAAAATTTGTAGATGGCACAAAATGCTGCCTTTTTTTTCCCACCAGGGCACCAGTGAAGGTCTAAGTTGGTGATGGTCTGGATATGAGCCTACAAATGGAATCTTGATAAGATAGATGTATTGCTGATTAAAGGAAAGCTGATTAATAGACTTTAATTGGTGATACAATATGTTCTGGGCAGCATTGTTCTCACCCTTCTGAATCAAACTTGCATCTTGCCTTGAGAGTTTCTTGGTTCTAGCTTGAATCCATGTTAGCTAGATAGTGGAAATTGCCAGAAGATTTTTCTGCACATATTTTAATTGATATGACAACTATGCAGTTTCCAGGAGAAGGCAGATCTGCTTACCACTTCATTTTTGTTTTCAACTGCTCTGTGATAATTAGTTCCTTTTAATGTAGTTAAAACTTGATAGTATGTTGCTTCAAGGGTTCTACAAAAAAGTGTCCTGAGAATGTTTTAAATAAATAGAGTAAATAAAAGTCTCACAAATTATTTGGACAAATCCAGTCAGCAGCATTCAACTTAGGACTGTTGTGGATTTTCTAAGCTGCATTTTTATTTTTAGTATCTGTATTTCATGTTCTTCTAGTTCATTGTTGACCTTGACCCTTCTATTTATGACAGGTTCTTCAGAATTTGTAAAAGATCATCATTCATGAAAATATATGAATAGGTGGCAGAGGTAGTCACTTATAAAGAGTTAATGCTCAGTTACCAGTCTGAATGAGAAATTTGAAGGATTTGGGTAATCCATGTGCAAAAGAGGCTGGCAAGATCTATTTATCCCAATTGATGTAACAACTTAGTGTGACAGCACTTACATATCATAACGATCTTCTGGATATTCTCTTTTAGCCATGCATTCCTTTTCACAGTTAAGAAAAAGGTATGTCAGATGATTCCGAGGGCTCAGAAAGTGATTTAATGGAGACTGAAGGATTTATCTGCATAATAAAGATGTGAAATCACCAAAGAAATGAAATCACCCAGGAAGGATGGGCAGGTGATTATACGTCAGGGAAAAACGTCTGTGGTAGGCAATAACTTGTGAGTTTACCTGAATGGAATATTTATGGAAAGAGATCCAGTTGTTCTTAACCATCTGTAGTTCATTTTAGGTGATGAGGTACAAGTCAGGACCTGCTTTCTTTGAGGGTTTTTTCTTTTTTCTTTTGGTCAGATTAAGTTTTCCCAACTCATTTGCCCACGCCTGTAGAGCTATTTTTCTAATCTGATGAGACATTGCTCCAGCAGGCTTCTCAGCATCAAATAGAAAACTTCCCAGTGGAAATACTTAAAAGCATTGTGCACAGTGTTATTGTTGTTTTTGTGTAGTGGCCAAGAAACAAATACTTACTCATGTGATAACCTGATTGCCATTCAAACGTGTTACCTTCTCTTGCCAAATGCTCACTGTCTTTATAGCCTCTTGCCTTAGGGAGTTGTATGTCATAATTTTGAGCCAATCAAGTATAAGTTACTCCTAGATTTACACAGTATTGAGGGGACACTGGACATAGATGCTCAGTAGTAGATGATCTTAAATGTTGGATTCACGGGGAAGGAGGCAGTTAAGTATTGATAGGGGAGATTGATTAGAAATGAAGCAATTTCAGCAACAACTGAAAATAATGGTGAGAATGGGAGCGATTGGAGTCTGGGCTTAAAATATCAGTCATCTCACAACATACTATATGGCCAAGGATTGCTTCATTTCTTCTGCATCTTTATTAAAATTGGTTGCATCTCTTTGTTCATGCTCAGCTTAATCTGCCGTTCAGGGATTAGATGAACAATGTAATATAAATCCAAAGTAAGTGGCACTGATAATTCATTTGAAACCCTATCATTTAGTCAGTAGTAGGAATATCTATCTTTGAAAAGATCGGTTGCCAGGGCGGAAGTGAAGCATTACATAACTCTCCCTTGCAGTTCAGCCCTTTCAAAGCTTCTCTTTCTGTGGTCTGTGCAGATATTCCACAGTGGAGCATATGGAGAACAGTAGGGCTGTGCATTTTGAAAATGTTTTGGGAGAAGCGTTTTAGATTTTGCGATTGCAGCACCTGTTCTATTCACTAAAGCAGTCCAACTTTTTTCAAGCTTCTACTTGAATCTAAAAAAAAAAAAAGTGCCTCAGCTTTAAAAGTCACTTGTGGATTCTTTAAAAGAGCAGCCTTGTTTGTTTGTTTGTTTGTTTTTTCCCAAGCTCAGGTGGAAGTCTGGGGGGAAAAAGTAGTCTGCTTTAATGAATAGCAGAGAAGTACTGTGCTTGCACAAGGTCCAAAGCACTCTTTCCAGATCGTTTTCGAAGCATGCAAAGCTCTAGAAAACAGATGCTCAGCATCATTGTAAGAATGAATGAATGAATGAATGAATGAATGAATGAATGAATGAATCCTAGTAGAATAGCAGAGTGCCCTTCTATAATGAGTTATTGGTTTTTCATGGTTACATAGTTACAGAACAACTTCAAATATAGTTTTCTTGGCCAAGGTGATCAAATAGGTGGTGGCTGAGCGTTTCCAAATTAAACTGATTTTCTGAATCAATTTCATTCTGGTTTTAAACCAGGGCATAGCATAGTATTTTTGATGGACAATCTGTTGGAGCACAACAGGCTTAACAGTTCCCAGCTTGTGCTCCTGGATCTTTCTCTACCTTTAATAGTATTGATTATAGAGTTCTGTTGAACTGCTGTTGGGAGCTGGAAGCACAGTTGAGATGGTTAAACTCATACTTAGGACTAGAAGACCTCCAAGATACCCTCTGACATTATGATTCTATAATACCTTGAGGGCAGGTTCCAGAAGGTTGTCCTGGGGAATTACTGCTTCTTTCTTAAGCCCTTTGCACTGCAGATTACTACAAGGATCTATTCTGTATCCCAAGCTAGTTTGTTTAAATATAAATATAAATGAAGCCACTAGATGTTGTAGGGGTGTAGAGTTGGCTGCTCTCTCTTTGTGGATGACAATTAGGACTACTTTTAGTCTACATCAAATGTGTTAGGATCCTTGTTGGATTCCTGCTTGGACTGGATTGTGGACTGGATGAGCTATAACTGGCTAAAAAGTCCCCCCAGTTATGACAAGTCACAATTTTAATTTACCATCTATGTCCCTTCCTGGAAAAATCTGATTCAGACACTATTATTCATACACCAGTTTCCTTCCAATTAGAATATTGTAATGCACTTCATTTGGATTTGCCCTTGAAGAAACCTCAGAAAATGTGAGTAAAAAGGTAGGAAAATGTGGCAGCCAGGCTTCTGTCGGTGCTTTTCAGCAGGAGCATATAACTGTTCTGGCAAAGTTATATTGGCTGTCCATATCAGGGTGCTTATTTTGATATATAATTTCCTACATGGTGTGGGATTTGCCTTCCTGAAGAAGAGGCTTCCCTCATATGTTAGGAACTGGGACCTCCAATCTTGGTTTATTATAGTTGCTGGCCCAGAAGGAAGATCAGCTGGAATCTACTGGAGAAGGGCCTTCTTAGGGATGGCCCCAGCTTTGTGAAACTCCCTTCCTTTTGAAGTTTGGATGATTCAAAAATAAATATTACAGGGACAAGTACTATGGTGCTCACAGGCACCAATGAATGAATGAATGAATGAATGAATGAATGAATGAATGGAGTTAGGTATCTACAACCCAATGCTTTGCTTTGAAATGTCCTCAGTTTTCAGAAGTAGGTAAGCTAGGCAACAAGAGAGCACCCTAAAAGCTAAAGAGGCTGGCAGAGAACAGCCAATGGTTTGTTTTCTTGTGAATGTGTTCCATCCACCTTGGCAGCTATTTTGTAAAAAGACAATCCTCCTCCAGCTATTTAGTGAGAGTACCACAACTACTCTGAAAATTCTACATGTGTAAGTCAGCTGCAAAACAGGCCTAAGGTATTGAAATGGCTACACTGAGAAGCTTAATTTCTGCTTTCCTTTACTTCTCCCATTGTAAAATCAGTGAACATGTTATCTCACCCCATTCCTACACATGGGGTTAGATTCAGACAGTCTTAGACAGTATGGATCCATTGAAATCACAGGTAACATGTCCCACAGATTTCAGTTGGTCTTCTCCAAATATGAAGGATCCTGGATCTGATCCATCAAGTTTAGAACTGTTTTAAAGGTGATAGTTTATTTACTATTTATTTATTTATTTATTAAATTTTATGCCACCCATCTCCCCAGTGGGTGACTTTATTAGATAACATCCACATTCCTTTCAGTTTTTAAAATTGTGTCGGGGACCTATGTAGCAGCTCTAATCATCATCATCATATTAAACTTGTATGTTGCCTGACTTTCAACATCTCTGGGCAGTTCACAACAATCAAAGAAATTACAATAAAATCAATAAAAGATAAAGATAAAAGATGGCAAGTGTGATGAAGTAAAGGGTCCTACTCTTTCTTGCAAAAGGTCTGGGTGAAGATTATCTATCTGCCTGCTATGGCCCCATGTATCTTGGAACCAGATTTTAAAAATATTAATGTTTAAGGCACACCTTAAAAGACTATAAGCTTCTGTTGTTTAAATGTTCATGAGAACGAAGATCTCACATTTTCAAGAACTGATTGTTACATTTCCACATTTTCAAGAACTGGTTATTATGTTGATAGATACAGAAAGATATGTCGATCAAGACAGAACATTCTGCAATAATCATCTTGATTGAGGTGAAAGATTTAACTTGGATTGTCAATTAGAGATCTTTGGTAGTAGGAAATTCTGAAGTTCAAGATATGAGATACATGGCCTTGTTACAAGAGGCTGACCCTCTATTACAGAATTAGGAATCTTTTAATGCAGCATCAAATCAAGATCAGTGAACATTATTCAACAATGGCAGGAAACTACTGGTAGATTTTAAAATCTTTATTTTAGCAATGTAAGCATCTGACATTCACTCACTCATTCAGACCTTACATACCAATGAAATCCTCCTTGTTGACCAAAGAACAATAGGTGTGAAAAATCCCGTTGGAACATTCTCGGAGATGATCTTTGATGGACTGGAAGATGGGACTTCAAACTTCTCTCCAGCTCTTTTTTAATATGCAATGCTGGATTACCTCAGTTGGATTGTTGGGCACCCTCGGCATCATTCATACATTTTTAATGGTCATTCAACTATGGTAGTAGTCTGGTTAGAACTCAAGATATTGTTTGTCATGACTGTACCATGATAGTAGGTAATATATTCAAAATTCTTGGCTTGGAACATTTTGAAATATCTTGGGTTTAGATATACTCCTGTACAATTATTATTTTTACATTCCAGATCTCTTTTCTAGTGAGCACAACTTTTCAACCCTTTAGCATCTGGCCACTAACTCATCCAGTAACAGCTTGTTCACTGACTATACTTTCTGTTGTCCAGACATCAAAACAGCAGGGAGAACACATTATTCTAAACTATATTTTGTTTTACCATGGTTTGCTGAAAAAAATAATAAAGCTAGGTTCACATAATGTTCTAAGCAATAAGCCATAGCTTCCAAACCACAGTGGGTAAACTCATGTTAAAATGCGCCAAAATGAAGTAAACTATATTATGACCTGATACAATGTGAAATGAAATATACCATTCACATAGCTACGTACCAGACCAGCAACATCCAGAGAGTGGGAGAGCCAAAATCTGCAAGATGGTGGGTTTGGCATTGCAGTCAAGACCTGTTTCTTTCATGTGTCCACCAGACAACGTTGTACTATTTGTTTAGCATCCATGGCAATGGCAGTGGAATAAACTGGAGAGGTCTGAACATCATAAATGCACCTACTATAAATGGAATTTTCTGGGACCAGGTCTCGCTGTACTGCTTAGTCTGTTGCACTTTTCAAGTTGGCTTTTAATTACATACTCTGAGTGTTAAAGAGAAAATTCAGCCTTCCGACAGATTTTATCTACTGATTATTTTCACAAATTGTTACAGAAAAGGCCTTCAGGGCTGCAGTGTAGGTGGAGGCTCAGTTACCCAGTCATAGATTGGATGCCAAGGAGTAGCGTCTTAACCTATGCTTAAAAAGGCAGGTGCTGACAGATCCATCTAGCCAAGGGAAACATGCTCACATTCTGGAGACTAACTGAGAAGACGGTAAAGAAACAATCTTGGCGTGTTAGACTGAAAACAGCTAGTGTTTTTCTCTCGCTTTGACCCTTACGTCAAACAAATTTCCATTTCTGTCAAATGGGCTTCCTCATAAGGAAAGTTGTATATCTCTGCGTGTGTATATTGCATGCCTCTCCAGCTGTTGAGTAATTATTGCTGCTCAGAGTATTTGGTGTGTTTCTTGCTGTAAGCAAATATGTCCCAACCAGAAACCAAGACATTGTACTGCAGCCCTCCTTTTCTAACATTTAGGTTCATCAATACTACAGCTGCCTACCAGAAGACAAAGTACCCTATGTCAACAGCCCTGGGGAGAAAGCCCGTATCAAGCAGCTTCTGCACCAGCTGCCTCCACATGACAATGAGGTGAGTCATTTAGAAATCATTGAGGAAATATTGACTTGGAGTGCACATAGCAGGGGACAGGCCATCACTCTGATGTTTTGGTTGTGTGTACCAATTAGCCAGCTAACTGAGCCTCTGGCAGAGGATTTGCTAAAGGGTTGTTTTTTAAAACCCTTGGGGTTTTTTGGTGGGGTGTTGAAAAATATATGGAAGAAGTTCCCATTCCCTGTAGCTGCTTTTAGCTAGAAGAAAAAGCCCCAGATCCTTACATTTCAGTCAAAAATGCATGTTTATGTAATGCCCATTTGGATGATTGTATAGTTCATGCTTTATATGTGTTGAATTTTAATTCCAGTAGGTAGGTAGTCCAATTCATAAGTAAATTGTATTAATTTCAATAAGACTTACCTCTGAGGATCTGAAGTTGCTATCTTAGCTACATGAAGTAGTCTGTATTCTTGGGAAAGCTCTTTTAGCATGAATGTAAGAACAATTTACAACTTCTGAATAGCTATAGCTTTTAGAATGAGACTCAGTAGAGATACTGATCTGAATTTGATTTTAATGGCATACATTTTGCCTGTACTATAAGAAATGTTTTGCCAGCATACAGCATGGTTGCTCATGTTTTCCAAAATTATACGAGATAAATAAGCATGTTCTTCTAATACACTTGCTAGACTTTCACTTCTCTTACTCTAGTATTAAATTGGGTAATTGGAAAAAAATACATTTATACCAACAATCATGTTATTCGTTCTAGTGTATTTGGCTTCACCCTTAGGGCACATTAAAACAGATGGCTTGTGCTACTTCTGCAACACACAACTGTGAGTGCCAGTGTAAAGTAAGGCCCCAAAGATGTAACAATAAGCGGCAGAGGAAATGCAGAGAATTTTGATGGAAATGAAAACTTGTTTTGGAAGTTGGTGATGCCTCCAGCAGAGGGAATTGAATTAAAAATAAAAGTGATGAAATTATTTGGGGTCAAACCAAAATGAGGGAATGCTGGAAGAAATATTTTATTATTGTGTGGGAATGATGAAAAGTGGGAATTAAATGAATGCCATAAAATGATGAGTGGGGAGCCATAAATGCTGTGAGAATGTTGAAATATGGCAGTGTTTCTCAACCTCAGCAACTTATGTGTGGACTCCAATTCCCAGAATTCTGGGAGTTCATGTCCACACATCTTAAAATGGCCAAGGTTGAGAAATGCTAAGTTAGAGAAATGGTTCCCTGACTATAATGGATGAGGCTGGTGTATGGAGTAACAGTGCAATTTGTTTAACGTGTTTTCAGGATGCATCTCTGCCTGAAGAGTGGAAGAACACTATTAATGTTTCCCATAGCAAGAGTGAATGCAGAAAATGCAGTGATATTTGTTTGGGAAAGTGTTTAACAGATTGAAAATGTACCACAGATAACATTGAGCAAAATGTCAGAAGTGCAGAGAGTCTTTATGCCAGGCAGGGCACGCGCAGATGAGTTTTGCTCTTTAATAGATCACGGAAAAACATGAATGTGAAAAAGTAGGCTTATTTGTTGATTTAGAAAAAGTGTTTGATGAAGTGAAGAGGCTTGAATTAAGGAGTATTTTGTGTAAATACAGAGTTGAAGATTGGTTGCCGAAAGCAATAAGAATGGTACTGTATAGGATGGAAATAAGGCATATGTGAAAATAAACGAAATGCTCAATGATTTGGCATTGAGCAGGGAATGCAGAAAGGATGTCTGATGTCCTCTTGATTCTTCAGTGTATTTTTGGAAAAATATATGAGGAATCCTCATGGGGATGCTAGAGCTGCCTTGGTGGGAATGTATATGTATTTTTGTATGCAGCCAATGCTGTGTTGCTCGCTAAGAACTCAAAGGATTGCCAGGGATAACAGGAAGGATACATATGTATACATGTATGTATCTAATTGCATATTTGGGTTGGTGGCCATAGGGAATTTCCTGTCTGTACAACTAGCTGCAGATAAAGCATTTTTTAAAAAAATGCAGAAGGAAAGGAGAGAGTTAAATTCTGCTTGCTTTTCTGATCTAGTCCTCTTAATTCTCAGCCTGTCAGTAGATGCACTTTATGTCTTTTTAAACATCTGCATGTTAATGTCACATGCAGATCTGGAGGATGAAGTTGATGGGGTCCTACAAGACGGCAGAGACCAGACGGAGGTGTTCTTGGCACCTATCTGCTTAATTAAATGGTATAAAATAGCTCAGCCATGAGGGGCTGAAAGGCACATGAATATAGAGCCCACTGACAGCTGATAGCAAAATACTTGGGTTTCTACCTCCTTCAGCAGGACAGAAAGAAACGATTAATTGGTAGAGAAATTGGGAACAAACCTCCTTGCGCTAACTAGGGATTGATATGCGTCTTCCACTTTCTAGTTCTATAGTCCCGCTGCAGTTTGAGGGAAACTCTGTTGCGCCATGGATTCAACTTTTCCCAGGAACTGATAGCCATCTCAAACAGTTTATGAAATGAAGCAACCATTGAATCAGACATTTAGGAACTCAGAAACTTCTGTTTCAAACGGTTGTTTCCATCTGAGCTGAAAGCTGGCCTCTTCCTGTTGGTTTTGTTGTTGAACATAATGATATCAATAGTTCCACTTAAGGGAGGTAATGGAGAGAAGGTGCAGGGAGAGTAAACACTGAGATTGTGACCAAAGCCATAAGTCCACTCCCAAAGAACCAGTGTTCACCTCACACCATTACTGTTTTATCTCACTTTCCTCCAAGGAACTTAAGTGATTGCTCTCCCCTCGTTTTATCTTCATGATAACTCTGTGAGGCAGGTTAAGCTGAGAGAAAGTGAATGATCTAAGATTACTAGGTGAGCTTCATGGAAAGAATGGATTTTAAGCATAGTTTTTTTCAGCCCTCGGATGTGCTCTAATCATTACTCAAAGAGTTAGGGATCTGTAATAGGCAATTGCTGGCTTGGCCCTAACAGTTAAGAGCTTAACTTAGCACTGTTGTCCTATTAAGAATATCACGTTACTGGAATTTTGAGATTTACTACAGAGACTAAAGCTCAAAAGCACCTCTGTGAAACAAGGTTATCATCACTGAGTTCACATCTATTTTTTTTTTAAAAGCCTTACCATTAATAAAAGATAAATAGATGCTGTGGATATGGCAGACAGCAAAGATCTTGAAATCAAACCGCCTAGAAGAGAGAGGGTAAGATAAGAGAGTTTTTAAAGATCACAGCTCTTCCCCGATTCTGAAACAGGGATGCTGTGATTTCTTTTTATATAAATACGGTGACCTGTATGTCCCAGTTAATGATACTAGAACTAATGATACTTCTTCAAAACCAACTTTTAAAAAATGTTTTTCATCACTTAGACACTTGATTGTACCCTCTTCTGCCAATGTCAATCCACTGTCAGCATTCAATGAACTCCTTAAATGTTCCAGCTGGAAAATAAAGGCACGATTTATCTTAAAATGATTGAGTGTAATGTTGAAATGCTAAACACTCAAAAGCACTTCAGTTTCCAAAAACATTAGTCCCACACACAACTGAAATTCCAAGGTAGCAGGTAGCCTCTGAAAACTTTGGGTGCATCCACTGCAAATCTTCAGAAAGTCTTTCCAAATTATAATTTTATAATTTCCAAATTATAAATTTATAATGTTGAAAGTGACCAAGCCATTTTGCTGTAATAGTTAAAAGCACAGGGCTAGAAACAGGGAGACAGTGAGTTCTAGTTCTACCTTAGGCACAAAGCAAACTGGCCAGTCCTTCTCTCTCAGCTCTTGGAACAAGGCAGTGGCAAACCACTTCAGAAAATCTTGCCAAGAAAACTGCAGGGACTTGTCCAGGCAGTTGCCAGGAGTCAAGACTGACTGGAAGGGGTGTGTGTGTGTGTGTGTGCGCGCGCGCACACACACACACACATGCACACATAGACACACACACACACACAGAGAAAACTATTAAATACATTACCTAGCAGAAATCACATTAAATATTTATTGATTTTTTTTATGTGCCATCAAGTTGGGATTGACACTTAATGATCACAAAGATACACCTTCTTCAGGATGATATGTTCCTAACTTGGTCCTTCAAGTCTCCAAATAGTGTACTCATTACTGTTGTAACTGAGTCCATCTACCTTGCTGCTAGTCATCCTCTTCTTTTCCTTCCTTTCCTAGCTTCTCAAAGGGGCTGGGTCTTTGCTAACATATGATAATTTGAGCCTGATCATCTGTGTCTCAAATGAGAACTCCAGCTAGATTTGGTCTCTGATCCATTTGATTGCTTTCTTTGCTATCCATGGTATTGTCGAGAGTTTTGTCCAGCCCTAACATTCAAAAGCATCAATGCCTTTTCTGTCCTACTTCTTCAAATACAACTTTCACTTTCACTGAATGTCACAGGGAAAACCATTGCCTGCACAATAGCTTAATATTTTTTCCAAGCCTTCATTGCTACTCTATCAAGTGCTTGTCTGCAGGTTCCTTTACAGTTGATAGTCAATCCTAAAAAGAGGAAGAGTCACCTCCTCATGCGATGGGCAGTTTCTAAATTTGAAACATAAATAAAAAAATTAAAAAAGCAGACGTTATCCACCACTTCAGTTTCTTCTAAGGGTGGTTGCTATACCTGTTGTCATTCTTCTTTATACTTGAAGCGCAGTCACAGGGAACTGGATGTATTCTTCCTTGTGCCCAAGGTTAAGATAAGAACCAGTGGTTGGAAGCTTTACTGAGAGAGATCCAAGCTTGAAATAAGGAGGAAATTCCTGACTGTGAGAGCAGTGGAACAGCTGGCCTCCTGGAGTTGTGTGTGTTCCATCACTGGAGGTTTTCAAAGATTGGACAGCCATTTGTCTGGGACGGTGTAAGGATTCCTGCCCTGGGCAGGAGGTTTGACTATAAGACCTCCAAGGCCCCTTTCAACCCAGATTCTATATTTAATTGTCCCACTGAGCAGTTTGATTTTAATTGCTAGAGTCTGCAGACATATTATCAGCATAGTTATTTATGTGTCTTCCTCCAATTTTAAAACCACATCATCTTCTTCCAATCCAGCCTCTCTCAATATATATTCACCATATAGGTTGAATGAATAAGGAGAGAGTATACAGCTTTGTCTCACTGGAGCCAGGCAGTTTTGCCAAGTTCCATCTGGACTGTCATTTCCTGTCCTGTGTCTTGGTTTTTCATGTGGACAATGAGATGTTCTGGGATTCCCATTTTCCTAAGAGCATTCCACAGTCTGACATAGTAGATCCAATCAAAGGCTTTTCTATACTCAAGCAGGCACATATTGACTTCTTTTTGTTATTGGATTTCTCAATGGTCTAGCTTTCATCAGCAATAATGCCTCATGTCTCTCAGTCTTTTCTAAAGCCAGCTTGAATATCTGACATCTCCCTTTCAGTGAGGAAAACTAATATGTGTGGGATGATCCTAAGTGTTATTTTGCTTGCATATGAAATTAAGGATATTGTGCAATAATTTGCACACTATTAAGTCTCTTTCTTATCTATTGGTATTGGTTTGTAGATTGCCCTCTTCCAATCTGTTGGTCACTGTATCATTTTCTTAATTTGCTGGAATAGTTTGGTTAGAACCATTACTTGTTGTTCTTTTGTTGCTTGCCATATTTCTGTAGATATTCCATCAATTCCTATAGCCTTCCAGCTTGATAATACTGGAGTACTGATTTAACTTCATCTTCTAGGACTAGAGATTCTTGTAAATAGGGAATATTTTCTAAGCTCTCTTGGATGTTGACAACCCTACTGTACAGAATTTCAGTTCTTTTCTTTTTCTTTTCTTTTCTTTTCATTGAATCAGTTGCTGCCTGTCCATTAGCATTCTTCAGCAAAGCAGTATGAGATTGGAACCTCCATCTGAGTTTGGAGAACTTTTGGAAGACTTTCCTTATTTTTCCATGTCTGGTTCCATCTTTGATGTCTTTACAGATGTCATTGTATTACTGTCTCTTGTCTATTCTAACAGCTCTCTGAAATCTTTTGTTACTGTATATAGTTGCGGATATGCCAAGAATTTTAGGTTCCAAAATACATACCCAAAAATGGGTTTGGCTTATCCGTGGATGGGCTTATCCATGAGTATATATGGTAATACTTTTTTAAAGAACCTAGATATATTCGCGGATAAGCCCATCCACAGATAAGCCGGTCCTCAATTTTTTTGTATGTTTTAATTTTCAGAATTGGCTTATCATCTGACACTATATCATCAATTGCTCAATATTGTCTACCTATACTGTTTTCTTGATAAAATACAGGAGTGGCTTATTGCTGCCTTCTCCTATGCAGTATGAAATTATGTCTTTGCTAATGTCAGTAAAGTGATCATCCACCTCCAGCATCTTCCTATTTTGCTGCTGCCCACTATAGGTGCCTGCTTGCTTTAGGACCAGGATGACCCTGCTGGCAGTATGTGCTCTTGGCACACTTCCACACACTCACACCATGCCAGAGTGGTGGTGGTGGAGTATATTGAATATATGCCCTTTGAATTAAATGTAAATACAAATAATTTTAGTTATCTATCTCAGTCCTTCCAACTTTGGGTCATGGGCTTAGACACTGTTTGACATATCACCCCAAAATCAAGAGCAGCCTTCAGCTCAGAGAAAGTTATACATCCATGATCAATCACAAAAAAGAATTGAGGCTGATGTACCTTAATTCTGAATCTGAAGGATTTTTTATGAAGGATTTTTGTTTTTATTTTTTGCTGCTGTTTCAAAAAGGGAATTTGTTGCAATATTTCATCCCCAAATGTACATGCACGCACACACACACACACAGAGCATTGAGCAATTGTGAGTCTCTGGCATTGTGGAGCTAGATGATGGCTCATCAAATATCACTTGTGGACATGCAGTTTTTATTTTGGTTTTTGTTTAATATTTCTTTTACTATAGAAAAGTCTTCATAGGAAGGAGTTTTATGGCGACTCTGGTGTCAAGATGAAAGAAACTTGGAACATTCCCTAAAATAAGCTTTACTCTTGATATCTAATGACTCCCTTGTTCATTTTATATTTTTTATTGTTTCTACACAAGAGTACCCAGTTTTGAATTTGTTTTTAATTTATATGTAGAAGAGTTTTAATTGCTTTGCCATGATCTAATTACCAAAAAAAAAAAAAAAAATGGAATGTATGATACAATCAATATGCAAAGTTACTATCGTAATTTCAGACCTTGCTGGGAAAAAAAGTCCTTATTTTGAGCAGGGAAGCTCAACGTTTTGTAGAAGAACTGCATTTGGATTTTTAGTAGTATAGCTGGGATTTCACTCCTGGGTGGGCCATGATAAAAATTAAGTTTGCATTCATTTAATTTACATACACATTAACTATATATTAAAAATATTAAGATAATTACTCTACAGTTATGAATGCAATAATTTTCTCCTTCTGTCATGTTAAAACTTGCAGTTAGGGAACAATTTAAGGTCAGGGTTCTCAAACTGGTTACCATGACCCCCTGAAATGATAAATGAAGTAATGGTGTTAGGACGGGCAAGACATACATAAACCACTTTTAATGATTAAATGTTTATCTGTATACCACAGGGGATTTCAAACTTCATGAGCCTGCTTCTGGCCTCCGGGAGCAAGGTCCAGTGCAAGATTGGACCGCATTTCTCTGCCCGGGAGGGTGTACCAGGGAGCAGAGCCAGAGCAAGTTTTGACAGTAACCCACTTGGCCTGCATGAGCCTGACGGGAATTTTTTTAAAAAAATCCACCTCCTCCCAAGCTGCTTGGGACCCCCAATAGTTCCCAACTCCAAGTTTGAGAACTGCTGACCTTGATGTTGTTGGGGAATGAGATTAAGAGGAGACAAGTAATATAAATTATCAACCTTTATATCTATTTAAAATATAAAAAAAGGAAAAACTTAAGCATAAAATATATCTTCAACAATACAAAAGTGACAACAAAGAATATAAATAATACAATACAAATATACCAGACAGCAGGGAATAAGCAGTGAGCCTAAAAAGGTAAAATCAGGAAAGGAGCAGAACAAGTAAGAGGAAGGATGCTTCTCTTATAGAGTTTGCCACCTGATTCTAATAGTTCACAGCCAAAAACAATATCTATAGTTAATACTGTTAAAGGTGTAGATCTTGCAAATATCCAACAGATGTAAAGTAGCTTCACTTTCACAGGAATATTAAACGGGATAATCAAAACTGGTAGTAAATGAAATGTGTATGTTTTAAACAGTGAGATGGGAGAAGATGAATCATCACAGGATAACTGAATGACTGGTCTTAGAATTGCTGAAGAATAGAAGGAGTTAGAAGTGGGTTGTTTGCCTTTTTTTTTTAAAAAAAAAAAACCTTTTGTAAACATTTCAAATTGCTTTTGGGGTCTCCTGTAATCCAGTTAGCATAGGAAGGTTAGTTTCTTCTTCAGTGTCCCTTGCTGAGAATACTGACAGCACCTGAACTTGTTTTCACATCATTAGAATGATGCATGGAGGAGAAAGGTTGGAATGTCTGGACAAAGAAATAATATTTGCAAATGCTGTATTTTGCATAATGCAATCATTTGCTGAAGGAAAAGGGTAGGGAAATAATTATTTTGGAACCTAAACCTAAGCTTGAGCAAACCTGTGCTAGAGAACCAAAATACTCATTTATTTCCTGTTGCAGAAATGTGTTTTATGTAATTATAAATTAGGGATTAGAATGAGTTAACTTCTTCTTATCCAAATAGCCTTCATGCATAGCTTTCTTTCTGAGCTTAGAAATGATGGGTGCAGGTCTTATCTGGGAGAAATCCCAATGGACTTAATGCAACTCAATCTGAATAGACATATATAAGATTGCATTACAGGTAGTCCCCAGTTGAAGAACGAGTTCCATTCCCAAGGTTTGTCCTTAAGTCGAATTTGTATGTAAGCCAGAACAGTATTATTGTATAATACTATATAAGTAGTATTGTGTAATTATTCAAACCATTCTGTATTTAACTCGAATTTTGCTACACTAGGCTCCATTCTTAACTATGAGTCATATGTAAACTGGGCGTTCCTAACTAGGGAACTCCCTGTATATGTTAGTATAATGCAGCTTTGGCTGTATTATCCATAACTGCTTTTGTTTTATGTTTGCAAAGAGTGGGAAAGGGACCAAAATACACTAATATTATCCTGAAGCAAAATCTTTCCAGGATGTTAAACTTGTTTAGGATTTAAGATTAACAGAGGATTACAAAAAACTGTTGACTGAAGAAACAGGAACCATGACTTCCCTTGGCTGCTATGGCTTCCCTGCCTGTGTTGCCACCAGGCACAGGAAGACTCCATGGCTACCTGCCCACAGTGCTTGATACCGAGGGCCCATCAGAGCAAGGTTTCCAGGCCTTTCATGAACTCTGGAGAACAAAACCAGCTTGAGGCAAGGAATCCAGTCCAGCGTGGATCTGTGGAGAGGCTGCTCTGTTCCAAGTGCTCTTTGGAGTGAGATGCTAAAACAGGCCTAAGTTTTCTCAACCTTGGGAACTTTAAGATGTGTGGACTTCAACTTCCAGAATTCCCCAGCAAGCCATGCTCTCACTGCACTGCCTTACCATATTTCAGTATTTCTGAAAATACTGGCTGGAGTATTCTGGGAGTTGAAGTCCGCACATCTTAAAGTTCCCAAGGTTGAGAAACACTGCTCTACAGAGTGAGGCATCTGGATTTAAGGGGGCACCAGGAGGGGTGATTAAGATTAAAATAACAGAAGATTACAAGTAACTTATCCAATAAATTTTATTAAGTGTGTAAAACTGTAAACATATGCTTTGATAATTATAAATATATCAAACTTTAGAATGCTTGAAATAGTATTGTGCTTTGGACTGCTTCAACCAGATGCTGACCACATGAAAATGAAAAGTCTGCTGGGTATTAGCGCAACTGTACGATTGACGAAAACACGAGCTGCATGCTCGGTTATTTAGAAATAAACATAATGGCTTTGAGCTATTCTATTTAAAGGTATTTAAATCACTGTGTTTCGGTCTTTGTATTGAACTTTGTTTCATCTTATGTATATGTGTGTATGTGTGTTTAATTCTATATATATCTGTACATTAAAATCAAAATATAGTTTTTATGTTTGATTTACATTTCTGATAAAGATAAACCAATTTGTGTATAATTTATGTTTAATTCTTAAAATCTTTAATGGTATGTGTTCATTATTTTAAAATATATCTTCACAGTTGGACAATTTAAGGAGCAATAGCTATCCAAAACTCTTAACTGTCTGAGCAAGTCTATCTGGGAATGGGATATAAGCGATAAATCATCTGTATTAGGTAATACGGACAAGTTCCTGTTTCCCACCTTTACTGGAAAATAATTTTCTCCACTCAGGGCTGGAATAAATGAATCGTAAAGGTGCAAGCACACATCCTTGTTTCACCCCTTTTAAAGTCTTGATATTATGTGTCAGGTGCCCTACTGGGGGAATCTAACATGAATTTGAGTGTTTGTGTATAAAGCCATGATCAAAATTAATAACCTTCTATCCAAATTCAACTGATCTGGCTTAATCCATAGTTTGTTTCTATCAATAGAATCAAAAGCTACACGAAAATCCACAAAGTCAACATACAGTTTCCTGTGAACGTGTTTTACATACTTATTTATCAGATGATCCAATGCAAAACCGTGATCAATTGTTGAGTATCCTGCTCTAAACCCTGCCTGTTCCTCTGCAAGCATATTTGCAAAGAAATAATAAATGTGCGGTAAATAATGTTTTAATTTTTTTTATATAGAATTCATACACATACAGGATGGGGCCATTAGGAGAAACTTGGTACAACTAAGGGGGTAGTGACCCAAAAAAATTTGAGAAAAACTGCACTAATTCACAGTGGGCTACTGCCGCTATGTCCTATCAGTTCTGTATATATATTTATTACATTTTTTATTCTTTTATTATTGGTTGTGTCATTTTGTTCTTATTTTGCAAGCCACCCCAAGGTCTTACAATTGAGGCAGCATAGATATCTTGTAAAATAAAAAAAAATAAAGTTCCCCTCCCAACAATTATTTTTAGAGACAAATGGATTTTGAGCTAAGGAAGAGAAAACTGCAAAATTATTCCTCACATAGAGAAGGTTTGTAGAGAAAAGCTTTCTTGTCTCTCACAGACTGCCAGGACTCCTCAGGGTCATTCAGTGAAACATATTCAGGGTAGATAAAAGCCAGTATTTCTTAAAGGTAGCTTTACAAGACTTCTAGACAAATTGACTGGACGACATTAAGCCCTTTTCTCCTGATCAAACATGCATTCGTTCAGAAGTAAAAGATGGGGTAGAGTGGTAGGCAGGCTGAAGCAAACAGTACATGGGCAGAACCCAAACCAGTGCACTCCAGGCCCCCTCTCTCTCATTCTTCTTCTGACATCCTGTTCTTTTCTTAAGAAGAGAAGAAACAAACGGATGCAGAGAAGGGATGGAATTCTCTTACTGGAAGCTGGAGATGATCTCTGGCTTTTGAAATTAAGCTGAGGACCACCTGAGAGACACAGATATGCAGCCCTGAGGGATAGTTATTTTCATCTCCTGTCTGTACTATAATATGTGTTACCCCGTTCCAGGTAAAATTTAAAGATCTGAAATTTATTTTTGAAGTTCTGTGCATCTTGGGACCAGGCTACTTGAGAGAATACCTCTTTCTGTATGATCCTCCTGTTAACTGAGATCATCCTAGAGGTTTGCCTACTATTGCCACAAGCTAATTCTGCAAGTTTTCTGGGTAGAGCTTTCTCTTGTAACCACCCCAGTTCTTTGGAACACATTTGCTGGTGAATTAAGGGACCAAACCTCTTAGACTATTTTCTAACAAGCCTTAAAAGCACACCCTTAAAGTAGGCTTTAAATTATTAATTTTAATTACTGATTATAACAAGGATTTGGGGTTTAAAGTTCCACTGCAAACCAATATATTATGTTTAATGAATCAAATACTTCAGAATGTTGCCAGGGTCTGCTCGACCACTTCTACCACATCAACCTCCGGTTTACACTTAAACAAGTTCTTTACTGTTTACCTTATTGAAACCTCTCTCCTGTATTTCTGTATTTCACCTCCATCTTCTTCCCTAATATCAGAGAGAGACAGTTCTCTTTCCATCTCTTATAAAAGAGGTATTATTCTTGTTACCATATTCTGAAATATTTCCATCTGACTTGTACAGTGTTTCTAACACGTATCTTCCAGTCTTCTCATTTTTCAGTACTGTATTTCACCTCCATCTTCTTCCCTAATATCAGAGAGAGACAGTTCTCTTTCCATCTCTTATAAAAGAGGTATTATTCTTGTTACCATATTCTGAAATATTTCCATCTGACTTGTACAGTGTTTCTAACACGTATCTTCCAGTCTTCTCATTTTTCAGTACTGTAGAGCAGATCCAGCTTGCCAAGCTGCAGAAAGCCTTTCTTATTAGGAGTTCTTGAGAGGATTCCAGAGATATATTTGGATGTGGTCATAAAGCTAACTGCCATCGCAGGAGGTCTTCACTAAATTTGATGGGGGTCTCTTCACTTGAGTTCCTTTAGGCGTGTGCCTTAGGCTACAGCTGAACTTCTGCTCCCTGGGGTATTGCATTTTGTGTTTCAGTCTCAGTCTAACACATGCCTTAACCTGTTTTTGATTATTCATTAGCAAAATGCATTAGCATCATTACTAACATCAGTCATGTGTCTGCCCTTTTCACAGATATTTATGTATTACATTAAAACTTCCATTAAATATTTTGGTCAAGTTATGGATATGTATAATCTCTTGAAAATAGAGATACTGTTACACATTTACTAAGGAGTGAAGTTCTGTTGTTGCCGGAGACAAGGATCTGTTCTGACCATATGTGGACCATCCAGTCATAACTCCAAATTAGTTGCTGCCAATAAGCTTGAATAATATTACGTATTGTACTACTTACATGTTACTTGTGTTTGTGCTTGCCATGGATGCTTAATATTTTTATGTTAAGGAAGATCTCAAAATGATTTTCAACGTTGTCTAATCTATTAGTGGGCAGTTGTGCCACAAGTTCAGGGCTCCAGATCAAATGATAAACAAGTGTTAAATAATGGGCATAGCAACAAACCTCTTGACATTAAAACATGGCCAGAACCAGCATAGATATGGTAGAGCCCACTAGAGTTCATCTGGTTGCATCCTATCTATTTTCTTATTGTTTTAAAGTAAGTCAAAAGTTGGTCAAATGTTCATTGTATTTTTATTTACAGATATATTATTCTTTCCTTTTAAAAGGTGTGTATTTCTAAACAAATTAGTGTGCATTCTCAGGTTACTTCTGAAGAGGAGGAGCATAAGATGATTAAAATCATGTTTACAGTGATCTAATTCTACCACTGCATGAAAGTCGACTGGTGGAAATACTGCAAGTGCTCAGTCTAGGTTTATCTGTGGTATTTATTTATTTATTTATATTTCAAATTTAGACACTGCCCATCTCACGAGGAAGTGACTCTGGGAGAGAGTGGTAGCTAGGTAATTGCCCCATAGACTGTGCTGTGATGCAGACACATCATAAGGTACTAATGTTCTTGTGAGTTACATGGTGGGCAGTGAAATAATTTTGTAATAACCCAAGAAAGATAGTATGAAGAAACCGTTACCAGAGGTACGGTAGAGACTATCCTGGGAGGTGAATGTCTTGTGAAAAATGACCATTTTGTGCCTGGTCTTGCCTGCTATGGGAGTCATTTTATGAATAGGTAAGTATCTCACAGTAGTCATTTTGTGTTTATGTCTATCCCCGATGCTCTCAAAATGCCAAATGTGCTCATGGCCCTCAGATATTGCCTAATCCTGATAAAAATAATGAATGTTGCACTTTTGAGGAAAAAGCAAGAACCACAGGTTTACTGAAATGCAAAATATTACTGCTTGATGTCCAGGTTCGATACTGTAACTCACTGGATGAAGAGGAGAAGAGAGAACTCAAACTCTTCAGCAATCAGAGGAAAAGAGAGAACTTGGGCAGAGGCAATGTTCGGCCATTCCCCGTCACCATGACAGGAGCCATTTGTGAACAGGTAGACCATTCTCATCACATTGTTCTTTTTCTGCTGGATAGGGTTTGTAGTGCCTTATCACCATGACATGAAAGCGACTGTGCAACATGGGTTATGAAAAGCCATAACAATAGATTATGGGGAAAGCAGCTAAAGGCTTATTCTTCATTTTGACCTTGCAAAGAATTCTTCCCCATTAAAAATGTCCCCATGGATAGGAACATTAGGAGGTGGATAGTTAGGGTGTGTGGGAGAGTGTTAGTTTAAAGCTGCTAATAGCCAGCTGCAAAAACAGTTTCTCTTGCACAATCCCCAGGGAAAAGACTGTCTAGGAGGTACATTGCTAGGCCAGAAAACCATTCGGAGGGCAAAGGAATAAAAGAATGTCTCTGTGCCAGTTTGAGAAGGACTGTTACATGCAGTGTAATGCATCAGTATATGCAGAGGAGTGGGCTATGCATTAGGCATCCTACAGAGACCAAACAGGTTTTATAGGCAAACTCTGGAACAACATTTGGAATGTAAAATACTACTTTCCACATTTTTGCATTACAAATTGCAACACTGAGCATTGACAGTTTGCATTTCAGATCTGATTCATGTGTTTATATTTAGTGGCAGCATGGTAAAAACCATGTAATAAGATCATTCCAAATCTTACTTTCAATACACAAGTTTCCAATTCCCAATCTGAGGAAAAAAAATTAATTAAATATGTGCAGTGATCCCTAGAGTGGATACCACAGTTTAAATTGCTAAGTATTTCAAACTATCATCTCCGTAAATGTGCAGTGAGAAAGATATCAGAGGTTTTTCTCTGGAGGCTATTCATACCACCCATCAGGGTCGAATAAATTACAGTGCTTCATGTCTTGCAGTACCTTCTGTTCCCAAGATGTAAATATTTAATGTTAAAAGTTCAACCCACAATCTGAGATTGAAAGTACTGTGGTTTTATTTATATACCACATGAAGAAACCTCTGAAATCAGTTAGAGGCTGGATTCACACAACACTGTTAACCAGGTCAGTAAAAGACCTAGTGGCTTTATATGTACATTTGATTTAACCTTGCTTTATTTTTATCATTTTATGTTATTTTAGGGCTAGCGAGTTATGTGAACCCAGTCCACTTGGTTAAGTCAATGTTATATGCAAATCTAGAAGAGTAACCAGTCAGAATGTAGCATTACTCCTCCTGTCTCCCACCCACCCTCCTCTTTATTTGGGAAGGGATAAGTGCAAGAGAATTCTCAGTTTCCTGGATTTTTGTATTATATTAAAGGAACCCTACCCCACCTTCCTCTCTAAGGAAAGAATAACAGAATGGATGCAGGATCTACCTTTCTGGTTCCTGTTTGCTGGCTTCAAACTGTACCCATGCAGGAACAGATTGGGGAGTGAATAAGGACTAATCATTTCATAATAAATAAATGCTATGAAAGAGCTTCTGCAGTCCCGTTGCAGTTGCTTTTGTATCACCACAATCCCTGCGATACTGTAGTTGGAGAAAGGCTTGACTTGTGAATAACTAGAAAAGAAATTTGTTGATTTTATCACTGTACCACTTCAGCTTCTTTCAGATGCTGCCATGAGAATTGTTACTATTCAACGCCTCTCACCTTGAAGAATTGTCAGAGCAGACTCCTTTTTAATTTTTATATATATCTTGACAGTGTGGAGGCCAAATCAACGGAGGAGACATAGCCGTCTTTGCATCCAGAGCAGGCCACGGGGTGTGCTGGCATCCATCATGCTTTATATGTAGCGTTTGCAATGAGCTGTTGGTGGATCTTATCTATTTCTATCAAGACGGGAAGATTTATTGTGGCCGGCACCATGCAGAATGCCTCAAGCCTCGGTGTGCAGCCTGTGATGAGGTGAGGCCAGTCAGGCATGCTTGGTGCTGGGAAAGGGGGCTTGCCTTATGCGGGTAATCACGCCAGTGATCATGTGCTGGGCAGTGAATCAGTACAGGCTTCCAGATTTGCCTTGCCAACTTATCTTTGCATCTGCAGCTTGTGGTTTACAAATGATGAAATGTCTTGGGGCTGCTTTACATTTAGCCCTGCTAGTGGCTTCTGGTTCTGACAGCCCATACAAGTTCTCATTGTGGAAGAGCCCTCTACCCCTGTTCTCTTATATAAGCTAAGAATCCCACTGTTAACCACTCATCTCTGGAGCAGCCACTGTTCAAAAAGAATAAAAACATCACTGAACATGTTGTTTTTAGTTTTCCCCCTTCTTCAGCTGCCTGTCTGCAACCGGGAGGTGAAAAAGAGGGGAGAAGTGCAATACATTTGATGGACTTTCTAAAAACAATTCAGGAAAAACAGTTAATTATGAACTATATCCTATTTTATTACTGGAGAATGTTACAATAACTTCATATCCTGGTTATCCTCAAATGATCCTGCTGGGAATTCAAGCCATTTGAGATAACAGGATCTCACAAAAGCTTCCCTTTGCCATCAACTCCAATGTGAAAGTGAGAATCTGCAAAGAAATCACTGATATACAGTATGTCTGCAATGACGTAAGCATTTAAGGAAATTATGCATTGTTACTGTACTCCCATAACCTGAGAAGACGCAACTTCTGCCACACATACACACCTATATTTTGAAAGAACAAAATGGCTTCTTGATTAGGAAGCAAAACAAGCCACTGAGAATCTGAACATGTGAATACATCCCTAGAGATGAGATTTGGGCAGCAGTGCCTGTCTGCATTTAGAATTTGCCTCATACCTGCCTGTGCTCCTTATTGGATTCATGAACTGATGTAGAAGCTGATGTAACTTTGTGTTTGATGCCTACAGAACATTCTTTTGGGATACTGATGCCAAGAATGTTGCCTCCTACTATGTCTTTGTGGGTAGGAAGCAGAGCAATTATAAAATGGGACTGGCTATTTGTGCATGCTGATCTTTGCAGGGTGCTTTGGTTTTACCACAGCTGTTAGAGTTTCAGAATTAAGGATTTGGATGGTATTTGTGTGTATCTGCCTGCCTGCCTACCTGTTCTTTCTTTTAGTCTGTTAACTTTACTGAGTCTCTGTAAGTCTTGGCCAATGTTCTTCTTTTAAGTATCTTTCCCCAAATCAATCACCTAACTAGGGCATGAAATGCCTTGATGGCTATTGTTTATTTAACATAAACACTTTTGCTTATTTCCCATGTTTTGCCTGGGAAGGAGATCATTGTGGCCTCATGTCATACATCTTGGCCTACGCTATTATCTGCTTGTAGGTGTGGCCTTCCATGGTAGCAACATGGGCTAGGTGTGGCCTAGATCTATCTGTCATCTTATCCTCTATAATTACATAGGATTTGCAATCCACTGTCTTCCCTTCCGTTTCATCCTTTGTATTCCCAGGTGTTGTTTTTATAGATGTTCGCATCTCCTGGCTTTTAAGGACCTCTTTCCCATGGTTGGGTCAACATCTGTCTAGTGAGGTAGCAGTTCTGCATTTTTAGATTATGAGCTGTCCTCAACCAGGCCAGAAGATTGCCTAAGCAGCCTCCTGTTTCTTTCTTTTATAGTAATTTTATTAAAAAATACAATCACATACAACAATAAAAAATAATACAAACTAAAAAAAAAAAATAGAAATAGAAATAGAAGGTGCAGAAAAGGAAGAAAAGAGAAAAAATAGAAAAGAAAGAAAAAATAAAAATATAGTAAAGAAAAAGAAAAGAAATACATAAAGAAGTGACTTCCCTCTTCATCCCAAGAAGTATCAACAATTTTAGTAACTTATCACCTTCTCTTAAAGAACAACAAATGATCTCTTCTTCCAATATCCCTTCTCTTGTTTATAAACAAATCCATAAAGCCTTGTCATTTCAGTCCTGATGTCAGCAAAAATCCATTAAGGGATACCAGAGATAACAACATATCTATTTTAACCTTAATCAAATAAACCAACTTTATGTTCCTTCCTTTTACTTCCAACAATCTTGATCTTTAGTCCCTTCAAATAATGTCCTAGAACTTGATTTCTTTTCATTTTTTCTTTATCTCCTCTCACAAAATTCTTCAAAGTTTTAACAAGCCTCTTTTGTAAATCCCATATAGGAAAAATATCCAGGTCAGTCTCTTGATTTGTTATTTGTATATTCCTTTTAATTATTAAGACATCAACTGGTGTTTTTTTTTTTTTTTTTTTGTATGTCCAGTGTGAGATCTTTTTCCATTTCCTTCTTGTAGCCTGTCATTTTTAAATCTACTTTCAAATCAGTCTCAGTCTTGTTTGGTAAAACTTGTTCCTCTTCCATAACATCTTTTAAGGACAGTCTATATATAGAGGCAGACATTCTTAAAATTAACTTCTGGGCCCATTTTTCACAAATATCCTTCATTACATCCAATGTTAAAGTATTTTGCTCCATTCTGTGTTAGTAAGTCAAATTTAAATGTTCTTCTCTTTTAATTATAATCTTTAGTTCCTTCCAGTTTCCTCTAGTGTTCCAACCTTCAAAATCCCGTCCTATCATGTTATTTTTTTTTTAAGAATTCAAAACAAAAGCATTTTCCCATGAGAAGGATTCCTATAATTAATTCCAAAATCTTATTTCAAATTTATCTGGACCCTTAGTCCATTTGTAACTTTCTAAAATCAAAGTTTTAATCATACTTTTGCTGTTTATTCAAAAAAAAAAAAAATTAAATCCTTAAAGTTATATTTAATGCTGTAAAATTTGTCGATCCAAAGGTTCCTAATGGCTAAAAAGCAGTAACAAGCAATTTCCAAAAGTGATTAGAAAAGGAAGTATGTGAACACAGTGTCCTTTCAAAGTCGCTAAATGCGGTTTGAGCAAGATGGCTATTCCCTCATCTCCCAGAGCTTTAAATCCGCCAGAGACCATCTTGTGGTCTCCTCAGAAGGAGCAACTGTCTGGAGCACTTATGGGTGATCTCAAGTCCTCTCCTTGTCCTGAGAGGAATTATCAAAGAGCCGGTCTACTCACCAGCTCTTCATTCTGCTGTGATTGTTGGCTTCGCTATTTGTAGAGCCATCTTCAGTCCACCAGTTCTTCCCCAGAAGTCACAGCCTCCTGTTTCTTTCAATGATCAGATATCTCTAAACACCTGAATACAGGTAGTCCTTGCCTAACAACCACAATTGGGACTGGAATCTTGGTTGTTGAGCAAAGCGGTCATTAAGCAAGATGCCTGTGTGACTGCTACACTCAGTGACTGCAATCCGGGCATTCCTGGTCGCAGTCATTAAGCAGTCTCCCGGGTCGTTAAGTGGACAGAACGAAAGAGCTGTCTGCTGAAGGATTTCAGCTCAGCACGGAGCTGAAATCCTCCCAGCAGGCAGCTCTTTGAGAGCAAAAGGACTGCCTGCCAGATGGTTTCAGCTCCATATAGAGCTGAAATCCTCCCAGCAAGCAGCTCTTTTGCTCTCAAATATTCCTAAAGCCCGCCAAAAGATTTGCCCTCCCCTCTGTGGATGGAGGGGAAATCCTTCCTGTGGCTGGAGGAACAGAGCTAATCTTCAGGATTTGAGCTCTGTTCCTTCCAACCAGCCAAGTGGTATCCCCTCCTCACTCAGCGATGGGTAGGAACAGAGCTCAGATCCTGAATATTTGACCTCCACTCCTTCACACAGCTGAGAGGGGAAGGGAAACCCCTTGGCACTGGATAGGAGTGGAGCTCAAATCCTGAAGATTTGAGCTCTGTGTCTTCACACCGCCAAGGAGTTTCCCCTCCCCTCTGAGAACGGAGGGGAAATTATTGGTGGAGCTGGAGGAACAGAGCTCAAATCTTCACGATTTGAGCTCCATTCCTGCACATTGCCACGTCCCCTCTGCTTGCAACTTTCCCTGCTGTCAGAGATTACAGATGATGATTACATGATCATGGGGCATTTGGCAACTGGTTGTAAATGTGAGCCAGTTGCCAAGCACCTGATATGCAACCATGTGACTGCGGGGGGAGTGTGACATTTTATGACAGCAGGAAGTGCTTTACAGGCCATAAAGCACCCTTTCCAAGGCCATTGTAACTTTGAACTGTCGTTAAACAAATGGTCATTAAGCAAGGACTACTTGTACCCATCAGTTGAAGCATACTGACTCCAACATGTGGAACTTGCATGTAATCATCCCAACTAGTAACCATTGGTGGTGGTTTTATTGAAATTTAATGATAGAGAAAAATGCATAGAATGAAAAATGTTCTTTATCATAAGGAGTTGTGCACTGACATTAGCAAGGGACAGGTTTAGAGTTAAAACTGTGCAAAAAGTCAAATCAGAGTAAACTCCCTGATTTTGAAGGCATTTGATCTTGAGTCCCTTGCTTCAAAACACAGTGTACTATTAATCACACAGCAACGGTCCTCATTAGCCTGCAACTGCAAAAGCTTCAGTCCCTTCCCTCTCCCCCCCCCCCCCCCCCGCCTGCCTTGGAGGTGCATCAGCCCTGACCACAATCAGGGCTTGCATCCTGGGAAGTCTGCCTTGGTCTTCTCTTATTACAGGAGCATGCTTTCCACTTTCTGTGTTCCATTTGCTAAACAAGGAATGTGCCATTTCAAGTTAAATGTTATCCTTGAACCATATATAGCAATTTCCACAGCAACTATGTGATCTGTTTATGCTGCAGAGGCAGAAAAATGAGACGCTGTATCAAGAAGGCGAGACAGAAGGGTCTTGAGACAGCCATACTGTGAAAAACAAGCCAAAACAGATGACAGGAGAGCAGGGTTTGCAGTAGCAAATAATACATATGAACAAAGCCTGACTCCTCCTTTTGGTTTTTACAGATTATATTTGCTGATGAATGCACAGAAGCTGAAGGAAGGCACTGGCACATGAAGCACTTTTGCTGTTTTGAATGTGAAACTGTGTTGGGCGGCCAGCGGTACATCATGAAGGAAGGGCGGCCATATTGCTGCAACTGCTTCGAGTCCTTATATGCAGAATATTGTGACACCTGCGCTCAGCACATTGGTAAGGAAGCCGTTTCGAAATGCCACTTTTTTCTGCCAGTTGGCTGGTCTGAAATGGGAAAGTCTCAGCCCTTGATGTGAAACAAAAACACTATTTTTATTTGCAAAACTGAAAACATGATAGGGCCTGTCATTATACCATTGCATTATTGTTTAAGGTGACGTGTGCCTGTAGGCTAGCAGTTGAAATTGTTTTGTTTTGAAAGTACATGACAGGCCCTGGCATTTGTTTCTGTCAAGCCTTCAGTAACTACTTGGCAGATGTAGACATCTAGCTGGGTCCACAGTGTAGATGCTGGCATCATTACTGCTGGCAGGGAAAATCTGAAGCCCAGTGCCAACCACTGGTGGGTCTCCTTGTTGTATCAGTTCAGAGAAGCAATAGATGGTTCCAACCTGCTCAGAGAAAAAGAGAGAACAAGGAGAAAGAAGAGATGGTCACCAAGTGAGCAAGGAGTAGAGATGCCATCTCCAAACCATGATAGCCATTCCATTGCTACTGTGCTCAGAAAACATGTTGCTGCTATTCAGAAGCCAGCTGTGAAGCTTACTCAGCATATCTCAGTTAGGAAGAATGTAGGAAATATCAGAAGGAAGGGAGGGAGGGTTTTTTAAAGTATGTGTTACATGCCTAACAAAAACTAAATGCTAAACACCAATTACAATCAAATCCCCTAGGGCTGAGGTTTGAAATGCCTAGACAAAGATCCCTCTGAGCCCCTTTTTTCTGTGATCCTTGGAGGCTCACCACCAAAATTCAGTGACACACTGTCCATAATGACAATAACCCAATGTGGGACAGAAAGGAAAGAAGGAAGCTTGTTAAAACTTGCTTCCCCTCAAAACCTGAACGGAGTAACAAATGGAATATTCCAGCCCTACTTCTTCCAGTGATGTGACTTCATTACTGCCCCACCTATTGCAGTCCTGGGCAGGTAGAAATACCCACCCTGCTCTTCAGTTTAAAACATAGCTTGAGAAAGCAATTCATTCCTTTTGAAAGATGTCTAGCTCAACTAGGTCTGGTTCATAAAAATTCCATAGTAGGGCTAGAGGGCCTGTGTCTGAATATTTTAATATAACATATTTAATAAATATTTTAATATTTATTCTGACTTAACAGCCCTTTTCTAAGATAGTATTGAAGTTACAAACATGGGAAGTTGCCTATGCCATTTCTCATTCATAAGTCCATCTAGCTCAATATCACTGGCACAGACTGGCAGCTGCTCTCCAAGTTGTCAAATAGGAGAGTTTCTAAGCTTGCTTGGAGACTTCAAGGATTAAGGCTGGGACCTTCTGCATACAAAGCATATGCTCTGCCACTGAGCTATGGTCCTCCCATTGAAGCATATTATTATGAGGACAAATTCAGCCAATTTGAATGCATTTTCATAGGTGATACTAGAAATATATTTCAGCATCTCATGGACTTATTGTTGTGTATACTCCCTAGCCAGCCTTGGTTGATCTCAAAAAGCTCCCATTTAGTACTTGGATGGGAGATCACTAGGAAATATCAGGGCTGTGAGCTAAACTGGGAAATCAAAGAAACATCCCAGAAGAGAACAGTGGCAAAACACTTTAGTATTATTGCCAAGAAAAAGACAGGACCATGTGTAGGAAGTCACCAAGAGTCCAGGTGGACTCACTCAAAGAAGTCTTTACTTTTGAATGTGAAACAGCAGTTAGAAGACAGTAGAATCTGCACTGAAGCCAATGCAGGTTTTAAATGTCAGAAGAGGTAAGAAAGAGTTTTGAAGAAGTGATTCTCTGGTGCTTGGATTCTTCCATTGAAGAAGGAAGGAAGGAAGCAGTTACATGATTTTGGAATCTTCTTAGCCTTTGTGGGTTTGAGGCTTAAGTGAGATAGGCATCCTGAGAAATTGGGGGCAGTTTTGAACCCATCTACTTGGGGATACCTCTGATCCTAGTTGCTGAAATTTGGTGTCATGGTTTTTGGCCGATTTGAGCTTTCTGATACTCAAAAGCAGTTAGGTTCAAGATGCCCATCCTGGGCTAATGGGAAGGAAGGAGGAGGCTGCAGTGGAGGACCATCCTTCTAGCAACATGCCTAGCAAGTGGAAGAAATGTGTAGGCACTCATGGCCCAAGGATAAGTGAGTCCAATTGTCTGCATAAGTGGTGTTTTCCCTCTCTTGGCTGACTGACAAAAATGGTAGTATGTGGTTTTTTGGCAACCACATACTACCAGATCCTCAACAAAGCTTTGTAAATGCAACCACATACTACCAGATCCTCAACAAAGCTTTGTAAATGCACATTGCTCTTGTGTTTTATTCCTTCTGTCTATTGCACATCATAATCATTAGCCTTTTTAAAGGCTGTTTACAAATAACCATGTTTTATTTTCCAGTTCCTTGACTGTTGATTAGGCTTGTTTGTTTGTTTTGCACTTATAATATATTGTTATATTCATTCCAAAAGAGATTTACAGTGATGCTAGCTGTGTGTGAACATCTATGTTAAGACCAAAAATAAATAAATAAATAGTTTTTAATGAGTGGCTTGATAGTATCCCGTTTAAGTGGCATAGACTATGTGGCATTGAAGAACGATGGGAGAGTTGGGTTGGGTTAGCACACACTTGGTCTGCTTGTCCTTGGAGGAGAATACAATGTTTCAGGATTTCAAAACGACTGAGTAGGACTAGAAATCCTAAGTCTAAATATATATCTTACATCTGGGAGTAAGAGTCAATTGAATTCAGTGGGACTTAGTAGAGAGTAAACACATCTAGCTAGCAAGCTAATTTAGGAACAATAATGGTGAGAAGAAAAAAAAATCATCCCTATACTAAATCTTTCTTTCAGCTATTAGAATTGAGACAAGCTATAATTATGTAATTAAAATAATGCATAAATATCACCATTTCACCTGTTGGGAACATTGGTGCCACTAAACTGTTCCAAAAATAATCCTTTTTCCCAGAAATATGAACATACAGTACCATGGACATCCACAGGCACTTGCCGTATTTGCCAGAATGACTAGAGCAGTAGTCTAGCACCATGCGGCAACCTCCATTCCCTTCATACATGCATGCAGTATTGCAATGCATGTACAAAAGAGGTGGGGCTTGCATCACAATGCTGCAACTCTGCCTTCTTCATTCTGCCCCTGCCCCTGTGCTAAACAAATTCACACACATTTCAATGAAAAACTTTATCTCCAGCAACTGTGCTTCTTTTGAAGTTAATAGAAACCAAATTTAACATGGACACGATGGAATTTGAATTGGCAAACTGACTAATCTTAATTTTCAATTTGTTCCATGCAATTCTTTGAATCATGTTATTGCTATTACATGGTGGTTAGGCAAAAGCTTATTGGCCTTAATAGATTATAAATTTAATCTGAAGTAAAATCAACCCTGGCATGTTTATCTGAGACTTACTGTGAATAGTGACCCAGTATTTTGTAAAGTAGTATGTGTGTGTGTGCGTGTGCATGCACACACCTTCGACTACTGGTGACTGCCTTGATAAGTCCCTGCAGTTTTCTCGACAACATTTTTAGATTTTAGGCTTGCCATTCCCTGCTTCCTAGGGCTGGGAGGGAGGGACTGGCTCACAATTAACCAGCTGGCTTAGTGCCTAATGCAGGACTAGAATTCAGTCTCCCAGTTTCTAGCCTGATGCCTGTAACCACCACACCAAACTGGTTCTCATACTTTTAGTGAATTCCATTTATTAAGCTCCTTGATTTCTATAGTCAAATAGGTAAGTGTATGTTTTTAAACAATTCAATTCAGTTTCTTTTTAGAAAAGATTATTATGACTGCTTTTATAATGTATAATTCTATATTATAGAGAAGTCTTTCCCACCCTGGGGAAGTTCAAATGTAGTAAACTCCAAGTTTTGCCAACTTGGCTAATCTTCATGATTGGCGAAGGTCACTACAATTATAGTCCAAGACATCAGAACAGCAACAGATTGGGGAAGGTGCTATACAGCGTACAGACTTTATACTATCTACTTTTTTCCATGAACGTTGAATTTTACCAACTGAAACTAACTGCGAAATAGTGACTTATAAAACAAACACACCTGTAGAATTAAAGGGCAGACACATCCTTAGAATTATAGAACAGGATGCCTTTAAGCAGATGCTAAGTAGGTGTTCATTTTAGATACAAAACTGAGTTCCCAATCCCTTCAAATAATTTTTTTCCTAGTTCATCCTCAAAATACATCACATCACCAACCTATTTTTTTGTAAACAAAGAACACCTGATTTGCAGCAAAATGTAACAAAAAATTCTTATTTTCAGTGTGTGTGTATCTACAGTCATGTGAAAAAGAAAGTACACCCTCTTTGAGTTCTATGGTTTTAGGTATCAGGACATAATAAAAATCATCTGGTCCTTAGCAGTTCTCAAAAGTAGGTAAATACAACCTCAGATGAACAACAGCACATGACATTACATCATGTCATCATGTATTTTACAGAAAGAAAGCCAAATGGAGAAGCCATGTGTGAAAAACTAAGTACACCTTATGATTCAATAGCTTGTAGAACCACCTTTAGCAGCAGTAACGTGAAGTAATTGTTTTCTGTATGATATTATCAGTCTCTCACATCATTGTGGAGGAATTTTGGCCCACTCTTCTTTACAACATTGCTTCAGTTCATTGAGGTTTGCGGGCATTTGTTTATGCACAGCTCTCTTGAGGTCCCACCACAGCAGTTCAATTGGGTTGAGGTCTGGACTTTAACTGGACCATTGCAACACCTTGATTCTTTTCTTTTTCAGCCATTCTGTTGTAGATTTGCTGGTGTGCTTGGGATCATTGTCCTGTTGCATGACCCAATATCAGCCAAGCTTTAGCTGTTGGACAGTTGGCCTCACGTTTGACTCTAGAATACTTTGGTATACAGAGGAGTTAATGGTCAACTCAATGACTGCAAGGTGCCCAGGTCCTGTGGCTGCAAAACAAGCCCAAATCATCAACCCTCCACCACCGTGCTCAACGGTTGGTACGAGATGTTTGTGCTGTTATGCTGTGTTTGGTTTTTGCCAAAAATGGAACGTGCATTATGGCCAAACATCTCCACTTTGGTCTCATCTGTCCAAAGGACAGCGTTCCAGAAGTCTTGTGATTTGTTCAGATGCAACTTTGCAAACCTAAGCCATGCTGCCATGTTCTTTTTAGAGAGAAGAGGCTTTCTCCTGGCAACCCTTCCAAACAAACCATACTTGTTCAGTCTTTTTCTAGTTGTGCTGTCATGAACTTTAACGTTTCACATGCTGAGGCCTGTAGAGTCTGAGATGTAACTCCTGGATTTTTTGCAATTTCTCTGAGCATTGCACAGTCTGACCTCAGGGTGAATTTGCTGGGACGTCCACTCCTGGAAAGATAGGCAACTGTCTTGAATGTTTTCCACTTGTGAATAATCTTCCTCACTGTAGAATGATGGACTTTAAATTGTTTGGAAATGGCCTTATAAACCTTCCCAGATTGATGGGCAGCAACAATTGCTTCTTTAAGATCATTACTGATGTCTTTACTCTTTAGCATTGTGTTAACACACACCTCAATGCTCGAGACCAGCAAACTCCTAAAACACTGGCTTTTATAGAGGTAGTCACACTTGCTGATGATCAGTTGATCAAGGGCATTTGATTAGCAGCACCTGACTGCTACTTAGCCTCTTCATACCTATGGAAGCAGTAAGGGTGTACTTAGTTTTTCACACATGGCTTCTCCATTTTGGCTTTCTTTTTGTAAAAGAAATGATGACATGGTGTAATATGTCATGTGTTGTTGTTCATCTGAGGTTGTATTTACCTACTTTTAAGAACTGCTAAGGACCAGATGATTTTTATTATGTCCTGATACGTAAAACCATAGAACTCAAAGAGAGTGTACTTTCTTTTTCACACGACTGTATGTGTGTGTGCTGGATTAGAGCAGGGAGCCCCAGATTCTAGTCCTTCCTTAAGGATAGAAGCCAACTCAGGGGCAGGTATTTTCTCTTAGCTCTAGAAAAACATCTGTCTACCAACTCTTATGGATTGCAGTCCATAACTTTCAATGAAGAGATTGTCATCCTGCAGTGGATTGATTTGGGCTGACTATATGTCAGGCCTAGCCCAAGGAACTCCAAGAGACCATGTAAATTCAGTCCAGCAATGTTTATTAGCTACAACCTCTGGCAAGAATCTTCCCAGACTGAAACCCCAGCTCCCAAGCAATGCCAGCCTCAACATTGTGAGTTCCTCAGGGAGGTGCCAGCCTCATCCTCTTATCTCTCCCCCACGACTCAGGAGATGAAAGAAAATGTTTTTCTCCCTGAGTCTGGCCTTCATGATTCCATTCCATCACATCATGTATATGTTCGTTCGTTCGTTCGTTCGTTCATTCATTCATTCATTCATTCATTCATTCTACTGCAGTTTTGTATCTTCCTACTTCGATTCCTTTATGTATTGTTATCTTGCAATAGTAAAGGGGATTGAGCATCCCATTCTTATTGGTGGTGTAGATTCTCAGAAAGGTCAGCCATAATGGGAAAAGCATGGAAGAGAGATCAGACTAAGTATGACCTACTGACCTGGAGGAAAAACCAGATTCAGCTGAAACTTTCAGTTCTTTATTTATATGAGGTAATTAATATATGAGGTACAGTACTGGCCAAATGAAATAATTAATAAAAAATGCTTTATTGTGCAGCCTATGCTGAAACATTTCAGGACTGAATTGTGGTTTGGATCCCCCTTTTGCTGCAAAGAAAGAAATAACATAAGACCATTGCCGTTAAAGTTATTTGTGTTAAATTTTTGCATATGCTGGAGGAAGAAGTACCATTATTATTCATCTGTTTTGACTGTCTATCTCCTGCTCCTATGAGCTTGCCAACAATCTTTCTCCCATTCAGGAGAAGGTAAGAAAAACTGGCAAATTAAGTATAGGCAAATATTTATTAAACTTTCTACTAATGGAAACATCATTTAATTTACACATTAAAATTTATTGATTCTTAGTGCCCAGGTTTTGTGAAATCATTTGTTATGTTGTGAGGGGTAAAAGCTTGTTTTCTAGATATTTAGAATATATATCTCAATATCTAGATATTTACCTCTTGAAATTATAGTTCTTGGATTAAGTTAACAGGGTGGCTTTCTTTTAGCTGTTTTCTGTTTTCATGAACAATTGGCTTGTTAACAATGCTGATTGCTAAATTAACATGTCTAATTAATTAATAAATCAGAACAATTGACAGCAGGCCAACTGTTTAAACTTATTCATAGATAATTGTTTTGGTTTTGATGAGTTGGTCTTGCATAAAATTGCAAGCATTTATTAGCCCACAAGAACTTTTGTTAGCCGTTTGAAGCAATTTAAAGAAGCATAATTGCTACTCTGGGAAAATGGAAAGATTATTAACTTTAGGCCCATTGTTTGCAGTCCCATTGAATGCATGCTTTTTTCATTGTCATAAATTTGCATGCATTGTTTGATTAAATCTCACAGCACTCTTTGTTTAAAGAGAAGTTGTTGTTGTTGTTGTTATTATTATTATTATTATTATTACCCTATTAATATAAGTAACTGGAGACAGGAGATAGGCTCTCTGAAGAGCAGTGAGGATGAAAATGATCCTGCAAGAAGACAAAAAGAACAGTTACAATAATTGGTGACTCACTGCTTTTAGTAATCTGGCCAGATCCACTGACTCATGAAGAGTGTTGTCTGCCAGGAACACTGATTAGGGATGTGACAGAACAATTTTCAAGATTTACCAAATTCATTGACATTGAATTTATCCCTTCATTTAATCCACATGGGAAGAAATGAAGAGCATGCATTCAACTTATGTATACATTCATTGGCTGGCTTCCCACATCACACGTAGTCATTGTGGGGGGGGGGGGGGTTGTTTGTTTGTTTTGGCTTCGCATGTTGTGAGAATTCAGCCACTGTGGTTTGTAATGCATAGATTACAGCTTAGTTTGCCATGCAAACTTAGCTAATAATAGTTATTCAGTAATTCTTAGTTAAGAAACCATAGTTTAACAGTGTATGAACTAGTCATTTCTTCTCAGTCTTCTCTCATGCCCATCCTTCTGTGTCACAGTGGACCATTAGAAACTAGCTTCAGATCAACTCGGTACAGCGAACAGACCTCAATGATCATATTTTATATATAAGTTGGTCTGAGAAATTCACTGCATATTTCTAGCCAACCTCTCATTCTATAATGTATCAGGATCTGCTGTGCACAATTTAAGCTAGCAGCTGCATTTCAGCTCTAGTCAACCAGTGACTACTTTCCAAAACATAGGTGTCAATTCTAGACAAAGAATCGACAGAACAAGGGCAAAAACTAAAACTGATTTAATTTAATGCAATTAATTAATTAATTGATTGATATGAGTACTTCCCATATGCTTATCCTGACTCTGATTCAAACCTCCCCTCCCGTTGTTTAGACCAAGCGTTCCTCAAGCTGGTTTCCTCCATGTATGTTAGACTATAATTTTCCACTATCCTCAATTACTGGCCATGCCAGTTTGCCCTTTAAAAACACATCCCCTAGAGGTCTGAGAATGTAGCTTTCTTGGTTTTACTGCAAAGTAAAAACCGCTGGGCTAAAGGCAGGGAGCTGTGTTAATTTCATGGACAGCTGGCCTGACCTATGACAGGTAAGCTTCAGGATCCTTTCTGTTTGAAACAGTGTTTCTCATTGTTGAGATGACAATTGGCCTAATTCTTTTTGATAATCCCAGGGAGTGCTGAATTATGAGCAGGGCGCACTGTCTCTCTCTCTCTCTCTTTTCTTCTTCTGCTGCTGTTTCGTGGCAAAAGATTGATAACAAAACTAGCAAACTGGGTAATTCTCTGAAGACTCAATTTTCCTTCTGCTTCAGCAAACAAATAGACTAGAGAAAAAAGGGATTATTAATTTTTTGTGGTCTGGCATATGATAAAAAATGGAGCAAACATACCCAGTGACGAATTCATGTTCTGAATCCTTCTTTCTCTGAAACAGGTTATTACCATAACGTTCCAGAAAGGTCATAGAGTTCCAATAGAAGAGAATATACTGTATGTAGCTCAGGGTTGAACTGTGGAGTCCTTGGTGCTCTCTGAGCTTGGTTGTTTGCTTGCAGATGTTTAATTACACTGATGATGTTACCTAGCTGGGTAAAGGAACGTCAGCAAGCAAACAACCAAGGACTCCACAAGCCATAGAGTACTTGCCTTATAATTTCAACAGAGGTTTTCACCATTGGAACTGTTATCCCTAAACTAGACTTAATGCTGTATATTGTGACATAATGGAGTGATATGAACAACACATTCTTTATTCTGCCTGTAGGCTACA
This sequence comes from Liasis olivaceus, assembly GCA_030867105.1. Lineage (NCBI taxonomy): Eukaryota > Metazoa > Chordata > Lepidosauria > Squamata > Pythonidae > Liasis > Liasis olivaceus. The sequence continues at coordinate 25,646,797 of CM061348.1, read as the reverse complement.
GTTCTTATAGAAATCTTTTGCTCCCTGTTACAAATTATCCGTCTTTGGATTTTCATGTACATGGAAAATTTCCTGGGTAAAAGAACTGCATGTACTGTACTGCATGATGTTCTTAAGGAATGAATTGGATCAAACTCCTTTTGGATTATAACAGGATAATGGGTTGGATGTCACAATCGTGATAAGTATTACTACTCTCACAGCATTTCTTAGTAGGTACAAGAGGGGAGGAATTCTCTTGCTAAGCGTCTCATCTGGTTTGCCCATAAATGTTTGTGTATGGTATTTTATTTTATTTTATTTTATATATATATATATATATATATATATATATATATATATATCTCCACCCATCTCACTCAAAGCGACTCTGGTATGTTTGGCACTCACGGTGTTTCTCTCCCTTATCTAAAGGCATCGATCAGGGTCAGATGACATATGATGGCCAACACTGGCATGCTACAGAGACCTGCTTTTGCTGTGCCCAGTGTAAGAAATCTCTGCTTGGCCGACCATTCTTGCCGAAGCAAGGGCAGATTTTTTGCTCCAGAGCATGCAGCATGGGAGATGATCCAAATGGTTCAGATTCATCAGACTCTGCATTCCAAAGTGCCAGAGCCAAGGAATCACGGCGCAGTGCTAAGATTGGAAAGAACAGGAACAAAGGAGAAGAGAATGCTGGCAGCCAGAGTAATCAATTGCAGGTGACCTCCAGTAGGTTGTCTGCAGATGTGGACCCTCTCTCCTTGCAGATGGACCTGCTGAGTTTGTCCAGCCAAACTCCTAGTTTAAACAGGGACCATGTATGGAGGAGCAGAGATGAACTCTACCACTATGGGAACAAAATGGAGCAAAGTCCATCACAAAGCCCTTTGCAGCTGCTCAGTCAATGTAATGTCAGGACTTCCTACAATCCAGCACAGAGTCCAGGTCCTCAGCAAGAACTATGGGGTAAACATTTCAGCAACCCAAAGAGAAGCTCCTCTCTAGCCATGAAAGGACATGGTAGCAGTTTCATCCAGGAATGCCGAGAAGATTATTACTCAGGAAGGCTACGGTCGCAGGAGAGTTACAGTGACATGTCCAACCAGAGTTTTAGTGAAACCAGAGGGAGTTACAAGGTCTCCAAGTATGACCAAGAAGAAGACAGCAGCATGGCAGAACAGCATTGCCGGACCAGGCATCCACTCAGTGGATTGAAATTCACTGAAGAATTGACACGCACAGAACAAACTCCTCGGGGTTCAATGGAGTCCCTTGCTCTTTCCAATGCAACAGGTAAGATGCTGTGCGTAATAAACTACTAGAGTATGGTTTCATGTCCAGGAATGCAAAGAGAAAATTAAGATTAATTTTAATACTAGCCCTGTAGTTAGTGAAAGAGAAGGGAACCTTTCTACTCTTGTGTCAGGCAAAATTATTATTTTCTCACATTGCATAAATATATTTTTATCTTTAGGTGCCAGAGAACAATAGCTTAATCTGAAAGAATGGTTCTTCAAACAGGGAACATAGGTTTGTGGCAAACTAACATGATCCCACAGTCAGGGAGTATACCAGCTGATTTCTCTTATCCTCTGTGAAGAAGAAAGGGAGGGTGTAGATTCAGCACAGTGAGGAGCACCAGAAGGTTCAGTCAAGCATGGTAGAAATGCGGGCAAAGCTTTGTGGAAGAGAAGAGTCTTGCTTAAAGTCACAGAGACCAGGTGGGCCAATCTAGCAGACTGGATCAGGCCCACGTACCAATAGTTCTTCCTCTCCTTAGGATCTTGGTGCAGAATAATTGAATGAGATCATTACACTGCTTCAAAGAAATGCAGTTTGCCCCCCACCTCTCTCTCTCATCCAATCCCCATTCAGCCACTTTGACAGAGATGTGCATAACTGTGGCGCATTAACCACATGCTTAGATGCAGTAATAATAGCCATAGCTTTGATGTTTGTACAGCAGCACCTGCCATCAGGCATATTGGAACAGTTGTCCTGGGCAGCAGATTTTGGATGACCTCAGGCAGCAAATATTTATTCTGATACTTATTATTATTGTCAGGGACAGGAAGGCCTGCAGTGTCACTTTGTGCCTCAGACAACAAAGTATGTTTGGGTGGTTTGGGGTGCCTTGCATGTGGGGGACAGTGTCCATTTGCTGCTTAACCTGTGCAGCAAAAGGACTTACCTCATTTCTGATCAGGTGAAGTGCAATAAGGAAGAGAAGAATCCATCCTCTGCATGTTAATAAATTCAGAAGAAGGAGAAAAATATTGGATCTTTGAGCAATGCTCAGTGAACGGGATTAATACTTGGTGTGATGTGAGCTTTCCTAGACTGACATAGGCAGCTGGTAAGGGAATTGGAGGTCTGTGCGACTGTCTGCTTTTGCACACTTTTTGATCACATTGAATCAAACTTGTGTGGGCTTTGAAGTGAGTCGTGGTCTCATGCAGTTCCTTTCCTTGGCTTTTCTTTCATGAATACAGACTTTGCTTGGCAACTTTCATGAGGTTCAAAAAGTAGTAAGAGATGTCTCGGTCTAGCGAGAGGTTACAACTCAAAAACAAACATGACAGAAGAGAAAACCATGTGATAACAGTCGCAAGGAATGAAGAGGAGCCAACTTACACTTAAAATTAGAAGTAAGGATTAAGGGGTGAAGTTAGTCTTCCCCAACCTGATACTCTGTAGATTGTTGGACTGTAACTTCTGTCTAGCCAACATGGGCATCAGATTGTGCATGTCAAAGAAGAAATGCATTTGTTTGTATTCCTTTAAAACAGGATAAAAAAAGATCAGCAAAAAATTTCCAAATGCAAACTTTAAAAGAACTAATCTCTCCAATAAAACCGTTTCAGTCCTTTTTAAAAAATTATAGATCCTGCCTGAGGAGGAATAAGAATAACATTCTGTGTTTTGCTTTTAAGTGATACAGTATATATAGATATGTATCTTAAAATTGGCATTGTCAGTTTGAAAGCTAAGAGATAAATGACGCGCCATTTAAGATAGGGTGTTGGAGGAAGGGAAGTAGTTTGGGGCTGTGAAATTAATCTTTTGAAATGGCAATTTCACAGAAGGGAAGTGGGTGATGGAGTAGACCAATGAAAGAGTTGCCTTAGATTTGGCTTATTTGTCGTGCCAGCATCTGGTGCTTTTATTCCTTCTCCTGAAGGAGATGGCATATCTGAGCATTTTTCCCCAAGTTAGATGAATCCAATGGCAGCACAGCCATGATAATCAGCTATATAACTGTCCAGAAATTGCTGTCATAACTCAGCAGCTGTCACAGTGAATACAACAGTTCCTTAGCTGGTTCTTTTTCTTTACCTGATAACACACACACACACAAACGCATGCACAGAGTTCCTCCTAAAAGAGCAGTCATTGTAACAGGAAGAGGAAGACATACTTCAGAGACTGCAGGTAATATTATTAGAAGAGGAGAAACCACTACTATCTGATCAGAAGTACACTATTTGAACTCAAGGTGGCTGACTTTTCAGGATTCCTGGCAGTTGAAGGGCTAGGATTTGTGTTGAATGTGGGATTTGGGATGAATTGATTCACACGCTGGCAAAGAGGGGACCATTGATTTACATATACGAAAACTAATCTTTTGCTACCCCACCCATAGCTACAGGGAAGCAGTGCTTATTTCTGAGTTTATCATCAAAATATACATGTTTCATTGTTAGGACTGCAAGTTCTCCTAGTGGCTCATAATCCTAAAAGAACATTAAAGTGCATAGCCAGGAGTCTGTAGTTCACAACTGAATAGTGAAGCAAGTTCTAAGAACTCTTGAGGACCAGTGGGTTTGCAACTGATTCAGCAATTACCCGAAAATAATGCTCCTAAAATGTTCTGCATTGTCTCAGAGGGACGTATTGGGTGGTGTTCCTGAGCGTTTTTCTGCAGTGCTATTCAGCATCATTATGAAGCACAGGATGGAATAGAAGAGAAGGAATGCTTATCATATTTTCAGGTTAGGATACTAGAGGACAAAATGACAGTTGAGCCAAATCCAACAAGATGATGTTCCACAGTGACAAGTGCAAGGTCCTACATCTGGGTGAAAAGAACCAAATGTGTAAGTACAAGATTGGGGAAATCCAACTTGGCAACAGTGCATATAAGAAGGAGATAAGAATACAGTGGTACCTCAGTTCACGAACTTAATTCGTTCCGTGACTCTGGTCGCGAACCGAATTGGTCGTGAACCGAATCAAATTTTCCCATAAGATTCAATGTAAATACGGTTAATCCGTTCTGACCCCTACGAATCTAGTCACCAACCGATTTTTGATTGCGTCCCAAATCAAATTTCCCTATAAGGTTCAATGTAATTACGATTAATCCGTTCTGAACCATATGTTGTTTTTTTTTAAAACCGCAAAAATATGACGCAAAGTACAATACGAAGAGAGAGGAAGCTAACCTTGCTCAACGCGACTTCTGGCGTGGAGGACAGGAAGGCGGGTGGGGAGGCGGTTACTGCTTGGAGGGAGAGTCCTCCTCCCTACAGGAAGCCACGACCACATGTCACGGGAGGGAAAATGGCCGCGGATCCTGTTCGTAACCCGATGCGGAGTTCGCGAACAGAGGCAAAATTTTGCGACCGGAGCTGTTCGTGAACCGAATTGTTCGTGAACAGAAGCGTTCGTGAACTGAGGTACCACTGTACTAAGAAACACTCAAATGAACATGACCAAGCAGCAGCTTCAGTTATTATAGTTATTTTGGGGCAAGTTAGACCTACCCCAGGCACAGTACATTTATTACAGGTAGGCACATAACAATTCAAGTTATCCAGGTCACTCTTTTGTTTTTTATTTGTATATCCCTTTTAATTATTATGACATCAGCCATTTATATTTATATATCCAGCATAGCATTTGTATATCCACATTTGTATATCCAGTTTAGCAACTTTTTCCATATTATTCTTGTAGCCTGTCATTTTTAAATCTACTTTCAAATCAGTCTCAGTCTTGTTTGGTAAAACTTGTTCCACTTCCATAACATCTTTTAAGGACAGTCTATATATAGAGGCAGACACTCTTAAAATTAACTTCTGGGTCCATTGTTCACAAATATCCTTCAGTACATCCAATGTTAAAGTATTTTGCTCCATTCTGTATTAGTAAGTCAAATTTAAATGTTCTTCTTCTTTAATTATAATCTTTAGTTCCTTCTGGTTTCCTCTAGTGTTCCAACCTTCAAAATCCCGTCCTGTCATGTTATTTTTTTTTTTAGAACTCAAAACAACATTTTCCCACAAGAACGATTCCTGTAATTAATTTCAAAATCTTATTTCAAATCCATCTGGACCCTTAGTCCATTTGTAATTTTCCAAAATCAGTGTTATAATCTCCCTTTTGCTGTTTATTCCAAAAAAAAAAAAAAAAAATTTTTTTTAAGTCATTAAATTTGCATTTAAAACTTCTTTAGCTAAGGATTGAAGGAAACTCACCCAGTATTCTAAAACTTGCTGTTGCAAAGGTTCCTAATAGTTAAGAAGCAATTTCTGAAAGAGACTAAGAAATGAGGCTTGGTAAATTTTATGTCCATATAGGTTACATTATGGCTGTGAGCTTAGTTGGAATCCCTTGACTCCCAGCCGCTCAACTCACAAGTCGACCTCAAAAACATCTGTTCCTGCAGTCTATGCACAAGAAGCAGCTGTCTGGAATAAATGTGGGCAATCTCATGATCTCTCCTTTTTCTGGAGAGACTTTGCCAGCCAGAAAACATTGTCTGACTGCCATCTTCACCTCAATGTCGTCCCCCCTCCTTCAGGGATGTCTAGTTCTCTGTGAATCCTCACCGGAAGTCTGGAGTAGCTCTTCTGAGTGCCCATGATTTTATAAATAAAGGCACAGTGCTTTGCCTAATTTTTGAACCTCCCAGTATTTGTTGGCGATGAGAATCACACTGTGGCAAATTCCCAAGTTCATTTCATTTTGATTTTTCTCTCAAGTAGAGTTCTTTATATAGCAGGAGTTCTGGTTTATTTCAAAACAGTTCCTTTGGTAGTATCTCTTTTTTCCTTAAAGAAGAGCAGGAATCACTCCCACCTGCACACACACACACATACACACACACACACACAAATGAAATGGATAATTTCCCAGACCTGAGAGACCGAGAAATTGTCATTAACCAAAGCACCCATTCTTCCCCCACCCCTCCACCCTTTTGTGAAAGTGATTTTGAAAGTGACTCTTTGATGTCTTGTGGCAGCTTAAAATATCTCCAAACTCCAAGAATAAGGAATATTTTCAGAAGCCTTTAAAATGCACTGTTTGGAACATTTTTATTAGTAGTAGTAATAATTACAGATGCTTCTATAAGATCATGCACTGAATGACAAGTCAGACAACCTTCCTTGCCTACACATGAGCTTTCTCTGCTCCTCTTAATAGACATGCAAAATATGAATTGTTTGATTGCAGATACAGACACCAGCCATTTTTCCAGCCAGAGCTGTTGATGCCAGTCACATATACAGTACAATCTGCCCATTTGGGTATTTTTCTTGCTGTCTGTCCACCACAGACAGAATGGCTCATTGCTTTGCTGAAATCCTGACCACCTACAACATTTCATGAAGTGACGTGCTCCTGGAAGTCACTTCAGTTCTACGTATGAAAACCTCTCTGTTGTGTAATCTAATTATAGTGAACCAAAAAAAATCAAACTCTTGTCTGCCCGCTTGTATGCAATCCTTTCCTACTCTTGCATGAGCTCTTGTCGTTTCAGAAGTTGTTCATGATCATGTAAAGCTGCTGAGAATAGAATGCTTGCAAATAGTGTACTTTCTGAGAGAGATGTACATGTAAGAAACTTTACACAGAATACAGGAATAGAAGCTGATGTTGAAGCTGCTGAGACAATGGTCTTTGATAGGTCTGGGGTTTTTTTTTCTTTTAGAGAACTTTATTAGATTTTACAGTAAGAATAATGAAAACTAACAGAAACTACTATTAAAGAAAAAGAATGAAGAGAAAAAGGTTGAAAAAGAAAAAAGCAAGCAAAGTCATGGCATGGGTCCAGGGTACCTGAAGGACCGTCTCATCCCCGTTACATCAACCCGTTGCACCCAGTCGTGCCGAGAGGGCATGCTATGGACCCCGTCTGCAAGAGAATTTCATCTGACAGGGTCTAGGGGGTTAGCCTTCTCTGCAGCAGCCCCTGCCCTTTGGAACACCCTTCCCCCAGAAGTGAGGTTGGCCCCCTCCCTCTTAGACTTCAGAAAAGAACTGAAGACCTGGTTTTGTTGTTATGCATGGGGTAGGGATGGGAATGGTCAGTTTTGGGGATGGCTGGTTCCCTAGTCCTACCTGACCAATATTATCTGGCCCCAGGCTGCAACAATACCACCATCGCTCGGATTTTATCATATTTAATAATTGTATTTTATGCTGTACTATTTATGTTTTTATTGGTTTTAATTGTTTGGTTGTGAACTGCCCAGAGTCCCTCCTTGTGGAGGAGTTGGGCGGTGATATAAATTTGATTTATAAATAAATAAATAAATAACAAAAAGAATGCATCAGTCACAAAATAGATTTCTGCTGGAACTGTTCCCTGACTTAAGAAGGACTAGATACTATCCTCTCTCCAAGAGCTAACTTTGGTCCAGGAATTGCAGTATGCATTATTCTGGACCTCCTCATTTTTCCCATTCTTCCATCCACAGTAGGGATTTATCCTGGCTTCCTCTTTGGTCCAGACCCCAATGTAGCCTCTGATCTTTAAGGCCCTGTGGTTAGCCCTTCCCTGCTCCCTCTCCCAGCTCCTTTCTTGGTGTGATCAGTAGGACAGGAGCTTCTTTCCATTCTCTTTTTGCACGTTACTCCTTCTCTTTTGCATTTGTTTCAGGATCTAAGTCCCCAGTTATGCAATTCCCTTCCTACTCTGGCTGCACATATTCTTGGATGCACTTAAGAAGGATTTAAAAACATATTTAACAACTGCATGATTAGCTTAACAACCGCAGTAAAAAAGGTCATAAAATCAGGTGTGACTCACTTAATGGCCACATTGCTTAGTGACTAAAGTTCCGGTCCCAATTGTGGTCTTAAATCAAGGACTACCTGTAGAAGAAAACAAAGTATTAGCATAGCAGTGACTGTTCCCAGCAACACATACATAGGGCTAACCCATTTACTTACAGAGGTTTATATCTGGCCAAGAAAAGTCTCTTTTTTCTATCTCTCTAACTTTTATGAAGCTCAGAGCTAACTTCACTGAGTTTCCTTTAAGGCAGAAAATCAATGTAGCAGTTCAGCAATGCTTATATATGTGGATTAACATCCTGCCCGCCCACCTATTCCCAGGAGGAATAAAATTTGGGTCTGAGCTTAATGGTAGCATTGCCTCTCAGATTTAGAGCTGAGAATATATTTGAAATGTTGCAGCCTAATTAAAATGAAGAAAGTTGCAGCAGAGGCACTTGCTCCAAGCCAGTGTGAGGCCTACAGTCAGAGCTGCAACACTTGCATTAAATGGATTGCTAATAGCAAACAGAGCAATAATAATAGCATGCATCAGAGTAAGGGTGGGGTACCCAAGGAATGGGAATTTCACTTTGAGGAACGGCAGCTGCTCCAAGTTGCAAAGACATATTAAAGCATGTTACACTGCTGATCTGCTGAATGGGAGCGGTTGTGAGCAGATGCAGAGAATGGCAGTAGGGCTGTTTTGATGTAAATCTTATTAGCCAAGTTAAATGTCAGGTAGGTTTAGGATTTTATAATTGTGTGAGGGTGATTGCAAATATATCATGGTATATTTTGACTGCTGTTTAGTTTTTATTTTTCAGTTTCTTATTGTGGTTGAACTGTGCCCTGTAGGGGGGGCACATTATAAATATGATTTTTGTTTCTTTGTAATTCTTTAGCTTATTGTTTAATATCCAGTCAGATGGCCACACTAAGCATATAGCTAAGCAGATCAGATCTTTCCTGATCTGGCACCCTCTGAATATTGAACTGCCATTGCCATCACCCTCAGCCAGCACTCAGCGTGGATTCTGCTTTTCTTCTACATTCTTCTCCTGAATGTCTTCCTTGCCAAAAGCTTTTGCTTTCATGCTCAACAGTTGTTTGTTACTGTACTTTTCAAAGCTTTAGGGCATTCTGGCTATGGAAAATACACTTCCAGGTCATGGGAGTCCATGAGTGAAGTACTGTCTCTTTAGCTTTTTGTACAGGGGGTCTTCCTATGCATGCAGTGATAGACTTGAATACTGATCAGAAAAATTACCTGTTCCCAGGTGAGCGTATATGGAAGTTTAGCCTTACCATGCAGCCCAGGGCATGTCTGTGCAGAAATACTCCCTAAGGTAGAACTCTCTCCAAGGTAACGTGGGAGGGTTACTGTCAAAGCACACCATGCATATCACCTTAGTCATTGCGTGGCTTTTGTCATAGTGTGAAGGTGTCCTTCATAATTCTCCAGCAATGGAAAGGTAGCAGACAGAAAACAGATACTCAAGATATTGACCTCCACTAATCCATCTGCTTTTAATTTCACACCCTCTTGCTTAAGCTTTTATCCTAAGCTACATGTTCTTTGATGGGCATCTCCAGAATCAGTGGAAGGCATTTTGCTGTCTGTGGGGAACAGCAAGATGTCCTTCCCTCTCATTTCACAGCCAAAATCCAACTGAATTTGGAGTTGAGTTTTCCTTTAACATCAGCAATGGGACGACTATACCTGAAGGAAGTAGGTTAGGCAGTTCCAGTTAGACAATGTGGCACTGCCCTCTCTTTTTCCTTGCTGTCCAATGTCTCAGTGTCTCCTGCCTGAGAAGACTGCCTTGTCGTATCTAATGATAGGGTCTTCAAAAACATTGCCATGGGCTACTTTTAATATGTTAGGCAGAGAATTAACTAAGTATTAAAGAATTTGGCCTCACCAGGCCCATGCTAACAGAGGACCTGCACTGTGGACTTGCTGAAAATTTTTCTTAGATCACTTTGTGATATATAAGAAATAATTTAAGAACAAAAGTTGATTAATAGCTTCCTTTGTGTGCCAGATTCTCCAGGTGTTTATTCCTAAATCGTGTGAGCTGCTATTTTTGGCACTAGCAGAGCACTAAATAGGTAACTTGTGTTAGCTCAGGAAGTTGGACCAACATTATAACAGGTGTTTCATCTACCTGTTTACAGAAAGCTGAATGAAGTTTCTGGCGGTCGAGAAGGCCTGGGGTTTCTTCATTCTGAACCAATGTACATGTTAGGGCAAATCTGTGATGCTCCACGAGTTATTAACAGAAAAGAGGAATAGCGGCTGTATGATTCTTGAAGCAAATTTTATTTCTTAAATTAAACAAGAATCTTCATACATACTGTGTGACCCGATTGATATATGTGTATACATCTAATACATAAAATCTAATTGGGGGCAGGGGTTAAAATATGTGCAGCTTTGTTGGCTATGCCAGTTATGTCACTTGATCCAAGGCTTTGCTAATGTTTACATGCTCTCTAATGTCCATCATGATATGCTAACATCAGGATTCAGGAAGTATTCTGCAAAACATCTGAGCAGGGAGCTCCCTTCCCAAAGTTCTTCTTGCTCACTTGTCTTTAGAGAGACCTTGAAGATATTTCTCTTTTCTTAGTAGAGTAAATGCATTTTAAGTTCTGGTTCCTGTTGTGTAAACTTCTGTATATTTTAATTGATTTTTAAAATCTTTTTATTATTACAAAGGGACAAAGTGGCAAACCTACAGTAACTTTTAGTAAAAAGAACAATCCACAAAGTGCCACTTAATTGGAGAAAAGCTGTATTACGATGATTTTCAAATGTACAGCCAACATCTTACAAATATGTTTTGTGCTATAATTTTTCCCTTTCTTTAAAGTAGTAGTAGTAATTTTAATAGTAGAAGTTTTATCTATGATGTATTTATAAACTAAGTGCAAAACAGACATAGAATAAAACAATTGATACACTAATATATTACAATCAATTGTAATATGATAAGGAGGTCCATGACACAATAATACTTTCAAAGTGACAGATAAGAATTTATTTAAAGCAGCTTCACATTTGGTCAGTGAAGTATTTTCTCACAACTGTATCATTATTGCAAGAATGGTCCCCTAACTATAGTTGAAGGTGGCAAGCAGATCTCTGATAGTGTAGCTATTTCTAGCAGAAATCCCTTCAAATAATTCCAAAGTGCATTTTTTACAAATATTTGGGATCTATTATCCAAGTCACTAATTGATTTCACAACTGCAGTTGGTAGCAAGTTAAGCCTTTTGCCTTTCATGGGATATTGCTGTGAATTGTTTTGACAATACATAAACTATTTCAACAATTTTTCATGGAGATCATGATGATGATGATGATGATATGACTTGATTTTTATGTTAAGGTTTTTATTACAAATGCCCCACCACTACCACTCCTGCCACAATTATCTGCAGCAATTTTTTTTTTTTCCAAATCAGTAGCAGCCTGTGGGACTGACTTCCTTTAGAATGGATTTTTACATTTCTCTTAGGTGCCACTCAGTTCAGTTCAACTTTATATACTACATGGGTCATCTAGATGAAGGAGGTATGAAACTTCCACAATCAAGACTGGATGCTTAACTTGCAAATGAATCCAGCTTTCCAGATTGTGCTAGAAATTCATGGTAGTCATTATTAATTACCACATAGTTATGAATGCAATTATGCTATTTCTTATAATTATGTAATTATAGTTCATAATTATCAAAACACTTTTGATATGTTAAGATTTGACAAGCACAGGAAGGTAGGACAGTGTCTTGCAATCCTTTTAATATCTTAGGGCAAATAAGTAAAGGAGTCAGTAGCCAGAATCCCTTCTATATTGGCAAATTAACACTAGTAATTTAACATGGGAAACATACATGAGTAACAAACATGAGAAAGTACAGATTGTGATTCTCATGTTAGATTAACACAATCTGTGATGCAAAGCAGTGCATTGCCATGCAGGCAATGAGCAACTAATCCAGATTCCAGTGTGGATCTTATACATTAGATGTGCATTGATACAGTGACTAAAATCTTGCAGCAAGGAGTGGAAGGAAGGAGTGTCCAGAGTGACCACACCCAACTTTCATGTAACCGTTAAGGACGCTCCCCTCAGAATTAGGCAAGCCAGCCTTCACAAAGGGGACTTGGATATGCAGAAAGTGTGGCCGCATGGATAGGAGAAGAAAACAAGTGGAGAGAAGAGCAAAAGGTGAAGGACAAAAAGTTGGAGGACAGAAGAGCGAAAAAGAGTCAGAGTTGGAAAAGAGAAGAAGGAAGAAGAGGAAGCAAAAAGAAGAAGAGCGCTGAAGTCCTAAAAATGCAGAAGGAGAGCCCAAGAATGTCAGTGGCAAATAGAAGAGTGGAGTACATCTATCCCAGAGGACTGAAAAAAAATGAACATATGGTTATCTGGGGAAAAGGCCCCAGGCTCTAGCTTACTTGGCTAAGAAGCCTGAAACAAACATTAAGCAACCATAGTCCCTCCCCAGTTGTCTTCAGCAAGCCCCACAAATTACTGTGGCAGTGTGGGCGAGGGGGCTTCAAGCCTAGACCTGATTAATCAAATAAGAAAGGGTTATAACAGGGAAAATTTAAAGCAGAATATAGCATTCACCTGCAGGAAGGTAACACAAAATACAGAACTGTAGACTGTTATAATCGTGGCCGATAGAGCAGTAGATGGATCCTGTAATAGGAGAGCTAGAATAGGGGTCTGCAGCAACTGTCACTAGCTTCAAAATGGTGGGTGTGACCAGGGCATTGCATACATGAGTGCACTGTTGATCCCCCAGTTGCATCTGCCATTCTGAAGCCAGTGACTGCTTCTTCAGACTCCCCTGGATAAGATTCTAAATGCAACTTCTAAAAACAAGGGAAGAGAAGAGAAACGTATGAAAAACCACCATCGCCTTTATGTTTTGTAAGATTTTTCTATAAAAACCTATTTACATAGGAATTGTCCCTTGCCTTGCCTCTGTCTAGTACCAACCCATAGTTGAAGGTACAACACACATAAGAAACATGGTATTAGGGTGCTAGTTTGCAAGTCTTTTTATTTATTGTAAAAAAAAAAAATACCTAGGCTTGCACATTCATTTGTGAAAATACATATTCTGATCTTCCAAATTCCTGTGGCTGTTTTGTGCTCCATTGTATAAAGAAGTTAGTTTCATCAGTAAAGCAAATTATGATCCCATTTTACAGTCACTCCCTGAACTGGTGGTAGATTTGGGGCCATGGTTGTACTTTGGAAGAGAGTGGCTAGGGTGCTGCTGCAATTGTGTAGGGCCTGTTATGTGTATTAACAGCTCTACAGTCAATGGATTGTTTTAGCTCCAGCCCATTTGAATGAAGCAGTTGTGAATTAAAGGGACCAATTACACTGCTGTTGATGTAGTAGAGATCTTGCTCTTGTTTTATGGTGACACAGGTTGGATGCCTTCTCAGATTTAAAATAGTTGGCTGCCTCCCTAGCCAGATAAGTTGCTAGCTTCAGCTAAGCTGTTGTAGCCAGTCTGGGTTCATCAGGATCTTACCCCAGAGCAGTAACACTTTGTTTTGAAACTTGCAGTCTGGAGCAGGATGAGAAACAAGTAGATAACTTCAAGATCAAGCATTTCTAACTTAAGTCTGATTCAGATGGTGCCCAAACTTATCTTGTCAATGAAAAGATTACCACTTCGACACATGAGTATTGAAACTGCTTTTTGCATTTGATACACATTCAGAAAGTCCTCTTCCACCTGGCAATGTGTGAGTCCTACTGAAAGTAAACAGATATCCAAGTATCTGCATTCTGATGAACTTAAGGTGACCACTCTCCTGCACAAAATTGCAGATTGAGGTTGGGGCTGTGTACATGCCCAGAGTTGTATCTGTGCTGGAGTCAGAAAGCAGCCAGCAAAAGAAAAGGACAGTTTTTCCCAGACTCATTGCCAAAGAGCTGGCTCTGGAGAAGCTCCTGCTTGAGTCATTGCTGTTCTTCAGTTGTGAAATCTTTTCAGGAAGAGAAAGGATTAACAAGTGTTCATTCCCTGGAGTGGCTTCAAGCTTGGAAGAGTGTCTGTGCATGAGAGAGAAAGGAACATCACAATGGACTTTTTATGGGTTAGAGGATAAATACAACAAAATGCATTTTTACTGCATACTCTTTTTCTCTTATTCTTCTATATCCACAAAAGCAGGACTGAATTGGGATTAAAGATCTTGAAAGCTAAGTCTGTCATCCCTAATACCTCTCACAGTGAAAAGTGGTTGTCAATGTGGTTATCAGGTTCCCCATTCTTGATTAGGGAGTTGTAGGTCGGACTGGATTCAGAAAAGGCATTATTAAGGCTCCCTTCAAGAAAGATTATTTTTGGAGCCCATCACATCTACATCATTGTTGAATGTCTTCAAGCCAGAGAATGGAGGAGGAGGAAAATGAGGAAAAAGAAAAGACACATTTATTTTCCACCACAGAATGGAGCCAGCCTTTTCTCAGTGGGGAAAAACAAATGCCTTCCTTCCACTGAGTTCAGAAGTGGGCAGTTGTAAAGAAATTCCACTCTCTCAGTTGCTTGTTCCAAAATTCAGTGTCCCAAAAAAGTAGACTTTGGAGGAGAGGATGCATGCTAGCATGCATGTGATTGAGTCCCAGCAATATCAGACTTTCTCCAAAGCTTAATTTGTTGCAAAGATCACAGCTTACAATAATGAGATTTTAAGAATAGTTTGCTATTCTCTGGTGGAGATGAGATCTTTTCCTACCTGTTCCTCAAAGTTAATTTCTTTTAGAAAGGAGAATTACAGAAGCCTCATTTGTAAACTTTGTTGAGTGTATCCCTTCTTGAGTTCAAAACTTTAGGTAGTATATGCCAAATACTCTATAGTTTCCACTTCAGAAATAAAATACTAGTTTGGGTTTGGTAAATATTTGCTGTAGATGCCTTCAAATAAATACTTGTCTTTTAAAGATTTCATGCATTGCTACTTTTCCTGGCCGTTTTTCTGTCTGGCTGCTGTTCCCACCTACAGTCATTACAATAGTGGTAGTAGCTGTTTCGGAGTTACTCAGTCAACAGGATGACTTCATAGCCAATCTGATGTAACATGCTGACATCAAAAGTGCCAGTGAAGGTGATTGACAGCAGGAGCATATAGGATCCCTGTAAACATTTTCCCAGGGGGTAACATAAAATGTTGGTATTGTTTAAAATGTTTGAAAGTGGTGAGAGAAGTTTTGGTTTAGCTTTGTTAATATGAAGCGACCATTGTAATGATACTTTACAACCCTTGATCAAAGCTTTAAAAATGACAGCTGCAACTAATCAGAATATTATTCTAGGAGCTGGTATTGGAACTGGAGTGGTTCCCCTTCTGCTTTTTCATTTTGTAGGCCTTAGATTATTCAGCAGCTGCTTTCATATCAAATTAGTATTCTTCCAGTACAATTGCTAGGTTAGCTTACATCTCATGACAGTTCCTTTGAATAACAAAGACAACAGGCAAGGCTGATATAGCAGAATCCTCTCAGGGTAACTTTGCCATATTGATAGCAATGGAAGAATTGGAGATAACAGGAAGACCTTAAATCACGCAGAAAGCCTTTGGTCTGGACAAAGCAACTGGTACTGACAAGATGGTGTTCTGCAAGAATGGGTTGGTGGTGTAGCAAGTGCTTGGAACCAGGACACAAGCAGGATGCTTCAGGAAAAGAAACAAGTTTTAACATTTGAAAGTATTAAACATTTTAAAAAGAGAACATATTTCACATCCCTGCCTAATGCTGGCAGCATACTGTCTCTAAATTTCAATATTCAGTTGCAGCCCACGTGAACGGAATTGAGAAGGGGATCTTGAAACCTTATGAGACTAGGAGGAGGCTTCATGTGGGCCAGCGTGGAAGGGTTTAAGCTGTAGAAAATCCATGCAAATCCCCCACCTAGCTATAAAGAAGGTAAAACAGAAATACAACTAAAAATAACAGTGTGGAGAGGGAAAAAAATCTGTTATTCTCATAGCTGCTGGAAATTAAAAAGCAAACAAACACATTCCCTCTGCTGTGTGGGGGCTCCGTGCAGTTACTTGGCAGTGAGAAAAAATGCAGTGTGCATCTGTTCTGGATCGCTGGAATCTGCTCTAATTTCCAATAGTTGAGATTTGAGCTGGTGCACTGCAAATAGGTGCCAGAACCGATCCTGGTTACCCAGCCCTGCTGCTTTCTTACATGAATGTATCCAATGCGTTAGAGACTTCAGTTCATCCTTCAGCCATGATGTTTTGCTGCTGAATGCAACAAAAATTGCAGTTCTGGCTTTTCAGAAGCGCAGGAAGCGAGTCATTACCAGAAGGCAGGAGAGAAACATGCAGACAAAATTAGCTTCCTTTCTCCAGCACATCCCACAAATAAGAGCTGTTAAAAGCAGGAAGGATAGTTGTTCCTATTTTACAAACACTGAGAAGAATGTGCAACTATCCTGACGGATGTGATCGTTGCTGAGCCAACCACAGCCTCATGCTGACACTAAACAGACAGAACAAGCCTTTTGTTTGTTGGGGAGACTAACATAGTTTAAGACAAATATCTGTGTAGCCATTAAGCCAGGGAAGTGCTCACTTTCATTTCATCACAGTGCGCGGCTGGCAACATGCTGCAAGCAAAATGCCAGATAGGAGTGTGGAGCAAGTGATGGTCTTCAAATACTGCATCTGCAACTGAACAGTGGCCAGTTCCTAATGACCTGTCCAGCATGTTGTTCCTGGCCCTGGATCTCTATAGTTATCTCCCAAATATATAGTAATTTACTCTTCAGTTGACAGATCATTTTTTTTTTGCTTGACTCTGACAAACAGGGAGATCTGTGCTTCCTGGACTGGCCTTGGTGAGAGGTTTCCCAGGTTTTTATGTTATATATTGTTTACCTGCTTTTATTAGTTGCTATTGTTGGTAAGTTTTATATGGTCTCTAATCTATTTATCTGATTGTAAATAACTGTTTGGTATTCCATTATTCTTCTAGAGTTAGAGCTGCCTAGGTTTGTAATGACTGTTTTGTATATTTTAATTACAGTGGTACCTCGGGTTACGAACTTAATCCGTTCCGTGACTCTGATTGCAACTCATGTTGGTCGCAACGCGAGGTAAATTTTCCCATAAGGTTCAATGTAAATACGGCTAATCCACCCTCCGAATTTGGTCGCACCACGAGGCAAATTTCCCCCAAAACACACCACAAGCCTCACCAAACGTCTCCTTGCTACCGCGATCTCGCCCACAGGAAGCCGCGACCGCATGGCAGCAGGGCAAACGGCCGCGGATCCGGTTCGTAGCTCGAGGCGGAGTTCGCATGTCAAGGTAAATTTTTGGGGCCGGAGCTGGTCATATCTTGAAAAATTCGTAAGGAGGGGCGTTCGTAACCCAAGGTACCACTGTAATTGATATTCCTTTATTTCTGTTCCATGCTTAGTTTTTAAGTGAAATATAAATTAATATTATTATCAAGGTTATTAAGAATGCCTTCTTGATCATGCATCCTGGACTGTATTTTGTGTACCAACACCAGGCTCAGATTATTGTAAATAGGGAGATGAGAGCATATTTCATTTGGTGGTTCCAGATTTTACACAAGATTGGGATTCCATTCTTCTGGAGAGTCACCAAAATCTAAACCTGAAAGTTTTGCTCAAAGACTATCTCTTTCAGTGACAAGCACTGGCTGAATTTAAGTGGGTATGGGGGGGGGGGGGAATTATTTTTGATAAAGATTTTCATATTTTTTATTTCACATAAGTGGATAGATAGGTATAATGTTATGTGCTATGATTTATAGAATAGGATACCTACAGGTCTGAATTCAGGGGCATTTCCAAGACAGTATCAAAAATGTCACAGTGGCATCTGTAGCTGCCATCTTGACTTTTTTGGCATCCCTCTCTGGGTGCCCTTGCTTGAATCCTAAGTTGTTTTATCATGTTCTCCTCCATCTGCAGTGCTCTCACCATTTCTTGTGTGCCCAAGATTTTTTTGATCTGGAGAGCTCAAATCAAATCAAATCTTTATTACAGTCAAAGGCCAGCATAAGAGAGCTCAAAAGCTTTGCACACTCTTTGTGTCATTTTAATTCATCTTCTAAAGATACTGGATACTAATCTCTTGATTGCTGCAGAAATCAAATAAATACTACCCAGTTAGGAGTGTTTCTCCTGATTGATCAGCATGTTTTCCCCCCTTAATTTGGATAGTTCCTTTCTACTCCAGCTATACCATATGCCTCTGCTTCTCCATCTGAGGGCATCCTGTGGTTCCATTGCGCTCCATCCTACCCAATTTCTGAGGTCCTTTCCCCGTTCTGAGACTTGCACAGCTATACAAGTGCACACCTCTCTGCCCCAGTGCATGGCTCAGGGGTAGAAGAAAGAGCTTGCTTGCTTGCTTGCTTGCTTGCTTGCTTGCTTGCTTGCTTATGTGCAATCGAGTCGTTTTCAACTCCTAGCGACCACATAGATAGATTTTCTCCATGGCAATCTATCCCTAACCTGTTCTTTCAAATCTCCCAATGGTGCACTCATCACTATTGTAAGTGAGTCCATCCACCTTGCTGCTGGTCATCCTCCCCAGCCAAAACATGGCAATTTTGAAGAACCACATAGTTCTTATATTTTGTTTTGTCTTCCATGTTGTATCTGAAGGATTTTTTTTTTTTTTTTGCTAAATCTGTTGACTGGAATGCTTTCTGATTATCATGTTGACACTAGGTGTTATTACCTGATCTATTGTGTAGTTCCATCCTAACAATCTATATTAAGTGGACTATAATTGTGTTTGGATAATTTGTTCTTGCCTCACACTGCGTGTGTTTTCGTGGTGGAAAATGATCAAAAACGTAGATGGTAGCTGCAAAGCCACTCCAAAGCCCAGTCCAGTGACGTTGGACTCCCTAGTGTCTTGGCAGCTGCCAGGAGGAGAGAGAACCAGGGAGAAAGGAATTGGCAGGAATTCCCACTGATGGGAACCTGGCTCACCTTGGCTCCAGGGAGTTCCCTCACTGTAAATTGAAAAATGAATGTTTTGCTATCTGAGCTGTGCTACAACTAAGCCAGAAGAAAATTGGCTCAACTGCCCCATACCAATGGCAGCCTGGGATTGCTGAAGTGCAGCCCTATTCCAGGAGTAATGCCAAAGCCCCAGGCAGAAGTCTGGGTTTACACTGTAGCCTCCAGCTGCAGTTGGAAAAGAGCATAGCTCAGTGTTAGATCACCTGCTTTGCATACAAAGCATTTTCAGTTCAATACCTGGGGTCTCCAGTTAGGCTTGGGAATTGCATATTAATTTCTAGAGGAGCCTTAGAATGAATGATTAAAGGAGCTGGATGTGTTTAGTCCTGAGAAGCGAAGATTGAGGGGGACTCGGGGGTAATACAGAGAATAAGAATGGGACCTGTTCTTTATCATCGCATTAGGTCATAATTGGTTAAAGTTACAGGAAGAAGATTTGAACATCAGGGAAAACTTCGTAATGATAAGGAAAGTTTGAATAATGGAACCATTTCTTGGCATGATTGTGAGCTCTTCATCACTGGTTATAACCAAGCTGAGACAGGGCAGACACAGGTCAAGTTGGAGCCCTGCATTCAGCAGGCGGTAGGACTCAATAGACTGAATGGCTCCTGCAAACTTTAAGATTCTGTGCTGTCAATATAGACAGTACTGTACTGAGATCGCAGATCGATGGCCTGACGTATCACTTTCTAATGCTTTTAAAAGGAGCCATGAAGATTGATCACTGCATGCAAGTGTGCAGAGCTGAATGGTCCAAGCTTTGAAATAATCTGACCATTTGGAGTTGAGGACAAGTTGACTCCGCTGCCTCCCTGGTTTTCTCTTTGACTCTCAAGACTCCTTGATTTTTCCTTTCTCTTATTCTACTGAATTCTTGTTTGCATCTATGTGTTTTCTTTTATATATTGGCTCTTCTATTTCTGCAAATTCCAAGTCTGTTCTGAAATGAAGCATTGTTCTGATGTAAACAAGTCACAGGCAGATTCACATTGGAACATTCCTGGCATAGGAAACAAAGCCAGCCAGAATTCTGCCACTTTAGTGTATCTGTATATATGTGTGTTTTGTGGGTTGTTTGTGTGTACAAGACAGATGCAAACCATAGGGAAGATATTAAAATATCCCTATAGAAAGACTTTCTCTGACTATTCCTCCTACAAAGTGGCTGTTGCCAAGTGGCGGTTATGGTGTGAAATGCTACTAAAATGATTCTTCACATTAGTTACAATTTGGAAAATATAAGATGTTGCAGTCTGAACATAGGAGATGAACATGCCTGGACCAGAAATAACAGTGGGCTTCTGATTGCTTCTCATTTATCTCAGTGGCCTCCTGCAGTAATTCCTGAAGCACATTCTTTCCTTTCAAAGAACAACATCACTCAAGACTTTTTAAAGAATACATAGAAAATATTATTTTATGCACATGTGTTTTAGAGATGCTTGTTGTTGTTCAGTCGTTAAGTCGTGTCCAACTCTTCGTGACCCCATGAACCATATCGCGCCAGGCCTTCCTGTCCTTCACTGCCTCCCTGAGTTTGCTCAGTTTCATGCCCATTGCTTCAGTGATGCTATCTAACCATCTCATCCTCTGCCGTCCTCTTCTCCTTTTGCCTTCCATCTTTCCCAGCATCAGGGTCTTTTCCAAAAAGTCCGCTCTTCGCATTAGGTGACCAAAGTATCTGAGCTTGAGTTTCATTATCAATCCTTCCAATGAGCAATCAAGGTTGATTTTCTTTAAGATTGACTGGTTTGACCTCCTAGCAGTCCAGGGGAGTCTCCTCCAGCACCACAGTTCAAAGGCATTAATTCTTTAGCGCTCAGCCTTCTTTATGGTCCAGCTCTCACAGCCATACATTACTACTGGAAAAACCATAGCTTTTAACTTTAGAGATGCTACCTGCATTTAATTTGAAACCTACATTCAGAAGAAAATTATTTCAGGGTTCCTCTGCTATCAAGTATCTGATGAGTTTCAAGGAAAGAATTGGCTTGAATGACAGGGGTTTCAGGACAACTGAAAGTATGTATTTAGTATAACTTCAAATGCAGCCTCCAGGTTCAGAAATGCCAGCAAGAGGTGGCAACTTCTTTAAGGCTTGTTTGTAGACTTCCAGAATACCTTGAATGAACCATTATAGGATGCTGGATTAGATTAACATTTATTCTAATTCAGTAGAGCTCTTATGTACTTATTTTTAATAGGTGCAGTGGTCCTAATAAGAAAGGGGAAATGGTTATCTGAAGGACTGCCAATCTCCAGTTGTTTCTGCCCATCCAGTATCCCCCCCCCCCCATATGACTCCCACCTCTCAAATGTCACATGTCTTAAGAGGTGGTTCTCTTCCCAGGCTTAGGACATTTGTGGTGCCCTTGTTGAATTTTTTTTTTAATGTTATTGATTGTGGAGGGAGGGGTCTGGGCAGTAATTCCTGTTAAACTGTGTGTTTTAAATACTGTAAGCTGCCCAGAGTCTTTTTGGAGTCAGCCTTAAAAAAATATTTAATAAATAAGTTGGGGAAGTTTTTACATATACCGAAATAGCTAAAAGGGAAAAGGAAAGGGTTAAAAACTATTTAGAATAATAGAAAATGAGAGATAAGCCTCATAAATATTTTTTTCCCTTGTGGTCAATCTTTGTTTTTGTGTTACAACTACCTTCAGCTTCCAGAATTTCCCATTTAATCCACGCTTCTGATGAATTCTGATAGAACTAGTGAAATTTGTCAAACAGATTTTGCAAATCCCTCATCTGATCATGGCATTTCTGTTCCATCTTTCCTCCAGGGAGCCTTAGGGTGGCATTCTTGTTATAATTTATTTGCAGAATCATGATCTTGTGAAGAAGTTAAACTATTGTACAGGAGGTATCACAGTTGAGTAATGCTTGAGCCTAAAAATCAATGATCTACTGACTATGTGCAAATGTGTCTACACTGTGGGAAACCTGAGAGCATCATGGTGAGCCAAGTCAGATGGTGAAAACACAGGCCATTATTTAAAATGTCCTGCAGAAAGCCATTTTTCACTCCACATGATTCTAAATTACTAGTGAACTGTGGTGCAAATTATTGCAAAATATGGTATGTGCACATGATATTACTGTGCCAAATATTTCACTGGCAAGCTGCTTTAAAATATGCCTTTACCTCAGAGATTTTGTCCACGTGTGCCTGCTGACGTTGAACTCATGAAACACACACTGTTGTAGTTTGTTGCACTGTAAAGGAGCTACAGCACAGAAATGTTATTGCAGTCTTTGCTGAAGTTACAGAACTGATGAACATCTCACAAATACCTGTCAGGTTGGGTCTATTTTAGACATGACTGTTAAAGTCACCAGATTTCCAAACGTTGCCATTAATGCAAAAATGTTGATGGCAGCTTTGTAGTGATGCTTTAACCTTAATTCTTCAGATTATAGACAGCCTAGTAATAGACATGGAATGATGGATTTTTAGGAGGGTGTTGTATTTCTGTAACTTCTTGAGACTATTTTTTTTTTATTCATCTGTCTATGAAAAGTCTAATATTTTGCTGCCCATTTTTATTGTCTCTATGACACCCGGTAATTGGTCTTTCAACTTAGAACTTCATCACAGCAGAGTTCTTTCTAAATAGCAGATCAGCATCATCTTGGGATCTGCCAAAGCTTTATATTTTCCTTGGAGGTTCTTTTAAGTTGGAATTTGAGATCTGAACAAATCTGTATTTTCATCTCTTTTGCCACTGATTGAGCCTATTTAGAGCCAAAAAGGAATTTGTGCATGCTATCTTTTCCTTTTTAAAAAAATAAGCAAAGTTACTCTTTCTCTTTTTGGGGTACTGAAGAAGAAAGGGGAAAGATAAAGAATAGAGTTCTTTCATAAGTACAGTTCCTGGATGCCTTTATCTTGATTTCTGGCTGTGCTATAAAATGATTGGACTATGTTTGTTTTAGGATTCTTTGCTCAAAAACTTGTCATCCCTGGATCATGCCCTGTGGACCCCAGTTCATTTTGGATAATTAGAAAAGGAGCTTTGCCAGACCCAATACAGTAGGGGAGAGTTTGCATTCCCAGCTCTCCGGCACTGTCCCCATCTCCTATAGATTTCAGTTTACAGACTTATAGAAATAAGTCTATAGAAGGCTCTTGTCACTATGCAGACCTACTGATTCCTAAAGCCAAATTGTTATTTATTGGTTTTAATGGATTGGATAATGACTTCCTGTTCCCCTCTTTTATTTCATTTGCTAATCTTCTATTACCTGATTTTTTTTTTTTTCCTGGAGAATTGGTGGACTATCTGAAATGATGTGGGACATAGCTAGGTGATGTGGAAGAAGCAGCTAATCTGCAGAAAAGAGTGCCTTCCTCTTTGATTTCTGACCCAAATTCCAATTTTGGAAGCACTCATTGGATTGAAATGCTGAGTACAGCCTAATGAGCGATAGGTGTTCTGAAGAACAAAGGCACTGCACGGTCACTGTTCAACCAAATAAAACGTTGCTCTGTGCTGTCCAAGCTCAAGCATTCTCACGGTTCATGTTTTCTTCATTCAGCTGAAATTGTGAGGAGACAGTGGGCAGATTTACACACTAGCATTTGATCTTAATAAAATGTTCCTGACAGAACCACATGCCAGAACTCAGTATCTAGAAAATCATATTTGCAGAACAGAGAGCTGCATTCTTTCCCTCTTTTGTCTTAGTTCACAAAAGCCTGTAAATGGAACTATAGACAGAATTTCTGCTGGGATGCATGTCTTGGGTTTAGTGCAGATGATGAAGAATTTGCAAATGAGCTTGTTCAGAAAGTTTTTGGAAAAAGACAAAAGACGAAGAAGGACAAGTGCCAAAATAAACATTCTGTGTTTGATTTTGAAAGTGCAGGGTGGGTGGGGGGAGAGATTCTGTTCTAAACTGAAATATTTTCTGAGCTCTGTCATCCTCATAGCCTATGAGCTTCACACCACTGCCAAAAACAAACCCAGCCCTCCAAGTAATCAGAGAATCCCTTGTGTCTGCTTTTGGGGGGTGAATTATAGGATGTTAGTTTTTGAGGAGAAAGAGGAATACGAGTTGGTGATGGCCACTTAGATTCCTTCTACAGAAAATCCCACACTTCAGTACTTCTAACCCCCTCCCCCACCCCCCGCAATCTGTTGTTTGATGTGCTGAAGGAATTTTTCACAAAATGATTTTTCTGCAGAACTACAGGGGAGATGAAAGAAGGGAAGAGTTGATGAAGGAGCAGACAAACTGACTGCTTCCCTTCCTGAAGAGGTGTGGTTTGTGCTTAAGGCTGGAATCCGATGTAGAAAAGCAGCATACGGCTGCTACACAAAATGGCAACCTCATGTTCTTTCCTTCATAATATGGAGACATAGTAATGAATGGTGCAGTGTGTTAATCAGTTCCCCCATTATCTGGTGGCGGCCAGTGATACAGAGAAGAAATCAGAACATAGGAAACTGTTTTCAACGTCGTTGGTCCATCCAGATAATGCTCTCTTCTGACTAATAGCACTCTGTAGCCTGAGATGTTTTCGTTTGGCTCACAATCTAATCCACGTATTTATTTATCTGCATAGCTGCTCACTTGACATCCAACTCAGAGTGTTGTGTGTAATTAAATAACAACCAACAAAGAATAAAATATAATCAAACATACTGCACCAAAGGTAATTCAAACAACCGCAAACAATCAAGATGGGCGTGTGAAATTTCCTGACCTACTCTCCAAGGGAAGAGCCAGGTCTTCAGAGCCTTTTGGAGGGCAGATAAGGCCAAGGTCATCTGTATCTTAAGGGGGATGCTATTCCATAGGGCAGGCACAGTAACAGGGAAGGTCCCACCAGGTAATACTGCTTGAGTGATAGGACCTGGGGCATGCCAATTCTGTCAGATCTTACGGATAGACAGAGATTTATAATTTTTGAAGTTAACTTTATGTTTATGTTGGTGGGGCTTATTCGTTATTTTTGTGGTGGCTATAGTTTAATTTGTGATGATTCTGAAGATGATTTTAACTGTTAGCTGTCCGGAGCTTCCAGGAAATGAATGAATGAATGAATTAATGAATTAATGAAGTCTGATATTGTGTCTGTGTCCTAAGACCCACTGAACTACAAGCTTCCTTCTGATAAGTTACAGACAGACAGACAGATGTTGGATGGTTGAATAGGGAATCCTGAAAGAGGTTTTTGTGATAGTCTGATACTCTTTAGCACATCTGCTTCTTTTCTAAGAACCCACAGACAGATGCATTATATTTCAGAGAGATTCCATCTTGGAACTTAAAGGAAAGTTATGGAAGTTGTTTGTTACCATGCTATCTGTCCCCATATCCAGCATTTCTTGGTTTCTACTTTTATACTTTTATAGAAGTTCTGTTTAGCTGGCACAGAAGCTACTGAGATGTCCATCTTCCATATATTCTGCTAATCCTTACTAAGCTATCTATGCTAGTGACTTTTCCCCAGTTCATCAAAACCTACAAACCACTTTATGTTCAAACTGACTATTCCATGTGGTCATCTTACTTCCTGGGCAGAAACTAATAGGTGAAGTGGCTACCTGAAACTTTTCAAGTCCAATCTTTAGTAGATTTTTTTTAAAAGCTGAAAAGTTGAATTCAGCAAGATTTCCAACCAGTGGAAGAATTCCTTCTGGATCAGGAGGAACTGTGAGAATTATCAACCCAAGCATCTTCAAGTCATATTCCAGGGAAGTTGCTTTAGATATATAGGGATTGTTACAATCTTCCAAAAGAAAAAAAAATCAGGTCATGGGGCTACCTAAGTAAAGCAGATTTTGAATATATAATAGTTAGTTAGACACAACCACTAGTTCCATGTAACTGATTCTATCTTTGTTCCAAAATGAGAAGGGAGTTCAGGCAATGAAAACCATATTGGTGCTTTGTCAGTACTGGCTTTATAATGAACGAGCTCCGTAGAGTTCTTGGCTCTGCTTTTATTGTTTGAGACATTTAAAATTGAAACAGATAAATACCAACTGGTTGGGAAAAACAGAACCACCATCCTGTTAGCTCTACATAAATCAGAAAGCACCCATCCAATCTATAAAACAAGGAGAGTAGAGTCCTGTGTTCCATACAAATGGAATGAACATTATATCAGTGATTCTCTTTCAAGTTAAGCCTAAACCGGTAACTGAGAAAGCATGTGTTGAGTATGACTGTATCTGCTTTATGGAATGTTTGCTTCCTCAATCACTTAGCAGCAGTCCCTCAGCAAAAAGATCAGCAATGGATTTCCCTTAAAACTGTTTGCCCACCACTGTTTATCTCCCCTGTGGAATGTAGTGCAGAGAAGGGGTCTGGCTGGGTTCAACTGAAGCAGGGGATCCTGCATCCTGTATGAACTGATAGGGAGATTTAGAACAGCTTTCTCAGGAGTTGAGCAACGCAGAGAGATTCTTTGGCATTGTAGCTAGCGATTTTTCAACAGCAGGGGTGTATGGGAAAAGTTTCTTGAAAGTTTTTCCTTTTTTTCCCCTTTTTTTATAATTTTTATACTATATTAGGTTTTATTTTAGGATTTGGTTATTTGTAATTTTGGGGAGGCTTCATGATGTTTTTTTTTATTGTTAGCTGCCCAAAGCCTTCATGCATGAGAAGGAAGAAGGAAGTTTGAAGCCAGTGAAGTCAACAAGGAGTTACAACCTTCTTGCTTTAGCTTTTAAGTTGTAGCAGAAAGAAAAATAGTTAACCACATTTCAAGAGCCTCTTGAGAGGAAAAAAACACATTTATTCAAACGTTTCGTGCCGCATACCTGTAAATGCTGTAAGTTAAATACCAAATATTTTATCATCTGATCGATCTTAGGTTGGCAATCCTTTTTATGACCTAAAAATATCTTTATGTAATGTTTCTAATGTAGTAGAAGGTCTTTATAACCGATCAGTAATTCCTGGAGTAATATTTTACTTTCATAGGTAATTTTTCCATTTTCCAGGACTCAGTTGCAAAGAATGCCAGGAAAGGCAAGCTCCCCATAATAGAGAGGGTACAACATCTGTCAGCTTGAGGATCACAACAAGCTGTGTGTGACATATTGAGGGCCATACTCCAAAAGGGGGCTGAGCCAGCATCTGCCTGGTGGGAGGATGGAGGAGTTTGATACTTTAAGCATATACAAGGCTTAAAGCACCAATGTTGGTTCTGATACTCACAGAATTTTTTTTTTTTTTTAAACAGTCCTGCCTATGATGGGAGGGCTCTGGACACCACAAAAGGATGCTGGCAGGCCATATACAACTCCCAGGCTACGCTTTTTGTCCCCAACATAATATTATCTCCATGAATAGGCATTCAGTTTATTCTTTCAGAAGGCATTTTGCAAGCATTCAACATTTGTCAGAAGGTTTGAATCTTACTTATTCTCATGGCAACCCCAAACAATGCTCCACGTTCTTGCATATGCTCTCAGTAGTACAGATCCATCTCTATGGGATTAAATGCATAGTGTGGCCAGCATAAAGAGCCAACTTGCCCCAAACTAATCATCCTTCTTCAGCCACAAACCAAGTTCTATTCTAAAACACTGAGTTTATGCATTCCATTGTATATTTAGGGAATTGGGATTGTATACCAGCGTTCGCCATACCGTTGCTTGGGGAGCATTGGATAGGGAAAGACTGCTATAGACTATGAACTGAGGGTGGAAAACAAACTGTTTAATAAGAACAAAGCCATAGCTTTATCACGACCGAGCAGAGTTTGGTCCCATGTTCAGGTGACAGATCATTTGAATTGAATGGGTAATATCTGTGATTATTGAGTCTAGGCATTAAATTTTCAGACTTATTTCCACTGGAATGGTATTTTATTTTGATTGATATCTCACCTTTCTGAATATTGGGTTGTTATAGATTGATACCATTGATAATAGCAAGAATTGGTCATTTTTTTTCATTCATTGTGTGTTTGAGCACTACTGCCCTCTCCTGGGCAGGGATGAAACTATTCCTTATCACCCTTTTTCAGATTACAGTCTTTCTGTTTGTTTCCTTTAAAGAAGATGGCTCCCAATACTCAATCTCATGGTGAAAATCAAACATAAGTTTTACAGTTGGGTGTCTTTCTAGGTCAGAGATCCATTAAAGGATTTTGCAATGGATCTCGATGTCATGACATAGGTGAAGTTAGATGATAGCATTAATATTTCTTCTGTTACGGATTTTATTAGCAGCTGACTATAAGGGTGGCACAATTTCTAATGTGATCAAGGTTCCTTACATAGTAAACAGTCCTATTGTGTGTCACTTAAATGAGAATGCTAAGTATCCAAGAAAATGCCTGCCACTGCTAGTGTACGTATTCTCATCTGTAAATTTGCTAATATATTCAGCAAACACACCATAGTTTCCTATTCAGTGTATATTTTAGATTGAATCTCTTACAAGAAAGGAGTTTGTCATGGCTTGGGATTGGCCACAATACACTACTGGTTTGCTATACACCGCTTATGAGTTTAGCAAGGCCATTGACAGAATCACTGTTAAATGTCCTATTAATTTATCATGGGTATTTGGACAATCAACATCAAGGTGGATGGACTTGGTTATTGTTAGCCTTATGAGGTAGTCCAAACAAGACACACACCCAGAAGTACTACTTCTAACTTTATTGTATGGTTACATTAGTGGAATCTTGCAAGTCTGAAAGTACATCTCTTCCCCCTCGCCTTTACAGTCCAAGAAACTAGGGAGGGCCCCATCTGAGATGTTTGCCACACCCACATTCCATCTGCAGGTTCAGCTGCCACTTGTCTGACTGTTGCCTAGTCTGAGGCTCTTCCACCTGTCTCCCAAGGTCATTCCCACATACCATTACAGTTACAGTGGCAATGGGTGCACCATTAGAAGACCTGAGGAACCAGGTTATGGACAGATCATCATGGAGAAAATCTGCGGGGTTGCTAAGAGTTGACACCAACTGGATGGTACATAATCAGTCAATCAATTTGGTGAAAATGCATGGCATAGTCTTCTTTTGTTGCCATGCTTTGTTCTGGGAATCTAATGCTTTGTTCTGGGAGATCTACACTTAGCTCCCTTCTTGTTCATATTAGCACCATTTTTGGTTCCATTTTTGTTTGGGTCAGCCTTCTCTGTTGGGTGTAGTTATTCTCTTAACATTTTCTTGTCTAATTCCTTATCATTATGTGGCTGATATTATTCATTACATTGGATTTCTTTTTAGCTTTGGGTTTTTTTATGTGAATGGTTCAAAAAGGCAGAACACATAAATCAGTCAAATATATAAAGCAAGAAAAAGCTTGTTCAGTGCCAAGAAGCACAGGTAACCTATAATGAGCCTCATATAATTTGTATTTTTAAGTTATTCATGTCTCTTAATCAGGGCCAAGGATTTTTTAAAAAATTATTTATTATATATTTTGAAAGAATATAAGAGTACAAGAAGTACAAATAAGAAAATCAGGTACACATAGAGAAACGTGGGGTAAGCAACAAATCTGAAATATAATAAAGCTAATATATTACAATATGTCATTAAAGGCTTATAGTATTATGAGATATTTCATATCCATTTTCTGTCAAAATCCATTGATATTCAAGGATAGATATTGCTGGCACAGAAAAACCGCAGTATATCAGATCATGATTATCTGTCTCCTTAGGGAAGAGATGAACCTATCTATCAAGATGGATCTAGAATGTTCCCCAGAGAATTTGCTTCGACCAGAATAATGACAACAAAGGAAATACAGCCTAATTCTAGCTGTGTGAGGGCATTAGAAGTTGAGTAAAGGACACATGTTATGGCCTTTAAGAATTTTGGTTCGATGATTTCAAAGCTTGAAGTGTTCTTATAAATACACAACTGAGCACCCTATAGCATCAAGCTCAGAACTTTAGCTTTAAACAATTTGATTGCTGCTGGGACATAGTTATTACCAAGTTGGCTTGCACTTTAATAATCAGGAGGGATTTCTCTGAGCTTTTATTTTAAGCTCACTCAACTGGTTGGTCCAGCAGGTGGAAGATTGAATGTAAACACTTAAGTACTTATAGGTTTTAGCCCACTCAATAAGTCTCCCATTGATCTTCCAACTAATTGGAGACTTAAAGCGCTTTCTTGGGAATGTTAAAACCTTCATTTTAGAGTAATTAATTTCATGGTATTCCTTAGAGCAATAAGGTATTAATGCTTTAAGGCATCAATGCATACTCACATCAGTTATAGATGGAATGGCCACACCATCAGTATATAGGAGAATAAAGATAAGGTGATGGTCAAGAGATGGGGGATGGAATTCTGGCTTAGCAAGAACCTCAACAATATCATTGATATACAAATTAAACAGCTTTTTGTTGTGGAATTTTAAAAAAAGTAAACATGGCTAGAGATCCTGAGTTCAGCCTTGAGTTAGCCATTATTGTTCCTACATTCCTTGTTTCATCTGACATGAGATCATGAACTCTATAATGTTAATGTACTATTTACAATAATTTCCAAATTGATTATTTACTTAGAATCCTAGTAGTCATTAGTATGGGCTTTGCTACTGTGCTTGGGAACAGGCTTCGTTACAATCATGTGAAATTTGTTTTTTTTTACTTACTTTTTTATTAGTATGAAATATATATATGATTTTTATCAAAAAAATGGGAGCTGCAAATTGTCAATATTGAAAGAGAAAATCTGTCAGCTTTGATGAAACTCCCAAGATTAGAAAAAAAATTACTTGTAGCAGTATATGTAGTCTGTAAACTATAGGTTGAAGCCCTGGAACACCTATAGTTTCCAATAGATTGTTCAAACAGGACATCTTGTGAATAGCTTCAGGGTTGTTGTTGTTTTTTTTTGCACCATTATTAATCATCAAACAGCTCTGAATGTAAATAAAAGGTATATGTCATATTTTCAATACATTAGATGTTTGGAATACTTGGATTCTTCCCCGCCCTCTTAAAACTAGTAAAGTGACAAACTGAAAAACATGACTATTACTGCTAAGTCTTCATCAAAACCAAATGTATTCTTTTATTCTTTCACCTACAGATCTCATATGTCTTCTCACATTACATCTGACCAAAAGTTATACATGAACCTACTTGAGCTGAAACAGGGTGCAGACATTTTTACTTCTATTCTCAACTCCCACATGAAAAATATTTTATTGTTCTCTGAACATTCTAATTACTAGATGGATATTCATATATCTTAAAACCTGATTTTTTAAAGTATAGATCAAAATTTATTTTCTGGTAGGAGAATGGAATTCAGCTGCTGCTAAGTTTGATTCTATCAGGATTCCATCCCTTCTTCCCTCTCTCTTGCTTAGCTGTTCCCTTTTGGGGTCAGATGAATTATTAGTACTTCAGCGAGCATTTTGGATGTACCTCATTTATCTAATATTGAATGATTTGCTCTTCTTATAGACCAAAGTATTGTCAGCTATTTTCTCCAGCACTAAAACTCAAAGACATCCATTTTTCTTCATTCTTCTTTCCGTTAGTCCAGCTCTCAAGGTGATTTTACAACTGGGAAACCAGGCCTTTGATATTAAATACCTTGGTTGTCAATATCATGTTTCTGCGTTTTAATATTTTGTCAAACTCGATTATCCCATTCTTTCTCATATGTAGCAGATGTTTCTTTAGTTAATGGCTATGATCACTATTTCTGCGAATTTTTGAGCCTTGGAAGATAATCTGTTATTACTTAAACTTCTCTGACTGTTTGAATTTAGGTATTTCCTATTGAGGTAATCTTAGTGTGTGTGTGCTTTAATACTGAACGTCAAGTCAACATTTGCACTCAAGATGATATTATAAGCATACCTCTGGTTGTTAACGTTTCTCCCAGCAATTTTAGTTCCAATTTTTATTTCTTCTCACCCAGCAGTGATGATTCATTTCTGCAATTTGATGCCACTCAGTTCTAAAAAGGCTCTGAGTGGCGGACAGATGATGCAAAATAACAAGTATTAAAAGAAATAAAAAATAATCAATCCAATTATTAGTAATAATCTGTGAAAAGTGCCTTTTGTACTCCTTTCTCAATGCTGACCTATTTAGTTGTACTGGATTCTATTCTAACTGTTGCTTCCTGGCCATCATCAGAGTCTCTTTTTAACGAGATGGGCGGTGACAAATTTGATAGATGGATGGATAGATGGATGGATGGGTGGATGGATGGATGGATGGATGGATGGATTCAAATTCCTCAATAAGCAGATAAAGTTGGCTCAATACACCTGTGTTTTTAAGGGGCCTTCTATAATTTGCTATGGTCTACACAACAAATGTAATTCACAAATATAATCAAAGCAATATATATGTATGTCTTTGGAACTCTCTTGTGTTTCTGTTATCAGTCAGATGGTAGCAATGCCCTCTTGGGTGCTCCTACTTCTTCTGAATCCAGCTTCTGCATCTAGCAGTTGTGATTCTCAGTCTTAGCATATGAAATAAGCAGAGTCACTTGATCGTTCTATGATTCTTTGTCATTGACCTTTCTTGGTACTGAAAAATAAATTGATATTTTCAGGCCCTAGGTCATTGCTGTGTTTTCCATACCTGTTTACAAGCTGCAAGTGAAGATACTGGCTTAATTATAAATGAAAGGACTAAAATGTATGTTAGAAAGTATGAATTGGTGCCATGTAGATGGTTGTCAATAATCGATCCAATTCCTAAAGATAGGCTTTGGACAAAGCTGGCAGCTCCTTCTGTTGATTAAAAACTCTTACTTTTGATGATGATATTTCATGAAAGTACTTCAGAGCAAGTGAGATGCCCCCCAGGATGTCTCCTTATGCCAATCCTTACCCAGAAAGAAGTGAAGCAAACTTCATACTAGCTTCTCTCCTTTTTAGCATTTACATTAATATAAATTGAAATTATTACTCAGAATTGGCTAATAAATCCATTTCAGATTCTTTTATATTTTATTTTTGCTGATACAAACTGCAAGCAGGTTTAAGACAAAGTCTGTCTTGTTGAAAAACTATCTATTATTCTTTTTAAAAAATTGTAGTTTCTGCTAGAAAGCTTATCCATCAATGGAAAATAAATAATAACTGTATAGGGCAAACTAAGGCCTTTAAATATCTGTGAATTATTTTTCAACCCTCTGTTGCCTGGAAAGAATAAATAAAAGCTGTCACAGATTAGGCACATAGGACTGTCAATGCAATTTAGTATTTTGCTGGTAGCATAAGTGGTAATTATGTACTCACTGCTTTAAATATCTGTAAAGCTGTAGCGATTCTCCCTTTTACTTTCTGGTTCCCAAATTTGCATTTACAAAAACTCATTAAGTTTGGAATCTGGACTAGTTTCTTTAGGGACCCGTATGAACTCTTGTCACCTTAGATTTTGGCTTAAATGGATGCTTAACAAACCATTTCTGTCCTTGCAGATTTCAGTCATCTTGGGGGGGAAAAAAACCCCAGTTGATTCAATTCTTCCATACTGCAATCTTACAACCCAGTATTTAGTTCCACTGGGTTCAGGAGAACCAACATAGAACTAAGAGAGTATGCCCTTGACACCAGTCTTCAAAGTGATTGGAGCTGAGTCCCCCCTTGCTAGGGGGTGGTCTGGGTGTAAGATCATTACATATTAAGCTGCCTTTTTAATTTGGCTTGGCATTCCTTCCTCCTAAATTGTCTTGGCAGGTCTGATGAGAAGAAGGCTCACCACCAATTGGCCAAGGTGCCTGCAGAAATATCTAGCAAGGTAGCCAACTTTTGCACAGCTGCTGTTGCTATTAGGAAACTAATGGTATAGTCGTCTTCATTATTAATTACATATATTTGTCTAACCTTCTTGTGACATGGTCAGGATTAATTTGTTTCCAGACATCTTTGTGAATTTTAAGTATTTTTTTTTTTTAAATGTTTTACTTTTCATGGTGTGCCTCTCTCGGTTTTTTTGACAGCTCATCTTTCACCATAACTCAAGCTTCACAAATTAAATCTAGACTGTAGTAAGTTCATGGGAAAGTAGAAAATCATAAGATGGTGATAGTTGCAAGTTACTTTCCAACAAATGATGATAACAATAGAATCTGGGCTGAGCTTTGGGAAAAATGATGCAATGTTCTTCAGTATATCTTTCTCCCATATTGCAGTGAGTGCAATCTGGGAGAAAGATATAAATATAGATACAGATATATTCTGTTAGGTAACAAGATGGATGGGTGAGAATGAAACAATACACAAAAAAAGTGGGCCATTTGGAGAACCAAGAATAGATGAGAATGGTGATGGCCTGGTCAGCATCTTTTTAGAAAAAGGTCTATTTTGAATATGGGCTTTAAGCATATATTTTTATGGAAAGGAATGAATCTAAAAACATGATTGATTTGACTGAATATTGTGAAAGTTTTTGAGAGAATTCGTGAAGGATATCAGGGTGATGAAAGGTTCTTAATATGGGGCAGATCATTATTTGATAATGTCAAGTGTGGACCTAAAAGGAATGTGAACCTAGAAGAAAAGGAAAGTAGTAAAAGGAACAAGAATAAGAGTAGAATGATTGCAAGAAGAGAAAGTATTAAACCTGTACGGTAAAGGATAGAAGGTAGAATAGGAATGAATGGGAAATGTATAGGAAATGGATGTAAGGAAATACAGTATGGAAGCTGCATGGAATAGAGGGAAAAGAATTAAGTTATGAAGTGCCACAGAGATATGTAGAGTTATGCTAGTGGGAAAGTGTGAAAAAGGATGCTTGGTGGAATAATAAAAAAGGCTGTGGGTAAGAAAAGAAATGCATATAAGAGAATGATTACTGCAAAAAAAAAAGAAGAAGAAGAAAAAAAAAATATTGTGTAAAATATAGGGATGAAGAGCCAGTTTGGTGTAGTGATTTAGGCACCAGGCTAGAAAGTGGGAGACCATGATTTCTAGTCCCACCTTAGGCACAAAGCCAGCTTAGTAACCCTGAGTCACACCGTCTCAGCTCTAGGAAGGAGGCAAGGGCAAACCACTTCTGAAACACCTTGCCAAGAAAACTGTAGGGAGTTGCCCAGGCAGTCTCCAGGATTTAAAAAAAACTGACTTGAAGGGGAGAGATGGCGGGGGCGGGTGGAGAGAGAGAGAATTGCCAAGACTGTAGCGTAAGAGAACAAATGTCCATTTCTAATGACAGAAGTCAGAATTTCAGTTGAAAGGTTGATTAAAGTTGTAGTGTAGAACATCTAAAGTTTAAATTATTGTTATTATCATCATCATCATCATCTACAGGATCCAACTTGGGGCAAATGTTCATAGTAATAAATGAAAAGAATATGAAGTTACGTTGAATATATCACATATATGTAAAAAGTACAAAGAGTCACAGGAATGCCATTGCACTGGCATTGGAGATTTTAAACACATCGAGGATCCAATTGTAGTTTAAAAACTGAGCATGTGATAAGAATCATTGTATTTAAAGCTTTTTCCCCCTCTCTTTTGAAAAGGTCTGTCTGCAGATGGTGGTGCCAAACGACAAGAGCATCTGTCCCGATTCTCCATGCCTGATCTGAGCAAAGATTCTGGAATGAATGTCTCAGAGAAGATGAGTAACATGGGAACCCTGAATTCTTCTGTACAGTTTAGAAGTGCTGAGTCTGTCCGCAGCCTAATTTCTGTTCAACAATACCAAGATGTAGAAGCCAACCTACACAATCTTGCCAATCCCATTGGATACAGGGACACATCATCTCATGGAAGGATGCATCAGAGCTTTGATTATGAAGGTGGCATGGCAGGTAACAAATTGGCTGGACAAGAGAATATCAGGCATCCCCCAATGAGCGAACGCACACCCAGACGAACTAACATCCGAGATGATGATCGGCGTTACCGCCCCCACAGGCCCCGACGGTCAAGGCGCTCTCGCTCAGATAATGCTCTTCACCTCACTAGTGAACAGAACTATAAGTTGAAAGAGAGGCCCTCTCTGCGAGCCAGAGAGGACTATGACCAGTTTTTGCAGCAAAGAAGTTGCAGGGAGACCATGGAGCAGAACACACGGAGAAACCTGTATGGTCAGTGTCCAAGGACTGTATCAGACCTGGCTTTGCAAAACCACTTTGGCGAGAGATGGGGACCCTACTTTGCTGAATACGATTGGTGTTCCACGTGCTCCTCCTCCTCTGAATCTGACAATGAAGGCTACTTCCTGGGAGAACCAATTCCGCAACCAAGCCGACTCCAGTATGTCACTAGTGAAGAGCTTCTTCACAAATACGGCTCATACAGCATGCCTAAGTCTTCTACACTGGGTGGTCGAGGACAGTTACACAGCCGAAAAAGGCAAAAGAGTAAAAACTGTATCATAGCATAGCCACATTGCCCAAGCACAGTGTTGGAGAATGTAATTATTTCATCAACTTGCACTGCTGTAGGTTTTCAAGCGCTTTTTATTGTAACAAAACATCCAGGCAAGCAGGGAGCTGTTAGGAGAAGGTCATAGACAAAAGGTCTATAAATAGTCATAATTGTTGGCATGGTGAATATATTTTGCACATTTTATTTGGGGGAGGAAGGGAGGGAGGGGGAAAATTTATTTTAGCATGTTATAGTTACAAATTTACCTCCTTCCCACAAGTAACTGCCATCCATTTAATACCCCGTTCACCCATATGTTTTTAGTTGACATTGTTCTCTGTAATGAGCAGTTAGCTACTAGTTTAATCTCTCCTCTTTTTTTCCTTTGGCTTTTTATTTTCACCACCTGTTTGGGGGGCCATTTTTCCACCAGATTGCAAAGAAGATCCCATATTCGTTCAGTCAATGAGAGTTTGGAGAAAATATTTTTGTATTTGGTAATGTCAGAGGAATGTCCTTCTCTTAGGAGTCACCAGGACCTCTGTCATGCTTTGGCCAGAGCTAAACAAAAATTGCTTCAGAACCCTTCATCTTTTTGCCATCACATTCCTTCAGGATCAGCAAAACGTTATCTTCTCTACCTGCTTAAAACTGAAAAGTATGTCATCTTTTTCCTTAAAAATTCATGAATTCTCAGGCTTGCAGGCTACTTTAAAAGGTTATTGACACCTTCATATTAGGTTATAGGTGCCATATCACAAACACAGAATAGGAAATGATGGTTGTTGGGGGTTTTTTTTTCTTCCTTTTTTAAAAAGAAGAATACAGACACATGTACACATACAATTAAGTGTAAAAGTTAAAGGACCCAGATCTGAGAAGGAAGTTTACATCTCTTTAGAGAGGGGAAAGTCACTAAAATTTCAACTTCTTTTGGAAGGGTTAAACCAAAAGAATTGTAAATGGTTCTGTAGTGTCAGCATGAACTTGTTTTGAGTATAGAATTGTTTTCTGGTGCTCTGGTTTCCTGGCATTTGTTAACTGCTGTTCATTGCCAAGAGGTATCTTTTTCTGAAATTCGTAATAAAATGAATACATCCTAATCATATTAACACTCTACCCCTGGGTGATGAACACTTCAAGCCCATCATGAAGGCTGTTTGAAGGACCAATACTCAGGGTAGAATGGACTTCATTCTTTGGAAGTAGAAGAACACAAAAATAGCTTCAACATGGGTAGTTATATATATAGGGCTCAAAATGTATTGTGTGCTATGGTGGATGTGAGGTTTCTCTCTCTCTCACTCTCTTTCTCTCTCTTTGTGCTTTAAATAATTGGGAGACTGACATCAAGATGTGTTCTTTATTGTTTCTAGACAATACAGTCAGAAAGAAGGAAATACTTTTCTGTTATTGTATATTTTATTATAGGGTTGTAAAACGGGTTTCATTAGATTCCCAGGTAGGTCAGATCTGGACAACTGACAATACCTGTGTATGGGTTCTCCAGAGAATGTAAGGACTCTGTTAATACAAAAGTCTATTGAATAGGTGGCAAAATACAAACTGAGGGTGAGTGGGACTTTCCAAAGCAGGGGTGAGGGTCCCAGGCTCTTCAGCTGGACTTCAGAAGCAGAGGCCTTGGGCCCAGTCCTCCTGCCCTGATGCAGTATTATTCCACCCATGAGGGACAGTCAAGACTGTGATTTGAAACACGATGGCTGGGAAGGGAATCTCAGATGATGATGTATCCGTAACACAGCTAGGAATCTTTTGTTGTGTGCAAGGAGAATGTGATGATGACTTTTCCCCAAAAAAATAAAAAAGAAGGAAAAAGAAAAGATATGTGGTGATGTATAAAAGCAAAATGTCTGAATTTCAACAAATGGTTTAATGGCCCCAGTAGAAACTATTTCTTTGTTGGTTAAAACAGGCTTTATTTATGATGGTCTCATCAAGGCTTACATACTTTATTTTTCTTCAGTGAGGGTTATGCTTATGGTCTACTCACGCGGATGGAATTTCCATTGTGTTTCATTATAAGGGGCACTCAGCCCATAGGGAAGGACAGAAGGAAAGAAATAGATAGGCAGATATGGATGGATGGATGGACGGACAGACAATACAAATAAAAAAACAGGCTCCGCGTTCCACTCCTCATATTAACTGTTTCAGAGTTATCCAACTTCTGATTAGTATAAGGACAAATAAAGCCAATAATCTGAAAAATATTATAGGCTTAATTATTTGGAGTAACCTTTGGAACCTTAGAAATAATTCTATGATATATATACATACACACACACACACCCAATTTTTAAAAATTATGATCTGTGAGTAAGCCACAATAACTGACTTCATACATCATGATAAGCCACAAAACATGATTCACAAACCACAGTGTCTTAGTTTATACATTGCAATAAGCCAGCACCAAATAAACAACATTGCAGTATAGTTTGTCATGAGGATCCAGCAAATGGCTGAATTCAGATATTCATGATTGCTGTGGTGAGTCTATGCTGCATCAGAATTCAGTTTCACATTTCTCTCCCCTCCTTTGCATGGAAGAAATATGAAGCTTCCATCTGGAATTTAAAAGAAAGCCGTGTTTGTCTTTTCCCAAATATGGATAATAGACCAACTTCAACCACAGTCAAACCATGTAGGGTCACCTGGTTTGTTCCCAATTGTGAATGAGAATAACAACTTGCTTGTTACACATCAAGAAAGGGGAAACAGACTATAAGAACAGCCTGGAGGGTTGCTGTGGGGCCTACACATCACATCATGGGATGGCTTCTGAATGCAGTTGATGAAAAACTAGGAACAGTCTTTGTATCAGCTGCTTGGCTATGAAAACCACATTAATCAAATGAAAAGTGTGATGAGAAATATAAAGTTAGCAGAATGGTATAATTAAACTTATGAAAAAGGATATTTTGGTGGCCAGGATTGCATTTGAGAAGGAAAGCAGAGCCCCAGCACATGTAGCTATCACATAAAGAGGGCAGAAGTGGTAATTTTCCAGGGAGGGGCACAGTGATGCTCTAGGATCAGAGGTATTTTTAAAAGATGTTATGCCAATGGTAGTGCTTACATGGATATTTTTTGTGTTCCTTTTCAAGAGGGTGGGATACTATGCCATTGATTTCTGGTCATCACAGTGAAGGGACCTCCAGGAGATACATGCGATTCGGGGGCTACAAGTTGTCCACCTCATTATTCATGATGT
Source organism: Liasis olivaceus (assembly GCA_030867105.1). Lineage (NCBI taxonomy): Eukaryota > Metazoa > Chordata > Lepidosauria > Squamata > Pythonidae > Liasis > Liasis olivaceus. The sequence continues at coordinate 25,607,201 of CM061348.1, read as the reverse complement.
GATTTAAGCACTTCTGATCTTGGACTATCATCAAATCCTAGTGAAATGAACCACATATTAAGCAACTAAAGGGGACATTCGTATTATTTATTAATGAAACACATATATTCCAGATGCACATTATATTAAACAATACCAGCAATAGTATAAATTTTAAATACCCCTGTTAGAATGTGATCAAGTGTTATGAACTTGATGCTTCATTAAATATCCATTTTAATAGAAGATACTTTCATGCACTTTATCAATGAACTGCTGTTGACAGAATTAAAATCCCAAACTGTAATTTCATGCCCTGAAAACCTGAGAACAAGACTCTTGAATTGTACGAGTTTGACCTCTAGCAAAATACGCGTAGCATTGCATTGTGAATCTTTTATATGGCTATAGTAAGCCACAAGGAGTGGCTTGTATTTTGAAGATGTATGCATGTGACCTAACTGATCGTCTATAATTGTCAATAATTATGCTTAATTACTTCTGAAAATTATAGCTAGAGGACAGGCTGTTAATTGATGTTAATCAAAATGTTCCAGGGAGATTCAGAGATGAATTCTTATAGAGGATTTTGGCACTGCATCAAGAAGAAGAAAAATAAAGGCATGCAGGTGCTGAGTTTGAAATGTGGGGATTCTGATGTGTTGTGTGCCTTCTGCACAAGCCCAGGCAGCAAGCTAAGAGAATACAGCTTCCTCAAGCTGCTGCCTTGGATGAACCAGTTTAACCCTTGACCTGAATTTACTAGCAGAATCTGCCTTCATCCCTTAACTTATAGACACATCCATCAAGGTAAGCAACATTATGCAAAGCAGAGAAAAGGAATAAATAGTGAAACCTGAAAAAGATGTGAGATAAGAAAAGGAAAAAAATATGGCTAAATCTAGTTTTCAGCATTGACAGTAGCTTTCCATACCTTTCTGTCCTTATGCACCATCCTTGCTTCTACCACATCCATTCACTGCTTCATACTTTACCTTTTTTCTGCAAACTCCTTTCCAGAGAATCTCATCAACTCCAATGAAGAACTTTCTCAGCCTTCTTGTTCCTCTCAAACCATTCACTCTTTATATATTTGTTTTGCAATTTCATCCTCATTCATTCACTTTAAATGGCCAAACCTCCTTAATGTGCTTCTTTCATGCAGTTCACTCACTTCTGTAATCAATCCCCATTTATTCAGCAACCTATCTCTGTATACACACCAATACCTAAGTAACCCTTTCCCACTGCATTCAACTTCTTTTTATTCTGACACACCGAAACTCACTCCCGCTTAGCCAAATGGGCAGAAGCCCGCTTTTATACATAGAGACATTTTCCTTTCTTTCAACTAGTGTTCATTCTTCTAACTCCTGCCAATTATTCTACCAGTATTTATACATCTTAAAATTGCTTTACTATTTTTCCATCTTTAGTAAGGTACAAAGGCCCCTCCCTCAGATTGTTCTCTGGGAGCTAAATAGCAGTTTCCCAATATCACTTTCTGAGAGCACTTGGAGGTAGGAACAGAATCATCACAAATTGTACTTGCTCAATTATGTTTATGGTTTGGGTTTGTTTGTTTTTTACATTTATACATTAACTCATAATTGCTCACTCCTTTTTCTGGGTCCAACCCAACCACCATGGTCTTTGATATATCTATAAATATGCACGTTGAATGGCAATCAGCAAGCAAATCTCTTTCAGCTTGGGTTTTTATGTAACTTCCAGGATGCAGCATTCACCATCTATGTGGTTGCATATGAAGAATCTATCTAACCTTGGTTGCTGGCATATGAATAATTAAAGCTGGCTATTCTCCAAAGAGGGACATATTTAGTTTACCAGCCGAAGTCAAAGGCATTCCTTGCTACCAATGTTATTTGGCTGTCCAGTGTCAATGCTGGTTCCAAAAGTACTATCAGGTTGTAAACCTGTTCCTTATTGGGGGAGGCAACTCCCCATCTGGAATAAGCATATCTCTGAGCCCTGAAGTCAAGCTTCCAGAATCATTTACAACTTTCTCTTCTCTGCACTTATTTTTATTCCCACATCCAACCCTGAAGAACCTGAGCTCAGTAGCTGGGAATCATTAGATTACTGATAGCAACTAACTCCAAACATGTGAGTGGTCTTTCCCAACAGCTTCATATAGATATGAAAAATAAAAGATAACATTTTGATGGATGCCCCTCCCTCAGATTGTTCTCCAGGGGCTAAATAGCAGTTTTCCAATATCACTTTCTGAGAGCACTTGGAGATAGGAACAGAATCATCACAAAGCATTGGTGCCAGTCCCCCAAGCACTTCAGAATGATGTCATGATCAATAATATCAAAAGCTGCCAATAGGTCCAGAAGTATCAACAGGATTGTGCTTCCTCCTTCTGTATCCTGCTATAGAACATCCTGTGGCAGGATAAAGTGCCCAGCTGGAGGAAACTAGTTGGAGGAGGAAAGCAGGTGGGTCTGTACCAAGATCGTGGATTTTTTTTTTTTAGGGAAGGCAGGCGACCAGCACAAGACCATGAGAACATAGGCAGACGAGAGGAAAATGCTAGAATGCACCTGTAAAGTGGCAGGTACATGCCTTAGATATAGAATATAAAAAGAGAAAGGGGCAGAGAGGGGGCGTTATATTTCAGATGCTGAAGGACATGCTACTGGAGAGGATGTCACCTAGCTAACATGGAGAAATGACCCTGCCTGCCAAGTTGGTTGATTCCAGCTCTGGGATGTAGAGGACGACCAGGAGGAAAAGCCTAGAGCTGCTTGTGAGAGTGTGGAAAGACCAGGAGGATGGATTGTATTGTCTGTACAAAGATTCAGATGCTGGACTGTGGACCTCTGTGAGTTAAAGGGGTTTTTTGGCAGCAAGACAGCTGGGAGAAAACTCCAGACATTCCAGAATCATTAACTGAGATGAGGAGGAGGAGAAGCTGTGATAAAGTACAAGCAGAAAGGAAAGGAAAGAGACATAAGAGGGAGGAAAATTAAGTAGGTTAAGACTTGATTTCTTTTATTTCTTATACTATTCTGTACATACATAGAAACACTGGATTTGCAAATAATACTTTCACTTGTATATATTACTAGATCACACCACATCATTAGTATAGGTATCATAGTGTCCAAAATAAAATCCCTCATTTGTTTAACTACTGGCTGTAGTGTGTGACTGTATCAGCTCCTATGCAGACCCACTCTCTGACACCTCTATTGGAGTGACCAAATCTAGGTTTAAACCAAGAGTGAGAAAAATCAAGATAATCAGCTTCATCAATAGACAGGGAAAAAGCCACCCTATTGATAGTTACATAAACAGACTAAGACCCTTATCCATGTTTTCTGGAAATAAAACACAAAACTGAATCAAACAATATTAGATGATTGAGAGAACATTTAAAATACTGCTTAAAGTGATAGCAAAACCAGCATGAATCTGAGAAGCCCATTCTATGAAAACCTGCCCAGACTGTTTACTTCAGCTAAAACTGCTAAAGACTGGATTATCTGCCTGACAACCTGAAAGAGTTTCATTGAGTGACTGCTTTCCTGACTGCTGCAGCAAAAATCTTATGGTGGTGCTGTCCCCATGCTTGAAGTCATCCTAGACTTTTATGATAATTGCTCAATTACCTTCTAGCTTCATCACTCACAATTGTTCCATACACTACAATGCATTCCAGGCTCAAAAAAATGGGATGGGGTTACTTTCGAACCACCATATCAAGTGTCTGGGAGACTTCAGAATTCCACATCTCAGCAAATCACTGATAGGGCAACCAGCCAAATTTGAGAAACATTCACCAAAGCTGTCTGGGATCCAGCACAATTTCCAGCTGCCTGAATAGATAGCAATATTCAAAACTACCTAAAATGGTTGGTTTTATTGTGTCTATATTATCTATTTATACACACTGCTCATTCTCTTTACTCAGGCAAAGCACAATCTGTGAGTGTCACAGGGCTAAGGATGCATAAAGCTAAAGAAAGTAATGTTAATGGAAGATTCACCTTTTCTAAATGCTATACAATGGGCAAGAGTTGGCAAAGCATGTTCCATTCAAGCTGTTAGACTATCCCTACTTCAAAGAAAGGAACACCATAGTGGGTATAGTGAAACTGAGAAAGCAACTAAGCTGTCTAATTAATTAACTCAACATCTATTTATTTGAAAGTAAATTCCACTGAACTCAGATGAAACTTCTAAGTAGACCTGCATAGAATTTTGCTCTGAGTAGAGGAGGCCATCAGTTATTGCCTCCAGGAGAGGCAATAGTAGTTACCTCTATTTCTCCATTCTCTGAGAACTAGAGATTGCCTAGAACAGTCAGATTTGCTTCCCAAACTTTGTGACCCATCAAAGAAGCCCTGGTACAACCATCCCTAAGCCATCCATCCTGCTGTTGTATCCATCTGCAAATCCTATTACCTAAAAAAAGTTCCTGTCCCACGATTAGTGAGACAGTAGTTCCCTTTTCTGTTAAACACTTTAGATAAATTGAATTACTAATGTGCTAATCTGTCCAAGTGGTGTTAACATGATTGGGGAATCAAGAACTGGAGGCCTGAATGAAAACCAAAGTATTCAAAGGTTCAAGGGGTGTGGGACCATTGGAATTCTTCCATGGCTATGAACCACTCTTAAGCCACTCTTAACAGGCTGAACAAAATTCTGTGGACACTGGCCTTTTCACTATCCCATTTGCTCACATCAAACTTGTAGGAGTTGACTGCCAGGGGCCTTGATGGAAATGGAAATCACTGTGCCCTCATCCTCTGCCATGAGGGGGAAATTCTGAACCAGATGTTTGAGAATTTCCCCATCAGTTGCAGGGATGTGATTTGGAGGACCCTGAGGCTTTCTGTGTTACTTTTCTTTTCAGTTTCCAATTGTCTAGCACCGTTAGTAATAACAGTCAGCATTGCATCAAGAGTTTGGCTTTCCCAATAAACTTTGATGAGTTCAGCTTGAGAGGAAACGTCTGGTAAGAAACCATCTACAAAAGAGCCATAAGAGCTTGTGCAGCCATTTCTAATTGTATTGGAATGTCAGAATGCTGTTTGAACACTTTTAAAAGCTGTTCATAATGCTCTTGGATAGTTTCACTAGGTTCTTGTTTACAGGCACTAATTGTAACTGAATCAGAATGCACCAGAAATAGTTTGTCAATAGCATTTAATAAGCCAGTGACAAGTTGTGCAAGATCCCCAGGTTGCAGGACTTGAGTTGGCCAGTGACTGACAAGTTTAAGGCAAGCCACCTGTTCTGTAGTTAAAATCTGTAGCATTAAGAAATTAGTTAACATTCACATATAAACATCTGCATGGTAACATCCAAGATAGCTTGTAATTCCCTTTTAATACTTTACAGATCCTGACTTAGTTTAGGGAACTGCAAAATCATACTGTGCAGGTCACAAAATACCTATGAGGTATGGAGGTATCAATACCCTGATGCAAAATTTGATGCATGGGATACTGAGTCACCCACTCATCATCAGGATGTTTTTGAGGAGGGCAATGACATTGGGGGAGACCAACAGCAAGTGAAGCTGGTGATAAGGCAGGGGGTGTGGTTGGAGGAGGGTTCCACGCATACTCTGTGCTCCACAGGCAAGTATAGGTAGCCAAGTAGGAGAACTTAAAATATCTGCTAGACCACAATATTGTATTGAATCATCCTTACCAGTGGATAATTGAGGATACATATGTGTCATTGGTGCTGGAGAGGGTGACCAGTGCCATCTCTGTACTATGTCCAAACCTCAATTGTGACTGAAAAGGGTCCTGTTAATTTGTTTCCTCTAGTTTCTTCTGTAACTGCAACCCAGCCACCTCCTCAACAACGTTTTAGAGCAAGTTGGAGATTGGACTAAAATTGTCCAGGACAGTTTGATTCAGTGATGCCTCTTGAGGAGGAGGCATACTGCTACCTCCTTCAAGGCTGATGGAATCACCCTCTCTTTCAAAAATCCCAGCACTAACATATGGCCTCAACTGCATGTTATATCTGGAGCTGCCTTCACAAGCCAGGTGTAGGAAGTCATGAAGATGACCTTGGAGAAGGAATCCAGACGTTGTTAGATCAACAACAGCTGCTGAAGTATACATTAAGCCCAGAGGAGAAGTGTGTGAGAAAAGGACTCAGACTCACTCCCCTTGACTCCCTGGGGTATAAGAGGGAGGGAAGGAAAAAAATACAAGTAGATTTATAAGTTTCTGTTACTATAGCCTATCTCAATGAAGTTAAGGTCTTTCTCTGGAGTCGGTTTCCTGATTTAGCCTACTTTGTAGAGCTGACCCCAGAAGGGACAAGGATCTAGTAAAGAGGTGGCCAGGTTAACAGTCCCCAGAAACCTGACCACTTCCTCAGGAATTACCACATCAAACCCTTCCCATATACTCAAGTGCAACTGCCACTCAACTGGACTAGCCCATTTGGAGTTCAGTTCTGAGTGAATCCAAACAACTTTGTTAAATGTCTGGAATGTTCTTCACAGCAGCCTAAAAGATGGTCCTGAGAGTCATCCCTGCCCAACAAGGAGCAGGTAACCTAAAAAAGGAGCACTGGCTGGCAATCAGCAGACACAATAAGCAGAAAATAACTATGTTTCACCTCTCTTATCACCATGGCGCAATCCCTAATAATGGCTCTTACACATGCTCAGTTGGATTCTGTCACTGAATCTTCTTCCAGTGGTGCTCTAGGCATCTGTTCTGATGTTTCATCTCTTAGAGGTCTTCAGAAAACCAATGAACCATCCAAGATCAGTGTATAAAGAGAGACTGCATAGCAGCAATCCAGTCCAAGGCCCTTGTCACTGGTCCATTCCAGGCAGAAACTAAGACCTCAAATGAATAGCCCACCAGATCCTTGGGAAAAAACACAGGTGAGTATCAGCCCCACTAGGTAGACCCAATCAGGAAATCAACTCCACAGGAATGCTAAAATTACCTTTATTGAGATTGGCTATAATAACAGTATCATGCAAGTGTGATTGTGCTGTACCTTCTCCCCTTCTTATACTCCAGTGAATCAAGGAGACATCTGCACAAGCCATTTCCAAGTATCATCTCATTGGTCAGGACTTTAAAAATGTTTAAGTACCTTTTGCCTAGGTAATGGTTCTTGCATATTTCTGTCAAAGTCATCTTCCTTACCACCTTCAGCCAGGTCCTAGCTCCTGGGTAGCACCAATGGGTAAAAAAGGGATCAGAAAATTATCTGATCAAAAGACTGATGGTAATGTCATATGCCTTCAGGTCACATTGCAAGTGCTTGAAAGCAAAAAACAAATCTAGTGTACAACCTCTGGTATGTGTTGAGTCCTCAATAATTTGTGCCTTGGTGACCATTTATTCCTAAGCTGACCTAGACCCAACACCACCCAGAAGCGAGTTAAAATTCCCAAGGACTATCAGCCTTGGGGACTCAACTTCCCACCCAGCAATGGAATCTAGCAGCTCAGGCAGGGATGTTGCTGCACAGCAGGGAGGCCAGTACAACAGCAACACACCAATTGCTCTCTAGAGTCCAATTTTAGCCATAAGTTCTCACATCCAATTATCTGTGGTGCGGACTTCCTAAAAACCATCAACGCCTCCCAAATGAAACACCCACCACTCCTCTCCTGCCCTGGAGTGGTGGCTGATGCCAAATGTGGAACTTGGGGGAGCACATCTCTGGGAGCAGAACCCTCCCCTCCAAGCCCACCCTGATCTCAATTATGCAACCCAGATCTGCTGACTTCTCCCACAGTCTAGTCATGGATAAGGAAGATGTTATTACATACTGGCCTGCCTTTTCATAGCAGCAGACAGAGACCAGGGCCACGAAGGATCTAATGACCTAGCTTGAGGGATGAACACTGAGGTCTGGCAGGCAGGCACAATCCCAGCCACTGAGATCATTTTACTTTACTGAGATTGTTCTACTTTATTGAGGCAGGACTGGACAGGAAGTTGACAAGGGCAAGGGCAAGATAATAAGAATGAAATTGTTCTTACTGTATATGATCCTATTTCCCCAACTAATTACAGACCATTACTTCTGAATCCATTTCTGATACCACATTGTAGAATAAGGATTCTGTGCCCAAGCAATAAAGAAGGCCAACAGGTGAAGAGAAAAAAAATATTCAGCAACGATCATTGGATCTGTTCCATAGCAGCAAATATCAGGATGGTGATAGTACAGTACTTATAAACATGCCTAGCAGAATGTGCCATGTCTCATGAGTTTATTGTATGTTTTGCTTTATATGGTTAAGCTTTATATATCCAAAGTTACATTGTTCCTTTTATGGTCTTTACAATATCCTGACACACACACTGCTGTTTGGTTTCCTTGTATCTGACCTGTCCATTTAGAGTTAATGGAAAAAGGCCTTTTAGTAGTTCCTACAATACGAAAGACATACAGAGTTCCATATATAATATGATGCATATTAGTCAAGAATCAGGCAACAAATACTCCCCAGATCCCTGCGGAGAATATGTCAGTGGGGTTGAATCTTCACTTTATCCATGAAGGGACCGACAACATAAGACGCTGAAAAATTGGTGGATGTGAATAAATCAGTATGGAGAGTTTTTCTTAAAATTTACTGACCAACTGAAGATTAATCAGTTCCTCTGAACTAGAATTGCATAAGAATCAACATTGTATTTCCCTGCAGTTTTGGTAAAAACGACTCAGCTGCTAAAATCAGCAAACCTATACTATACTAATGTCATTGTCCAGAATAATGCCAGCAATCAAGAAGAGATTGCGTCTGAACAGCATCCTTCTAATAATCACTTTGGGATTCATCATTACATTTAAAAAACCTTCAAGATTTGCATGTATGTATGTGCATGCTGAAAAAAATAGCATACAGTATAATATCAAATATCCCTAACTGAAGAAAACCAATGTAAAGAAAGAAGGTAAATGTTCGATTATTTGGCAAGATGGATCTGTTTCTACATGGAGTACTACCATTACAGGTTCTCATGGTGAGGAGAACAGATGAGAAGATGTAAAAATGCACAGCAATGCACTCTCCTTGATCAGGTCTTAGCCTTCAGCTATTTCTGTCAAGTCACTACATTTAGCATGTAGCAGTCTAGACTGGAAATTCATACACAGGACCAAATAGATAGTTGTGTTCCTTGGCTTGATTTTGTACCTGCTTCCTACTCCTTAAAATTCTGTCACAGTTAAGAAAGCCAATCATCTGGGTGTGGTTTCTGGAAGAGAGGAGAAACTGCTTGTAGAAAAAATTATGGATGCAATGGCGTGCAAAGATAATTGAATCCAGATTGCAATCACTAATACATGCTAAACAATAGTGATGTGTCAGAGGTATCCAAACACTCAATCAGTAACTAAGGATGAACTCTACTCCAAATCAACATTCAGCTCCAGTGATCTATTAGGATGACAGCATTTTTATCTCAGTTTGTCTTCTATATTTCAGGGCTTTTTAAACAATAACCGCATTTGCACCTGAAGGATCAGGTTCGGGATAGATCATCATGGAGAAAATCTATCTATGTGGTTGCTGGAGTCAGCGCCAACTTGGTGTCATCTAATCAATACTTGCACAATGTGGTAAATCCTAAGGCTTGTATAGAGTTACTGATTCTTGCCCCCAAGCTATTGAAGGATATGCCATGCTTTTGGTATCTGTAAGATTAATTGTGTGATTAAAGCGGAAAATACTTGCTCCTTCTGATGGGAACTAACCACAGAAAGTAGTCATGACTCTTTCCAGAAGCCAGAAATATAATGTGTGTGTTGTGTGTGTCTCGTATGTTTGGACCACAAACTTAAACTGTCTTTTCCATAACACTTTTCATTTAGAAAAGATGCCCAGAATGACCCTCTTCAGTTTATTCTAGGTTTCATGAAGGTTTAAAAAACAATAAGGATTTTGAAAAAATTGAATCCAAGGAAGATGTCATCCATGTCTATGCCAGGACTCAAAACTCAGACTCAGTCATAAGCGGTGGTGTACTAACTGGTAGTGCTAACACAATTTTCATGTGCAGAAAGGACAACAGAACAAGATTAGATGGCTCCACTTGCTGAGACAATAAACTACACAGCAATAAAACTTTAGGGTTAGAAACCTTATCCAATCTTTTGACTCTGTTTTTTATATATTCTTGTGATGTGGGCCTTTAATAGGAAAAAATAAGTGGCTGGAAGATTGAACATCTCTTCCAATAGTATTACTGAGAGAAAGTGCCTTATTTTGGAGGAGCTACAGTACTTAGCATGGTTATAGTATTGGACCAGGACCACAGACAGAAGTCCACATTCAGCTACAAGGTGACTTTGGAGTGGCCACTATTTTTCAGCCAAATTTCTCCCACAAAGCTTTGTTGTGTGGATAAAATGGGATTTCTGGAAGGCCAATAGGATTGGGGCTAATCTCACCATGGGGGGAATGATGTTCCAGAGGACAGGTGCCACGGCAGAAAAGGCTTGTCTCCTGAGTCCTGTCAGATGGAACTCTTTAGCAAACCGGACCCATAACCTGCCCCTCCTGCTGGACCTGATGATTCGGTATGATTAGGTATGAACCAGATCACTATGGTCCATTCAGTAAACCCTGGTCAAAATGAATGGTTTACTCTCATGCGTGAATATAAGTATGCAGAATATTCCAGTTATAATAGCTAGCATCTTTTAAATAGGGCTAAAAACTAGAATATAGAAAGCCTCTGTTTGGAGCTAGGGACGATACTAAGTTAGAATAGACCAACTTTCCTCAAGGCAGCTGAAAGGGTTCTAGAGTAGCTGACCAGCTAAGATATGCCTTACTGGTCAGCCCCAAGTCACATCTATTTCCCTTTTAGGTTGCACCCATTTCACCCACTAGGAAGCAGCTACACAGTATTTTTGATGTACCTCTAAAGCAGTTCCTGGCTATGCACGTCGTATGGGCCCAACACCAAAAACCTAGAAAGGGGTCTAGTTCTCTGTCATGTGTACACACTGTTGGAATAACAACAGCAGATCGCATCAAGGAGCAAACTAATAGCAGGGGTCATCCAAGATGCAAGCCTAATTTTAGAAGTTCTGCACTTATGTAGCCTAGCAACCAGCTGGCACTGGGGAAATCTGTGCTGAGTTTCTTGGGGATATAATGTAGTCTGTTGTATTTTGTGTGTCTTGCTCTCAAGAATCTCTTGATTCTAATTTGCTATGTTTCCAGATGACTCTTTTTCTATTGCTTTAGTCATGTAGAGTTTTTGGCTGTACTGAATCTGTTTTAATTTTGAACCAAGTAAGGTTTGCCAAGTTCTTAACCTATTCAATACGCTCTGTTTATTCAGAGTCAGATAAAACACGGGGTGACTTATACTAAGGACTTTCAGTGTATTACTTTCCTTTTATGCTACAGCATCTTTCTTTTGAATGTCCCACAATTATGCCAATAACTTCAAATAATCAATGGCAATGTTGTTTAGAGAACCAAAAGCTATCTCTAGAAAAGAAAATGCAGCTGCATTTTAGACCAACTGTAGCTTCTGAATTATCTTCAAGAGCAGTTCCAGGTGGAGTGAATTATAGTGCTCTAAATGTGAGATGACAAGGTCTTGAATGACCACCAGTAAAGCCTCCTTGTTCAGAAAAAGTCACAGCTGCTACATGAATACATAAGCTACATAAGCTGGGCAGAGACTTCTCCTGATCTTCCAGGGGAAGAAGTGAGTCCATGAGGACTCCCAGATTGTAAAATGCTCTCAACAGGGAGCAGAACCCATCTAGAATCAAAGTTGGAATTCTTCTGGAAGCAGAGGGTTAATAACTTGCTGGGATTAAACCTAAACCTGTTTCTCCCCATCCAGACCCTAACAGCCTCCAGGCATCAGGTCATCTCCTAATTAATCAACTCTATTAACTGGTTTTAAATCAATTTAAAAGTGTCCTGAATTAAAGGGTGACAAACCAAAACAATAGCTCTAGTTCTTTTAAGACAAAGTATGTTATCTTTGCCTGGCTTCCTCTAGTTCATACCTTGGTTGAAACATATTCACATTCTCAAATTCATAGAGTGACATAGCAGCGTGTGAGTCAAAAACTTGCACCTGACAAGTGGAATAATTTCCATGACTTTCTTGAACAACATGACCATATATACTTCATTACTTGGACACAATGAAGGAAACTCAGCATTTTGGGAGTCACAGAATCCCTAATTTCCTAGCAGTGTTAAAGGGGAAGGTCAGCACAAAAACAAAAACAAGGGATATCTAGAGGGAATCAGATGAAAGGACAGCTCTACCATGCATATTATGCAGCTGGCCACTACATTTATTTATTCAAGAATAACCTCATGATAGCCTGATCCAGGTCAGGACCACCATATTTAGAGTGGGGAAATCCAAATTCTTCTCACAGCTCTTTTGGTTAGAAAAATCCATAAATTGGATCCCTAGAAGAATGGAGAGAAGGTGTTTTATAATACTGGAATAAGCAGAGGGAGGGGGCTATGGAAAGAAGTTATGGAAAGGATTTAGTTACCCACACCCCATGCACTGGGCACCAGGTACTTTCAAATAATGGAAAAAAAAAAAAAGCCAACAGCAGTACAATTTTTTATTTTACCTCTTGTGTAGCTTACCTCTTAGGAGAAAGAGCTGAATCTTTGCTTAGCCAATAACCTCTCCAAACACCCACAATTAAAGTGCATGCGAGTGAGCAGAGAGTACACTGAGGAATCTCACACCTCCTTTCATTAGTAGCTCTGTGGGATAAAGGTCAAAATTTCTGTTTCAGAAAGTTCCTTGCACAGTTTAGGACCTGATTTTGTCTGGAGTCTTTTCACAGCAGAGAAACTCAGAGGAACCCAAGCTTGTAGGCATGATGAATAATTCTCCTGACTTTCTTGGTTTCCTCCCTTGATTGATGTTTTACAGCAGGGTTCCTCAACCTTGGCATCTTTAAGACAGGTGGACTTCAACTCCCAGAATTCCCCAGCCAGCCTACAGTATAAAAAATAGTAGGATAAGACTGTCTAAATCATGGCCTGGTGATGAAAAACTAGAGTTGGGGAGGGGTAAACTTGGGGCTACCAGCCTGTCCCATCATGCTATCAGTAAGAATTCTCAATACTGTAGGAGCCAGGAGACTCTCTGCTTCAGAACATTTCTGGAGGGCTGCAATTGACAGCAAGCGGACATTCAGAGCACCATCTCTCCCTAGGGCACCCCTGCTTTTCCTCATCCAAGTTTTAATTATGAGAAAACTTCCGAAGATCAGTTTAGCCTTGAAGTGTCTGCAGATGATTGTTGGTGGAGAAGATTCTTGAATGCAAAAAAAGGTTAGGACTGGCTGACAATACTAAGCTGGAAAGCAAGGGGTTAAACCGCACTGTTGTTTTCACAGGGCTGAGACATTCATCATCACAGACGTGAGAAAACTATTAATGTTTTCTGTTCATCTATGATTAACTGCTTCTGACACAATGGTTGATAGAACTAAACAAGCCAGCTACACTTTGCTTTGTGATCACCTGGCCTGCTTTTGCTCTCTTTTTCCACAAGACAACCCAAGTACGGACAGGTGTTTGCCCTGAATGGCCTTTTCTTTAATGACTTCCATCTTACAGGAGACCTGAACGTTAACATTTGTTATTGTTGTTACATTTAAACGATGGTTCGATTCAAAATGAAATATGATGTAAGCTGAGCATTCCTGTGTCAAAAGAGTAAGGTCATAGTCACCTCTCTGGGTGATTTTCAAGGTTACTTTGACACTATACACTTCAAACCACCTTTGCTAAAGACAAGCTGTAATGTATTTAAAAAATCAACACAGGCAAGAAGACTATTAGATGTACATTTCTTTTCTTTTTTTAAAAAAAAAACAGCTCTTCCATTTGTCATCCTAAAAACTATGCACATTTGCAGCACATTATTTAAAAACTAGGTGAGAGATTACTTTTCCTATCACGTGTTTAATAGAAATGTCAAAAAGCATCAGATTTTGATGAATCCTGAATCCAGATGGGAAGTGGCATATGTTGGGCAGATATTTTGGGACAAGTGAATATGGTGGGGTGGCAACCCTGTTCAGCTTTTGGTCCATAAAAACTCCAGACCTCATTTCTTTCTTTTGTTTTTCCCGTGCTGCAAGACTGGTCTTTAAATAAGTAGCTTTGTCAGCCAGTGGAGAGATGGGGAAAGAGAGCTGGAGAGACGATTGATTGACAGATATCTCTTCAATTCAGGGAAATTGAACTCACAGTCCCAGAATTATGGGTATGGTGTATGATTTAGTTTGTAAAGATATATTTTGCAGGAGTACCACTCATTCTCAGCAGACTTGCAAGGCTGAATGTTAACTATTTTCAGTTGCTGCATTGTGATTTCTGTTATGTATTAATTTTGCCTTCTGTAATTCATGTGGTACACTTACCCCTCCATGCTGAGTATGGTTTATGCCTGGTTCCTCTACTGTTCCAAGCAAGGTTTTGTCTTTTACACCTGACATAGCTTAAACAGAAAGGGAATTTCAAGGAAGGAATCTTTTGAACATTCTCATTCTTCTGTCCTTGTGTTTATGTACATGCATTTAACTCTCCAAAATCTGTTCCACCACATTCAGGATAGAGCAAAAATACTCCTGATGAACATTTTTGCAGCACCTACTGTCTGAAATTTGGCATGAGTGCTCCCCTCAGAAGGGATTGCTCTAGTTGAAATTTTCATCACATTCTGTTCCAAACATTACAATACCCATCACCAACATAGAAGTTTGAAACCCTAATGCTGTACTAATTTTCTTGGAATTTGACTGGCTTCACCCCCACATTCTTTGGAGTGGTGGTGTCTATCTCCACCAACTACCTCCAGCTGGAGGGGTGTGTTACGGGTCCCATCTGTTAAGAGTTCCATCTGACAGGAGCCAGGAGATGAGCCTTTTCTGCTGTGGCTCCCGCCCTCTGGAACATCACTCCCCCTGAGGTGAGATTAGCCTCATCCCTACCAGCCTTCTGGAAAGCCCTTAAAACATAGTTTTTTCCAGAAACCTTGGGGATCCCATGGGAACAGGGAGCCTGCAAGATGGTTGTATTGTGTTTAGAATGTTGTCCATTCTTTCGTAATCTTGGTTTTTATTTATGTCAAATTGTTTTTAATACTGTAATTGTTTCCATTTGTTCTTAACTGTCTGTTTTTGTTGTACATTGCCCAGAGTCACATTTGTGAGATGGGCAGCTATATAAATTTGCTAGATAAATAAATTGTGTTATATATCTATTATATTAACCCTATGTTAATCAGTAGGACAAAATAGTTTAATTAACCTTACTCCAGAGTTGGGTACCAGGACAAAAACTGAATGCAGATATTTCCAAAGCTCCAGATAGCCCAGCCTTGAATATAATCCTGTGGTCTATATATAGTACTAGTGTGGGTGATATATGCCCCAAGGGTAGGAAGCCAACTTGGAGTTCACCTGGTCCAACCTCCTGTGCAGTGCAGGAACGCACTACTACAGCATCCCTGAAGATGACCATCCAACCCCAGTTTAAACATCTCCAGCAAAGAAGCATGAGAAATGCCAAGCTGGAAGAATCGCAAGCTGGAATTAAAATTGCAGGGAGAAACATCAACAACCTCAGATATGCAGATGATACCACCCTAATGGTAGAAAGTGAAGAAGAACTAAAGAGCCTCTTGAGGGTGAAAGAGGAGAGTGCGAAAGCTGGCTTGAAACTCAACATTAAAAAAACTAAGATCATGGCATCTGAATCCATCAATTCCTGGCAAATAGAAGGGGTAGAAATGGAAGCAGTAACTAATTGGCTCTACCACTGCCTGCTGTAGCAGCTTCTCGGCTGCAGGTCTTCAATCCATTTTTCTATTCTCCCTCATTCTCCGCTTGGGTCAGATCTCCCAAATTGCTTCTTAGTCACCTGCAATTCACACCACATTGAATCAGCTGCCAATCTTTGCTTGGGTATTCTTTGCACAAAGCCTCATGCCTGCCGTCCTTCGCCTCTTGCTCCTGAGCAGTCACGACACCAGCCAGGGTATGTGTGTGTCCTAGTTCTTTTCCTTTTCTTTCTCATCTTCTCCCATTTCTCCCTCCCCTCTTTCACATTTTGAAACCCAAAGTGAGGGTCTTTCATATGTTTTGAAGCTAGCTCTCTCTCTGCCCTTCTCAAACTAGCTTCATTTTATTCCCCCTCCCATTGCCTGACCTTTGAGCTGTGGTTGGTTAAACTATAACCTGGAGCCAGCATGTCTAGGATGAAGTACTTCCTATCTCTTTCCAAACTCTGTACTTCTGTTTACCTTCCTGCTCATCTTAGAAGATTCTGTATGCTGCATCCTGCAATCTAGATATTCATCTTAAAACCTTAATCTCTTCCACTTTTCTTGCAAGCCACCAGGTTGCATACAATTTCCCCCCTTCTATTTATCTTTGATCCTTTCCTTTCCTTCCTCTTTGGCAATTTCCTACCTCCCCGCCTCCCATCAAGTCTTTAGCATAGTCTCCACTGACTACATGTACCACCTTGTCACTGGTCTCCCTGTTCCTCAATCCCAAATTTCCTCTGTTCATCATTGTCAAGCCTCCTTTCTTCCTTCCATAAATAAATCTCCCCCAAAATTTACAGTAATCATAAAGCCAGCTTGATGTAGTGGTTAAACTAGGACCTAGACTCAGATTCACTCTAAAACATGGAAACTCATGGGTGACCTCAGGACCAGCCACTCTCTCTTGCTTAACTTCACAGGATTATTGGTGGGATAAAATGAAGGCAGATATATGTGTATGTCACCTTGAGCTCCTGGAGAAAAACAGGGATATAAATCTAAGAGAAAGAAATAACTTTCAGAAGAAAAATCTGCGTAACACTGAAAAGAAAAGGAAAATTAATGAATGTGGAAGGCTAGCATTAAAAGGAATGCTTTTAAATGACACCTAGAATAGAAAGAGAAATGCCCAGTGAATAGGCAGAAGGCAAAAGAACATGAGCTCAAATGCCTAGCATGAGATGAACACTGAAAAGAGCAAAATAATTTAAGGAGGAGGTTTACCTTTACTTTACTGAGTACAACAAGCCCTTGATTGTGTAAATGTGATATTTACACAATGGATATGAAAGAATACCTGATTGTTCTTTTGATGAAATCTTTAAAATGGACAAGCAGCTACAGTAAGACTAGAGTCTGAAAAACATGGTGGCTCAGAATAGGCTGAGAATAGACAAGGACATAAATTGTTGCAATATCTGTTGGAACAGAAAGGCAGGATTAGGAGGACAGGAATCGCCACCAGGTCAAGAAACACCAACCCTTTCTTAGTCATGTAATAAACATACACAAGAGCTCATTATGAAAGCAAAAATAGAAAATGAAAACCTGAATTAATGTCAAATATTAAGGAGACAAAGGTAATGTTATCCAGTGTGCTTAGTGAATTCACCCTTGATGGCAAAGAAGTGAAGGAGTAGTCGATAGTTTTATTTCTTGGGCTTAAGAAGAGAAAAAGATAGGCAGAACGCTTGAGAGGTAAAGAGGAGATGAATCCTATGGATAAGTGACAGTTGTCCTTCTTCTGAAGGAGAAGGACAAGAAAGATCAGAATTTAATGTTTTGCCCAGTGAGAGGGCATGGCAACTTGAAAATAACTTATGAAAATTTGAAAAAAAAGAGAAGAGAAGGCCCATCTCAGTGTTGCTGCAAAGTGGCAACATGGGAGAAGGTTATAGCCTGAAGGTTATAGGTGCCTTGGTGGCTGAACCTCTGAAATCCTTCAACCAAAGAGAATTCCCAATTTCCATGGACTCCAATGAGTACCCCTCAGACCATAAAATATCTTGAGATTGGCATATAACTAGGAACATATCAGTTCATGATACTCCCCTTCAGTGTATCTTCAGCACCACAGGCTACACTCAGATTTGTAGTGAGTTTCCACATTTTTATCCCCACTCCTCCACCTCCATTGAAGAAGTGATGCCTAATGCTCTTCCTAAAGCTAGAGCTATTTTCTTCCCTTCCCTTTCCTTCCTTTTATGCCTCTAGGCTGCTCCATTTGGCTAAAAATGCCAAACGTGGCAGGCAGGCTAAGGGTCAGAGATTGGTTATCCCTAGCTTTAATTATTTTAATGTTCTGATTAAAAAGCATATTTCTCTTCAGCTTGATCCTGTTCCCATAAAGGAATCCAGAAGATAATGGGATATGCTGCATAGCACTTAACATCACAGATATTTAGTCCTTCAGCTAGAGGCAAATAGCCACTGTAAGACAGGTTTTCCAAATGTATGAGGAATGAATGAGGCCCACCATAATGTACGTTGCACTCCTTTCTTCAGTAACAAACACAGTGGAGTGGATCACAGGGAGTAGAAGTCAGTGATCTCTGTGATGGGCGTGGCATAGAAGCTGATGTCTGGTCCCATTTTAAAACTAGTTCCTGAGCCTAATAATGTGGGACTATTGGCATTACAAGATCACTGTTATCAGCTGACTCCTTGTTAATAATAAATACAGCATAGACATAGTAGTTTTTCTTTGTGGGAAGGAAATCTTCCTCCCTCCATTCAGTCTTCCTCCTTCCTCCCCGCCATGCAGTCTTCCTGCCATAATCAAACCACAAGGGGAGAAACTACAATTAGAATGGGCCCAATGCGTAGATTATAATGCAGTGAGAGACATCAAAGTAATAACATTCCTTCCTAGCTGAAGTTTAACTGGAGGTGTCTTTGATCAAATGAGAAAAGATCCTTTCCCCGAAAAGATTACTGTTTCAATCAACAAATGTTAAACAAGCGGAGACCGCAACTCAGCAGGGTGCCTGACTACAGAGCGGCCTTCTTGGAATGCCGGCTAAGTACATTTCCTCAGAATTCCCAAAGGGCTCACTTTCACGTGCTTTTGGAGAACAGCAGCAAAGTTTCCCTATATAAAAGCCTTTAAAAGGAAGATTTAGCGTGGCCACCTCTGACAACTGACTCTGTACGTTGCGCTCTCGGAAATAAACTTTACCTCTGATTCAAGCAACTGCCTGCGTATTTTATTCCCGGCTTGGAAACGAACCTGGTAAGATTTCTTTCTAACATCTTTATTTAAAAAAAGAAATGTTCTGGTAATACAAAAGAAAAGCCCTCCTGGTTCATTCTAAAGATTAAGTCTTCTGTTCCCACAGTTGCCAACCAGATATCTAGGGATGTCCACCAGTAGATAATTCATGCAAGAGCATTACGACATGCATCCTCATGTTCCCAGATATTAGTGCTGAGATACTTACTACCTCAAATGCTGGGAGAAACCATCATTAATAACCTTCAGTAGACAATTATTAATCAATAGTAGTATTGTTGCCAGTGCATTGTGTTCTAATACTTTCTGAAGTTAGAGCACTTCCACACAAGGATTCTACACCAGTTTGAAACAAGTCTTTGGATCTTGATTATCCTTCCATTCCTGTCTCAGTTTTGATCTATTTAGAACTGTAACAAATCAGTCTTTTCTCTGAAGCACTGGATCTGTGGAAGTTGTAGTGGTCTATTTTCCCATCTGTAGGGACTTTTGTCTCATCCTGCCTCCTGGTTCTTCTGGTTTAGCTGACCTAGACAATCTTTCAAGAGAAAAGGTGGCTTGACAGCTTTGCAGAACATGCCCCCCCTTCCCAGAATCTGCTTGTATTTTGTGTGTGTGTGCGTGTGTGTGTGTGTGTAATCAGAAAAATGCATACAAGTGCCCATGAATTAAGGAGGGGTGTGTGTGTGGGTGGGCACTGAAAGCAATTTGATAGATTTCCTTTTTGTGTGAGATGGATATTAAAGTGAGATATGAAAGTGAGATGGATATTAAATTTTAGCTCCTCGTCTGATTGCAGATTTCCTTTATGGGATTAGGGAATAGAAGTGATAGCAATGTGGAAATATGATGTGAATACAGCTATGGATTTCATGACAAAATTTTCCCTCTTCTCTCTGCAGGACATTGTGATGAATTGGGGGAATTTGGCTCAAAGGGAATTAATGGGATTAGAATGATTACAGGATAAAGTTAGTCTTTTTGGTAATTATAGGAAATGCCTAAGAAGGCTAAGAGGTCATTGAAGAAGCTGAATCATAGAAAAAGTTTCATTTTAGAGAAAGGCAAATCTGAGAACATACAGACCACAAAGATGATGTTCCACAAAGCCATGAAACCCTGGCTGTTCTCCCAGACCTTAGGGTAGGATGGACAGAGTCCCTAGTCAGATGAGTTTCTGTTAGTGTATTGGTTGTGCATATGCTAACTTGTTCATTTTTATTGTTAGCTGTTCATATTGTAAGCCGCCTAGAATCATTTTGGAATCAGGTGGTGTCTAAAGCTAATAAAATAAATACATATCACTTTGGAAGCATTTTACCATATGAGAATACAGAGCAGTGAACTTTGGGTGCTTGGTCTGGTTGTTTGTGAATAGGTACATGATACAAAAGATCTGGAAACTTTATTATTTCCACTGAATGGAAAGCCATCTAAGATGTAACCCTGATATTTGTCACAGCTCAGAGATGTGGATTTCATATAATGCTCCCCTAAAGATGTGCTGTATCTGTCAAATCTGCCATTTCTCCCTGTTCTTTAGAACTTTCTTATAGCAGTTTTGTATTACAGGAGGACATCAGTTATGCAGAAGAAAGCAGATTCTCAATACAAACTTTCAAAGCAACGCTGAGCTTGCTGAAAAGAATGAACAAACACGGGCTGCTGCAATATTCTAATAATTCAATCGAAATGACACATGTTGAAGAATGTCCTTCTTATTATACAAATGCATAATGCAGTCAATCACATCAAGTATGCTGATAATATCCAGCTATTATTTTAACCCCTGGCCAGCCAAGCAATGCCATTGAGGTTCTCAGTGTCTGGAGGCTGTGTGGGTCTGTGGAGGAACAGACTCAGACTCAACACTAGCAAGACCAAGTGACCTTTGAGGCTATCTAGATCCAGAGACTTTCCATCCTTGATTCTGGGCAGACTCATACTGCCTCAGTTTGACCCATTGTGAAATTTGGGGATCCTTCTAGACTCACAACTCCTGTTTGAAGAGCAGGGAGCAGCTGTGGCCTGGAGGGTCTTTGCACAAATCTATTTTATGTATCCACTGCACCCATTCCTGAATTGGGAGGTCC
The DNA here is from genome assembly GCA_030867105.1 of Liasis olivaceus. Taxonomy (NCBI): domain Eukaryota; kingdom Metazoa; phylum Chordata; class Lepidosauria; order Squamata; family Pythonidae; genus Liasis; species Liasis olivaceus. The sequence goes on along the minus strand of CM061348.1, from coordinate 25,586,064 downwards.
TACTCACAGTCATTCATGTTACCTGGATTACTGCAGTGCATTCTACACTGGGCTGCCCTTAAAGACCATTAGGAAGCTATAGATCATCCAGAATGCAGCAGTATGGATAGTTATGGGCATACCTCAGTATGCATATATAACATGCTACTTTGCAAGCCACCTTGGTTACCAGTTGGCTTCCAGGTACAATTCAATGTGCTGGTAATTACTTAAAGCCCTTCATGGCACAGAATCTCATTATTTGCAGGATCACCTATCTCTAATAAACTTCTGCACTTCTGATAAGATCTGACAGACCTGGCATGTTCTGGGTCTTGTCACTTATGCAGTGTCATATGGTTGGATCAGCAGATACCTCTTCCTTGTCGCCACATCTCCCCTATGGAATACCATTTCCCTGAGATCTGGCCTCTGGTGCCAATATGTGCTAGGAAACATGATGTCCTAAAGTTGGTTGAAGTTTGGGCCCATAGGCCTATTTGTTGTTGGAAAGCCTTCTCTAAACTGGCACCTTCCAGATGCATTGGGACTAAAACTCCAGTTTTTAGGAGTGAGGTGGTAGGGAGAAACTCAACTGAGCTTTAGACATTACAAAGAGAAGAAGTATTGAACTTTGCAGAAATCTCATTCCTCTTCCAAGGGTGTTTCTTACTGGGCTTCTGGTGGAGGGGTATCACACTGGATCCTGCCTAGCTATTTCAGGCAGCCCAAGTGTGATGCTCTTCTACTTCTTGGGGAGTGGCAAGCCTGGAGCAGGACCCAGCAAGACACTCCCTTTCAGAAGAGTGGGAGGACTAGGCAAGAGTTCCTTGAACGTGATCACTGGTGGGGTCCTCAGGAGCAAGTTGGGGCTGTGAGCATGAATGCCGCCAAAGAACAGCACTGGCACGTGGATCCCACGCACAGCCTGGTCCAGCACTAATAGCTCAGCAAAGGCATCCTGCATCCAGGCAGAGCAAGAATGAGTATGGCCCTCTTCAGATTTGCTCATGATACTCCAGGGCATTGCAACCTCTAGTTTAAGAACCCCTGCTATAACCTAAACCTGCTGACCTGATGCTTTCCCAATGAGTCAAAACTACAGTTCCCAGAATTCCTAATTCTTGACTGATAATGAATCCTCAGAGTTATAGTTCAGTACAAGGGCATCAGGCTTGAAAAACTGCAATCTGAATTTATTCTTTTTACCAGCTGCTTCATGTGTGTCCCCACATTTCCTGCCAGCCCATTTCCTGTCTTATTTTTTGTGCAATTTATTATATCTACTTAGATTTTAAAGGTGGTAAAGGCCTATACCAGTTGCGTATAAGAATTTTCTTCTGTAAATCACTGCCTTTAATATTAAATTAAGTTTCTCATAAATATTCTTTCTAGGCTGACATGGGATTAGAGTCAAGCTGCTTTATTTTGGTGCTTGGTTTAATTAGTTTCCTTTTATGTCTGAGTCATTCTCACAAATTCATTATTTACAGTTTAGCATCTCCAGTAATTCAAAGCCATGTTGATGTGGAGAAAATAAAGGAAGATAAATGCAGGTCAAACATCTGGAGAAGTTCCAATTAATAATTACCATTTGCATTGTTTTGAAAATATTCCAAAATTTATATGGTGACTGATGGGTGCTTTATCTGAATCGATTTTTTATTGTCTTGCTGATTCAAATTAGAAGAAGATTATTGTCACTGTGAGATAGACTGCTCTGCTTAGGAGGATGAGCTCTTAATGCATCTGATATGCAAGAGGTCAATGGGCTCAGCTAGTAGCAGATATATTGAGACACATTTTCAGAAACTATTTTTCCTGGAAAATTTGCAAACCATTTCTTAGCTGACATGAGTTAATCTTCTCCATGTTTACAGTTTTACAGTAGTTGGTTTCAAGTCGAGTCACTTTTCTTGCAGCAATGCTGAAATGGTTTGCCACTACCTTTTCCTGGGACGGTGGTGGTGGTGGTGGTTTTTAATTTATTTATCCGTCAGCCATGAGATATCCTGGGATCGCCCATCCAAGTATTAACTATGTCCAACTCTGCTTAGCCCAGATAGAATTGGCCAAGTGCTGCCACTTGCTGAGAAAGTTTACAATATAAAGAGTAAAGTTCAGAATCAAATTTTAAAAAACCTCCTAAAATGTAAATTACTTAAAATTAGGAAAGACAGAATATAATTGCATATATATAATAGCAGCAAAGTACAGCAAATAATTTTACAGTGAAAGATCAGAGAGAAGAAATGTAAGCCTTTTGGCCCAGGAAATAATGCCAAACAGTTGGGTCATCACAGAGAAGCTTGGTGACCCATCCATCTACTTATAGGAGCCATCTGTACTGGAAGCAATATTTGGAAACTTGGTTGCATATCCCTTTCATATACAATTGTTATGAAAGGGATATGGGTATAGAAATGGGAAAGTAGATTAAGAGAAGAAGAAGAGAAGGATAGTGCAGCAGATTTAATTCTAGCTGTGGTTGATCATTCCCCTGGTATTTCCAAATGAATGCAGGGTGTTGCATGAGTTTATTTAAGATACATGGAACTGGAGAACTACCAGGACTTCCCTGCTCTCTTTTCTTAGGAATTTGGCAACTAAGCAACACTATAGATGCACTTCTGATTTAGTGCATCCAGACGCATCAAGCTTCATTTTAGTGGTTCTGCTATGGCTGGTGGGGTTCCTCTAGGGTCACTGGTAGCTCCATTTCCAATGTTAAGGGGAGTAGGGATATCCTTGTGCAGACTGGATGTGAACTGCAGATTCATATTGTTTTTTTGGATGAAGACAACAACGGAGAGCCAATGAGGTATCATAGCTGGAATGCTGGACTGGGATTAAGGAGAACCGGGTCTGAGCTGGTCGCCGGGTTTCAGTTTTGCTTAGCTTATAGATCTGTTGTATGTGTAAAATAGGGAATCATGCAAATATATGGACATGCAGTGCATGTATGAAGCTGTTAAGACAGAAAGCTGGACTGTAAACTCTGGGGTGGGTTGCCAGGATAGCATTAAAAAACATTCTATTTCACCATTTTCAATATCAGAAGTTTTTCTGCTAAAGATTTTTATTGTTAATGCTCAGCTGTTATCTTCAGAACTGGCATCTTATCAGAGCTGCAAATTTTACTGAAAATCTGCTCTTGATACTCTAATCCAGGCTTTCCCCATCTGTTGGTCTGCCAGGGTGCTGAGCTATTATTCTCATTATTCCCAGCCAGTGCTCTGATGCTCCCTTCCTCATTGGCCATTGGCCAGGATGCTATGGGAACTTCAGTCTAGCATGCTGGGATGGGAGAGGCTGTGCTCTCTCTTAGAACTGGGGTCTCCAGTGAGATGCCAACGTGCTCCCAAATACTCCCATTCATAATCTGCAAAAAGGACTTAATTTGGAAATGGTAAAGCTGGCACGGTCTCAAGGGAAGGTTGTAGTCCTTTGTAGTCGCTGTGTCTCTAAGGTTATGGTTCATGTTTTCACCATCTGTCTTTTCCTTCAGTCCTGTGTATTTCTCTCATAGACTCCACAGCCACAAGAGCAATCTAGAAAGATTGCAGATCAAGAATGGTCTGAAACACCAGGCAGCTGCCATTTCATCTGAAGAGCCCATCTGCAGATTAGCACCACTTTCTCTTCACCCAGTCAGAATCCACTCAGTGGCCTAGTTCATCCCAAAGCTATAAATTCCTTGCTAAGTGCGATGGAATGGAATTATGAAGGCCAGGCTCAGGGAGAAAAACATTTTCTTACATCTCCTGAGGAGCGTGGGAGATACAAGAGGATGAGACTGGCACCTCCCTGAGGAATTCACAATGGGAAGATTGATGTCAGGTCTAGCCCAAGGAACTCCAAGAGACCATGTAAATTCAGTCCAGCTATGTTTATTAGCTACAACCTCTATCAAGAGTCTTCCCAGACTGAAACCCCAACTCCCAAGTAATGCCAGCCACAACATTGTGAATTCCTCAGAGAGGTGCCAGTCTCATCCTCTTGTATCTCCCACGCCCTTCAGGAGATGTAAGAAAATGTTTTTCTCCCTGAGTCTGACCTTCATAATTCCATTCCATCACACTAAGGTTGTTTTCCAGACTTATGGATAGCACCATTTGGTTATTTGTGGCATTTTTTTTTTAGAAGTTCAAAGATCTTTCCTTGAGTAAGAAGTTCATTATGCATTATAATTTATTCAGCAAAGCCTCCCCCACCTCCATTGGTTCCATTAGAAATGTTTGGCCTTTTAGAGATTAATAAAATAAAGAAAAAGGCAGGACTGAAGCAGAGCCACAGGCCGTTCAGCTGAAGAGGATTTTTAACACGTAGTATCTGTCGCAAGCCATTTTCCCTTCTAAGCTTGCAATGCATCCTACAAATGGAAATTGAAATGCTATTGCTTGACTCAGCCCTTTAAAATGGAAAGCTGAGAAAACAAAGGAGGTTGTTTGAAATACATGTTAAGACTATGTCAGCGCCAGGTGTATCACACAGAAGACTGAAAGCCTAAGAAATTCAATCTTTGCAAATTCAGATGTACACCAGCCTGAGCCACACCTTTCAGATCAGAACATACTTACTGATGAACTTCTCACTTTCCAAATGTTCTAACACAGTTCTCTGTTTGAGAAAAAAACATTTAGCATTGCATATATTTCGAGAACGCTGTTTTTAAAATACTTTTTTAATTCAACAGTTTAAATACAGTTCATGGGAAAATGAGAAAGAAATATGCTTATGAGTGAAATGAAATTTTTCAGGGTGGAAATAAATTAATTCTTCCTTCCCACATATATTTATCTTCCTTCCTTCCTTCCTTCCTTCCTTCCTTCCTTCCTTCCTTCCTTCCTTCCTTCCTTCCTTCCTTCCTTCCTTCCTTCCTTCCTTCCTCCCTCCCTCCCTCCCTCCCTCCCTCCCTCCCTCCCTTCTTCCTTCCTTCCTTCCTTCCTTCCTTCCTTCCTTCCTTCCTTCCTTCCTTCCTTCCTTCCTTTCTTCCTTCCTTTCTTCCTTTCTTTCATCTCTGAGCAAAACTACAGTAGTTAAAGCTGTAGGAAAGCACCAGTCCATAAAAGGGAATGGCAAATTAGTCCATTTTAATCCTGTGTCAAAGCCTGTCTTCCAATTTCTCACAATTTTTTTTTCCTGCAAAAGTAGGTCCTACATTTTTGTAAACACATTCTCAAGGAACGTTGGAATATCATTATGAGGTGTTTTGACAGCACTTTATTGTTGTTCAGTATAATTTGTATTTTTTGCTTTCTTTTGCACATTTCTCCATCAATCTGAATCTTCCGACTTACTGAAGGAATAAAGCATGTGGAGAAAGTTCTTTCATGATGCCTTCTCATAGGCTTTAACTGAAATGGGGGAAGCCAGGGAGGTTGCAGGGCACTGGAGTGATGATTCTGCACTTCTTGGCCATTGGATGACCACAACATGTCCAAAAGCCACCCATAACACCCATAAGGATATTGCTGAATTTCTTTCTTCTCTGGGAGGAGATAACAAATTCAAGGAAAAGAAAGTCTCTGCTATATTGAGCTTGATTTCATGGATGTGTCTGTGTATTTTTCTTGGCAATTATAAAGAAGTGGCCCATAGCAGGAGCCTGCCTTCTACCAAGATGTTTTTTGGGTCCCCACAGTACTCAGTACCCTGGACTTCACATGAGTGGGAAACCACAGGGAAATCCCAAGGCTGTAGACTAGAGTGGGAGGTCAAATCATCATCATCATCATCATCATCATCATCATCATCATCATCATCTTGAAAGAAGGCAAGGGTAGCCATGCTTGGCTCTTTCAAGATCAGCAAAAGTCAGTGAATACTGCTGCCTGCTATAACTAAAGTGAAGGAAAATTAAATTGCAAGACAAATTTAAAAATGAATTTTCTTGATACCACATTAGCTTGAATGTACATATCTACATACTGATAATTGTAATGGATAGGACAAAATATACACACAGACACAGGCACATTTGATTCAGCTGGCATGATTTTATAAGCAAGCAGTAAAAGTACTTCATATCCTCTAGACTTCTTTCAGGCTGTCAATAAGCATGAAGCCATGAATTATCTCCTGAGCTGGCAGTGACTAACCAGGAAGGAATCTTGGCATCGTAATGGATAGTCAATGAAAATGTCAATCTAGGGTACGAATGCTGTTGAAAATGAAAAGAAAAGGTAATCTTCACATTTGGAAACAACATCAGGAATGGAAGTGAAAATAGATCAGCCTATAGAGCAATTCCCTTATAAAAACCCTACAGAAGGAACACATCTGGAATATTGTAAAGTTGGGAAATGGGCAAAAAGAGCAACCCAAATTATTAGGTAGATAAAGCATTTCCCTTGAAAGATAAAGCTCCAGGCTGTGGGGCTTTAGCTTGGAGTGAAGGTGCATAAGGGAAGATGTGATGGAGGAAGAAAAGAGCATGCATAGTACGGAAAACGTTTTTGTCCCTGCCACATAATGATAAATCTTGGGCCATCAGTCAAACTTAAAAGCAAGAAAATTCAGAAATGATAAGATGAAACACTTATTTACACAGCATTTACACTCCTTTAAACTGTGGAATTGGCTTCCATATTCAGTGGTCACTCATCTACAGATGGTTTTAAAAAGGGAGAGACACATTCATGAAAGATCAGGCTATGAATGGCTATTAGTCTGGATGGCTTGGATCACAGGCCAGACTCCTTCATTATCAGCCACTACACAGCAACAGCGAGAGATGCTACTGTCCTTCTGTCCATGGCATGAGCATCTATTTGGCAACTCTGTGCAGAAGAACACCAAATGAAATGGGCCCTTCATTGCCCAGTACAGACAAGCTCTTATGATCTTGCTTCCATTTTTCTATTCTTTCCCTTAATTCTCTTCCTCCAATTTATGCTCTCCACCATTGCTAAACATAAGCTTTCTGCCACAGAAATTGTTTTTATGTTTTGTATTGAGCCAAGCTGACAACTGGTATTTTATAAAGCAATGTATTTCTCATAGGCTTCTCTGTGAAATTGTCAAGAAATGAAGACTGCAAAATATGGAACACAAGATGATCAGTTGTGGAGTTCAGTGTGCTGTTGTTTATCTACACACAGTACCCCTTTCCAGGCATCACTCTTAGGATATATTTCTGCTGAAATTCAGAATCCCCAATCCTCCATGTATTAAGCAATTGTTTTCTTTTAGCTCTCCTTGCTGCAGCCAAACATACACTGTACAGTTATTCTCCTTGGTCAATACCTGGTATCTCCCCACCTAGTCTAGGAAGTCTGCTTTGTAGTCTTAAAGCTGCAGACCTACATGGGCTTCCTTAGGAATATGTCCCACATTGAACTCTGTGGAAATTTCATCTAATCCATGCTGCTATGCACAGGATGGTGTTAGCTGTTATTACCTTATACTTTCTCTCATTTACTGCTTCTTAAATTCACACAGAAGCCTGAAATGCATGATCTGTTGTCTAACCACAAAATAATTCCCAATGCAACCAGAGGTTAGATCTTGTATGATTATAACTCCCAGAGAATAAATGAAGATTCCAAGAATCTTGCATGTAAGTGTGCTAGGAAGCTCTGCTAACTCTCTCATGTCCCCTTCCCCAAAAAACCCAGTGATCTGAAGCAACCAAGCTCATCAATCCACAAGACCAATCCATAAATGGTCTTCAGGGCCATGCCAAGTTTGGCACTCCAGAAAAGCAAATGCTTCAGGTAATGTTAGCCAGTATGTTTACCGGCCATGTCCCCTCTTCCCAACTTATGTTCTTCTCCCCATAAAGGGGAAATGAGGAGTGGCTGGCCATGCCACGGATTCCCTCCCTTCCTCCACAAGCCTGAAAAGAGCCTCCAAAGTTACCCCTAGTACTAAAGCTCATGCAGAGATCCCAGCGCCCTGAGAATTGCATTTGGAAGTCTCATCGGTGAGGACAACATGAGGAAAAGGAGGGTTGGGTTCAGCATTTTGGGTTTGTTGTTGTTGTTACACTCCATTGAGTCAATTCTGGCTCCTGGGGAGGGATAAATGTCAGCCCTTCAAGGTAGACCAGACTAGGAAATCAAAGTCTGAATGTACTTCCCCCCACCCCCCTCCCTTTATCTTTGTGAGAACTAGGGAGGATCATCTGAGATGCTTATTCAGGTTACAGTTGTGGCCCAGACTCAGATTTCTTTTATCTGACCACTGTCTTAGTTGCAGCTCTTCCTCCTGTTCCTCAAGATTCTTCCTTCTGCCCATTGCATCAGGTCCCTGCAGTTGTCTTTGCAATGTTTTCAGAAGTTACTTGCCAGTACCTTCTTCCTAGAGCTGAGAGAGAGTGACTGGGCCACAGTCCCTCAACCAGCTTCTGTGCTTGAGGCAGGATTGGGATTCATCATTCCGAACTTCTAATCCAGGACCTTAACCACTAGACCAACCCAGCTCTCAGCACTCCAGGTATGCTTTGCAAAACCCATGAATGGTGGTGTGGCAGAGCTCACATACACATAAACGCATTTGACCGTGTGAGATTTCTATGAAGCAACTTTGTCCTTGCCAGTTCTTGCATCCAAGAAGAGAAAGCTCAAAATGTCAAAGAAAGGAATGAGCATACTGGTTCCTCTTGCTGAGGCAAATCACAGCTTAGCTACTGGCATAGAAGCTGGAACACTTTCTAAAAGAATGCTTCATGAGTAATTGGCTTTGTGAGCTGGCAAAGGAGCCAGGTGCACGAATATCTTTCAGCAGGGGTACAACTGAAAAACATGTTTTAGCTTTGATCGTTGTTGGCAGTTGCGAGGAATATTTCAGAGTATTTCACATGGCAGCATCTCTTTTTTAAAAAAGAAGTTGATGTGTGGTGAGGTCTATTAGTCTAAATTTGTTCTTGATATGCCATGAAACCTATTTCTAGTTTTTCTTACTGAGAAAAGACACTTTGGTTAAATTTCTGCTTTTCATATTAAAAGCATTTTTTTTAGTCGCTTTGAGTCAGTCTTGACTCCTGGTGACTGCCTGGACAAGTCCCTGCAGTTTTCTTGGCAAGATTTCAGAAGTAGTTTGCCCTCGCCTCCTTCTTCCTAGGGCTGAGAGGGAGGGACTGGCCCAAGGTCACCCATCTGGCTTCATGCCTACAGTGGGACTAGAACTCCCAGTCTTCAGGTTTCTAGCCCGATGCCTTAACCACTACACCAGATTGGCTCTCTTAAAAGCATAATCTCTGTCAAACTTACTTTTATCACTGGGTGTATTAAGGTTTTCCTTTATTTATTTATTTATTCCTATGGGTTGCTATAGATTAGCAATCATACTTACCCTATTGGATCCATCCAGATGGCACAGTTTCTGGTGTCTCTTTGCTGCCATCTACTGGTCGTCCAATCCTAGGTAAGTTACGGCAACCCTAGGTAAGTAAAGCTATTGGGGTGGTGGGGCATTCTCAAATAATGCCTCTTAAGACATGACAAAGGACAGCTGATAGCCTGGAACCTTCTAGCATGAGTTATTTCACTGGAAATAAGATGGCTCAAGGCAGCATCAATGCCAAACAAAGGTATTCCTTTTCCTTCCCCACTTGATCTGCTTTGAATAGGAAGCCCCTTTGCTTTTGCAGAAAGCCTTATAGTCTCATGGCTCTCATTGTATATCTGCTGCCACACGATCTCTTGATATGCTCAGCCAGCTTGTATCTATCTAGAGATAACCCTATTTTAAAAACAAGTTTACAAACCTCCAGTGACCTCCTGTCAGGAAAACTGAACTGTAGCAAGTACGAAATCTCTGAGTTTTTGATTATCTTATTTTGAAGTAAACATAACAACATGTTTTTGAAGTAAACATAACAATATGTTTTTGATTATCTTATTTTGAAGTGTACATAACAATATGGTAGCTACATAAAGAGAAGTGAAATGAAACTTTGAGGAGCTTCCTCGTTCTGGCTGGCAAAAAGACAGGCTGTTAGAGGTAAAAGTCATAAATTATGGTCAGTAGCAATCCTCAAGTGATGCTTCAAATTGCTTGACTTCTAAGGAGGCTGGTGACTGTTCAGGTTTGGACAAATTTGCCCACTAAATCTTTGATCATTTCGAAAATCCTCCTCCTGGGTTTAATGGGCAGTAATTCTCAGAAATCAGGCAGGCATTGTCAGTAGCTTATCCTCTTTAACTGCTATATGGTATAGCCATGGGAAATAATGGGGCTCAAGGTAAGCTTTTCATATTCTTATTTGAATCTTTTAGGCTGTTCTCCATTGAACAGCTTATGATTTGTACCTACCTCTAAGTGGATACATTCTGTCTTCCTTTAAAAAGAACTTAACAGGTAACAGCATATGCCTTACTTGAAGGCTTAATGGGGAGCAGCAAGGGAGAACATGAACCCTAATTCCCCCAGCAGTTAGGCCTCTAGTAGTTTCATAAGCCTCCAGCTTTATTGCCTTTTGTAGACAAAACAGTAACTTGGAGCTACAGTGATGTCAGATTCAGCCCAAAGAACTCCACGAGACAATGCAAATACAGTTCTGTTGCGTTTATTAGCTTCCACCTCAAGACAGAATCTCACCAGACTGAACCCAAGTTCCCAAGCCAGCCAGCCACAACACCGTGAATTCCTTAGGGAGGTGCCAGCCTCATCTTCTTGAACTTCCCACGCTCCTGTTAGGGGCTAAGAACACGCTTATCTCCCTGAGCATGGCCTTCATAAGTCCATTCCATCACAAGTGGCTATGTAATACTGAAGATAAATGCAAAGGACAAATGTGTTTGAACAGAGACTTTGATCCTCTCTAATAGTACCTCACCTAATATTTTTAATTGCAACATCACAGTGATAGCTCTTACTGTATATCTGAATTTATGTATTTAATTCTGGCATAAAGGGACGAAATCTTAAATGATGTTTTGAAGACACTTTTATTTTAATTTGCCCTAAGTTTTTCCTAATTACTCTCACAATCAATGCATTGTTGCCTTGCATATTATCTCTCATATTACTTTTTAATCTGAAATAAAGCTACAAGATCTAGGATAAATTGAAAGTACAGAATTATTTTTAAAGGCTCAGGGAGAAACAGGAGCTCCTGTGGTTATGTTTTTTTTTTTTAACCTCCATCTATTCTTATCTCTATTCCCCCTAATTAGGTCTCTTCACTCTTTATGAGAGTTTCTGTTCCATCTTTCTGACCCCATTTCCATTCTGGTTATATACTTTCCAAAGGTCCTGAAGAGTGATAGATAGTCTTAACCTTCAAATCACTCAAGTCATAAGAAGTGAACCCACTTTATTAAGAAAGCCAGGCAGCATTTGATTCATGGCAAACATGATATTAAAGTTAAGCCAAGTGGTAATAAGAAACTCTGCCCTTAAGCTTCCCAGAGGCATTGGTTGGCCTCTACGAGAACCAAATACGGGATTTGATAGAACTTTGGACTGATCTAGCACAGCTCATCTTATATTTTTTATGAAGTAGTCAAAGATACATCGTGACAGCTGAAGCCACAATGGAGACAGCAGGTATGTAAATAGTATATAGACAAATTATGCACATTTGTCTGGCTTGAAGTTCAGTAGCTTGAAGCCATGAATAAATATTAAAGATCTACAAGACAGCTAATGGTGATTACCAAGTCCAAAGAGGGAATGCTACTGTGGTGGTAAAGCAAGGCACATTGAGATGTTCAATCCTTTACCAGAGTGAATATTAAAGCTAGTAAAAGCTGTGACAATGGCATGGTTCTTGGGAATTATATCTTTCAGACAACATTACCTGAGCTAGTTCACATGTGTATCTAAATCTTATGTCTATTCACATGCACAGTAACTTTGGAGGAGAGATTCAGAGAATATGTTTAATTAGCTTCTTCATCTGATTATGTTCCAAAGCTTGCTTAAGGTTACTATAGGGAACACTAATTTTTGCACTAACACTAATCCTTGCAGGTGTACAATTTAAAACCAGATGTCCCTGAAACTGATTTATGTGTCTGTCCCTCTGAAAGATCATGCTCATTTCAGTATATAAATGCATCTGTCTGCCAGATCACATAAAGCATGAACTGCTCCTACAAGCTTCAATGCTTTGAAATACTCTATTGTGAACATTCCCCTCTCAGACCAGATTTTTGCAATAGTAACTTGTTCAGTCCATAACTGCCAACAAAATCTCAGATCTCCAAATGCTGATCCTTGGGTATTCAAAACAGCACTATATTCAAGAAGTCTAGCTGAAAAGAACTTTTAGAAAAAGTCTTTTAGATGGAATCTGAAAAAACCCCTATGAAAGACTGAACGCTCAGTGGACATACTGCTGATTGCACTAGTGTTTATCTTATCCCATTCAGGCTAGTTTTAGGGATGTATCATGCAGAGTCTACATCCAAGTCCAGAGCACCCACGGCTCTTTCCCTGGTCACTTCCTTGGTTATGGGCTAATATTTCAGTTGATATTTATGTTAACAAATAGAGTTCCTTCTTGAAATGGAACTGCTTCTACACTTCTTTGAAGCAACTACTTGCAGAGTTAATGTTAATTGTTAAACTTTAATCTTCCTCTTGCCCTCAGTTGTCTGAACTCCTGGGCCCAGGTCCAGCTCTATTGCTGCATGTTCATTAGAAAACAAGAATTGGTTTGCGCTTCCTAAAAATGTACAGTACAGAGAAGGTTAAATCCTTCCTACTTAAGTTCACTTTTGGTTTCCATTTGCTTTCCAGTCCATTTTCAGCTCTATATCATGCAATGACATGATTAGTCCAAGAAGCCCTGTGAGAGACAGCATCTCCACGAAGAACCTGACAAGTTGGAGAAGGCCTGGGATGTTTTACATGTTTAAGGACAGAAAAATGGAAGATTCTGCCCAGCCATCTTGTGCCCTGCATATTATCGGGGGGAGATGGGCGGGTGAGAAATTTAATAAATAAATAAATACATACATACATACATACATACATACATACATACTCCAATCCCCAATGATTTTTAAAAGCAGGATTTTAAATGCTCACCAGACTTTGCTTATGGCTAGTGTCAATCCTGTCATGAACCCACTGGTAAAGCACGATCCAGATTCACTCCCATCAGGATCCCGGGCAAGATTATTTTGAATCCATTGTACTCATGCAGCCTCCATCATCTGATGCAGCAGGACTCCCTTACTGCACTCTGAAGTGAAACAACACACACCACACTTTAAGCAGCCTACATCCACCCCAAGATAAAAATCAACTTAACTCTGCCTTTGCTTGAGAATCCGGGGGAGTGAGATTAACCAATGCAAACTTATCGTTTTGCTTTGATCAAGTCACCAAAAATCTATCTATAGAGCACATTAAACTGGTGAGCTCCAATAAATTTATCTCTTCCTTATCTCTCAGGATGGATTTTTTTTTCCTTCGACGTACCCCATTTTGAAGATTCCTGGAGGCTCCACACTTGGACTTGTCAAAGTCTATCTTGAGCATGTCCAAGGACTAGTATTTTGGCCTGGCAGCAATCATTTAAGACTGACATTCCCCACCTCCCACCCACCCACCTCCCCAAAAAGAAAAAAAGAAATCTGCAGAAATAAGTGAGAGGGCTTTTTGATGAGATACACACAACACAACTGGTTTGGTTTGGTTTTTTTCTGGGCATGCATGTAACTCCATATAGCAGACTTAATGGAAAAGATGCAAAGCAGTTCTGCATTTTAAAATAAAACCCATCACTGATTAATGTGCGAAAATATGTTCAACTATGGAAGCAGTGCAAGCATCAAGCACAATGCAAAAAAATACAAAGAAGCAAATGCCAGGTCTAAGAATAGACTAACCATGTGTGTCAAATGGCTTGCCTTTCTATCTCTTGATTTCATAAAGATGAAAAAAAAGGGGGGCTGTTAAATAGCAAAAGCCAGCTGCTTTCAAATGACAAGCTTTGCTTATGCACCAAAATAAATGGGGTACTAGCTAATAATCTTACGCAACTTCTGTTTTTTTATTTAAAAATAATTGAAGAACATGGATCAGATTTTCAGATAAGAAGGCTTCCTCTAGAACCTCTTCTTGCAGTCCCTCATGGTCCAGGCAGAAGATCATTTGTTACCTCTTAATAACTTTCTGTAGCTGTTATTTTCACAACTGGAATGGTTACAAGAGTGAACTTCTGCCTACCGTTTCTTTTCCGTCTAAAGCAGTATGCTGGCTGGGGAATTTGGGGAACTGAAGTCTAGACATCTTAAAGTTGTGAAGGTTTGAGAAGCCCTGACCTAAGGGATGGGATGGATGGCCCTCTCTTCAGACTTCATCTCTGTGTGTCCTTTTAAAAACTGGCTGCTTCTCAGTACTTTTCAAGCCTCTCAGCCCCTATTTCTCATATGAGCTTCTCACACGCAATTAGAAATGTTACTATAATATTTCATATTTCTATCTGGTGAAGTGATCTGGCAGCTTTCCCCAAGCTGGTGACCTCCTCCAAAAGCCTCGCACAATCCCACCTCAAAATGTTCTTTTATTTTGGGGTAATTTTACTCCACTAATCCATATCCTCAGCAAGGATGCTTAAGTAGTCATGCTTTTGTTAAACAGACTTACCAAAAGATCACAATAAAATAATGCAAACAGAGACAGAAGAGCCATCATAAAATACAATGGAAGAGTGGAAGTTTACTAACCAAGGGCCTGACTTCTCAGGAGCAAGGATATTCTGGCTACTAATTCGCACTGAGCCAATGATGCACAATGAGTACAAATATAAATTCTGGACACGACCCATCAACCTCAAAGCGAGGCTTACTCCAGTCTAAAAAGCAGAACATCCCCAGTTGCTGACATAAAACGGAATGTGAAACTGCTTGTGCTTACTGTATTTCCTTTTCCGTATATTCTTTTTTTTTTTTTTTCTGCTGATATAGGCAGAAGGACTATATCAGCATATTTTCCTAACCTCCAAGGCAATACACTTCATAAAGATAATGCAATAAAAGATGATGGCTGTAGCTTTTGGAATGCTTTCCTCCCAAGATCCTGAAGGAAACCCTTCAGTGATTGGAGTCAGAACATTTTTATTGCTAACAAATGCATTGTTCAGAGAGAAGAAATCCTTCCGAAAGGACCTGTTCTGACCTACATTTTCTCATAAGCGTGAGGAATGGAATACATTTCTGGGTACAGAAGCGTACCCCAAGGAGGAATATTTGAAGGAACTGAAGTGGTTAATCAGATATGACATTGCCATGGCAACCAGAACAGCTGCAATACTTTAAAAACACTCCTATGGAAGCACACGTGTTTGCTGGGCGCGCACAAGGCTTTGATTCTCTCCTGGCCACCTCTGATCAGATAATGGCATTTTGCGAATTATGTGGAAAGAAGAGAGGAGAGAGTTCTAGGCACATTCACGCTTGGCCTTTTTCAAGATATTCAAGATGGCATGGTTTCATAACACACATTTAAATACTAGATTTATTTTATTTTAATTTAATTTGTTGAATTTATATAGCTGCCCATCTCATGCACGTGACGCTGGGCAGTGTACCCAGCTAGAACACAAGCAAGCTAAACGGTCAACATAATTCAAACACAACCATTAAAAATTATAATAACAAAAAGACAGGGGAGAGAGCATTCTAAACTTATACACAATGCAGCCATTTAAGGAGCTCCACACTTTCATGGGATCCCCAGGCCCAATGGCAAAATCAAGGTTTCAGGGCCCCACCAAACGAAGCTCCTTGGCCGGCAGGACCCACAACATGTCCCTCCTGCAGGACCTGATGGGACGGGTAGATGTAACTGGGGAGAGGTGGCCCCTCAGATAACCCAGCCCCATGCCATGTAGGACTTTAAAGGTCAGCACCTTGAATTGGACCTGGAAGCGAACTGGCAACCAAGGCAGCTCGTGGAGCAGAGGTGTGACATGTGCCGTTCTTGGAGCACACATAACTGCCTGTGCCGCTGCATTCTGCACCAGCTGAAGCTTCTAGATACTCTTCAAGGGCAGCCCCATGTAGAGCACATTACAGTAATCCATTTGGGAGGTGACCAGGGCATGAGTGACTGATGGTGCCATCATTATAGTACATTGAAATACTGGAAGGCTTGTCACCTTCTCTGAGTTCATATTTATTTTTATTTTATTTATTTTTATTTATTTATTTGAATTTATAAGCCGCCCACTCCAATATGGCTGGCAAATGTCTACCAATGGATCTAGACCGCACTGGCAGTGGTGTGCAAAGCCTTG
The DNA here is from genome assembly GCA_030867105.1 of Liasis olivaceus. Taxonomy (NCBI): domain Eukaryota; kingdom Metazoa; phylum Chordata; class Lepidosauria; order Squamata; family Pythonidae; genus Liasis; species Liasis olivaceus. The sequence goes on along the minus strand of CM061348.1, from coordinate 25,569,884 downwards.
TGCTCACGATTCCAAACCATGGAATACACTCGTGTGCAAGTATACAAGAATTTAGGACTACTGGTTTATTCTGTATGTAGATTGTACACACAATGTACAGCATCGTATCAGGTCTTATAAGCAAGCCTCACATGACCTTGTCATGGCACTGGACCATATTATTCTAGCTTTTCCCAAACTTACATCACCCTCTTTCTCCAAACCCACAAAATCAGTTCTGAAATGGCATCGTTATTTGACAGTAGAAGCTTCTTAAACATGATTTGTAAGCTGTGCTTTTCCCAAAAATGGGCCACCGAAAGATTTTTAAATAAAATTAAATAAAAAGCTTTCCCTCAAGAACCATTTAAAAAAAAAAAACAACCTTCAGTGTCTTTGCATTGTTTCCAAAATATAATGCTGACTCTTTAATGTAGATGCATTTCAGAAATTTGACCTTGAATGCTGAAACTATCTGGCTTTTGATAGATTTAGTCTGCACATTTACCAAACTAAAGAAGTTAAGCTTCACCCCTATGATTTTTCTTTCAGGGGTCAGTAATTGCAATCCATCTGTAAACTTTGAAGGATTGGGGCTTTCAGTCTCAAATATTTCACACATGCCTTTTAAAATAATGTTATCACTCAGAGCACCATAACTCTCAGGCATATTCATGCTTCTTGACAGCAAAAACTCAAAGGCCCCTTAAGGACCTTTTCATGCTCTGCCGGCTTGTACAGGAGAAGACACTCCCTCACGGGCCACAGATTTCTGCCTACAGAACATACAATCTCTCCCCAAACATACAGCCTTGAGGTCAAAGCAGGAGGCAGGGAGAAATATTATAAAGTAGACTCTACAACTTTAAGCCACTCTCCAGTAACAGCTAGAATGGCTCCAGAAATTGAATTGAAGTGAATTCATGGCATTTGGTAGTTTATGCAAACTGTAATCAGTGAAAAAAGTAATAAATATAGCCCAAGGGAGAAAAATGACATGATGAAGAAGAGAAAAGCATCAGGAAAACATATTGGGGGGAGGGGGTGCATTATATGCTGCACAGATGTGCCAGATGCAGCAGTGGTAGTGCCAGGATTAAAAGGTAATGCTAAAATAATCACATTGTTGTATGGTAGAATCAGTCCTCATTTTGATCTGGCAGTAAACCCTAATTCTTGCGAATTACTGTATGCTTCCAATTAAATGACTTTTTGGTGCCCCCAAATATTGTTTTAAAATCCCTCTTCTACTGTAATAATTTATGGGTTATTTGTACTTTCCAAATGATTCTGCGAGTCAGTGAAAATAAATATTGCTTCTTGGCTTGATGAAATATATTAGCAATTAATTTTTCAAGGTTTTCCTCAACCCTGATATTAGCAATTAAAAACAAAACCCAGCAGAATCATCACAGGGTTCTGGTTCGCGGTTTGCAGTTTGCAGAACCAAGCCCAGATGTTTTGTTTCTCCATGTACTGTGGCCTCTTCTACAATAAAGAAGTAAACTGTTTAAAATACCACTTGTGAAACCACACTGCAGCAATTCTAGCAAGGGCTTCTGGGGGTGGGGGTGGAGGGTGGGATGGTGGCTGCAACTGTGTGATTGAAACCCTTCCCCCTTGTTACTTGTGTTACCTGTGCAGTGCATGGCAAGAGGAGTGGGGCCTGTTCTGATCCCTCTTGCAAATGCCCCTGCATTCTACACGCCCAGCGCGATGTATTGCAGCCACTGTCGTCAGCTGCAATGTTCTGTTGTCATTGCAGGGGTGCGCTTTCTTATGACAGGCGTTTGGAACTGTGGGGTTGGAGTGGCAGGTCGTATTAAACGTGCCATTTTAGGATGAATTCTCCTTACTAAATAATGGAGTTTACCATGGCTGGTTTGGTGAGTGGAATGCAATAAAGTTCTGGCAATGACAAACTGCAGTGCCTGATTGAAGACTACAGGTAATCCTTGTTTAGCAACCACAATTGGTCCAGCAACTCAGTCATTAAGCGAAGCAGTCACTAAGTGAAACTGCAACTATGCTTATGATCTTACTTCAGCTTTCCTTTGCTTTACAGACCTGCAAAGGTTGTAAAGGCAAGGATTGGTTGCAAAGTTACTTTTTCCTCATAACTGTGAGCAGTTGCTAAATGAGGCAGTTGCTAAATGAGGACTACCGGTACATTTGTGTTACAGAATCAAATACGTGGGGGCGGGGAATTTATTATTTTTACATCACATATGTCCTACATGATGCTTTTACCTATATTGACCACTGGGAGGCAATATGTAATCGGTTTCATCCTGCCTGGGACTCTTCAGATGTCATGCAAAAGTTCATACATGTGCACATGACATAATGAAACATCTGTATTGCTCTGGTCTGGGAACTTAAGGGAAGTGGGACTGTATACACCATTTGAAAGATAGACTTAGTAAATGGCTGACTTTGCTAACTTGTACTAACACATTCATCACCACTGGCCCTTTTTTCACTGATCCCCTCCCAAGTAGACAGAGTATTTTCCCAAATACCAGCATAGTGAATGGACAGGTTGCTTATTCCACTTCTTGGCAGTCTGCCTATCAGCCCTTCATGCCAGACACCAAGCTGCTGGCTGAGAACATATTTGAAGGAAGATTACTCAAAGCCCTCCCTTTCTGCTGGAGAAAAAGTACTTTGTTTAAATCCAAACCAGAATGTGGGTATAGAGGCTAGGAAAAAGGAGAGAGGGAGAATTTCTCTCTTAAGTATCTGAAGTAACGTACAAGAATCTGAAAAAAAAAAATCCAGGAAAAGCAAGCAGGAATTGTTTGCTGCAGTGATCCTATATCTCTAAGATATAGGTAAATATTTTAGTCAGGACTCCGCCATTAGAATTGTGCTTTACCTTGATGTGTAAACTTGTACATTTCTGGTAATCCATAGTTTCTAATGTGTATATTATCTATACAGTACTTATAAGTGTTTGGTGGAACTTTGAACCTCATTGAACTACCATTTTAAACTTAGAAGCAGATCAATATCATCTTGCAATCTACCCAGAACTGTACATATTCCCTTTTTCCTTTCGGAAATCTTTTACAGGTGGTCTTTGGGTTATGAAGGCAATTGGGACCAGGATTGCAGTCACTAAGCGATGCAGTCGTAAAGCAGTGTCACATGACCACATTGCTTAGCAACAATCCTGGCAGTCCTGGTTGCTATCGTAACCCCAGGAATTATGGGTCGTTAAGCGGGAAGAGACTTGAGTCCCAGGCAAAGAGCATCTATCTCAGCTGCTTTCCTTTGGTAGGGAGAATGCCAGGTAAAAGCATCCTCCTTGAATATAGGGGGTGGCAGCAATAACTGCTAAGCAGCTACACCAAGGCAGGAAAGCAGGACCAGGGTATGTAGACCCCAAGGGTTTCTGGAAGGAGTTGGTAGAGATCCATCTTTTACTGTACAGGCTCAGCTCTGCTGTTACAACCTGATTGTCAGTCCCCACCCCCGGGAGAGTTTATCCTGTTAAGATCCCATCAAAATTTAGTCCCAATGCATCTCACTTGATATTTGTAAATGCTAGGCAGATGTTGCCACTTTATTATAGAACATTCATAAATTTTAAATAACCTTATCAGAGCTCTTTGCTGCGTCTGTGGGGTTTCACATCTTGAACAACTAGGAATTTCAGGGAAAGTTCTTACCTTCCTGCTCACATAATGCTATAATAATATATAATATAATATAGTATAATATAATATAATATAATATAATATAATATAATATAATATAATAATAATCCTCACATTTTTGGTCAAATTACAGGCAATCCACAGGTTATGAACAAGATCCATTCCTAAATCTGTCTTTAAGTTGAATCAGGTATATAAGTAAAGGGTAAATAAGAGAAATATTTAAGTCAAATACAAAGTTACACACATAACACAGCATTAACGGCAATGTGATCCAACTTAAAATGGTGGACGGCATTCTCCTTCCTCGAACGGATGAACCGCTGAAGCCGTGCAATGTTTTCATGAGTGTCACAAACTTAACTCAAATTTTTAATATGATACGTTTTATGGCAGTCCGTTTGTAAGTATGAGTCGTCCGTAAGTCAGATGTTCTTAACCCAGGGACTGCCTGTAAAAAGTGTGGTCCCAATACAGATTTTTGGAGATCTTTCCATGCTTCTTTCTATTATACATTTTCAGGTTTACCTGACTCCACACTATCTCTGACAATTCAAGCACTCATACTCTTAATATATATGACTTGATGATTTGTATAGGTTTTATAACCTGAGATATTTATATCCCACCAATCCTTCATTTTCCATTGATGTCTGATATGCCTACTGCATCCATGTTTTCTTTTAAAACGCACAACTGCATATCGGTATTAGCATATAAGTACCAATACACTGGATAAGAATTGTGATGTTAGTTTTGTACTGAAAAGGCAGAAGAAAGTTTGGAATGCTTTCTTTTTTTCTTCTTGATCAAGCAAATTAAATTCAGCTATCATTAATTCATAGCTTGTTCCATCAAGGTAGTGCCATCAATCAATACTGTTGACTTGGTTATGTTTGGGGGCTGAAAGTTAATATTGTTGTGGGTGGCATGGGGAAAGAAGCTTTCCAATCACATCTCTAGGGCTGGATGATATCAAGCCCCTCTAACTATTCTATGGGAAAATATTCAGAATCACAGAAATGGGGTGCTTCTGGCAAAATACACTTAATTAGATTCATCTAGAAAGCCCAACAGCTGCTTCGCAGACCAAAAAAAAAAAAAAGTCCTTGCAATTTCTTTCAGCTCTATGGAGACAGTGAGATTGGTCTCCCCTCCCCTTCTTGGCCCCAACTGAACATGTCTTTCTGTACATATGATTATTATCTGTTGCTGGGTTTCAGACAAGGCAGGACACACATACAGAGCGAGAGCGAGAGAGAGAGAGAAAGAGAAAACAAACATTTTTGCATGGATGATTTTCAGCCTTTCAGTCTCAGCTTTTGCTTTTGAAAATCCTGGGTAGTTTATTTTGCAAAAGATTGGAATGAAGCCTGACACAGCATGTTATTAGTTAGGAAGTCAAACAAACAAACAAACATCTGTATCTATCCATATCTTGAGGATGTTTTTCTCTCCTTCAAATAGAAGAAAGGATTTATTTTTTCCCTTTAAGCAAATACTGAAAACATTAAAGTGTGTGCATGCAGGCACATACTGCAAGATCACTATGCCAAATTAAACATTCCCTCCTTGATTCTCAGAGATGTTTGTATTGTTTCACGCAGACAGTCTCTTTCTAATCTTAGTTTCAGGATATTAGGACCTGTCTAAGGGTAGATGGCAGTGTTTTGAGAGAGATTCCATTTCTCCAAGCATGCATACACATTTCTATAGGCTCAAGGCCTCCTTGGTCAAGGAGGTTTCATAAACCTAGAGAGCCCATTCAAACAAGCCAACTTGGATTTCTCTCATTGTCTCATTGTTTCAAATATGTCAAGTTCAGTCTCCCTGTTTCTCAATTTTGCAAATCAGGGAAGTTGGGTCCATCAAACCTGAATCATTTTTAAAGTTTGCATGTAGTTTAGTGCATATTAGTATACATTTCTCTTTTTTTTATATAGTAATTGTATTAAATATTACAATTAAAAAGATAAAAACTAATACAAACTAAAAAAATAAAAGAATACAAGAAAAATAGAAAGTGCAGAAAAGAAAAAAATAGAAAGAAAAATAGAGAAGAAAAACAGGAATATAATAAAGAAAAAGAAAAGAAATATATAAAGAAATGACTTTCCCTTTTATCACAAGAAGTATAAACAGTGTTCATAACTTATCACCTTCTCTTAAAATACAACAAATGATCTCTTCTTCCCATATCCCATCTCTTATCTATAAACAAATCCTTAAAGCCTCATTGTTCAGTGCTGGTGTCAGCAAAAGTCCATTAAGGGTTACCAGAGATAACAACATATCTATTTTAACCTTGATCAAATAAACCAACTTTATATTCATTCCTTTCACTTCTAGCAATCCTACTCTTTAGTTCCTTCAAATAATGTCATTGAACTTCATTTTTTTTCTTTGTCCCTTCTCACAAAATTCTTCAAAACTTTAACAAGTCTCTTTTGTAAATGCAATATAGGAAAGTTATCCAGGTCACTCTTTTGGTTTGTTATTTGTGTCAGATTCAGCCTAGTACAGCCAGCGTCACTGTTTAGTTTCATCACCACTAGTCAATTTAACCGCCTCAGGCATAGGCAATCAGGGAAGGGAAATAAGGCAAACCACAAGCTAATTGCCGGAAGGTGGTGGCAATTAATTCATGGGCAAGAGTAAATTGGAACCGGCAACATTGTAGCGCAGACGGCTCCCCAGGCGCCCTGGGCAACGCCAATTACAATGCTGTAAGAATACAGCAATCCGGAGGCAATCAGCGACCAGTTGGAACACGACTTAAGAAGCCCCTTTTCATCCGCTTGAGAAAAGCCCCATGAGTACACTGACAACGCGGAGAAAAGACGATGATCATGAAGACAATGAAACCTGACTGAATCTGCCATTAAGGAGAGGGGAGGGAGATCACGTCAAGCAGAGGGGTGACCCGGGACAAGGGCAGGGGCGAAACCCAGGGGAACTACGGGTCAAGGGGGGAACCCTATAAAACACTGTAAGAAACTGGGCCAAGCCAATCCTGGCTTTGCCTGTAACCGCTATGCATTATGCCTGAGTAAACTAACTTTCACCCGAGCCTGTGTCTCATGAGGGTTTTTGTTCAACGTCGAATGCAGCAATCCTTACAATTTGTATATCCCTTTTAATTATTAAGACATCAGTGGGTTTCATTTGTATATTCAGTGCAACATCTTTTTCCATATCATTCTTGTAGCCTGTCATTTTTAAATCTACTTTTAGATCAGTCTCAGTCTTGTCCAGTAAGACTTGTTCCTCTTCCATAACTTCTTTTAAAGACAGTCTATCTATAATGGCAGACATCTTAAAATTAACTTCTGGGTCCATTGTTCACAAATATCCTTCAGGACATGCAGTGTTAAAGTATTTTGCTCCATTCTGTATTAGTAAGTCAAATTTAAGTGTTCTTCTCCTTTAATTGTAATCTTTAGCTCCTTCTGGTTCCTTCTAGTGTCTAACTTTCAAAGTCCCATCCTATCATGTTTTCTTTTAAGAATTCAAAACAACAGCATTTTCCCATGGGAAGGATTCTTATAATTGATTCCAAAATCTTATTTCAAATCCATCTGGACCCTTAGTCCATTTGTAAATTTCCAAAATCAAAGTTCTAGTCACCCTTTTGCTGTTTATTCCAAAATATGATTTTTTTTTAAAAGTCCTTAAACTTGTCTTTAAAATTTCTTTTGCTAAGAATTGAATGAAACTCACTTGGTGTTTTCAGACTTGTTGCTCCAAAGGTTCCCAATAGTTGAAAACATGTAAACTATAACAGTAAACAAGCAATTTCTGAAAGTGATTAGAAAAGGAAGTATGCAAACCCAGTGTCCTTTGGAAAGGTGCTGACTGTGGTTTGAACGAAGATGGTGTTCCCTCATCTCTCAGAGCTCTAAACCCACCAGAGACTGTTGTCTTGTGGTCTCCTCATGAGGAGCAACTGTTTGGAGCACTTGTGGGTAATCTCAAGTCCTTTCCTTGTCCGGAGAGGAATTATGAAAAGCCGGTCTACTCGCCGGTTCTTCATTCTGCTGCAATCATCAGTTCCACTTTTAGTGGAGCCATCTTCAGTTTGACATTTCTTTCCCAGAAGTTCATATTGCTCCAAGCATATGCACTTTTTTTTTTCCCTCAGTGTTTTGGCAATTTTGCCAATACATTGTACTATTGAATAGACTTTCCCTAATATACTTTTTTAAAAAACTGCAAAAGTGCAAAAGTGTGAATTTTAAATGATTACTAAGGTTTGAATCATATATAGGCACTCTTCATTTAGCAACCACAATAGAGACCAGCAACTCGGTTGTTAAACAAAGTGGTCGCTAAGTGAAACTGCAACTGTGCTTACGATCTTACTTCAGCTTTCCTTTGTTTTACAAACCTACAAAGGTCATAAATGTGAGTACTGGTCACAAAGTTACTTTTTCATCACCATTGCAACTGCAAATAGCTGCTAAACAAGTCAGTCACTACCTGTATCAGTTTTCAAAATGAGAAATTAATATGAATGCAAACGCAGTGACTTTCTCCCCCATCCCTAAGACATACATGACAAAACTGGGAATGGTGTTTATGATTATTCTTGCAAACAAGCTCTTTAAGCATCCAACCCAAGTTTCCAGATTGGGAGTGAGGTGCCCGAACTGCATTCCTCTCTCTTCACATGCTGCCCTGCATGTACTCTTTCACACATACATATTGTACTGATTCCTTTCTAGTTGCCTAATATAAATTAAAAGGAGGAAATCAGAAATCTGGTTTTGCTAGTCAGCTGATACTGGCTAATGGAACTGGATTTCTTAGGTTCCTGTCATTGGTGGCAGGAAGAATCCAGAAATCCATTCTGGGCCAGCTACCTGGCCAAGCTAATTAATTGACCTTTGAGAAAATGGATGAGATTCCTGTGGTTCTTCAGCCTGTGCCTTTTGGGGTGGGTGGGAGATGGAGAAGGTAAGGACTATCAGAGGAGCTCTCTGTGCTATAGTTGCATATTCATTCTTGAAAAAAATATTATCTGTTTTTAGCCTGAATTATTCTTAACTGTTGATTTCAGTTAAGGAAATAAATGAGCATGTGGAATATGTAAGTAGGGTCATACTGAAACAATGCTATTACAAGGATGCGAGCCCCTTCTGAACACTTCAGGAAGCCAGTGTTCTGGAAAGGGGCGTCTGCAGAATGATGCTGTTACGGTGAGATGGCTTATTTATATACCCACTTTTATTTGCAAATGTACAGACATGGTGTAAAATGAGCTTTCCCATTCCAACAGAGTTAGATTTCCATGGGAACCCAAAAGTGCCAGAGAATATGCATGGAGACAAAGTCAGCTCTGTGTCTTCTTCTCAGAGCCTGTTTGAGCACAAATTGTTTTGGCTTCAGGCAGAGACTTCATTTGCCCCTTCCCTTGATTAGAGGGGAAGAAAGATGAGCCAGCTCTCCCACCACTTATACCTTCTTGGACCACTGAAACAGAATAATCAGAGTATTATTTGTTGGGTCTTAGATGCATTGCCAATAAGATTATCTTAGAAATCATAGACTGAAAAAGCACAGATTGGAAGGCAATAGTGGTATCATCTTGACCAATGCCACCTCCTCGTTATAACAGTACAGCAAATATTCTGACACAAGGAGAGTATCATTTCCTTCTTGTTTCTTATTCTAGAGGTCTCAGATGGCCCACACAGTCAAATGCATACCCATGGGGGGAAAAAATCAAGGCCCAGCAAGCATTATCTCATGCTCTTCCCATATCTTCACTTGACTTCATAATTTGTATCTGCACAAGGTCAGAACCTAGCCTGTGTAAACAGGGGAAAGGCCTAACTCCCCCTTTCTACCTGCTGGGATCCAGGTAACATTCAGACCTTTTCCCAGAGGCTGCTGTTTGCACTCTAGTCCTCAGGCTCATGAGGCTTCAGGTAGCTCACCTACTTCCAGTCTCTTTCTATTCTGCGAGCACCAACAAGTGGAATCCTGGAACCTGAGGCTCAAGGGCAGAGTGCAAGAGGAACATCCAATATCCCATCTACAGCACCTCCAGTTAAAAGGGTCAGAGAAGAGGTGATGGAAAACACCTTCCACTTGAGTTTCTTCTGGAATCTGCAGCCTGGATATGCACACTAAAAAGTACAAACATGATATAAGGCAGCTTCCTATATCTCTATCTCTGTCTCTATTTATCTAGAGATTTTTTTTAATCCCACCTTTCTTATATTTTTATAAATAACTCAAGGCGGCGAGCATACCTAATACTCCTTCCTTCTCCTATTTCCCCCACAACAACTCCGTGAGGTGAGGTGAGTTGGGCTGAGAGAGAGTGACTGGCCCAAAGTCACCCAGCTGGCTTTCATGCCTAAGGTGGGACTAGAACTCACCATCTCTTGCTTTCTAGCCTGGGGCCTTCACCACTGGACCAAACTGGTCTTTTTAAGGTAGTCATTCTTAAGGTAGTCATAATAACTGGAGTTGTCAGTTTATAGACACTGCATTTCAAGCAGCAGAATAATCTTTGTTTCCAGTTTTTAAAATGCTGTGGATCTCTTTTAATGGAACGAGTGTTAAAAATTCAGCTTTGCAATTACCCTCAATCTTAAAGATACACCAATTTCATACTCTGAGTTCTACTGCATCTGCTATTCCAATAGCTACTCAGTAGTTCAGAGTAGACTTACACAGTATCTTATATGTGTTTCATCATGACTCCATCTCAAAAACTGTTCCGAATGCCTGCCTTTTAATTTCATGAAATTGTGCTCTTTGAGGCAGACAGTTGTTAGTGACATTTGCAGAAAGATGCCAGTTCTGAAATTTTACAGGAAAGGTTCACTTCACTACAAGCCTGAGATTCCATTTCCCTTCCCTTCCCTTCCCTTCCCTTCCCTTCCCTTCCCTTCCCTTCCCTTCCCTTCCCTTCCCTTCCCTTCCCTTCCCTTTCTTCTATTCATTGGCACAACTAGGTGGTTTTAAGAGCCAGAGCAAATATTTCTTTGGGCCTCCACTTACATCCAGTATGTTTCTTATTACCCATGAGACAGATTGGAGAGGAAGCTGAAAGGAAAAAGCGGAGTTTTCAGAACTGAATCAGAGAAAAGCCCCTAGATGTGGAGAAACAGAGAGTGAAGAAAGCCATAGAGAAGCAGAGACAAAATTTCTACAATTTTTAAAAGTTGAAATTCCACGCACCAGAATGAACAAAAATAATCTTTTGGGATATTGGCATTTTGTACTGAAGACTGAAACAACTGGAGAAAAGTTTACAAGAATGGGTGAGAAAACACAAAGATGCCGATATCACAAAGCCCAAAGCTATCTGAACACAAGGCTGAAGGTTATTAAACCTAATCACAAATCTGGCAGAAAGGAAGTGAAAAAAGACAGTGATGATGGATTTCTACTGGCAGCTTTATATTTGGGTTCAGGCTCCTAGTGGTGCCAAGGGAAACAAATAATGAAATTGCTAACATGCATATGGGAGAGTGTGATTTGTAAAGCATTCCAGAAAGACATCGGTTTAAAAGGGCCAGGGTGGGAATTATTTTCCAGCTGTTATTGTTACTTAGCTGGGCATCCAAAAAACCTTGTGGTTTTCTGAGCCACCCTACCCTCATCTGTCTTTGGGACAAGGGAGTGAATTTCTGGACATCTGGCAGCCTGGACAAAGATTTCTAGAACATGCATAGAATATCAGACTGCTGTGAGCTCATTTCCTGATTGCAGCGTATTTTTCACGATGCTCTGGCTAATGTGGAACAGCCATGCAATCAACCAAATAAGTTTTCCCACAGCTACTTGATACTAGAGATGGGCGCATTTCTCAGGTTCAATTTCTCATTTTTTCATTGAACTTGAGGTTTTTTAAAGACAATCCATACAATTAGTCAGGATTTTGGTTTGCATTTTTTAGACATCCTTTCTTGTTTACCTAATGTACATAATTTTCACAAACCTTTATTCCTAATATAGTTTTGTACATTATTTTCCTAAACACATGCATTTTTGTACAACTTTTTCCTCTAATAAGCTTTAAGAAATTATTAATGAAGGCACTGCAAAATTCAGATAACTGCAATTTAGTAAGTTTAATTTTCTGTATTGGTTGGAAATGGCAAAATTTAGATAAGTTCGCGTTTAAAAGTGAATTAATAAAATGCCTTTCTCATCAATATCTGGTATTAAACCAACACAGGCACTGTGTAGAACCAACATTTTCTGGAGAGCACTAACGTTAGGAAGCTGATAACATGAATGCGTTTGTGGGAAGGATGCAATTTAAATAGAATATTTCCTAATCTGTTGCTTAGTATCTTGGCTAATGTGCAGTTTACAAGCCATGAATTCTCATTTTATGAACAGCAGAGTATAGCAGAACACAGCTAGTGAATTATATACCTAAATTTTTAATTATATAGATTATATTTAATTAAATATAAAGGTAAATTATATTTAATTTATAATTAAATCCTTCATAGAGAAGATTTTATGGGTGGTCTTGACACTGTAATACTCATTCCTAGATTCCAACACATTTAAAAGGTTCTAGGTTGGGAAATATTGGTTGTGGCAGCAATTTGGATCAGAAGTGGTCCACTGAATGTTTTAAACAAATAATTTTAAAAAGTGGTCCACTATGACCACTTAGATTATAGCAGTTATCATAACTTGTCTGCAGTTGTGGTATAAAGCTGATGAAAAAATTTGGCTGTGCTGCTAGGTTTGATCTTGAAAACAAACAAGAATCACCCAGAATGGACAGTCAGCAGCTTTCAGGACATACCACAGACATCTGATAGAAGCCACTTGCCCCGCGACCCCCATCACACACAATGATGTCATGACATGCACGACATCATTTTCTTCCCTTGGTTTCCCATGGATGCCCATGGGATAAAGCTTTCTCAATAAGCAGCTATTCAGGAGATTACCTTTTCATCCCTCACAGCTCAGGATATAGTTCCTGATTATACCCAGCATCTTTGGTCATTCTCCTCTCTTCCTTGTCTCATCTTCCTGTTGAACTTGATTCGGAAATTCCCATTAGTCTTCCTGTTCATTCATTCAGCATGGAGGGTCATCCAATGAAGTGAAGTGGTGGGAGTACTTCTCATACCAGATAGTTAACCTGTGACAGCCTTGCACAAGATGGTTACCTAAACTGGGTGAATATAAAAGGGAGAAAGACAAATGAATGGATGGTAAGGTTAAGCTAAACCTTGAAGATCACAACCAGTGTGCCTCTGAATGCCAGTTGCTGGGGTACATCATGGGAGTGGGTACCACATGATAGCCAGCCAGCAGGGCCGGACTATATATGGTCTGCATTATTAGAAGGTAGGTTAGATGGGAAGAAGATGCAGTTTGCAGCTGCAGCCAAATATATCTTAGCATGGTCACAGAGGCCTTAGAGGAGTCAATAACTTCTTGGAGGATAAGCCTATCAAGAGCTACCCAAATGGGTATACATTGTCTTCAGTATCAAAGTCTTAATACAAGTAGCTGAGTATCAAGCTGAATGGGTGAGATCAACTGCAATTATGCCCTGTTGGTGGACTTCTTAGTTGCATCTCTTTGCAAAGAGAGAAATCCAGCACGGCTCTTCTTCTGTTTCATAACATCCTGGCCATGCTAAAAACTGCAGACTGTAATGTGGTGCAATCAATACCTGTGTCCAAACATGTTCTGAGTAACAATCAAGGCAGAAATAAGATGATCAATGGCAATTCTTCAGTGTGTGACAAACAAGAAGACAAACACGAAAGCACTTTGGGCTAATCATGGATTCAAATAGAAGACATGAGGGATACTTGCAAAAAGGACCCACAATCAGTTGAAATGGACCACAGGGACGAATTAAATGGATTTCCACTGTATTGTCAAAATAGCAAAGCCAAAATTGTCGTTCCCTATATAAAAGAACAAGCCTCAACTAAATATACAAACAAAAGAGAGGCAATTCTTTTTTACACATACTTAAAAATGATTTTAAAAAAGATAGTTTTGCTGTCACAATCTTGACAGCAAAATTAATTCCAAATATTGACATGCTTTCATCCTAAGATGTACATAAACACATCTGATAAACCACCCAGAAAACTTCTTATTGAGTAGATTAAAAATAATGTAAAATGGTATTGTGAAGAAGACTTTCCTTCTTCTTGTTTTAGCATGCATGTATCATTTTAGCTGATCTATTGTGAGGAATGAACGTTTTGTCGAAAGAAGCAAAAAAAGCTGTGAATAATGCTTCTGCCCACTTGGCAATATAGAAACGAGAGTTGGGTATGCCAGGAGAAATAAAAAAATTAAATGAATGCTTTGAGAATAGAGTATCTTGTGTGGTAAAACAAGAGGAATTAGGGCCAAGAAGGAATGGATGCTGAATGAATGTATTTTGAATGCAAAAGAGTGTGGCCTGTTCAAAAGAAGCATTGTGAGATGGTTTATCATATGGAGAGGATGAATCGCACAACAAATATATGCAGGAAGAGTGAATGAGTCAAAAAAAAGGTGATAGATTGAGAAAGTCCTGGTTGGATGTAGTTGATGAAATCCTCAAAAAGAAAGTTGAGCAGTTTAAAGAACAAATGATAATGTATGGACAGGATGGAAACTAGGATAGTTTACAAAAGATAGAAAGGTGTGGAAAGATATCATGAATTGTTGGGTATAAACAAGACTGGGTTATGTTTCTTTCTCCTTTTCTTATCTTGTCTTCATTCCTTCAGTTTATGATTTCTTACTCACTTTCAGCAGTTTGTTTAAAATTCCTTTCCCCAGAAAGAATAATATAATGAGCATTTATACATACATGGATAGTGGCGATAAGTGCATCACTGGACCAGGTCAGAGACAAATCATCATGGAGAAAATCTATTTCTGTAGTTGCTAAGAGTCAATACTGACTTGATGGCACATAATCAATCAATATATATGTATGAGCAAGAAAAGTATTTATGGAGCCATCATTACCAAACTGTACTCCTGGGCAAATAAGACAAGCGTCGCTTTCATTGTGAAACCAGCATGTCTCTCTAGTTGAGGACATAGAACTCTCACTCTCATATTTATTTTACAATAAGATAGAAAGCTGGTGAATATAAATAGCAAAATAAAAATTAGTACTTTGACATAGGCTAATTGTTTGCAGAATCTACACACAGACCTCTTAAAAATTGTTTAGATTTTTGCTGAACTTTACTGTTGAACTTTCGGCAGCCTATTTCAGCTCAGACTGGTAACTGTAGAGCTTTGGAACGTGAAGAATGAGTCCCTGAGCTTTTCTTTTACCTCCCCATTTCTTTTTCTTTCTGTGCCATTTCCTTTAGTTTGGGGTTATAGGCCTGACAGCACATTTTTAGAATTAATCTTTGAGCTCCTCTGACTCCTTTCTGGGTAAAGAGCAGGGTATAAATGCTCCAAATAAAGATACACATGCTTTGTTTGTGGCATTTCAAAGGTTCACAATGTCACAGATGCACATTGGGTAGCACCACGGTAGAAATTGCCAAGACGTGCCCCTACCTCTGGCAGAATCCTATACAAAGCACATCCCAAGAGCTTTTATAAACTCTCCAGTGTCCTGAGCCAACTGCAAAGATCCTGAAGGTGAGAAATCCACTTTTTACCAGGTAAGAAAAGACTTACCATTAACCAAGAAACCAAGAAAGGACAGGCTACCTTGCAACCTCTCAAAGTGCAGGAGGTACAGAATAATCCCAGCTCTGCTGAGCCATATGGCTAATTCCTTATGGCTTCAGGTGAGTCAATTGTCGCACCCTTCTGATACAATAGCTTGGGTTGAATTTAAAGGACTGTGCTATAATTGTTATCACAGAATTGCAAGCCACAGCTGTTCTCCAGAGATTAGCATACACATTTGGATAATGTGATAAAAGGCCAAACCTAAATAGAATTTATATAACACTCCTCAGGGGCTCCTGTCTTTCTAGCAGAATTAAGGAGCAGTCTTGTTTCGCTCTGTAAGAAAGGGCGAAGAACAATGGAAGCCCCACTTCTTTCACCTGGAGGGAGAGCTGATGGTAAGAACTGGTCTTCATCTATCTGGTAAACAAGGAGCAGACTCTTGGTTGAAGGAACTATTTAAAGTTTAAAACCAACGGCAGGCAAGAGCACGCATGTGATCAGAAGAAAATAGGCATTCAAGGTTGATGAGATGAAGGAAGAACACAAGAGGGAAGAAAAACAGCAGGAAAAATACTAAAGTCACGCCCGTTGCTTATTAGGAACATTTCAGAGGGATTCCACCATTAAGTGAGATTTCTATTTACGATAGCTTATTTGAGAAAAATCTTCCTTTAATTTTCAGGCTGATACCCATGACTGCCCTAATTGTGAAATCTGGAATTGATTTCTTAATTGAATTTATTCCCAACCATTCTGTTTATGCCATCCCTTGTAAGTTGTATGTTGGCTTATACCAATAAAAATATAGAATATTAAACATAACTTAGATTGATTATGTGTCATCAAGTAGTTTTCAACTCCTAGCAACCACATAGGTAGATACAGTTTCTCTGTAACAACATTAATGCAATTAAAATAAAACCAATAATTCAAATCAATCATTAAAATAATTAACAGGTAAAAGTTGAGGGAAATAGGTATGTTTTTACCATCTTCCTAAGTAAGGGGAGAGTGAGAGCCAGACCCAGCTTCTTAGGGAGCATCCTTCATAGCCTGGAACTCACACAGGAGAAGGCCCTTTCTTGTGTACTTGAGAATGGAGCTTCTGGCAGGGGGAACATCTTCAGAAGGGCCTCTTCTGAGGTTCTAAGTAAGCAGCAGATTCATTGTGGGAGAGATTTACAGAAGAAAAAAAAGAAAGTAAGCAGAAGAGTGACTGTTTCTCTAAAATTGGCTTCTAAACAGGGAGTCACTGTTATTACTTGACACACAGTCAGTATCTAAAATATACTGCAAAGGAAGGGGAAAAAAGATGGAACTTGGGCAATCATGTACTGGGGTTGGGGGGAGGCAAGGAAGAACCACTTTCCTTTGGACAACTGAAAAGCAAATGCAATCAGTGAGGGCTTCTGAAGACTTTTGGAGTGATCCAGACAAGCTGGAAAGCATGCAATTAAAAGTGAGTGTAGCAAAGTCTCTCTACTTAATTATACAGTAAAAGGTTTAGAATTAACTAACCTGTGGATGTAACTGATGTGACTGTAATCAGTCATCCTTTAAAGTGCTCTGGGAAAAAAAGTTTTTAAAAAAGGAAACAAGAATTCTTGACAGCAAAGCTAACTTGCCAAAGCTAGTGTCAAGAGAAAAAGAGGAGGGTGAATATGATTCCAAGGCCAATCAGGCGGAGCACACCTTCATGCCTCTTTCTTCTTGATGCAGCCCCAGATGCCTTTTCTGAGAGTGTTCGCAATCTTACTGGGTGACTTCCAAGGATATGTTTCAATTACTATTCTGTTGGAAATGTCTTCTGCATCTTCTTAGCCATTCTTCAGTTGGATGGAAAAAAGAATTTTCTCTCCAAGCAATGAAATGATTAGGAGTGGGGTATAAATTCTTGTACTTTCATGGTTGTGAATCTTTTGTTGAATGAACATCTCTAGGGGTGTCTGGCAAGGAGGGAGTGAAAAAGATACAAGATGGCAGCCACGGCCCATGTGATCAAACTCCCACCCCCTTTTTGTGTGTGTTGTGCAATCCATATAAAAACAAGGTGGGCCTCAATCACTTGGTTGTAGCCTCTATCTGGATGTTTTTTGAGCCCCCGTGGATGTCCCTGAAATCCCTCGGATGTTCTGCTGCCTTCCTGGCTTCCCATGATTTCCTGTAATGAGGGAACTCTTTCCTTGTATTTTTCTTTTCATATCCATAATCAGAGAAGAGATTTATTACCAAAAAGGTCTGCAGACAACAGCAGCATTCCCTCTACTTTGTAGCAGGAATGGAATTCCAAGACACCACTAAAATAAACTCTAAATCATTCTGAGGATGAGATAAAAAAATCAGAAACCCCTTTCCTGGGAGAAAACACACAGATGACTCCCCACAATGATGCCATTTTGGCCAGTTCCTTAGGAAGCATAGCTAACTCCCACATTTGAGTTATATGCGAGGGGGGAAAAACCCTACAAAAACACCCGCTCCCCACCTTTGCTTACCACATCAAGATGATGGAGTTTAACATTGTAAGTTATACTAATATAACTTGCAATGTTAATGTTATGTAATGTTATACTGGATTGTAATGTTATACCGGAATACATGTTTGCCAGCATCAATGGAGTATAGGGGTTTTTGGCTCATTGCGTTAAACATCAATCATACATGAAGCAAAATGGCATAATCATGGCTGATCATACATGTTAGGTATCTGTAGAAACTCACACAAAGAGGTGGGTGCCACATCTTCGTGAGTTATTGATGAATGCTGAGTACTGTGCTAAAAGCAACGTCTTGATTAGTTTCTGTATCTGCCATAGGCCGCAGTCTTAGGCAGCCACAGTCCACACATGGAAGAAACATTCACATAAAGGGAAAACTCTGCCAAAGGTTTTTTGGTTATTGCCGCTGAGGAGGAAAGCTGCAGAAGAGGAAAGCTGGTTAGGAACAGACACAGGCCTGGTCCCTTCAGCCAAGTGATCTATTCTCCAAACATTTCAGCCCTAGTAGAGTCTGAGATTATGGCCATAGCATCTTGCTGATATTCCTGCAGACAGATCTGAAAAGCTACTACTGGGGCTGAACTATTCCTGTGGGCCTTGGCCATTGATTTCTGGAAGCAATGAAGTAGACCTGTTGACCAAAAGTGGTCTGTTATAGCAAAATGATGTAATATTTTAAATCACACAGAGTTGAAAAGAAAACCTTATCAGTACAGATGCAGCAATAAAATTAAATAAAGAGCTTTAACTGCCTCAACTGAATGTTATGAGACTATCTCATAAAAATAGATCTAATAAGATTTAATCAAGTCATATCCCGGGTCATGATAGATATCTTCCACCTCTTAACCCTGCCAACTTTCATCTCTGCTAAATTAAACTATTACAAAAGAAAGATTTTTTCCTCCTCAAGATTATTAGATTGAATATAATTGTGGATTTAAGAGAATGTGGTTAAACTCTCTTGGCTTAACTCCATCAAAACCAACAGAGTTACAATACCAACAGAGTGTTTTGCTCAGCACATCTAAGTTTATAACAATTAAACAGTATTATTTTTGGATGTGAACACTTCCATGGATTGTAAAATGTCAACAATAATTAGTTATTTAAACAGACAGTAATCTTTTAGAAGCCTTTCTCAGAATATTTCAGCATGTAATACATCCTTTAGGTTTACAAAAACGATGCAGAGATATACATTTATGAGACACGAAGCATAAATCAGGGCACAGCACTATTTTTCAGTGCCTTTAAAAGCATGGAGTGAAAGAAGAAAACAAGTATGAAAAATGGATTTTGAATATCATTTGGGACATGCTCCCCTTTTCTTTGAATTGTAGGAAGTCTCAGGGTAGCTTCAAAAGATCAGTATGATTACTAAGCCTTTATTGAATATGTAGCAAATAAAACACATGGTTCCAATTGTCTGGATGGTGCAAGTGATAAGCAATGGGAGTGCAGAGCAAACAATTCTCAGCTACGTTGCTTTGCTTTCTTACTATTTTGGACTGCATTTTCCATGCAGACTGGGCAAAAATTTCAGTCTTTCTTCCCAACTCACCACCAGTTGAGGTGAACCAGTCACCTAAATGTCCAAAATGTCCTGTTTTGATAACCCTCTCATTGGTATTTGGTGCTTTTCAGCAAATCACATCAGAGCAAAAGGCATCCTGTACATCGCATGGAACTGAACAGTGGAATTCTTTGTCATCGGGTGCAGGGGTGATGTCAAAACGATTTTAAAATAGGATTTTGTTAGGGTTGAGGGCGAAAAGATCTTTTGTAATGCCTGAAAATACAAACCTAAATGGCTGTTTGTAACTCTTTAAACCATACAAATCTTTTCCCAGGATCAAGGAGCAGCTGTGGAAGTCGGCCACGCAATCTCAGGAAAGGGCGTGGCTGCTCTAAAGAATTGCAGATGGGGACTACATTAATCACCCATGTGCTCCAAAGCATGTTTCTGCCTTCAACCCCAAAACAGTGCACAGCCCTTGATTCCCCAAATTATTAATAGCCATTAACCTTAAGAGGTAGCACAGCTTAACATAAATGCAGTAGAGGAGAACCACGCGTGTGAGGCTTCTCGAGGCACTCGGCGGGCTATTGTGTCTCTCAGAATGTTGACTGAGCCGGGTTTCTGGTGTGATCCAACAGGGCTCTTCTTAGTTCTTATGAATAACAAGATGGCATTCCCATGCTGATATTATTCTAAACAAAATGAAGGTGCATATTTCATAGATAGATAGATAACAAGCAGACTGCATAATTTATAGGCAGCTGTAACCTACTGAGTGCCCTCTGACTCTGGTGGGGACAAACTGAATAAACAAACAAATTCTTGGTTCTCATACTAGAGTTTGCCCTATTTTTTCTTTCTCCTTTCTGCCTCGAGTTCATTCCTTCCTCCTTTTCATGTAGATAAATGAAACGGTGGGAAAATTCTTTTTCATTCTCCTTTGCAACTGAAGGGTACAATATTTCCAGGCAGGTCTATGACCATGCAAATGCCTTCTGCCTCATTCCCAGAAGCTTACAAGCTGGGAGAGAGGGGATTATAGATAACTCTCGTTTCATTTCATTTCATTATGCTTTCCTACTGCTTCTTTCTTTGTCATTTCACATAACAATACCAAAAATATAGAGAATAGTTTCATTTTTCTGTGTTCTGGCTTTAGTGGCGAGAAGGACTGCTGGAACACAAGGCACGCAAAATGGAGATGTGGTGCATGCCCTTGCATGCAGGGCTCTCTCAGGAGCCAAGAGCCCAGCCCATGTGGGACAGAGCTCCGTAGGAGAAGTAGCAGTGGGGAGGGGAGGAGAAGGCACTAGGAGAGTGCAGGTGCAGGCAGAGCAGAGCAGAGCAGAGCGTGCAAGTTGAGGGGTTGCCAGGAAGGAGACCATGAGAATGTTCACTTACAGGCCGAGTTTATTGAGAGTCCAGGTTGAGATACAAAGCAAGGTTGAGCAGTCCATAGTCAGAGAAGCAAAATGAAGTCTGGGAAATGCTGAGAAGAGAACTGGAATCATGGTCAGAATACTGAGGTCAAGAACGTAGCAAAAAAAGCAAGAACAAAGAACAGGAAGTACAAAGCAAGAGGCCAGACGTCCATGTTGCTTCTAGCAACTGAAGGCTGATTGTAGTGGTGTGGTTTAAATCCCCTCCTTACAGAGCATGCACAGCTGCAAGCTGCTGTCATGCAGCTTCTGATGATGAGGCAACTGGATGGCCTGAAGGTTCAGCGGCTTGATGCTTGCTTGCCAGACGTTGATTTTGGTGAGGTGCAGGGTCTTCACGCCATGGCCAGGGAAGTCTCCCACACTTCTTGGCACCTGTGTTGGTTGGGGAGGCTTCTGTGCTGCCAGAGGAGGGGCCTGGCAGCACTCTGAGGAGATAGAGGGCTCTGCAACACCTGGTGCGCCTGGTACCAGATTGATTGCACAATCACAGAGCCAATGTGGGGGAAGGTGGTCAGCTTTAGTGGTACTGAAGACATTGCTGAAATCACTGTACTTGGCTGGCAGCTGTTTGGGCACCTTATTTGTTATGGAGGGCACTGTGTGGCCTGTGGTCTCCACATGCAGCTGGCATTCACTTTGGTGAGGCACAGGGCCTTCATGCTGTTGCCAGGGAAGTCTCCCACAACTTTTGGCACCTGTGTAGGTTAGGAAGGCTTCTACGTTGGCTGAGGAGAGACCTGGCAACACCATGTCTAAGGAAGGGGAGAGATCTGCAGCGCCTGGTGGGCTGCCTGCATCTCAGAGCCTCCTCCTTGGGTCGTGGTGGCCTCTCGTATCTGGAACTACCCTAACATTCCTATCAATCAATGAACAAAGACAAAAACAAGTGGGGAATACTGGTGACACTTTCATTGCTCAACAGACACAATAATCAGGCCCAGCAGTTAGTCTGAGGAGAGCTCTGGGATGGCAACATGAGCAACGGTGCAGCTAGAATTGGATCTTAGGGATGAAGTTCTAAGCCCACAGCCAGGGATACTTTCAGATGACTAATCTTTTCAGTGGTGCTGCTGGTGCTCTTTGAATCAGCACTCTCTTCTCTGCCTTCTTTTCTTTAATCCTTTATTGATCTAGAACAGTGTTTCTCAACCTTGGCAACTCTAAGGTGTGTGGACTTCAACTTCAAGTCAAGTCAGCTGGGGAATTCTGGGAGTCGAAGTCCATACACCTTAAAATTGCCAAGGTTGAGAAACACTGATGTAGAAGATGTTTGCTACAATTCTCCCTAGATTTTACTTGGAAGTTTTGGGAAGAGGGACTTTGTCCAAATCCTACTCAAAGCAATGGGATTCCATGTGGTGCCAATGTCAGACTTGTCTATTTGATGACTGGCCATGTCATTATGGCAGCTGTTTGGTAAATGAGGAAGTGAGGGGGCAGCAACAAACACTTCTGCTTAGCACCAATGATGGAATGAACACGCTGGGCTCTGTCAGGATATGTTTTCCCCACTGCAACATCTTTCTTCTTTTAAAATCATTGTATAATCAGAGGATAGCTAGTTTGACATATACCTACTTAGAGTTGCTCATTTTCTTATTTTTTGCTTTTCTGCCTCGGAATGTTATTTATCCCCAAGCACAGTTTAACCTAAGAGGAACAGAAAGAAACTCTTTTATTCCAGAAGTCTTAGCAGTGCTATAATCTCAGTGACTTCAAAATAGGAAAACCACACAACCTCAGAGCACTTCTTTATTAATTAGGGTTACCCAATGGTCTTGCTTCTTTGATTGCAGTGATGAAGCATGGGAAGACAGTGGTGGAGGAAAGAGAAAAGATAGTTCTGTGTTTCACAGACCATTAGGTACGTAATCTAAGTTACCTACCTACGTTATTGGACAAGTGTTAAACCGTCATCTTGTCTTCACCCTTTTAAGTCCTTTATTCTTTGCTTCCCTTATGATGGCTGTCTCTCTCTGGAATAAGCCTATGTTCTACCCGTGTTCTCCACAACACTTCCAGCAATGCCTGCTTGTCACCTATTTTTGCCTTTAAGCGACAGGGAGTGGACATGTAGTAAAAGACACTTCCAATCTATGCTACCAGCATTTTTGCACTAGGGCCAACCCTTTTTATTCCCCCGTGTTTTGAAAAAGCACACAGTACAACCTAGTCTCTCTGTCTTTAATAGGACATCCTTATCTTACTTACTTACTTACTTACTTTTCAAATTTGGACATCGCCAATCTCACGAGAAAGTTTAGCATATGTAGGACTGCAACCTAAATCTTTTATGCCATTATGTCAGGTTTATTTTGTTTTTACGAGTCTGTAAATTCTACCTCTATTTTTTCTTTATTTGCTCCATTGCTTTTTTTTCATAAGCTACTCTGAGTGCACTGTGGTCATATTTAAGAAATCAGATCCTGGTTCGATAAAATTCCTGCAAAGAGTCTGTGTAATGTAAGGATTTTCAATTTATGTTTAGATTGCAACTCTTAGCTGCATAGAAAAAGTAGACAGATGCTCCCTGTAGTAGTTTGTGTAGTTTCTTTTATCTCTGCTCCTAACCTTCTTTTCCCTTTAAGCATTTATCCTATACATCCCTAAAACAATCTCCAAAATAAAGCAGATGAGATTAGTCCTATGACTTTCTGCACTGATGCATATCTCAAACTATACTGTTGATTTTGGGTCATTTTTAAACAGCAAATTAATCTTTCTCCTTTAATGTTTGTAGTTTACTCTCTCCACTCAACTAGTCAATCTTGGCCACCAAACAGGAAAGGGAAATGGAGAACCAGCTTAAAAATGAAGATGCATTTAATATGACTCCTGCAAAGATAGGCAGTTACTGCTTCGAGCATGCATGCATGTGTGAGTGAGAGAATGTGCAGGCGTAAGAGGAAAAGCACTGAGAGAATTACCATTAGCTCTGCACTAATGAAGTGACTAAACGTAAGGATAAAGAAAAGAGAATCTTAGTGAGAAAAGTAATACAGCTGGAAAGATACAACCCATAGGCTCTAGGCCATTGCATACAAAATTGGATTCTGAGCATGTGCCTTAATGCTCAGGCTACAATATCTCTTCTCTAATCAGTCTAGAAGGCTCAAAGAATTAATATCTAGCAGAGGCTGCATTTGAGAACAAAACAGAAGCTGTGTGATATAAGACAGGAAAGTATGACATCACCAGCAGAGGCAGATGATGATCACCAGAATTTACTGGATCTCAAATTTTGGAGAAGCACCCTAGAAATATACAATGATAGTTGGTCATCTTTGTCCATCCCAGTAGCTCAGGGATAGAACACACGCTTTCATACAAAAGGCCATGGGTTTAATCATCTCCAGATAAGGCTAGAAAACCCTTGTATGAAACTTTATAAGAACTGCTGTCTTTCAGTATTAGGTTAGGCTGTCTGATGGTCTGATTCGTCAGAACCTATCTTCTGATATTCATATACATAGTCAAACCATTTGATAATTTCCTAGTGAGTCCTGTCTACTCTGAATGACATCTGTATTTCCAGACCAGTCACCAGAGATATGAATCTGGTATGCTATGTATGGGTTGAGTCAGTAACTCATGTACAGTTACACTGCCCATTGTACCACCGATGACATCTGGCACTTATAAACCCAATTGTCAGAAAGTTTAGTTATCCTTCTGACCAAGAGATAACAATCTTCATTCAGCAAGTCCTAATTTGGGCAACCACAAAAAAGGCTGTCTACTTTCTAGTAATGGTTACAGCCTGAAGAAGTTGGCAAGTACTCTCTGTTCCTTAATTGTTTCAGGTTTGCGTTCTATATTTTAAATGTTGTACCTATTTGGTATTAGTCTGGGACTGTAAATAAGTAAGTAAGTAAGTTATCTTAGACATACACACTATGCATTCTGCCCTACAGCTGCAGAACCTTATCTGGAAAATAAACCAAAAAGCTGATGAGTACATTAATCTTCCATGTTCATACTGCAGAGTTTTAATGCATGTGTGAACTGCAGTTAGCTGATGGAAGGTTTGCCAGCAAAGTTTATGACCATAAATAAATGTGTCAACAGATTTAAGAAGGATATAGATTAGATAAGAGTAGATATGGATGTTGGGATGCAGGTTACATGTTTTCAGTTGTCGCTGAACATGTGACATATCAGAACAGTTCTTTACTTTAAAGAAGGTGGCAACTGTAGCCAAGGAAGCCTTTGCAGCTCTATCTGGTGCACCAATTGCATCCCTTCCGAGATCAGGAAGCCCTTCAGATAATCACTCATGCCCTAGTCACCTCAAGCCTTGACTACTGCAATGTGTTTTACATGGGGCTGCCCTTGAAAAGCACTTGGAAGCTTCAACTGGTCCAGAATATAACTCTGTGGGCAGTGATAGGCATGCCTTGGTATGGCCACACAATACCCCTGCTTTGCAAGCTGCACTGGCTGCTTCTAGGTATGATTCAAGATGTTGGTTATCACCTAGAAAGCCCTACATGGCATGGGGCCAGGGTGAGGAACTCCCTGTCTCCCAAGGGTTTTGCCAAGCTGGTATGTTCCAGCAGTGTTGGTGTGCTGTACGTTCCTTCAATCAAAGAGTGCCATCTATCAGAACCAAGGAAGGGTGCCTGGCTTCTGGAATGAGATCCCTCCTGAAAACTGTGTGGCTCCCACTCTGTTGGCATTCAACAAGGCCCTGAAGGTCAGGTTGGTCTCCCAGGCCTTGAGTTAAGATGGATGGAACCCCTTGTTCGATGTGTTTTATTTATGTTTTTGCCAGAACAACTAGATCCCATCTTGTTTTGTATTGTGTTAGTATGATTTATTATATTGTGAGGGGCCCAATGTTGGGCATTGCCTAAATTCAAACAAATAAACAAACAAAGCAGGCATGGATAGGGTGTCAGCTACCTGCTTTCTCTGTACCCTTAAGCTTCCAGATAATTTGTACTGAAAACAGATGCAGAGTTTTCTGTAATTTAAGACAGAAAACCTATGAAAACTCTAGTATAAGCTCCAAAACCGACTCTAAAACCCCCACCAAACTGTCAGTCCCACCCATTGGGCATCTTGATTCTCCCACTGTTATGGGTGGCCACTCATCAGCAAGAAGATGCCCAGCTTTGCTTTAAAGAATTGTAAACATCCAAAATGTTAGGAGAAACGTGTGTAAGAATTAGCAAATTCAGAATAATAATGTAGTTGGGTGGCAAAAAGGTATGCTGAAAAAAATTACACTATTACCTTAAGGAATCTCAACTTGTTCACTGTAACATGTGACAGCACCTGGCCAGCCCTGGCTTGAACAAGCTACATAAGGTCAGATTTGGTTAGTGCTGTGGTAGAGGACTACCAGAATATTCCAGGGGTGTGGACTAGACTGTCAAATTATCATCCTTTGGACACATTATGCAAAAACAAAACTAGCTCTCTGGAGAAATCTCTAATGCTGGGAAAAGTGAAAGAAAAGAGGACAACCGGTATTAAGATGGATAGGCTCAGTTACAGTGGCTAAGAATGCACCTTTGGAAGACCTGAAGGACCTGGCTGGGGACAGATTGTCCTAGAGAAGGAGAGCAAGAGTTGAAACACATTTGATAGCACATAATCAGACTAGACTGGGAAGTCCAAAAACCTCCCAAAAGAAGGCAGTGGGAAACCACTCCCATACTGCTGCCAGGAAAACTGTATGGGTGTGTCAGCCGGAAAAGATCTCCATTTGGGAGAGTTTTCTAATTTGTTCCCCCAAGGACAAGCAGCTGGATTCTTGGCCATTGTATGAATATATAAAAGTACATTAAAATAACCCCAGAAAAAGATCTCAAGCGGATAAATACACATACACACATCTTCATGTGAGACTTCGCGGAAATGAGAAATCAGCTGTGTGACCAGGAACAAGCCAGCATGAAAACAAACAAGAGGAGCCTTTGAATCCCTCCTTCTAAAGAAAAAAGAAAAAAAAGAGAGCAAGGAAGTAAATAAGCAGAGGCACGCAGCCTCTTCTGCGACCCTTTCCATCACATATGCTGATGATTTTACCATTTATATCCTCACATCCTTTCTTCCTACCAGCAGGACGCACCACCCTGGCTCTAAACGCCGCCTATAAGCACTAAGGCAGCGCCATCTATCGATCTCAGCCACTGTGCAATAATGGGAGGAAGGTGTTCGTCGTTTTCACCAGGGAAGGCAGAAAAACGGGGATCGTGACAAATAACGGAACCTCGCCCGGGCGAGGGCCCACTCTCCGCCCACCTCCAGGGAGCCACCGTGGTGGGAATTAAACTGGGCCGGGCGGAAAGGGCGCCGGAGGGCGAACGGCTCCCTCCCGCTCGTGTCTCGCAGGAGACACGCGGAGCACCTTGCGGCAGGCGGAACCCCTTTTCTCCCGGAGTCGGCGTAATTCAGTTTTAAAGCCGCTTGGAAGCTGAGCTCGATTTCGGCCCTTTGTGCTCGAGCCGCGCATTCTTAGGTCTCGAATATTGTGTCTGCTTATAATTCAAGGATTGCCCCCCTTTTGACGTCTGCCTGCCTGCGGCCGTCCGAATGGGGGCAGCTCCGCACCGGTAGCCCGAATGTATCTTATGCATAACTAAGAGTGGTGCGTGGCAAGGATTTGGGAAACGGGTAACGCAAACGGAGGAGTATTCAGCCGCAAACGACGTGCCACGCACATGGAGCGCGCTACGCTCTATAGCCCGGGTTCGGAAGACGCGGGTCACTCCGCAGAGACTGCGGCCCTTGGTCGCGCCGAGGCGGATGCCGGAAATGGCTTCCCGGACCGCTCCTTCCGCTTCCGGGTGGCGGGCTGAGTCACTCTACAGTCTCTTCTTCGCTGCTCGCTGCCCGCTCGGTCCCCCTTCCGTGCCAGCCACCGGCCGGCCTCTCTCTCTCTCTCTCCCTTCCTCGCCGGGATGCCGCTGGAAAACCTGGAAGAGGAGGGCCTCCCCAAGAACCCCGACCTCCGGATCGCGCAGCTCCGCTTCCTCCTGAGCCTGCAGCCTCAATGTCCGGACCCCGCCGTGCGCCAGGAGCTCATGGCCGCCATCCGCCAGCACGGTAAGCGGGCGGGCGGGCGGGCGGAGCCGGGCCTTTGCTTAACCTAGGGGTTCCTAGTCTTCTTGCCATCACACCTCCCTTTAGAGTTATCTTCAAGGTACACACCTCCCCTAACAATCCGGACACCAAAACGAACGCGGATGAACAAGGGAAACCATACAATGAAACTCCGGGAAAGGTGGGTTTATTGTAAAAGTTTTTCACGCCTCCCCGAGGGAGGTACAGCTCACAGTCTGGGAAACCTTGGCTTAATCCCTAAGGGAGTAGGGAGTGGAGAGTTTTCTGTACAGGCTCAGAGGAATAGGAAGTTGCGTTAAGCTGAAGCGTCCCTGCCAGATGACTGTCCAGTCTCTGCTTGAGCCCATCTAACGAGGGGAAGGTGCCACCCTCCTCGCTGGCTGGTCCCATTGCCAAACTTGCCATTCTGTGTCCCAAGTCCATACCGGTTGGTTCTCCTCCCCCTGGGATCATAAGGAACAAGCCATACCCATATTCTGTGTAACAACTCTTTTGTTGTTGTTGTTCAGTTGTTAAGTCGTGTCCGACTCTTCGTGACCCCATGAACCATATCGCGCCAGGCCTTCCTGTCCTTCACTGCCTCCCTGAGTTTGCTCAGTTTCATGCTCATTGCTTCAGTGATGCTATCTAACCATCTCATCCTCTGCCGTCCCCTTCTCTTTTGATGCCTTTGAATTGTGGTGCTGGAGAAGACTCTTAAGTGTCCCCTGGACTGCTAGGAGGTCAAAACATCTTTTTAGGTGCTTGGAAAAAAAATGTAACTGCCCCACTGCTTTTCTCAAAGCTGCTTCAGCCTTTTCTGGTAAGACTTAGGTTTCCAGTCCCCTGATAATCCTTATTGCTTTTCTCTGCACTTGGATTCTCTGAATCCTTCTCAAAATGCAACCCCCAGAACTGGACTTCATACTGGTGATGGGTCTGAGCAGGGCAGAGTAGAATGGCTGCTTTCCAGGGTTGAGAAAATATACTTCTGGTAAAGAAACCTAATAGCATTAATCTTTTTAGCAGCTGTGCCACACTGCTGATGGCTATTCAGCTTGTATTGGCTATTCAGCTCAACTATATAGTTCCCAGAACTTTTTTGCAGGGGCTATGACCAAGGCAGGTAGATTTTTCCATCCTATACTTGAGCTTTTGTTTTTTTCCCCCCTAATGCATAACTTTACATTTGTCTCTAAATGCATTATTTTGTTTTCAACACATTTCTTTAATGAATGATAATTTTGAATGTTGTCTTTCTCTTTTAGATCCAATTTTATTGCTTACCTCATTGTTTTCCTTCCTAACAAAACAATGTTCATGGACACTTATTATGTGTCAATTACCCTTCTGGCTAGCTTTCGACATTAAGTATCAGCAGTGATTATTACATTAATTCCATCACTCTCTGTAAAGCTGTTGAATACTTATTACTCAGGTAGGTAGGTAGGTAGATAGATATTGCAGCAAGTAATTCATGTATATAATTATCTTCTTTGCTATCTTTGAGATTATTGCTTTTTTTTCTTGATATTTGTCTTCTGCTCTTCCACACTTGCATCTTGAGGAAACTCTATTGTGTTTTATTCCTTTGCTCTAAATATTATTATTCAGCAAACTTTATTTTATGGGAATTGTTCTCCTGTGCATGTGATAAGTTGGATATGAAGTCTATTCTGAGGGATATTATGTATGGTACAGGTAGTCCTTGACTTACAATCATTCATTCAGTGGCCGTTCGAAGTTATGACAGTGCTGAAAAAATGGACTTATGACTGGTCTCTGAATTTACAGCTGTTGCAGTGCCCCTGCAGTCAGGTGATCAGAATTCTGGGGCTTGGCAATATGCCCGCACTTATGACCACAAGGGCGCTTCAGTTCCCCCCACCTGCCTGTCTTCTCCCCCATCTCTGTCCTTTTGGCTGCTTGGGATATGTGCGGTGAGCGTGGCAGGGAGGCGGAGCCTAGTCTTCTGAAGAGATCTTGCCAGGCCTGGCCAGGGAGGAGGCAGTGGGACAGCGAGGCATGTCACTCTCTGTCGCTGGGTGAAGCAGGAGAGCCAGCAGCGACTCCCCAAGCAAAGGTGGAAGCTATGTGGGAGGTGCTGTTTGGGGTGGTGGCAGAACTGGAGGGAGCAAAGTGGTATCATCCCCTTATTTTGACAGCAAACCTGTGGAGTGTATAGTCACAATCACCTAAACAAAGATTTGAAGTATCTCAGTCTGATCAGTGCATTCCACTGGTCCTTCACAGCAACCGGATGCAATGATTATTTCATTCCCTTTTATGTTTTTGTTACTCTTGTTCTCGCTGAAGATACAATTTTATTGTATCTTTTCTGGTGATTCTTTTTTCAGATATGGCCCCATATTATGAAAGCCTCTGCAAATCCCTTGACTGGCAGGTAGATACAGATTTGTTGAATAAGATGAAGAAAGCAAATGAGGAAGAGTTGAAACGCCTGGATGATGAATTGGAAGATGCAGAGAAGAACCTGGGAGAAAGTGAAATCCGTGATGCTATGATGGCCAAAGCTGAGTATCTTTGTCGAATTGGGGACAAGGTAAGTGACGTGTTCAGGTTTCACAACTTGCCGCATGACTTAAACCCCAGTTTTCCTTTAATGATGTCCATATTGAAAATGAGTACACAACTGCCTTGAAACTGAGGAGCGTACATGGCTTTTGAATGCTATGCTGGGGCCACATTCCAAAAATTAATATACTAGAACAAAAGCTAATGTTGATTTGTTTTACATTTAGTTAAAGCTAAATTAGTAGGATTAGTCTCTAATCCAATATTTCATTATTTTCTTCAGTCACATTAAAAATTACAGTTTGGTAATACTGCCTAGTGGTTTATGGGGACCATACCCAGGGTTGTCTGGCTATATCTAATTCCAAACAAACTTGCTTATGATGCTTTCAGAAGCTGCTATTGTATATGGGAATGATAACAATGTGAAAGGAGCTATAGGGTGAAATGACTTAGGGTTGTCCTGTGAAGCTCTGTGAGAATGTCTGTGTGTCAGATTGCATCTTCCCATAGATGCTCACTGGGGTTGCTGAGAATTGGAGTTCAGTCAGTCTGGAAGGTTACAGATTCCCTATCCCTTTGCTAAGAGTTTTGTTTCATTTTTGTCTTCATTTTGTTTTAACTAGATTGTTATTTTGAATGTCAGGTTTGGAGGAATTTGGAAGCCTTCTAGTGTAGAGTAAGGTAGAAATTCAGTAATAAGTAAAACGTAATGATAGCTATGTATATATTTTTTCCTTTTTCTTTTTTTTTTTACTGCATTCCTGTGGGTGAAGAGAGACCGTTAATGCTATATAAATGGGAAATGAACAGAAGTGTAATGATCTGTCTGGGATGCTTTAAGTTGGATTCCTCCACTGAGGAAGGGATTGGGCTCTTTGGCCTAAGCAGCTGTTTCCTATTCTGTGATTCTGTGATGTGTCTGGTGTTGCAGAAATGCATGCCACAGTTCCCAGATCACAGTCTTCTTGTCCATCTACGGGCCTACTAAGTGGGTAAATAACTTTTGACTTGGCCCAAGAACCACTTGTTTTCTTGTGCTAGCCACTGAATCTTCTTTTCTTTCAAGTCCTTTCTGCTTGCCTTATGTTCTATTACACTCTGGAGAAGGAAATTTCTGCCTGCTTTAGAGCTAAGTGCAACTTTTGTTATGTGGCTCTGTACCTCCCTTGGGTTTTCTGAAATTGGTGGGGGATAATGCTAGTAAGTGAGCTACTGGAAGTCTGACCTTTACTCAAGATATTAGCAGAAGAATTGAATTGGAGAATTGTTCTTTGAAGTTTACTGTGAAGGTATTGATCAGTGACTGTACCTCTGTGGCAGTATAACACTTGATTTAAGATGTTTGGTGGTGTCCCTAGGGCAAGCTGTATTTGATATGAAGTCATGCATATCTGTCCTGTCTGTCCTTACCACGCTCTTTCTTTAGGAAGCTGCTCTAACTGCCTTTCGGAAGACATATGACAAAACTGTTGCTCTAGGACATCGGCTGGATATTGTGTTCTACTTGCTGCGAATTGGCCTGTTTTATATGGACAACGACCTTATTACACGGAACACTGAAAAGGCCAAAAGGTATCTTTTCTGTTAGAATGAAAGAATCTGGAGAAACTATATCTAAGGCACTGGTGGAGTTTTGTAAAGATAGTCTGATTGCAAGTGAATGGTTCTTTATGTCACCCAAAGGCTGACATTCAGAAATGCTAAATCGATGAAAAAATGTCAGAAATGCTGAAAAATGCAACTATATCTTTTAAAATGAAGATTTTGGGGAAAAAACGAAATATGTAGTTAGGAAGGGTAACATTACTTTTAAAAACTGAAGTGCATTTTGTACCTGAAAAGTGCTGTTTTATGGTTTCATGAAATATATCTTGTTCATTTTTAATTGAACATAATATAACCACTAATAGACATGTACAAGTTGTTTACCCTCACGTGTAATTATGTTGTTTTAAAATATTCATGAAGTATTTTATTGTTTTGGCAGTGATACTTTTTCATTAGTAATCCCCCTGCCCCATTTTTCCTGTTCTGGAAAAAGCTTTGAAAAACGTCTGCTTTTAACTCTGATTGGATCATGCTTGCATGGCGTGCCATTATAGCTTACAGGTCATCCTTTGGTTGGCAAGTGAAGCAGAAATTGGTTGTTCTGTTGTCCTTGCTAAAAGCACAGGTTGGCTGTCTGAGAAAGAAGGGTTTAAATTGGGAGCTTGTTATTGAATGAATGTGCTCTTTCACTCTCAGTAGAAGCAAAACAATTGTATGCCCAAACACAAAGGTTGTATATGCATCATGTTTTGTGCAGCAGAATTGTACATGTATTTTGTCCATTTATTTAGCTAGTAACTTTACGGTATTTCAGGTGTAACATAGTGGTTCCACGCTGCTGAGGACTGCACATTAAAGGGTATTTCTGTTTTCTTTGGAAGTCTTATAGAAGAAGGAGGAGACTGGGATCGGCGGAATCGGCTCAAGGTCTACCAAGGCCTTTACTGTGTGGCCATTCGGGACTTCAAGCAGGCAGCAGAACTTTTCCTGGATACAGTTTCAACATTTACATCTTACGAACTTATGGATTACAAGACCTTTGTAACATACACAGTTTATGTCAGCATGATTGCATTAGATAGACCTGACCTAAGAGAGAAGGTAGGTCAAGCTGTTACTTGCATAGAGTAGTCATAGAACTTGTGTTTCTTCATTGCTCTCCTCTGATTTCTACTCCCCTTTTCTTTGATCTGCTTTAGGTTATTAAAGGAGCTGAGATTCTGGAAGTGTTGCACAGTTTACCCAAAGTGCGGCAATATCTTTTTTCACTCTATGAATGTCGGTATTCGGTTTTCTTCCAGTCTTTGGGTAAGAAATAGTTTTGCTTTATGAGTAACATGCTGAGTGCTCTGATGCTTGCCTCTCATCTTTGAAGGCTAGCGCTCTAAAACTGTGTAAACCATTCCCAACTGTGTGTGGCGGAAATGAATGTGAGGTTTCCTACAAAAATGAGTGGAAGCTGTTTGCGGGTGTGGCCACTCACCTTCACGTGCCAGTGGACAAGCGAAAACAAAGATGGCGGGACATGCTTCATGAGAATGGGAGTAATGTCAGTGGGATTTGATATTGGTTTTCAGAAGGGATATGCTTCTAGAATAGATAGATGTATCCTTTTTTTGAGGATGCTAGGCATGAAAGAACTTTTGAGACTTTTGAAAGATGAGAGAACAGTCTTTTCAAGAAATTGGCATAATTTCATCTAGAAAATTCTACGAAGTGCCCCAAGTCTCATGCAATAATAGAGAAATTTAGTTTGGGAAATTTTGATCATTTTAATATTATTTTCTAAAAATTTGGAGGTCAGTAAGCACCGGTGATGTTGCAGGTGCTGCATTATTGACCTTCATGCTAAATGATCCTTGAGGGTAATGTTAAATCACATTTGCAGGAAACAACTTCTGTAAAGCGTTGCCACCTTTACATGTTGTATTTCCATTTCAGCCACTGTAGAGCAAGAGATGAAAAAAGATTGGCTGTTTGCACCACATTATCGTTATTATGTTCGGGAAATGAGAATCCATGCCTACAGTCAGCTCCTAGAATCGTATCGGTCACTTACACTTGGGTACATGGCAGATGCTTTTGGAGTTTGTGTAGAGTTCATAGATCAGTAAGTATCATTTAAAAATATTCAGATCTACATTTTATGGTAATCCCATGCTGACGTAGAAGATAGCAATCAATTTCTTTTTAAATTCTAAATAGTTAGGATTAATGTAATTTAGGAAGATTAGTCCAAGAGGTACATAATGAAGATGCCAAAGTTACTTTCAGTGGATGGATTCTGTCATCGGTGGCATGCAGTTCTTTTTACTGATCCAGCCAGTCCTTCGGTGCCTGGTGTCATAATATAGGATCATTTTCAAAAGAAACGTCATTGAAATGTAACTTCATTAAGAAGTTATGGAAAAGAGAAAGACCTGTTCCATTTTTAATGAAACAAATCTGTGGCAGGGCATTTCTTCTCTGTGGCTTTCATTTGACATGCAGCACATTTTCAAGGAGGGCAGGAATAAGAAGTTCCAACATGTGATAAACAAATATAGTGCCATCAGTTATGACAATGGAATGCAACCATGGAAAAAATAAAAGTAAGGATTGGCATTAGCCAAAGGAGAGGGTGATCTAGAAATGTAACTGTTTAGGGAATATTGAAAAGTATATTTACGAAAGCCAGTAGCTACATGTTGAATCTGAGCCCCTTGTGGCCAGTTAGATCTAGGAAGAGGAAACTTAAGGTCTCCAGCAAAAGCAATTATTTAAATTTCTGGCCTTCTTGTTAACTTACCTCTGGGCAGCGTTTGATGGACCAGCTCAAACTCTGCTTCCCAAGTTCAGAAAGCTGGTGGGGATTGGGGTAGTTATTCTTTATGAATAGGAATAGAAGTGATTTATTTCCCTTAATTTGGGGGCAAAAAAGAAAAATCCCAAGCAATTGGCCATGGGTCATGCACCCCTGCAATAATTAATGCTTTCTGGACAGATTACAAACTAAACACTATAGAATAATGAATTAGATAACAAAGTAGATATTAAAGAACATCTAAAGCCACTATCCCAGTTTTAATGTGGACACTTAAAATCTAATGTGTTTTTGCAAAAAAAGGAAGAGTCCCAATAGTATTTAAATAAAGGCTGTGATCTGCTATTTTCTAAAAGCTATGGGTGAAGCAGAAGCCAATCATCTCTTTGTAAGAAGATGAGTTCCAATTTGGATTACGGGAAACCATCTCCCGTTTTTATAAGATCAGGGCTTTTCACTGACTTTGGATTTGGGAGAGCTCTCCCAAAGACATAGTGACTATGATGATTGATCTGTGTTTTGAGTTCATTGAAGGCAAACATTTCATTGTTGTACAAAATAAAGAGTGCTATTAGAATCATAAATTTTTAAGCTAACTAGGTGGGATGTACAGTACTGTGCAAAAGTTTTAGTCAGGTGTGAAAAAATGCTGTAAAGTAAGAATGCTTTCAAAAATATATATTGTAATTGTTTAT
Source organism: Liasis olivaceus (assembly GCA_030867105.1). Taxonomy (NCBI): domain Eukaryota; kingdom Metazoa; phylum Chordata; class Lepidosauria; order Squamata; family Pythonidae; genus Liasis; species Liasis olivaceus. Next base: position 25,534,492 of record CM061348.1, on the reverse strand, counting down.
GTTTATCAATTTACAAAATGCAAAATGAGTGAACAGAAGAGAAATCCAAATCAAATCAATATTTGGTGTGACCACCATTTGCCTTCAAAACAGCATCAATTCTTCTAGGTACACTCGCACACAGTTTTTGAAGGAACTCAGCAGGTAGGTTGTTCCAAACATCTTGGAGAACTAACCACAGATCTCCTGTGGATGTAGGCTGCCTCGAATCCTTCTGTCTCTTCATGTAATCCCAGACAGACTCAATGATGTTGAGATCAGGGCTCTGTGGGGGCCAAACCATCACTTCCAGGACTCCTTGTTCTTCTTTACGCTGAAGATCGTTCTTAATGACATTGGCTGTATGTTTGGGGTCATTGTCCTGCTGCAGAATAAATTTGGGGCCAATCACATGCCTCCCTGATGGTATGGCATGATGGATAAGTATCTGCCTGTATTTCTCAGCATTGAGGACACTATTGATCCTGACCAAATCTCCAACTCCATTTGCAGAAATGCAGCCCCAAACTTGCAAGGAACCTCCACCATACTTCACTGTTACCTGCAAACACTCATTATTGTACCAGTCTCCAGTCCTTCGGTGAACAAACTGCCTCCTGCTACAGCCAAAGATTTCAAAGTTTGACTCATCAGTTCAGAGCACTTTTTTCTGCACCCCAGTTCCTATGTTTTCGTGCATAGTTGAGTTGCTTAGTCTTGTTTCCACGTTGGAGGTATGGCTTTTTGGCCACTATTCTTCCATGAAGACCACTTCTGGCCAGACTTCTCCAGACAGTAGAGGGGTGTACCTGGGTCCCACTGTTTCTGCCAGTTCTATGCTGATGGCACTGCTGGACATCTTCCGATGTCAAAGGGAAGCAAGCATGATCCATCTGCTGCATTAAGTTTCCTTGGCGACCACTGCATCTACAGTCCTCAGCGTTGCCCATTTCTTTGTGCTTGTTCAAAAGAGCTTCAACAGCACATCTTGAAACCCCAGTCTGCTTTGACATTTTTGCCTGGGAGAGACCTTGCTGATGCAGTATAACTACCTTGTGTCTTGTTGCTGTGCTCAGTCTTGCCATGGTGTATGACCTGTAACATGCCACTGTCTTCCACAACCTCACCTTAGTAGCAGAGTTTGGCTGTTCCTCACCCAGTTTTAAGCCTCCTACACATCTGTTTCTGTTTCAGTTAATGACTGTGTTTCAACCTACATATGAAATTGATGATCATTAGCACCTGCTTGGTATAATTGGTTAATCATACACCTGTCTCTAATCCTACAAGATCCCTGACTTTGTGCAAGTGTACATAGTGCAAGTGTAAGAACTGATGCTGGTTTGAAGCCAAAGGGTAGTCACACCAAATATTGATTTGATTTAGATTTCTCTTCTGTTCGCTTACTTTGCATTTTGTAAATTGATAAACATATACAATTACAATATATATTTTTGAAAGCATTCTTACTTTACAGCATTTTTTCACACCTGCCTAAAACTTTTGCAGAGTACTGTATGAGCTGATTCTTCATTGATTTAAGTGTTTTGGATTTGATTGCATTCAGGGTTGGTGTAGAAAGGGAGGAGATAAATATAAGGCCATGAAAATTGATTGTCTCCAATTCTGTTACTGTATAGAGGAGTTTGCAAAGGGTGATAAACTAGATATCTTCAGCATATTAAGAATAGCAAGCTGATTAACAAAGTAGATAGGACCCTATTGTTTCAGTGTTAACTAAAGCCCTCAGGGGCTCTGCTGTAGCCTGTGAGTCAGAAGATACTGCCTGATAACCTGGTAGCTCAAGAGGAAATTTAGAGACTTGTTGGAGAAAGGGATGTGTGTGTGAGACTAACCAGAGGAGCTGAGATTACCTAGATAACCAGAACTGTCCTCTAACAATAGTATTTGTAGTACAGTATCTTATTTTGTAGGATAAGAGCAGGGATATCTTGACCATCTATTCAAATTACAGCTTCTCTCAACTGCTACAATATGCTGCATAGGGAGGGTCTGATAAGAGATTGCTTTGATGTCTGTTTTGGTAATCAAAGGCTATAGGAATATGTACAGCCTACTCTGCAGTAATTGTTCTGGCTGCATTTAAGCTTCTGGACCCAGATCAGAGTACTGCTTTCCATTGGTTAGCATCATCCTATGGTTATCAAATCCTATGGTTATCAAGACCTACTGGTATGTTCCTTGATTATGGAAAATAAAATCAAGGTTAAAAGCCATTGCTGATAATGTATTGGTGTTGCATGCTGTTGTATTTGTGACTGTGCCATGCACCGCCAGTAGTGGTCATTGGAGCCATTTGTTTTAGAAGTGTAGGTAGCATTCACAGGCTAAAAAGCAGAAACCGAACAGAGACTATGTGCTGCCACTAAGCAATTTTCATTCCCATGTGGTTTGCTAATTGCAGGTCTTCAGTTTCAAAGCTATAAACAATCAGCAGAACGGCATTTAATTACGCCCTAGCTACAGCTTTGAACATTTTCTGACATGTCTTTGAGGAGGAGACTGTTGGCTGCATCGTGCTAACATTGGCTGCAGTAGGTCACTATGGCAGGCTTGGTCTCTCCTCCTAGTCTTTCTAAAAAGAAGAGGTAAGGTTTAGACTGGGCCTAAAATGTCAGGCATTTTAGCTGTGTGCTGTTACAAAGGGACTTTACAGTGGGGTTGTTAAGATGGTGCCCTGAAATCAACAATGAAGTATAAAACACAAGGATCTTTTTTTTTTTTCTTTCCAAACAGGGAACTTTCAAGATTTATTGCTGCTGGGAGACTACATTGCAAAATTGACAAAGTCAATGAAATAGTAGAAACCAACAGGTAGCTGTCAAGCTTCTTACTGAATATTGTTTAAGGCAGTGGCATTATTTGGATAATAATAGTAATTATTAATAATTGTAATAGTAACATTACAAGATTTGCAGACTGTAAGTTGCTGTCCTGCCAAATGTATTGCTGATATGCTCTTTCTATTTTACATTGGTGAGTATGAGCTGAAATGATAGCTTGATCAAAGCCATGTTGCCCCCCCCCCCCGGCCAAATTAACTTCCTCTCTTCGTAAGCGTTTTAACAATCAGCCCATCTGCCATTGGGGACCCTGGGGGTGTGTTCTACCTTCAGTTACTTTCTCACCTGGCCAAATTTCAAATAAACATATAGCCCCAAACACCCTTGCTTTTTCCTGGTTATATCTTGTGAAGGAAGACTGGTAGTGGTAAATACAAGACTCTTATTCATAGACTTCTTAGGATCACAGTTTGAAAGCCAACTGGTGTTTGAACAATCTCTCAATAAATTCTTTTTTTTTTCCCCCAATTGCAGGCCTGACAGCAAAAACTGGCAGTATCAAGAAACCATCAAAAAAGGAGATTTGTTGTTAAACAGAGTGCAGAAGCTTTCTAGAGTAATTAATATGTGATTTTTAGAAGTAAAATAAAAAGGGAATGTATCATTCAGTCAGAACTATTCTGGAAATAATTATCACTATATTATATACCTTGTACTGTAGCTAAGGAAATGTAACCATGGTCTAGTTAGGGCTTTTGCAGTCTATTTCTTTGTGTAAACAATTGAACTATATGAATATTCATGTTTTTCTGATCATCGGCATTTATTAAATGTACAGTGCGGTTGACTGTTTTGTTCTTGAGTTACGAAGTTTAATTTAAAGCTTATAGTACTAGTTTTTGTTACCAGAGGCTGAGCTGTTTGTGGCGTTTGCTTTTTGAATGAGAATGCAGGTCTGATCTTTCACAGCTTTTCTTACTAGTCCAACAAGGTGCAATGGAAAGAGGACCAGCAGGGCACTCGTGTTATTTGGCAAGTGGGGTACAGCATCGTGATTAGTAGTTATTGTTATGCTCCATTAATCTTTCAGATAAAGATACTAAAATTCGTAGGCCTCATCTAGGAACAGTCATTTGTTCAAGTCAACATTATGCTAGGTGATAAAAGGAAATAATTTATCTGTTCTGAAATATTTGCTTTGTTGGATGAGCCCAAATTGTAACATGAGAAAGATTGTTTTTCCTTAGCCAACTTCATACCATATGTAGTCTTAGGTATGTGCATTTTTTTAATGATCTGGAACCACGTTTTTCATTATACTGCCCTTTTTCAGTAAAGAGAAATCTTTCATTGCTCCTTTTTGTGTCAAATACAACCACCATTATATTCCTAATTCCATATTGTTTATGAACAAATAAAAAAGCACAACTCTCGTATCCTTGGTGACACCACTACCCATTTTTTCCATTTGTTTTGTACTGGAATTACAGGTTTGTAAGGCCTTCCCTTATTTCTCAGGAATCTTGGAGAAGTGCTTTGGACTTGAACATTGTGTGACATTGTGTAATCAAGTCCTGCTTCTCATACTCTAGTTAACTGAGAAGCTGTCAGGAACTTTCTGTATCAGTTTTATTTGCATTCAAGGAAACAGGCCAAGCACAGAGCTGGGGTTATTGGCAGACAACTATATGACCTTTACAAATGTATACACCCTGTTTGCATAAGAATACGTTGGCTACCTTACAGGCATGCATCACTAACCAGAAGGGCATTGAGATCTCTTGGATAAGTAACTTCTCAGTCCTGGTGTATTCTGGTAGGATCAACCAATAAACTCTACATGGCCAGTAAGTCGACTTAGAACTCGGCAGCAACATTCAAGCATCTGATAAAATGATTTGGCATCCATTCTTTGGATTTCTTTGCAATACCTAGAAATGCGTAAGGGAAGTCCTTCATGTCCTGACATCCCTGCCTGAAGGCAGTAGATATAGATGTACTAACAAGCCAGTGTGATACACTTTTGATACATGCATTTCCTCCATTATGATCAATTTTATAGGTAATCCAGAAAATATTAACAGGCATTGGCAGATGTGATTCTTGTAGTTCTTGGATTTGATCAGTTTGATCATTCAGAAGTAGATACATGTTGTTTTGGCCAGAGCTGTTCCAGCTTTTTGTGGGGTTTGAACAGCAATGATTGTTACTGTCATACTAAAGAAGTTTTGAACTGTTCAGAATTTGGATAGAATTACATTTCTTTATGCTAGTGTTTGGGCAGTGTCTAGGAAAAATGTCTACACATTATGGAGGTTCTTCAAGAGACCATCTTAAGTGGGTTGAGTCCCGATATCAACAGCAGGTGGCAGCATCACGTATCAGAGATTCACATGTTCACAAGTTGCTTAAAGAAAAAAAGATCCACTAACTTGAAAAAATCTCTGGGTTCCTGAGCTAATGATTCAAAATCATTATTTTTGAGATAATATTCCTAGTGATTATCTCAAACTAGACAGTTGAGATGGAAGAAGGATCAGATTTATACTTCATATGGTCTATCAAATTATTTAAAACTATTCAGTCTTTTTAATCAAACAGGGAAAAAAACTTTTTGTTCCCCATACATCTAGAAGGAACTGACCATTAAAATGATGCTTTACTTTCCCCTAAATTGGATAAAGTCTCCAGGTAGTTTAAGAACTGCATTATTGTGACCTATAGCTATTTGAGGGCAGGGTATTTCAGCATTACAGTGCATTCGCAAAGGATCCCACAGCGGCCTTTAGGTGCAGTGTTTTTATAGAAGAGACAGTGAAGGTATCTGGACTTCTGTGTATCTTAATGAAGTATTACAAACTTAATTTCTGTAGATGTTGCCTTTGGTGAAATGTTACAGGGAGAGTTTGCCTGTAATAAGGACAACATAATGAGTAACCTTCAGGCGGCATTTGGCCCCTGAGGCTTTGGTGTGATCTATAATCCTGTTTATCGTAGAATCAACATTGTTTGGCTGCTGAATTATGGTTACAAAGCACTTGGGAACAGTGTCTATTCTACATGAAAAGGCTAGATATTGAAAGAAATCAATCCATCTACATCCTGAGTGTCTCTTAAAACAATTATAAACTTTATATAAAATTCAAGAGAGTTTTTAACCTTGAAATTGCATTTTCATTGATAAAGTGGGCCATGAAATGCCTTCCAGAAAAAGTAGGAGAAAATTAAATTTGTTATGAGTTCCCATTTTCTGTATCCTCTGGAGGACATTTCACTTGCTGTGGTGGTCTTGGTTGAACAAAAAAAAAATTCTCAAGTGCACATCTTGTCATAAGTGAAGACATGGGTTAGCTCCTACCTGTCCATCTTCAATGATACGGCAAGGCTATCTGTTCTCCATAATTTAGAATTTGAGAAGATTAGTCAGATTTATTCACTTTGTCTCACTTATTTCATTTGAAGTATTTTTTTCTGCTTTCCTACTTAAAAAGCATCCGAACAACACTTCATGCCATTGTTGCAGCATCAAAATAGCAATTAGATATTGTACAGGTCCCTGATGTGTTCTGATGTCTAGAACAGACAAGAGACAATTCAGACTCTATCGTGTTGCTTTCTTAACATCCATAAAGCTTTTAAAGGCGGCAAGGAGGCATTAATTCTGTTTTGCATCTACCTGATTTACATACACAGGTAGGAAGATGCAGACAGCTATATGACCCCACAAATGTGTAAACCCTGTTTGCATATGGGGTTCTATAGCTGCCCACATGTACCTGATTTAGAAATACAGTTGGGATTCTTTGCAGACAAAAATAATGACGACACATCTCTTAGCTCAGTCCAGGTTTTGTTGATTTCATTATAAAACAGAAACATTGTGAATCTCATAAAGACAACCTAGTATTTTTTATTATCTTGGTTAAGTCACATTTTGTTTATTCTGCAAGCTTAATTTTCTGATCATGAAGAAAAAGCACAACTTTTTTTATAAATAGTATAAATTATTTTATTTACAGAAACCTGTTACAAAACAAATAGACTATATATTTTCTTCTTTTAAATATCCAAAGTAATTTTTTCTACCCCATGACATTTGTTCATGTACTATACAGCAGCCAACACAAAAGTTCAGCTCTGAGCAGATGCTCTTGAATATGTATACAAATTATCAAACTATTCACACATTTTACACAGGAGATTGCTTTTCCCCCACCCTCTCTATGGAGCCAGGCTCAACTCCAAAGCAAGAAGCTTCCATGGCCTACATTCTCATTGACATTATGTAGTGCTCATTAAAAAATAATAATAATAAACACCTTTCATAAAAAGTAGAATATTTTGCACAAAGCATTTAACATAACAAGTTTTCTGCTGAAGGAAAGCAGAACAATCTTCAAGTCCAATCCCCTTCACCCTACAATTACCAATCCCCAAAAGACAGAGACAAAAGGATACTTGGCAATAATAACTCTTGCCGGAAGACAACTTACCGGAAATGAAGGGTTGAAATCACACTATGAGTACAAGCTCACCGGGGCCAAGCAGACTTCACTGAAATGAACAGGGATTTGTATCATTGCAAAACTCCTATTAATTTCAATGAGGACTGTGTACAGGACAGTGGTTGTCAGTGGCTTGTGTAGGTAGCTCGTAAAATTGCTTTGAGAGGTAACTTTTTTTCAGTAATACAAAATGTCAACAATCTGTATCCTTAAAAAAAGTTCTATCTGATTACAACAGAACTACAGGTATTTGAATTCACTTGTTGAAACCTATCTGCAGAATCCTTGGCATTATTTACGAACTGAGGACTTGTTTCAGTCTGATCATTTGTGTTTTATTGTATTTCATTCCCCTGCATCCTCTCTTCCTCATTAATGGAAAGTCATATGGAGGTGGGAAAAGCAAGCTCGACTTTTTTTTTTTTAACAGAACATTCAAGTCTTTAAAGGAGAAGCTGTCTAAAGAACAGTCCAAGCTTAAAATCTAGATATATAAATCAGGCACTTTCAGTTTTTCCATTAGTTTTAAACCATGTAAAGACTCACACCAATGAGCCCATATGTGGGCACAGAGGTGTGCACATACACATACACACAAATGCTAAAAAGAAAAAAAAAAGCAGTGTGTCACAACTAAATGTAGTCTTCTGGAAATCAGGCAATTGTAAGCTATGCTGTATATACCAGAGTAGGCCAACAACACGCGACCAAATGCCACAAAGCCTCCCCACTAAGAAACAGGGAAGCTGTGGCAGAGGACTGCAACATCACAACCTTTCATTTGTATGTAGCAACTCCCAAGACAAGGGACAGAACTCCCCCCTCCCCCCTCCCAAAACAGAGGCATCCCTTAAAAACTGCAAAGTAGGCATGTTAACTATTGGCTTGGCAGTGAACCACTTCAAATTATAAAAAAGGGTATTTGCTTTTTTTTTTTTAATTAATAAATACTAGATGATTTTCAATTGTACCAAAACTGGATATAAGAAAAAAAAGACCTGTGCAAAAATACATATTTAAATATGTACAATCAATTAACAAAATATGTCTTCTGAAATAGGGATACTTCAATATTTATAATAGAACAAGAAATTCCAAAATAAAGATACAAAATTATGGGTTTCATTATTTTTGTATATTTCTTTGTTCACCATTGCAACGTTTTTTATTATTATTTTTTTTAGGTTAAGAAAACTGCAGGAGTCATAATGAGAAGCTGGAAAGTCTATAAAAATCGTATCTCTTAAATTAAAATCTTTCTAACAACCCAGTCACTGCAAATTTTGCAAGATAAATTAAATTTGAAAGTTCCTTAATTATTTACAATGCGAATGTTTTCAGACAATAAAAGATTCAAAAACAATTACTCCATTCATTACTAAGCTCCCAAAATGGAATATTGTTTGCCTAATAGTTAAGCAAGTCTACACTTTGAGGGCAGGCATAAATTAACATCTCTTCCGGTTCTATTCATAGCAAATTATAAAACTATATGCCTTAAGAGCCAGATGCAAGACATAATTCCACCCTAGAATGCCTTTTACGCAAGCCCTACTGAATGCACTGGGTGAGCTCTGTGCAACAACATGGCTGTGTTTGTGTGAAGTTCCCAATGCTTTCAATATGGCTTCCAGTGCAGGCATTCACAGTGGGAATTGGGTCCATAGCTGTGCAACCGATTTAAATTAAACACTGTTGAACTTTTCACAGAGATCTGCATGTTTTAAGGAGTTTGGGACTTGCTTTGATATGCTCAGAGCAACAGAATATTTATAAAAGAAATATGTTTTTGAGTACTTAAAGCCACTAAGGTTCAACTCATGGAAAAGGTCAGCCTTCAAAGGTAAAAACCAAATTGCACTTGTGATTGAAAATACCTAATACATGGGATGGAACCTATGTCTATTTTCTCTGCCAAGCAGATACATTACTTTGGTTGTCCCTTCCCACTTTCCAAATAAGCCAATTAAGAGGTTTTAACATTTTACAATATCCTCTAACTACTGAAGGGTTGTTTAAAATTCCCCTTTCCCCAGAATGCAGTCACTTTTAATATTTGCATAATCATCAGTGTCCATAATATTTTTCCTTTACTTAAAAACAACAACAACAACATGATCTTTTGTGAATTCAAGGCTTTAGAGTTGTCTGCATAGAGTCTTGTTTCTTCACTGTGTTTTAATAATTCACTAGCAAATTTCATGTTGATCTGAAAATCTCAACAGTTAAAAATCAACCAATGACAACAATAACAACAAAAAACCCAAGCATCTACTGCTTGTGGTGGCTTTAGAATCCCTGATGTGCAATGCACCACCATAGTAGGGAGAGAGGCTGGGCTGTGTGAATTAGATAGGCTCAGATTGTCTAATCTCAGCAAAATCTGGTGCCCATTTAAGGCAGAAGTCTACAGACGTATTTCATTGAGAACATCTCCTTCACAAGCCCCATTCTGGGTAGATTCAGATGATCAGTTTTCTTTCCCAGTAAGTGTTAACTTGCTGACTACGTGGTTCTCAAGTGACAGGCATGAAATGGAACTGAGTGACCTGACAGGTTGGGTGTGAATCCCCAAGTGCAACAGATTTGGCAGGTGCATCTCTGAGAAGCTGTAAAAATGTAGCATGCTAAAAATGTTGCAAATCTAGGCTCATTTAATGATTGTAAACTCTCACTGGGGAAGAAATGACTGTCTGAATCTATACTCCAAAATACACACTATTACAAAAGGACAGGAAGTGCATTTTTATAGAATTGCAGAAGGAAAATTCCCCATGGATTATGCCCTATGGTTTGGATTTATCATTTCCTCTCCCTTTCAAACAAAATGTCTAAAATTCTAGGTTGTATTTCAAGATTCACTACTGTTACAATCAACCAGATCAAGTAGTAGTATTAAAGCCCTTCTAACTTTCCAAAATAAACCCTTTTTGCTTACAAGAAAAAGTTACCAGTGGGGACTGGATGACACATTACCCCTACCCCCCTTGTTAGAAGCTGGTAATGCAAGGGGTAAATCTAACACTGAGCTCAGAACCTGAACTGGCACTTAATGCAGTCATCAGAAAAATCTGAAGGTGGACTTCAGAAAAGGTGATTTGGTTGTGTGAACAAAGTATCAACTTACTGGAAAATCTTTCAAGAAAAATAGCACAGAGAATTTAGTGTTACAGATGATTGCAATTTAGTTTTTAAGGACTTTTTTTTTTTTGGTTTCATTTTTCATCCTTTCCCCACCCATCTCCCCAAAACAACAAAGGCTTATGGCATACAGTATAGGTCAAGAATATATTCTTTGGGAATAGTTTTGAGAGGTCATTCACCATTTTGGATTCAAGAGTTTTGCATCTGTCTGTGTATCAGAATCAAAGCAATTTTATTCAGAATCAAGCAGGTACCATCCTCCTCCAAAGAATGCCACTGTGCAACCTCCATTCATTTCAGTGGGCCTCGTATAGGAGCCCTACACAACCTCCACTGGAAGGAATGAAGGATATGAAGCAGCTATGCTTGGTGGATAACTCCCATAAAAATTGTTCTGTACCATGTGATTTCACAATTTCAATATGCTTCTTAGTTTTTGAGTGATGACCACAAACTTTTGTTTTGTGTTGTTTTAAGAACTCCTGTCAGCTTCTTATCCCAAATTACTTGTAAAAGGCTGGGCAAAATGTAGACTTCCATTTCTAAATTGTGCTATTTTTGTATTCCAATCAAGGAACATTGCTATAAAACACTAAAGCCATATTCCCTTCTTGAGGGCTTTTCTGTCTGTTTTATTGTGCCTAACACATTGTGCCCCCTTCTGGAAGGGTTTTCACTAGACAGTGCCAAAAGAGCGGTTAATTAGGCCTATGACACTATCGGTAAAGAAAAGAAAACACAAGTCCATAGTAATATTCTTTCCCAAACACTGCTTTGCCCAACCAATCTTGTTTAAATTAGTGGCAAAATGATGTACTCCTGTAAATAAAACCTCACAGGGCTTTGTAGCAAGCAGTCCAGACCACGGGTAACACTGATAGGAATCATCCTGGGGCTGAACGGCAATTCAGTGTCCATTTCCAAGCTCTGTTGCTACAGACATGGCTTCAGGCAATCTCCTTGATTGTGTGACAGACTAGTAGATTTCCACACCTGAGAACTGTGGGAAGCTGGGAGAACTCAAAAGGCATCAGGGAGTCCAGAATTTCCAGATGGAGATTTTTTCGCTTGTAGTGAAAATAATCCAGTTCTGCCATGGTACTGTCAACTGTTAGGGACGTGCCTTTGGCTTTTACATAAATGGGAGATGGAGAAAAAGAAAGACAAAGGATAAATATAAAGTCTTGAAGTAAACCCAGTTACACAATTTGGGATACAAACATCATGCTTTGGCAGAATCTAGAAATGAAGGTAACAGCCAAAGATGTGGAAGAACAAGCCTTGTTTTAATTACTCCCACTGATCATCATCAGATTTGTCTGAAATACTGTTGTACTGGACTATTTGTTGCAACAAAGTCCAGAAAGCACTTACTTGACCCTTTCTTGTGAGCCAAATGGTAATACAACAATTTATCAAAAGGGTAAAAAATAACACAAAGGTCTATAAAACTTCAGCAAGTTCACTGATCAACACTGATCACTTTTTTAAAAAACATAGTTCAATATATTCCCCTAGCCTATATGATCTTCTTCCCTTAATTTATTATGTTTTGCCACTGTCAATTCTAGTATCAACAAGTTTTTTGTTTTTTTTTCATTGCAAGGCATAGTTATTCTGGTTGCAGAGGTGGTTCTGGTTCAGGAATTACTGAACTATGGAGTTACGATGTTCTTGTAATCCTTCTATTAACAGTAGTTATCACAGTGATTTTACTTTTTCAGCAGTTTCTCAGACATATAACCTACTGCTGGCTATGAGAAGAAAAAAAATCCACAAGTGCACATGAATCTTTTGGCCTTCTACAGCTGGCAAAAAAAAAAACAGACATGAAAATGAGCCCTGGTAGATTATGCCATTTCCCTTCACAAGGCATCTATGCCACACCTGGAAGAGTCAACAAATCTCAAAATATCGAATGCATTAAAGCCAACTTAAGTTACTGTGAAATATAAGTTAATTAGTTTTTAAAAAAGATAAAGTATAAAGCCAAGCCACCTAAAATTAATTTTATAACAAGTACTCCCTTTTTTCAAATATAAGCAAGGTTTGGAGTGGCATCATAATGCATCTGCATGTAAGTCTGGCCCAAGTAAGATCTCATACCTGATGAAGAATAGAATTGTTCATCAATCCTTGTGTCCCTGGGATTGCACCAGTGTGTTTTGCGTGAATGTTGTTCACCGGTGGCAATTTGGCAATCTTGCTTGCTTTGCTGCTGCTGCTTATGCTACTTGAACCAGGCGCACATTTTCTTTTTTTTCCTATGAGTTTATCTAGGGAAGAATGTGAATGTGAAAACCCGCCGTGCGAGTTTACAGTCAGTTCATTGGACTGGTGAATGAACGGTCCCAGCGAGAGAGTAGAATCGCCACTGTTCACCATCACACTCATTCGTTTTATCGATTCTGCAGGGCTCCCAGTTGGAGGCCCCCTCCCTGATTGGTCATGTTTGAGGCTAAGCGAGTTAGCTTTACTAGTCATACAGTTGAGGCCAACACTGTGGGATGAAGACATCACAGGCGAGTGATAAGAAGCCCCCGAGTTTCCAGAGTTAACGACACAGTTTTTCCTAAAGGACTCTGTGGAATGAGAAGAAGGTGCCGGCAGCACAGAACTGTTTTTACGCTTCTTTCCCGAACTGCCGCTACCGCTGTTACTACTGCTACTGTTACTGTTACAGTTGGTGCTACTAGCAGAAATTTCCTTAGGCTTGAAAGACTTGCTGGATTTAAATTTCTGAGGTTTGCTGGGCAGAGGTGAAGGTATTGAGGAAAGCACTGGAGGTGTTGAAAGGGATGTAGACCCTTGTCTTGATTGCATACTGCAGGTGGGTTCTGCTGCACCAAAACTAGCAGGGTTGGCATTTAGCGTAGTCCCGTGGGATGGTACTGATTTGCCACTAAGAGGTAAACAGGACGGAGACACAAGCACTGGAGGGGACATGGCGGTTGTGGGTAACGCAGAACTTGTCGTGCTGACACCGTACTGTGACGCAGGCATGGCGCTTGTCCGGTGGGGAGTACGGATGGATGCTGAGTTGCTTGTCGCAGGAGGAATCTTCCTGGAAAGCAAAAAAACCAAAGGAGACAATATTATTTTGCCTGTTTTCAATTGTCAACTGAATGTGACTCAGAAGATAGTGAATATACTTGTATAACCCGAGTTCCTTCTGCACACACGTGTGGGTGTAAAATAGAATCCTGGAAAAATACTTCAAAGAGTAAACCTAGTTTAATGGAGGTTTGTTCTTCTTAGGATGCCAAGATCTTTGCTTAAAAAAACTAAGTGCTGAATTTTGAATAAAGGAAGGAAGGTTCAATTTTCTCTTCTTTCAAGCCTGGTGCACTCTGTCTGAAGCAAAAGAGAAGGGAAAGAAGTAATTCTAGGCCCTTGGGAAATGGTATCTCTATATTTAGAGGGCTATATGTTAGACCCATCGTCTGACAAATACTATAGCGTGCTTCTTGCTACCCAGTTCCTGGCTATAAAGATGAATAAGGTACATTTATGTTGCAACCAAACAGAAAAAATCTAAACAAAATTCTAATCAAAGATGACTGGATTGTTCTGTCTCCATAGTCCTTTCTCCCCTCCAAAAGCAGTTCCATTTCCAAGAAATGGTCAAAGTCTATAGCAGTATTTTAAAATAAATTTCTTGCTATTTCCTATCCAACATTCCATGCATTCAACACCTGCAGTTCTTAGAAATTATCTTACTATCCATCCCAATTCCAGAAAAATAATTTCTACTTATTTAGACATTGCTAATAAGGCTGAGAAAACTTCCTTCACTTCTTCAGTCTTTACATGCAAATAAAAAAATTTTACAGCAAAATATATTAGAGACCATTCAGTGTCAACTCACTTCCACATCTGTGAATTAAGATGCTTGTCCACCATGACATTAAGTGCACATCGGATATGGTTCCATCGCTTATCAAACACGTAGTAACCTCTTCCGATTTGTCGACTACCAAATGTGCAAAACTGAGGAGGAGGCAAGGAGAACAAGAATAGCATTTTAATTTTACTAACTGCAAGATGTGTTTAACTGACAGATAATGTTTTAGCAAACAAACTCAATACAAAATGAAACATAAAAGCCTTAATATCTGCAATGGAGTTGCAACAAACTTCCACTTAAGGGATCTTAGATATATACCACATCAACTCACACCTCATAGAATTTCTTATGTAGGTCTTCTTTCCTTTAGAATATTCAATCTCCAATGAAGAGTTTCTTCTATTCTGCCATAACAACATATTGTACCCCAGAGTAATCTAATGTGTATTACACCAATCACGACCAACTCCAGTATCCATTATCTGGGAGCAAATCCTTACATGCATTTCCTTCTCCTCTAAAAGGCAACAAAAGCTGCTGCTAATTTACAGCTTTTAAACACAACACACGAAAGTATCAACTGAAACATACAGCAGCTGCTTGAGGATGGTGATCTGAGTAAAGACAATCCAGTTTTTCGACAGGCTCTTCTTTTTCATCACATTCTCCCTCATCACTGGATAACCGAGGTGTTGGCTCAGCTGCAGGCAAGGGAGCATGTGGAGATTCATGGACTGATGGAGACTCACTAGGGGCATTCCCACTGTGCTGGCCCGGACAGCCTGGAGGCCTTCATACAAGAGGAATTGTTGAATAAACATAATATTAGAAGATTATTTGCAACCTTGCATAAAATCAATATTAGGTGCAATAGAATCCACCATAGCAAATGTCTTATCTGCCACTGTAAATTTATACACAAAATAATTGTTATACTGATCTTTTATGAACATAAAATGAAATTCATGGGCCCAGTGAACTCACAGACTAATCCAACAGGAGAGTCAGGGAAAAAAGGGATTAAGCAGTTGCCTACTGAGATTGGTGTAATGGTTCAGGCACCAGCTGGAAACTGAGAGACCGTGAGTTCTAGTCCTGCCTTAGGAATTAAAACAGCTGAGTGACCTTGGGCCAGTCACTCTCTTTCAGCCCTAGGAAGCAGGCAATGACAAACCACTTCTGAAATCTTGCCAAGAAAGCTGCAGGGATTTGTCCAGTCAGTTGCTAAGAGTCAACACTGACTTGAAGGCACCAAAAAAAAAAGGTTGCCCACTAGATTCAAGAAAAGCAGTCTACCAACTATGTAATAAACCAAAGCATAATATGTGTATGGAAAGACTATGCTCCTTCACATATTCTTTTAAAAAAGCCTAGCTATTATCCTTAAATGGAAGTTGGGTAAAAAGGAAGCCAACAGCACCTCTGGGCTGTATTAGAAGAAGCACTGTATCAAAGATATGTGAAGTCATTATTCCTCTCTACACCTGGAGTACTCTCTACACCTGGAGTACTATGTATGATTCTGGGTATCACATTTCCAGAAGGATAGTGACAGGTTGGAAAGGGCTCAGAGGAAGGCAACAACAATCATACAGAGATTTGAGGATAAGGACAGGCTGAAAGAGCTTGAGATATTCAGTCTGAAGAAAAGGACATGACAGCCTTGTTCAGGTACACAAAGGTAAACTAAAAGAAAGATAGTGAACAACTACTGTCCATGGCCACAGAAACTAGGACCAGAAATAATGGAGTAAGTTGTAGTTACCTAGATTTCATTTAATATAAGTAAAAAACTCCCAAATGGTAAGATCTGAAGCAGTCTACCTATGCGTTTTTCATCCATCTATGGAGGCTTTAGGGAGGCTGGAGGGTTATCTCTCATGGATGATTTAATTAATTTTCCAAAGGGTTGAACTAGATGATCCTTGTGGTCTCTTCCACCTTTACAATTCTAGGATTCCATGACTATGATAGTGCTCTGATCATCCAACTGTACTTGAGACATTCAATTTCACATCTACATTCAGTCATGAACTTAATATAACAGTGTTGGCCCTGACAGTCACTCTGAGACTAACTACTGATAGCATAGTAAGAATAAAACAGCAGTGATGAGAAATCATGGCAGAATAAAAACTTTCTCCCTACAATAAAGGTCAGGAATAGTTATTATGGCTCAATGGTTTTTCCAGTAATTTATTTTTACACAGAGCCAATTGTTTATAGAATAAAAGTAATGGGAGACTATTTCCATCCTCCCACATCACAAGCATATTCAAGTCAACTGTGAAATTACTTCTATCATAGAAAAATTAAAAGGGTCAACAATTACAGGCATGGCAAAAAGAAAGAGCCAAGAAGAGGAGCTGGTCTAGGACAACGTAGTATATAGATCAAAGAAATACCTTTGCTTTTACATCCCTCATTATATTTTATTCATTTGTTAGATTTATATCCCATCTTTCCTTCAGAAGCTCAAGGTGGTGTATGCAGCACTCACTTACAGTTGATTGGGCTGTACTTGAAAACATCTTATCATTTACCTTTGTTAATTTATTATTAAGCTAAGTTTAAGAAATGGAGCTAATATCAAGAGTTTGGGCAAATGCCACACAAAATCATGTAGCACTGTCACCAAGTGAAGAGAACTGATGGTAAAAATGGCAAACAGTTTGGATGAAAATAATCCAGTATGTCACTAATTTCTTGAATTTGTTCAGAAAGGCACCTATCATCATAAGACATCATCAACACATCATTGTGATGTTGTCTTTTTGAGGTCATTAAAAAGACATCATCACAAGACACCCATCACACATGTTTAGGTAACACTTACCTTGGAAGACTGGGGGTGTGAGGTTTGGGTTTATTAGGTACTAAAGGCTTTGATTCTGTAGGAATAACTCCATGAGAATTTTGGTGCAGCTCCTGGGAAGTTCTTGAAGGTGAGGGATGTGGTTCCCTGAGAAGGGGTATCTGCTGATGATGATCCAAATGGCGGAGTAATTCTTTTTCCCTGGTTTTGCTTTTGTGCTCAGCTAGTAATAAATCAAATTGTTTCCTTCGACCCTGTACAGCTCTTCGCTGAGTTAGGGAATGTGTCTACAAAGTACAAGGTATTAAATTAATTCAGGCTGTAAAAGGATTGTGGAAATTATACATACATATAAGCTTGAATATGGAAAAAGTAAATAATATTTTTCAGCAATCCACTAATGAAGAATGAAAGCCCACAATGGAGCCTATTTGCATTTAGGAAAATAAGGCACATGGCATATCAAGGAATCCTAGGGACCCCCCTTCATTTTGTCCCCACTGCAGCAATACTGTGAGAAAATGATTGGCCCGAGGTCACCCACTGTGTTTTCAAAGCTAAGAGTGGATTTGAATTTGGGTCTCCCTATTCTAGTCCAATGCCTTTATCATATTAGCTCTGACTAAGCAAAAAGCCTGGTTGTTTTATAAGAATATTCAGACCAAGCATGTATCTTTATACAGCATATAATTTTTACAAAGTCTTCTAGATCAAACTGAGCTTGAAATTAGTGCTAAAGGGAAAAAAAGGTTATGGAAGAAAAAGAGGAAAATATCTATTACATATAGCAGACTTCTGGCTGCTGTAACACATCTAAGTCAGACTTCCAGACTTTCTTATGACATTATTATAGTATTTAAAATTAGCATAAATTAATAAATTATAATTATACTGTGCTTCTTATTTCATGATAAATTTAATACACATGCAGTTATATATAGTAAAAGAGTGTTCAAGAGTTAACATCTGATCATGTCCCCATATATCTGCAGTGCAGAAATATTGTAATGGTATGCAGTATTATTATTATTATTATTATTATTATTATTATTATTATTATTATTATTATTATTTTGAATGTGTGTGCGTGCCTTCGAGTCAGCGTTGGTGCCTGGCAACTGTCTGGACAAGTTCCTGCAGTTTTCTTGGCAAGATTTCAGAAGCAGTTTGCCCTTTCCTGCTTCCTAGGGCTGAGTGAGAGTGACTGGCCCAAGACCACCCAGCTGGCTTTGTGCTTAAATCGGAACTAGAACTCCCAGTCTCCAGGTTTCTAGCCTGATGCCTTAACCGCTACACCAAACTGGCTTTCTAATGGTACGTGTTAAATGTTATTAATGCTGTCTATGAAACAGAGATGTTATTTTCTATACTATTTAAATTATGCTTCTGCTGCTGACAACACAGCAGTTGTCCATAGCAATTAATGAGGGTCATACTTTAAGAATTACTTTTAATATACATAACAATTATGAGGTAATACATGTGGAGTACCCAATTCTACTTATAAATTTAAACTAAGAAAAGTAAAAAAGTCAATATAAAGGATGAAGTACTGGTCTACCAATGGATAAAAGAAGAATGAATGAACTCTAGACCAATTCTCACATGTATTTTTCACTGGTGTTACTGAAAACTCATGTTTTCTGTTTTATTTTATAAATTATAGTATCTATTTTTATGAGAATTCTCTGTACATATGCCATGTTTTCCCACATATAACTTCTTCTTGTTGTTGTTGTTAAATACTTTTGTTTCAGTTTAAAAAAACAGAATGTCAGGAATTGAGTCTTGTGACACTGCTCATGACTTTTTATAATATGTTAACCAATGTTACAGAAGCATATGCATTATTTAAATATACTTTAACGAGGACTTTAGATTTTTTAAACTTCTCAATTAGCCTATTCTGAAGTTTCTCAGGTTGATTTTGCAGTTTGTTCGAATACACTAAATTACTTTGGATTTCTGATGTACACAATAATTGATTGATGCAATGATATTACTTGTTCATATGAATCAGATGAACAAATTTGGGTATGTATCTGACAGAGGGGCTCTGAGGTCAGAATTCCAGTCATAATTTTAGCTAAATCTTGAGACCATTTATTTTGTACTTCTCCCTTCACTGTGATGTCAATGGGGCAGTGGGCTACTTCTAATGGTTCAAGGTTTGTTTTAGAATCAAAAAAACAAATTGATGGAAAATGGTCACTATCAGGGCGAGTTCCAATATAAAAACAAGATATATGACATATAAAGTTCCAGGAGATCATAATATAGTCCACCACACTGGCCTCATTTGGGCGCCAGAATGTAAACTCCCCTTTGTGGTCACCTCTAGCCCTATTATGTGCAGGACAGTTAGTTCATTGGAAAGGCATCTTACCTTGCATGTTAACGACCTAGTACAGGGTTTCTTGGTTTCTGTGTCAATGACTCCGCAGTAGATATCAGGATCAAATTCTCTCTCTATTAAAAGCAAGGAAAAAGTGCCATATTTGGAAACCATATTCGTTATACATGTTAATGTATAATTAAACCCAAAATTGCTTTCAACTTTCATATATATAACTATGCAGCTATTGCTAACATTGGATTTTTTGGTTTTTGCAAAACCCTAATAAGCCTGTAACAGATAAAATTCACATGGAGACTCTCAATTAGTAGACATTCTTCTTACAAAAAAACATAAAAGTAAAAACTAGCAATTAATTGAGAGTTAGCATTTGTAAAATATCATATTGCAACAGTGCTATTGTTGTCACAAAAATATTTTAAGTTCATTAAAATATTAAGACATTAATGATTGTAGTAATGCACACAGTATGCATGAGTTAATATATCTTTGTGCAGGTGCATACAGCAAATGTTATTGCTAAAAATGAGAGTTAATCATTATAATTCCAAAAAAGCTGAAGATGAATTCAGTAGGACAATATCTGAAAATACACTGTCCTTTTATGTTTAGTTGTACTATCTGTTATTATGTACAGCCCCCTATTATCTAAAGGACCTAAACAGCATGCAGAATTCATAGACAGATTACATATTTGTTGAAATTTTTAACAGAGCAGCACCTATAGACGTAAAACCAACTCAATGCTCATAACATAAAACTCAGAGAATCCATGTGTGTTTCTTTTGATCTCAACTTCCCCTTATTAATGCTTTACCTTTCACACCTTTATTATGATTAAATACATGTTTTATAATATTGGTTAGGATCCATAAAGGTATGTGTGAGCACAGAACATGTATGGCTGATTTTTCTTTTCAACAGTGTGACAAAGGCTGCTGTATCAGAAGGATCCAGAATAGGGAAGGAGCAGCTATCAGAAAAGGGGAGGTGAACAGCGCACATGCAGAGCACTTCATATGGCACTCTGGATTCTGGTGGTTCAAAAAGGATAATTTTTAACTTTTGTACACCATTTCTAGAGTTCAAGATAACTTCAAACATGTTCATTTTACTTTAACCTTTATTATAGAAATGTATACACTTTTAATTTTAACATTCTATATTGACGTACATTGCAAAAATTACCTGACAATCGTTTGTGTAAAAATTTCCTATTATTTGTACTCTCGTCTTGTTTCTTTTCTGTATATGGAGGCACAGAGAGAAGACTTTTACCATTCAGTATCTGTCCAGGGGAAGGCAAGGGTGGCTTTGGTATTGAGGGATTAAGGCCAGTCTTTATTGAGGAGCTCACAGTAGTAGAACAGGTTGGACCAACAGCAGGCTTCAGTAATGCACCATCTATCTTTGGATGTATTTTTTCCATTTTGACAGATGGAGTCATGCTGTAAAAAGGAAATATAAGGCAAGGCTATATGTAATTGTTATACAGTAATGCCTCTCTTATTTAGACACTATTTTATATTCAGTACACCTTGAATCCCAAATTAACTGTCTCTCTCATAAAACACAACAGTTTACTGCAGAAACAACAGATGTCTGGGATATTGAGGGATTTTAAGAAATAGGATATTAAGGTCAGGTATCATAAGACAGGGCACAGTTGCTTCAAGAGGTTCTAGTATCTTCTGTTCAAAAAACACATAAATAATTTCTAGATACTCATCTTTCTATGCAGCCCAGGACAAATTAGGGAAATTTGACATGGATTTTTATTCATCCAAGGTAATATCCTTCCATGTCCTTCTCTAGATCCTCTAGAGAAATTCTGGGTGATTAACTGTCTGAGAAAGGAGGGTATATGTGTGAAAAGAGACCTTGCCACATAGTATTGGCTAGGCTCAGAACAGAAGAAAGAAACACACATTTGTGTGTGAAGAGGCTTTTCTTTTTCATTCCTATGGAAAAACCTTTCAGTTTAACACTGGAATTTCATTTTTATTTTTCTGGAAGTGGGAATGCATCATGACAGACTACCCCTGAACTGACAAGAAATTATTTCTAGAGTACTGGATCTGAGTCAAAAAGCAAGCTGGGTATGACCTCTGCACAGCTCTAGTTAATTAAGTAATTTTCAACCTTATAAACTCCAATTCCACCCTTAATCCAGATCTTATATCTAATCTTAGTTTTCTTCTTTTTTAGGGATTTTTTTTTTTTGCCACTATGTTCTGGATCACAGACCAATGGTGCAGACCTATTGTTTGAGGGACAAATCCTTCCCCCTTCCTCCTCATATGTGAATTTTTCCTTTAATTCCTTTTTCAGCATTATTCATGGTGCTCTGTTCTATGTCTGTACCAATTTTAGTGTTAGCCACTGCTACATTTAACAATGACTTGCAAATCCAGTTTCTGCCTTGGTTTAATAGTTCCTATTAATTCTTAATGCATTTATACCACTATACAAAGTTATTGATCAGGAAAAAAAGAGGAAGGGTCATAAAGAAGGGATTTTCATGGCATTTTCCCCAAATCCTAGTCTACTGTTGGAAAGTAACTAAAGACCAAAATAAAATGCTGTTTTCAAAAATGGACATGAAGTTAGAAACATAGTACTTGTCCTAGTACTAAACTTTTAGATTTTCAGAACAAAGGCAGGTACAAATAAATAAATAACTCACATTTTGTCATGGGGACCTTTGCTATGCATTAGATGCATTGGCCTATTGTTTCCACCAGTTGGCAGCTTGTCTTTGGGTGATTTCAATAATTTTGAACTGGATGATGACGATGCACCTGCCCCTCCACCACTAGATGAACGATTGCTCCCTCCTCCGCTGCTACTTTTACTTTTTGAAGACAGAGATGAATACAAGGAGAATACTGAAGAGGAAGGAGGTGTTAGAGGTGGTTTGCTGGAGGAGCTGTGTCTTCTTTCTGGGACGAAATAAAAAAGACATGTTAATGATCACACAATACATGATGATAATTTCTGCCAAATTATTTCCTATTTCAATGCACTTGGGTTAAAACCTTCCTTTAGAGAAGTCTCCAGGATCAACTCCTATTAAACATTTACAGTGTGCTGTTGTGTCTGCTTTGTTTTATGCATTCTTATTACATTAGTCTTTATTGCAAAGAGCTTTCTTTATCAAGACAATGTAATCCACCTCTTTCTGTGGTGAGTCCTGGCTTTAAAATATTCTCATAACAGTATACTTTAAAGGTGTATTTTGGTTATGAAAACAGACTGGGAGACTATACAAATTAAAAAACCTGGGTATAATATGCATGATAATTTATATCAGAAAGGTTTATACACTGGATAATTATTTTAAATTTAGTCTGCAACTATCTGAGTCTACAATTGTAGCCACAGGTTACTGTATTGAAGATATACCTAGATAGGTTATAATTTCAGCAATTATCTTGGTAACAAATATTTACCTTAATTCTATATGGAAGTAATAGTTGATGAGAAGATGTTATTGGAAAGCATGAGTAGATAGTTTCATGTTAGTTGTTTTGGCCTACAACCCTCACAATCCCTATGTACTGAACTTCTGGTCTAGTCAAGTATGATTTATATTTGGCTGCCTATTGCTGTCTGTCTGTCTATCTATTTATCTTGCTAGCTATCTAGCTATCTGATCTGTTCATTCAAAAATATATTCCTAAAATAAAGCTTTCTCTTCCCTATTCCCAAGTGTCTCGTCCCATAGAGGTGATAACAGCATCTTACTAGAGAAAGTAGCTAGCATCTCCTATCAATAGAGAAGATATGCAACAAATAGGCACCCAGAATTGTTGAGATCTTGGTGGTATACAAGTTTAAATAACAACAACAACAACAACAACAACAGTCTGGATAGTGGACATTGCAATACCTGGAGACAGCAGAATAGAGGAGAAAGAACTGGACAAAATCACAAAATACAAAGACTTGCAAACAGAAATAGAACAATTGTGGCAAAAGAAAGCAAAGATAGTACCAACAGTAATAGGCGCCTTGGGTGCAATCCCAAAACTTCTGGAGTACCACTTGAAGACCATCGGCATTGACAAAATCACCATCAGTCAATTGGAAAAGGCAGTTTTACTTGGAACAGCTTAGATCCTGCGACAATACCTTTTACACCATCAAACAATGACATCTGTCTATCCCAGGTCCTTGGGAAGGACTTGATAGGTGGATAAAAATGCCAAGATCAGTCTAAACATCTGGCAGACTGAGAGAACAACAATAATAATCCAGTCTAAACATCTGGCTGACTGTGCGACCAACAATAATCAGGTTGGAAAATAAGATCAGCATGCTAAGATTAAATGCAAGCAAGCTAGAACAGATGAAAGAAAAGAAGGTGAAGAACAAGCTGAGTAACAAAAAACACCAAAGAATATCTGATCAAGAAATATCACCTGGAAACAAGGAAGATCAAGGAAGCACTGGAAATAATAAAGCAGCAAATAATAGCCATAGCCAAGAAGATCAGCAGATATGAAGCTTGAACTGCACAATACAGGCAGAATCTCCAATTTCAGTCAAATCAGAAACGTTTCTGCCATTCCATCAATGGAGAGACTGCAATGAACCAGTCAATATCTGACAAAGAAGAAACAATGTAGTTCTGGGGGCAGCTATGGGACAACCCAAAGAAATACAACAAGAATGCAGCTTGGATAAAGGAGGTAGATAAGAATAAAAAAGAAGCTGAAATGAAAGAACTTGTAATAACAGCAGAAATGGTGGAGAAAAGGGCAAGGAAGATCACAAATTGGTCAGCATTAGGTGAAGATGAACTGCATGGTTTTTGGTCGAAACATCTGACTGCTCTGCACTCACTCACTGCTAAGCAGTTTAACAACATACTGCAAAGAGGTGAAATTGAAGATTGATTAACATCTGAAAAAACCTACCTAATAATGAAAGATCTAACAAAAGGGGCAGCACCAGGCAACTACAGGCCAATTACCTGCTTACCAACAACTTTCAGATTGCTAACTGGTGTGGTAGTTGATGCAGCCCAACAGCATCTAGTTGAAAACAAGCTCTTTCCACCTGAGGAGAAAGGAAACTGCTCAAACAGCAGAGGAACAAAAGATCAGCTCTTAATTGACAAGATAATTTTGGAAAACTGCTAGAGAAGGAAGACCAACTTGAATGTAGCTTGGACTGATTACAAGAAGGCATTTGACTCCCTGCCACATGACTGGATAATCAAGTGCCTAGAAATAACAGGAGACAGTAGAAACATCAGAAGCTTTGTGCAAAGATCAATGGCACAATGGGAGACACAGTTGCTGGTCAATGGTGATAGACTGCGAGACGTTAATATCAAAAGAGGAATCTTTCAAGGAGATGATCACCACTACTGTTTGTCATTGCACTAAATCCTCTGTCAACAATACTGAACAAGTAAGGCCATGGCTACCAAACATCAAAAACATCTGCCAGGCTATCCCACCTCCTTTATATGGACGATCTGAAGCTGTTTGGAAAAACACCACTGAAATAGAATCGTTGTTCAACACTGTCCGAATATGCAGCCAAGATATTGCAATGGGGTTTGGATTAGACAAATGTGCCACCTTAGCATCAACGGGAAAAATAGTGAAAACTGAAGGAATCAAGATGCCCTATGGAAATAATATCAAGAGTCTGGATGAAGAAGATCACTAGAAATACCTGGGCATCCTTCAAGCTGACATCATCAAGCACACTGAAGTCAAGAAGAAAGTTAGGAGTGAATACATCATGAGAGTGAAGAAGATCTGAAAGTCCAAACTCAGTGGAGGAAATCAAGGCAATTAACACCTGCGCAATTCCAGTCATTAGATATACATCTGGAATAGTGGACTGGACTCAAGCAGAAATAGAAGCCCTGGATAGGAAGACCAGAAAAATAATGACAATCATGCCCTTCATCCATGCAGCGATGTTGACAGACTCTACTTATCAAGGAGCATAGGTGGGCATGGAATGTTGCAAGTACACCAGACAGTTGAAGAAGAAAAAAGGGCACTGGAAGAATATCTGAAGGACAGTGAAGAAGATGCACTGAAGCTAGTATACCATGAAGGCTTACTGAATACCAAAGAAACCAAACTGGCCTATAAGAAAGACCAAATGAAGAACAGACAAGAGACATGGCAAGGCAAGGTATTACATGGTCAGTACACAAAAAAACTAGCAGGCAAAGCAGGTAACAATAAGACCTGGCAATGGCTAAGAGCAGGAAAGTTGAAGAAAGAGACAGAGGGACTAATTCTGACTGCACAAGACCAAGCCTTAAGAACAAATGCATACAAAGCCAGAATCGAGAAGACAGCAATAGACAGAAAATGCTGCCTCTGCAAGGAAGCTGAAGAAATAGCGGACCACCTAGTTAGCTGCTGGAAGAAGATTGTACAAACTGACTACAAAGAACGGCATGACAAAGTAGTAACAATGGTGCATTGGAATATCTGCAAGAAATACCATTTGCCTGCAAGCAAGAACTGGTGGGACTACAAAAAAGACAAAGTAACAGAAAATGAAGAAGTGCTCTGGGACTTTAGAATTCAAACAGACAAGCACCTGCCACACAACACCCCAGATTTAACAACTGTTGATAAGGACAAAAAAGTCTGGATAGTGGACACTGCAATACCTGGAGACAGCAGAATAGAAGAGAAAGAACTGGAGAAAATCACAAAATACAAAGACCTGCAAATAGAAATGGAACGACTGTGGCAAAAGAAAGTAAAGATCGTACCAATGGTAATAGGCGCCTTAGGTGCAATCCCAAAACATCTGGAGCACCATTTGAATGGCATTGACAAAATCACCATCAGTTAATTGCAAAAGGCAGTTTTACTTGGAACAGCTTACATCCTGCGACAATACCTTTTACATCAAACAACATCTGCCTATCCCAGGTCCATGGGAAGGACTCGACAGATGGATAAAAATGCCAAATCCAGTCTAAATAACTGGCTGTGTGACCAATAATAATTACTACTACTACTATTACTATTATTAAATTGGCAGCTAGCAAAACTCAGATTGTTTTGCAATTTCAATACCCTGAGATTTAAAAATATTTTTAACTTAGAAAAACAAACCATGCACTTTGATTATAATTTTACTTTCTAAATAACTGCACTCTGTCTTCCAATTTTTTCCCTAATAAAAGATATAAATCTTTCTTAAGTCCTCTGGGATTTGGCAATAAATATTCAATACGAATTATATCTATTTGGTGTATCATTACTCCTAGTTGGTGGCATATGGGCAACAGTAAATTGGTTTACAAGATAATTTATAGATTAGCAGTCCAAGCCTGTATAGAGTAACAAGTGCTAGTTTCCTTTCATGAGTACTGTAGAGAATGTTGCAAGTTGCCTTAAGTACAAATATCACTGGTTACTATCTTAGTAAACTTTATCTTATCTAATTTCTTCGGTTTGCTATTTCTTACTCCTTTTCTGCAAACTGCATAATGGTGCCTACTCTGAAAGGAAATAGCTTATGATAAATTCCAGGGGTGGGATGCATCATAATCATTGACATTCTAACTTTTTTTTTAAACTTATAAAGAGTTCCCTTAAGTAAATATCTAGTAAGATAATTACTGCATTTACAAAACTATGAACTGTGCAAGTATATGTGCGCTTTATACCCTAAATTCCTTCCTTCTAAAAAGCATAAAATACTAAGTTATAAAATGTGCTGCTTGATATAGCTAATGCCAATGTCAGTCATGACAGAACCTTTATATAAAACGGAAGAAAAATGCTGCTCACATTCACCTTCTTAGCCTCTGTATACTTAGCAAATCCTAAATCCTAATACATGACAGTTGACAATAGCAGCTGATTCACTGGCAAGTTACTATCATTTTGTATTCTGTATCTTCTTAAAATGACATGAGTTTCCTCTTTATAAATCAAGTATTGGTTGAGATATTACTAAAATGCCAACATTTTCACTGCAAATCATTCCTATGCAAAATAACCTTTCCATTGGCACAAAAGCCAATAATTGCTTTTATTCCTGGATGAGTCAGCTAGTATTTCTGAATTGTCCCAATAGTGAATTTTTCAATGACAATATTGCTATAGTCAAAATCAAGCTACGTAGAAGGTTAATGAAATTCTATACTGAAGAAACCAAAACACTTATTTAAGAGTCAGATTTATATGGTAACTGATAATGTCTCCGGAAGTTCCAAGGTGTTTCAAGGTAGTAATGTGCTCGTATAAGCTCAGCTCAGCTTGAGAAAAGAGAATGGGAAAGTTCCACTGCACAAAGAGCTCTTCACTTATGGAACTCTGGATCACACCCAGGATCAAATGCCAGTACTCTTCTAATTATAGGTAGCTTTACTCATAAACCAAAACAAGATAGAGGACCACTAATCCTACGGCTACTGCTCTCCAGAATGCTAAATGAGAGAGGAAAAGATAGGGTCAAAATGCAGGATAAGAAGCTGGGGAAGGGGCACATGGAATGAAGACATATGGATATGTTTTATTGACTAATGCAAAGAGATAAAACATATTGTTGTGATGCCTTCTTCAGGAGTTATGAATTAAACCAAGTAAATATAAAATAGATTCAATTATCAGGTCAGTGATCTGGATTTAAAAGGAAAAGGTGATTTGGAGTGTGTGTGGGCACCCATGTAGCATCAGTCCATTCCTTAGGGCCAGATCTGATTTAAGGAGATGCCAACAGTTGCTATGTGTACACTCTTTTCCTTTCAAATCCAGATCATTGCACAACTCTACTAATTATGGATTGCATCCTAACTGCAAAATGAAAAAACAACACAGTAACTAAAAGCAATTTAACAGTATAATCTATAGTATCATTAATGTTGCTATCTCACAATGGATTTATAAAGAGAAGTTAAGTATATATAAGTAGTCCTTGATTTAAGACAATTCGTTTAACGACTGTTCGAAGTTAGGAATGGTGCTGAAAAAAGTTACTTACAACCAGTCCTCGCACTTATGACCATCGCAGCATCCCTGCAGTCATGTGGTCAAAATTTGAGTGCTTGGCAACCAGCATGTATTTACAACGGTTGCAGTTTTCTGGGGTCACGT
Organism: Liasis olivaceus; assembly: GCA_030867105.1. Lineage (NCBI taxonomy): Eukaryota > Metazoa > Chordata > Lepidosauria > Squamata > Pythonidae > Liasis > Liasis olivaceus. Next base: position 25,505,944 of record CM061348.1, on the reverse strand, counting down.
GATCACCATTCGCAACCTCCTCAGGGGGCTTGTGCAAGCAAAGTCAATGGGGGAAGCCGGATTCACTTAACGACCGTGGCAAAAAAAATAATAAAATCGGGTGCAATTCACTTAACAACCACACTGTTTAGCAACGGAGGTTCTGATCCCAATTGTGGTGGTAAGTTGAGGACTACTTGTATGCCAACAGAGGAAAAAAATCTTTTGGAATGGCCACAAAACCAGGAATACAGTCATAAAGAGGGTCTCCACACAGTGGAAATGAGGATTCAAAGGTGAAGGATTAATATTAATATTGTATTAATCATGTTTAGAGATGATTACTTTGTTTTCAACAGAAAGAGCTTGCAGGCACTCCCAAAATTTCCTAGTACACTGAAAAGGGAATACTATGGCTATTAAATAATGCAGTTACATACTATTGCTTTGTAGAAGGTTGAAGTTTTCACTTCTTCAAAACTTACAGTAAACCATTGCAAGTTAACTCTCCATGCAAAAGAAGGTGAGATTTACTTGCTTATTGTACAAAATAATAATTGAATCCCAGGAGAGTAATTCCTTAGCCTGTAACTCAAGAATGTATTCTCAAGGAGAAAATACTCTGAAAAATCTTAATAGTTATCGCTGCAACAGTGGAACCAAGGTTATTTTAAACTAAGAACAAGGAGAGGATTTTGAGGAAGACGTTTTAAAGACATAGTAGCAGACCTGTCTAATTTTTAACTCTGCTTGTACATACAAATAGCATTAACTTTCTCCTAAGCACATTAAATTTTACAGTTGAACTTGACTCTAGGTGCTGTCCTATTTCAGTCTACAAAACTCACACTTAGGTTTTATTTCTGCAATTCCAAGCTAAATACTAGCTGCTAGGAAGCAGTTTTAACTATGTAAATTGCTTAGCCAGAATAACATTGTTTGGTGGTGCATAACTTTTATGATGTGCCTCCATATCTATTCCATCTTTTCGTTTGATATATGCCATTTATGAACTACTTACATAAATATTTCACAAAGATCAGTAGAGGAAGTACTTGTTAGCTATTATACTCATTACCTGGAAGACAGCTTCATTAACTGCACAGAATATAATTACACACTGCACTTGATCTTAGCCAAAACACAAACACACATACACCACACATTTTATTTCCATCTCTAGATCTGCAATAATCAGTACTCACTACACTATTGTTGAGCTTACCTGTCAACATGAACAAGTTTAATTTTTTACATTACTAAGTTTTCTGGAAAGAAAAATCTGACTAAACTGTCATTAACTTCTAATAAACAAATACAAGTGGGATTTGAAACAACAAAACTATAGTAAAAACACGTAGAGTTATTGCAGATAGCTGTAATCTCTATCATGGTATTCTATTTTTACTGGTGACATATGTGGGACTCTAATCTTCCTGACTGTTTAAGTACAGCATATAGAAAGATACAGGATTCAATCAGTTGGCTGGGAAGGCATTATTACGTTGCTGAAAATGGTAGTCTGTAAAAGTATGGCAGCCAGAAGCAGCCAGTTCACATGGTGTGGTAGTGGAGAATTCTCACATCAGCTGCAAAGGATAGAGTAAACCCAAACAGCCAGAATATGAAGTCAGTGGAGATGCTGACAGACATTCATTTTTTCTCTAGCATTTGCTAATTCTTTCAAGGCAGAATTCCTCTCCCGACCTCCCCCATATTGTGGTGCCTGTAACAAGGCTGCCCCCTCTTCACATGATTTATCACATTTATATCTGCTTCAACTGCACAGATTCTTGATAGTTTACAGCAATCAATATCAATAACACAATTAAAACCTCCATGATGGGACTGAAACAAAACAAATAAAACCATATATTGTAATATAAAATAAAGCCAAGCCAGTACCTTATTCCTCATCACAGGCCCTCTGAAATAACTCAGTTTTTAGAAATTTCCAGATGGCTAAAACAGTAGTCTAGCTTGATTCCTATGGAAGGCTATGCCACATATAGGTACTGATCCTGAAAAGCAGTGCCTATAAGCCTCCACTGCCTGTAGTTTATGGAAAACAGTGATCATCAGCAGTTTTTCCCTATTCTGAATGGAGAAATTTGGCATGACAAAACATTTATTTATTCACTTAGAAGGAGATCGTTTTGTGATCTAAAACACTGAGTTATGAAATCACATTTGATTTTAAGGCAATATATTTGAGATCGGAATACAGAATATTGTTTCCTGGATATTTATCATATTTGTTTTTTTAGGAGAGATGATCCCTGCATTAGCACAAGTGGCTCATGCCTCCCATCATAGCAAAGAAAGAGAAATTACTTTTCAGGCAAGGGAAGAAAAGGCCTCTGAATGTCTCAGGAAAATGTTTACCCTTTTCACTGGTTTAACTGAAAAACTGGAATAGGTAAAGTACACATTTGCCTCCCACAAATGATCTGCAAAAATGCTTCATCAAGAAGACTCATCTGCACAGCTTAACATCTCTCCAGAAAGTGATATGACTGGGGAATCCCTGATTACATTTTGTGATCTGCATTTGCAGATGGATCAGTCATCATTCCTCTTTTTCTCTCTTCACCTCACTATGGGCTTTCCTGGAAAATGACACATAAAATATGTTTTTTTTTTTTTTTAAAGGGCTGCTGCCTCCCTTTCTCAGGCTTTACACCAGACATAATAATAAATTCCAGCTCACTTAGTTTTGAATTGAGAAATCTGCTTAGAGCAGAAGCATGCAGATATGCCATGACTAAATAGATGCTTTTTTGCAGACAAGGAAGAAGTCATATATGCACAGAGGATATGCCTACAGCAATAAACAGAAATCAAAGCCTCCTATTTTCTTTTTGTATGTCTAAATTCTAGGCTTTTTCCTCCAACATTTTTGAGTCAATTAAAATTTGGCTGTTCTCTTCATAGCCTTGAAGGAGGCACCTACTCAATGCTAATGTCACTTTTCTGTCTGGCCTGGGAACCACTGTTTTCTACCTCATCAGCTTTATTAGTTATCAGCAATTTTAAAACAAAAACATAATTTATACATTTATACATTGAATAAAATTGCCAGATCAATTTGACTGAAATTTGTCTTATTTGATCCACTAAAAAGAGGGTGTTTTCTGAAGTCATCATCTAACTAGGTCAAAAAGATGAAATATTATAATGGATGATTTCCAATTATAATGAGTTGTAATTTCAGATTCCTGAATCCAGATTGGGGGAGGCAAGTGTCATCAACACAATTTGTCATCAACACAAATTGGGGCTCAACTGAATGTTTAATCTGCACACAATTCTAGTGATTTATATTGATAAGTGTGTGTACATGTGTATGTATGTATGCATGCATATAAATGAAACAGATTCAGGTAGGCATAATGTGCTAATGAGCATTATTACTATGTAAACTTCTTTATTTTCTAGCCAAACCACTAAAATCAATTTACAGTATGGTGGTTTCATTTATTTGGTTATACACTAGTAGCAGCACCTTCTTATTGATGAACACCTATTGTTTCTAAAAACACTCTGAAGGCCTTTTTAATGCAGTCATGTTGCCAACATCTTCTAGATTCCTGCTGTACAATTACTATGTTCTGTCTATGATCATTATTGATGGTTTAACATTCAGTTTTGTTTTCTGTCACTGGTATAATTAAACAATGATTCAGAGTAAACATGAGCAGCAAGAGTTATAGAGTCGGAGTACACATATTTTAACTCTTACTTCAAAATTATATGTAAACCTTACATTGTTACCTAGGAAAAAAACTTCTTTATTATAGAACCAAGGTCATTAAAATTAATGTCTAATAGTTTTAGCATGCAAACCTTATTTTGAAGTATGTCCACCTAAACACAATTGAACTTACTCTATAGTAAACACAGATAGCATTGCCATGACAGTTTTAAAAATGTAATTAGCTATGTTCAGCCTGATTAGACCAACAACTTATATTCACATTTCATTGCACAAAAAATCTTGTTTCTGCTGTAAATAGAAAGGCCTGAATTATTGTATTCTGCTGTGTATTTATATTGGTCAGTTGAGCTACAAAAGAGTTAAATGTGAACTTCATGTGATTAGCTGCTAAATTAATATATAATAAAATAATATATAATAAAAATAAATTAATACACTGATAAAGGGCAGAAAGATTTACTAAATGTAAAGCAATTTCATTTGCATCTTTTGCTGTTTCCTTTACAAGCTTCTGCTTTTATATAAGCATAGATTTCAAACTTCTGCAAAAGTAGCTTTAAAATAGATCAAAATCTGTTCACTGATTACAATTGCATTTTAATCACAAATTTGACTCACAAAATAAATTCAAGATTTTAAAGCATGCAAAAACCTTAATCTTAGAATGGCAAGCATCAGTTTTATAAACAATTACACATTTTGACTATGCGGTTTGAAAAGAACTACTATGTTCCAAAAACTGCAATGCAAACCTCAGCATTTTGTCTCAGTTAATTGGAAACTCAGCTCCTGTCTGCTTTGAACTTTGGCCAAATGACATTTCAAAATGGCTAATGTGGGCTGCTTGCAGCAGTTAATCCCTTATTTGAGATTATCTACTCTGCAATGGCCATCTACCTAGCTTCAACACTATTCAGCCTCCATTTCTGGCAAAACAAGCAAACTCAGAAAAACGTATCAAGTGTAATTCTCTTTGCTACATGTCACTTAGTACAGAACTATACCAACCTTCCGCAAACTCCATTCAGAACTGGGCTCCCTGCCAACTGTCTTTAAAAACTGCACCCAAAAAGTTAAGCAGAGTTTCTCAAGCCTGATGTGATAGAAAAACACTGTTCTGGAAAGCAACTGTGTTTGGTTTTTTCATTCACAAAATGTGTGTTTTGCTGCACAACTGCTTCCAAAGTTTTGCATAATAAAACAAGTTTGCTTACGCTCCAGACTCCTGTGTATAGTTTTATGTAACATTTGCTATTACAGTAATGTGCATTTGAGTCACAAAGGTCCTGGCAGATAACTAGTAAAAACAGGGAGGTGTCGTTTAATTTTATCTAAACAGAATGTGTGAGCAAATTAATCCCTCTGTTAGAATACCTACCAGTCTGAGAGCGCTGTTCTTCAATAAATCTACCATGATAATTACTTAGTGTCCCAATTTTATGTTTCTTTAAAAATTTTCACATATTATTAAAATATCTTGCTGTAATGTGCATAATAAAAATTTCATGCAACACTGAATTATCAAACTGATTTAATACAATGTTTCATCATAACAATCATTCCTTATAACAAATTTTCATAATTATCCTATAAAATTACTTTATCTTCTGATACTAAATTCTAATCTCTCTTTTTACCAGACTATTTATCTTATCAGTTCATTGTTATATGAATACATGTTCTTTCATACTCTTATGTCATAACTCTAAACTAATCATTCATTTAAAAAGCCTATCTTTTTCCAGCCTATCTTCTAATCAAGCCTAAAACATGTTGCGGTTGCTACAAGAACTGCATTAACTTTAATGAGTCTACCCCTTAAAACCAGTGGCATCTTTTTTCAGGCTCATTTGAAACCTGGGAGAGAAAAAGACGTGAGTGCTCTAATGAATAACAGAGAGATAATGTGCCCACACAAAGTCCAAAGCACTTTGTCCAAATCATTTTAGAAGAATGCACACACTATTAATCAGTAGCTTATGTAGAATTCATTAATATAGGTGGCTAAGAAACCTGCACACAAATTCAAGTGAATAACCCAGCCTTGTTTTCCATATCCCTCCAAAACATGGTAGGAAAACTTAACCGATTCTGATCCTGGTAGATCTACAGCCCAAATATGGTGCCTAATAATTCTATGGCTTATAACAAAGGTTTGAGATACTTTTGCATAATACAATTAGTGGACTGTACAATATCAGTCAGACAAAACAGCATCTAATTTCAAGAACTCCCCAGAGAATATTGTACCAACAGAATGTTAGTTTGAGTGCTAAATTCTTTTGCAGTGAACAGCTATAATAATAATATATTGCTCTTGATTACATATATCTTTGCCACTGTTTTCAAGAATATAATAACTGAATAATAGCACTGACAAATTTCACAGAATAAACAAACCATAATTTTGTATATATAACATTTGTTACAGAATTTCATACTACACTGTGAGCATTCACACTTCTTGCTCTGTTGTGCTTTCTGTTATATTCAATTTACTGTATATCTATAATCTAATTCCATTGGAATCTTGCAACATCCATTAGGGGTATTTCTTTTGTGTGAGTGTCCAGTGTTTGTGTGTATATGTGTGCATTTATTTCATGAATTGATCCCTGTCAAAAATGATCAGGCATTTTCACTGCATAATCTTGCTTTAATCATTCCACTATACATGATTAATGTTATCAGTTTTGGGATTGTGGCCAGAAAAATCACGGAACCATATACAACTCCTCCAAAAGGCTTCTTAAGAAAGAGGGTACTTTGGAGGTAATGGGACAAATGCAGCAATCTTACTGCTCATAAGTGGCATTAATTTATATCAGTCCTTAATGCATGTATGACTTCAGATTATCTATTAATAATATCAAATAGCAAATCACTGTAATATTATTAATAATAATTTATTAAAATTGTGCCGCCCCTCAATGACTCTGCAGTACTATTGCTTCAGAGTATGCAAATCCTGGGTCAATTTTTGTTCTAAAGCAAAGAATTAGCCCTTCCTTGTAAGATGCAGAATATATAACAACATATACTGCTCTGTCATGTAAGCCTAGCTATTATCCAGATAAAGCCTAGTTGACTTTAACAATGTCTGGCAGCTTGCATTTCCCAGTACTGAGCTATTAGAGTAACACTAAAGATTTGCACAAGAACAAGCAACATAAAATATACACTCTGACAATGAGATTTAGGAATATTTAGATGAAATGAATGTGGGGTTAAATTAAATGAACTTGGGGCTTACATATGGAAGAAATAAAGTGAAATGAATAGGCCCCTTTCACTGGGTTTTCTAGTATATCTCAAAGGATTTCTGGAATAACAGCAGAAAAATACACATTTCTCTACAGTATAGCAGAAGATATATTTTCTCTTCCAATTTTTGTACTATCTTATGTAATAGCTACATTAGTTTGGTGGATAGTTCCACAGTGCTACAGCACTCTGTTTAAGCAGCTGTAGTTCACTGGAGTATTTTCTAGCACCCCTGCCAAACTACAATTTTATTAACTGCAAGACTCTTCCAGAACAGTGGGTGTGAATGAGAAAGAGAGAGAGAGAGAGAGAGAGAGAAGGAAAACTAATTGGATGCTGTCTGTTCTTGCTAAAAGCCTTTCTCTTTGTAAAAGTAGGATTAATATACTGTATAGTAAAATCACTGCAAAATTCTGTGCCCACTTCAAGTTGCACACTGATTCCTCAGGCTGTACCCCAAGAGATGTTTAGCAATAAGCATGGGAGTATGGATCTATTTTGTCCAAAACAATTCGGCTCCAGGATAATATCCTGAGTTTCACTAAAATAAATTTTGCAAATATACTTTACTCACAAAACTCACATTTCTAAAGAATTAACTTTTTGAGATTTTCCAATTTTAATACGGTATTAAGCATTATTAGTAGTATTGTCTCAGCACCTGTATTTAAAACACAAGAATGGCATCAACTCCATTTAGAATTAATGAAACTCTGAGAATTTGCAGATAAAAGCATAAGGCCTTTACCTAAGGTTTCAGTTGAAAATGGACTGGATATTGTTTTTGGACTGGATACTGTTTCAACATGATTAGAAACCAAAATATCTAGCCAGAAGCTGGATACCACACTTCTTAGAAAGGTACATTTGTGCAGCGAGACTATTATATGGTCAAAAGTAGAAAGGTTCGACACAATGGAGGAATGGCTGACGAAGATGACGGAACTTGCAGAGATGACTAAATTAACTTCTTTGATTAGAGAAAAAACAATATCTACATTTTATGACTGACTGGAAACCTCTTACAGACTTTTTGCATGAAACAGAAAAAAATGCACTTATGATTTGTGGCTTTGATGATTTGAAAAAAAAAACCTGGACAATAGAAAAAAGTGAGCTTTTTTCTGTAATCATAGAGTAAAAGTTAATTTTGTAATTGTGCTAATATTTGCTGCAAAAGAAATCAGAAGCTTCTTTTTGTTCTTTTTGTTCTCTCTTTCTGCACTTTTTCTTTTTTCTTTTTCTCTTTGCTTCTCTTACTTTTTTTCTTTATCAGTTTGTTAGTTTTTATATTCTTTGTAAAACTTTTAATAAAATGTATATATAAAAAAGAAAGAAAGGTGCATCTGGTGGTTAAATGTTGCTGTAGTAACATTTATTTATAATTACATTCTACATGATTCTCTGAAATAAATACCATCTGTCCATATTCGGCTGAACTTCTGCTGGTCCGTGGAAAAGCCGTACATCAGAAAAATCAGAGGAAGGAAGATAATACTCTGTGTTTCTTCCTGCTGTAACCACATTTCTTATAAATTCTCCCCAAAAGGTTTATTCTGTACAAAACCATAGAATACCTAAGGAACACTGGCTGGATATTTCACCATCAGTATCTTTGTAATACCACTAGCCAAAACATGCACACAAAATCCATAACTTTAAACCAATTAAAATAACTCTAACTCCAGAACTGACAAACTAGGTGAATCAACAGGTTGCCAAGCAACTGAATAGCTTCAACTACATTTTCATGAACTCATCTACCTGAAGCTAAACCTGGTTCTACTCAAGTTAATCTCTTGCCTAGGAGCACTATACAATTAGAACTGAAAAGCTTAAATACAAAATAATCTTGAAATAGGACCCTAGTTTACTATGCAATAACCAAACCTAGACAGTGTGGCACAGAGGAAGCAGAATTCAGATAAGTAGAAAATCATAAAAATGCAAGACATCTGCTGAATCATGAAATGGACATGACAGCAATAGTTCCTTCTTCTGAATGTGTACACATACAGACTTCACGCTTCTCCTGCCCCGCGTGAACTGCTGGCTCCATCCTGCTGCCTCCTCCCTGGCTGGACCTGGCAAGCTCCCTTCGGCAGACGAGGCTCCTGCCTCACTCGTCTCCACTTCAACAGCCCCCACCTGCCAACCTTCCCCCCATCTCTGCACTTTTGACCGCCCTGCATTCAGCTGCCGCCTCCTACCCCTCCTACCCCCAGCTGACCTTCGCCATCTTCTTCCTCCCACTGCTGATGAGGTGCACCCGGCCGAAGCAGCTGCTGGCCGTTTGAGATGCCTCTGTGATGCCTCGCAAGGCCTCTGCAACACCTCTGCAATGTCTTTGAGGCCTCCATGACACACCAGGGGTTGGAGGTGGCAGCAGAGTTCAGGGTGGCCAAAAGGGCAGAGATGGGGGGAGACAGATGTGTGGAGAGAGTTGAAGTGCACACTGCAGTCGTAAATGCAGGCGGGCTGTCAAGCACCCAAATTTTGATCACATGACTGCAGGGGTGCTGCAACAGCTGTAACTTTGAGGACCGGTCATAACTACCATTCATTCAGTGTTGTTGTCTTCAAATGGTTGCTGAATGAATAATCATTAAGTGAGAACTATCTGTAGAGATACTGAAGTGGTGGATAGCTTCTGCCATTTAGATCGAGTACCAACAATAAAGAGAGCGAGTTTGAGTGGCTACGGCACCAAGCTAGAAACTGGGAGACTATGAGCTCTAGTCCTGCTCTAGGCATGAAGCTAGCTGGATAATGTTGGGCCACTCTCTCTCTTTCTCAGCCCTAGGAAGGAAGCTAGGGCAAACCACTTCTGAAATCTTGCAAAAAAACCTGGCAAGGACTTGTCCAGGTAGTCACCAGGAGTCAACGCTGATCTGAAGGCATAACACACACACCAACAATAAAGGAACCAGGAGTCAAGAAATATACTGCAGAGTAGCACTTGGCAGAGTAGCAATGAAGGTCTTGGAAAAAATATTCAGATGCTGTGATGTCTCTATACCTACAAAGATTGGAATCTTGCAGGCAATGGTTTTCCCTGTGACCCTCTATGGAAGCAAAATTTGGATTTTGAAGAAGCAGGATAGAAAGAGTATTGATATTTTGAAGTTTGATGTTGGAGAATATTCAAGTATACCATGGATAGCCAATAAAACAAATAAATGGATCATATAATCAATAAATCCAGAGTTCCCAATCAAGGCACAAATGACCTGGCTCAAATGATTATATTCTGGACATCTAATCTCTTGAGAAGTCTATAATGCTGGGAACAATGGAAGGAAAGAGAAATAGAGAGCAATAAGGTGGATGGAATCAATTAGGGCAGTGATGGGTACACTATTGGAAGACCTGAAGGACCTGGCTGGGTACAGATCCTCCTGGAGAAAATTTATCTATGTGGTCATTAAGAGTTGACACCAACTTGATGGCACAAAGTCCAATCCAATCCAATCCAATCCAGGTAGTTCTCACTTACCAACCTAATTAGGACTGGCAACTCTGTCACTAAGCAGGATGGTTGCAAAGTGAAAAATCACGTGACCATGCCTGACTTACAATGGCAGTTGGTCAGTTTTAGCTGCAATCATTAAGCGAATTGCTGTGAGTTGTTAAGCACGATGTCACATGACTGCGATTTGCGAGTTCCTGCCAGCTTCCCCATTGATTTTGCTTGTTGAAAGCTGGCTGTGAAGATTGCAAATAGCAATCACATGACTGCAGGATGCTGCAACTATTGTAATTGCGTGCTGGTTGCCAAGTGCCCAAATTGTGATCACATGATCATGGGGACGATGTGATAGCTGCAACTTTGAGGACTGGCTGTCTCATTATTCTGCGCCATTGTGACTTCGAATGATCGCTGAATGAGTGGTCAATAAGCAAGGGCTACTAATATAATATAACATAACAAACAATATTACAGACAAGATGGTTATCAACAATTAATATTCTGCTCTATGATCGTTAGGGATAGTTACAATAGGAGGACAGAGCAGTAGGACAAAGTAAAAGTTTGAAAGAGGTACAAGAGAAGGACCTAAAGAGAGGTCCTGGTGTTAATAGAAAGCAGGGTAGAAAAATAGAAAGGAGAGAGATGTACTTCACGGAAATAAAGAGTTAAGAAGAATTAGCTAAAGATATAGTAATAATAAGAAACATTCTACCCACTGTCAATCTTTATGATCACAAACAACCCAGTATTTATGCCTTCTGTTATAGCGAAACCTTGCTTTAATGGATCAGTAGAAAAGAAGTTGTGTTCATGTTTCCCAATTGTCCATTAAATTAGGGAGTACCTCATCCATGATGACTTCATTATACCAATGGCTTCATTTATACCATTTGTATAATGTCATTACACCCATTATTTAAAATAAATACAATGGAATTTTGTGCACTGCATTCAAAGACCATTGTATTAAGGTCTGCTAAATTGAAATTTCATTGTACTACAAATTTGTTTTGAGACTCCATTCTAAAAGCAATATCCATAATACAATGTCTTTACCAAGCCATAAATCTAATCTAATGGACTACTTATTTTCTATGAAAATTAATTATATCAGTTATCTTTTATATAATCTATAAATTTCCAATATCTGGGACTACATTTATCAAATAATTTTTTCACTTTCTTTGACAAATAAATTTTTTTTATTTAGGGTAACTCAAAATTATAAATTATTTTTTGAATATGACATTATTGGAAGAAATGAAACAAGTAGATAAATTCATGTGAATTATATCAGTCCTGTTAATAATCTATCTTTAAAAAAGCAATTGACATATAAAACTGGTAAATTCAAAAATGTACATAAACTTTTAAGAGATTCAGGGGGAGGAACCCCTACCCACTGGAACAGCCTCTGGAGATCTGTATGGCACCCTCCCTCCTGATATTTAGGAAAGCTGTGAAAATGGAACAGGTCAAATATTAGAACTAGATCATTAGGAATATCTATGTTAGTATAAGTCTGGTAAATTGCAATATTGCTGTCAATTTTTTTTTCAGTGTTTACTACATGTTTCATGGAAAGACTGCCAGATATCTGTTGGGTGTGTGATGGTATAAAAATAAAGTGACTAAGTAAGTATATAAACTCAATTTAAGAAGTGCAGATTTCTCTTCTATTCTTATTTTCCCAGTTAGCAGTTTTAAAAGGACAAGACATTTAAATCTGAGCATTATCTGAATCAAAATTTAACTGTCAGTAAATGGAACTATTTCTGGTTTAGAAAGTTTAAAATGAAAGAAATAGCTAGTGATGCGTGCATGTGCACTAGGTGGTCCCATGCTCTGTCTGTCTATTCAGTTCTGGAGAGCAATATGCTCAAATAACAGCAATTGTGTTCTTTACATGTCAGTCATCTGACAAGATCCAAGATGATACAAAGGTCAGAGAAGAGAGAAAGCTCAAAGCACATCACTGAAGACAAGGATGGTTCCCTCGACTTTGCTGTTCTGAGATTACTCTGCATGAATAATGCTAGTAGCAACCTAGTTTAAGCTGTCATGCTGAGAAGGGGAAACTGTGAAGCATAAATACTTCCAGCTTTCCAAGGGCATAGTTATACAAATCACACACATTATTCTTCATGCTACTTCACATGCACACACTGCAAATGAACTGACAGGCAAATCATCATACTGTGAAAACCTAGGTGACAGTGATGACACTGCTCATAACTGGAAAAAGAGTAAGCTCTGCTAGTTGATGCAAATAGGTAGCAACCAGTCTATTTTGTGTAGAATATGACGTCTTTGCTATATATCAGAGCTATTACATAGTAACTTCTTGTGGCATACTGTAATATCTATCATGACGCTAACAAATTAATTCAGATATATTATAGGTCTTTTAACTGGTCTACAAAACATGTATTCTGCAACTTTTCAATGAAATATAGAACTGTTGATCAGGTCACAAATAACAGGTGATGATGTTATGGAGGCTATATAGACAAAACACAGAGACAGAAATGCATTCTATGTAGGGCTGTGCAACTCATTTCATGGGTATCATGCAAATCAACTCTTGTTGAGTTGTTACAGCAGTTATGTTGTTTGCAAGACTTGTGCTGCTGTCTGGGAAGCTGCTCCTAGGTGTAATTTGTTTGCTTTTATAGCTGCTTCATTTCATGGGCTGACATAGTTTTTTTTTTACCCCCAACTACCTCTGTAATTGTCAGAGTTATAATCACTCAGTGTTTTCATGGAACTGTACCACTGTAGCCCATGAATACCAATAGTTTTAAGGTACAGAAAAAAATAAGGTAAATGGGCCATGACAGTTATTTTAGAAATGGATAAATAAACCATAGAAGTTTGGGGATATATCATGTCTGAGCTCTCCAGAGTATACCGGCAGAGGAAATTCTCAACTTATACGTTATTAAAATATCTAAAAGGTTAATCTGAAATTTTAGGAATAGAAGCAGCAGCAAGACTCTTCAACTACCTAGCCCAAGATGGATATACTGATTTGCAGCAGCTACTAAAAACATGTACTCATAATCTAAGCTATAGTCTAACTAAAGTATTTGTAACGAACTGCCACTTGTTGATCTTAAAACCAGTAACTCTCCTTGCAACCAATATTGATTCAAAAGAAAGTTCATTTATTAAGAATAAGTGTACAGATCCAAAGCATTGCTGAGACTGAATAAAAGCGCGCCAAAAACTGCTTTTCTTTCTTTTCCCCCCCTTTCTTCGCCCTTAGTTCTTGTCTTCTGATTCCCTTGCTGCCATGGCCTTGAACATTCCAAGGCTTGTGATAAGAAACCATCTGCATCAAACGGTCTCTCCTTCCTACTCCCCCTCCCCTTTTCCAATGGCAGAACCGCAGCATGTAGAAAAAATCATTTTTTTTTAAACTAGCCATATAATAATCTACTATAAAATCTTGCGAGGATTCTGACATACTGCCCCTCCACAGAAAAGGATGTCAGTCAGATGATTCCTCTTCTTCACTCTAAAATGAAAAGCAAAGATACACATAATACAATAACCAATCTAATTGTTAAGGCTTTGTAGGATAAGCATCATAAAATTTTTTAACTAAACGTGGGGCCTTTACATGTTTCTTGTCAACCCATTCAGCCATTGACTTGGGAAAATGTTTCCACTGAATTAAAAATTGAACCCCCCCCCTGTGCTTTCTGCTGTCCAGTATTTCTTTAACTTCAAAATGTTGTTCTCCTTCAACCATCAATGGTTTAGGAGGTACAGGAGAGGGATGCCACTGAGAAGACTCCTTATATGGTTTAAGCAGGTCGCAGTGGAATACTGGATGGATTTTTTTAAAGGTGGCAGGCATCTGTAATCGTAGTGAAACTGGATTAATTACTTTATCGATGACAAAAGGCCCTATGAATCTTGGAGCGAGCTTTCTGGAAGGTTGTAATGATTTAAGATGTTTAGTAGATAAAAGAACCTTATCTCCTACTTTCCAGTCTTTTTCTGGTGTTCTCTTAGCATCTGCAAATTTCTTGTATGTAGCTCTGGCCTCCTGCAACGAGGCAGCAATCTGAGGCCACACTTGTGTCATCTGCTGGATCCACTCATCAACCGAAGCGACTTGAGTGGTCTGCTTAGGCAGTTCTGGGATGGGTACAAAGTCTTGTCCTGTAGCTATTTTAAAAGGGGTGAGACCAGTGCTTTGGTGCACTGCATTATTATAAGCTACTTCAGCGAATGGTAACAGTTCATCCCAATTGTCTTGTTGGTAGTTAATGAAACATCTCAAATATTGTTCCAATACTGAGTTCAGACGTTCACATGATCCCGCTGTCTGGGGGTGGTAACCCGAACTCAAGCCTTGCGATGCCCCCAGTAGTTTTAGGAACGCTCTCCAGAATTTGGCAGTAAACTGGACCCCGCGATCCGAAATTATCCGTTCTGGGACCCCATGAGCTCGGTAGACATGTTGTATGAATAATTTAGCCAATTTGGGTGCTGATGGAATGGCTTGGCATGCCACAAAATGTGCTTGTTTGGAAAAAAGGTCTGTAACTACCCAAATAACAGTCTTTTTGTTGCTTTCAGGCAGGTCTACAATAAAATCCATGCTTATTTGCTTCCAAGGAGCTACAGGGTTTGCTACTGTCTGTAGAAGCCCCATTGGTTTGCCCCCTCTCTTTTTGGCCATAGCACACGTGGGGCATGTGGCTACATATTCCCCTACATCTTTTCTCATTGTTGGCCACCAAAATTGACGTCTGATCAGATGTAATGTTTTCACAAAACCAAAGTGCCCAGCTGTTTTGCTGTCGTGACTTCTTTGCAAAACCCACTTTCTAGCATCTGCAGGGACATATAGCTTGTCTTGCCACCACCATGCCCCTTGTTTGTTTACTAGCAACTGGCTGTTGCTTTTGAACCACTCATCCTGAGCAATCCGGGCATTTAATTTTACCAATAACTCTCCTTCTGGTTGTCCTTCACCCTTTTTTTTCTGAGCTCTAGTGACCACTCTTAGGGCTGCTTGGGTACATGGAATTACTGGAGCGACTACTTCCTCCCGTTTGCTATTGTGTTGAGGCAACCGAGACAGAGCATCTGCCAGAAAATTTTTCCCCCCAGGAATATACTTCAGGGAGAATTTATAGGTATCTATAATCTATAATCTTGCGAGGATTCTGACAGTATTAACATACACAAACTATTTTCTTAGTTTTAACTCCAAACTACAGGATGTGCTGGTGACAGACCTTAAAGATCAAATATGCAAAAGGAGAAACTTTATGAGAGAAGGGTTCCCCCCCCCCCCCATGTTTCATCAGTTGGCATTTATAGTCACTACAACTGGCACAGGATAATCTAGCATTGTGTTCAGACTGCCAACTGCCAAATTAGCAGTGAAAACAAAAGGAGGACAATGTGCAGCCTCAGTAGAGGAGCTTATGCAGTAGGAAGCAGCTAATGGCTCAATGAAGCATCCTCACATTCTGGCTCCTCCCCTTTCCATCCTGGGCATGAAAAAAGAGATTTTATATCCAACAGTTTACCTAGGCCTTTGGCGAGGGAGAGGGAAACTCCTTGTTTTATTCCATCTGGTCTGTAGTGCTTGCTATCTTTTCTCTTTTATTGATTTTATTGTGATTTTTTTGTTGGGAGCTGCCCAGAGTCACTGAGAATCGGCTAGCATACAAGTTTAATGATGATAATGATGAAAACGCCACTGATTTTTTTTTTCTTTACCTAATGGGAGCTAGTTTAAATACAGAATATATCTTAATGCAGGCATCACCATATCTTTTTTAAGCTGTATTATTTCAATAGAGTACTTGTTTTAATATTTTTTATTGATTGTACTTCATCCTGAAATGTACCTATATGAAGAGGGCAGTAAACAATTTAATTAGTTACAAATTGTTTGGGATAAATCTCATTGCTTAATTTTAAATAATCCCTATTGGCCTTCAGGGGCCCTGTTCCACAAGTTGCTGGATGTGAGACCCTGTTCCTGAAGTTGGGCACATGGGATCAGTTGGGAGTGCTGCTAGTGTACCAGCCTCCCTGCTGCATAGCAGCCTCCTTGCCTGAGCTGCTGGAGGCCATCTCAGGGTTGGCAGTGGAGTTCCCCAGACTTATGGTCTTGGGGGACTTTAATCTGCCGTCCCTGGGGTTGGCCTTGGAGGCGGCTCGGGAGTTCATGGCTACCATGGCAGCCATGGGCCTATCCCAGGTCATCAATGGCCCGACCCAGGACAATGGTCACGCTCCAGAAATGGTTTTCTTGTTGGAGCAGTGGCAGCGTCATCTGGTGGGGGATTTTATATTATCCCCCCTGTCATGGTCAGATCACTCCCTGGTGGCGGCAGGATTCTCCTATGCTGCCCCCCTCCGCAGGGAGGTGGGACCTATTCGAACGGTCTGCCCCTGGCGACTGATGGACCCGTACTGATTCCAAAGGGAGCTGGAGGTTGTTCCTGAGGCCTTGCTGCACGGCCCAGCGGAGGCTCTGGCCGCAGCCTGGAACAAGGAGGCGGCTGGGGCCTTGGACAGGATTGCGCCTGTGCGTCCTCTCTTGGCCCATCACTCCCGGCGCTCCCCTTGGTTCATGGAGGAGTTGAGGGAGCTGAAAAGGGCTAAGAGACGGCTAGAGCGCTGCTGGCGGAAAACTGGGGACGAATCAGACAGAACACGGGTTAAAGCTGCTATTAAGGCTTACCTAGTGGCGGTAAGGGCGGTGAAACGTCAATATTTCTCTGCTCTTATTGCATCCTCAGAGTGTCGCCCTGCAGCCCTGTTTAGGGTCACCCGGGCTCTCCTGGGAAAAGGGGGGGCGGAGGACTACTTGCAGGGTCGTGCAGAGGAATTTGCTGAACACCTGATGGATAAAATTGCTCAGATCCATTCTCAGTTGGAAGCCAAGCGTGGAGTAGGTCCAGAGGAGTTGCCCAGGGAGCGTTCTTGCCCAGTTATCTGGGAACGGTTTGATCCTGTTGCCCCTGAGGAAGTGGACAGGGTCCTCGGGGCTGTCAGTGTGACCACCTGTGATTTAGATCCGTGTCCCTCCTGGTTAGTTAAATCTACCAAGGAGGTGACCTTAGGGTGGGTCCTGGCGGTGGTTAATTCATCCTTGCAGGAGGGGGTGTTCCCGAAGCCTTTCAAAGAGGCTTTGGTCCGCCCACTCCTCAAGAAACTGTCGCTAGACCCCACCCTCCTGGACAACTTTCGTCCAGTCTCCCACCTCCCCTTTTTAGGGAAGGTGGTAGAAAAGGTGGTCACGCGGCAGCTTCAGAGGATCCTGGAGGAAACGGATTATCTGGACCCCTATCAGTCAGGATTCAGGCCCGGTTATGGGACAGAAACAGCATTGGTCGCACTTTTAGATGATCTCTGGCGAGAGTGGGATGGGGGGAGTGCATCCATCCTTGCTCTTCTTGACCTCTTGGCGGCTTTTGATACCATCGACCATGGCATCCTTTTGGGTTGGCTGAAGGAGTTGGGGTTGGGTGGCACAATGTTGTGCTGGTTCAGCTCCTTTCTCCAAGGCCGAACCCAATCGGTGTTGATAGGGAGAGAGAGGTCCAGCCCCCGGCCCTACTTTGTGGGGTGCCACAGGGGTCAGTGCTTTCACCGCTCCTATTTAATATCTACATGAAACCGCTGGGTGAGATCATCCGGCACCATGGGGTGAAGTATCATCAGTATGCTGATGATACCCAACTATACATCTCCATCCCAGGTGCCCTAAGTGACGCTGTGACTGCCCTTTCGTGGTGCCTGGAGGCTGTGGGGGCCTGGATGGGGGACAACAGGCTTCAGCTGAACCCTGGTAAGACGGAGTGGCTGTGGATACGGGGAGCCTCAAGATCTAGGACTTTGTTATCTTTGGTTCTTGATGGGGTTGCACTACCCCAGACAGACCCGGTGCGTAATCTGGGGGTTCTCCTGGACTCACGACTCCTGCTCGAAGAGCAGGTAGCAGTCGTGGCTAGGAGGGCCTTTGCACAACTTCGTGTGGTGCAGCAGTTACGCCCCTTCCTGGATCAGGGGGACCTCCGCATGGTCACTCATGCCCTGGTCACCTCTGGATTGGACTACTGTAATGCGCAGTGTGCCCCCTCCCTCATGGCCTTCAGGAAAGGTATCAAATCCTGGCTCTGCCAGAAGGCCTGGGGGCCAGAGGGGGGCCCGCACCTGTGGAGATGGCTGGTGGGATGATGGGTTGTCCCCCCCCAGCATGTTACAGGTTTTTTTAGGGCCAAAATCAGAGGAGGTTTTTTAGGGCATTTTTAATATGTTTTTTAGCTATTTATAGATTTTAGCCATCTTTGGAGAGAACTGTTTTTTTCTTCTTTTTATTGTGAGCCGCCCAGAGTCACCCGTTGGGGGAGATGGGCGGCATACAAGCCGAATAAATAAATAAATAAAAATAAATAAATTCAAGGTAATTCTTATATAATTTTGTACTATTTTCAAAATCCAGTTAACCTCTTGGGGTTCCCCTTGCCCCCTATCTTAGGAAAACATTTTTTAAAAAAAATAATTTAACATCTTTTAACTTTTAACATAAAACTTTTCATTTTTTTTTAAAGGGTACATATATTTCTGTTCATTTAAGGGTTCTTGCAAGATTAATGAAAACAAAAGAGAATGTAGTGAAATGGATATGCCAGAAAGAATAAAGATAAAATTAGCAAAAGCTACGTGCCAGTAAGATCAGTAAACTAAGAGATGATGCTGCACAACCAAGTTAATGACACTAATAAAAAAATGAAGGTATCTTTCTCAATTATGATTATGCATATTTAACTTGTGTTTTTCATGTACTACCAATTTTCATAAAGGTTGTGTCTAGTGTATCAAAATCAACCATGTTAGAAGTGAAAACTCTGTTTGCAAAAGTTTTCTGGAATGTAATAAGAACAGAAAAGACATTCATTAAATCTTTATCCTCACACAAAAAGCTATGCGATATGTTTTAAATAGTTATCTTTCCCAAAACAACAGCATTCAAAATATGTCATCACTTAATATCACTTATATTTTGCTGAACTATTCATCCTGATTTCAAAATGTGGTACTTTACTGATATTCTGCTTTTTTTATTTTTAATTTAACTGTATGCATTCTAGAGACCCAAACTGCCACCAATGGGCCAGAGGGCCAGCAGGCACCAATAGGAAATACTAGTAAAAGATACTTCTTCAGACTATGGCTAAAGAGCAGAAGAGTTTTGAAGAAAAATGATTTGGATGTAGGAATTCTCAAAAACAATCTGTGTATCAGAGAAAATAAGCCTTTTATGGTGTGCCTGAGAATATATTTTGCCCTAATCCCAACTATTCCATTAAAATACTGTAATTATTTCTGGAGGCAGCTTTGTTTCGCTTATTATGTATAGACCCCTTGAATAATTTTATAGGAAAGAAATATTTGAAATAAATGGGCTTTATTAACAGGAATAATTCAACAGACCACACACTAGGATAAAGAATTTTTTTTAAAAACTCAATTCAAGACCGCATGCAGTTGCAAACCACCACCCGTGTGTATTGCTGTAAAGTTATTGTAAATTGCTTTGGTTTTTTTTTTTTTTAAATACTCAATATACAGCTTTTAACAAGCAAACCAATAAGCAAGCAATGATACTGTACAAAGTGGTCAGGGCTAAAATTGTTATGTTTTCTCAATTTTAGAAGGGAGTTGGGAGATTACTCATTTTAAAACAACTGTGCCTATTTCAGAGCTTATATAATAGTTTTCATGTTTTTTCTGCCAAAATTATGAAAACTATGCTGCTGATTTTCAGCAATTTGCTGAAATTCAATAGTGCATCTGAAGAGATACAAAAAAGTTATCTGTTCCTTCTACAAATTTCCTTTAACAATGAATATAATTTGAGAGCATACCCATGATAATTGATACCTACCATCATTTATTTTCCAGTTAATTAGAAAATAAAAGTAGCATATAAATCATAAAGACTTCCTTAAAGTTCAACAGATTATACCACTTTTGATCAACACAATTGATACCACTACCATCATTTATTTTCCGGGTATTTAGATAATAAAGTTTAAAGTTGCATACTAGTCATAAAGACCTCTCTATAATAAAAGCTCAACACGTTTATGACATATGTTATTAGTTAATAAAAAGTTGAATATTAGTTAAGAATATTCAACTAGATATTACCATGTTTGATTGCAATTTAATATTTTATGTATTGGCTTGCTTTTTTAACGTTGGGTGGTTAGTTTTGTTTGCTTGTTTTTGTTATATGCTGCCCACAGTCACATTGTTTGAACTGGGCAGCCCTATACATCCAATCTATCAATCAATCAATCAATCAACAAACAAGTGACTAGAACAGCCTTTCTCAGCTGGGGTTCCTAGGGCTCCTCCAGAGGTCGCTACGGGTTCTGTGAGAGATCGTGACTAGGAAAAAAAAACATTTTTTTTTAACTTCCATTGCTCCACAATGCTAGCATTTGCAGTGGTGGAAATTTTTACATGCCACAACTCAGCTGTTAGCCTGCTGCTTTGCTGCTGTTGTAACCAAAAACCATGGATTGTGTAGGTTAGATGTGAATTGTATACTGAAGTTTTTATATTTGTTGCGACTTTTATGCAGATGTTCCCTCAGACCTGAAAATTATTTTCAAGGCTCCTCCAGGCTAAAAAGGTTGAAAAAGGCTGGACTAGAAGGTTGAATTTCAACAGACATGTTCCAGATACAAGCCCCTTTTCAGCAATTGTGCAATGTAATTCTTAACAGGACAGTATAAATTCTGTTATCAGATCCAACATTAGGCTAGCTGCTGCATCCTATAAGAGGAGATGCCTACAATTGTCTTTCTTACTTCAGGCAGGCAAACCTTGTTAAAACTGAATCTTTGGAAACTCAAAGGTTTGTTCAGAAGTTCCCCCCTTGCCCATCCGAAGTCAAACTATCTGTTCATTATCCTATGTTTATTAGTAACTCTGGGCTTGAGGCCAATTCATCATGCCAATCCTCTCATGTTATATAACCTACCTAAACCAGTACAGTGAAATGAAAATGTCAAACAAGGTGACACTGTATTTTTTCCCCATTTTGTTGTTGTTGTTGTTGTTTAGTCGTTAAGTCGTGTCCGACTCTTCGTGACCCCATGAACCATATTGCGCCAGGCCTTCCTATCTTTCACTGCCTCCCTGAGTTTGCTCAATTTCATGCTCATTGCTTCAGTGATGCTATCTAGCCATCTCATCCTCTGCCGTCCTCTTCTCCTTTTGCCTTCCATCTTTCCCAGCATCAGGGTCTTTTCCAAAGAGTCCTCTCTTCGCATTAGGTGACCAAAGTATCTGAGCTTGAGCTTCATTATCAATCCTTCCAATGAGCAATCAGAGTTGATTTCCTTTAAGATTGACTGGTTTGACCTCCTAGCAGTCCAGGGGACTCTTAAGAGTCTTCTCCAGCACCACAGTTCAAAGGCATCAATTCTTCGGCGTTCAGCCTTCTTTATGGTCCAGCTCTCACAGCCATACATTACTACTGGAAAAACCATAGCTTTGACTATGCGGATCTTTGTCGGCAAGGTGACGTCTCTGCTTTTTAATATGCTATCTAGGTTTGCCATAGCTTTCCTCCCAAGGAGCAAGCGTCTTTTAATTTCATGGCTGCAGTCTCCGTCTGCGGTGATCTTGGAGCCCAAATAAATGAAGTCTGTTACTGCTTCCATTTCTACCCCTTCTATTTGCCAGGGATTGATGGGTCCAGATGCCATGATCTTAGTTTTTTTAATGTTGAGTTTCAAGCCAGCTTTCGCACTCTCCTCTTTCACCCTCATCAAGAGGCTCTTTAGTTCTTCTTCACTTTCTGCCATTATTTTCCCCATTAATTCCCATCAAACCAATATAATTTTATATATTTTTATCTTTTCTCTTAAGAGAATACTTCGACTCCTAGATGCTGTATTTTTTCCACTTCCACAATATCCTTTTTGAGGTATGGTGAAAAATTTGTACACAGTATCCTTCGTATTCAGTATTGATCCAGGATCATCTTTCCCCCACTATGATTTATCAAGTCACAGTGGCTTCAGATGCTAAGCCATAATGGCTGGATTTACACATCTTGCTAAGTTAAAAACAAGCAAAGAAGCCATACTGATGCTTAGAAAGAACTGCAAACCAAGTTTCTACCTGCAGTATAATTACACCTCAGATTTAGTACAGTATAATACATTACAACATTATAATACTAGCAGTATTACTATGCAATGATTTAAAAATATCCTTGATAATCAGAGGTGCATTCCTGTGATGAACAGAAAAAGCAACTGTTCCCCCCCCCTTTTTTTTTGTAGCCTGCTTGTACAGAATAGAGCATAGCAATAAAATGAGAGCAATTGATTCACTTCGATATCTGCTTATTTGTATGAGGCTTCTTTCTCGGGCACAAGGACAGTGACATTTTATCACAGAGGGGATCTAGGGACTGAAGTGATGCCTAGAGCACCACTGGAGAAAGACGAAGAGTGAATCTGACTCACAGGTGCAAAAGCCCATATTAGGGATGACACTGGATGCTAAGAGCAGCAAAATATAACTACTGTTCTGCTCTTATGTCTGCAGATAGCTAATCAGTGGTCCTCTTTAAAGTGACCCATTCTTTACTGGAGAGGGCTACAAGAATATCTACAAGGCCAATGTGAGGAATATTCTAGGCATCTGACATTCACTCAAAGCTGGACTCTGACTGGGCAGGACCAGTCAAGCTGACTGAGGCATACCTTTGTTCAGTTATTTGGAAAGATTTTTATCCTGTAATTCCCAAGGCAGCAAACAGAGTTCTTGGGATTGTTAACTTGGCCACCTCTTTGGTAAATCTATGTTACCCTGGACTGGTGAATGTCTCCCAAGAAGTGACTTGTGGTTAGGTCCAGGCAGTGGTGAATTCCTCCTTGAGTGAGAGGAGGGTCCTGCCTGCTTCAAGGAAGCAGTGGTACACTCTTCCTCAAGAAGTCATATCTGGATCCAACACTTGTGGGAAATTTTTGTCCAGTTTCCAAACGACCCTTCTGAGGGAATATTATTCAGAAGGTGGTTGGATTACAGCTTCAGAGGACCCTGGAGGAAGTGGATTATCTGGATACTTTTCACTCATGTTTCAGGCCAGGTCAGAGTATTCAGATAGTATTTGTTGGTTACCTTCGGTAGAACCAGGATAGGAGTGGTGCAGTTGTCCTGGTTTTCCTTGCTCTCTCAGTGGCTTTCAATACCACTGATCATAGTATCTTTCTAGACCAATTATGGAAACTGGGAGCAGGAAAAACTAGCAAGACCAAGTGGCTATGGGTTCACAGACTATCTGGTTCTGGAATTTTCTCAAACAGCAGATGGCAATGTGGCCAGGAAAGCATTTGTACAGATTCATCATGTGTACTAACTGCGCCCTTTCCTGGATTGGAAAGCTTTTCTCATGGTCATTCATGTCATAATCACCTTGCACAAGGACTATAGCAATCTGCTCTACATGGGGCTGCCCTTAATGGGATTTTTTTTGCACATTCAGCTGCATTGGGAAAGAAATCACAAGATCATTACACTAATTATACAAAATCCTCTGTCTGCATTTTCTTTAGGCAGTCTGACAATCTCCAGATACTACTAGCTTCGGCCATCTTTCCTTCTTCTACTTATCTTTCCGTTTAAAATTCCAATTCCCTCATTTGTTCCTTCTCTTTTCCTCCTCTCCATTGCTCTGTAATTTTCCCCATTCTTCTTCCTACTTTTTATATTATTCAGTCTAAGTGCCCCAAGACATTAATTTAGCATATTATGGGATTCAATGTATGTATGTGGCATTCTGGTCATTTATCTCATTTATCTTCTTTGTTCAAGTGTTTACATACACAATTCTCCTGTTGTAAGAATTATTTCTGGTAGCAGAATAAATTTCATTGTACTTCTTCTGCAAACTTTATGATTTACTGGCCATATCCACTATGGTAGCCATTCTTTGGGAGCACCTATGACATTCTCTCAAATTCCAAATGAAGCCACTGAGAGACTCTAACATATACAAGTATAACTTGATTCATACTAATCAGTGTTAAAAGCAAGAAGAAAACAAAATGTACCAGCACAGACAGTGCTTCAGCAATACTATTAATTACAGATTATATAGTAAAATGAACACCAATAACCACAAGATTTTATCAACTGCTGCTAAATACTAATTTATGGACACAAAGAGAAAGTTCATGCAGAGGCATCAGTAACTTAAAGGAAATATTACTTCCATAACAACCCATCATGAAAGCAATTCTTTGTAATATATATTTTGGGGTTAAACTGAAAACATGGCTCACACCTTTTTTTTCCTATAACTTGACAGCAAGTGAAACTAGAACAAGCCTTAAAGTGCAACCTAAGAATGTCTAGATTTGCTTAACATGTGATGGATACAGAGTTCCAGGCCTTGTTTACTTATTTTATTGGAATGGCTACCCAAATGGCAATACTTCATTAAATGATGAACTATTTCAGAATAATGAAGTAATTGGTTAAAGTGACTTATTGAAACACTTCCTACATTGAAGCTGAAGTGCAAAACGCTTCTGGGGAAATGCCAGAGCGCTCCTTGTAGCAGCGACAGAATTTCATACAGCTCTGCCAAGAAGAAATTAAATCAACCATTACTAGAACTAGAGATTAAATCCCACTGCTGGAATTTGGAGTTGATGAACTACTGTTTGAGGACCAGATAAGCATTTATATGGAACTGACTCGTTTTAATGGTCATTTGTTAAAGTATACACAGTAATTAACTCAGACCTATTGGTAGTCAGCCACAACTTGTGCCTGTCTGGCATGAAACAGATAGACTGAGGTTCCTTGCTGTGAACAAAAAGAGGCACGACAGATTTTATTTTGGCAACTAAATCACAGCAGATGGAGAATTTAGAATTTCAGGTACCACTTAAAACACAATAAGCTTTTTAGAAACTATTTTTATGCTAATTGCAATCTAAAGTACATGTAGCAAATACAGTTGACTTTTCTGCTCAAGTATAAATTGTCAGTAAGACTTTTAGTGGACATTATTATAGTGTGATATTATGTAGGCTAACACTGCAACTGTGGAAAGAGCTCAGGTGTACCTGCAGTTTTGCAAGTTCCTGCATTGTTCAAATGCAAAGTACTGTAGAAAGATCAATATTTTGTCCAAAGTGACATGAGTCAGGACCTCATCTTTTTTCTACATTTTGTCCTTCTTTATTAAAAGAGATGACCCTCTCCATTATCACCTATTGATACTGAAGACCTTCCTCAATACTTACACATCCCATCTCATGAATTATTTTTTCTGATATTCCCCACTCAACAGATAGTTTATATGATACAATAACTTATGGAATATATAAATCATGAAAGAATCTAATGTGGGATTTAACACTTCAAACCTTATTCAGGGAAGGAAATATATAGTGCATTCAGAAAGTATTCAGACCCCCTTCAACTTTTTTCAATTTTGTTAAGTTGCAGCCTGATACTACAATCGTTCAAATTCATTTTTTTCTCATTCATCTATACTCAGTACCCCATAATGACAACGTGAAAACAGAATTTTAGAAATGTCTGGGGGTCTGAATACTTTCCAAATGCACTGTATACTTTCCCTAGTATGAAACTGAGACACATATTGTCTGCATTAAAGAAAAGGTTTGGTACCCATCAATCTCCCACCTTGGCACAAGATCCAGAAGTATTGTGAAGTAGGGCTGCAGGGGATGAGAAGGAACTGTTGCTTCTGATCCCCAGCCTCCCTGCTGTGCAGCAGCTTCTGTACCAAAGCCACCTGAGCCTTGGCAGTAGAGTTCCTCAGGATTATGGTCTTGGGGGACTCAATGTGCTTTCCCTTTTAAGGATGATTGTTGAGAGGCTGATGGGCCTGTAGCTTCAGAGGACCCTGGAAGAAGCAGATTATCTGAACCTCTTCCAATTAGGATTCCAGCCTGACCATATTTATTTATTTAGTTAGTTAGTTATTAGATTTCTCTCCCGCCCATCTCCCCTACAATAGGGGACTCTGGGCAGGTTACAGAGAGAATAAAACTATAAATATACATAAAATATACAATTAAAACAATACTAAAAACAAAAAATCCAAGAAGATGGAAAATCAGGGTGGGGACAGCCGGCCACTATGGGGCTAGCCATCTCCCTGCTTGAGCTGTTCCCTCCCCACCCCAGGCCAAGTGGTAGAACCAGGTCTTCAAGGTCCTTCGGAAGACCAGGAGTGAGGGGGCCAATCGCACCTCCGGGGGCAGAATGTTCCAAAGAGCAGGGGCTACTGCAGAGAAGACCCGCCTTCTGGACCCCACTAGCCAGAGCTCTTTTACTGAGGGGGTCTGAAGCATGCCCTCTCTGTGTGACCAGGTGGGACGGGTTGAAGTCATAGGGGAGAGGCGGTCCCTTAGGTAACCTAATATTACTGAGACAGCATTGATCACACTGGTTAATTTCAGCAAAACATTTGAAAAAATACCCATGACATTCTGATTAGTAAGCTAGTTCACTGGAATGGATGGCATAACAATAAAGTGGATGGTTCAAAAAGGATAGAAAAGATGGAACTCAAGAAATATGTCAATGGTTTGCCATCTACAGTCCTAGGCCCTCTCCTCTTCAGCATTTTTATTAATTACTTGGACAGAGATAGAGCTAACGTGTATCAAATGTAAAGATGAGATAAAACTGGGTGGGTTCGGCTGAAAATAATAGAAAACAGTTTGTATTTATACAGAAAATAAAATAAATACAGGCAAATGCAGTATTATTCACTTAGGAACAAAAATGAAATAAACATTTGGGATGGGAATATCTGGCTGGGCAACAAAGATTGTGAAAAAATATTATGGAATAATAATTGATTATAAACAGAATACAAGTCACCAGTGAAATGTGGCTTTGAAAAAGGTAAATGTGATCATCATCACAAATACAGTTTCAACTATTCCAATCATGATAAGTCATATTCCCAATTAGCAGTAGTAAGAGTTGACTGTGAGTATTGGTTACTGTCTAGTTAAGGCAGTGAGAAGGGATATACCTTTTCATCCTGGAGTTATCAGTAAGATGACCATGAGCACCAATATGCATGCAGGTGCCTCCTTAGTGCCCACAAGGCTCCTCTTACTTTATATTAATCTTTTTATATTAAAGAGTTTTGTGTGTGTGCGTGTGTGTGCACACACACCCCTTTGAGTCAGTTTTTGACTCCTGGCGACTGTCTGG
Source organism: Liasis olivaceus (assembly GCA_030867105.1). Taxonomy (NCBI): domain Eukaryota; kingdom Metazoa; phylum Chordata; class Lepidosauria; order Squamata; family Pythonidae; genus Liasis; species Liasis olivaceus. Next base: position 25,478,225 of record CM061348.1, on the reverse strand, counting down.
ACCAGTCCCTGCCATGCGGCTACTTTCTCTACAACCTTCCCTAAAAAGGGAAGGTTGGAGACTGGACGAAAACTGTCCAGATTAGTTGAGTGGAGCAATGTCCCCTTGATGAGAGGACGCACCACTGCCTCCTTAAAAGGTGGCGGGGCCACCCCCTCCCTCAGGGAAGAATTAACCACCACCCAGATCCAATTACACATCCTCTCCTGGGCAACCTTGACCAGCCAGGAGGGGCACAGATGTAACACAGAAGTGGCCAAACTAATAGTTACCAAGAACCCTGTCCACTTCCTCAGGTTTAACAGGATCAAACTCCTCCCAGATAACTGTGCAAGACTCAGTCCCAGTAACCTCCACTGCTTCCGCCCTAAGGCTGGAGTCCAACGCCAAGTGAATCCAAGGGACTTTATCCACGAAATGTGCAGCATATTCCGCACAGTGACCCTGTAGGTGAACCCCAGTATTACTGCCTCCAAGGAGGGTCTGGAGGCACCCGAAACAGGGCCCTGGGGTGGCTATCTGCGGATGCAATAAGGGTGGAGAAATAATTACATTTTGCCACCCTTACTGCCACAAGGTAGGCTCTAATCATGGCTCTAGCTCATGTGCAATCGTCCTCGCTCTTAGTCGTTTGCCAGTGGCACTCTAGATGTCTCTTAGCCCTCTTGAGCTCCCTTAGCTCTTTCATATACCATGGAGAGTTCCGAGAGCAATGGGTGCAGAGAGGCCACTTGGGCACAATCCGGTCCAAAGCCACAACCACTCTCCCATTCCAGGTGGCTACCAATGCTTTGGCCAGACTGTGTAGTGGACCTTCCAGAACAACCCCAAGCTTTCTCTGGACCCCAATTGGGTCCATCAGTCATCTGGGGTGGGCCAATCTAACAGGCCCAGCCTTCCTGAGGAGGGGGTTGGTGCCAAAGAACTGGAGGCTCACCAGGGAGTGATCTGACCATGACAGGGGAGAAACCAGTATCTCCCCTAATTCCAGAACACCCCGCCACTGCTCTGACAGAAAAAACAGGTCAGGCTTATGATCACTATTATGTGTCAGGTCCTGGATGACTTGGGACAGACCCATGGCTGTCTTGGTGGCCATGAACTCCTGAGCTACATCAGACCCCACACCCAGAGAAGGCAAGTTGAAGTCCCCCAAGACCATAAGCCTGGGGAACGGCACTGCTAACCCGGCCACAGAGTCAAGAAGCTCAGGCAGGGAGATTGCTAGGCAGCAGGGAGACTGGTACAATAGGAACAGTCCCAACTGATCCTTCTTGGAGCCCAACTTAACAAATAGGGTCTTGCACCCACCAATCTAAGGAGCAGTGCCCCTGGATGCCTCCCAAGTGTCTCGGATGACCATCGCCACCCCACCGCCCCTACCCTGGGGTCTTGGCTAGTGTCACACCCAGAACCCAGCTGGGCATATCTCAGAAAGGGGACCTCCCCCCCTCCTGTCCCAGTCAGGTCTCAGTAATGCCCACCAGGTCAGCCTTTTCATCGACAATCAAGTCATGGATGAGGATGGCCTTATTGAACATTGACCTGGCATTCAGTAGCAGTAGCTGACAACCCTGAAGGTCTGCCATCTGGGCCCCAGGAATGAGCTTGAGGGGCTGGAACGTGCCACAGCAACAATATACCTGTGACACAGTCCCTGTGAGTGGCCCTCCCCATCTCCCATCATATCTCCCCCTACCCATCACTACTGGGATGCTATAGCCTGCTCCCATTCCTTCAGAGCCTTCCCCCCTCCCCTGTCCATGAAGGTGCATGCCCAAGCCCACACCTCCCACCTTACTCACATAGCCAGCAATCAATCAACAGGGGCCCCCTAAAACCAGAGGCACTTCTGCATAGCACTCAGCGCCTCCAGCTAATCAGGCACCCATCTCACCTCCATATACCACCACATACACAATGCCTTCAGCCAGTCTCCTCTCACTGAACTGGTTAGGCAGTTCACATGACTGAGCTAAGGGAGTAAGCACCAGGTGCCTCAAGCGATTCTGTCCCAAGCTACCAAAAGGCCTAGCAAGGGATATAAATCAATCCAGATTGGTCCAGTTGGAAACAACCCAAGAAGACTCCTCTACCATCTAGTCCAAAATATTAGACCTCTAGCCATCTACAACATACTAAAATCTTCCAAACAGCAGCACCTGTTCCATACAAGCATTCCAACTCAGCACCATGATGAAAATTTTTTTTAGAACTTTTATGTACTGTATTCTAAAGCACTATTCTCAAATGATCCACAAACTTGCCAGAAGGTAACTGTCCCCTTGTATGAGCAATCCAACCTTTCAAATTGTATACACGTTGATGAAATATGTTGATATGAATAATTCACACAAGTAATGGCTGTAATAGGCAAGAATCACAAACCTCCTAGGATAGTAATGAAAAACTGTGGGGGTGCAGATTTGTGAGAATCTACAAATATATGATTATAGCAGAAAGACTGAGGAAGCAGATGATTGTTCCCAAGCAGGAAACCACTAAATACCCATCAGTCTATACCAATTTCTTTTTTAATTAGCAAGCTGTATTTTTTCTACATTATTCATGAATTTGCTTTGAAGGGGAGAATATGAGGACAATTATACAGTAGTGCTTAAAAGTTTGTGAACCCTTTTGAATTTTCAATATTTCTGCATAAATATGAACTAAAACACAATCTGTTTTCCACACAAGTCCTAATCCAGATAAAGAGACCCCAGTTATAACAAATGAGGCAAAAACATTATACCTGTTCATTTATTTATTGAGGAAAATGATCCAAAGCTACATATCTGTGTGTCGCAAAAGTATGTGAACCTTAGGATAATCAGTTCATCTGAAGGAGAAAGAGCCAGGTGTTTCAGTGAATGGGATGATAATCAGGCATGAGTGTGGGAGGCCCTGTCTTATTTAAAGAACAGCATTCTGAGTATTCACTATCAAAGTCTGATCTGTAATACCACATGGGTATGTGGAAGCATGTCATGACTCAAACAAAGGAGATTTCTGAGGACCTCTGAAAAATAGTGGTTGATGCTCATCAGGCTGGAAAAGTTTGCAAAACTATTTCCAAAGAGTTTAGACTCCACCAGTCCACAGTCAGGCAGACTGTATACAAATAGAGGCAATTCAACACCATTGTCACCCTCCCCAGGAGTGGCCAACTAATCAAGATCACACGAAGAGCAAGTTGTTTAATACTCGGGGAGATCTCAAAGAACCCCAGGGTAACGTCTAAGGAACCAAAGGCCTCTCTTGCACTGGCGAATGTGAGTGTTCATGAGGCCACCATCAGGGGAACACTGATCAACAATGGTGTGTATGGCAGGGTTGCAAAGAGAAAGCCATTATTCTCCAAAAAGAACATTGCTGCCTATCTAAGGTTTGCAAAAGACCACATGGACAAGCCAGAAAGATCTGTGGATGGATGAGACCAAAATAGAACTTTTTGGTTTCAATGAAAAGTGTTATGTTTGGCGAAAGGCAAACACTGCATTCTAGCATAAGAACCTTATCCCATCTGTGAAACAAGGATCATGGTTTGGGCCTGCTTTGCTGCCTCTGGACCAGGATGGCTTGCCATCATGAATTTTGAAATGTACCAGCAAATTCTACAGGAAAACGTCAGGGCATCTGTCCATGAACTGAAGCTCAAGAGAAAGTAGGTCATGCAGCAAGACAATGACTCAAAACACAAAAGTTATACAACCAAATAATGGTTAAAGCAGAAGAAAGTTAATGTTTTGGAATGGCTAAGTCAAAGTCCTGACTTTCATGCTATAGAAATGTTGTGGAAGGACCTGAAGCGGGCAGTTCACGTAAGGAAGTCTACCAGCATCCCTTGAGTTGAAGCTGTTCTGTAAAGAGGAATGGGCTAAAATTCCTCCAAGCCAATGTGCTGGACTGATCAACAGTTATTGGAAATGTTTAGTTGCAGTTATTGCTGCCCAACGGGGGCACGTCAGTTATTAAAAGCAAAAGTTCACATACTTTTGCCACACCAAATCTGTAGCTTTGGATCATTTTCCTCAATAAATAAATGAACAAGTATAATGTTTTTGATTCATTTGTTTAATTGGCTTCTCTTTGTCCAGTTTTAGGACTTGTGTGGAGAACAGATAATGTTTTAGCTCATATTTATGCAGAAATATTGAAAACTCAAAAGGGTTCATAAGCACCACTATAGCATCACGGTTGGTAGGCAAACTATAAACACTTTGAAAGAATATACTTACAAATTTCCCAATAAAGAACTCTGATAAAGTAAGGTTTTAAGTCACAAAGCTATCTTCAGCTAGATAGACTTAAAACCCATGTACAACCCTTAGCAATCAATGTGCAAAGTTGCTTAGAAGTATGCATGCTTTTGCTCATAATCATTGGAGGCACCAGATGAGAAGATATATATCAGCTGCAATTGATTGAGTATCTAAGATTGTTTTCTTACATTAAGATGACAATATTTCTCCAATATTTCTGCTAGTAAAATCCTGTAAACAATGCATTAAATTACTAATGCAAGTTAAAACAGCTATATAAACATTTCAGCTTTAGGAAAACAATTCCTGACAACCTTTATGGTCATCAGATCCTAGTATCTATACAGAAAATAATAAAATAGAAAACACTGTATTTTAAGGAGAACTCAACTCCTGTTGATTTCATTGACACATTCATGTTGTCTTCTTTCACTGCCTTTTTGAGAAACATTTCTGCCTTAGTGCAGCCTACAGCCTTAGGATTTCTCCAGCCCAAGTACAGTGGTACCTCGGTTCACAAACGCTTCTGTTCACGAACAATTCGGTTCACGAACAGCTCCGGTCGCAAAATTTTGCCTCCGTTCGCGAACTCCGCATCGGGTTACGAACAGGATCCGCGGCCATTTTCCCTCCCATGACACGTGGTCGCGGCTTCCTGTAGGGAGGGGGACTCTCCCTCCAAGCAGTAACCGCCTCCCCACCCGCCTTCCTGTCCTCCACGCCAGAAGTCGCGTCGAGCAAGGTTAGCTTTCTCTCTCTTCGTACTGTACTTTGTGTCATATTTTTGCGGTTTAAAAAAAACCAAAAACATATGGTTCAGAACGGATTAACCGTAATTACATTGAACCTTATAGGGAAATGTGATTCGGGACGCAATCAAAAATCGGTTGGCGACCAAATTCATAGGGGTCAGAATGGATTAACCATATTTACATTGAACCTTATGGGAAAATTTAATGCGGTTCACGACCAATTTGGTTCGCGACCAGAGTCGCAGAACGAATTAAGTTTGTGAACCGAGGTACCACTGTACTAACTGGGTCTGATTCCACTCAGCTTTTTCAAATCAACCAGGACAGTTAAGTGCTGCCACCTAGCTGAGCCTCACTAGGTTATTTTTAAACAGCAGAATTTAAGCTGCAAATCAAAAGATAAAGTTAAACGGACAACTGAATACATATTACCCAGATATGATTATTTTGATAATTGAGTGCATATTCAATCCTACACATAACATTTTCTTAGCATTAATTCCTTGCAAATAAGGATATTCAAGATATTTGAATACCTTGTCCACCACATGTGACAGAGAGACTCTAAAGCATAGTTAGAACATGTGGCAGACAAGGTATTCAAATTTACATTTTTACATTTGCACAACTGGTTTAAATTACCAAAAATGGACTCCATCCTGATAGCACATAATTGCAGACATTATTTACTCAGTTGTAAGGCCAAAATCCAAGCCTGATTTATAATAAAAAATATAAAGAATAATATTCCTAGTTTTAATATGCAAAGACTATATAGAACTCAGAGAGTATTATTGTGCTAACATTATTTCCCTAAACATTAGAAATGTCCAGTTATTATTTCTAATTTTAATATATAATATATTATTCATATTTTTCTATATTTACATAATGCAAATGCACCATCAGCTTTTAAAATAATAAGCAAGGATAATAAAAAGCTGCCAAGCTTAATCGGCAACCCCTAACAATTAAAAAACGGTTCAGTACTTACCATAATGTGATTGAAATGCCTGTGGTTTTACGACCTGATTACAGTGGTTACACATCACCAAATAGAAATCATCATGAGCTGGGCAAAGACCAAATATTGGCATATCTAAAATAAAAAGGACAAAAAGTATATCTCGCGGCTAATCAGAATCAGTGTACAATATATGTAAAAGAAACATTTGATGTCACCATCACTGAAACCCTGATATCGTATTTCAAAAGCAGCAGGTGGAAGAGGCCCAAAGGGGGAAAACAAACGTGCAGTTATTTATCTATTTATATTTATAAAAGTATTTTGAGTCACCTTTCTCCTCAGAAAAAGCTTCCTAAGGTAATTTACAATTTAAAACACAATAATTTAAAAAGATAAAACACTGCATCCAGGACAGTTAAGAATAAGGGGGAAAAAATGAAAAAGAGATTGGAGATAAAATGTTCAAAATAATTTGAAAATTATTCAGGAGAATCACAAAAAAATGTTAGCCGTCTTCCTAAAACAAAACATGAGTATGCCACATTAATGTGTTCCTTCTAACATGGTTTTCCCCAGTTTGGTGCCAGAAGGTTTCTATCCCAGTTCTCTTTACTCACTTTCTCTGAATGGTGAGAAATACAGAAGGACCTCCAAAGAAGATGATCAGCTAAGTGAGATTCATATGATATAAGACATTCTTGCATTTTTACAAAAATCTATTACATTGTCTTCTACAGAATAAATATTTATTATTATTTTACCATTATTCACGTGTAGCTGAATAAGGAACACATTTATATTATGCTAAGCAGAACACTGTTAAACCTGGGCAGAATAATTAGTAATTAGTACAAAAATAACATACTGAAGCTGTATTGAGAGTTGACCAGTTTGCTTGTTCTCAAGCTTGCACAAATGTAGGGAAATAATTAGAATATTTATCAATCTATAATGTAAAACACCTGTATGTAACAATGGATATTGTGGGCTTGCTTCCTAGCACAAGCAGGAGAATTAGCTTTTAATTTTATTGAACAGCATATTATAGCTAAATCATCTAATGTCCCAGAAGTATAATTCTTATTAGAGAAAGTGAGAAAAAACTGAACAGGAAACTTAAATGTACATTGCCGAGTGTATAAATAAACACTCCATACTTCACTAACATAGTATTTAGTATTTTAAAATGAGATTTTCTTTAAAAATGTTATAAACTGTTTCTCACATGGCTGAGGTAATATGCTATGTAAAATCTTCAGAATAAAGATTCCAAACCACATTCTACAAAAGGGATTCTTAAGCTTTTTGTGCCTTGAACCCCTTTGAGAGTCTGGCAAAAACTATGGACCCTTTTCTCAGAAAAATGTAATTAAATGTATACAATCAATACAATATATTTAATATATAATATTAAAAGAAACCAATTATGCTCAAATACAGTTATCAAAATATTAAAAAATAACAAATATGTAATATAGTAATGAACATGCTTCTTTATTAACAAGATAAGGTACATTTCAGTTAGAGGTTAGTGAAACACAGTACGTCTTTGGTTTTATTCTATTTTTACTCTATTTTTATACTGTTTTTACTGTATTTTAATTAATATTTATTGTCGTCTTATTGTGAACTGCCCAGAGTCATTTCTTTCTGAGATGGGTGGTATCTAAATTTGAAATATAAACAAACCAACCAACCAACCAACCTCCTGAAATCTATCCGCTGACACCCACCAGGTCCATGGACCCCAGGTTAAAAACCCCTGCTCTACAAAGTTTACAACTAAGATATATTAAAAATTACTAACAAATTGTTATAGTTTAGGTTTCAGTTAGTATTTGGATGGGGGCCTACCTCAGAAGCCATGATTGGTGGCTAGACTGGGAAGTCAATTAAAAAAAAATTTGGAAGAAAGGAATGGCAGACTATTTCTGTAACTCTGCCAAGAAAACTACATAGATACAGTCATCAGGAGATTAGCTCAACCTGAGAGTATCTTTTTATATGTTGTGGCTCAGTAAAGGGTCAAATATTTGGAACATCACTGCACGGTACTATATAGGAATACCAAGCAGTTACATAGGGATATAATCCCAATTGGCAGACTGTAAAAACATAATGTTTCTTGAGATTTTTCAACAACTTCTATATCCTGAATCTCACACATGGAATAAAATGGGACTTTTCTCTATTAGAACCCTATAGCCTAATTCCTTATAGCTATCTCCTAATATTTTAAAATAATATAGTTTTATATTTCCACATAAAGTTGGATGTTAGCAAGTTTTGGAACACACTAAACACAGATTTTCTGTTACCGATGTAGGAGAACATCTTCTGAACTATCTACATATTAATTCCATGCCCATGCATAATGCCAAACTAAATAATTAAAAAGAGGGAAAAATAAATCCTGGCATCTAAAATATTAATTCTTAGAGAATAATAATAAAGTAACTACTAAAATATTTTATAGATGTGACTGGGCAAATCCAAGTGAAGTCCCAATATTATTATTATTTTATTATACCTCAACTTTGTACCCAGAGAACACTCAAGACAGCTTTGACAGTATTTCGTAGTAGATACCCAGCTCATTTTCAAAAGACCCAGTTACTGAAGGGAATTCAATGGGGCTTACTTCCTGGTATAGTATTGCAATCTTATGCCTGTAAAACAGAAGGCAATCACATTCTAAGATCTGGTTCAGATGTGATAGGAAACTATGTCATCCTGATATGTGAATACAATGTCCACTTCTGATTTTCACAAAAAGCAGTCTTTTGCCTAAATGCTTTAATTTGAGGATTCTTTGAACATTAATTAACAAACAAGCCAGTACCTGAAAATAACATGCAGGGCTGGTTTGTTTTTAAACTAAGCAAATCATAATTTGGAATGTATAGTTCTCTGAATTTCAGCTTATTTAAACTTATTTATTTATTTAAGCAACACACACACACACATTTTGAATACTTTGAATCTCTTTACCAGTGCATTAAAGGAGACAAGAGGTGGAAGCATATGAGAGGTAGTTCATTCCTGCAGTTGAAAATAATGCAGTCTATCATTTCTATTCCAAATTTTCAAACAATGCAGAATATTCCAAATTCACGCCAGTCAATTATTTATCATCTACTGACCACACTTTATTAATTAAATACAGTGGAACCTCGGTTCACGAACGCATCTGTTCACGAACAATTCGGGTCATGACCAGCTCCGGCCACAAAAATTTACCTCCGGTCGCAAACGCCGGATCGGGTGACGAACAGGATCCGCGGCCATTTTCCCTCCCGTGTCACGTGGTCGCAGCTTCCTGTAGGGAGGGGACTCTCCCTCCAAGCAGGAACCGTGGCCATTTTCCCTCCCGTGTCACATGGTCGCGACTTCCTGTAGGGAGGGGACTCTCCCTCCAAGCAGGAAGCACGGCCATTTTCCCTTCCGAGCAAGGTTAGCTTTCTCTCTCTTCGTACTGTACTTTGTGTCATATTTTTGCGGTTTAAAAAAAAAAAACCATGGTTCAGAACGGATTAACTGTATTTACATTGAACCTTATGGGGAAATTTGACTCGGGTCATGACCAGAAATCGGTTGGCCACCAAATTTGGGGTCGGAACGGATTAACTGTATTTACATTGAACCTTATGGGAAAATTTGATTCCGGTCGCATCCATTTCGGGTCGCGACCAGAGTTGCGGAACGAATTAAATTCATGAACCGAGGTTCCACTGTAGTTTTAAAGAAGTACACAATTAACAGCTAAATAATTTCATTTCTTTATTCAATGACTTTATATAGCATTCATAGTTTTGTAACTAATTTAGCATGGGTATAGCATGGAATCTAGAATTACTGTGGTCTGGACAAAAAACAAACAGAACACAGAAGTGTGTCAGAGGGATGTACTTTTCCTATCTATTTAGTTGGTATTTTCCTACTAAGCAATAATTATATCAATAATGAATATACTTCATTAACTTTAGTTCAGGTTACAACCAGGAATGTATGAAATTTTTCATGCTGGAAACAAAGCACTTCAAATTTGAAACATTTCCCACATGCCTAGCTACTACCAATTATATTTGTTTCACAAAACATGATACTGTGAATGAGCTATTAAAGGCTTGTTATTTTAAAAAATCTAGGGATGGTGGTAAAACATTTTGGAAGCAGTTTGCTTACTTGGTAAGGAAAATAAAGACTGCATGTCTTGATATTTCCTTAGAATTTTAACGTTAATCCTTCCACTATAATTAACAATTTACTGAAGGTAATTTGTCAATGTTTATTTATTTTAATATGTCAACAAATATATTTATACTAACTCTTTCTGTTCTCAGGATCAATTTTTAACTTTGATGACATACTGTAATCAAAGGAAATTGTTTGAATGAAAACCACATTTCTGTCTGTGACTTCTATATCCCTTGTAGAAACCTAATATTAAGTCTCAGAAGAGATTACTGAGTTAGCTGTGAGAAATAATACATTTTACAATACTAAGAAAGTCTGCTAATACTAAATTTACTGAGAAAGCACAGAATTATAAAAAAAATAATTCAATCCAGTAAGAGGATAAAAGAAAAAAATTAACACAATTAAAATTATTGCAGTGCAATTGATTAGAGTTGTTATTCTGATTCTAACATAATCAGAAGTAATGTACCCTCCATTTTTCACGCTACCAAAGTAATTATTTTCAAAAGATGACACTGCGTATCTTCTGACCTAGTTTATCAACACCGGTCCAAACAAAGCTTCTGGTTTATGTTAGTATTATGAATATGCAAAACATTTCAAATTTGAATTCTCTTGAACTTAAAATATCCTGTATTGAGTTTGAAATGCTGTTTTGAGTGTATCCTGCCTCAAATTTAAAACTGATTTTTTTGAGCAATCTGAAAGTATTCTGAACCAGAAACAGCTTTAAGTGCAAAACACTGCCGTGAGCTTTAAACAGTACCACAATAATTGAAATTGCTGGCTTTGTGCTCAAAACAGAATTCCTGATAGATCACTTTAGAAATGTTTTGTACACCTCTCGTCAATGCCAATTTGCCTATAATGCAAAAATGAGCTTTGGCAGTTCCATCTTCTTATACCTGCAGCAGCCCATTTGATTTTACTATCACGCCAGAAGTAATTCTCTAGTTGCCTTTAACTTTTATATATAACATTTATATTATATAGATTTACAGATTTATATTTAAATTTATTCATGTATAATATATTTAGTATTATGTATTTATATTTATATATTATGTTATTTACATTAAATATTTATATTATATCAAACATATTTAATATTTATATATTTACATTTATGTATAATATATTTAAAACACATTTGAAATAAATATTGTCAAGGTGTTTAAATTTTTAAAAGTTGAATCTTTTTGTCTCTTTCTACCTATAACATGTACAGATAAGGGGCAGTAAAAGTGCTGTCTCTTCTCAGCTGTTATTGTTTTGCCTTAAGGTAAAATTAAACTTAGCAGTTTTAGCACTTGCTGAAGTACAAGATAATGGAGAGAGAAGGAGATTAAAAGGAGATTTTTAAAAAGGAGATGGGATTGAAGAAAAATGTATTTGTTCTACACATATCAACTTCCAGCTTTGACAACACCCACATCCATATGAAGCCCATTCAGAAATGCTATCCATCCATGCCTAACAAAAGCTACATTGACACAAGTAACATATCCCAAAAGATCCCATTCCTACCACTCAATCAGGTAATATGAATTCAGAAGCTGAAAACTGTAAAGAGGTAATTCTTCAGTTTCCTAAATTGGTTCCAGATATTCTTTTATTCTGAATTTGGTAGCCCGAGTTTCCAATTTCAATTCTAAAAGAAAACTATAATCTATTTAGGAAGTTTTCAGATGCAGAAAGCTGACAAAGTTGGGGTGCATGATGTAGACAAAAGGCTTGTAATTTATCTCAGCTTAAAAGACTGAGAAGTTACACAGGGCATCTGTGCTGACATTTTACATTCATATACTGTAAAACACTGGGAAATAAACTGTACTTGAAAAGAGCACTGATATAGCCCCTTCTTACTTTGGACCCAGATGTACTGGTCATTCCCTTTTTGGGTAAGGTTCTTGAGAAGGTACCAGGAATGGGATAGAAACTTCATTTGCTGCTGTCACTGATGACCTATGGCTTCAATGGGGGGAGAGTCACCCTTCTAGTTCTGATATATCTTTTAGCAGCTCTCGATACCATCAATCATGGTATTCTTCTGGATGGCCCATGAGGGCTAGGAGTTGGGGCACTGTCTTTTGGTGATTCATCTCTTTCTTAATTGGATGACTCTAGTCAGTATGCACTGGGAGGAGAGGTTGAGCTCTTGAGCTCAATCCTTCCTCCCATCCTATTTAACATCTACAGTAGTCTCGCTTATCCAACATAAACGGGCCGGCAGAACGTCGGATAAGCGAAAATGTCGGATAACACACAGTAACAATTGAGTGCAGTAAAAAAAAAAAAAAAACCGATCCGCTGCGCCTGTTGCAATCGATTTTTGCGTTGCAGCACCGCACCTTCAGGAGCAACAAGAAAGAGTACACTCATGCTCGCAAACAAGCGGCACACTTTTCTTGTCGCCGATTTATGCGTGTCGTGTTTTTTTTAGGGGCATCGGATAAGACAGAATGTCGGATAAGCGAAGGTCGGTTAAACGAGACTCTACTGTACTTGAAGCTACTGGGGATGATCATCTACCCATTGGGTGATGTTATTAAGATACTGATAATACCCAGTTATGCATCTCTACCTCAGCATATACAGGGGATGCAATGGTAGTCTTCTCTCAGTATGTGATGGCCAAATGGGTTTGGATACTGAATCTTAGCAAGATGGAGCAGCTACAGGTTCAGAAGCTGACTGAGTCTAGGACAATACCAACTTCAACTCTGGGTCGGGTTGTGCTCCCTTGAAAACAGGTGATGTACAACTTGGGGATCCTTCTGGAACAGCAGGTAGAAGCTGGGGTTAGGAAGGTCTTTGTCCAGCTTTAGCCCTAGTTGCAACCGTTCCTGAAGTAGAAGGCAGTAGCTACAGTTACTTATGCCCTCACAACCTCACCTTGTCACCTTATAGGTGGACTATGTGATACACTCTACATGGGATTGCCCTTGAAGACCACCTGGAAACTAATGCAAAATACAATAGCCCACATTAACCAGGACAACCCAGTGTTGTCATAGTATCAATATTGGTTGTTGTATGTTTCCCGGAACAATTCAAGGTGATGATCCTTCATGGTTTGGAGCCTGGTTATCTTCATGACTGCTTATTCCGAAACAAATCTGCCTACTGAAGGTGTGTGGGTAGAATGTTTGATGAAAATCCCTGTTCCATGCAAGGTGAGACAAAAGGGGACACAGAAGCAAGCATTCTCTGCAGGAGCTCCCCTCCTATGGAATTCCCTCCTGTCAGATATAAGAGCCACGTCTCACTTTTAACATTTGGGAAGCTTTTAAGAACATGATTTCTCTATGATAGATTTGGGGACTGAGGAAAGAGAGAAGAAAGATAACTGAATATGTGATGAATTTCTGTTGTTTGATGATGTACAGTGCTGTAGTTTTATTACTGTAACTGTTGATTGTATTTATTGTTTGATATAATGATAATCTGTTATCATGCATTTGTATTTCGCTATTTGTAAGCCATTTAATGACTCAGCAGCATAAAAGCACCTAAATAAATAAATAAATAAATGTTCATATATGTTCTTAGAAGTGCTTTTTGCTTTCCGGAATCTTTGGATCTCATAGACTTTTTAAAGGAGCAGAAAAGTTACAAAATCTTTTGAGAAGACAGTTCACCTCCAAATGTCTTACAGTGAGTTGTCCGTGCTATACTGCAGCAACTGAAGCATTATGGTACTGAGGGGATGTGGAGGGAGATTGCTGAGTGAAGGTTGCCACTATTCTAGACCCTACTCATCCTGATGCTGTACCTCACTGATGATAAGTCCCAGGCATCAGAGCAATCCTTTGACATGTTGATAGAGAGAGTAAGCAGTGAATTGGCCAAGTGTGCAGATGATACCAAACTCTTCAGGATAGTGAAAACCGATGATGACTGTGAAGAACTCCAGAAAGATATCTTTAAACTGGTGAATGATCAAGCAATGACAAATGAAGTCTAATTTAAGTATGTGTGTAACTATGTACCATATGTGTGAAGCAATCCCATCCATCTCACATACATAGTGATGTGGTGCCTGTAACTAACCAGGAAAAAGATCTTAGAGACAAACTGAGTAGCTTAATTAAAATGTTCATTCAGTATGATGCAGCTGTAATAAAGGCTAATTCTATGTTAGGGGTATTTAGGAAAAGGATTGAAAATCTGCCAACATTATACAAATTCATGGTACAACCAGTTCTCATTCAGCGTTTTGAAAAAGGACATAAGGGACCTGGAAAAAATGCAAACGGCAACCAAAATGATCAAACAATTTCCCTGTGAGTAAAAATTAAAATCTCTTGGAAAGCTTGGAAAACAGCTGACTAAGGTAAAACATGACTGAGATGTATAAAATCATGCATGGCAGGGAGAAAATTGACAAGGAGAAATCCCCCCCCCCTTTCAGTACGTAAGGGCTATAGGTCATCAAACAAAAATGATTGGAAGAAGATTCAGAATAAGCTACAGAATGCCAATTTTTTCATAATTTATAACTAATTGTGGAATTTGTTACCACAAGATGTGGTGATGGTCATTAACTCTACTTATTTCTTTGTTTAACCTTTCTCCGCTGTAAGAAAATTGTATTTTACCACTGCCTACAATTGGAATGGAATATATCTTGGCAAATCCCTCTGGCAAATGAGCTGCACAGGACTTTTATTAGAACTAAAATTAAAACAGAAAGATCATTTATAGTGTGATGCTGAAGAACTGGAGAGAAGAGCAGCAGAGATGGTAAGGGGTGCGACGGCTAAATCCTACAAAGAGTGGTTAAAGGAACCTGGTATGTTTAGCTTGAACAAGAGAAGGCTAAGGGGAGACATGATAGCAGTCTTCTGATACAGAAAGGAATGTCACAGGGAAGAGGCTGTGGATTCATTCTCCCTAACACCTGAGAGTAACACAAGAATGTGTTTTTCTTTTTTATAAATTTTAATTATGTATTTATTTGTTTTAATTTGTTGTAAACTGCCCAGAGTCCCCCATTGGGGGGAGATGGGCAGGGATAAATCTGCTAAATAAATAAATAAATAAATAAACAAACAAACAAACAAACAAACCAACCAACCAACCAACCAACCAACCAACCAATGGGTGGAAGCTCTACAGTGAGAGATCCAAACTTGAACTAAGAAGGAATTTCCTGACTGTGAGAGCTATTAAGCAAAGGAACAGCTTGCCTCCTTAGGCTGTGGGTGCTCTATCTCTGGAAGTTTTCAAGACTGAACAGCTATTTGCCGAGAATGGTATAAGGATTTCTACACTGGGAACGGGGTTAGACTAGAAGACCTCCAAGATCCCTTCCAACCCTAAGATTCTATCAAAGGTATTTATATTATTTCTAATATAAATTACATAATTCATGTAATTTCTAAACAGACTTTGCTAATGTGCACACAACCCAAAATCTATAATAATATATTCCACGTGTTTTTGCTTACCAACAAGTGGAACAACTGAGAAATCCCCAAACTTTTGTTTGGCTCTTTAGACATATGCTAACAGTCTGCAAGATCACGCATTTAAAGAAAAAGATGAGAGTCCAGTATAGAATTAGATGCAATTAGAATTTGACATTCAGAATGCCCTAGTAGCAAGACTGGTAATTACTGAACAAAAGGAATAGCTTTCCAACATACAGAAAGTAAATCACGATGCTATTTGTTGACAGCCATAGGCATTCATAATTTGTTGAAAAAAATCAAGATTAAAAACTTGATTTTCACCTCATTGTTGCTTTTATCAGCTTAATTCTTCCCATAGCATAGATATTGCCCATTTCAACTAACTTGCAAAGAACAGCAGCACCATTCTTTCTTTGTGGTGATAATGATATCACCTTGATACTACCAGTTTTTCTTGGAAAGTTCTAAACAGGCAACTGACAATTGGAAGGACTGACAAGAAACATACAAGATTCTAAGGATTTCAGCTGGTCACTGTAAGAAAATGGGAATATTAGAAAGAGTTGCCTTAATTTGTCTATTTTCCTCTTCCCTGCATTTTTTCCTTTTCCTTCTATGTAATTTTTTTTACAGTACATTATAAACCTGAGAATAAAAACTGAAAGCCTTTTGGCTAAAGAGCTCAATATAAATGGCTGAAATAAATGCCCAGACTTTGGCTCTTCTATTAATTCATGACTTTGTGCTGTGCTTTTGTGTAAAACTAAGGATACCCTCTTTTCCCATTGCCAAGCTATTTTAGGGGTTATGGAGTTATGACACTAACCAGTGCTCTATAGTTCAAAATACGAAGACAGAATTGGAGAAAATAGGAGTGTCAAAACCCCTAAGTGTTTTGCCAGTTGAGCACCTATGTGGCCAGCTCCAGCTTATTTTTGCAAAATCAAAGAGAAAGGTTTGGGTGTGCTTCGGTGCTGCAATACAATCACCAAAATACCAGTTGAGTTTTACTACTCTGGATGAAAATATGAGCCTTGTTTTGCTACCAATCAAAAGTGGCTCCACTACCCAGTATTTTGGTGATATCTTTTTGATCTGTTCTGCAGAGATTCCAGAACTATACATTTTATGAAAGTACAAAGCTACTAGTTATCTCAAAAAGAATCATCCTATTTTACAATTCCAGCGTATTACTTCAAACTCTTAAGATTCTTGTCTCTGTTTCTCACACTGTAGGACTGAATTCTGTTAATACTATTTACAAAAGGGTCATCAGTGAAAACCATCTACTCTGATTATGCAGTACATGTGGCTCTTGTTATTCTCACTCATTATCGATGGTTTCATGTATCCACAATTTAGAGAATAAATCTTTTTATATGTATAAAAGTTTTTGCATAGCCACAGTTTTGACTTTTTTGTTTTTATACACATACAAAATAGTGGATGAACTTTTGCACATGCATTAAGTACTGTATATCTTTTAAGGCTGGGATTAGGTTGACTGCACATATTTGATCCTCCTTCTTGCTTGGTCATAGCAGGCCTTACTAGGTCAGCCTCGTTGCAAGGCTCCACATGGCCTCCTCATGGCAGTTTGCTTTTTTCTTCAAAGCACCTTGCTCAGTTGGTGACAGAGGTAGTCATTATATGATTTACACTAGCTTCTTGGCTCTATGCAGCTCTCTCATGATATCAGTGCAGAGGCCTTTGGATCATGCCACTTAGATGCTACACCTGCCTCAGGAAAGAGTTGTGCAGAGTAGAGAAACCAGTGAGATTCATGACTGGATTGACCCAGCAAGATCTACCATGACTAAGCGAGAAGGAGACAAAAAGGAAGAAAATGGGGGAAGTACTCATGGTAGGAAAAAGACAAACAGAGGCTCCATATCTAACAACCCAATTCCCATAGATTCACAGTCTCATTATTTGGTTAAGTTGTCTACTGGAAGGGAACTACTGTGAATAATGAGAGCCAAGCGTAGTTTGGATTTATAAAAACATCTGTTCTTTTACAACAGATGATTTGATCTTACTTTGAAAAATAAACTGAAACTGAAGTGCAAACTGGAATTCATGCTTTAAAAGTTTCATAAGCATTTGTTTACATGTTTCCAGAACTCCAACAACCTATTTTTAAAATTTGCTCAATTGATTAAAAGAGCTTATAAGAAGCCTTCCAACAGCCAATATATCCTAATATACAATTGCTTTAAATATTTATAGAATATGCAAAGCAGATTTCATGAGCTGCTGGCAGAGCACAGCATATGTATATTACATATCAGATTTATTCATCACTTTTTTGAACACTCAAGGCAAAGAATATTAAAAGAGTATACATATGTAAAAATAAAATACATACTAATTCAAAGTGATATAGAACAAACTGCATGAATAATAGTAATCACTATTAAGAATCAGAACTAATTGGAATTGGAACTACTAGCAAAGATCTAATTGCTTTATTCAAATTATTTTATAATAAAGTAAGTGAAAAAATAAATATTGGTTGGCTGAAGCAGATACAATAGTAAGACAACTCTAAAATCAGAGTTCTTTTTTCTTCCAATAACTATCACCATGAAACCCCTATTTATTTATGCTTCAAGTATTTCAGACAAAAAAAAAATTGGGGAACTTCAAATTCTCAGTGCCTTCTTTTATTCATTTTTTAAAAAGGAATCTAAAGTAACTGCAACTGAGTGGTCATGGTTTTAAATATTTACAGATAAATCAACATTTTAAAAAGTTCAGTGTCTACTTCATATTTTTCACTAAACATAGATTTAAAATGATCTTTTGTGATTGCAAAGGTTGTAAAATATTATTACAACAAAATCTCAATTCACCAGATCTTGATACAACAGACCTGACGTGGAACAGATCAATTTTCCACATCAATTAGCATCACTTGTGTAATAACATTACACAAAGAACGTTAACTCACTAAATGATGTAAGCTGCATCATTTATGTACAGTTATGACCTCATTATGGAAATGTCATTAACTGACTCAAATGATATAATTAATATTACACAAATGATATAAATTGACTCAAATGTTGTAATTTGTGACAGTTGTGTAATAAGATCATTACTCAAATGACACAAATCACAATGGATGAGTACTCTCCAATTTGATGGACATTTACGATTAACACAGACCCTGTTCCCAGTTAGTCTATTAAAAATAGATCTTACCCTACTATGTGACATGGATGCTGCTTCTTACCAATGTCTTGCACCATATATTTGATGAATAGTGTTTTTAATATTTAATAGCCATGATTCAGTGATCATTTGATAAATGACCTGGATGAGGGTATAGAGAGTATATTTATCAAATATACAGGTGATATAAAGACAAGAGTTTTAACAAATTTCATAACAAACAAGATTTAAAACCATCTGGAAAGGCTAGAATAATGGACTTAAACCAAACAAGATAAAATTAGACAGATTAATGTGAAATCATGCACTTAGGTTTCAGAATTTTTGTAAAAAATCATAGACACAATATAGGTTTAAAGCATTAAGTATGAGGAGGATTTAGGAATCATATTCACTGGCTGAACATGAAGAAAGAATCTCCCTGATATCTGAAGGAAAGCCTCTTTCACAGATTCCTCCAAGTACCATATCGTAATCCTTAGTGAGTATGTTTTGTGTGCCTCTCAAGCTGTGAGGATGTAGCCTTTTCAAATGGTAGCGTCTCCACACCAGCTCCATAATAAGGCACACCAAGGGTTTACGTTGCTATCTTTCTGACATAGGCATAGATGCTTTCATTCTACCATAACTTTTTAATAAATTAATATGCAAATATTCCAAATCTGTATGCTGCTACAGCTTTTTAAACTAATGCCTGCTGTTTAAGTTCTGTTTATATATTTCATTTTTAATAAAACACTGATTAATTATATTATATTAAATTAAACAATGCTCTTAGCATGTTGTAAACCACACTGGGAAAACTGTTCTACAAAGAAATAAAATAAAAGTAATGCAGTTGCTAATAAAAAATGAACAAAAGCAAAGGTTGTATTAAAAAAAAAATCACAGATCACAAGAAATAACTACAGATGCCCTCGACTTATGACCATTTGTTTACTGACCATTTGAAGTTACAATGGCATTGAAAAAAAGTGGCTTACGACCATCGTAACGTCCCCGCAGTCATGTGGGCGTGATTCAGACTCTTGGCAACCGTCGTGCATTTACGACGGTTGCGGTGTCCTGCGGTCATGTGATCGCCATTTGCGACCTTCTCAGCTGGCTTTCAACAAGCAAAGTCAATGGGGAAGCCGGAAGGGAAGGTCGCAAGTCATAGTCACATGTCTCACTTAACGACTACACCACTTAATAATTTTTCCGGTCCTCATTATGGTCATAAGTTGAGGATTACCTGTATTCAGCTCTATTTTGATACAACATTTGGAGCAGTACTAGCAACATTTAAAAGGGACACTGACTACTAGAATATGTAAAAATGAGAACTAGATAGTGGGAAATTTGGAAACTGTGTCCTATGATAAATGACTCAGAGATCTGAATGCATTTAGGCTTGAAAACAGAGTTGTCATACTGATGGGATCCTGCCCTGAATAGGGAGTTTTGATTAGATAACCTGGGTTCATAAATGTTTACATATGAATTTTGAAAATAATTTAATTTTCCTTTCCAAGGTAGCATTCAACTAAGTTGAAGGAAGCTTGAAGACAGATGTCCGTATTCCTGTGTGGTCAACCATTAAGAAATGGAGTAAAAATCTACTTAAGAGATTTACTGAACCAGATTAAGATGGTTGATGTAGCTAAATTTCCCAGATATTTAAGTCTATAATCCTATCCATATATACCCAGAAGCAAACCCCACTGAACTCAACTTTATTTGTAAATACATTCATAAGATTGCAAACCAGAAAGAACAACAGCAGCAGCAAAATAATAGGAAAAGAGACAATGAAAATAAAGAAAAAAAGCTGCAGCAAGGGGTTTTTATAAGAACATTGTTCCTTACTATTCCAAGTATAATTATTACTGTTATTATATAATTGCCTATGAATGTACATTTTATGGATGCAGTTGAAAGATGCTCACCCTGACTCCTCTGGCATGTATATTGAATTCCTTTTTTTGTGATGAAGGGAGGAAACAGAGAGAGAAAGAAAGAGAGAGAGAGAGAAAAGAAGGTGGTGAATTAAGAATTAAATTTCATTAAATTTCAGTTAAAATTAAATGTATATGTAAAGAGTATTCTGGTTTAAAAAATAAAGATTTCTATGTCACTTTAAGGTCTAACAAATTCCTTATAACATAAGCTTTCATGGACTAGGGTTCATTTTATCATTCATGAGGGTACTTAATCATCAGGTTGAGGGGGTAGGGAGAACTGTTAAGTGGGGAAGCCAGACAGAAGTACAGTGGTAAAAACAACAAAATCAGTTAAATTATTTTTATTTATGATTATAAAAATGAGTTGAAATGGTTATTTTCTTTCCATCTCATGGAGAAAGCTATTGTCCAGTATTTATTTATTCTACTTCTATACCAATTCACAATAGTTTACTAAACAATTGAGGAAAACATTCATGGTAGTTAATATAGCACAAAAGCAACCAATAATTAATCAAAGTAATAACACAAAGATAAATTATAACATTGATAATGAAAAATAAAACAAAGAACATAACAAAAAAAACCCAGTGTCAACAAATAAATCAATATAAGTAATTCAAAGTAAAATCAATTAATGATGATAGTAACTGTTCAATACAAAACTCTTCAAAAAGGTATATCTTCAGTTAGCATCTGGAACTTTAGAAGGGATGGAGCAAGCCTTAATTCTAAGAAGAGAGAATTCCACAATGCCAGAGCAGCAGCTGAGAAAATGTACTTCTTAGCTACCATTTCTCTTACTTCACAAAATGAGATAGGGCCAAAACCTTCACCTGGGAAGAAAGTAATGGACAGACTTATTCAAGCACTTTGAATTGCATCTAGAAACCTACAGATAATAAGAGCCTAAAACACAGGGTGTAATGTGCTCTTAGCAGGTAACACCTGCCAGTAACTGGGCTGCTGCATTTTACACTAACTGCAGTTTCCAAGTGCTCTTCAAAGACAGCCCCATGTAGAGTGTATTGCAGTATTCCAGCTGAGATGAGGGCATGAGCCACTGTTGTGTGATCCTTGTGTTCTAGGTAGGAATGCAACCTGTATACCAATTAAAGCTGGGCAGAAGCCACCTTGGCCACTGTTTCCACCTGCCTGATCAGCACTAGATTCTCTGCTCTCTCAGGGGCAGTGACACACCACTGAGAAACAACCTTGATTCCAACCTGAGTTAACAAACAGTTAACTCTTTCTTGATTTGTCCCATTCAGTTGCCTATACATTCTAGACACCAGAACAAGACTTCCATAGCCCAGCTTGCCCATCTTTTCATCCTTTCATTCATTCATTCAATCTTTCAGGAGATTTTCACAAGTGTTGTTGGTCATTATGCATGACTAGTTTCCAACAACTAATTTATAGGCTGTGTAGTATTTACAATTAATTAAGGGGGGGAAATCCACTAAGAAATAATAGAGGACAACAGAATGAAGCAGAACATTTAAGCAAGCTTGGTTAGAGTATTTTAAATATTTAAAAAATCTCAAAATACCAAATGATGTAGCTATTTTCACCATCAGTTAGCCCTCAACCACATTTAGCTTTCTTTCTAGGTTTTTTTTTTTTTTTGGTCAACTGTACATGGAAGAACAGGAAAATTTAAAGAGCTTTCTGGAGATCATGTTTCTGATTAAAGTTAATAAACAGCTCCTTTTAAATACAAATATATTGGTGGTGGAAGAGAAGCCTGGAATAAAAGAGTTTAACTTAATTACTTTTGTTGTCAGTAGAATGCTTTCCATGGAGCCCATCCTCTAAGTCAGTCAATTAAACCTAACCATCAGCTGTATCTAGACAGGCTATGCCCAATATCTGAGTGTGCGTTACAGATTTCAAGCACCATATCTCCCAGTATCATTGGTATCCTTGACCCTGTAAGAAAGTTTGAGAACTTCTTGAGATACCAGCCTAATAAGTAATTATCTTCCTCTAAGCAAATAGCTACCAGTCATCTGCCTTAATTCTCAAGTATGCTAGGAATTTCTTCTTTCTGGGAGATTTTTTATAAATACCTTTATAATTCTTTATCATCTATAGTTATACCCTGTCACCCTGTCTTCCTATTTTGAATTACCACATAGTGCCAGATAAAAATTGATGCCCTTTTTTTGAGCTTCTCTATCTCTGTACAAGTATATTTTCTAAAGTAATTAAACCATTATAACTTATTCAGTAGCTGCAGCATTACTATGTAGTTTCAGATTGAAGAAGACATCTAATTTTCAGTACTGTTGAAAATGTATTTTTTTTTAGCTTATAGACCTAATTTATTTTAGAAGGCTAAATCTTACAACAATCTATATACTGTATGTCATGCAGTTTTGAACTATGCTAGTTGCAAACATACTTGTCTTGCACTTAAATCTTATGCAAAAGGTGATACTAGCTACACTGTTTAAAATAATAATTTAGTTCATGTCTGCATAACTAGTAGTACAGCTTACAGTGCAGTCAAACCAGTTTGGCTGGCCCTTTCAGACTTTGTTCCATAAAGTAGTATTCCACATACCTCACGCTTCCAAGTTCATAGAGCATTAGTCCCATGAAACTGTTCACAGCAGAAATCCAAGAAAGCATATCTTATGATCCTTATCATTAACCCTCTACATCCTCCCATGAAATTTTGTTAAACCTAAAGTTGCTATCATTACCTTATGTCAGGTAATAAAATTTATTCCAGTAGCTCATAACAGATTAAACAAAACTTCATTTATGGAGTGTTCTTTTTAGAAAGGCCGACTTGTAGTCAATATCATGGTTGTTTCAGCACAAGAACATGGTTTTTTTTCTTTACAATTGAGAGTTTTCTGAACTTTGCTCTGTTAAACCCATTTTATGAATTGCTTCAGTTTTATTATGTTGATTCTGTTTTGTGCTGTTTTAATCATCACTTCTTACTTTTTATGATTTTGTACAGTGGTACCTCGGTTCACGAACGCTTCTGTTCACGAACAATTCGGTTCACAAACAGCTCCGGTCGCAAAATTTTGCCTCCGTTCGCGAACTCCGCATCAGGTTACGAACAGGATCTGCGGCCATTTTCCCTCCTGTGACACATGGTCGCGGCTTCCTGTAGGGAGGGGGACTCTCCCTCCAAGCAGTAACCGCCTCCCCACCCGCCTTCCTGTCCTCCACGCCAGAAGTCGCGTCGAGCAAGGTTAGCTTTCTCTCTCTTCGTACTGTACTTTGTGTCATATTTTTGCGGTTTAAAAAAAAAAAACATATGGTTCAGAACGGATTAACCGTAATTACATTGAACCTTATAGGGAAATTTGATTCGGGACGCGATCAAAAATCGGTTGGCGACCAAATTCGTAGGGGTCAGAATGGATTAACCGTATTTACATTGAACCTTATGGGAAAATTTGATTCGGTTCATGACCAATTCGGTTCGCGACGAGAGTCACGGAACAAATTAAGTTCGTGAACCGAGGTACCACTGTATTTAAGTGTTAATGTATCTATATTCGACCCACGGCACTTAGATTATTAGATTGTTTAACATCTAATAAAACAGACACCTTTATAGAAATAGTCTTATAGTGAAGTCTCAACTACAGCTCTAAGAATCCTGTTTAATTCCCTACCAGAGTTTTACATTTAATTTCATTTATTAATAGGATAGAAAACTGAATGGGAGAGGAGGGGTGATTTATCTGTTCTACATATATTCTAGTACTACTATCAAAGACAATCAAAAGCTGCCCCTAAGTTTAGTAAAGATGCACAAATGCTAAATTTACAATGCAATTCATCATCATCATCATCATCATCCAGAAACAAATTTAATTTAAACCAAGTTAATGTTTTTCATTGTGTATGAGTGTGTACAGATTTGCACATACACCATACAGTACTTCACTGAAAGAGCATTAGAATGTATGCCCTTTTTAATGCTGCACAATATTGGCAAATACTGTAACTAAAACTTTAAGTGTTCTTTTGTGTAATAAAATGGTGATAAAAAGAAAATGTCCAGTTTAAATGAACATGAAAAGTGAAATAACAGTTAACCTTCCTTTAAAACTGCCTTTCTGAGTGACTAGAATTGATGGGTAAACGTGCACATTTAGAGGTTATTATATCTACACAGTACATACCTGTACGTACTTGTGGATAAGCTGAGAATTTTAGATTCAAAAATACACCCCCAAAATTGGATTCATCTTACCCGCGGATGGGCTTATCCATGAGAATATCCGGTAATACTTTTTAAAAGTACCAGTATATAATTGCAAATATGACCATCCATGGATAAGCTGACTCTCGAATTTTTAACAAAACTACCATGAAGAATGCACCACCTGCATATAAGCCAATTCTGAAAATTGAAACACAGAAAATTTTAAGAACTGGCTTATCCATAGGGAGGTGCATTTTTCATGGTAGTTTGGTTAAAAATCCAAGGGTTGGCTTATCCAAGAGTATATATGGTATTTACTTATTCATTTTATTGTTAAATTTGTACACTACCAAACCTATTCAGATTTAGGGAGACTTACAAGAGCAACAATTAAAATGCCCACAGTACATCTACCATTATGAACAAAATAAAACATTCAAAAAGTACAAAACAAGAAATTGTCAACCGTACACTATACAGGTAATTCTTGGTTAATGATGGTAATTGGGACCGGAATTTCTGTCACTAAGTGATGTGGTTGTAAAGTGCTACATCATGTGACCACATTGCTTAGTGACAGTAATCGTGGCACTCCCTGTTGCCATCATTAAATGAGGATCACAGATTGTTAAGCAAGTCCCGGTGCATTAGGAACAGGCCAGCAAGATGCAGCGTGAGTGAAGTGGGGCTGGGAGTGGCTGCTATTGGGCAGGGGAGGACACGCTAGTGGTGCATGAGGCACGGTGTGAGTGGCTGCTGCCAGGCAGGGGAGGTTGTGTTGGTGACCCGCGCAGTGCGAGTGTGGCTGAGGGTAGCTGATGCCAGGTGGAGGAGGGTGCATGGGTAGCCTGTGAGGTGTGGTGTGAGCATGGCAGGGGTTAGTCTAATATCCGAAAGGGGGCTGTTCTGTAACTTTGGTATTGTAACAGAAAAACATCATTTCCTAGCCTTAGCTACTTTATCTCACAGAAATTCAAGATTACCCAGGTTTTCTCTCATGATCAGAATGCCTTCTGCTTTTAATTTATTGTAGAAATGTAATTTTTTTTCTTTTTACAAATATTCTTAACTTTTAAGATAAACTACAAATAACATAACTACATAACACAAATTGTGTTAACAAAGCTTACAAATTTGTATTTAAATTCTAAAAACAGGAAATGTATTTATTTTACCCACTTTGTTAAGCCAGTTATAATAAAGCAAAAGGCCATATAGCCTTTAAATACAAATGAATTTAATATGGCACAAGCTTTCAGAGTAGATGCTACTTAATCGTGTATCTATCCAAATACAGTTCATGAAATCTTCAACTTTAGACTGCTCCGGATTCTTCATTATATTGACTCTGATGTTCTTAATGAATAACACACAGACAAAATATCCCAAAATGTACTGAGGATTTCAGTGAATTGAGACAAATGAAAATGGTCTTTATATCTATTCTTCAAACCAAGCAATTTAAGAATCAGTTCATTATGTTATTTTTATCAAGTTATTTAATCAGTCCCACTTGCTTTAAAAAAGAAACCTCCAAATGTTATTACCAAATTGTCATTTTAAATATGGTAAGATAGGAAATTATTAAAGATATGATTGGAGAATAACCTTAATCAAGATTACATGTAAATGAAATAGTTTACTTTCTGTTCTGGCTTCACTCATTGCATTTTGGCGTGTGGCCTCTGGCACATGTTCAAAGGTCAACTGGAGACCTCTAAATTAAAAAAGTGAATCTCTCTGCCACCAGAATGAGTCTTTCTAGTACCTTTCCAAGAAACGTGTCAATGCAGTATATCAGCGTATAACATATTTATCGGGTCCCTCTCAGCATTCTTATCAATCTAGAAGCATGCCATAGACCAAGAGTAGGACACCAAATTTGGTTCAAAAATTGGATAGCATTCCTTCTCCCCCCTCCCCCAGCAAGTTGGAGAACCTTAGGAATTGTCTACAATGAGGGAATACTGTTCCTCTTTCCAAAGCTCTGCCATTTTGAGCCTCTGACTCCTAGGATATATTTCTCTATGCTTCCAGTGCTTTATTTCACTAGAGGAAGGAATGATATCAGTGCATATACAAGGAAACATTTTTTGAGTGCTCAGCACTCAGGAATCCTCGCCTGCAGAATACCTTTCTCCATGTAGAAGAGGTAGATATGCAATTGGATGCTCATAAAGTTTCTAAACATTATACAGGAACATTTTCTTTAGTGCAAACAAACTGAGAGTGATCTGGAAAGTGAGAGAAGTAATTGGAACATTAGATGGGGAATTTGCATGGGCCATATTTAGTGCACTGGCCAAAGGTTCCTCAAGACTGCCTGCAATGATTAAATGAGACATGCTTGTCATGCATAAACTTCCTTTATCAACACAAATAAAATAAAAGAATGAAAGTCTATTTACAGCAATCTCAGAATATGCCATTTTAAAAGTAAGGGCTCAGATTTAAAAAGGCATAAATAGTCAGGAAAGATAACACCAGCCAAACTGTAAGCAGGATGCCATTTCCAAAAAAGCACTCCTCAAAATAGTTAAGCACCTCATTTCATCTTAGACCTGGAAGGCAGCATATGCAAAAGATCTTAAGAACTGAACATCTATGGAAAAAGGTGATTTTTCATGTAGCCTGATTCTCTGTGGTTTGAGTTTTACAAGATGGCAACCCCCAAAAGCCTTTTTTTTCTGGCAGCCTCCTCACCCCCCACCAACATATTACTCAGAGTTGCAATTTCCCTTTTCAGAGAAAATACATGCATATATACGTTTCAGAGATACGTAATCAGGATACTCTCCTTAGAGGTAAGCAACACTACTCAAACATAGCACACACCCCCTCTCAAATTACAATTTGGGTAATAAAAAGAAAAGGAAACACAGCTAGGAAGTATAGTCAGTTTAATCCAACATCATGCATTATACCTCTTCATACTTTTTTATCTTTGCAAACCATCCTTACTTTCATCATATCACTTTATATATTGCCTTTTGTGTTTTAAGACATTGAACTCTATCATGACACCACAGTTTAATTTTAAAAAGTTTAGCCTTAGTCTAGGCTTCACACAAGAAGCACATAAGAACTGGAATATACCACCACCGCCACCAAATGCCTATGGAAATTCCATCACTTTCCACATCCATGAGGTCACTGGGTTTGGGGTCCACCTTAAAAGTACAGCCTCTAGTCATCAAAATGTTGTCTTTTCAGATGTTAACAGTATGAACAAGAATTTAAACAAGAGTTGTAGTTCAGTATATTTTAGGAATGGTTGGATTAAAGGCACCTGATTAACAGGCTCAGATTGTGGCATAAATATTACTGAGAAACTGGAATGATTCTAGGCATTAACTAAATGCTTTCACTGCAGGCATACTACCATTAGATTATTTTTAGCTAGCATGCCTTCTTCCTCCAACAATGCAACTATTTCAGGTCACTTTTTCAACGCCGCTATCAGCATTTCTGCCAAATCAAAATACTTTTATCTTGCCCAAGGTGTAGTTTTGTTCTGGACAAGCTAATCTAAGAAGGAGGCCACAAACTGCATGTAGGTTAGATTCTTTTCTAAAGATTTCAAGTGAAAAGCACAGCATCAAGGTATCATACATATTATAGTAAGCCAATTACAGTGTCATGTAGGATCTATGCCACATCAATTCTAGAAAAGGCATGGGTGAATCCCATTCTCAAAACTGAGTCCAAAGACCTTTTCATTGCCACATATAATTACACTACCTTACATCTGCAACCTGGTGGTTATGAAGCAATTTAAACGTACTATAAATCAGAGGTTCTCAAACTGTGGATCATGATGTCCTGGGAGGGATGAGCAAGTTTAGGGGCACAATCTGGAGGCAGGTTGCATCTGCAAAGTAGAAGGGATACCAGAATTTGCTACTGTTGTCTTGGAGCAAGCCAACAGCAAGCATATCCAAACAAAGCATGGAGCGAGTTCTACAGGGTTCCAGCTTTGTGTTCACAAGTCTCATGGTTTGTACTTAAAGTTGGAATCATTGTCTAACTCCTACTCTGCCTTGACAAGCCAGTTGTCTGGTTGTACAAGCAAATCAGAGGGGCTGGAGCGCAGCCTTAAAAGGCTCCAGCTTTCCATGCTCAAACTTCCTAGCTTGCACGTGCAATGCTGGATCACTGTCAGAATTTGTCTTGCCAAGACAAAGCCTGCAGAGAGTAATGACAGAGCTCCACCTTTGGGTGAGCAAGTCTCATGGCATGTACACTCAGCACCTGGATCACTGTCAGAATTTGTTCCTGTTCTGCACCGACAAGCTGGTAGCAAAGTCAGAATTTACTATAGCTGCTGCTATAAAGAACAAATATTAACCCCATCCCCAATGAGTGGAATGAGAAATAAGTGGCTGCCTCAAAAATAAAACCAAGATAAGCAAGCTCATCCTTCCCACTAAAAAATTGGTTTTAAATGTAATTATTTTATGGAAAGTATTGTTTATCTCCAAAGAAAAGATATTATTCCATAAATTTGCAAGGTCCTATCATTGTTTTGTTTTATATACAGGTTAAAATTTAATTATTAAAGTGGTATATTTATCTTTTGCCAAACCCACCTCAGTAAAATCATTTGTTTTATCCATGGGAGATGATTGGGGGGAGGGGGGTACATTTTATAAATTCATTTATCAGATTAAAGCAAAATTTCAAAAACTCTGCAATACACCAAAAAAATGGGTAAGGCTCTACTAAGCACATACGTTTAAAATCTATATAAATATATACATATATATACTGCTTATGAAAAAGTATTTGCTCCCTTTCAATTTTTTTGAAGTTTTGCCACTGAAAGTTATCAGAGCTTCACATGGGCTACAATGATGTACAAAAGCCTGACTTCAATGTTTGCTTCATTTATTTCATAAACAAAATAATCCAACATGCAATACACTAGTGTGAACAAGTATTATTTTTTCATTGAACTGTAGTTTTAATGTGTGAAGATATAATCATCAAGCATTTTATCCATTAAGGATACTACTGTTGGTATATGCATGATTATTTCAAAATGAAAAAACTGAGTTTTATTAAGTCAAAATTAGGTCATTATTTGAGAGAGTTTCTACAAAAACATCAGATCCATGCTGTGCAGCAATATGTAAACTAAAAATGGTCTTAACAGTCACTTTTGAGAGTGGCACTCATCCATATTATCTTCATCACTCTATGTAAAACTGATTTGTTATACATGCTTGTAGTCAACGTGCTGACACTAGTAACTTATTTTCTAAAGCCTATTCTAAATTTAGTTGGCCTACAACGAAAGAAGGTATATAACAAAAGAGTATGTGTCTAGTAACTTCTGCATTTAATTTTTCCCTTGCCACTGTTTATCTTCTGGGAATCCTCAGCTCTATACCTTGTAATAATTTTGCCGCATATTCAAGCACCCTAATATATTATTTCTAGTAGGTCTTTTGATATCAGTTATGAAAAACATGAATGGGAAGAAAAACATGTTCCTCATGTCTGCTTGTGGGTTTCTTTTTGGCATCCAGTTAACCACTGAAGGCCAAAATAGTTTTTCTTTTGTTTTTAAATATGTTACTAGTGGTTTTTAGCTAAAGAGGGAAACATGATAGCCAACAGCTGGAAGCCTATCCAATGCGGCTTCCTGCTAAATACGATTTTAAGCAAGTTTATTATATAATAACTTTCTGGAGTTAAGAATGCTCAAGATATACGAAAAACATAGAATGAATATCTAAATCATCTCATGTATTTTTCAAAGAAAATGTTCATTCAGAATCCCGTAGTTTAGAGCAAAAAAAAAAAAAAAGGCAAAAAATGCTGCCAAGTATCTACTACTTCTTGGCTTGTAAAATGTTACATGTCTGTTTCTTCTAAAGGGAGAGAGAAGAGATGCTGCTTTGACATATACAGCATCAACGGCTAATGGCTCTTCCCTTTAGTAGGTTAAAAAAACTGCAGAATCAAAACTAGGGCATTGAGAAAGTAACAGTACTCTCTCTTAGAGAATTACATCCTGTTCAGAAAGATTTTATTTAACAATTTCTAACACAAATCTAATAAACCCTAACAAACATTTTTATCAACTGTTACATACTATTATCTCCTAGAATATTATATGGCCTAACAACTCTGCCTCCCGCTTAGCATACCTAACCAAATTCAAAATATCTAAACACAGACGGGCCTTTACTCTGGCACGATGTTATGCCCTCCCCACAGCTGTCTTTGAAGGCCAATACAGGAAGATTCCTTACTCAGAGAGACAATGCCCCTGTGACTGGACGCAAAGAAACAAGAGAGCAGGTGCTTTCTCCACTGCCTATACTACAGAGATGTTCACACTAGCCTCATCTCACCATTACTACATAAATATCCAGGGTGCACAAGACAATTTTATATGTCCCTGTTGCTTTCAGATACCAACCCTGCCACAACATACAATATTGTCAGGTTCTGTGCAGCAGTGCTCAAAATTTGTCAGATGATGGCCTGTGCTTGGGGCTCAACTTTATAAACTAAATCTAATGAGTACCTACTTGGTCATATTAGAGTGTTTGTAACAATATCGTCTCCTATATACTAAACTTTTATGCTTCCCTACTCCCCCTTTTAGATTAAAAACTAAAAAAAAATATAAAAATGATAATTTATATGTTATACCTTCTAACTTTTAAAAATTCTTTTTATATTTTAATAATAATTTATTGAAGTTTTCATTTTCACTCTAGATGTATATTTAGATCCTTTATGGTTCTTTTTAATGAGTTACCTCACCCTCCTTATGCTGGTCTAGGACCATAATAAAGATTTGATTTGATATGGCCTAACAACTGTTCTGTGTTTACATAATTTCTACTTATCTTTATATAGCAGCTATCCTCAACTAGACAGCCTTTCTAGACAGGCATTATGAGAATTATCTAACACATTTGGAGAACACAGGATGAAAAAGGCTCTAGAACAATCACAGAGGATATCTAAACTTATTTAGATATCAAAGGTTATTAAGAACTAAGACAAGGAGCATAGGCTTGAAAATTTATCCAACTTGTCAATTTCTGATTGAATTGTTGTTACTCTTGTACAGTGAGGCTCACATTTATGCTCAAAACATGTTTTGCTGGCAATTGAAGTCTCTCTTTTGGACCTCCAACCACTCACAGACACAGTTGCATTTCCAGGACACAAGTCACACACTTCCATGGAATCCTTATAGAAGAACCTTGAGAATTGACCCTCACTTACAGGTCCAATTAGCTGAAAGTAGTAATTTTATCTGCTGTTAACTTGTCAAACTGAAAAGGAACAATGCAATTAGATGGAAATCATTGCTTGATATTCTGTCTGTCTGAAAAGCCAGTTTAATCTTACTTCTAAAAACAATACTGATTCTATCCCATTCTGCTGCTGAACTACTTCTCCCACAGACTCATTGGTGATACGACAGCAAAATTGTGTTTCTGATAACTAGAGTACTTCATAAGAGTAAAATATATAATTTGTAAAGAAAACCCCTTTCCTTTAAATAATGGTAAA
Organism: Liasis olivaceus; assembly: GCA_030867105.1. Classification (NCBI taxonomy): domain Eukaryota; kingdom Metazoa; phylum Chordata; class Lepidosauria; order Squamata; family Pythonidae; genus Liasis; species Liasis olivaceus. The sequence goes on along the minus strand of CM061348.1, from coordinate 25,445,782 downwards.
TACTGAATACCATGTTTCAGACAGAAAACAGTGAAGGGAAACTTTTTTTGTTCAGAAAGGAGGATATAACTATTGCTTTGCAGAGAGGTCTGTATTTGGAAAGATTTAAATGCATTTATTCTTAGCCCAAATGAAAGCAAACTGGTTAGAATGCAAATATTCTACTATATAACAAATTGTAAAATTTGTAATAAGGAAACCATGTGATAATAGGCTTGTATGTGATCTATTTTGCATCTTAGCTTTTCAGAGGATGAAGAAGAAATATCAAATATCAAGAAGGCAACAAGTGTACAGTTACATATCAAAAATATCAAGAGACCATCTAATTATAATTATATCCCTTGAAGAGGCTGCAAATATAAACAAATGATATATATTTATGTTTTTAAAAAGAGTATGTAATTTCAGTTCTATACAATTGAAAGCATGGCTCCTATCTCCACTGTGTACCTAGTCTTAACCTGTTCTTAATTAAGAGGGGAAAGATATCTACTTGTTCAACAAACTAAGGAACTTTGCAAAGCAATACATGTACCTTTCTGTAATGTCTTTTTACCTCTCTCTAGCACAGAACAAAGATTTCAGGTAACATTTCAAGAGGTATAAAAGTCAACAACATTTTCATAAATTTACAGGACAGCTATATATCCTTAATCATTTTATAATTTCTTGGAATCATAAACAAAGATTTAAAAAATAAAAATTCACTGTGAAAAAACATTGAATGACTGCTAAACTAGCATGCAAAGTCTAAAAAAGATGTAAAATTCAACAAGCACTAACACCACAAAAGATCCATTCAACAGAGTTGCAAATACATTTCTGATGTACATAAGATAAAGTTATAAGAGAAATAAAAAAAAATAGTTACTGCAATGCCACTCAACTCTACTTATTAAATCTGGCTAGGAAATATCTCCCCACATATACCCAGCCCAAAAAACATAAATCAGTAAAATATTATGTAGTGGTGAAAGTGAGTGGCACTGGAGAGATCCAGGTTTAAGTCTTCTCTTAACCACTGAACCTCACTGGGTGACTTTGAGCCAGTCACTCTCAGCCCAACCTATCTCAAAGGGTTGCTGTACGGGGAAAATGGGAAGGAGTATTACATACATCACCTTAAGCTCCTGAACAAAAGGTGGGATATAATGCTAATACATAAATAAAGCCCATAACGGGAAAGGATGAGTAGCTCAAACATCTTCATGAAGACATCAGTCTATAGATTAATTAAAACTTCAGATATACTGCAAAATTAAAATCCCACATTATACAGAAACCACCAGTATATCTTAATCCCCTTATATAAGGCTCTGGTGTGATAACACTTGGAAACCTATTAATCATTCTTCTGTTTCATCCTCCTGATTCCATTCCTCTATTCCATCCTTCGGATCATATTAGTTGCCTTTTTTAACACGTTTTTCAGCTCTGTATTATTACTTTTCATATATAAAAATGAAAAGTAATAATACAGTAAAAAAGTAATAATAATACAGAGCTCAAAAACGCATACAAAAGGCAACTAACATGATCAGAGGATGGAATAAAAATAAAAGATTGCAACACATGGAGCTTTTTAATGCAGAACAAAGGTAAGTGGAAAAATGACAGAGGTATATAAAGTTGATAGAGAGATTTTTTGCCACTTTTAACTTTCTACGAATTAAAATGAATCAATGCACTAATAGAAAATCTAAAACTGACATTTTCCCATATATCAAAGTTATACTGTGGGACCCATAACTGAAATATGAGGTAATGATTGTCAACTTAGGCTGCTCAGAGAACTAAAAAAGTACATGGAAAGCGATGCTGTCAATAACTATTAAACATGAAGGCTATGCCTCTAAACACTGCCCATAGATAGCTATACTACAAGACAGTTGTGGCAGATGTGTTCTGCTCATGGATTTTTATAGCGAACAGGTCTGTTAATCTCAAAACCAGATGCTGGCAAAAATATCCTTTGATCTGAAATGCAGAATTTGTCTTGTGTTACTTTCTGATCTGTTCTTTGTGCACTATGAAGCTAGGCATACAATCAACTGTCCCATGAAAAGTAGGTACCTCCTTTAGCATTCTGCCTGACCTTTCAAGAATTACATAGAGCCAAATCTATTTATTATAAGATGAGCAAGCCAATGAAAACTCCAAATTGGCATATATAAGACAAGACCTGATACCAGTCAGTTCTACTGGCTTTTGTTATTACATTATGTATTTAATGTAAGGCAAAATTACATTAAATAACTCATAAATAAAAGAATAACTCTTAATTATATTTAGAAATTTTGAAAAAGAAAAGAAAATGTATAGTAGTTGTTTCAGACAAATATAAGGTTCCAATAATTCCTGGAAGTTCAAATTTACAATAGTCTGGGATTGCAAATTCAGGCCCATATAAGATTCTGTACATCTGTATGTTTTACTGACTGTCACATGAAGTGGGAAATCTGTCAACGTCAAGCTCACCTTCCCTACAAAGTCGCATCGCTTCTCGGTTTTTACCATATTCCTTGAAATTTTCTTCCAAGGCTGCTCCTGTGAGGATATGACAAACAAAAGAAAAATGTTATAGTATGTGGAGTTGCTTTTACAGTGTCAGCTACATAGCAAATTATATTCTGATTAAATCTAAAACATTCAGTGCAACAATGATATAAAATGAATTTATTTGTGCTCTTTCTCCCTATCTTACATAAAATGGCTTAACTTCATCTGATAGGAAAAATACTTAAGATACAAAACGCATGTAGTAGAAGCGTCCCTTCCCTCTTCAAAAGCAAGCGAGTACTATAACAAACATATATAATAAAAAGAGTTATTTAATATGATCTAGGATTCAAATACTAAAGGAACATCTGTTACAAAAATAATTTTATTTTAAGAGAATTAGAAATCAATTTTCTACATCCAACTTTGACTTGCATCAAGGAAAAGGGACTTCTCTGCACTGGCTCCTTAGCTCTGGAATGCTTTCTTCTGAATACAAATAACAGCAACATCCCTAGCCATTTCAATACTAGGTCCAAACATGTTTGTTAAAATATTTTCAAATTGGTCTATTGTTATAAGCTATAAGCTCTTTTTTATCTACACACTGTAGTGGCGAATGGCCATAAATGGCCTAAAAAATATAAGTTACTAGGCAATAATCATCATCTGGAGAGGTATTCTCTTTCAAAACTTGACACTGGACTTTGATATAATCATGAACTGGAATCAATAGCCTCCACTTATTTAAAAACTGGCAGATTCACCTAATAGCATCACAGTTTTTATTCTGAAAAGGACAGTTAGTAAATCCTATTCACAAACGCGTTATCAAAAACTCCCTGCTCAAATGCTATAAGCAACATAAATTTGAGGGGAAACAAGTTTATGAGGTGTATTCTCCAACTCCTCAGGGTTAAACTGAACCTACCCTCCATTAAAGCCAAGATTAATGTGCTTATCTCAAGAACTGGCAAGCTGTAAGATGTTAGAATTTACAGGCTGGAAAAAGCTAAAGATGGAAGGACCAGCACCGTAGGGTTCCTGAAGGTTCACCAGCTTTCACTGAAAAACAGGTGTTTGATCAGGTTGTCCCACCTGCTGGCAGATTATTGTCAGCCACTATGGTGTTGAGATTCCAGATAATGCCTTAACATTTATATAGGATGTAGGGGTACAGAGAAAAGTTCCTAAATATGTCTATTTTAGCAGCGCCTTCAACCTAGCAAGAGGCCTTGACTTCACCAGTTCAAGAGGTGGACATACCACATCACGTCTTTGTGCTAGAATATACATACTGATATGGGCAATCTGAAATGTTGCCTATGTTATGCAGGCTTATTTTCTACTCTTAAATCTCTTCCAAATAAAGCTTTGCAGGATGTAATTGTATTTTTGTTGTATGGCAAACTGCCTTATATTTCTTCTTGGTAACATATTTTGTATAAGCTACTACAAATTACATAATGGTTTTAATGCAGCATATTTTTTATTATTGTAATATCTATTTCTTATTTTGATGGCTCAAAAATGCATGTCATAGGGATTATTATGTATTACATCCCATCTTTCTTTATTCTTAGTGCAGTGCTCTGATATTTTTGATATGTGAAAAAAGAGCTCATTCAGTATTTGGATGTATTATACTTTCCATATTACAGCTTTTATTCACAAGCATGCCACAAAATATAGGTTTCCAGTGGTGGAATCATTTCTATCATAAGAATGATTTATAGGAGCATATCAACCTTCCTGCCATGTTTACATTATCTTGTCTCATCTCCTTCTCCCATGCAGCTAAGGAGGAGTTAAGGTACTTTTGCTTCCACTTTTAGTTGCAGTTCCCCATATCTTCTGAACCAGTAACTATAGTTAACATTAATAAGCTTACTTAGAAATCACTTCACTCGATTTATTTTAAATTTAACATGGATGTTGTTAATCACAGTTTGTTGCTTCATCAAACATGGCAAACTGCAGTTAACTAAAGTGAAAACAGGAGGATAGAATAGAGGAATGTGTAAATCCAAAGAACTCAGCTTTCTGATACCATGTAACCCACAGCTGGCATACTGTTAAGCATAGCAACTATAATATGAAAATGGGAGAGTGATCTGGTGATCCGGTACCATCAGTATGCTGCTAAAACTCATCCAGGGCCATACCTGAAGGCTGAGATCTGGATGGGCTAAAATTGAACCCTATCCAGGCAGAGTGACTATTTGTCCATCATGGTTCTCTGATTACTCCAGTGATGTCTCTAGAAATGGAAGCACTGGCCCTGAAAGAGCAGGTCTGCAACTATGGGGTCCTCCTGGACTCAAGGTTCCTGCCTGAACAGCAGATGGAGGTAATTACTGGGGGAGTCTTTGCTCAGCTTCAGCTTGTGTGGCAATTGGGGCTCTATCTGAGGCAAGAGCACCTTGCTACAGCAACATATGGCCTCATTACCACTTGCTTAGATTACTGCAAAGCACTCTACATGGGACTGCCTTTAAAGACCACTCAAAAGTTTCACTTTGTCCAAAATGTAGCAGCTCAAGCACTATTTGGCACTTTCTGGTAGGAGTACCAAGAGCTTTGGGTCCTGCACTGGCTTCCTATTGGCATTTGGCTGCACTAAATTAAATTAAATTGAAGTTACATGTCATACTGAAGGATCGAGGACAGTGCCTTCTCTGTCCTGGTCCCCACCCTCTGGAACAGCATCTCCCCAGTAATAAGGACAGCACCCTCTCTCCTGGGGTTCTGGAAAGCGCTTGAAACTTGGCTTTAGTCCCAGGCCTGGGATTAACGTATTACTGTATTTTGGGGGGGGGGGGGCTGTTTTATTTGATTTCTGTTGCTTTTAAGATCCTTTTAGTTTGGGCTGTCTGCGTGGTTTTATGTTTTATCTGTTTTTATGGATTTTTGGTTTTGTATGGCACCCAGAGTCCACTGGAGCTGGGCAGCTATAACAAATTTGAATAAGTAAATAAAAATAATAACATTTAAAGTGCTGGTTTAACCTGTAAAGCCCTTTATATTTCACACCACGGTACCTTCAGGAATGTGTCCATTCACTGGAATCAGGCTGACCAATTTGATCTTACCAGAAGCAGCTACTGATTCCCCACTTTCAGGAGGTACAGGGGGGAGAGGGAGCTCGGGGTGCTGCTTCTTCAAAGCAGCACCAGCCCTCCAGAATGGCCTCCCATTACAGCTCAGTTTAGCTCAGCTCTAACTTTTAACTGCCTTCCAGAAGCAGCTGAAAATATCTGATGTGTGGATTTTTGTTTTGTTTTTTTCTGTTTTATTACTTTAATACTGACTGTGGATGTCTTTGGTTGCATATTTCTATAAAACCACTGAGAGTCCTGTGGAATAGTGGCGAGCTACAAATGTTATAAATAAATAAATAAATAAATAAATAAATAAAAAAAAAAAATGATGTCCACTAATATTATATTAAATACCCTTGGAATCTCATTACACTTCTAAACAGAACAAAGGAACAGTTATAAGTGTTTTGCTTCATGTGATTTGAAGGAAGAGTACAGTAGACTTCAAAAATCACACTACAAACAAAATGTACTTTATAGGATGTCATCATTATAGAAATAAAAACTCCAAGAAATAGGAACTGCTGCCCTGGTTGTCATGACAAATGAGTTGCAGTACTTACCTGAGATCTAGCTTTTTCAAAAAATGCCCTATTATTTAAATATAAAGTCTTCCTTGAGTCAAGCTGGACTCCTGTTGCTTTCATACAAAATGTCCATGCTGTTTTTGTGGCAGCAATATGGAAATGAATTGCCACTGCTTTCTTCCAGGACTTTTTAAAAAAATTCCCAGTCTACCCTAGAGCTCTGGAATTTCCTGGTGGTCTCCCATCCAAGTGCTAGCCAGTCCAGCATGCTTAGGTTTTCATAATCAACCAAGGTCAGCTAGGTACTGCCACCTGCCTGGGCAAGATTTGCCAACTGACCTACCTTCCTATAAACCTATGATACTGTCAGGGGTGCGAGGTGGAGTAGAGACATAAACAGGACCTTCTTGGCCAACTCTCCCTCCCTCCCAGTCTTACTCTGGGATAGATTACAGACAATTTGGGAGAAGAACGTTAGGCGACCAGCTGTGTTAACCCTTTCTCTGCCGGCGAGACCCCTCCCCTCTCTTCCCCTCCCCCACGGAGAAGGGACTCCCGCTCACCATCGTTCCCGTGAAGTTTAGCAGCATCGACCCAATGGCTCCAGGGCTGCCCCAGCATTGCCTCCGGGCTAGGCAAGGACCTGCGCTCCCCGACGGTCGCCATTGCTGCGCTGGTGGCGGTGGCTGTACTGGCGGGGATCGTGGTGGCGGGGCCGAGGCCGCTCTCGCCGCTGCCTCCTCCGTGCCGGGGCCGCCGCTGCTGCCTGCTGGCCGCCGCCACCGCCGCTCTGCGTTGCTCCCCTCTGACGTCAGCCACGGCCCGCGCCGACATTCTTTCCGCTGCTACAATGTAACGAGAAAAGTCATCAGGCTCTTTAAGGTGGCACCGCCGCTTAAGGAAGTTCCCCAAGAATTCCCCGCTCTCCGAGCTGAACCGGGGCTGCCGCTACGGGCACCGCGCAGGGGATAACAACGAGAGGCCTCGCATCGCCTTTGTCTCCCATTAATCTCCTGGACAAGCCGGATGAGTTGTCGGCACAGTTGGCTCTTAGCTCGGGAAGCGCACCAGCATTTTCCCGCTGCCGCTAAAGAAAGGGAGGCAAGACGATCGACACTAATGCGGCCGTAGTCATCTGAGATCCCGACTCGGCAGCCAACCATTAAAAGTGCTTCTCTGTAGCCCGTTTGCCAAATTCAAGGCGAACTCGTCCCCAGATTGCCATCAAAGCAATAGCCAAACTCAAGCGTCCCTTTCCGCCCTCTCCCACATCGGACTTCGCGCAGCCCCGAAGTCGAGAAACTCCAGCGAAAGGAAGTTGTTTATTTTAGGCGTCTCGCAAAGTCCGGGCGCATCACAACTGCGCCCGCCTCTTTCCTTTCCTTTCGCAGCGACAGGGTCTTAAAGGGACAAGAGAAACAACTTCTGCTTCCTCCCCCGCAGCCAGGAAGTCCGGGCAGCATTCGCCCCTCCTCAACGTCCAATGGTTTCGTTTTACGAACACGCAGCTCAAATCGACTCTGACACACATTTCGCTCCTGCTAAACCCACGCCCTTCGTGCGCTAGTAGTTTTCGTTTCTCTCAAGGCTACCTTAACACAAGACGCCTCCCTCCCACCTTAAAAGTTTTCACGTCAAGCACAGGAACCGAGGCTGAATAGGAAACAAGCAGGAAACTAACCTCATCTATGCAACTCATCTCCCGCCCCCCTCGCTCTCGCGGACACCTTCCTTTCACTAATGTCATCTACGATCTTGCCTTAAAAGGTCTCATTTAATATTTAAATCGCTTCGCATCAATCCGCCAATAAGAAAAAGTAGGCTCCTGCTTGCTTGCGAAAGTCGCCCAGTTTTTTATATCTGTCAAAATCAGGAGCGAAGATCAAGCTCGACAAATTCCGCGCCTGATTAAGAGGCAGCAGCAGCAAAAGCAACAAAAATTTTATACATACATATCAATATATTTATATTGATATGTATATATAAAATTTATATATATCAATATATATATTCGCAAAAGCTTTAAAAATGACTATGAAGAATTAGTATCCACTTCTCACTGCCCCTCACTGCAAATGCATTTGCAGGAAGCTTTTTTTAAATATGAAAATGAAATCTGGCAACATTTTCTTTGGTATCATTTGCCAAATGCATCACATCTTAAAAGTTTTGCTGTTTTTCTGGTCCAGACTAGACTGATGTTGTAAATACATTTCACTTTATACAGGATGGCAGTTTATTAAACTGGCAGATTTCACAACACCTGCACTCATTTTTTTAAACTGTATTTCATTCCAGTAGATTAAATGAAGTTGTTCGTTAAACAGCTTGCAAAAGAACTCAAGGCATATGAATATCCATCACTTGACTGATAGGTTATGAGAAATTAATTTCAACATCTTCTGTGGAGCTGTAAGAAAACCAAGGTACACCCCAAAGAACACATTTTGATTGGCATTTCTACAAACACTGCTGCTAGAACTGGAATGGCACTCAACTATCTAATTATTATTTAACTGCAACACTGCAGTTAACTGCCACAAATATCAGGAATAAATACTGTACCAAAACACTGACAGAAAAAACAGAAAGGACTGCTCTAAAATGTATTTCTATGATCCAGCTGTTAATATCCAGTTACCTATCTCGTGCACGGGCTAATCCTGATTTCAGATTTACTCAAAAATAAGGTCTATTGAATCCAATGAAAGATTTCACTTAATCTCATGATTAGTTACTGAGAAACAAATAGCTTCAGTGGGGTTTAACTGTTAAACAAATGTACATGGAATACATTTTAAATGAACAAAAATCAAAATAGAATATTTTCATATATCTTCTTTTGCAACAAAAATATGTATTTTCTAATAACACTGCTTTATCTGAACTAAAAAAATTGGCAAGACTGAAAAGATAACAAGTTGCCTCTTTTTTTTTTCTACCACCAATCAACAGGCTTTTAATAATACTCAAAGCAATCTTAAGAGAAAGTTGGAAGCATTGAAGTATAATTGAATGGACTGACAATTTTAAAATAAAGTTTATGGAATAAAAAAATGGTGAAAGATTTATATAATCTGAAGAGAAACCCAAGCAAATACTGCCTAAGTACTGTGAGACAGACATATAGGGTTTTTTTCCTAGATGTTTAAAATATGTTTAAAATACATCAAACTATCCTGAGACAAAGTAATGTTAATCATTCTAAGATTCAATTTAAATAAATGAATGTCTTGAAATATATGGACACTAGTTTATAACAGGCATAAATCTAAAGGATGAATTTTATATTATTCAAAGACTTTTAAGAAAGTTTGAGGGCTATCCTAGGGGCCTATATGCAAAAATTGATATACAGTGGTACCTCGGTTCACGAATGCTTCTGTTCACGAACAATTCGGTTCACGAACAGCTCCGGCCGCAAAAATTTGCCTCCGTTCGCGAACGCCGGATCGGGTTACGAACAGGATCCGCGGCCATTTTCCCTCCCGTGACACGTGGTCGCGGCTTCCTGTAGGGAGGGGGACTCTCCCTCCAAGCAGTAACCGTGGCCATTTTCCCTCCCGTGTCACGTGGTCGTGGCTTCCTGTAGGGAGGGGGACTCTCCCTCCAAGCAGTAACTGCGGCCATTTTCCCTCCCGTGTCACATGGTCACGGCTTCCTGTAGGGAGGGGGACTCTCCCTCCAAGCAGTAACTGCGGCCATTTTCCCTCCCGTGTCACATGGTCACGGCTTCCTGTAGGGAGGGAGACTCTCCCTCCAAGCAGTAACCACGGCCATTTTCCCTCCCGCCGGGAGTCGCGTCGAGCAAGGTTAGCTTTCTCTCTCTTCGTACTGTAGTTTGTGTCATATTTTTGCGGTTTTTTTAAAAAAAACATATGGTTCAGAACGGATTAACTGTATTTACATTGAACCTTATGGGGAAATTTGACTCGGGTCGTGACCAGAAATCGGTTGGCGACCAAATTTGGGGTTAGAACGGATTAACCGTATTTACATTGAACCTTATGGGAAAATTTGATTCGGGTCATGACCATTTCGGGTCGTGACCAGAGTCACGGAACGAATTAAGTTCGTGAACCGAGGTTCCACTGTATTATACAACATAGATTATCCCAATGAGAAAGGTTTAATTCTAATTTATACATTATAAGTAGTGCATAAAGGCAGCTTGAAATAGATTCCATGCAGTAAGCATATAGAGCAATTATTGCTCATGTGACATTTGCATGAAATAGCTTGTTATATGGATTGCATACACAACATTATAAATCTCCATGCACTATGACATGTTCAGAAATTCTAGCTAATTGACATAATCCACATGGCAAACAATTCTACACAATAAAGTCACTCTGTGACTAGCCACTGTCCAAAGCAGCATTCACATATTACAAAATGTAGAATGTAACATATTCATGCACATTTTAAGTTACAGTATTTTACCATTGGTATAGATTCAAATGCTTGGGCTTAAATTACTACATACATGAACTAAAAGTCCACTATCTTTTATACAGTTGCTCAGTAAGTTAAAGCTATTACGATGTCATTCAAATCTCATGGTGTACAGGCAATTGCATAATGGCTTAAGTTTGACAAATATTGAATGCCAAGGTCCATTACCAAATTCTAAAGTCTTATGGGATACATTAGCACTCAGATGCCAGCTATAGTTAACTAGCACTATTCTGCCAGCTAAGCAGCTGAACAGAATGAGAGGAGGAATAGGTATGAAAAAATAGAACAAAAAGCTATTCAAACATGCCCTTTCCACCAGGTACTACTGGGAAGAATTGGTCACATTATTTAAGTAAACAACATATCCTGCAAGGCTCTATTTCAACTGACTTTTAATCAGGTGTATTGAATTTAACACCAAACCATAAATCACACTTTACAAATGTAACAGCTGGTTTCACACATCATGACAAAGAAATCATGGGTTAGAATGATATGTAAATCCAGCCATTCACTTTCAAAGCCAGAGATGCAGGTAGGCTCAAGAAACATTTTTTTTTTTTTTTTGGTAATCCCAATTACAGAGGGGCTGTATTATTTATTCTAAATTGTACAGGTTTATCCATAGAGTCATCAAGAGTTGCCTATTCAGAATCAAATGGAATTCTGTTTTCTATCTTTCTTTTTGTTTCTACTGTTCAGGTGTTCCTGATTCTAATGCAGAAGAAGGAGCACTAACCATGAACAAGGTGCTATCAAAAAGCTTGAGAAAATCTCCGGATTTACCCCCCCCCCCAAAAAAAAACCTCTAAGAACTCACAAGAATGAAAATTCTCAGTGACCAAAGAAGGTTGTCTGCCTATAGCTGCAAGGAAGCATTAATGAAAAAGGAGCCTGGAAGGCAGAAAAGAATATGCTTTTGTAAGAAAAGACTGGGCCAGCTCTGGAATACTGACGAAGAACCCTTTCAATACAGTATGTTACAGCAATTCACACTGATTTTTTTCCTGATATTATGAAAATTGTTTCTAGCAAGTAAGGAGCAGAGTTCTACTGAGGTCATTCATTTTATTTAAATCAATTCTGCTTGTAGTATACGTCCTTTGCATTTACAGTTATTTCTATCACAAATATAGAAAGTAATTGTTTTCTGATAACATGTAATTACTATTTAAAAAATAAATTCCCATTAAAAAGGTTTTTTTTTATCTCCCCTTCCAAACATTCTATTTTTAGCTTTGTTCTTTATCTACATTTTAATAGAGTATTTTTTTAATTTGTTACTCTCTATATAATGTATACATATAATCTTATTTTATTGTACCATTTTACCTAATTAGTTAAACATTCTAAAATGTCTCAATTCTTACAAAAAATGTCTTGTGTTCTGTACAATGTGAGTCAAGCCTCAGAGACTCAACAACCATATAACTCCGGCTCTCTTTAAATTTCACTGAAAGATTTAGACACTACTTGGTAAAGTAGAAATGAAGTATGATTACCCTTTGACAAACGTAGGAATATATGTTTGTATTAAATTTGTGAATCTTAAGCAATTGAGCATTATGATGTGCTGATTAACAATTTGACCAAAGGCATTGCTGGTTAATTACTTTCAAAACAGTTGAACCAGAAATTAAAATAAGAATTAATTTTCTGATCATTGGAATTGATACATCATTTGCCTTACAATTATTATAACAGAAATTCCCAGAATTTACAGAATAATCCACTAATAAGAAGTTTGAATGTTTAAAAAATTGCACAAGGATATATTTTGCAATGACAGTTTAATATAAGAAATTGTTTACTAAAAAGGCAATATCAAGCTTGATGAAAAAGGTTTTTCTCCCATTTGTAGTTTTTGATGGAAACAAGTGAAACAGTAACAAACTCTTGATGGATATATTTGCTTCATTGATATCAAATGTGTCCTTTCTTATTTTCTCCCTTACTTTTTCTGATCAGTTAGTTTTCTAAAGATTGAAATATTTAAAATAGTTACTTGTCTCTTTTTTATTATTACACAACTCATAAAAGAACCTCAAATACTTCCAGAGCTAAACAGATAAAATATCCTTTGCTATTAGTTCTTATACCTGTTGAAATTAATAATTACTCAAAATATTCTGGCATAGCATCACATCAATACTTTGGGCATGAGATACAAGAAATCATTAAGGAACTATGGCTGTACATTCCACAATAACTTTGCCCTCCCCACCACCCACCCAATATTTATACATGTCTTGTGCCAAAACAAAGTGATAAGAAGATGAAATTCTATGACGTCTAACCCAAAAAGGGGAAAAAATGTGTTTTGTATTGTATAGCTACTCTGTGGTTCCACAAGTTAAATCAAATTGCAATCACCTTTAATATTATTTACCTTTCTTTACCACTTTACTTATAATATTATAGGTTCACCTATAATATTATTTACTTTCTTTACCACAGGAGGGATAGAAAATTACTTATTATATAAAACACATGTCATGTTTTGTTTGTAATATGCTGTTAATTTTCACTAAGGTAATTGGTGATAGGGTAATCTCATACATCTGTAAAATCTGAAAATACTTGACAATAGTTTCATTAAAAAAAAATCAAACTAACTCTACTATATGATTTAAAATTACATTTTTGAAAGTATACTATACAACTTTAAGAGAAAAATAGAGATTCCAGAAAAAAAATTAAGTAGTGGATTAAAATGATATATATAAGGTTGAAAAATTGGTAAAAGGAGATGGAAAGCATATTGATTTTCTCAGTGGAAATTAAAAGCAAATGGATATAGCACACTGTTTAACTTGTCACATAAAGTGATTTTTGCTTGCACAATTTTCTTTGTTATTTAGATATCTCCATTTAAAAACAGCTACTAAGTAGCTGGTGTTAATTAGAATATGGATGTATTACTGTTTAAATGCATTGAAGCTAAATTCTCAAATTCTCTCAAAGTTTCTCCGAGTAAGAAAAACATATCTTGTGCTTATTCCATGAGACCAATTCCAATTCTGAAATACATAATAAATTATGGTTAACTGAGAGAAACCATTGTATTCAGCAACGACAAGGAAGAAAAAGTATTATAGCTTCTAAACCAACACATACCTTACACCGAATGGGATATTTCAGCTTCTTGCCCCCAAATACATAAGCAAAAGAAGATTAGATATTAAAAGCCTAGATTTAGTCTATTATTGGTCTAGGCACATTCAGACTAAACTGAGCTTAACTTCTTATTAAAAGTTGTATCATGCAGGAATGTATGGTGTTTTGAATAGAAGGGAAAAAATTATCTTATAGGTCTATATAAAATGATCTATAAAAGTGGTCACCAACTGACCAGTAGAAGCAATAAATCAGGCTCTTTCTGGTGACCAACTATCTCTGAATGTCTAATATAGGGTAAGAGAACTCTTCCAAGTTTCTCACATGTTACAGATAACTTGAATTGGGGAAAGGTCTTTTGTTATAAGTAAGAGGAAACCAGACTCTCTCCCTCCTTTAAGTTATTTCACACGGTCATTCGTACGTAAGATCAGTCTTATTTTTCACAATATTTTGGTGATTCTCTTTCTCTACATCAAAGCAGAGTATAATATGGAAGATCGGCAGTACAAGTCTTGTAGGTGAATTGTATCAAACCATAAACCCTGTGCAGCTAACTACAACCTGAACCCAAAATTTGGAACTTTAATTAGGAAGAAAGCCCTGCAGTGAAACCATAAAAATGAAAGTAGACCTTCTGAGCCTTTGGAATGGAATAGATTATTAACATTAAGCAAAATAAAATCAATCAAGGCAACAAAAGGTTCAGGCCAGGTCCTCTCTGTCCTACTCTCAGAATATACTTGTAACAAATGCAGATCTCATCTATTACAAAAAATGGCATGTATTTACACATTTCTAACTTCTACTCAACAAGGGTATCAGATATACAGGTGAAACTCGAAAAATTAGAATATCGTGCAAATGTTCATTTATGTCAGTATGGCAACTCAAAAGGTGAAACCAATATATGAGATAGACGCATTACATGCAAAGCGAGATATGTCAAGCCTTACTTTGGTATAATTGTGATGATTATGGCGTACAGCTTATGAAAACCCCAAATTCACAATCTCAGAAAATTAGAATATTACATGACATCAGTAACACAAGGATTGGAAATAGAACAATATCGGACCTCTGCAAAGTATAAGCATGCATATGTACTCAGTACTTGGTTTGGGCCCCTTTTGCAGCAATGACTGCCGCAATGCAGCGTGGCATGGATGCTATCAGCCTGTGGCACTGCTGAGGTGTTATGGAAGACCAGGATGCTTCAATAGCAGCCTTCAGCTCCGCTGCATTGTTCGGTCTTATGTCCCTCATCTTTCTCTTGGCAATGCCCCATAGATTCTCTATGGGGTTCAGGTCAGGCGAGTTTGCTGGCCAATCAAGCACAGTAATCCCATGGTCACTGAACCAGGTTTTGGTACTTTTGGCAGTGTGGGCAGGTGCCAAGTCCTGCTGGAAAATGAAGTCAGCATCCCCATAAAGCTCGTCTGCGGAAGGAAGCATGAAGTGCTCCAAAATCTCCTGGTAGACGGCTGCGTTGACCATGGACTTAATGAAGCACAGTGGACCAACACCGGCAGATGACATGGCTCCCCAAATCAACACAGACTCTGGACACTTCACACTGGACTTCAAGCATCGTGCATTGTGTGCCTCTCCATTCTTCCTCCAGACTCTGGGTCCTTGGTTCCCAAATGAGATGCAAAAGTTGCTCTCATCAGAAAAGAGGACTTTGGACCACTGGGCAACAGACCAGTTCTTTTTTTTTTTTTTTTCTGTAGTCCAGGTAAGACGCTTCTGACGTTGTTTGTTGTTCAGGAGTGGCTTGACAAGAGGAATACGACATTTGAAGCCCATGTCCAGGATCCGTCTGTGTGTGGTGGCTCTTGATGCACTAACTCCAGCCTCAGTCCACTCCTTGTGAAAGTCCCCAACACTTTTGAATGGCCTTTTCCTGACAATCCTCTCCAGGCTGTGGTCATCCCTGCTGCTTGTGCACCTTTTTCTACCACACTTTTCCCTTCCACATAACCTTCTATTGATGTGCTTTGATACAGCACTTTGGGAACATCCACCTTCTTTTGCAATTACCTTTTGGGGCTTTCCCTCCTTATGGAGGGTGTCAAGGATGGTTTTCTGCACAACTGTCGGGTCAGCAGTCTTTCCCATGCTTGTGATTCCTACTGAACCAGCCTGAGAGACCATTTAAAGGCTCAGGAACCCTTTGCAGGTGTTATGGATTCGTTAGCTGATTAGAGTGGGACACTTTGAGCCTAGAATATTGAACCTTTTCACACTATTCTAATTTTCTGAGATTGTGAATTTGGGGTTTTCATAAGCTGTACGCCATAATCATCACAATTATACCAAAGTAAGGCTTGACATATCTCGCTTTGCATGTAATGCGTCTATCTCATATATTGGTTTCACCTTTTGAGTTGCCATACTGACATAAATGAACATTTGCACGATATTCTAATTTTTCAAGTTTCACCTGTAGAAGGACAAGTTTTCAGAATCTGCCAATCAGTCTCAGGCTCATTCATGAGGAAATGCTAAGTTAACTCTTTATTATTAGAACATAACAACCTCTTTTTTTTACTACCATTATACACAGTCATTAGAAACAACTTGTCTTCATGTGGAGCTTACAGAAATGCAATT
The DNA here is from genome assembly GCA_030867105.1 of Liasis olivaceus. NCBI lineage: Eukaryota > Metazoa > Chordata > Lepidosauria > Squamata > Pythonidae > Liasis > Liasis olivaceus. The sequence goes on along the minus strand of CM061348.1, from coordinate 25,429,458 downwards.
GAATGATCACTGTTCATTTAAGTGGAAAACAAATGTGAGAAATTGAATTTGATGCAATGTTTAGCTGTTTTGTCAATGAATATTTCCTAAGAAAGATTTTTCAAGCCCTCTTGAGCCTTAATAATATAACGTCCTCTACTAAGCAAACAAAGAGTAAGCATAAAACAAGAGAAAACAAGCAAGCATCAGTGTAAATGAGAGAAAATAATTGCATTAATTATCACAATATGAAATGGAAATAACTTATGCTCAATCACATCACAGTGGGGTTTTTTTTTAAAAGAAAACCTCACCTTTTTGATGTATACTAAAATGTTGTCTTACAGGAAATTAAAAATTAAAACATATAATCAAAAACAAAACAATTAAAAAGTACAGAGTAAATCAGTCAAGGTTCTATTTAAATATGCCAACTGAAAAATATGCTTCACATACATTTAATCACAATTGTATTGAACAGAAGAGACTATTCAATTACTGTACTTTCAAATTTCTGGTCCTTTCTTACCTCCTCAGTAAGGAGAAGGTCCCACTGAATTAAATGGCATTTATTTTTAAGTACCATATACATCTTTAGGACTGTACAGTACATTAAATAGTATTGGGTAGCTTATATAAAGACTCAGAAAGTTAATTAAGTTGCTGTTTGGCAGGCACAGAATAACATGTTCATACAGTGCAATCCCTCTGTCATTTCCCTCTTTTCAGCCTATACATAGTATGGCCAACATATTTTTTAACCAAAACTCTCCAAAATTCAACATTCTAGAAAAACATACCTCTCTACAACTAGATGATAGGGCAAAAAATTGTTACACCTAAATGATTTTTAAAAGCCTAATACCTTTTTTGTCCCCCCCCCTCCTCCGGCCAGTTATCCTCTAAGTTCAGATTTCACATTAGGCTGGCCTGCACCATAGTGTTCTTCTACATGTCATGAATCAATCAGTATTCCAGCAGAGAGAGAAAAGAGTGCTCCATTTCATGACTTCAGTGGTTAAGATTACAGACTGTCAAATGATTGTGGAATAATGAGAATTCAGAAACAGATTTTTACTGAGGTTGAAATTAGGAAGCAAAATTCACATATATACAGTACAAGGAGAAAGAATAATATTGTTTGGTATTCCTATGAATCACTCAAATTTTAAAGGAATTTGATTATCTGAATAATCATTAAAACACACTTTGTGATATACTAAAATTAACATATTAAAAGGTAGAAAAATTGTGACTCTGACTATTTTAAATAGGGCAGGAACAAATCCTGCATTAGTTGAAAAATTGGGTGCTGTGTGGCATACTAGATTTCAAGCCCAAAGAACCATGCCATAAAGATAAGCTGTTCCATGTATGCCCAAATAGTATTAGAATTGTTCCCAACCTTGGCATCTGGATGACAGATGGAAGGGGAAACAAACAAGAAGAAGGTCAAGTCATAATCATATTTATCCTAAAAATGGTCACTTCTCACACTAAAACCACAGACATCTCTAAGACAAATAGAGGAACTGCAGGCAATGGTGCCATTACAGACTGTTTCACAGAGGCAGCCAAACCAACATGATGCATGGTTGAGGCCAAAGACTGATCCTGAGTGATCAGTGGCAGCATCTTCCAAAGCCAGCGGAATATCAGATAGATAAGAAATAACTGTAGACACTTGATGGAGATGCTGTCTATAATGCTTGTTGTGACAGACTGTACTCTAGCAGAGAAGTTGTGTCAGGGACAGTGGCATCTACATTTTTATAAGATCATTGTATTCCATAATAGCAACTACCCCAGGACATGCAGAAATCCTTGGAATTGTGGCAGGTAAAAAAAAAAATCTAACAAATAAATACACCATAAAAATGAAAAGGCTAGTCATTTCCCAAAACAAATAAATGCTGATACGATTACTGAAAAGAAAATGCTAAGAAGCTGCTGCTATGACAGACAAAAAAAAAAAGAGGGAATTTACTGGAGCCCCACTTTTTATATAGCACATCCAACTCCTGCCAAAAGATCCCTAAGCTCTGAAACACTGTGAACATTGTTGAACACAATCACATACAGAACCCAAACAACCCATCACAGAGATCATGATGAAAAGAAATTCAGTCAATACTATCTTTCTATTCATTAGTTATCAGGGCTCATTTAAATACTACTCTCTACTCATTATTTATATATTTATTTATTTGTCACATTATGTCAACAATGGTATAAATATGTTTTAAAGTCATTATTCCCAACATGTAGACCAAGACAGTGCTGTCAAGTGCCTGATATAGTTCTGTTTCTAAACTTAGCCCATCTTTAGCTGGCCAGAACAGCATGCATATTCAATGTAACTTAATAAATCTACATTTCACATTATATTTGACAGAAAAATATTAAAGTATTGTATTACAGTATTAAAACAAAGAAGCAAACACACACATACATACACTCACACAAAACCACTATTTCTTTTTCCACACAATCATTTAAGAATCTTTATTACTGAAAATTTACTTGAGCACATTCCAGAAATATTTGTTTGATCTTCTTATCTAACCTGGCTTTTAACAGCTACAGTTAAGATGCACTCTGTAGTAAGAGATGTGCTGAAATTTTGATATTTATTTATTTATTTTACCATTTATCTAGTTTAATTTTATTTTGCATTCCTGAAACACAATGAGTAATTTACCTTCCAGAATAAAACAAAAACATTTAATCGTTATAGAAAATATGTCATTTCATTATGCCAAGGATTTCATTTTTGCTGTCAAATAAAAACTATATGAAATTATCTTCTGTTGTTTTAAATGATACTGAAAACATAAAAACAATATATTTATATACTACTGGTATTTATCTGTTAAATCAGGAATGTTACAGTTCTCTTGGCTGAAAGATCACTCTAAGGCTTATACTAAATGTTGAGGGCTGCACTCTAAAAGTGGACAGGGCTGAGAGGTCTCCAGAGGTTCTAAGGGGTAAAATAAGAGAATTATGCATCTGCAAGGCTTAAGGCATACATTTTGCCTTCTAAAATCTCTTATCCCCAGTGCAAAAAGTGGCCCATATTTTTCATTTCACTTTCTGAGGACACAAAAAGGATGATGGTGACCTGTACTCGGTGCCAATAATTGTTTCTGGCTCTCCTGTGTTAAGCACATATGAATGATTGATACTGTCATTTTCAACACTGTACTGTAGGGAATAGGTGTTTGCAAGGTGGGATATAAGGAGAGACAGGTGACAAAATTTGTATGACACCCCTTACTACTTGCATGTGATGTAATGGCACAAGTTGAGCATGAAATTGAGCAAACTCAGGGAGGCAGTGAAAGATAGGAAGGCCTGGCGCAATATGGTTCATGGGGTCACGAAGAGTCAGACACGACTTAACGACTGAACAACAACAATGGCACAAGTATGAAAGGGCAAAGCTTACACTGTGACATGCATATATTTCATCATTTTTGGATCGCTGTGGTTAGGAACGGACACCTACAGTTGCAAGAAAAAGTATGTGAACCTTTTGGAATTTCATGGTGTTCTGCATTAATTTGTCATAAAATGTGATCTGACCGTCATCTAAGTCAAGAGTATTGACAAATATAATGTGCCTAAAATAATAACACAAAAACAATTCTGATCCTTCATGTCTTTATTGAGAACAACCATAAAAACCTCATAGTGCTAGTAGAAAAAGTATGTGAACCCTTGAGTTGACCTCAAAAAAGCTAATTGGAGTCAGGTGTTAGCATACCTGGAGTCTTGTTAAGCCTTGGAGGTGTGGACTAGAGCTATGTTGACTGATAAAAACCACTCAAACTTTTTGAGTTTGCTCCGCACAAGAAGAATACGCTTATGTGAGCCATGCCTCGCCAAAAAAAGCTTTCAGAGGATCTACGATCAAGAAGTGTTGATTTACATAAAGCTGGAAAGGGTTACAAAGTGATTTCAAAGACCTTAGAAATTCACCAGTCTACAGTTAGGCAAACAATCTACAAATGGAGACACTTTGGGACTGTGGCTACTCTACCAAGAAGTGGGCACCCAGTCAAAATGACCCCAAGAGCACAACGAAGACTCATCAATGAGGTAAAGAAACAACCCCGAGTGACAGCCAAAGATTTGAAGGCATCATTGGACCTGGCTAACATCTGTGTTCATAAGTACAGTACGTAAAACACTGAACAAGCAGGGTGTCTATGGCAGGACACCACGAAGAAAGCCGCTGCTTACTACAAAGAACATCGCTGCATGCCTGAAGTTTGCGAAAGAGCACACTGACACTCCACAGCGGTATTGGCAAAATGTTTTGTGGACCGATGAAACAAAGATTGAACTATTTGGAAAGAACACGCAGCACTACATCTGGCATAAAAAGGGCACTGCATATCATCATGAAAACATAATCCCAACCATAAAGTATGGTGGAGGAAACATCATGATTTGGGTCTGCTTTGCTGCATTAGGGCCTGGCCAGCTTGCAGTCATTGAGGGAAAGACAAATTCCCAAATGTATCAAAAAATTCTTCAGGATAATGTGAGAATGTCTGTACATCAGCTGAAACTCTGTAGAAGTTGGGTGATGCAACAGGACAATGACCCAAAACACCAGAGCAAGTCCACAACAGAATGGCTTCAGAAAACAAAATCCGCCTTTTGGAGTGGCCAAGTCAGACCCCAGACCTCAACCCAATAAAGATGCTATGGAATGACTTGAAGAGAGCCATACACATGAGACGTCCAAAGAATATGACAGAGCTAAAGTAGTTCTGCCAGGAAGAATGGGCTAAAATCCCTCCTGAATGATGTGCAGGTCTGATCCACAGCTACAGGAAGCGCCTGGTTGAGGTTATTGCTGCCAAGGGGGTGTCAACCAGTTATTGGTTCCAAGGGTTCACTTACTTTTTCCACTAGCATTTTAAATGTTGAATGAGTGTGTTCAATAAAGACATGAAGGATCAGAATTGTTTTTGTGTTATTATTTTAGGCACATTATATTTGTCAATACTCTTGACCTAGATGACGGTCAGATCACATTTTATGACAAATTAATGCAGAACACCATGAAATTCCAAAAGGTTCACATACTTTTTCTTGCAACTGTATGTTGCAGGTACAGAAGCCAAAAAATAACAAAAAGTCATTCAAACAGAAAGATGAAAACAAATAAACCTTGACAAATACTTTCATGTTTAAGAACAATAAAAGTCAAACCTGGCAGCCTAGAACCATATGGCAGCTTTAGCTATAAAGGCATACACAGAGACCTATAAAAGCAGTAACCCATTCCTGTTAGTGGAACAGAGATGTCCATTTTTCTCCCATTTGTCTAGCCTTGGCACTAAATAGGCAGTTGAGTCATTATAAAGACCTTCAATTACCTTAAAATACTATTTATGCACTGTACTTGAATAATACAGTGGTTGCTCTCATCTAATAAACTCCCTTCTTAGAGAAACACTATGGAATCAATAAAATCATGTGTTCAATAAAAATGCAAGAGTGGTCAAATTTAACCTGGTAAGTAGATGTACATCTAATATTAGGTTTTCAATTTAACTGACCTTAATGTAAGACACAAACATATAGTTTCTGCTCAACTCTTAGGAATTTATTATAAATATAAAACAAAAACAGGAAAAACAAGTTTGGTGGATAGTCTTGTGAGTCACACTTTCTAAAGATATTTTTCTACATGCATACATACCTACTGTACTCATCACATTCAACGTATTATATAAAGTACAGAAAAGGAGTAAGAAATAGTAAGACAAAAAATTAAGACATGAGTTAAGAAAAAGAAAATATAGCTAAAGTTACTTCATTCATTGTATCCCTTCACAGCTTTCTATCCTTTCAACTTCCAACACATTCCAACAGTGCTGCATTTTCTCTGCCTCTTTTCATATTAAAATTCCTTGCTGCCTTAACTATATTCTTTGCAATCTTTTTTTTTTGGGGGGGGGGGGGTTGGTATACATATTATGCAGTATCTTTCCCTAACTTTTCCAGCATTCCATTATACAGTAAGCATTGTTTTCCTATCCAGAGCCTTGTTCACTTCATCATTCCACCCGATTTTTCATACATTCCACTAGCATTAATTCCATACATTTTTTCACTCTTTTCCTAATAGCTTCCACATCCTTATGTCCACTTTCCATCCTTTCTGTTGAGAAATGAATCTAATAGAAGAGAATATATGTAGCTCAGGGTTGAATTATGGAGTCCTTGGTGCTCTCTGAGCTTGGTTGTTTGCTTGCAGACATTTCATTACCCAACTGGGTAATGCCATCAGTTCTAGTGAATGTGGGGTTTTCTCCCTGTTTATATACAGTAGCTTGCTTTGCCTGTTTTGGTGGGGGTGTGTTTTTCTCCTTAGTAGTTCCTTGATTAGGGTATTGTTTTCTGCTTGTTTGTCTGAAGCTAATCCCGGCTTATCTGGGTGTTGGCTGCTGGAGAGAATGTGTCATGATCTTTTTGTTTCCTTCTTAGCTTTTTGTTGTCTCTTTTGAATGGTGTGTAAATATGATTTATTTCTGTGTCTATTGATGGCTGATTTGTCTGAATGCCAAGCTTCTAGGAATTCCCTAGCGTTTTTGGATTTGGCTTGGTCTAGGATGCTCACAGTTTCCCAGTTGAAATTATGGTTGAGTCTGTCCATGTGTTGTGAGATTAAGATGCTTTCATCATGTCTTCTGACTGCTAGTTGATGTTCATGGATGCGCTCTGTAGTCTTCTGCCTGTCTGTCCTACATAGTGGTTGTTACAGTCCTTATGCTGAATGTTGTAGATGACTGCAGAGAAATGAATCTATCTTGGGGCTCCATTCTTTCTTTTTTCCCATAGTGGAAACCTTTACAGGTCCACCTTTCTTAGAGCCTTTTCTATGGTCTTTTTTTACCCTTCCTAGTGTCTTCTGCTTATTTTCATTCCATTTTACTTATTTTTTTTCCTCCACATCTATTTTTGCCCCCCAAAAATAGATTTCTGATACTACCAAATAATAGCCTGTCCCTTATTTAAAACCATTCTTTCTGTTAGCATTCTTCACTAATTCTCCTAATCCTTCCTCATGAACAGTCCAACCAATCTTGTTTTTCAATTTATTCCTTTGCCCTGTGTATGCATGTCTAGACTTATGCTTAAACCACATGGTCAAAACAGACCTTTTTCTAAGCAGATACTCAACAAGTACCATTTTCATTCAAACTTGGGTTTCTGAATGGTCCTATCATGTTGTTGTACTCTCTTGTCTCATTCCTACCCATCCATATGATCTAACAAGGTGACTTTTTCCCCCAGATTGCATTCATTCAGAATGTTGTAAACCTCCCCTTGCTTCCCCAAATTCCTGGTCTTTTCATTATCATAATTCAGTGGCTGGTAGCATGCAGCTATCAGCAGCTTAAGAATTCCTACTCTCATACATACAACAATCTAGATGCCACTAATTCCTGCTTTTTCACATACATTTTAGCATTTTTCATTTCATTCATTAAATTACACCTTCATTTTCATGCCTGCATTTATCAGTTCCACTCCAACAGATGAGTCCAGCTTCATTCAAATCAATCACATCCTTCTCCTTTCTCTTACTTTTCACAAGTACACATGTTTTTTTTCTTTCTTTAATTCATTTTGTTCATTAACTCATGTTCTTTATTGTATGTTCTTTTCACATTTCAACTCATAATCTCCCATATGCCCTGATGGTTAACATATGGGCTCACAGATATTGAACTGCATCCACCCATCATGGCTCTGATCAACCAATGCATGCATCTATTAGTATATATTATTAAACTGGTTTTAGCTATATTTCATTTTCCCCCTATTATTCCTTTAATTTCTTTTTCTTATAACTCATTCCTTTTCTGTGCTCAGCATAACACTGCTTCCCCTGAAAGGGAACAGCGTGCTAAGTATCTATGTTGCACTTAATCATTTGACTGAATGACTGAAAGGCAAGGTATAAGATTTCAGACTAAATATATCTGGTTCAGATTTTATTGTGCACAGTTTACTAATCACGGGTATATTGAACACATGAGATATGCAAGCTTCTGTAGTAGTTTAATTTTGGGAAGAGAAAGCACAGCTATGAATCCTTTTAAGATTTGTCCAACTAATCATTTCTGGGAAGAGAGAGCAACAGTTTCCATTTTAACCCAGTAACTCAGACTCTGGTCCTGTAATAGTAACAGAATAAACTACTCAAAAAGCATTTTTTAAAGGAGAAAGGATTTTAGATAAACAAAAAGTATGCCATCCAGCAAAAGATACTACTGACACCTTAACTGATTTGTAGATTGTAAGTACGAGGAGAATTGCATGTAACCAGCAACATTACATTTCACCACAAAAAACATGTTTGCTATGGAGATGCATGTTGGAGATGCATGTTAAAGATGATCTAAAAGCAACCTGAATATGTCCTGCATTGCTTGGGATAGAAGATAATTCCATCCAGATTATGCCTCTGCTGCACAGAAAATAGCATTATAATATCACCAAAATTAGATTCTCTCGAATGCTGAGATGTAAAACCTACATCCTGAAAGCGCTGGGTCTAGAACCATTCCAAAAGATGCCACTAGCTTGTAATTTTTAATGTAACAGAACCATCGCTTACTTTTTTTCACATGACAGAATGGCCACCTCATATTTCAGAGCCTCTCCCCATCTAGCTCCTTCTCTCTAGAATTGACCACCCCATCCCCCCACTTGAACTACATTTGGAATCTGATTTCACGAAGTTAAAAAAGGTCCTTTTCTTTTTTCAGAAAGAAGCTGGAAGAATCAGTCTTTATAGCTGCAGCACTCAATAACAGTTTAAATTATCATAGAACTGGGAATACACTATATTCATTGAATTGACCTACATGTGTGTGTTTATAATTTGTTGTATTTTTATTGCTATTTGCTGATACAGGTAGTCTTCAGCTTATGACAGCAATTGGGACTGGAATTGCTGTCATTAAGTGACATGGTTGTAAAGTGCAACGTCAGATGACTGTGTTGCTTAGCAATGGTAATTCCAGCAGTCCAGGTTGCTGTCATTAAACGAGGACTGAGTGGGTCATTAAGGACCTCACATGACCGCAACTTCCGACTTTCTGCTAGCTTCCCCATTGACTTCGCTTGTGGGAAGCCAGCAGGGAACATCACGATCACATGACCACGGCTCACTGCAATGTCATAATGACGAACTGGACACTTGGCATGACCGCAGGGTACTGTGGAAAAGCAGGCTACTTAGCAAAATTGCAGGCACATATGCTGCCTTCTTTCTCTCCCATTTGAGCCTTCTCCCCAGTGTCAGCATGGCAGAGTTGTCAAAAAAGCTGCAATCTTGACACAGATGTAGGGGGAGACAGGAGGAGAACAGAGGAGACACTTATTTTTGAGCTCTGCAGCCACCAGCAAACAGAGTACAATACAGCAGCCAAATGAAAGTGTTTTTCCTTCAGAAGTGGACGGTCCAAAAGAGAGGAAAAAAATTATAGAGGCCAGCAAGACAAAGCACAACGTAAAAAAGGTGCAAGAGCTCTACGTGCTGGCCATTAACAGAAAAATGAGAAGAAATCTCAGAGAAAGGGGACTTAAGACAGAACAGGCTTAAGAAAGAACACTGGTGCATACTAGTAATAGTATAGAGCCTAGTATGTAAGTAATTGTAATAGAATAATAGGTAATAGTAATATAGTATATTGAACAGTAATAGTATAGAATTGTATAAACACTGTAATAGTAATAGTAATTGAAGATTAATAGTATAGAGTAATAGTAATTGTCATAGTAATAGTATAGAGATAGCAATAAAACAGAATATAGGAAGTACTCACATATCAATTTTATATGTTTGTTTTCACAAAATAAAGTATTTCCCCAATCCTTATAGGGAGATATAAAGAAACCACCTGTCCAGTGCTTTTGTGTCTCTCTTGGGTCTGAGTCAATCCAACTGGGCATGGTTTTATAAAAAGACCCATGATAGGGACACTGTGACGTGACTGTGGGGATGCTGTGACAGCCTGAACTACGAGGACCCATCATAAGTACCATTCATTCAGTGCCATCATAACTTTGAACAGTCACTGAACGAATGGTCATAACCCAAGAATTATCTGTACTGCATTTAGATGTAAGCATGAACTAAAAAAACCCCCACCTAAAAGTAGCAAATTTTTACTACTGGTCTATATTCTTACTTGAATTTCAGAGACTTTAAAAAAAAACTTTATTAATCTTATTTTGAGGCTTATGGTATAATTTTAATTTCTTTCTCATTTCAAGATGATGGGAAATCATGCCATTAATCAGCTAATTTTTAAAAGACTCCAGGAACTACAAGAAATAGTTTGGGAGTTGCACATGGCCCTATATGGCCTCAAATTATGTATACATTCCTGCTTTATTAATTTAAAATGTATGCAACAGTAGACTCTAGTTTTTGAGTAATAAGATAAAACAGCAGTTTATTCCTGTCATAATTGAATGACACATTCCTGCTTAAAGTCCTAACTCTCCCTTTTCCTTTGAGTGATGTATGCAACTCCCTATTCTTTAAAAAAAGAAAAAGAAAGGGGAGGGTAGAATTCTCCCCTACAGAAAAACATTTTTCTTACGCAACAGACTTCAACATCCCCACCACTCTTCATTTATTTAGTAGCGATCAGTGGTGTGTCATTGGCCAAAAGATATAATCAGCTATATATGAAATCTAGTTTCTCTCAATAGTAGCATCTTTTTTTCCTAACAACTCATGTATGTGTGTGTGTGTCTATATATAGGTTAGTGGGTCACAGTACCTTAAAGTCTGGTAAAATTCAGGTTGATATATCAATTGATCATCATCTGCCTGGATTGTGGAAGTTTCCTTTTACGGCTGATTAAATCTGCAATGGAATACATAATAAAATCACTATTATAGTAATAAGATTTTGCTGTTTTATTTAGCAAAAGAATGCAAGTCACCCAATACTAATAAATCTCCAGCTTATTAGAACACAATTGCTTAAAGCTTAACTATCACCAAAGCTTTTGTATTTGCAAAATCAATTAAAATTACATGAAAAGTATATTTTAATAGTATTTAGGAAGAACTGAATAAAGAGACTCCAGGATCTTTTTAAAGACAAAAAATAATATTTTTGACCCCCTGCAATTAAAAGGAAAAAAAAATCCTGCCCATAGTTCTAGCAATTAAGTATTATTATTTTCTTGGAATCTATAACAGAATGTCAGCAAACTCCCAGAGCAGCCCAACAGAGCAGCATCTGCAGGGGGTAGGCAATAGGAGGTCAGAGTGATGAAAGCAGCATCACAATGCAAGCCCTGTCCCTTGTCACATGCACTGTGATGTCATGTGCATGTCCAAAAGGGGCGGAGCTTATGCGATAATGCTACAACGTTGCTTTCAATATTCAAAGCAGACAGATCTTGAAAAACCCACTGGCTCAACATACAAGCAATATGAAACATTTTAATTTATAGTAATAGTTTGATATCAGCTGTTAACAATTTCAGTGTTTTGGAAATGGGCATCCTGTAGAGTAAACTCAAAAACATACATTCAAAGCAATCACTCAACTATTTGATTTCTCCATCTGATTTTTTTCTCTTTATAATTACAAAAACAGATATCCAGGCTTCTTACTTCTGCTGTAACAGTCAATGACAAGTTTATTTATTTAGGAAACCTATATGGCTATTCAGCTAAGCAAATAACTCTGGACAGCTCACAATAAAAAACAAAAATAACATAAATACAGATTCAAAAAATACAATAAATACAAAATACAAAAATACAAAAGCTGAGGCACCTCATACATAATTGTCAGTCACAAATTCACCTAAGCCAGGCTCCACTAACAACCTGGCCCTAAAGCCTATGGAAAAAAAAAAACATTTTCTTACAGACAAGTTACTGTCAGTAGCAGGTTCATCTCCATCTACAGTAATTTTCTTTTAACTTCCAGTTAATATTAAAACATAGAGAGAAATGTTAATGCTATCATCCGAATCCCCAGATAGGAATTCTTCAACTACCTGATATAAATATCCAAACTGCAAAAAATGTACAGTGTAATATTATGCAGTTACCTCATTAGAAGTTTTCCTTAATTTACTAAATTTCCAAAAAGTAATTGAATGCTTTTATAATTTAATATTCAGTGATATTACTTGTATTTTAATAAATCTGTTTAAGTTCCATAACAAATTGTGTACACAGAAATTGAAGTTATAATTTGGATTTATCAACTAAATTTAGTTTAATTAGATAAACTGTCAAGCTCATTTTTTTCAGTTCAGCAATTATTAGAGCTAATAGTGTGAAAAGGTTTAATAAAAGACATGAGAAAACCAGCTATTAAAAATAAAGGTGTACACTATTATAGGTTACTATTACACATCTCAAGAAAAGAGTGTCAAAAGCATAAGTTGAATAAAATGTAAAACACATCTGCACACAACCAACAGGAGGAGCTAATGTTTACAAAGCACATGGATTTGCAAATCTGCAAAGTCTATTGTTAAAACAAAACACAGAAGATGGGATTTTTCATTTATTTATAAACAGAATATTTCATAACAGTTCTCTAATACTTCACTACTATAAAGCACTGTATATTTATCTGTGCAATTTTAATTTACTAACCCTCCCCCCCAAAAAAACAAAAGGAAAATATAATTTCAGTGTTAGTAATTTAGGTGCCACAACACTAACCTTAAAAAGAGAGACTCATTCATTTACAGGTACAGTATCACATCGCTGTTCTCAATGTAAACAAAAGACGGTGGCATGCACCCCAAGCTAAGGATGTCAGCATTTTTCAAACACCTTTCTGGCTGTTGCATTTTATAGTGATGCAATTTGACCTACATTTCCAGTGGCCAAAGAGAGAGGGAGATATAGAAAAGGAGATAGAAAAGGCGGTAATGGTGGCAGGAAGGTGAGTGTGAGAGACACGCACACACAGAGAGAGACAGACAGACAGACAAGATGGGGGGGCGCGAGACAGATTCTTTATCCACCAATCCACTAACTGGGGTTTTAATTGATGCTACAAAGAGTACAGAGTGGGAGCAGAATTTTTCTAAAAAAAGTTTCAATCATAAAAATATTCTATTTAGATAACGTCACAAATATAAAACTACAGATAGTAGAAGGCACAAAATAAGGCCAGGATTTTTTATTTGGTGACAAAAGTTAATGCCATCACTAAACAAAGTAGACGAATCCTAGAATAAATGTTGAAATGTAGGATTCTTATTAACTTTTCACACATATAATCATTAATACAGTGCATAATTCAAACCTTATTTATTTACTGGAAATTTTTGGTTGCATAGAAGCATGCATACATATCTATATGCCATACTCTTTATAGTGACTTTTCTCACAGTACCTTCCCAAAGGAAGCACTGTGGTAAATTGAGACCAAAAATATTGTAGCTCAAGAGAGCTATTGGTTTCTTTGCAGGACAATTACCAGTCTTCATGGAAAAGGACTGTATCATATAGGATCTCAGCCTATTGACTATGGGATATGACCAGGCAAACCCTATAAGTAAGCAAAGGATAATGGAAACAGAGCAACAGTCAGATGTGAGCAGTGCTCCTAACTTCTTCAGTTCAGAAAGACTTTGGTCTCCTTATTATCTCCTCCCTTCCCTATCTGCAACAATTGGAAATCCCAAGCTTGTACTTTGGCTCAATGCCATGTCCTCCCCTTTGCTGTTCTTGAAGACAGATATAAGAAACACCCTTCGGCAGAGAGACAGTGCCCATGTGCCACCAGGCAGGCTGAAACTATAACACGTCTTCTTCTACTGCCCATTTTACAGAGATGCTCATAATGATCACGTTACTCCATTCCTGCATGAGTATCCTGGCCGCGCAAGCCATTTCTACACTTCTTGGCTACTTTCAGATGAGAACCCTGCTATTAAGTACAGTACTTCAAAATTCTGTGCAGCAGCGTATAGAACACAGTGGACTCTGATAGACTCTATGTCTGGCTCAGGTAGACCACTATTTACATCCACATAGCCCACAGTTAATTCTGTGCCAACTTCAGGATGTTTATCAAGTCCTAGGCTTCACAGCCCTACGTATTTATTCAGGCCTGGATGGCATTATATATACACGTATGCATGTATGACCATCCTACTGGTGTTAGACAGGTGTGTCTGTGCCCAGGCTCATAAACATTTTAAGCAGTATAATCTGAAACAGATGTTTTTGTCCCCCAAACCTTTTAGCTCTAAATTTTAACCTCTAAATGTTAATCTCTATTTTCTAATCAGATAGCTCTTAGTGTTTATTACTTATCCCCTCCTCTAGATTTAGAATTAATTTCAGCCATTTTATGGCTCAGGATTTTGTGTGTTGTTTTTAGCAGTTTTATACTTTTCTATTCAGTGTAGTTTTACATTGTTCATTTGTAGTGCTCATGTTTCTAGTAAACTCTGTACTGGTCTCCCCTTACTGCAGTTTTGGTGTAGTCTTATTTTTGTATGTACAGTATACTGGTCTTAGACCGCAACAATAAAAGATATAAGATCTATTGTAACTCTTTTTATGTAGCATGGGAATCATATATGTAATTACATACTCGGAATTTTAACACAAGTAAAAGAAAAAACATTGTCACATACTGAACTATTAACTTCTTATAACATTTGATACATAAACCATCTATCCTATAATAGCCAAGAAATAATTGTATTTGCTAAGATGGAATTCTTGATTGCAAAGGAATTCCTGTACTTTCACAGAAGATGCAGATTACAAAATTACTTCAGCAGAGGGTGAAACACCATACGTATAAAGGGATTTATGGAACCATTTTAGGCATGAAGATATGCCTTCCCAAAATATATGCTTTCCCAAAAAGAATATTTTAGTAGTATTACAAGTCTTGAAGAGATGTACAATTGTTAAAACTTTTAAAAATCACAAATTAAATCAAAACAAAATAATTTGACACAATTTAAAAAGTGAAAGAAAAAAAGGAAAACAAAACATACACTATAACCATTTAGGGAAGATCTGGGTGAAGATTTAGATCTTTAGCAGGCATGTAAAATGTGTGAATGTAGGCACTTCATGAATTTCAGGTAAGCATTCCACTGTAAATGTGCCACCACCAAGAAGGCCCTCCTGTAGGTAAGCATAAGAATCTGTGGTTTCTTGAACATGTCAGAGAATCTCCCCAGATATTAACCCAGACTCTAATGACAAAAATGATCTGTTAGATATCCTGGCCTTGTGTTTCTTAGAGTTTTATGTCAAGAACAAAACCTTGAACTTGGCTCAGTAGCTAGTCGGAAGTTAGTGCAGCTACTCCAGCCACAGTGTAACAAATGCATGGGCTGGTGCTCCATTCAACACCTTAAGTCACTTATTTTGAAGTTCTCTGCATTACTCTTCCAGCCTCCTTTCCAGCTTTTAGACTACCTTCTATTGCCTACTGATTATGCTCAGAGCAGCCACTTACAGGTTTTTTAGGGCTAAAATCATAGGAGGTTTTTAGGGCATTTTTAATATATGTTTTTAATTATTTATAGATTTTATCCATGTTTGGAGGGACTTGTGTTTTTTCTTCCTTTTTATTATTGTGAGCCGCCCAGAGTCACCCGTTGGGGGAGATGGGCGGCATACAAGTCTGAAAATAAATAAATAAAATAAATATGAATTCAGTATTAGAAGAAATTATTACAATTAGAATGTACTTCTAGATTCCTTCTCCTGTTTGACCAGTAATACTGAAATTCTCACATCTGTTGAAGCCAGAGTTGGCTCTCAGCCTATCCTGTGTAATATGGAATCTATCCCCTTGGTAACATCTACCACAACCATCTATGTAAATAGATAAGATGCCATTGAGTCAATTGTGACTCCTGGTGACTACATGGACACAACCATATATTTTTCTTGGCAGACCTTCAGAAGTGGTTTGCTACTGTGTTCCTCTGGGATGTTTATTAACTTTCTAGTCTAGCCTACACCCCAAGGACTTCCTGATATTTTCCTACCCAAAACTAATCAAGCCTGACTCTGCTTAGCTACCAAGTCTAGGCAATACCTGCTTTACATCTTATTAAAAATTAATTTAATTTAATTTATTCAATTTATATGGCTGCCCACTTGTCATGGCAAGTAACTCTGGGCAGCTAACATCAAAATACATAAACAAAGGCCATTATGGCACTGGGAAAACTAATGGCTCACACAACATCCTGGCCCAGCACCAGAGGGAAGAACTAAGTTTTCAGAGCCTTTCTAAAGGGCATCGGGGTCACAGCCATCTAAATGTTGAGAGGGGTGATGCTGTTCCACAGGGCACAGCAATACAGAAGGCACACTTCCTGGGTCTCATAAGTCAGAAAGAGTCTGGCAGCACTTTTTGAGATTAAGAATTTTACTTAAGGCATAAGCTTTCATGAGCTGAAGCTTACTTTGTCAGATGCATGGAGTGGCTAGACTGATGTGGAATTTAGATACATTGTGATGAAGGGGAAGGGGAGGGAAAGACAGAGTAGTTATGCAGACAAGGTTCCTTAAGAGGCAGATTACAAACACCTATCAATTAATAAGTAATTAGCATTGTGCTTGTTAAATCTTTCTTAGATAGTCTGAAACCTCGTGATGTAAGCTCAGCTTCTCCAGATCAATTGTGCTTGCAAAGTTTTTGTTCCAAAATCAGTACTTTTGAGATTTGTGATGGGCTGTCCTGGGAGGGTAAAATGGCCTAGTAATACTTTGTTCTGAGTCCTAATCTCAAATTTGTGTCATTGGGGTAAACTGTGGGGTTCCTGTGTACCATGCTCTTTATCAATTGTGTAGTTTTACAATAACATCAAGGAAGTGGACTTGTTCTACAGTTATGTCCAGGCTTAGGTTTTTGGTGTGACAGAAGTTTATTGGTTGTTCGTTCATTCGTCTGTCCATCCATCCATCCATCCATCCATCCATCCATCCATCCATCAAATTTGTATCCCACCACAGTTACAGTACCCCCCATGGCTCAAAAAGAAAATAAAATTAAATATAGAAACACAAAAATAGGACAAATAAAGCTCAAACTCATTCCTGGCATCAGGCCCCAAAAGCTCTGTCTTCAGCTTTTTTCCAGAAAGTGGACAACGTTGGGTGAATCTCCAATGAGAGGTTATTCCTGAGGGCCAGCCACATCACTGAAAAACAATGCTTCTGGGAAATGGGGGACAACCAGCTGCTTCTCGTGGCATGATCAGTCAGGCCAACTCAAGTGGGGAGATACAGTCCTGCAGGTAACCAGATCCCAAGTCATAAATGACTTTATAGGTTAAAAGCAAATTTAAATTGCACCTAGAAGCTAATAGGAAACTAATGCAGGGCCTGCAGAACAGGTGCACTATGTGTCCACATATGTGTTCACATCTGTGGGTATCTGGGCCACTGCATTTTGCACCAACTGAAGCTTCTGAGTGGTCTTTAAAGGCAACCCCATGCAGTGTGTTGCAGTAATCTAATTGGGTGGGTGGGAGATGAAGGTGTTAAGCCATGGTAGCCATATCCTCTCATCCCAAACAAGGCCACAATTGGCTCACCAGCTGGAGCTGGGCAAAGGCTCTCCTGGTCACAGCCTCCACCTGCTGATCCAGCAAGAACTGTGAGTCTAGAAGAACCTCCAAGTTGTGGACCTGCTCTTTCAGGGGCAGTGCAACTCCATCCAGAGACAAAATAGGGGGCACAGAGGAGTACTGGTGTCTAAACAGTAGCTCTGTCTTGTAAGGCTTAAACTTGTTTTCTTCCATCCACACCCACACAGCTCCAGACACCAGGGCAGGCCTTTCAACAGCATCTCCGGCCTGGCCTGGGATCATGATATACAACTGGATATCACTGGTATATTGACGAAACTGGATTCCAAATACTGGATGATCTTCCCAGTGGCTTCATACAGATATTCAAACAGAACCAACCCCTGTGGCACCCAACAAGGAAACATGGTGCCAATCTCCCCCCCCCCCCCAACTACCACCTACTGGAACAGACAGGACCACTGCAAAACCACAGGACCACTGCAAAACAAAACTCTAATCACCAATCCCTGCAGCTGGTCTAGAAGAATATCATGGTCAATATCATCAAAGGCCACTGAAAGGTCCAAATGAAACAAGACAGGTACATTACCTCCATCAGGTCCTGACACAGACCATCAACCAGAGTGACCAATGCCATCTCTGTTCCGTGTCTAGGCCTGAACCCTGACTGATATGGGTCCAAACAATCTGCTTCTTCAGGGGTGCTCTGTAGTTAATCCCAAACCACTGCCTTAACCACCTTTGCCACAAAAGGAAAGTTGGAGACCAGGTAGTAGATATCTAAGAGACGACCTCTTAAGGAGGAGATGAACCAATGCATCCTCAAAGGCTGCCAGCACTGATCTTTCCTGCAAAGAGGTATTCATAATCTCCTGGATCTAGGGAACTATCCCCACCAGCTGCTCAAAAAGGGGCAAAGCTCCAGCCTGCAGGTGGTTAAGGACATTCTAGAAAATATCCTATGCACTTCCTTGGGGGTAACAGGCTTAGGTTATTGAGATCTTGATGGAATTTGATGATTCCATCAAAGAACTGGATTCTTTTCTGTGGATCCAGAAAATGTAATCTATTATTCTTTAGTAAAGAAGGGGCAACAGAAGATAAGGGCTAAGAAAGCATTGTTCTAAGTCAGCCATGAAAATGTTGAATAGTGTAGAGCTGTGTGTGTACCCAGAACTGTGCCATTAATTTGCAGACGTATGCTGTTGCCAAAGGTAAAGTAGTTATGAGTGAATATAGGGTCACAAAGTCTGGTGGCAAGGTGTACTGTGACAATTTTACTGATGGCTTGAAATCTATGTTAGTGTACAGGGGGGATGTTGGTGCAGAGTGCCTCAACATCCATGGTAGCTAAAATGGTGTTGTCAGGGAGGTTACTAATGGATTTCAGCTTTCTTAGGAAGCTTGTGGTGTCTCTTATATGACTAGGAATGTTGGTGGCATAAGGTCTGAAGTACAGTGCCCATGAAACCTGATATTCCAGCTGTGATAGTTCCAACATTTGAAACAATAAGATGACCCAGACTGCCTGGTTTGTGTATTTTAGAAGAAGGTAAAAGATGCCTGATTGGGTTCCTGGACTATTGCCATGTAGATACAGTCTAGGAAATTAGGTCATTAGATTGCATAGTTCTTTCTGATATGTTGCTTTGGGATCTGAGGATAGAAGTTGGGAGAATATAGTGCTGGAGAGCTTCTGTTTGGCTCCCTCGACATCTTGGCCTACATTTGTTGTGCACTGCCCCAGGATGTGTTGGGTTGATAATGGCTTCACATTTACATCCTGGTTCTTGTCTTGAAAGTATTCCTTGAATCACAACCGGCAAAAAAATGTTTCAGCGTCCCCATAGACTTGCATGTTCTGTGTGGGTCTGACGGGGCAAAAGGATAAGCTTCATGAAGGAACCAACTATTCTGCTTGGCTGAGTGTGTAACTAGATAGATGGGGGTTATGTGAAGCCTTCCCACTGTGGTAACTGGATGCTTGTAAGAGCTTGGATAATTTGCTTTTTCTTCGAGGAGGAGTGCACTATGGACTAGCTGTGGCTTCCAAGGAGTCTTCCAGGGCAGAACCATGTAGAGCAAATTGCAGTAATCCAGACAAGAGGTGACTAAGCCATGAGTGACCAGGAGCACTGCCTCCAAATCCAAAAATAGATGGGATTGTCATACAGGATGGATCTCTGCAAAGGTTCACCTAGCTACAAGCTGGTACCTGCTCCTTGAGCAGGAGTCAAGAGTCTAGAAGAACTCCCAAAATTGCACATCAGTTCTGTCTGGTGAAATGAGACCCTATCCAGGCCTAGAGATGTAAGGCCTCTGGAACTTTCTGGCTCCAGAATCCATGGCCATTTGGTCTTGCTGAGTTTGTATCTCCCCATCCTACAGCCTCAAGACACCAAGACTGAACCTTGATGGTATCACTTGGACAGCCTAGGATTAAGATGCATAGCTTGGTCAACATAGCATAGATCAACATACTGACAATACCTAACCCTATGTCACTGGATAACCTCATCCAGCAGCTTCATGTAGATATTAAAAAGAAGATGGGAGAGCACTAAACCCTGAGGTGCTCCACAAAATAAGAGTCTAG
This sequence comes from Liasis olivaceus, assembly GCA_030867105.1. Classification (NCBI taxonomy): domain Eukaryota; kingdom Metazoa; phylum Chordata; class Lepidosauria; order Squamata; family Pythonidae; genus Liasis; species Liasis olivaceus. The sequence goes on along the minus strand of CM061348.1, from coordinate 25,409,267 downwards.
GGCTAGATCTCTCCCCACCCCACCCACCCTCCAACTCCAACTAAAATCAGAAAGGAAGGAAGGGAGAGAGAACTATCACAATAATATGCACCTCACTCTCAGCTCCATAAGTCAATTCAGAAAGATAACATATCTATGGCACTGAAAGCCACTGAGAGATCAAGACAGGCCAGAATCGATGCTCTACCTGCATCCTGGTCCTGCCGTAAGTCATCCACAAGCATGATCAGTACCATTTCAGTAGGATATCCAGGCCTGAAACCAAAAGAAAAGAGTCCATAAAAAATGTTCTAACTGGAGGCTCAGAGCAGCTCATAACTTTTGTTTCTATTCATCTTGCTTACAGTTGTCTGTTGAAACACATACCATATTCTTGAAAAAGACTGAGTCAAAATAAGAGCTGAGTAGCTCTATCTTTTCTTGTTAGCATCTTGCCATCTTCATTAAACAGCTGGTATGCTGATTGTTTTTTCTTCCTCTTATTTTGAATATACTTGAAGACCTTTCATCAAGCTCAGCTCATTTTGAGCTTTAGCTTTCCCAATATCATCTCTATAGTTCTAGGCTATCTGCATCTAAATTTTCTTGGCTTTCTTTCCATCTTCTGTACATTATTTTTTTCTTTTCTTATCTTCATTAAGCTTTCATGCAGCCACACATTAACTTCTTTTGCTGTCCTCCATTTTTTTACCTCTTGGAATTACTTACAATTGTATTTTTAATATCTCAGCTTTTAGAAATTCCCATTTTGAGCTTGTTTTCCCATTAGCTTCTCCTGACATGCACTCCTACCACTGCTTTTTTATTAAAATATCTTTTTTGAAATCCAAACTATGTCTACAAATACATTTAGCTTTAATTCCCCTTTAACTGACACTTTCCTCAAAATTTTGATTACTTCCAGTTCTTGATTCTTTCCTATTTTTTAGTATCACCTCAAAGATAGCTGATCCTCGTGTACCTTCTTCCATTCTCTGAAGGGGAAAGTTGTTATCAAGAGTTTGATTTTTGAATTACTTTCTCCACCTTAAATGGTAAACAACAACCCTGTTGTGTCTATTGTCCTTTTTTTCTTTTAATCTTAATCCGGCTGTGAAATTTTGCCCAAGAATAAAAATATTTACTTCAGTGCTTCAGACTAGAAGACAAAAAGGCACTTCAGAGCAAGCACTGACACTAATGTAGAGCATATCTATAACTCCTTAAAGTAGCTGGGCCTTTTCCTACGATCATGCAGCTGCCTTCCACAGCCGCTGTACAATCTTGGGAAAAGACAAGTTTAGTTTAAGGAGCTGCAGATGGATGTTTGAATCTTATCCCATGGGTTCTGAAGCAACTTTCTGCCTTCAGATCCAAAGTGCTGCACTACCCTATTCACTTGCTGTACTGGTTTCATAGTACTGGCCATCCCAGTTTGGAATGACCTCACTACTCCCTAAACATTCTTGTTCCAAATCAAGAACAGGATATAATTGTTCTATTGTAGCTTAGCAGTTACATATTATAGAAAGTTTCAATTAAATATAAATTCCAATATGTTAGGCATTGGCTGCAAATAATTTATTATTATCATACAATATTACTAGAGCTCAGTGTTAAATGTAAGGTACTAATTAATCAACTATACCACAAATTTATTCTCAGTTACCTTGTTACCCACTTCCTTTCCAAACTGTATCAGTCAAACTAGGAAAGGAATGTATTTACAATAGCAAGAGATTCAGACTTAATTCAAACATCTTCCCTAATATTTCTAGTAACTTTTTATGACTCAAGTCATGAAAATGTTTTTAAAAAGAACTATTTCAAATTAGGGAGCATATGTATATTAGCTTGTTCCTTAATGGACAAGTATAGTCTAATTCTTTCTCTACATTGCATCAAAGAATGTTTCTTCAGTTTCCCAAATAAAAATCAGAGTTTTGATTATAAATTCCATATTAAAGAGTTAGACAATAAATTAAATGTGGGCAGAGATTCAGAATATGACTAATTATGGATTAAGTATAAAAACAACTCTGCCTAATTTTTTTTTTGTTGCTGTTTATTAACTGTCCTTAACAACCCCTTTGTACTTTCAATAGAAGCATGTAATTTTTTTTTAATTTTTATATAACTTGCTATTCCATATATCACAGTGATTTTCATTTTACATCAGGATTTAGTTCCATGGACTGAAATCTTCCAAAACATAGAAAGTGAAAGATTCCACATTTTCAAGAAGTTGCTTGATCTCATGAGCAGATGAATTATTTATGAATCCATTCTTCTTCAAATGGTGATTTTGACAATTTCTCTTTTTTAGAGAACTCTTGCAGAGAGAGATCAAGAGACAGATGGACAATTATAATCAGTGCTTTAAAAATAACTTTTATAATCATAATTTAAAAATAACATTTAATCTTGACAGTAAATAAAATTGGCGTGAACACAAACACTATTTTCATAGTACTAATTTAAACAGAAAAATATCATAGAATTAAAAATTGTTTTATAAGTATTCATTGTAAAAACTGCAAATTTCTAGATGAATTTCTAGGTGCTAGCTAAAACAAACTGTACATATAATTCAGTATATAGTTTATAATTTTATAGTTGTTAACTAAGCATAACCTAAGTTAATTCGGTGTGATATTAAATGGGGCATTTGACTAAAAAGACACGTACAGGACTGCACTGTTAGTGCAGCTGAAAATACATCATGTCCCTGGGAAAATCTTTCTTACTTACTTACTTACTTACTTACTTATTTTCTCCCCCACCCATCTCCCCCCAATGGGGGACTCTGGGAGGTTCACACAAACCATTAAAACCATAAATACATATAAATACATAAAACATAAAAATTTAAAAAACATTACTAAGAAAGAGGAGGAGAGTCCAAGAAGATGAAGGATCTGGAGCTGAAGACAGCAGGCCTCTATGTGGCTAGCCATCCCCATGCTTGAAGCATTCCCTCCCCACCCCAGGCCAAGTGGCAGAACAGGTCTTCAAAGCCCTACAGAAGGCCAGGAATGAGGGGGCCAATTTCACCTCCAGGCGCAGAATATTCCAGAGAGTGGGGGCTACCGCAGAGAAGGCCCGCCTTCTGAACCCCGCTAATTGAAGTTCTTTTACTGCAGGGGTCTGAAGAATGCCCTGTGTAATTGAGTGGGACGGGTTGAAGTAATGGGGAAGAGGCGGTCCCTTAGGTAACCTAATCCCATGCCATGTAGGGCTTTAAAGGTGATAACCAACACCTTGAATTGGACCCAGAAGCAGACTGGTACCCAATGCAGCTCGCAGAGCAACGGCGTTACATGGGCCCTTCTTGGGGCTCCAAAAATATCCCGTGCGGCTGCATTCTGGACCAGCTGTAGCTTCCGGATACTCTTCAAGGGTAGCCCCATGTAGAGTGCATTGCAGTGGTCTATCTGGGAGATAACAAGGGCATAAGTGACTGTGAAGGGCATCCCGATCCAGGAAGGGGCGTAACTGATGCACAACCTGAAGCTGTGCAAAGGCCCTCCTTGCCATGGCTGCCACCTGCTCTTCAAGCAGGAGCCATGAGTCTAGGAGGAGCCCCAGATTATGCACTGGGTCGTGTCTGGGGCAGTGCTACCCCATCCAGCACCAAAGATGACAAAGTCCCGGATACCGAGGAGCCATTAACCCACAGCCACTCCATCTTACCAGGGTTCAGCTGAAGTCTGTTGTCCCCCATCCAGACCCTTACAGCCTCCAGGCACCGTGAAAGGGCAGTCATGGCATCACTTACCTCACTTGGGATGGAGATGTATAATTGCGTATCATCAGCATACTGATGATACCTCATCCCATGATGGTGGATGATCTCACCGAGCGGTTTCATGTAGATGTTGAAAAGGAGTGGAGAGAGAACCAAACCCCGCGGCACCCCACAAAGGAGGGGCCGAGGATGGGACCTCTCACTCCCTATCACCACCGACTGGGATCGGCCCTGAAGAAAGGAGGTGAACCAGCACGTGTCGCCAACCCCCAATTCTCTGAGTGGTCCCAAAGGGATACCATGGTCGACGGTATCGAAAGCTGCTGAGAGATCAAGGACAGCAAGGATGGTCGCACTTCCACCATCTCGCTCCCACCAGAGATCATCCATAAGCGTGACCAATGCCATTTCTGTTCCATAACCAGGCCTGAAACCTGACTGGAAGGGATCCAGATAATCCGTTTCCTCCAGAACCCTTTGCAGCTATGATGCCACTTTCTCAACCACCTTCCCCAGAAAGGGGAGGTAGGAGACTGGATGGAAATTATCTAGTACAGTAGGATCCAGGGAGGGTTTCTTGAGGAGGGGGTGCACCAATGCCTCCTTAAAGGCAGCCAGAAACACGCCCTCCTGCAAGGATATATTAACCATCACCTGGATCCAACCACATGTCACCTCCCGAGTTGCTTTCGCCAGCCAGGAGGGGCATGGGTCAAGATGGCAAGTGGTGGCCTTCACAGTGTCCAGGATCCTGTCCACTTCCTCAGGATCAACAGGATCAAACTGTTCCCAGATAACTGGGTAAGAACAGCCCCCCAGTATCTCCCCAGACCCTGCCACACGCTCAGAGTCTAACTTGGAATGAATCTGAGCGACTCTGTCCTGCAGATGCTCCAAAAATTTCTCTGTGCAGCCCTGCAAATGAACGCCTACATCCCCCTTACCAAGAAGGGACCTAGTGATCCTGAACAGGGCCGCCGGGTGGCATTCTGCGGACATGATAAGAGTGGAGAAGTATTGACGCTTCGCTGCTCCTATCACCGCAATGTAGGCCTTGATAGCGGCTCTAACCTGTGTTCTGTTGGATTCGGTCTTTGTCTTCCTCCAGCGGTGCTCTAGACATCTCTTGACCCTCTTCAGCACCTTCAACTCCTCCGTAAACCACAGGGAGTGTCGGAGCTGATGTGGCAAGAGAGGTTGCGTAGGCACGATCCTGTCCAAGGCCCTGGCCACCTCCCTATTCCAGGCAGCAGCCAAGGCCTCCACTGGACCATACAGCAGATCCATGGGAATACCCCCCAGCTCCCTCTGAAACCCTGACAGGTCCATCAGGCACCGGGGCAGACCAATCACATGGGTCCTGCCTCCCTGAGGAGGGGGGTGGCATAGCAGAAACTCAGGGTCACCAGGATGTGATCTGACCATGACAATGGGGAAAGCTGTAAATCTCCCCTCAGATCACTTTGCCATTGCTCCGACAAGAAGACCAAATCCAGCATGTGACCATTGTCTCGGGTTGGGTCCCGCACAATTTGAGACAGACCCATGGCTGCCATGGTTGCCATGAACTCCTGAGCCACCTCCGAGGACTGTCCCAGGGATGGCAGGTTGAAGTCCCTCAGAACCATAAGCCTGGGGAACTCCACCACCAGCCCTGAGATGGCCTCCAGCAGCTTAGGCAGGGAGGCTGCCACGCAGCAGGGAGGCTGGTACAGTAGCAGAACTCCCAATGGTTCACGGGAACCCAACCTAAAGAACGGTGTCTCACAGCCAGAAACTTGGGGAGCAATGCCCCCAAGGCCACCAGAGTGTCCGGATGACAACAGCCACTATATTTACTCAAACTTCATTAAGTTTGGTGATAAAACAGTAGTTTCCTTCAAGTCGAGCTCAACTTTTGTTGACTTTCTACATATACCCTTGTTTGTTTCTTGTTAACAATACCCACCCCCCCAAAAAAATCCTGCCAGGATGTTTCCTTCAAAATCCCAGTCTAGCCTACAGCCCTGGGATTTCCTGGTGGTCTCTTATCCAAGTACTAGCAAAGTCAGACTCTACTTAACTTCTGGGATCAATCAAACTTGGAATTACATGTACCACAGGACTGAAGTTTCAAATACAAAGAGGAGTAATTTTAGTTTGAGAATTACTGTTTAAATTTAGAAACTGAGAATCCCAAATAGCTATTCTACAGGTTCTCTGTGACAACTAATAAATAGCAGTAGTAATAACAAATAATGATGCTGATAATGTCACTTTTCACCTGCCCACATGCATCAATTATTTTTGCAAATACATTTTCAAACCATCCCTCATTGTAGAAAAGATAACAAAATTTTAAAATCCTTAATATTATTTTAAAAAGTAATTTAAAATAGTTCCTTGACAGAGTCTTTCGTAACTACATTGCAAAAAACAAAGACAGCATTATAATGTAAGTTAACCAGTTTATCACAAAAATGAGATACCAGCTCTATCATCTTGTTCCACAGTCTGCATAAAAATGATTAACTGCTAGCATCTAGTATACTATATAAAAATCACTATCTTAAGAGAGAAATATATAGATTTTTTATGGTTAAATCAACTAGAAAGAAAAACAAGGATTAAACAGAATATTCCTCCTCTCCAGAAGTTTCCTTGTCATGTACTATTAGCAGACATTAAATAAGTGTGTCATCCTAGGACAGGCAGTTCCTCAACTTCATTGCCAAGCCTAATTTCTGAAACATACTTGACGGTTAAGATACTGCAGCAGGACACACCTTGTTTTACTTGAAAACAAAAATACAAGAATACTTCTTAATAGTGCCAAAATAATTACAGAATTTACTTTATTTAAAAAAAAAATGTTAAAGCAGTTAATGGCAATTCTAATTGCTTCAGGTACAATTCACAAAGGACTACTATGGTACAATTTTCATTCATTTCAACAGATTTCCACAAAGTAACAAAATCATGTAGCAATAATTTTCACTAAGGCAATAACTAAAGATAAGGTTTTCAATAATTAACCTATTAATCCAAGTAAATTTTTAGCTCTTATGGCACTGGACCAAGCCTCAAAACCTGTATGACAATGATATTTCTATGAAACAACATGTCTTAAGTAACATATAAGAACAGGAAGGTCTCTGCAGCCTTTGAACATTGAATCCAGAAAGAAAGAGAATGCTACATGGCACCCTAGAATTGTTCTATAGTAAAAATATTCTTTAACATTTCTTTCTCTGTAGTCCCCCAATAGAGTATTCAAGAATCACATAAAATCCAGTACTGTGATTAAAGCTACATATACAAATATTTGAATCCTGTTTAGTGGCAGTAAGGAAGAAAAGAACAGAATCAGTCAAAAGCAGTGTATTTTCTTGAAAGCCTGAAGGGCAACTTGATAGATCAAAAAATATCAAACTACATCTTCTTTAAACAAATTATCAAAAAATCAGCAATGCATTTCACTTCAAAAATATATTGTTCCCTAGCTATGCAGTATTCAAGGGCAATCCTAGGAGCATAGCAAAATTTCACACTTTGAAAACCTCCATTTCTAAACAAGAATACCAAACACTCCTTCACGGCAATGACCTCTAATGGGTAAGATCAGGTAAGTCCACTTCCAAACCTATATTTGGTAGAACTGCACACATACTGCTCAACTTGCTTTGTGGGGTAGACACAGTGCTTCAGATGCAGGTAACTTCTCTTGCATTGTCCCAGGGGTTAATTATTCTGACTCATTACCTTTCAGGGAGCAATTCGGGGTGGGGGGGTGGGGGGGGGAAGGTAAATTACCACTCTTGCCGAAAGATTTCTCAGTAGAAGTGTTTATTCCCTCTCATTTTATTTACATACACACACACACACATGTGTGTGTGTACATATACAAACACACACAAACACAAAGAGAGGGAGAGGGAGAGGGAGAGGGAGAATGAACTTTGGGATTTTTTTAGAAAAAGTGATACACAAATAAACACACAAATGGATCCAAGCACCTTTTCATCACCTCTAGGCAACTCACTGTCAGAATTTCTGTTGCAAATATACAGAGAAGCTGTATCCAAGGCTAAAAGCTGCTTCTACACAATCCTGCAATCTACTAGCTCCATACTTTAAAGAGAGATAGAGAAGCCTGACTTTATGTAAGAAGAGAAGATGGCATGGCATTCTCTCCCAAAATCTAACTTACTACTTTTCAAGCCACCCCTTCAGGAGACAGTAGTCTCAATGACTTCCACACAGAACTGCAATTCATCTTAAGTCTCCTTGCACTTTGACATAGAGGCTACTTGCTTAGATCACTTTTGCAGAATACTCAAAGCTCCTAATAATTTTTTTGTAGTACAATTGATGAGAGAGTTGCTTCCATCCTATCTTACCTTGATCTCTGGTCAGCTTAAGGTTTTCTCTCTTCTCTCCATTATCTCACTAGTGGTCTGATTACAACAATCAGTCTGAATTCTAGATAGACCTATCAATCTCTGAATCCAACAGTCCTCTCCTGCCCTCCCTTCCTCATCCCTAGGTGTCTGATGCAAGCTTATGCCAAGTGCTTTATATGGCACTACCCAAATCAGTAATGTAAAGAAGAGCTCTGTAGAACTTTCTGAATCAGAAAAAGGTGAGCTGAAGCTATCTATCCCACCACAGATGAGTAAATATCAGTTACAATTTATCCTGATTCACTCCAAGTTCAGACTTTCCTCCAAGACAGAACATAGACCTAATCAGATAATATTGAGCCAATTTTACGTTATCACCCTGAATACCTTCTAAAAGTTATGAGGATAAAATGGAGATAAAGGGAAACCATGAAGTTACATTGAGAATGGCAGAAACTCTTTATACCACAATGATTCCTTGAAGAAAGAATAACCACACATATACAGACAGAAATAATTAATTCTAACAAGAACTGCTTTTCTATAACTCTATTTAACTTATATTATTGTTTTTTTTCATAATCTGTACATGTAAAATAATTAATCAGTATTTGACAGTATCGACAATATTTGACTACACTTTGATTGGTAATGTAATGAAATCCTTTTTAAGTGATAAAAAGGCTGAAAACTACATTTATACCCAATTCTGGAAAGATATGAGCTTCCTAGAGTCCAAACTCATATAATTTATATGTCCTCCTTTGAAGTTATGATATGTGTTCATTCTGTACAATTCATGAATAGTGGTCTGAATATTAAAAACATTTTAAGGAAATAAATCTATGCATGTCTACTCAAAAGTAAGCCCTATTGAAGTCAACTGGATTTGTTCCCGGGCATATTTAACATACCTATTCAATCCCAATCAGAAACTGAGTAAACATTAACCTAAAAGATATTTGCTAATATTTCTCCCAAGGGTCTTTATTTAACTCAAAGCTCCTGTTCAAAGAATCTCAAAGAACAGAGCTGAGACCAGTGATTCCTCTGCAAGTTGGTAAAACATCTACTCATGGCAAAGGAAAGCTCACATCATATATTCCCAAGAGACTTTGCAAGTGAAAACTTTTTATGGTTTAAACTAAAGTCAATATTTTAAAGGAAATTTTTAAAAATAGATACTAGAGCAGTGACATCCATAACAAACTAGCATGCAAATATTGTTTCTTATTTTTCTACCCATCGTTATATAGCAGTATGAGGCATATTTTACCTAAAAAGAAAAAGAAGGATTTCTGGAGGACACAAGCAACAAACTAATCATGAATAATCACATCATGTATCATTATGCAACAAACAACAAATCAATTCATTCACTCAGGTGGTTGTCTTCCTCTCCAAATGAAACCACAAGAGTTTCATTTATATTGATCATAGTGATCAATGCTGTAAAAACACTACACAAAAGAAGTAGAGAGCTAAGAAGCTTCTTGGTTACTCTTAACAATTTCTGTATTGAAGGGATGGTCTTCTGTAACAATTTATGCATTGTGCAATTTTTTAACCCTTATGCATTATTTTTAACAATTCCAATTTATTATTTCCTTTAATATGTCTAACATGGCTGCCTTTTTTCCCTTTAACAAAGTGATGGGCAATAGCAGTTCCTTCGGAACTTGCTGAATTACAACAAACCCTATCTAGCAACCAGTAATATCTGCTCCTACATTAATAATTGCAGGGAAGAAATTAAAAAAAAAAACTTAAACTTTTTTCCAGCATAGAAATGTACTTTACTTGCTGAATTCTTGCTTATTACATAGGGAAACTGCCCCTCCCCAAGTTGACAATCTAAGTCAATACAGTATTTTCTTTAATAAATGTTCAACATAGCTAGTTGATATCCTGGATGTTTTATCTTCTGCCTAAAGCAACTTATGTAATCCACATGACGATAATGAAGCAAAAAAAGTAGAATAATATAGCACATCATACCAGTCATAGGTGTCTTCAGATGACATAAAGAATGAGCAACATTCTTTATGAGACAAAATCATTTATTAATAGCAACTAAGAATCAATGCAATTCTTAAATACAAAAGTTGCTTAAATCAAAATGTTAAGAATTAAGTGATGCCAGTATGAAAGTCTTGGAAATTTAAAGACCATATGGGAATAAAGGTTCCCCCCCCCTCGGGAAAAATACAACTTAAACAATCCTGAAATATACTTTTCCCCCCTTATTATAGGCAGCTAGGCTGCTTAGTGAACAATGCTTAAAAATGGCCTCCTAAAAATGTGTAGGTATTCTGCCCTTTTCACTTTAATGGATACATTATGGTTCAAATGAGTAGTAGTAATGGAAACATGGATGTTGTCTGGATTTCTTGCAAAATATTGTATTTGAGAATGCCATTATACAAGTTATCCAGAGGCATTTCTGTTTACTATCATCAGAGTAGAAAAATTGTTTTATATCATATATATGATACTGACATATTAATGTATTAGTTAAAATCAATTTAATTTTAAAATGTAGAGCTATCCTATTCATGCTTACTGAAATAGAAAGCAGATCCAATTTTGATTAATTAATTCCTTCTTTGCCTGCTATTTAAATCTTGGTTCTGACCCAAAATTTTGGTTGTGTATTATTTGCTAGCAAAGGAAGGCAATACAGAGCTTGTTTCCCAGTCTGTAGCATGCTGCCTGAGTCAACTGAAGGAAGGGGAAAGAAGAAAATGTTGACATGGGAAAGACCAAAATCAAAGAGCAATACACAAGTGGCATTTTTGCTCCAAGATCTCCAAACTAGAAAAAGAAACCAAGTAGCAATTCACAAGCAATCCAAATCCTGTACTCTATATGAATTATCTCCTGAAGAGGGCAGCACCTTCTAGGTACAGAAATGCTTGTAAGCTTTATGTGATGCATATTTTACTGTACATGTATACTTAGAATTTCTTCTTGAATACTCTGTCAGATTGAAAACAAAGCCTTTATATTTCACATTCTTCAAAAAATTTAACTCATTCCAAGAAAGAAAATATTCTTTATTCGGAAATTGTTCTCTCTCCATATTTAATCCAGAAATTTGAGTCAAAGTCTTTGTAATAAAATTGAAAACACCCTTTCTTCCCAAATGTATTGATAAGGTGACACATGTTTGTTTTAAACCACAAGACTATAGTTAGTTACCTCTATATCAAAGAAAACACTACTGCAAACTGAATTGTAAAGACTAACAAAAAATATACTGAATCCCATAATTTCAGGATAAAATCAAAATCAAACCAAAATAATAACTTGTTGTTAAAGTCTAACAAAAATAATAAAGACAGTATAAAGAAATAGGAATACAAATTAAGAATTGGTTTAATTTGTCAAAGAGATGTCCAAAATATTCTAGGCATCTTCAGAAACAAGCTATGAGTTGTGAGATTCATTTTTGTGAAACATAACTGAAAGATGAATGATACCTAACAGTAAAAAACATTGCTTATATATAGTTGGGCTATAGACCAAAATACAACAGATAAATTACATAAAGCAGTATTTGTCCTTTTATGGTAAAAGTTATTACCTTGTTACACTGGCAAAGATTATAACAGTTCATTTTAGTTCATTTAATGAACTTCAACAGATGGTTATCTATTTTGTTCTCATTAATTAAGGTGAAATTGCATTAGAAGCATGAATTTCAGTGATTTCTTAAATTGGCAAATGTAAAAATGTATGCAACAATGTCAGAGGAAAAAGAAGTGTAAAAATACTGAATGTGGTTAAGTACATGGACCTTAAATGTATATTCAGCTAATGCTATCACCTGTGGGAGTGGGTTACTGTCCATATGAGCTTATGCCACAATAATAAATTATTTAAGGTGCCAGAAGATTCTTCTTTGTTTTGCTACAACTAATTAAAATCACTATGCCCCTAGAAATGGTTATAATGGAGACAATTACAATGTAAGAAAAGGTAAAAGACTATAATTTGCCAAGTTTACAGCATGTCTTATAATTAAATGATAATTCTATTCTGTGTTGGCCGTTCTAAATTACAGTTGTACCTCGGGTTACGAACGCCCCTCCTTACGAATTTTTCGAGATACGACCAGCTCCGGCCCCAAAAATTTACCTCGACATGCGAACTCCGCCTCGAGCTACGAACCGGATCCGCGGCCATTTGCCCTGCTGCCACGCGGTCACGGCTTCCTGTGGGCAAGATCGCGGTAGCAAGGAGATGTTTGGTGAGGCTTGTGGTGTGTTTTGTGGCGTTTGGAAGGTTTTTGGTGTGCTTGTCAGCATGGCTCCAAAGAAAATGCAGAGCAGGCTTGGCAAGAATAAGGCTTTGTATGTATTTACATTGAACCTTATGGGGAAATTTGCCTCGTGGTGCAACCAAATTCGGAGGGCGGATTAGCCGTATTTACATTGAACCTTATGGGGAAATTTGCGTCGTGGTGCGACCAAATTCGGAGGGCGGAACGGATTAACCGTATTTACATTGAACCTTATGGGAAAATCTACCTCAAGTTGCAACCAACTCGAGTTGCGATCAGAGTCACGGAACGAATTAAGTTCATAACTCGAGGTACCACTGTATTTATGTTAAAAACAGAGTGCAAAAAAAAGTATCAATTGATTTAGGCCCACAAATAACCATTCAAAATAGTTTTAAATAAAACTAACAAGATTCTCTATAGTAAATTATATAAGGATTTCTGCATGACCCAATATCGCTTTTCCTATTAGTCTCAGTGGAGAATAGATTTTGTGTCTTGCCGACAATCGTATGCATTAGGTTGTGCAGCAGAGCTTCAGATTCAAAGGCAAAGTAGTGCTTTGGAGTGTGTGGATCAAGCAAATCGCACCTGTCTGCAACTTCTTAAACCCAATGCATCTTTTCCTAGGCTGTGTAAAGTTGCCACGTGATCCCAGGAAATACACAGCTACTCTAAGGAGTTGCAGGTAGGTGAAACATTCATCCCCCTGTACAGTTTGAAGCGCCTTTTTGCCTTTGAATCCAAAGTGCTGCTCAGCCCCATCACATCCAACACAGCAAGCATGTTTGATTCATTATCTATTCAATTTTCATATAGCCTCCACTCAGAGTAGCAGCATACAGATGTGACAGCAATTACACTTAATTTTGGGGGTTAGGAGAATAAAACAAGTATCCAGGCATTTTTTTCTGAACAATCTATTAAAAGGTGAAACTCTGAAATGTAGCCCTAGTTCTACTTGCCAGAATGAGAGTTCAGTATCATAGAATAATAAATAGCTTTGTTTGGGAGGCTAAAAGAGAGCTGGGCAGACTTCGTGGTTATACGCATAAAACCTCCTGATATACCACATGCAGCCTAGTGCAAAATACATAAACTTAGAGTTAAGAGCACTATGCCAGAATTCATTTTCAATAACAAAACTGAATAGAAATCACAGCCCTTCTTTACAGAAATTTATTCCTGGTTAATACAAGCTTTCTTCATTTCAGCAGTATCATTTAAAGATAGTGATATAAAGGACTCATTTTGTTGCTACTGGTAAAAATAGACTGTAAGAAATGCTTTCCCATTTCTGGACTGAAGACCTCCAGCTTAGAACCTAATAGCATTCTAGAAATTTAAACTGTGAACAAGCTACTAGAGACAGTACTTACCTTATCTTGTATAGCATTTCCTGACTTTCTATTAGAAGGTATTCTCAGGATCCAAATCAATGTCTATACAAGTTCACATTTAAAATGGGATAAATGCAAATCACTACATCTTTATGTTTTCTTATTAATATACAGAGCATTATAAACATTTCTTGAAATTTCCCAAAATAAACACACTGAAAATACAAATATGTAAACAACCGATGAAAATATAAGAAGCTGGTCTTTAAGGTTTTAAGCATCAGTAAGAAAATAAAACAGGGAACCATGAAAAAGAAAAGTCTAGAGTTTCAAACATTTGAGACACATTTGCCTGAAAGAAAATAGATTCCCGCTCATGATTACTTAATTTTCAAAGCTCGCAGTTCCATAGGCCTACAGCTTTTCACTATTATCACTGTAATTTTCAACATACAGTACTTAGGTAGTTCCAACACTCTTTCACCTTCTTTTTTCTGTTCAATACATTTCTATTATTTTGTCTTTCACTCTCTTTCTGCACCACAGGTGGAACTTTGACTGGGCTCAGAAGCAATTCCGAGGAACAAGGCATCCAATAAGAACAAGAATAAACAAGACGTGCTTCTGCCTCTTTGCCTGACGTTTCCCAGCATGAACACTATTCCTCACTCTACTGTCAGCAGCTGATACTTAAATTGTCAGGAAAACAGCAACAGCATAAATAGAAAAATAATTATGGTTCCAAAACGTCAACTTTCTTCCTAACCCACAGCAGAATCTACATGGCAGGTCCCATTCTAGGTTAGTCACTAGATATACAATTAATACCAAATATCTAGAATTTCTAATCTGATATCCAAAGACCTCTATATAAATGAATTTTAGAATCCATTCACATTTCTGCCTTTGAACAGAGCTTTTACCAAAAAAAAAAAAAAGAATTCAGAGGGATGAGTCATAGCTATCCTGCCAGTTTAATATGACCTGACTTTCCTTATAAAGAATAAACGGATTTTTTTTTTTTTTTATCAAATACTCCCTCTTATTTAAAGTAGTCTCCCTGGAAGTGAGCTCATCTTCTGTGAATTCATGGACACGTCCACCCGACAACAATAAAGAAGTAGTTTGCCAGCACCTCCTTTCAGGATTTTTCAAAAACTTTGCAGTCTAGTCTAAAGCCCTGGGATTACAGGGTGGTCTCCCATCCAATTACAAACAATGTCTGACTCTGCTTACCTTTTTTTCAAATCAACTGAGGTGCTGCCACCTGCTACAACCTTACTGCTTTGTTTTACCAATTATAACACTTCAATAGAAGCGACTGTGGCCAGTGAAACATATGTAACAAACTGCAAAGGATGGCAATAATAAGTAAAACACTATCAAAGCTAAGAAAATGACAGAGGCATTCTAACATTTAATCCACTTGTGAGTTATCAAATAGATCCTGGCAAGAGATATTTACATTCATGAAGTTTACAATGGTACCATAGAAGCAATCATATCAGCAATAGTAGGAATGGTAGACTAAGTGTTTCAAAGGCAAAAAAAAAAAAAATAGAAGCAGGATATACATTACTAATTTCAGAGAAAGTGAAGGAAACTAAATTCACAGAATCAAGAAATGTAAGGAACATGAAATCCAGACTTGAAGTTATCTAACAAAACTTACCATAATCATGGAAAAGGATAGAGGCAATAAGTCAAACAAATGCTGCAGAAACTACAAGGAGGAGAAAATTTCAGCAAGCACATAAATGTACTGAAAATCATAGAATCATAGGGTTGGAAGAGACCTCAGAGGTCTTCTAGTCCAGCCCTCTACCCCACACATGAAGTGGCTTCTTGAAGTGATGAAAAGGAATAGGGCATGGATGGGCAACGGCAGGAATGAAGAGAAAGGAATTGCAACAACATAACAGAAGCATTTTTAGTGCATTTGAGTTTCTGATATCAATGCTAGAACACCAACAGTAAAAGAGCACAGGGACAGCAATGTTAACAGCAAAGCTGAAAACATATATATGCTTAAAAAAATCTGTAATTATGTGGTTCCAAGAAAAGTTACAAGCATTTCAAAATAAAGAGGGGATCTACAAGGAAAGTTGCATTTAGGTTAATCGTGCAGTAGCAAAAGTGGCAAATTTCATTGGAAGACTATCAGTGATGGCAACGCTGCTATAAGTGTTAGCAGCATCCATATCAGTGATGGATAGTGACATCGATAAAGAAGGCCGGAGAGATGGAAGTGGTAAGTAGACATTCAACAATAACGACATGGCAATGAAGCTGCTGAAGGCAGAAGCTTCACAGCACAGTAATGGTGCTGGTTATAAAGGGCATCATGACAGTGAACAGCTGCATGATGTGCTGGACTGCGATAATGGCAGTATCAGCAGCCACTGCCACTACAATGTTAACTGTGGAAACGAAAGTGACCCACAACGGTACAGCAACTGCAGAGACGAAGCGAAACTGGCTGCGGAGGAAAATAAGAGCAGAACAATGAAACCCACAGAAGTCATGTAGCAGCATTTGACACTGGCAGCGAAGAACAGTGCATGTGGTACAGGTGGTGCGCAAAGTGGTCCGCATGGCATGGCACGGGCAGCCCCAGGGAGACTGCACAAAGGTCACCAAAGGTTACAGGGCCAGTGGCCAAGGCAGGCCTCCCCGGCACACCTGGGCGAAGGGGAGGAGCCCTGTCCCCTCACCTGCCACCCTCCCCGCTTTTGCCCTCACCTGGTGAGGAAGGCGCCCTGCTGGAGTGGGGAGGCCTGGCCCACAAGACCGGGACCCACCGGGCGGACTTCTGCTGCACGGCTGCCGCCGGGGCTCGCCTGCCTTGCCAACCTTGGCCGCCTTCCCTTTCACCCCAACTTGTCTCGGCCCGGCGAGGTTCAGGCCCCAACCGTCGCCGCCGCCGCCGCCGCCGCCACCGACGACGACGACGACGCCACCACCTCCTCCCCCTCCATGGCTGCCGCTCACCCGGCTGCCGCTGCTGCATTGTGGGAAGCGGCCGTCTGAGCCGGACCCACCTCACTCGCCGCCGCCGCCGCTGCCGCCCAGACCGGCTCCTGCAGCAGCCGCCGCCGCCGCCGCCGCCGCCATGGGAGCTGTAACCGACGGTGAGAGGGGGACCGACCCCCGGAGCCTGCCGCGACCGCCCTCGCCTCCTGCCTCCGCCCGCTTTCCCCGGACGGGCCCAGCTTGAGTGTGCCCGCCACCTTCCCGCCTGGCCGGCAGGGCCTTTCCAACCCGGCTCGGCGCTGCCTTAATCCTCGGGCGGCGGGTTCGCTTTCCCTCGCCCCCAGCCCGGGATTAGGGCTCCCCTTCCCGCTGGCTGAGCGGTCCGATTCCGCCCGGGCTCATGTATGCTTTGACGGCATCTCGCAGCTCGCCGTGGTGGAGTTCCCACGATACCCCGAGCCACAGAAACGCCGGCCACGAGGTCTTTGGGTTTGGGTTGCGCCTCGCCTGTCTTGCAAAGGCAGCCCGTGGGCTTAGTTTATGGCTCGATTTCGGGGCTTACCCGTAAAATCGGATCCAGTTAGCTAAGTAAACCGCGGGAAAGCGTGTTTAGGTGAACTCAGCCAATTTGTGAGGGGGGGGGAAGGGGGTGAAATATTAATTACGCTTCTGTTACTGCGGCTAGGCTGCAGAAATAGGGACGACCTATGGATGGCATTGTTGTTGTTGTTATTATTATTATTAAAATGTATTGGCCGCCCAGCTGCAGTGAATTCTGGGCAGCGCAGAAAACTAAAAAGGTATGAAAACAGATAAAGAGCTAAAGCTATTAAATCAACAGGCAGCCCGGACTAAAATGCTGTAATAACAAATTCCACAAAGCAGAACAGGAGCCATTAAACAAATAACAAACATCAAAAATAACAAGCATCAGAGCAATAGGGGAAAACTAACCCCTCACTGCCATTTAGTGGTAATCCGGATTTTTTTTTTTCTGCCCAGATCATTATTCCTACACATTTTTATACTATTCTTTTTAATAACAATTTATGTTCTGCCATGAGAATATGTGGCATCTCTAGTGTGATAGAGGCAAAATTACAGCATTCCCTGGTTCCAGGTAAGTAACTTGCAACCTTAAAAATAGGGATTGGAAAAAACAGAAGGGGAGAAGGAAGGAGGAAGGATGTGTGTACAGTGTTGCATATACAGCGAGTTGGGTTGTAGTTGAGCGGTGCTAGATCAGGGTTCCACAGAGTGATTAGTATCAACCCTCAAGGGTTGATGGGACTATCCAAGGATTTGATTATTATTATTGTTATCATTCATAATACTATTAGTTAAAGTAGTATATATTAAAATATTTTCGTGTCATAAACGTTTGGGGATTGATGAACAATCTGAAACTTCATGAAGGGGTGGATGGCTGAAGAGTTTGGGGACCCCTGTTCTGGATCTTGCCTTCCAAGAAACTGGAACACGCACTGTCATGCCAAGTTTTTATTCTTCACAGCCTCCTTATAAATGGACATGATACTTATAGCAAACACCTGAACGGGGCAAAGGAATGTTATGCTGGCTGACCCAGCCTGTAACTTGCACAAATTCTCACAAGAAGCAGTTCACATTGCTGATTATCATCTATCATGCCTTCAGGGCATAGGGCCAGGTTATCTGAGGGGCCACCTATCTCCCATGGTTTCTGCACTTCTGGTAAAATAGGGCAGAGGCGGTGTGCTTCAGGTCCCCTCAATCAAACATTGCTATCTGTTGGGACCCAGGAAGCATGCCACCTTTGTTGCTGCTCCTGCCCTCTGAAATGAGGTCCCCACAGAGATCCACGTTGCCCCTACCCAAATGATGTTCTGGAAAGCCTTAAAAACCTAACTGTTCTCCCAGACCTTGGAGAGGGTGTTTGTGGAGCCTTGTAGGGGATTATTTTGTTAGAAGGAGTGGGTTTGTCCAGAAGCATGGGATTTACTTGCTGTTTTCTGTTGTTTTCTTTATTATTCTTATGTGATGTAAACTGCCCAGAGCAGTTTTGGAGTCTGGTGGCCTCTAAATCTCAGAAATTAAAAAAAAAAAAGAAGAAGAAGAAGAAAATCTCCCTGTGTACTACTTTTAGCTCTCTGCGTATGATCAGAGACTTCGTTTTTTAATGTAATTACCAATCATACAGAACCTATGTACGTGTTAGCAGTTAGTCTTAATGTACTAAGGCTGGCACAGAACAAATGATCCTCTTCTTCCTTCCATTTTCACGATTATAAACGTATGTTTCTCTGCATGAGAATATTAGTTTATATCAAGACCTTTCCATTCCCTATTTCCAGGCCCAGTTGTATTTGTTTTCAATTCTCTTGATTTTCTGCACATACACTGCTTTTTTTCTCCTCCTACTTCTGATTACAGCATTACTAACTTCTTGTATTGTTCCTGTATTGCAGCTTTAGTACTTTTACATACCTTATCCTGGCTTCAGATTTTGTTCTTTTGTAGATATACCCAAGGATTTAAAGATTAATTGATCTCTTCCCCCCCCCCCAATACGTGCTTGAAATATATTTATACTTTTAATGGACTTCTTTTGTGTCTCACACACACACACACGCACACACATTCATTACAGCCTTAAGGCCAGATACAATCAAAATATACAATAGTAACCATCTTAGATTTATGTATATATATATAAAACAAAACAATTAATATTATTTAATCTAAAAATTAAAAGTGCTAAAATATATCAAAGTAAAATACTATGTTATGAAGTTTTAAATCTGAATAATGGTGGAGCGTATTGTGCAGATGGTAGCACAAAACTGGGCAACTTTGTCTCTAAAATGTGCTTAATTTCTAATAATTTATTATCATTTTTTTCTGTATCTAATAATTTATTATCATTTTTATCTGTATACAAACCCCACTGAACACACGATGACCTTTTTTGAATAGCCATATAGGATTATGAGCCACTCTGGTCTCGTGGTTAGAGCACTGGACTAGGAGTAGAGGCCTGAGTTCTAGTTTTGCCTTAGGCATGGAAACCAACTGGGTGACTTTGGGCCAGTCACTTTCTCTCAGCCCTAAGAAGGCAGCAGTGGCATGCCACTTCCAAAAATGTCTAGAAAACTGCATGGACTTTTCCACGTAGTCACCAGGAGTCAAGATTGACTAAAAAAATAAATAAAAATAAAATGATAGTGTAAGTTCTCATAACTGATTATTCATATAAACAACTAGTTAAATTGTTACAATGAGATACCAGTTCAGTTAACAAAATCATCATGGAGGCCTCATTCTTACACATTCTTTTAGTAAAGTGAATCAGGGCCTGTGTCTAAGCTAACAATCCTATATGGCTACAGGTAGTCCCCAGGTTAAGAACACCAGGTTTAGGACGGCCCATAGTTAAGAACGGAGCCTATTGTAGCAAAATTTGAGTTAAATACACAATGGTTCAAGTTAATTGCACAATACATACAGTATTATACAATAATACTGTTCCAGCTTACATATAAATTCAACTTAAGGACAGACCTTGGGAACAGAACACATTCTTAAACTGGGGACTACCTGTATTTAAAAAAAAAATCATTTTTTAATGACAGGCTTCTATGACAAGTGGTAATTTGTCTCATTTAGAAATATTATTGCTATTCTAGATGAAGTTATTCGCAAGCGACTTTTGATTGATGGAGATGGTGCAGGGGATGACAGACGAATTAATTTGCTGGTGAAGAGTTTCATCAAGTGGTGCAATTCTGGATCTCAAGAAGAAGGGTATTTTGCTATCTTTTATTTATAAATCAAATGTGGAAGCAATTCATGCAATTGCAGTACTGTATATAGTATATTTTTAATAGAAAATGAAGTTTGTATCCAATGACATATATCAGGATCACATTTTAAATGAAGAATTCAGTATTAGAAGAGTCTGTTAGGACAATAGATCTTGAAATGGTTTAAAATATAAATGATGGGGAACAAGCTATAATGCAACACTTAATAACTTTTAATACATATTTTAAGTATATTTTGGGTAATATTGTGACTGTTTTGGTAACTAAAATTAATAGTTTTTATAGCAGGTGCTGAATAATATGATACAGGCTAACTATTATGTCCTGGAAAATGCATTGGTTTGTATTATTTTTAAGAAAAACAAGAAAAATCATATAAAAGAAAAATATTGAGAGCTGTCAGACAAAATCAGTTTGACTTTAATAAATAAATCATTGCCATTTCTTTGTTGTACAAGTTCCAGAGGCCTTTAGTTAAGACTGGATGTGCTATATTTTCTATCTAAGAAAAGGTTGTGTTTTTTCCCCCCACAAAAATAACACATTGATATAAAATTGTATTATGGAATTTGGTTCTATGAATGTTTTAGGCGCCTCTGATTGTGAGTGTAATATGACTGGGAATAACACATCACTGTTCTAATGGTTGTATCACTGGATAGCATTTTGTGGTTTTGTAATGTTTTGATAATAGTGCAGGGAGTGGTAAAGTGAAGTCCACCAACCCTCCAAGAGCTTCCTCCCCCACAATTTTTAAATTTAAGGAAATTACCAAAATCTCACAACATGATGAAATTTCAGCAGTAGTTTTCATGTTGACTGTTGCCTGTGAGAATGTAATGGCACCCAGGGGCAGGAAGCAGTTGCTGCCAACTCCTACTGAAGAGGTTGATGCTCTAACATTGGGGGTTTTTTTAAAACTTGTGTTTAGTTTAGTTTTTGTTTTTCTTAAAATGAATGAAAATCAGGTATGCTGGAAAGCAAGGCACCCTCTTCTAACATCATCTCTATTTTTAATAATGCCTCTAGGACTGACAGAGAGTCATAAGTTAGTGGTTATGAGTGCTAGTGGTTTGTTTAGAAATGTGTCAGCTTGTTCAGAAAAAGAACATAGGTAAGGTAGAAGCTTCTTAGGGAGGTCTAGCTGGGTAGCAGGAAGCAGCCTCACCGGTGTATCTTCTGATAAATGGGTATTTTGTGATTGGCCACATCTATTAGGGCAGCCACTTGGTGTCTATATCTCTAATATTTTATCAAAATGGATCCAAAACCATTGGGTCCTACTCCTGTAATTTTTACCTATCTACAAAGATGCATGCATTTTTAATGGCAAGTATCATTAAGGATATATAAATATATATCATGGAAAACGTTTGTGATTTTTATGACATTCAACTTTTGAAGGCTGTAAATTCTCTGTCCAATGCTGTAGTGCATCTTTTCTTCCTTCTTTCCTAGAAAAAGTACAAATGACATTACTGATCCCCATAATATCCATCTTCTCAACTTCCAAATAGATTTGGTATGACATTAAAGTCTCTGAACAAGGATTCCTAAGATTGTTGGATAAAACTAAAATGTGGTTAGGACAGGCAGGCATTTGTCTGAAGCAAGCATCACTAGAGATAGGAACATGCCAGATACACTGGATTCAAAACAAGTAGCTATTATGATGTTCCAAAAAGTAATTCAGATTAATTATAAAGTATGAGAACCAGTTTGGTGTAGTGGCTAAGGCACCAGAATTAACACTGAGAGACTGGGAGTTCTAGTCCTACCTTAGGCATGAAGCTAGCTGGTCACTTTAGGCCAGTCACTCTCAGCCCTCGAAGAAGGCAAGGGCAAACACTTCTGAAAATCTTGCCAAGAAATCTGCAGGGACTTGTCCAGGCAGTTGCTATAGTGGAAAAAATAAACCTAAGAAATAAAATGGAGACTGCAACCCTTCCCTCCCTGTCCTTTAGATATTACCAGGGTCAAACCCAGTCCTTCTCTTTGCCTAATCACATCAGACCCAAACTGACCCTCCTTGCACCAGACAAAGCCTCCTGTAGTCCCTTTCTAGACCAAAGAATAGAAGCCTCCTCTGCAGCTCACAATACAGTCCAAGGGCAGCCCTTACAGGAGAGTTGCAACCTAGAGAAACTCCAACCTTCCATCTTCTTATCAGCTGATGACCTCAGCATTCCATCTTCTTCACAGTGGACTTCCCCAGCTTTTCTGCCCTCCTGAAAGGCGCACTTTGCCTAACAATGGAACTCTCCCCAGGTACACTGACAAGGACCTCCCTGGCTTCCCCGGACTGGCCGGCTAATCAGCTCCCTAGGACTTCCTGCCTTGTATCCCTCAATTTCTATAAAAATCTTTGCTTTTCCATTGTTCAGGTCCCTCTTTCTTGTAAAACAGGCACCCAATAATCACTTCAGTAAAGCATTCTTCTCAGCATTGTGCTCCTTACTTTAGCAAAATTCCATGACAGTTGCCAGAAGTCAAGACTGACCTGGCACAAATCTATATATTTGATCAAATTAAATAAATTTGCATTTTGCTTGATGATGTCTATGGCCTATTTATTCCAGTTGTCTTGAAGCTGAAATTCTACAAGCAGATAAACTGTACTTCTGAAACTGGTTACTTTGGCTTCATTTTTACCAGAACTAAAAGACTTAAGGGATATAGTTTGAACACTGTAAATATTAACTCCCCCTGCTGATAAAAGCAGCAATCAAAACTAGAATAAAAAAAAGAAAGAAAGAAATGCTGCATTGAAATTAGTGGAAGACATACTGAATTCAATGAATAGACATAAAATATGATTGCAAATAAATATATACATTTACAGGTGAAACTTGAAAAATTAGAATATCGTGCAAATGTTCATTTATGTCAGTATGGCAACTCAAAAGGTGAAACCAATATATGAGATAGACACATTACATGCAAAGCGAGATATGTCAAGCCTTACTTTGGTATAATTGTGATGATTATGGCATACAGCTTATGAAAACCCCAAATTCACAATCTCAGAAAATTAGAATATTATATGACATCAATAACACAAGGATTGGAAATAGAACAATATCGGACCTCTGCAAAGTATAAGCATGCCTATGTACTCAGTACTTGGTTTGGGCCCCTTTTGCAGCAATGACTGCCGCAATGCGGTGTGGGCAAGGATACTATCAGCCTGTGGCACTGCTGAGGTGTTATGGAAGACCAGGATGCTTCAATAGCGGCCTTCAGCTCCGCTGCATTGTCCAGTCTCATGTCCCTCATCTTTCTCTTGGCAATGCCCCATAGATTCTCTATGGGGTTCAGGTCAGGCGAGTTTGCTGGCCAACCAAGTACAGTAATCCCATGGTCACTGAACCAGGTTTTGGTACTTTTGGCAGTGTGGGCAGGTGCCAGGTCCTGCTGGAAAATGAAGTCAGCATCCCCATAAAGCTCGTCTGCGGAAGGAAGCATGAAGTGCTCCAAAATCTCCTGGTAGATGGCTGCGTTGACCCTGGACTTAATGAAGCACGGTGGACCAACACCAGCAGATGACATGGCTCCCCAAATCAACAGACTGTGGAAACTTCACACTGGACTTCAAGCATCGTGCATTGTGTGCCTCTCCATTCTTCCTCCAGACTCTGGGTCCTTGGTTCCCAAATGAGATGCAAAGGTTGCTCTCATCAGAAAAGAGGACTTTGGACCACTGGGCAACAGACCAGTTCTTTTTTTCTGTAGCCCAGGTAAGACGCTTCTGATGTTGTTTGTTGTTCAGGAGCGGCTTGACAAGAGGAATACGACATTTGAAGCCCATGTCCAGGATCCGTCTGTGTGTGGTGGCTCTTGATGCACTAACTCCAACCTCAGTCCACTCCTTGTGAAAGTCCCCAACACTTTTGAATGGCCTTTTCCTGACAATCCTCTCCAGGCTGCGGTCATCCCTGCTGCTTGTGCACCTTTTTCTACCACACTTTTCCCTTCCACATAACCTTCTACTGATGTGCTTTGATACAGCACTTTGGGAACATCCAACTTCTTTTGCAATTACCTTTTGGGGCTTTCCCTCCTTATGGAGGGTGTCAGTGATGGTTTTCTGCACAACTGTCAGGTCAGCAGTCTTTCCCATGCTTGTGATTCCTACTGAACCAGCCTGAGAGACCATTGAAAGGCTCAGGAACCCTTTGCAGGTGTTATGGATTCATTAGCTGATTAGAGTGGGACACTTTGAGCCTAGAATATTGAACCTTTTCACACTATTCTAATTTTCTGAGATTGTGAATTTGGGGTTTTCATAAGCTGTACGCCATAATCATCACAATTATACCAAAGTAAGGCTTGACATATCTCGCTTTGCATGTAATGCGTCTATCTCATATATTGGTTTCGCCTTTTGAGTTGCCATACTGACGTAAATGAACATTTGCATGATATTCTAATTTTTCGAGTTTCACCTGTATTTAAGAATAACTGCATGTAGAATTTGTATCATGTTGCAAGTGATCACAATAGCTTAGATATATTTTTTCTCTTCACTGTCTTTGTAGATGAAAGTTAAGAATAGCAGTTAGTCTTTCTGGACAGTTTTTATCCTAATGGCTTACAGGAATAAAATGCAATTACTTTTTAACCTCTATTAATAAACAGTATCAAGATTGGGGAAGCTGTTTTATGTCTTCTTGGCAGCAGCATCTTCCTTTTGACAATCCTGCAGTATTCAGACAAGCTCTCTCTTTTGTATGCATTCCTGCAGCTAATTTGCAGTTAATTTATATCAGTTGGATATCTACAAAAAAGAATTTGGTAGCTTTGATAATAGGCACATGTTAGGGAAGGAGATCAGTGGAACATTTGCAAGATATAAAAAACTAGTTTCCAGTTAACACTTTTAATAACTTTCAGAAAACACCAGTTAAAATAGCTTTGAAAGTAGATGTAAGTATGTTTGAAAAGAGTGATGTTATGTGTCTTTAGGTCAGTGTTGATTATTAGCAGTCACACAGATCTTCTTCAGGATGATCTGTCCCCAAACTGGTTTCTCAAGTCTTCCCATGGTGCAGCTGTTGCTGCTGTAATTAAGCCATTCACCTTGCTGCTGGTTGTCATCTTTTTCTCTTTCCTTTGATCTTTCCCAGCATTATACACTTCCCAAGAGACCTAGGTCTTCACATAATATGTCCAAAATACAATCATTTGAGCCTGGTCATTTGTGCCTCAAGTAAGAAATCTGGATTGTTCTATGATCCATTTGTTTGTTTATCTGGCTATGCATGGTATTCTCAGGATTTTCCTCAAACACCAAAGTTCAAAAGCATCAGTAGTATTTCTGTCCTGCTTCTTCAGAATCCAACTTTTGTTTCTATAGAGTGTCATAAGGAAAAAACCATTGCCTGTTAAATTCTGATCTTGGTAGGTACAGAGACATCATAGCATCTGAATATCTTTTCCAAGGCCTTCATTGCTACTCTATCAAGTGCTAGTTTGCAGCATATTTCTTTACTGCTAGAAAAGGCAGAAGCTATCCACCACTTCAGTATCTTCACTGTCAGTTCTAAGGCTGGTTGCTGTACTTGTTGTCATTAGTTTGGTCTTTATATTTAATCCTAGCCCAATTTTTTCGCTGTGCTCCTTGACTTTAATTACTACAGCTTGAAGATTAGCACAACTTATTGATGTTTCTTACTCCAGTTTTAATACTATGCTCATTTTCTTCCAATCCAGTTTCCCTGAATAGGTATTCAGCATACAGCTTGAATAAATAAGGGGAGGGTATACAGCCTTGTCTCACTCCTTTGCTGACCTGGAACCAGTCTGTTTTGCTATGTTCAGTCTGGATTGTGGCTTCCTGACCTGTGTATAAGTTTCGCATGAAGACAGTGGGATGTTCTGGGATTCCCATTTTCCTGAGCACATTCCACAGCTTGACAAGGTTGACCCAATCAAAGACATTTCTATAACCAATGAAGCACATACAATGGTACTTAAAAGTTTGTGATCTGTTCTCCATACAAGTCCTTCCTTTGCCATACAAGTATATAGCTTTGGATAATTTTCCTCAATAAATAAATGAACAAGTATAATGTTTTTGACTCATTTGTTTAACTGGGTTCTCTTTATCTAGTTTTAGGACTTGTGTGGAAATCAGATTGCATTTTAGGTTATACTTATGCAGAATTATACAATATGCACTATATTGACTTTTTAAAATATTCCTTGACTTTCTGAATTAACCAGCATGTATTAGCAATAATGTCACTAATTTAGCCTTTTCTAAACCAGTGTGAAGATCTAGCATCTCCCTTTCCATGTAGAGCTCTAATCTGCCTTGGATGATTGTAAGCATTATTTTGCTAGTATCTGAAGTTAAGGATACTGTATGATAGATTGTATATTCTGTTTAAGTCTCCTTTTTTGGTATTGGTATGTAAACCAACCTCTTTCAGTCTTTTGGCCACTGGGTCATTCTTCAGATTTGCTGGCACAGTTTGGTTAGAACCTGTACAGAAAACAAAAATAGTCCTACTTTATCTTAACTTGCTTCAAGCTTTATCTAGGATACTGCCTTTGAGAATTGTTGATGAGATACTAATACCATATGTTCCTTCTCTGATGTTTAGCTATACTCAGTATCAGCGCATGCTGAGCACTCTTTCACAATGTGAATTTTCAATGGGAAAAACTTTACTTGTATACGACATGAATCTCAGAGAAATGGAAAACTATGAAAAAATCTACAAAGATATAGGTAATCATTTTTTTTTTTTTACTGAATATTACTGTCAAATGTAAACTTCACTTTTAGAAAAAAATGAATTATTTCAAATCAGGTATACAGAGGATTTTGAGGATCCAAAGTATTCCAATGTATTCCAACCCCCAAGCGTCCTCCTCTAAACTCCAGCCATGAAAGAGTCTATTTCAGGTTGGGATGCTTTTAGTCAGAATGTTGGAATGGTCCAACCTCAAATATTTTGTGCGGTTAAGATTGATAAGACTTATCGCTAAGATGCAGTGTTTTCACTACCAAAGATGTAATTCTTTCTTGCAACTGTTACTGCAGGTAACATGGATTTATTTCCATCTCATAAACTGAAAATGAAGCTGTAAACTAGATTCTGAAGACAACCTTTTAAACTTTGGTTTGTTTAGGACAGTATCCTAGAAGGTTCACGTGGAAATAATGTTCTGGTAGTTATAGAGAAAGTTTGTACATTTTCTAAATGAAATTGCTATCAAGTGGATTTTTATTTATCTGTCACTGGAGACAATGAAATACTATATGGATCAGCTTTTACTAGCTTAGGCTAGTACATTAGCTGTGATACTATCTGGTTGTCATGAGCTGTGTTCAAGTAACTTTCCATTTGGTCTACTACAGTGTTTTGTGAGAACTGCCTTTAAAAATATTCTGGAAACTTCAGTTACATATACAAGATAATTGACTGAGTGATAAGTCACCATGTCAGCTCACTGGTTTCTAGTCCATCTCTCAGCCTAATAGAAAGTGTTGATTTTGATGTTGGAAGTTGCATCTGCATTGATATCACTTTTATACAAGCAATATTTTTTAGTACAGGCCTTTTGAGTTGTTCCATTTTAAATTAATTTTGCTTTTGTTTTATTTTAGTTATTTATTTTTACTATTCTAAAGTTTTTAAAAAAATGTTTTACTGGTTTATTGTGAATAGTTTAATTTGTTTTCATAGCAAGCTATTCAAGATTGTGATCACAGACTGATATATAAACATTTTTATTATCTCTAATCAACCTTAGAACCAGATTCTTCTAATGGTCTCACATTTTTACAGAAATACTAGCTTCAATACACATACACACACACACATTCTGAGCACTTTGATAGTAATTACAATACCAATCTACTTAAAGTTCTGGAGATGAAAATCAGTTTGTGTAATGTTGCTGCATATGGTATAATTTTTATAGTTCAATAATATTGTGAGATTTATAAATTTATGTCAAATCACTCATTTTATTTCTTTGGAAGAAAATAGCATAGCTGCAGCTCATGAAAAAATTGCTGAGTGCAAGAAGCAAATTCTTCAAGCGAAAAGAATACGAAAAAATCGCCAAGGTAAGGTTTACTTTGCAGTTGAGAAATTATATGAAGATACATACCACATTTGTAATTGTGCTTATTATAAGAGTTTTAAATTCCCAGGATTATTTTTGGTTCTTGCAAAAAAGCCCAGTTTGTTAATTCTTCACAAGATGTAATTTTACAAATAAAATGCCAAATACACTATTGATCATGCAAAATTAAACAAGCCCAAGATATTATAACAGAGCAAGCCACAAATTTGGGTATGCTTGTCAAAAGAAATAATTGGAAAAGTATTTTCCTAGGTTGCCATGGATAGAATAGGTTTTTTTTTTGGACTTTAACTTTAACAAGTGATTCTAGGCATACTCAATCAGATTTGTTGACTTGGGAGTGTATGTTTCTACATTTAGTCAGATTCTGAATCCTTTGAAGAACCTGTTCACATATAAAGATCTCTAAAGAGTTTATGTTGTCAACGATCACTGAAATCAATAATACTTCTTTTTAGCAGATGGAATTCCATGTCCTCTTAAAAGAGATTGTGAGACCTTCGTTTTAAAAAAATCGTGGATCTAGCCTATATTAATAACTATTAGCCAATGTATATTATTCTGTATTTTGCCAAACTGATGGAGAAGGCAATGCCACTGAAGCTCCAGAACGCTTAGATGAAACAGACTATCTTGATTCAGTTTAGACATGGATATGGCAAGGAGGTGGTTTTGGTCTCCAAAAGAGGACGAAAAGAGTATGACCTTATTGACGTGTTTTGATCTCTCAGTGGCTTTTGATACTTCTGACCACAGTATCTTGCTGGAATGCTTGAGGGAGCAAAAGGGAAGGGGCAGAAATGCTCTTTTGATATTTCCACTGCTACTTCTTCATGTGCTACTTAGATAATGATAGTTAGAGATATCTACTTGATCCCCTGGGAACTTTTTGTGGGTCCCACAAGATTTTAGCTTATCTCCCACATTATTTAATTTTTATATGAAATCTCTAGGAAGAGTCATACAAGCTTGGGGTTGGATGTCACCTAGACTTTTGAATATCTCCAGGCTGTAAGCAACAGTGAGTGGTGAAACAGGGTGAAGGTTAATGTGGACAAGGTGGAGTTGCTATGGATTGCAGCAGCTGAACAACAGAATTAAAGAAAAAAATCCTCTTCTGAGGGAATTATACTCTCTTTTAAGGATCAGATTTATAGTTTGTGATCCTCTTGGATCTAGTATTGATGCTGGAGAGCTATGTAACATCATAACAAAAACGTGTTTTACCAGTTTCTGCTGATAAACCAACTGCATCTCTCTCTGGAAGAAAAAGAACTGGCTTCAGTGACTCTTGTGTCAATAATCTCAAACTTGGATTATTGTAATGTGCTCTTTGAGGTGCAGTTCTTGGAGACAATTCAAAAATTTCAGCTGAACCAGAAAGTGGCAGTACCTGTGGTGCCACCCAGGGGTTCCATTTTTAATCTTGTTTGTTATTCTGCCATTCAGGTAAATAGTGCTTATGTTAAAACATAGCTGTTCTGTGAGAGTTAGGACATGTCCTAATGGTGATATGGAACCCCTAACTGTAAGCAAATGGAGTGGGAATACATAAGAGGGTTTGGGACATTTCCCTCCCATCCTCCCTTTAGAGGAAATTTGTGTTCAGAAGGGAAACTGGTAAAGAGGTGGGCAAGCCATTTTAACCTGGGGAAAGACTAAGATGTGGGTAGGTCTTCTTTATTATGAAGTTAAGGGAAGCAACAAAATATTTTGAATTTGAAACACCTAATTTCCTGTTTTGAGCTTAGAATACTTCCAGTAAGGCCGTAACAGCCTCAGAACACTTCCTATGAGGTCAGAACAGTCTGTTCCCCATTGATTTTTAAAATGTCTTTATATTGCAAAAATGGGAAGATGATGCAATATGTTTCTATAAGGTCCAGATTTAATAGTATATTAAAGGATTGACTTAGTTCTACATTAATAATATATAGATCATTCTTTTTCTAACATTTTAATTCACTTTATTGATTATTATATACTAATTTCTTTTTTGATTATATAAACTGTTGTATTTTTTCCTTTTGTTTTATTATATTTTAGTTGTTTATAGTTCACCAAAAATATTGATAAACATAGAACAAGAAATAGAAAGGACTGTATTTCAGATTTGAGTTGTTCTGCACACCTCTAATGGAACAAGCTAAACATACATACTTTAAAATTATTTGAATTATAAATTTCTTACTTTGTGGTATTGAAGCAATGTGGACTATGGTCCGTATTTTATTTTTTTCAGAATATGATGCCTTGGCTAAAGTAATACAGCATCATCCAGATAGACATGAAACATTGAAGTAAGTATGAAATGAATTCAAGTAGTATATACACTACAGATTACTGATATCAAAATAATGTGGCATATTTTTTTTATCAGTCCATCATCAACATTCATATAAAAGATTTGAGGATTTGTATAATATAATATATTGGCTAAGATGTGCTTGAGTGGGAATACTCTAATTTAGGTCTCCACAGAGAGATCTAATTTTGGGGCAGTTGTTCTCTATCAGCCCAACTTCTTACAAGATTGGTAAGACTTGATTATAGTTATCCATGGGCTGGTAGTATGCCAATTAACAATACGTAAGCCATGTTTTTAGAAACATAACAGAAACTGCAGTATGGAATAGTTTTGCTAGTCTTGAAATATGGGCTTTGCACTGAGTTCATTTCCAGGCACAATTGAAAGTGCTACTTTAACCTTTTAAGCCCTCAATGAACCTTTCGAATAAATTGCTTTTGCACAAATCTGAATTACAATTATCTTTCTGGATTCTTCTGCCATCAAAGGTGAGACGGGGCATCCTCAACTGAGGTACCCTGGCTTTGGAATGTTGTTTTCCGAAGTTTCTAGAAGAAAATAAGGCAAGTTGCTTTCTTTTCAGTGCCTTTTTATTTGTGCAGGCATTTTCATACTTGGTTTATGGTATTTTACTGCTAAAAGACTGTTCTATCTATTTTAGATTCTGTTAATTGGTTTAAATCAGCATTTCATTATTATTTGTAAATTAGCTACTTAGGGAATTTTGAACAGTTGAAGAGTTCAATAAAAATGATTAAAATAAAATAACTGAAGGTACTATGTGTTAAGTGACAATGCACTTAATATGTTCTCAGGCAATTGGAAGCTCTGGGGAAAGAACTCCAGCATCTTTCTCATATCAAAGAAAATGTTGAAGACAAAGTAAGTTTTTCTCACAGGCTTATAAATTCAGAATAGAGAGTCTTTTTAAAAAGCCCATATTCTTCATTATTTCCTTTCTGTGCTTTAGCTGGAGTTGAGACGAAAGCAATTTCACGTTCTTCTGAGCACCATCCATGAGCTTCAGCAAACATTGGAAAGTAAGTTATTCTAGTACATAAGAACATGACAGTTTTCCTCAGCTTCCCTCCCTTTTATGTTTACTTGACCCTCAAAATTTTCATTGGCCCATAGGTATGTGTTTTACCTTGGCACCTTACTAAATGTCATATTGGGGCAATTCTTTATTAGAGACCAGTTCAAGGTCACAAAGTATTGTTCTAGCTTTCAAATTACCCACAGCTCTTAATCAGGCTAAGTAAACTAAGCAAAAAACCCAAAATATGAGATTGGGGAGAAGAGAAGAAATGGGTGATGTTTTTCCTAGTAGTATTTCTACATAAGTAGTCATTCCATTATTAGTATTTTAAATAAAAATATTTATTTCAGATGATGAGAAGCTTTCAGAAGCTGAAGAATCATCAGATACTCCAATGGAAGCAGAAGATAAACAATAGATGTATATAACTCAGAAGCCTGGTAATTCATTTTTGTGAAGCTGATTAATAACTAGGGTTTTGAATTAATTTTGTATATTATTTTTTGTCTAAAGTAACTAAATTATGTTTGAGTGAATTTTCATGTTTTCTGTACAATAAATAGTTGAAATTACATAACAAAGTAATTTAGTTTTGGATTAATGTTCTGGAATTAAGCTACCAATTATATGGTAAGATATTAAATTGAAAAAAAATTAGAGATAATTTAAAATTCTAACAATGGACAAGTGAATACTCTTGTATTCTGAACCCAGAATTTGCTACACTGAAAATGTGACTTGTATAATAACACGAGTTCTTAAATTACATTTATTGTCTCAGTTTATTAGCAATAACATCTACTTGGAAAACACATTTTTTCAAAAGGGATTATTTTTGTAGTCCTTAAGAGATCATCTGGAACACCTTAGAGGAGTAGAATATTCTGATTTCCAAAGATTTACGTTATTGCAATTCTGTACTTCTCAGAGCCATTGACTACACTGATTTTTCAGTGATACTATCCAGGAGGTTAACTACTTTTACACATGAAAAATGCAGAGTATAATAAAATAAAATTAATTATGAGAATAAAGGGGAAGATTAAAAAGTTGAGTCATTTAAGAGGTCTGTTTTGCTTTGTGTTTTTAAGAAAACAATGCAGCATAGAAACAATTTATAGTGGCAATTTTATGTAATAGATGCTTATCTCTGTCAGATAGTACTGAGTTGGATTTCCTTATTCAAATTTTAGTCATTGTGAATTCGCTTATTTTGCCTTTTTTGTTTTTTTTTTTTGAGAAGTACTTTCCCCATGATAGAATATAATGTGGGAGGCCATAAAACCTGGCAACTCAATCTTTTGTGTATGAGTTCCCAGATTTGATGTCAGCAAGCAGTACTTCTAGGAAGAGTTGCCTGCCCATTCTTTGCAATTCACAGGAGGGGAAAGGAGAGAGAAGAAAGGAATAATACATTGCCTTTGTCTCTAGTCTGATCTCCATTAAGGAACAGGATCTTCAACCACCACAATAAATCCTCCTGTGAATTGAAGGATTTTCAGTTGCAAGTCTGAGAATCAACTGGCTGGGCTAAGCAGGATGACCAAATTGCAGCATTCTGAATGCTGGTGGGTGGCATCCCAACCACAGGTCAAGAATAAAATTTCCTTCATTATCTATAGTCATTTCAAACTACTGTACGTTATAAATGGATGGGCATTTGTGATGAACAAATGTAATGTTTTTTGCCTTATGTTTTTAATTGGGTTCTCTTAATCTAGTTTTAGAACTTATGTAGAGAACAGATCACATTTTAAGTCATATTTATGCAAAAATATTGAAAATTCAAAAGGATTCACAAACTTTTAAGCACCACTGTATATCTCATGGAATAGTTCCCAAGTGGGGAACTCAGAGAGAATAGCGTATCTTGCATATTCCAAAGGAGTCCCAGATTATTCCAACATAAACTTAATGTATGGAGTGAGCCCTAACCCTGGTGATTTGTGGGCATCACGAAAAGCACGGCTGTTTGTTGACTTTATATGGTCCTTCATTCCAAAGGAAAGGTGTTGTCTCAGCTGCCAAACTGATTGGCCTTATGGAACGGTGAGGAAGAGATATTTACTGATTTTGTCTTGGAGAGCAAAATGCCGTGGGCTGCCCTACCAGCTCTTGAACGTGTTACACTGCAGCAAGCTCTACCAGATTGTGTTGGATTCACTTCAGAGGAATGTATTTAGCACTTGGATAATAAACAGTGCAGGATTAGTTGATAAGTAGATGGAAGATTTGCATGGAATTACAGGTGAAACTCGAAAAATTAGAATATCGTGCAAATGTTCATTTATGTCAGTATGGCAACTCAAAAGGTGAAACCAATATATGAGATAGACACATTACATGCAAAGCGAGATATGTCAAGCCTTACTTTGGTATAATTGTGATGATTATGGCATACAGCTTATGAAAACCCCAAATTCACAATCTCAGAAAATTAGAATAGTGTGAAAAGGTTCAATATTCTAGGCTCAAAGTGTCCCACTCTAAGCAGCTAATGAATCCATAACACCTGCAAAGGGTTCCTGAGCCTTTAAATGGTCTCTCAGGCTGGTTCAGTAGGAATCACAAGCATGGGAAAGACTGCTGATCTGACAGTTGTGCAGAAAACCATCACTGACACCCTCCATAAGGAGGGAAAGCCCCAAAAGGTAATTGCAAAAGAAGTTGGATGTTCCCAAAGTGCTGTATCAAAGCACATCAGTAGAAGGTTATGTGGAAGGGAAAAGTGTGGTAGAAAAAGGTGCACAAGCAGCAGGGATGACCGCAGCCTGGAGAGGATTGTCAGGAAAAGGCCATTCAAAAGTGTTGGGGACTTTCACAAGGAGTGGACTGAGGCTGGAGTTAGTGCATCAAGAGCCACCACACACAGACGGATCCTGGACATGGGCTTCAAATGTTGTATTCCTCTTGTCAAGCCGCTCCTGAACAACAAACAACATCAGAAGCGTCTTACCTGGGCTACAGAAAAAAAGAACTGGTCTGTTGCCCAGTGGTCCAAAGTCCTCTTTTCTGATGAGAGCAACTTTTGCATCTCATTTGGGAACCAAGGACCCAGAGTCTGGAGGAAGAATGGAGAGGCACACAATGCATGATGCTTGAAGTCCAGTGTGAAGTTTCCACAGTCTGTTGATTTGGGGAGCCATGTCATCTGCTGGTGTTGGTCCACTGTGCTTCATTAAGTCCAGGGTCAACGCAGCCATCTACCAGGAGATTTTGGAGCACTTCATGCTCCCTTCCGCAGACGAGCTTTATGGGGATGCTGACTTCATTTTCCAGCAGGACCTGGCACCTGCCCACACTGCCAAAAGTACCAAAACCTGGTTCAATGACCATGGGATTACTGTGCTTGATTGGCCAGCAAACTCGCCTGACCTGAATCCCATAGAGAATCCATGGGGCATTGCCAAGAGAAAGATGAGGGACATGATACCGAACAATGCAGCGGAGCTGAAGGCCGCTTTTGAAGCATCGTGGTCTTCCATAACACCTCAGCAGTGCCACAGGCTGATAGCATCCATGCCACGCTGCATTGCAGCAGTCATTGCTGCAAAAGGGGCCCAAACCAAGTACTGAGTACATATGTATGCTTATACTTTGCAGAGGTCCAATATTGTTCTATTTCCAATCCTTGTGTTATTGATGTCATATAATATTCTAATTTTCTGAGATTGTGAATTTGGGGTTTTCATAAGCTGTATGCCATAATCATCACAATTATACCAAAGTAAGGCTTGACATATCTCGCTTTGCATGTAATGCGTCTATCTCATATACTGGTTTCACCTTTTGAGTTGCCATACTGACATAAATGAACATTTGCACGATATTCTAATTTTTCGAGTTTCACCTGTACAATAAAAAGACAAAGGTTGGTGGTGCATGATATAATTAAGTAATATATTGTTGTGGGTTTGCTGCATTTTAAGCTTCACTACTCTTATATCTGATGGTATACTTTTTTCTTTTTGAGCAAGGAGAAGACTTTCTTTTCTGCCTGTTAACATAACGGGACAAAATCTCAAACAAGCACAATGCTCAGTCATCCACATGAGCAGGGCTTCCCATTTGCTTCAATAAGAAAAGGAATGTGCTATGTACCTGGAGGTAGTGACTGCACTTACTCATTGTGCTAAGCCTAGTTTAGCTTAGCCATAGTTTATTTTTCAAAAACAGCCATAATAGATTTGATTAACTTAACATGCCCAGCCAACTTCCCTTCCCCCCAAAATACAGTAATGGTTTAGTGTAATGTGTGAACATAGTATCTGTTCAGACACAAGTTTCCCTGTCTTGTAATTGGGGAAACTTTTTCATGTAGTTTCATATATTCAGTCTATTGTGTGGATTGAGCTATATACTGTAACCTTTGTCTGCTAAGGACTACATTCTTTCAGAGATAGTAAATAGGTGAAGAGAGCAGGGTTTGCAATATTGCAGGATTGTATAACCCTTCTCCTTCTGCAATTCCATCTCTGTCCAACCCATCCGTCCGTCCTTCCTTCCTTCCTTCCTTCCTTCCTTCCTTCCTTCCTTCCTTCCTTCCTTCCTTTTGTTGCCGTCCCTCCTTTAGGGATGGTGAAATCCAAATCACATAGTATACTAAGCAAGAAGTCTATGCAATTTTCAGATTCCAGGTAATGAAGTCCAAGTGTATAGTTTTCTCCCCACCCCACCCCCCATACATTTATTTACTGAAGAAGTCAAAACTGCCTTTAAAGTTGTAAAGGTCCTCTTAGTTGTAAAACCAGATGATATATAGAAACAGCAAACAATTATAACTGAAGATAAACATTCTGCATGTAAAGATTAGGTTAAAACATTGTGGCAAGGTGGAGTAAGAAGTTAAATTTGCAAATTCTTGTATGCATATAAGTTAAAAGGGAAGGCCTAAAAATAGACTTGTAGAGGTAGTATATCTAGGGCCAAACAATTGCAAACATCCAACAGAATCATGCCTAAGTAGATTTATTCTCACCTTGATCCAGCAAAACAATGTGATTTTGAATTTTCAAATACCTTATACAAGTACTGGAATGAAATATATTTGGTTATATCATTATTGTACACTACCCTATAATATAACAACTTTAATAAAAATACATTTTTCATAAATTGGGGATATTTATTCTTGCTATATTGCATCTACAAGCAAATAAAAAAACATAAAAATTAGTTTGAGTACAGACCAGCAGAGGGCTGCCACAACCAAGCTTTCAATCATTCAGTAGCTATAATATTTAAAATTGGAAGATCTCAAAGAGAATTTCTGAAGATAATTTCATAAAAATTAAGCTTCCCTTTAATTTTAAGACCTGCCACACTGTAACTGTCTTTGCTTTATTAACTCTCCCTGCCCCCAGGTCAAGTTCCTGTACAAAAGAGCATATAACAAGCCCTAAGATGTTTCCATCATGATAACCTTTACGGTTTTCTATTTAGGAAAACAGCTGCTAAATTGTCACTTAGATAAAACATTCTTGAAACAAAAATTGTGCAACCAGATGATTATAAGTTGCTCTCTTCTGTATCTTCTAAAGTACCATTACAAGAACATTTTTAGAAAAAAATCTAACGTGCAGTGATCAACATAACAACAAAATAAAATACACAAAAGCAAATACAATTAATTATGTGTCATCAAGTGGGTGTTAACTCTTAGCGACCACATAGATAGTTTTTCTCCAGGATAATCTCTCCCCAGCCTAGTCCTTCAGGTCTTCCAGTGCACCCATGCTGCTGCAATTGAGTCCATCCACCTTCCTGATGGTCATCCTTTTACCTCTTTCCTTCCACCTTTCCCAGCATTATAGACTACTCAAAGAAGCTGGGACTTTGCATAATATGCCCAAAATGTGTTAATTTGAGTCTGGTCATTTGTGCCTCAAATGAGAACTCTAGATTGATTTGTTCTGTGATCTGTTTATTTTCCTAGCTCTCCATGGTATGCATAAGAGTGTTCTCCAACACTTTGAAAACGTCAGTATTCTTTCTATCCTGCTTCTTTGAAGTCCAACTTTCACTTCTGTGGAGTTTCACAGGGAAAATCATTACCTGCATAATTCTGAATTTTGTAGGTACAGACTCATCACAGCATTTGAATAGCTTTTCCAAGGCCATCATGCTATTCTGCAGTGTATTTCTTGTCTGTGGGTTCCTTTACTGTTGCTAATTGAACCGAAAAGATAGAAACTATCCAGCAATTCAATATCTTTATTTTCAGTTTTAAGGCTGGTTGTTGTACTTGTCATTAGTACAATATTTTTTTAAGAAATTGTTTTAAAACCTTTGTTTGGACATTGTTATAATTAATCTTAGTCCCATTTTTTTCACTGTGCTTTTGACTTTCATTATTACAGCTTGCAGATTATTTGCATTTTCGGCCATCAGAGTAGTGTCATCAGCATAGCACAAGTTCTTGATGTTTCTTCCTCTGGTTTAAAACCAGTCCAGCTCCCCTCAATATATATTCACCATATAGATTGAATAAATAAGGGGAGAATATAAATCTTTATCTCCCTCCTTTGCCAATCCAGAGCCTGTCTGTTTCACCATGTTCTGTCCATGCCATGCTTCTTGACCTGTATATAGATTTTGCATGAGGATCATGTGATGTTTTGGAATTCCCATTATCCTATGGATATTCCACAGCTTGCCATGATTGACACAGTTAAAGGCCTTTCTATAACATAGTATGAAGCACATATTGACTTCCTGTTTATATTCTTTGGCTTTCTCAATTACTCAGTGTGCATAATGCCTCTGTTCCTTGGTCTCAAGATGCCTTGAACAACCAGCATCTCCCTTTCTATTTGGATGATCCTAACTAGTATTTTCCTAGGATGTGAAATGAAGTATATTGTACAATAGCTGAACACAAGTCTCTCTTTTCTTTGGTATTAGTATTTAGACTGACCTCTTCCAATGTGTTATTTTCCAGATTTGCTGATACAGTCTGGTTAGAACCTTTAACTGATTCTTCTTCTGGTGCTTGCCATATTTCTGTAGATATTCCATCAATTCTTGCAGTCTTCTGACTTGGTAATGACCAGAGTGCTAATCTAACTTCATCTTCTATCGCTAAAGGGTCTCCTAAGTATGGAGTATTTTCTAAGATACCTTGGATGTTAACATCTCTGTAGAATTTCAGTGTACTCCTTCCATCTTTGTTTGATTCTATCTGAATCATTTATTGTCTATCCATTAGCATCATTTAGCATACCAATTGAAAGTTGGAATCTCTTTCTGAGTTCAGGGATCTTTCAGATCTTCCTAGTTTGTGTGTGTGTTTGCTTTTTATTTCTTCCAACAGCTTTGTGAAATTCTTTGTTATGGTTTTTTTTCCCTCAGATCTTTGTCTTTCTTAGCTCTGGTTTCTCTTCTTGGCAATTTCATTTGTTCTGACATCCAGTTTACTTTCTTCCATTTCTTGGTCTTTGACAGTGTCTGTTGACATTAATCCTTGACAACCTCTTTGATTTCATTCCATAGTTCCTTTGGTTTCTTATCATTAAGGTTCAGGACTTTGAATGTTTTCCTTGAAAATGGTAGGTATTTCCTCAAGTTCGATCTTTCTTATTTATTCATTTGATATAAAAGCCATCCAGCTCTAGAATGACTTTGGGTGACTTACATTTTGAAAGAGTAGAAATAATAACCAGAAGACATCATGTGAGTCCCGACAAGACAAACTGCATATACTACACAAACTCAGCCTCTGCCAAAGACTGAAAGAACAGTATGTTTTTTAAGACTTCCATAACACCATCAGGATGGGAGCCACATGGCTTTCTAGGGGATGCTATTCTGAGGGCTCTGAAACAGAGGGTATGCTTCATGAGTTCCAATAGATGACACTGTTTAATTAATGGGACCTGAAGCACACCAACTCTGCTAGATTTTGTTAGATAGGCAGAAACAATGGAAGATAGGCAGTCTCTCAAATAGCTGACCCTATGCCATGAGTGGCTTTTATAGATGATAACCTTGAACTGCACAGAAGCTCACTGGCAACCAATACAGTTTGTGGAGCAGTGGTGTCACATTGGTGTACCAAGGCATGGTCATCACTGCTCATGCCACTGCATTCTAGACTAAAGGTGAAAACTCTCTAGATGTAGAAGATCCTAATATCCACAGCCACTCAGTCTTTGGATAGAATTTAGCCTGAGTCATTTCTTCCTCATCCAAGCCCAAATAGCTTCCTGTCAGCCTTACAAGGTAGACCGGTCCAAGAAACAGATGCCACGTATGCCTAACAGTACTTTTATTAAGATTGGCTATAGTAACAGAATGTTGTAAGTCTGAATGTGCTTCTCCTACTCTCTTTTATCTTCATGTGAATTCAGACAACAGGGGTCCACGTTCAATCTGAGATCCTTTCATACCTCTCTTGTCTGGGCTTCTGCAATGTTTATTTGCTTGTTGCCTTGGTCACATGAAGTCTGAAGCGCTTCTGAATAATTTCTGAAACAATCGTTTCTACTTAGGTAGTTTCAAGTTTTCTTTGGATTATGCTTCTCATGTTCCATATTCCAGTAGTTGGTATCCTTGTAAAATTAGAAATTCCTCTTTCAGTACTGGCACTATCAGTGACCAGACTTATTTTTAGCTTTGGCCTGACCAAACTATCACCTTGAAATATATTATTGGAACTCTGATACTTTTCCCTAATAACTAGAGGAGTGCCTTCTGACCTAGGGGATCATCATGTAGTATTTTCTAAATGCTTAAGCCATTCTGTATGTTTTCATCGGCAACAACACAAATTTGGTTAGTTTCTTTACAGTTTGATTTTACAATGCCTTCTCCTAAGTAGATTGATTTCTCCTATGCCTGTCGTCCCCACATGTCCTCATTCTTGCTGGGGAATACTCTTAGCTTCACTCCTCTTTTTACCTTACCAACAAGGATGTCTACCAGGAGCTTCTGTTTCTACTGGTATTGTTCTCAGGGCCACTGAAGCTATTGAGTCCTCCCACTATGTCAATAGTGCAACAATTCCTAGCTTTTTATTATTTATTTATGCTGTTGTTGTTGTTGTTTTTCAGTCATTAAGTCGTGTCTGACTCTTCGTGATCCCATGAACCATATTGCGCCAGGCCTTCCTGTCCTTCACTGCCTCCCTGAGTTTGCTCAGTTTCATGCTCATTGCTTCAGTGATGCTATTTAACCATCTCATCCTCTGCCGTCCCCCTCTCCTTTTGCCTTCCATCTTTCCCAGCATCAGGGTCTTTTCCAAAGAGTCCTCTCTTCGCATTAGGTGACCAAAGTATCTGAGCTTGAGCTTCATTATCAAATTCATTCATTCATTCATTCATTCATTCATTCATTCATTCATCATATTTATGTAGCCACCCATCTCACACAGGTGACTCTTGGAAGAAGGAATAACCTCTTGCAGTGGATTAAGGAGGCTCTTACTTTTGAGTCACTTGCTGGCTAACTGGAAGGAACTTTTTATGTATTCTCAAGTCACAGCCTCTGTTCTCTCTAATGGGGGAGAGAAGGGATGGGATGTAGAGAATGAGTTAGGAGTTTCTTTGCTTTCGGTGAGTTTGGCTTGGGAGCCCTACAGGAAACAAATATCTGCAAAAAAAAGAGAGAGAGAATGCAGTGCACCTGGGCCTGACAATTCAAGCCCAAAGCCTAGAAAACTGGAAGAATGGGAATCAGTATGGTAAAGTTACAGGGAACATTTGTTTATTTGTGTGAAGTTGTTGCTGTTTAATCTGTTTAGTGTTGCATTCTTAACTCTGGGCAGTTCTGTTTCTGCACCAGTTCTGTGTATCTCTCTATTCTTGTTTATTTGCTCAGACTGATTACAGATTACCGAATGCTGGTTTTGAAATGCAGCTCTCAGCCTCACATAGTTTGTGCGGTTAACTATTACTCTCTCAAATCCCCACTTCATAACTTCTGTTTAAATAAAAATCCATCTTTTCTTAATCACTCTGATGTTCGGTTTCTAAGCTAACACAATATACTCCAAAAGAGTGACAATTGGATTCACTTTTTAAAAAACTGATTCCTGGGAATCTTGTTCTGCCCATCCAAGAGTAAGTAATGGCAGGTTACCTGGGGAAATAGCCCCCTCCACACACACACAAATCAGAAGTCAGGTAAAAAGGGTGAAGAATGCTGATTCTGTGGAGTTGTCTGGCAAGCTGGGGTGGATATTAGCAATAGACACCTTCTACTTCCTTGTTCCTGCTGCTGTATCCCAATTAGTTTATGACTGGTGTGAGGATACCTATTCAAAATCAACAATGTGGATTATAGCACTGAGCATGCACTACTATCTTTGAACAGCAGGGGACAGCAGAGGATAACTCTGTCTTTTTTCTTCCAGCAGTTTGTTCTCTAATGAAATCGCCAGTGCTTTTTAATTATCATGTATTGGCATGCATATATATACACACAAACCATTCATCTTTTTCATTAAGCATATTCCGAGTATATGATCTGTGTACCAGAACTGTACCTGTTCTGATCCATGGAGCATTTGATGGTTTTTCCATCTGAAAACTGATACCTCGAGCTCATCCTCCTGGGGAAGTCATAGTTATGATAATGTTCTTTTTTAATATCAATTCAGAAACAACTAAGTCTTTGGCATTATATGGTATTAAATAAATATGAAACTATGCTGCACTTTTTTCTTTTTTTGAATGGGCAGGTTGAGATTTTCTGAATTTTTTCTCCATTTGAAGTGTGGGAAAGTCTTTTCTTGTATTTTGTGACTCAGAATATCAGAAAAGCACACCACAGATGTAGAGTTGGTTCTGGAGGTTCTAAAAACGGTTGTTTGGGACCTCAAGTTACTCATCCCTGCACTACAGTGAATGTTAGCATATTATTCCATTCCTCCAGAATCCCACACTAATGCTATTCACAATTCTGCATTTTTTTTCCCAGCCCAGGATTTACCCAGCACTTCAAGACCAATTAGTAACTGCCTCGCTAGAAAAAAGGACAGATCAATTACTGCCTTGTATTGCAGATTAAAAAAAACAAAAACAAAACCTTTTGCTTGGATAACATATTGTCTACAATTTCAGTATAATTAATCACACTTAAATGGATTCAAGCAAACAAAATCTCTTTCCATTTTAGTTCCCTGAATAGAAGTTTAGCTCAGGTCTGATAACCACTAACTTGCATTAAATGCAGATAGTCCTTGCTTAATGACCATTCAAAGTTATGGTGGTGCTGAATGAATGGTACTTATGCCCAGTCCCCGAAGTTACAGCCATTGCAGCACCCCTGTGGTCAAATAATCAAATTCTGAGCATTTGGCAGCCCACCCACGCTTACGTCTACGGGGGCAGCTCAACTTCCCCCACCCACCTATATTCCCCCCCTCTCTGCTCTTTTGCCTGCCCTACACAGCAACGCTCCTTGGCGGCAGTGCTGGGGCTGAAATAGAGGCCCAGGGCCTTCACCAATCTCAGCCAGCGACCACCGCCACTAGGCCTCTACTTCAGCCACAGCACTGCTACTGCCGAGAAGTACCACCTCAAGCTCCACATCATGGCCAGCCGCTACAGTGCAAAGCCCCAGCCATCTCCACCACCTTGCACTCCACAGGCCCTGCTGCACCCAGCTGACCTTCACATTCTTCCTCCAGCTGCTAACAAGGTGCACCCAGCCTGGTCCTGCACGAGGCAGCTGCTGGCCGCACCAGGCCTTTTTCCTGAAGCCACTTGCGCCTTTCTCCAAATAGCATGCGCTGTTCTCCAAATAGCTTCTGAAGCCTTCCAAAGCATCACACAGTTTGGAGAATGGTGGATGCAGCCTTCTCACGAGGTTTCAGAAGGCCTCAGAAGCCTTTCTGAAGCATTGTAAGAATGGTGCACACAATTTGAAGAATGGCGCAAGTGGCCTTCTGATGCAGCCAGCAGCTGCCTTGCATAGGACCAGGTTGGGTGCGCAGCAGTGGGAGGAAGCTGGTGAAAGTCAGCTGGGTGCAGCAGGGTGGCAGGTAGTGGCAGTGGCACTGGGGCTGAAGTAGAGACCCAGATGCGGTGGCAGCTGGCTTAAATTGCTGAAGGCCCCAGGTCTCTACTTCAGCCCCAGTGTTGCTGTCACTGTGCAGGGCAGCCAAAACGGCAGAGATGGGGCGGGGGGAGATAGGCAGGTGGGGAGAGTTGAAGAGAAGGCAGTCCCTTATGTTACTGAGGCTCGGGGATGAGGGACCAAGCCGGGAATGGCTTGGATCAGGGTGGGTCCTTGCCTAACGACCAGTGGATTTGGTTAATGATGGTAATGGGGACTGCTGGGGTTGCTGTTGCTAAGCAATGAGGTCACATGTTGTTGCGCTTTACATCACTTAATGACGGAAAGTCCGGTCCCAATTACTGTCATAACTTGAGGGCTACCTGTACTGCTGTTATGCTATTGATAAAAAGTAGTGTTACATTTTAAAGTGGTAACTAAGCATTGAAAGTGAAGGCAATGAGCTTGTATGAATCACTTAGAAACAGTGTTACTTGAAATGTTTCCTTTTAATGTCATTGAAGGATTGAGTTGCTTCTTAAAGGGCATCAATAAATGTGGAAAACAATACCAAAGTATGTAAATGTAAATGCTATTATCAAGTACAGTACTTAATGTTTTGATTATTTATCTACATCATCATCATCTTTATTACGGTCACAGACCAGAACCACAAACAAAAGTACATTAAAAATTCATTAAAGTGAATTAAAATACGTTAAAATAAAATAAAACTAAACATAATATCTTTGCAGATTGGTGGGATCATCAATGGGCAGTCAACATCTGCCTGATGTTACAAACAGTGTAACAAAATTTAGCTACGTTCAAGGAAATTATATCATTCCGATCAGATAGCAACAACT
This sequence comes from Liasis olivaceus, assembly GCA_030867105.1. Taxonomy (NCBI): domain Eukaryota; kingdom Metazoa; phylum Chordata; class Lepidosauria; order Squamata; family Pythonidae; genus Liasis; species Liasis olivaceus. The sequence continues at coordinate 25,364,444 of CM061348.1, read as the reverse complement.
GCACATAAAAAGGATCAGAATTTCCAGGATATTTTACCAAATGAGGAGTTATTAAAGGGGTTCGTGAATCCTTATAGAAAATACAGTATAGCAGGACATGTACTGTAGTTTCAATAGCCCCTTGTCCATAGGGGCACAATCTCAGCTCGTATGGGACTTTTTTGTATCGGCCCTCCAAAACTGCTGTAGGAAGAGCATTACAGCGTGCTACAGTTAATGCCCTCCGAAGTTTGGGGATGGTTATGTAATTTAGGTATCTCACTGGCTTATAAGAAAAGACTTGACTGCTCAAAAAAACATTCTTAGGAAGAGCAGGCTGGTCCTGCTGGACTTCCAGGTCTTTGATACGCTGTTTTTATCTACATATCCTATAGGATAAGTGTCTCTATTTTCATAATCTGGTAATTCAGAGCCTGAATACAATGCCACATTAGATTTAATTCTTTAATTATGTCTTATGACTATTGTTTATCTGAGGAGAGAGAATATTGAATTTGAAGATTATGTGGTAATTTTTTAAAATTTAAACTTTAAAAAACATTGCAATTAAGATTTTGTTTTAAAAACTTAACTATGATATTATATAAAATGTCTCAGGCTTAGGATCAGGTTGTTAGGGGAGCTCAGCTGGTGTTTCTGCCTTCTGCTGAACTGATTATTTTTTTAACCTGGTGTCTTTTATTGTTTTTTCCTACTGTTTTTATATGTATATTTCTGGTTTTATGCTTATTAGACACCCAGAGTTATTTGATTAAGATGGGTGGCTATATAAATTTGTATAATAAATAATAAAGAAGTAAAAACTAAATGCCAATATAATATTACTATTTTATAATAAAACTATATATTTAGATTATATACCTAATCTGTATATATACATAAATAAGGTGAAGAACCAAATTGGAAAAAAAAATTAGAAGTAAAATGATATTAAACTTTTTTTTTTTTTATCCGCACTCAGTCGTTACCGACTCTGCGGTGACTGCCTGGACGAGTCCCTACAGCTTTCAAGGCAAGGTGTTTCAGAAGTGGTTTCCCAGTGCCCCCTTCCTAGAGCAGAGCCCAGCTGGCGAGCGCAGGAGGCGGGGTTTCCATTGCTTCACGCCTTTTTCGGGCAAGCCCGGCTTCCGCGCTACCGGCAACTGCTCCCGACTCCTTTTGCAAGGCACCGCCAGTATTTTTCCTCCCACCGGGGTGAAAGTACCCATTTCTCTACTCACGTGAGTTTTCGATCTGCTGGGTTGGCAGGAGCTGGGGAGGAAGCAGGAGCTCACTCTGCTGCGCAAAAGCTGGGCTCGAACCGCTACTACCTATAAACAAAAACAGAAAACCGAAAAGTGAAAAAAGTTTTTGTGCTAAACTAAAAAATCGAGAAAGCAAAACATTTAATCTCATCTCTTTTTCTAAATATGCATATATAAAAGTCCATTTAAAGGTAGGTAGGTAGATAAGCAGACAAAAACATAGCTATCAAACTACTAAGAATACAGACTTTCTTCAATTTTTTCCTTGAACCTAGACTATACAGAATCATTGTTCAGTCTTGCCTCTCCATCAATACAAAGCCAATTCAAAGATGGACAGTTGACAAATTTCTTTAAGCCAACATTGAGACATTCTTCCAGGAGTGCATAGCCACTTTTTTTGCTACAGTCCAAGCACAATATATGCATGTTCTTCAGAAACTGAAGCAAAAGTGTTGTAACAAAATACTGACATCATTAGCCTTTAACAGTGACAAAATATTGACCTCATTAGCCTTTAACTTCCTTTGAAGATCCTGGTTAATAATAATAATAGTATCATCTGACCAATATAGAATTACAAGTGGACAAGCTCATACCATATGTACCAAAGTTCCTTCAATTTACTACTTCTCCAGCATAAAGACTATGACAGCCATCCTTTTAAAAATATTTATACTGTCTTTTCAGTGTTCAGTGTATTTAACATACTCTGTTGCAGAATCATCAGCACAATAGGCCAATATTATGAGTTCCTAGCTGGGAAAATGAGCCAAGATGCTTCCCCCAAGAATAGCTATTCATGCTTTTTCTAAGCCAACACAATATAGTAATAATGTTCATCTTCGTCTTCATTAACAGCAAGGGGAAAGACAGAACAGATTTTTCTCCTTGCCTTTCCCTATAACTGGAACTTCTCTGTTCTTACAGGAGGGGTCTGGATGGATGGTGATTGAGGATGGAGCGTAGAATAAACTGGATATTATTTTCTGTACTACTGTGTTGGAGAGGAAAAAAATCAAGTCCCTGAATTTACTTTCCTTATTTAGGGTGAGCGCTGTGAACCTCTGAAGCTCTTATCCAGGATTGAGCCCTAAGAGATAAACATGCCACTACTGTGGTTATGATTCCCATTTTATAAATGTAGATTTGATGCTGGAACACAGTGACGGCATACACATATCTTGGTAAGGGATAAGATACCCTGGATTGTAAATCATGCCTAGTGGCTTAACATTATATATAAATGGCCTCAGTTTAGTTAACAAAGTACAGAAATTATTCAGCCCAATGTGTGACCCCAGCCACTGGTTTGTTTAATGACTGGTCAGTTCATGATTGTAGTGGAATATGAACCACTCACTTGTCAGATCTTAGTTCAGCCCGAGTCACTATTTGACATCAGCTCTCAACAATTACAATTAAGGGGCTTTATTTGAAGATAAGGTCTGAACTGTTATCTATTTGTGGTTATTAAGAACTACATAGCAGATTTTTGTGATGGAGAGCAGAGCTCCATGTGCTAGGGATTAGTTGCTACTATGACTAGGTCAACTCACTAAAATTGATGGGTTTGCTGTAGATCAGTATATTAATTTTGGCATATGTGTTTAATTGGTTTCTGGATAATACAGTCTCAATCTGTCTGCCTTATACACTTATTGACTTCTTGCCTCCATCTGAATTTTTGTAGAGTTCTGTTTGCATTTGGCTCGACCTAACATGACTCAATTCAAATTTGTGAGTAATCTCATATTGATGAGTATATATGAATTAAAGAGCTGTAATTGGTTGTCAAGCAACAATACTGTAGATCTAAATGTCTCCCTAAATTCAGTCCATCAGTTACAGAATTGTGTCTTGCAATATCTAAAATTCCTGGAATAATTTAACTCTCATCCTTGTCATCTAGATTCCAAAATGGAATGAGCGACAGATATCTAATTTAGGCTAGACTGAGGCACACCTATTTTTAAATTTTTAATGATTCACTGACACATCTGACTAATCAAAGTTCACCCCATAATGACTTATACTACATGGAATTATTTTATCTGAGCATCTGATAAGGTAAATGTTTGGGTTATTTAAATGGATAACTTGAATTATACACCATATGCCATGTTAAGAGATCCAGAGGTGCACCTAATTTCCTAATTTGACAATGTACTAAATAACAAATACAGAATGTGTCCTTGAAAAAGGCAAGCTGCTTCTTTTGCACAAACTGTGTGCACAAATCCCCAGTCTTGAGCCTGCAGCCAAGATAATGATTCCAGATTAATACTGATAAGCCTTATGGATTAGCAGAGCAGACAAAGCTATAGGTAGTCCTCACTTAATGACCATTCATTAAGCGCTAATTCAAAGTTATGATGGTGCTAAAAAAGGTGAGTTACGACTGGTGCCTGAAGTTATGACTGTTGCAACGCCCCCGTGGTCATGTGATTGTGATCCAGGTGCTTGGAAACCAGCTCACACTTACAACAATTGCAATCTAATACATCAGCTGCAGCTCACAAAAGCTTATGCCTTTTAATACAATTTGGTAGTCAGAAAAGGTCCTACCAGACTCCTGATTTTTTTACTCCTTCAGTGGGAGTTTGATCTCACCAGAATGATCATCTGAAATAAATTGGAGCCAAGATATTTTTGGACAAACCTAACTAAACTTGCTAGGATTTAGTTTGAGTCTGCAATTTTATAATCACTTACCTGGGAATAACTCCCACTTTGGAGCACCTTTCCCTGTGAGATCTGACAGGCTTCTACCCTTCTAGCCTTCCAAAAAGCCTTGAAGACCTGGCTGGTCCCACAACAGTAGTGAAGTAGTATGTGCAGGAGCCCAGGAAAGTTGTCTGTTGGATGTGAGGGGTATATGTTGTTTTGGGGGCATCAGTAATTTTTGTGCTGGTTTTCCGCTTTGTATTATTTTACTATTGTTTGTAAGCTACCCGGGTATATGATACATAAGATGGGTGGCTATATCAATTTTTAAATAAATAAATAAAAATAAGTCAATTTTTGAGTAGGTGTGTATAGATTGCACCATTTTGTATTAGAAAAAAAAGATTTTTAATGATACAGGCATCAACTTGTAAGTCTCTGAATTTGTAGCCATTGAAATGTTATCCATTGAAGTTCAATTCATTTGCCATTCTTAATATAGAGGTTTGCCTATTGGATTCATAGACTGATTGGAAATTATTGTTAGTGGAATAAAACTTTTTCTTCAAGTACTGATGTCTGCCCATTTGCATTCCAAAACTACCAGTTAGTTTCTTTTTATGGGCCCGAATCCAGAACTGACAACTTGGCAGAGTGAAAAAAAAGTCTTGCATTTCTCAAAAGACACTTTTTGCTCAATAATGAATTTCTAAAGAAATGGGAGGAAACGGTTATAGCCAAAGAGGATCAAATATTCTTGTTCTTGTTTATTTCAACAACTTATAAAGCATCAGCAAGTAAATATGGCTTCCTGTATTTTCTTTGTATTATTATCCATTGTGAGCTCCTCTCTCTTGTTTGCTTTATAATTATTCCACCCAGTAGGGAGAATCTGTGCAATCAGTCAAATGAAAGAACAGTGATTTCATCTGGAAACAATGATAAGACAATAACATGCATAGATTGCATTGAAACATTCGTGTAAAAGAGGTAGGGAACACTGTGCTATATAATCTGCCAATTGCTACCTGTCAAAGTGCAATAACTATAGAAATATACTGGGGCTGTGGGATGGTGAGTTGAATTATGGATAGCATTTGAAGGACTGTATTATTTTGTTAATTTTGGTGGTGGGACAGCCACTGAGCTTGTTATGGAAGGCTAAGAGGACACACTAGTCAGGAAGCTAGACAAGAACATTATTATCTCTCATCAGCAAGAACAATAAATAGCCACAGGGAATGACAGATATTATTTGATTCAACTAGTTGACTACATGTTGACATTACCAACTTAAAGCATAGGGCTTGAATATGGATATAGCCATATTTAGAGTAGATTGATTGAAGCTATTATTAGCTTAGGTGCCATTAATTTCAGTGGGTCAGGATTCAACCTAAAATAGGAACAAGCCTTGATGGATATGCCAGTATGATATAATTCATGACTAAGTAGTCTAGAAAGTGGTGAGGAGGAGGAGAAAGAAAAAAGTTTGCAGGATCTGCTGGAACTGAAGCCCCTGGGACTCAGGAGTAGGACTTCTATCCAGTATTTCACTTTATTGACCTGGGAAAGTGTTTATGTTGGAAAACATAACTTCTAACTTCTATGGAGGAGTTTCTGTAGCTGGTATGGGGCATCACAAATAAAAATGGCAGACCATTTTTCATACCTGCTTTGACCCAAAGTCAACAATATTGAAAAGAATGAAAAAATCCAGTAGCCTCAAGGGGAACCCACTCCCTAACTATTACCTATAGCTCCTGACAGATATCCAGATTTGAAGCCAATTGAAGAGAGTCAGATAATTTGCTTTATCCATCACCTTGCCTGTAATGGGACACTGGAGATTGACTGTAAATCATTAGGTGTGGATAAATGAGGTTTTGTTTTATTTATTCGCTTTGTTTTCTTTGAATAAAATTCTCACTGCAACCTCTTACCGAACTCCCCTTTGGTAGTTTGTATAAACTAGGAAGAATAAGATTGTCCACACTGTGGCAAGTGGAATGTGAATCCAGACTTGACATGATCCAGTTCTTGATGCCTCTAAGGAAGTTTGCATGCTCAAAGTGATTGATGAACTGCTTGCTATCAACTTAAAATTTCTATTCCTGTACAGTAATGAATACTGTATTCCTGAGGTTAGATTTGAAGCTATGAGTTTCGACAAAATTCCCACCCTTGTTAGCGATAACAAAGGGAACTCAGTTTCTCAAACAAACTTTGTCCAGATGCTTGATGTCAATGAGCCACTTCGTCAGGCCCAGCCCAAGAACAACAGGGAAACAATTCAGCCAAGTTCAGTCCTTTATTGTTTACACGATATATAGACAGAACCTTGCCAGACTAAATCTGTATTATGCTAACCTAATAGATATACTCTGGGAGAATCTAGGAAGTGGCTATCTTAAGGCTCTTCTTCTTCCCATGCTCCTGCTCTGGACTATGTTGCCTCTTGTCTCCCCTGTTTCCAAACTGGAATGCGCTCCCTCCTTCCTGAGCACCTGGATCTCTACTGCATTCCATCACACCACCTTCCCCTTCATAGATACATTCCATCACACACTGTTCCTCAATGGCTTTGACTCAAGTTACTTTATTTTGATGAGATTATCAGTGGGTGAGGTTGAAACATTGGAGGGGGAGGGGGAGATCTGATTACCACATATATCCCCTTGGACCTGTGTCTGTACCTTTCATATCTCAATGTTTGCTTGTTGTTCCTTTCTTGGTGGTAGGAAAAGGACATTAAAACAAAATACTCATTATATATTGCTGAATTCAGCTTAGCCATGTACTTGAATTCTGGAGGTAAGACATGCTGAAACCCAGCTTAGGGTAGACTCTAGGCATGATTTAGGTGTGCATGTATTCATTTATTTGATTTATAATGCCACCATATAGACCCTGAAAAAAATCGTAATATTGCACTGTGACTGAATAGAAGTAATTGCTACAGCTACTTTTGGATATATGTGTGTCCAACGGCTTTGAGTATACTGAAGTCACCTGTTCAGCATTGCTTGGATTTGAACTGCCATTGATTACCTGAGCCCTTGCTATACCTCAAGGCAGAAAACTTGCTTATGCAGAGAGGCATGGAGGAGAGGTTTCTTTAACTCATGTTTGAATGGAGGGGCATCCACAGGGTTGGTCAAAAAAGTCAAGATGGGCAGGGGCAACCATGCAGTTGAAGCTCCCCTCCCCATTTTAGCATGCATGCGATGCATGCAATGCACATCAAATATTTTGACTTTTTTGACCAACCCTGCAAACACCCCTGTCTGAAGATAAATTTATCTCTCATTTTCTAATCAATGTAGATATCACAAGTTAATCAAATAAACAGTTCTCTAAATTAAGCACAAAAATATATTACAGGAAGATATTAATAAAAATGGTGTGTATTAGGCAAAATTGCAAATGTTTTTCCAACAAATTAAAAACAATTTTTATATATATTTAGAAAAATGTGCATTGAAATAATATACATGTTAATGCAAAGCAAGATAGGCTTGAGATTTGATGGGCCCTGCCTGGGGAGTCAATCCTAGCAGCTGCCCAACGATGTTGTCTTTAAGCCTATATCTAGTGTATACAAGTAGTCCTCACTTAATGATCATAAGTGAAGCGGTTGCTAAGTGGGAAATCATGTCACCACAACTGTACTTTCCAGCTGGAAAGAGGCAAGACTACTCAGTTTCACACCTTTGGCTTTTGTTGGAATGCTCTAGTGCCTGCTTACTGTCTTGTACACATTGAAAGCAATGCAATCGCACCAACAGAGGGTGCGGCAAAAGAGCAGAGGGTGTGGCACCAGCAGAGGTCAGGCAAAAGAGAGATTGCCTACAGAAATTACTTGCTTTTCTTCTACTCCCCTCCCCCCTTGCATAGCAGAGAGATTGGAGAGGAAGAGATTGCAAGACAATAAGCTTTTTATGTAGCATGCCCATGGCTTCCAGCCCCAGGCTGCCTTTTGCTTTTGATGGGTAGAAGAGCAGACAGCTTACTCTTTTGCAATCCCTTTCTCTCCAGTCTCTCTGCTTTATGAGGGGAGGGGGGACAAAAGTAACAAACAAACTACAGGTCAGGCACAGGACAATGCCTACTGACTGTAATGGCGATCATGTGACTGAGGGAGATGCTGCAAAGGTCATAAATGGTGGTAAATGGCCATAAAGTTATTTTTTCAGCACCATCGTAACTTTGAACGGTCACTGAATGAGTGGTCGGTAAGCAAGAATTACATGTACTGCTTTTTTTGTTATTTATTCATTTTATAGTGCTGTCTGCTCTTCCCTCTTATTTATAGAAATAGAATGACTCTAAGACAAGAACTACATGATAGGAAATATCTAAAGTTGGACCACTAAGTGTAGAGGAGATAATCAGAGATTGGAGGATTTCAGTTAACACCACAAACATTATTATTGTCTATTTATCCAACAAATAAAACAGTATTTAAACTGAGTAACTTGTGATGATTCAGGTTCTAACCCAGAGCCTAAGAATTTTGGAGGTGTCTTTGGAAGTTCCAAACAAGGTTTTTGTTTTGTTTGCAAAGTTAGTAGTATCAAATCCAATACATTTAAAACTTCCATATATTTGGTTAATCTGCTTGGGAGGACTCCAAGAACTCTTTCTAATGATATGATGGTTGATGTTTTCTTCCAAAGTCTTTCAACTTCAGTTTATAAATCCTGCTCTTTATCCCTTTATGTTTGGTTCATGCCCTGAGATTAAATATCTTCCCCCAGGCTTTCAAAAATGGGGTAAAACCTTAACACTTTGGGCCAAACCTTGAGACCTGGCAATCCTGCTTATTTGGGAAACTTTAATAGGAGATTTAAATAATAATAATTAGTCATCTACATGAGAAGTAATTATATACCAAAGAATGATATGCCAAATTATATACCAAAGCAATGTCTATAATTAAGGAACAATTTGGGTTTTAATTATCTACTGCTATCTTCAGTGACTGATAATTCAGCTATGAAACAAACATTAAATACAAGCACAACAGTTTCCAAAGTAAGAGACAGGCCATCTGAGTTTCATTTATGATTATAGCTTGCTCCCGTACTTTAAGCTTTGGGGAATTTGTGCTAAAATCTTCAAATGCTAGGCTAGAAATAATCTTTGTATAAATTATTCAAAACAGTGGATGTTCTTTTGATGAGCTTAACTCCCTTGGGTAGACTTCTGCTCTGGTTTTGCAATATTTAAATTACCCAATGGGAGTTAAGCAGTTTAAACCAAAAGTGGATTTTGTCACCTTCTAAAGTAAAATCTCAAAAGCAAATAAAACTCAGTATTTAAAAGAAATCTACCTTTAGGTTACATTCATGGTTTCCTTTGAAATAGTGGCTTTCAACATCCCAGAGTGCTCTTCTTGAGGTTAGTGCTGTTATTCAGAGGCATCCTTTGGATTAACACATTCCTCAAAATGACAAATGCAACATTACACCATTATGATGCAAGTTCCTCCCCTTTTGTACAAGCCTTTGATTCTGTGGACACCTCTGATACATTCTGGGGAAGGCCTTAATTCAGAGAGGAGAGGCTGAGAAGAAAATGGCACATCTCTATCAGGGATGAGCAGCATGGGCAACACCAAAACCCCAGGTTTTTCAAACCTTCATTCAAATTTGGTAGCAAAATGGTGATTCCTGGCAGAACATTTTTATTTATTTTGCTTTTATTGTTATTTTTCAAATAAGAAACCCTAAGTAAGCAGTATGCCTCTAGTAGGTTTAATATACTATTTGCAATATGTTAAAAGGCCATCACTGTCAACTCCCCACACTTTGGTGATGTCACAGCATCACCACCATATGCCCTGTAGCCCTGAGAAACTAAATACTTTTTAAAAAATAAAGTACAAAAATATGAATAAATGAAATTGCTTACCTGTGCCTGACTTAATAGCTAGTGCATACCGAGGTACAGAATAGAACAAAGGTGGCTTTTATATACAGTAAAGCTCACTAAGTATTGGCCACTTCACATATGCTGGAATGGATCAAATGCTTAATTTGACATGAAGGAAAGCTCAACTTTAAGTGGAATGTGATTACAGTTCTTTGCATGTATGCATCTGTGCTGGTTTTGTTTGTTATGATATGATATGATATGATATGATATGATATGATACGATACGATACGATACGATACGATACGATACGATACGATACGATATGGAAATGATCAGCCACTTCTGTATTCTGGGATTTTTTTTACTTCCCAGTCTGGCCTACAGTACTGGTCTTCTGAGATGGCCTCTCATGTAAAAGCCAGCTTGTCCAACTCAAAGAGCTCAGTAGAGTATATTTCAGCCAAGGTCAGCCTGATGCTGCTACGAGCTGCCACAATTTGATACAAATTTCTGCAGCTTTCCTTCCAGTGCTTGAGACCGAACTTTTAAAGTTGATGAGGCAAAAACAAAAACTGTTTTTGAGAACTCTAACCAACAATGCTCATTGGCAGTTCACCAATTGCTACTGAACGTGGGTACCGCAGACTTTTTCTGTGCCAAGTGAGTAAGGGACCACAGCACAAAGGGACCAATTGAATCCATACACTCAGTTCTTCATTAAAAACGCACAAAATCCCATGAGCCGTGCAATCATATCCTCAGATAATCCGAAGTACTTTCTCTCAGCAAAGGGTAATGAATTACTCATTCTTTAGTTATAATTTAAAAAAGAATAGTTCAGAACTGATAAACAATTATTGTCTGAAGTAGGGCTGCACAACATGTAGCCCACCAAGCAGCCTTGTGCAATTGGCTGATTTTTTTAAAAAGTGGTTAATTTACAGCTGGCATCCCCATCGCTGCACCAAAATACATGCCACTGAGCACCTCCGAGCCTCACTGCTGCTGCCAGCTCTGGCGTTTCCGGCACTCCGTTAGCCGCGGAACAGCTGATTGGCACTCCAGCTATTTCTTTGCAGCCCATGAGGATTTTTATCAATGTGGCCCTTTTCCCTCCACAAGTTGTGCAGGCCTGGTCTGAAGTGTCATGCTAGTTTGCAAGTCACTTGATCCCATGACCCTCTAACCATGTTTTTCCATCCATTTAGCTTTCCAAAGGTTGGAGTTTGGGATGCGGCCACTTGTGCCCTAAGGATTTTTTTTTTTTTAATAGTTTTAAGAAAAATACTTTAGTGCATCTTACATTCTCTGAATAGCTAATGCATGTGTTTAATTGGCTCCTTTCAGCAACAATTCGCATTTCATAATGGCCTCCATGTTTCTGAGGTGGTGGCTGTTGTCCAAATAGAACTGACTAGAAACATGTTTAGTCCAAATTTAAGCTTTCTAGAGTATAATAAATGCTACTTAGGTTTTTAATGAGGGCAACTTAAACAGCTTGTAGAGGTTATATAAAATGAGGCTGCCTTTTGCATGAATTGTCTTATATGAAATGTTTAGTGATAGAATGATGTTGTTGTTGTTCAGTCGTTAAGTCGTGTCCGACTCTTCGTGACCCCATGAGCCATATCGCGCCTGGCCTTCCTGTCCTTCACTGCCTCCCTGAGTTTGCTCAGTTTCACGCTCATTGCTTCAGTGATGCTATCTAGCCATCTCATCCTCTGCCGTCCTCTTCTCCTTTTGTCTTCCATCTTTCCCAGCATCAGGGTCTTTTCCAAAGAGTCCTCTCTTCACATTAGGTGACCAAAGTATCTGAGCTTGAGCTTCATAGAATGATGACAATTACTCAAATTAATAGGATCAGTTCCTATTAAAGATGATCAGGCTATTTCTGGTCTGTTATCAGTTCTGTATATATTATGTTTCTAGGCTAATTATGATTTTCAAAACAATATGAAATTTCATATTTACATTAATAATGGATATTTATTCCTGCCTTCCATGCAGTCTTTGAGATTCTTCCTTTCTTTTTTAAAGTCAGAAGATGTACTATTCTCTGATTGTGCTGGAAAAAATAAGAGCAACATTTACAGCTTTCACCATCCCCATCATGCCCTCAGATTAGTTAATAATGTGTACTTTCCCTGGAGCTGGTCTAGATTAATTCCCTTTCATTAATTTGAACAGGAGCACCGTTGATTAGTTTTGTTCTTTTTTAAGTTCAAAAAAGGCTGCTGAGGTAATGAGGAAAAATCTTTCCTCCCTTATTTCCATCCTGTTGAAAGGAGTCCAGTAAGATTTTTGAAGTTTCAGAGACTCTCATTTTGGAATTTTACACAAACACATACACCACTCCATACACACACCACTCTCTTGTAAGATTTAGGACAGTGTACCTTTATTTCCAGAATAAGTAGCAGGAATAATTTATAAAGGCAGTGTTCATCATAAGACAAATGTCTAAATTTACATGTCTTAGTACAAAATTCAGAGAACGATGAATTCCAGAGGACAACTCTGTCCCAATGCCCCTCTCAGCCTCAAAGGAGCTAACTGCTGATCATGCTGTTCCAAAATGAGGATGGAATGAAATTCTTGGGTATCCTTAATTCAGGTCCCCTGACTAGGTGCCTGCCTCCTGATGTGTTGAATTTCAATCACATCCTTGCTGGCTCTGAATTATTGAAACTGAAGCCAACTCATCTGAAGGACACAATGTCAGGTTAGACTGCCCTAGTTCCTATACACAAATCATTACCCGGTGAAAACAGTTGCCTTATGGGTCAAATCATCTGTTCACTCTTCTTACACCCTGATTCTGTGCATGCTCACCAATTTCCCCCATAAATTCATCCTGAAGAAAGTATGTAAAATAGGGTCCACAGACCAATTATAGTGTAGGATAGTACCTATGGGTTCTACATAGGGTACAAAGTATGTTCCCTAGGGCTATGCCCTGCTTTGGATTCAATTCCTAAAAAACGCTTTGTTACAGCTCCACCATCCTGGGAAAAGATGTAGTCACCTCTCCTATCTAAAGGCCTGTTATTTGGACAAAAGATCTGCTCTTTCAGTTGTGCTATCCCATGTGCCTAGAATTGTCTCCCAGTAAGCCTGTCTGATGCCATCACCCATACTTCATTCAACTCATCAAAATTGTTGTTATGCCTTTTGTGGAGTCCTTGGTGCCCTCTGAGCTTGTTTGTATATACATGCATACACAGGTATATATATCCAGCGGCTGGATAGCGCAGTGGTTAGAACACCGCCTTTGATGCAGGAGACCGGGGTTCAAATCCCGGCTGGCACCTACCTTACCAGTAGGGGTCCTTGGGCAAAGACCCCCTAATGCTTCACCTGCCTACCTCAAATATGAGAGTGACATGAACTAAGAGAGTCATGCCGGCTCGGATGTCACCCGGATTAACAAGGTCCGCGTCAGATGTTGGGGAACCAGGACAATCTGATGTTAAGTGGGCTACTGGAACAAACCATACATGGACGAGACAAGAAAACTTGGAATTGATGGAATGCTACTACAACAGCAGACCTAATGAGAGGGGATATATGAAACGTATGAGGGAACTATGGATAGACAGAAGGCCTACATCCACACTAACTGAGAAACAACTAGTTACCCAGCGCTTCAACATAGTAAAGAGGAAGCTGCTCTCACAACTCGAGATAGACCAACTGTACATTACAACCTGGACTCAAGCAGACCTGGAAGAACAAGCAGTTGTGCAGCCAACACCTGAAGCTGGAATGTCACTGCCACCCCTTCCATTACAGAGCACAGCAGCTGATATGAGGCATAAGATCATGGATAAACTAGCTACAGTCAACCCTCGAGTCCGATTACCAAGGCTCAGTGGAGAAGTACCATCAGATAGTATGCTAGAAGATGCCAACAGAACCCTCCAGACAATCCCTACTACCACCATAACTGAAACCAATGAATTGGTATATGCTACAGCCACTGTAATCCTGGAACTGCTTGGCTACATGATCAAGAAGAACAGCAGTACATACCCACCCTGGAAAATGAGATTGGAGGCTAAGATCAAGGCAACTTGGAGAGAAGTCAGTCAGCTGGTGGAACTACAGAAGCGTGTGGAGATTAAGGATAAGACTTGGCTACTGAAAAAATACATGGGCCTGACTCCATCTGAAGCCCTAGAGACTGCTAAACAAAGGCTCACAGCACTGGCTACCAGGCTAAGGAGATACACTAGAGAAGCAGAGGCCAAGAAGATAAATGCCCTGTTCTCCAAAGAACCATCCAAAGTGTACTCCCAACTGCAGTGCAACCACAGAGTATCAGCTGAGCCACCAGCAGCCGAAACTGAACAGTACTGGAAGAACATATGGGAGAAAGAGAAGACACATAACACCAGTGCAAAGTGGCTGCAGGACCTGGAAGCAGACCACAGCAATCTCCCAGAACAGGAACCAGTCACCATCACAGTAGCAGACATCCAACAGCAGGTCAAGAACATGAAAAGCTGGACAGCACCTGGCCCGGACATGATCCACACCTACTGGCTAAAGAAACTAACAGCAGTGCATGAACGCCTAGCAGCACCAATGAACCAACTGCTAGCAGCAGGCTCCCACCCAGACTGGCTAACACAAGGAAGGACAGTGCTGATCATGAAAGACCCTCACAAAGGAACAGCACCATCCAACTACCGGCCAATAACCTGCCTCCCCACAACATGGAAAGTTCTATCAGGCATCCTAGCTGCCAGGCTACAAGACCATATCGGCCAGTACATGAGCACAGCTCAGAAGGGCACTGGGAACAAAACCAGAGGCTCAAAACACCAGTTACTCATAGATAGAGCAGTCACCCGAGATTCAAGGTCTAGGCAGACCAATCTGAGCACAGCCTGGATTGACTACAGGAAAGCCTATGACTCAATGCCACACACATGGATCTGTGAATGCCTGGCGCTATACAAAGTCAACAGGACACTAAGGACCTTCCTCAAGAACTCAATGGGACTGTGGAAGACAACACTGGAAGTGAACTGAAGACAGCTCGCACAAGTGGCCATCAAGTGCGGCATATACCAAGGTGATGCACTGTCCCCACTGCTGTTCTGCATAGGCTTAAACCCCCTCAGCCAGATAATCACAAGGTCTGGATATGGGTACAAGTTCAAGAGTGGAATCACCATCAGCTACCTCCTCTACATGGATGACATCAAGCTGTATGCTAAGAGTGAACAAGACATCAACTCACTGATCCACCTGACACGGATCTACAGCGACAACATTGGGATGTCATTTGGACTGGAGAAGTGTGGCAGGATGATAGTAAAGAGAGGGAAGGTAGTTAAGACCGATGGAGTGGAACTACCAGTGGGCCACATGGCAGACATAGAGACCAGCTATAAGTACCTTGGTGTCCCACAGTCACACGGGAACCATGAGGAGGAGGCAAGGAAGACAGCAACATCCAAGTACCACCAAAGGATAAGACAGGTCCTGAAGAGCCAGCCCAATGGGAAGAACAAGATCCATGCCATCAACATGTATGCCCTGCCAGTCATCAGATACCCTGCCGGTATAGTGAGCTGGCCAAAGGAAGACATGGAGGCTGCCGATGTGAAGACCCGGAAGCTCGTCACAATGTACGGAGGTTTCCACGCCAAGTCCCACACCCAGAGACTGTACACCAGCCGCAAAGAGGGCGGGCGGGGTCTGATGAGTGTCAAAGCCACTGTCCTGGATGAAACCTGGAGTATCCAGGAGTACATCAGTAAGATGGCACCCAAAGATGAGCTGCTGAGAGAATGCCTCAGGCAGCAGCAGACATGGGAGGAAGTTCAAGCAGAGGAAATACCATGGCAAGACAAGCCCCTGCATGGGATGTACCATCGACAGATAGCTGAGGTGGCTGACATTGGGAAATCCTATCAGTGGCTGGAAAGGGCCGGACTAAAAGACAGCACTGAGGCACTGATCATAGCAGCACAAGAACAGGCACTAAGCACCAGATCCATAGAAGCAGGGGTCTACCACACTAGACAGGACCCAAGGTGCAGATTGTGCAAAGAGGCCTCAGAGACAGTCCAACACATAGTGGCAGGGTGTAAGATGCAGGCAGGAACAGCATACACTGAACGGCACAACCAAGTACCTGGCATTGTGTACAGGAACATCTGCACAGTGTATGGGCTAGATCCCCCCAAGTCCAGATGGGAGATTCCACAGAAGGTCGTGGAGAATAACAGGGCTAAGATCCTTCCAGATCCAGATGGACAAGCAGGTACTAGCTAATCAACCAGACATCTGTTGTGCAGAGCGCAGCAAAGCTCTCAAAAACTCTGCTCTCAGGAAAACCACACATCAGCATGAGAGCTTGCAAAATGCAATGTCCATATTTTGCTCTCCAAAGAAATTCCAGTCAGAAAATATATACTAACTGGTTTTTATTAATAAAAATGCAAAACTCCATAAAATACAAGTTGCATACAAAATATAGGAAATAACAAAGACTTCTTCTCATCTTAGCATCCAAGACTTATCCACAACAAAGTCTCTAGCTAAAAACTCTCAGAGAAGAGGTACACTACTTGGTTATTAGTTACAACTACATAACCTATAAAACTACATGATAGATGAAACTATACACAACTGAAAGGCTGGGCATCTAGCCCTCCCATTATATTGCCAGCATGTACCCCCCCACTGAATAACTAGCATACATATGCCAATAGGTGGCAGTAAATAGCACAACACAGTCACAAGATGCTTTGTTTACATTAAGCTACATACAGTAGACATAACAATGTTGTTGTACAGACAATGGGATGACTTTCTTCCCATGAGAAAATCCTGACAACATCCTGGTAGTAGACAAAGACCAGAAGACAGTGGTAGTGATAGATGTAGCAGTGCCAAGTGACAGCAACATCAGGAAGAAGGAGCATGAGAAGCTGGAGAAGTACCAGGGCCTGAAGGAGGAAATCGAGAGGATGTGGAAAGTCAAGGCCAAAGTGGTCCCAGTGGTGGTAGGAGCACTCGGGGCCGTGACTCCTAAGCTGGGAGAGTGGCTCCAACAGATCCCAGGAACAACATCAGAGCTCTCTGTGCAGAAGAGTGCAGTGCTATGAACAGCTAAGATACTGCACAGAACCCTCAAACTCCCAGACCTCTGGTAGAGGACCCGAGATTGAGGAAGACACATACCACCCATAGGGGTGAGAGGGAAATTTATATATATATTGGGAAATAGTATATATAATATATACTATTATTATTATGTTTTTTGTCTACACTGGAGTATGGATCCACACCAACCCCAAGGGCACACCAACACTTTTAATCTAAAAACAGTATGAATTCTGACATCCAGGTGAGGAGAAACTTAGCCTGAATGGAGATTACTTCATTATGCCATTTATTACAAAAATAGCTAGGTACATGAATTACATGCGGGTGAAACTTTACATTAATGGTTAAATCTATGGAGAGATAAATAAAAAGAAAACTGAAAAGTAAGAAATGAAGTGGGTTGGGAAGGAAAGGGAACTCACTTTATTGAACTCTAGATTTGGACCAGTAGCATTTTCAACTTCAGAGATACTTACATTATTCGATGTTATCACTAAAACTTATCAGACAAAAAAAAAAAAGCCCCAAATCACTCTTTATGAATATTTGCTACTGACAAATCAATTTGATATGCAATTTTAAGAGACTCAATAGGACAAGGAACTAGAGTTCTCCATTTTGCCTAAGCAATGGGAAACTTCTTTAAAAACTATCCAAAAATTCAGTAGATCTCAGACTATGACTTATTCCACAAAAAAATATTATCTTGGACCCCCTGCATGTATAAAGAAAATCAGAGAGTAAATAATTGTTCTGTTGGAATTCAGTGTCTACTTCTGACCATGTTATAATTTTACAGAATATAAATAGAAGCCAGGAGACATTTTATTTGTGAGTGACCACATGCAAAATGTCTCCCAGTTTCTGTTTTATATTTTGTTAGATGGAATAGTAAACTAATTCAAATGTCTGCAAATGGTTGATGGAAGAATGAGCATTATTATAATAGCTGTCTTCTGTAATAATGCTGAATAAATTGCTACCAGAGTTAATCATGATGTTTGTAAATTTGCATAGTTTACGTTGCTATTTCTGTGGCTAGAGAATGAAAGTGTGGTAAGGTGTCCCCAATATAATCTATTGAATAGCCCAGCATTCTTCAACCTGGTGTGTGCCAGGTATACTGAATTCCAGCTCCCATAATTCCCAGCCAGCATGAACAAAGGACAGTACATAAAAGCCCGGGATGGTGGATTGGTGGTGGTGGTGTCGGTTATAAACAAATGAGATCTGAGGGAAACAAAAGATAGAAATTGTAAGCAGGTTAGACTGGCTTCTATATGCAGTGACAATTTTATTAAAATGTTGACTAATAATGACAAAAGAGACCCAGTTTGGTGTAGTGGTTAAGGCACCAGGCTAGCCTCCAGGAGACTGTGAGTTCTAGTCCTGCCTTAGGCATAAAGCCAGCTGGGTGACCTTGGACCAGTCCCATAGGAAGGAGTCAAGAGCAAACTTCTTCTTTGCTAAGAAAACTGCAGGACTATTCCAGGCAGTTGCCAGGAGTCAAAAACTGACTCAGAGGTACCCCCCCTCCCCACACACACACAAAGTGATAACCATGGTGATCAACAAACATCCTCAAACCCTAAGCAAATAAACACGTGGTATTTTCTGGGTGACCGGAATATTTACATTTGTGCCTATAATGACTTAAGAATCTTTAGAAAACATAAGTGAACCCATTTACTGATAATAAAGCCTATCAGCTGCTAAAATCATTGTGTTCCTTTTTCACTAGCTTTGATAGCTCCAAAAACTAATGCAGAAGTCTTCCTGGTTCCTTGATGATGTGTTGTCTGGTAATTATGCCAGTCCTTTTGTAAATATAAAAATAGACTGAACCATACAACCTATCAGGCATATTTTGCTTGTAGAATGAGGAAACAAGCTGTGGAGTCCTTAGTGCTCTCTGAGCTTGCTTGTTTCCTTGCAGATGTTTCATTACTTGACTAGGTAACCTCAGTTCAACCCTGAGCTACATATATTCTCTATGAGGAAACAACATTCCTGTGACAAAATGTTATCTTTGACACAGTGCGCACAAACCTAGTTCACTGAAATGAACTGACTCCACATGGATAAAGCATTAGCACGCCCTGAGGGGCACCAGCAATGGGGTCCACGTTGGGTGCAGAAGTCAACAAGGGTAAAACATACAGATCATGCAGGGCATACAGGATTCTACAGATCTTATGGTCACACAGAACCCTTCCCTGTACACAGTTACCAAAAGAGACTCAACTCAGTCTGGCTTGTGGTACTCAGTAATGGTTGAGGCCAAGGATGGCCTGGCTACAGTGATTCATAACCTGGTGACTGGGTAACTACACAGCACTGGACTGCCATAATACACTAGGCAGCTTCAGCTAGTGCAAAATGCTGCAGTGAGGCTGCTGAAGGAGACAATTAAGAGCAAACACATAGTACCTATTTTGAGGGACTCATTTTCGTGGGCCAAGTTCATAGTTTTTGCACTGACATGCTAATCCCTCTGTAGCTTCAGACCTGCACATCTTATCCCTTGGCTACCTGCCTGCCAATTATGACCAAGTTAGGAATGACCCCTTGAAGCCTTAGATCTATGGCAACCTGGAGAGGGCATTCTCGATTTAGGTGCTCCAGCTACAACTGGTGCAAAGTCTAGTTTGTTTTTAACTTCCACTAAGATTGCCTATTCATCCAGGCTTTGGGCTGAACTAAAGCTCATGATCAGTTAATAGGTTTTGGTCATTATTGCCTTCCTTCCTGGCCACAGTCTCCCTGCTGATCTGATATGAGCTGTGAGTCCAGAAAGACCTCAGATTATGGATCAGTTCTTTCAGGGGGAGCACAACTTGAATAAGAGCTAAAGTTAGAACTGCCCCAGAATCAAATGACTTCTGCATCAACAGCCATTAGATCTTGTTTGACTTGAGCCTCAACCTGTTCCTCTTCATCCAGACCCTTACATCCTTAACACGCTGGATCAAGACTTCCACCGTATCTCATGTTCAATTGGAATAGAGATGTAGAACCGAGTATCATCAACATATTGATGATAGCGCACCCCAAGTCCTCAGATCTCCCCAGAACTTTCATGTAAATGTTCTCTAGCCTCTTACACTTAGACACCTTGAAGATGTCTAATCCTGAGCTTGCAGGAAAGAAGCACAACTGGGTATCCATTCCAATACCTTTTACAATGGCTTCACAGATGTTAACTAATATGAGAAACCCAATAGAACCTTGTGGGATTCAAAGAATAATTCCTAGGGAGTCAAGAAGTATCACTTTGAGGTAGTGGCTAGAGAGAGAGGACTGGAACTAGCACAAAGAAATGCATCTCCAAACTTCAGCTCTCTCAAGAGCGCTACATAATATGATGGTCAATTGTATCAAAAACGATCAAGAGATCCAGCAGTATTAAAAAGGCCGCATTTTCTCACCTTTCTCTTGGCATAGGTCATCCATCCAGGCAATCTTAATATCAAATCTATATCTAAATGCAGCCTGAAAAGGATAATTTGTTTCATGTAAGACCTCCTATAGCTGCAGCACTACTACATTTGGAGGGTCTGTGAACCAACCCCCCAAAAAACAGATTAGAGTTGCATTTGTCATTAGGTTATGATAACTCAAGGAAATTAGTATAACAAATACATTTAATGGAGTTCCTGAAGAAATTAAAGACATGGATGAATTCTAATCACCATCTTTCTGGATTTGCTACAAGCTTGCAATACAGATCACTTCGTACCTAGATGATGATGTTAGATAAGGATAAGGACTTGGAGAATGGTCAGCTAGGAGAAGAGATAAACAATCCATAACCTCCATGGAAAGATGGGCCATTTAGGTCCAAATTTAGAGATGTGCTAGTTTAATCTATGAAGTTAGTATTTATTCATACATAATTTGGGGCAATTGTTTGCATGGTTGCTGGAATCATTATTATGCTGCTCTGTTCATCTTTCTGGTTTTCCTCTACTATTCTCTATGCCCAAAGAATTGTCAGTTGTTGTACAAATTACAAGTCTTAACTCTGTCAGTCTGTCCCTCTACGTATCAGTATCTGTGAGGGCAAACGAGTCAGATGTGTCCAAATTCATGAATGGATGGGAGCTTGGGATAGCTCATTAATTCTGCTGTGACAGGACCTCACCAGCCCTTGAAGGATGCAACAGAGTTATAACAGTGTGCTGCATTAATTAGCCATTTCCTCATCCTACATATTAATATTGCCCTGGTGTTGTTTAAAAATAGAAAGAATGTCTTTTTTAATCATAGCATTTCTTAACTTTGGTGACTTGGACATAAATGAACAGGTCTGAAAATATGTGCATTTTCTTTCCCCTTCTGAAAACAGAATGTTCTACAAATGGTAGCTATCATATTTTCAGGGACACTACTTAGTGTTCTGCTCTGCCAGAAAAGAAAACTCCTTGGTTTCATTATTTACTTTTAAATTACAGTACAGGCATTTATTTTATGTTATGACTTTACTCAGGCAAAGAAGGCAACATCTGCAGTGCCATTTGATACACTTTGCAAGTTACAATATATTTCAAGAGACTTCATTTTGCTCTGGAGAACTTTCAGTTAGGTATAATTTAGTTAACTAAGATGAGAAAAGCAATGGCAGTAGAAATGCGATTTTAGAGAAGGAAGAAAAAGCTTCCTAGGAAGCCGCAATTTTTCTTTAAAAAATCTTTATTCTACCTTTCTGTCACATCATAATAGAATCCACACTGAAGACAAACATGGACTTCTGAAACTAAGGCCTTGTTAATCGTTGGAGGTGTGCAGAACCAAGTCAGAGAGGAAGAAAGATAGAATGTCTGGCTTAAGTTCACCGATCAGAGATTCCCCACCATAGGCATCTATAGGATCATGTGATTTCATCAAAACAATACAGGTAGCTTTGCACCATCAAACGCAAGCTCTGCTCCTTTTGTACATTTGTGTGATGTCACAAGGCACGTATGAAAGGGGTGGAGCTTGCATAGCATTGAAATGGCACTGCTTTCACCATTTGCCCCATCTGATCCACCCAGAAATTGTAGACTAGCTGAAGCCAGTCTTCACCTTTTTTTTAGAATGGAAATATACTTTATATTAGCAACAACATATCCCAGTAGATATGTGGGGACTCTTTAGAGCCCCTCTACAATTTAACAGAGCAAGCACCAGAAATCAGCATTGTTAGGCAGTTGCTGATACCCCAGCAGAACATTGTCTTCCATTTTTGGTACTTCTGCTGGTCCTGCTGCTTTTTCAAATTGATGTTGCTGCCTATCTTCTTACCTTCTTTGAATGACCAGCAGTAAGAAGAGTAACGCAAAACAACAGTAGTTTTTCCATCCTTGCCATCTTCTGGGAAATAGTATAGATTAAGCCCAGAAGGAGAGCAAGCAAATAAGAGGGATCATGAAGGGAAGACTCTCTCCGGGAGCATCTGATTCATGGACTGGTTGATTTGATTTATATGGCCACCCATCTCATGACAAAAAGAGCGAGATGCTGGGTGGGTAGGAAACCAGCAATTGCCAATATAGTTAACAACCAGATAAATATAATCATAGTATCAACTGGGAATTAGTAATGTGAATCAAATCAAATCTTTATTACATTCATAGATGAACATATAGCAATGTGATTATATTTGCCTCATGGTTCCCCATATTTGCAGTTTAGAACAGGAGAAACATAGAAAAGAACTCCACCTTGACTTTGAACTTGAGAAATCTTCCTGGAAACTCCATGACTAATGTAGGCTTCTGTGATAGCTCACTAGGAATATAAACAAACATTCACACTAGCTGCACTATGAACCTTGTATTGTGTGGGGAATTGCTCTATTGCTAGCTATCAGCTGGGATAACTAAATGAAACTAAAAAAGCAGTGTAACTCTGAATTTTGGGAAAAGCAAAAAGACCATAATCTCCCTTATAAAGCTTGTGTTCTTCCAGAAATCACTTCTGCTAACTATTCTTGAGAACAACATGCATTAAGCTCTCTAGATCTTATCTGATTGAGTAAGGCAATTTATATTTTATGAAATCCATAGACACTCCATCTTTTATATGTGGAAGTTCAAGATAAATACAGGTCAAATTTATAAGGAGATATTAATAATATTTTATTTAACCCACTTCAGACAGTTGTATTACACTTCAGCTGAAGAAGGTAATTAGTTAGAATTAAGCACCTGAGTGCTTATTTGTTTTTTTAACAGGATATTTCCTATACAAAATACCTTGGGATATTCAGCCAGTTCTAAAAATCTTCCTAATGTGACTTTGAAAACTCTCAACTATTCAAGTTAAAAAAAAAAACTAATATAGTTGACAGATAGACCATAAGATCACTTATCATAGCAGCACCTAGTGGACCTTGGCTGATCTTGAAAGCTGATCAGATTTTAGCTCCATTTGCAGACTAAAGAGGGCAGGATAGTGATAGAAACTGCTTAGGCTGCTACTAAGCATTGACAATAAAGAAGTAGATTCCAAGATGGTGGTAGTTTTGACTAAGACCCATATTTGGCAGCTCTTATAATCCTGCATCTCTTTCTCAGCTCACGGCATTTGGACAGTCATAGCTCAACTGGGTGTGGAAGATGAGGGGATTTATCAATACATAGCATTCATGCAATAAAAATGTCCAGCTGTTCAGTGATAGTATATATTGATGGAATCAATAGTAACTAGGGAATGATGGTTCTGAAGTGGAAGCAAAGAATTTCACCATAAAATAGAAGATCAAGGCTAGCTGAATTTGCTCAACCTATCACTGATTTTATTGCTTTGATTTATTATTATGCTTATTGAACTAATACTTATTAAAATAAACATATGCAGAGACAATCACAGCTTAAAATACACCATGTTAGTGGACAGAACTCCACTGGCACAAACACAATTTGGGAATTACTGTAATGGGGAAGACACAATTATGGAGTCATGTAGTAGGTGAGGCTGAGGCAGGTCATCTCACCTCACTATTGGGGCTGCCCTCCGATTAAGCCTGTTTGGACCCAACAGATGTATAGTTTGACCTGGTTGTAAGGCAACTTCTTTTGTATGCAGATGGATGAGATCTGAGAAGTGGGCTTTTTATTACTTGCTTGTTTATTTGTCAGATTAGATCTCACCTTTTCTCTGAGATGTCCATAGTACATCACAACCACATTTTACACATATCTGGTTGTTTTTCAGCATGTCATGCCTTCTTTTTTGAGATTCCTTTATTCTCGAGATGTTGCCTGAGGATCTGTCTTGTTTCTGTGTCTTCTTTGACACATATATTTCATTCTAGTGAAATGGATAAGATTACCACTAATGTTTTCAGCTGTTTGCTTCCTTTGAGGTTTGGACAGAGAGAGTCAGATAGATATGTTCCACTCTCAGTCTTTGTGGTCATATAAAAGGAGTGTGTTTTTTTTTCAGGGGGAAAAATGGTCTTCCTAGTATTTCCATGGGAATTATATTAAGGGTGAATAGTACATAAAATATTAAGGGTGAACATAGTACTAAAATTATCTTTTAGTGGATCAATTTACATGATATGCCCAGGAAGAGAGCCTTTTCTGCCATGGTGCCCACCCTTTGGAACATCATCCCCCCATTGCTTAGACAGGCCCTAACTCTACTGGTCTTTTGGAAGGCTCAAAAGACGTGGCTTTGCCACGGTTCTTGGGGATCCAGATGTGGTATAGAGCCTGCTCAATGGTTGTACTGAATGTTATGAATGGTTTACATTCAGCCACTGATTAGGTTTGTGTATTTTAATACGGTTTTTAATCATGGTTCTTAGTATAGTTTTTATTTTGTTGTTTTTTATCTGCATTTTGTTTATTGTTCTTGATGTTTTAAAACTTCTCATGAGCTGCCCAGAGTCACATATGTGAGATGGGTGGCTATATAAATTGAATGGATAAATAAATAAATTTGTTAGGAGACTTGTTTCTTGTTCTCAAGTTGAGGCTATCCTGACTTCTGATTTGAATTAACTTTCCTTCTATGGTATTTTCCTATTTGTAATTAGCTACTTGAATTCTCATGATAATGGTGGGAAAATATGAGAGCCAGTTTGGTCTAGGGGTTAAGGCACCAGGTTAGAATCCAGGAGATTGTGAGTTCTAGTCCTGACTTAGGCATGAAAGCTGGCTGGGTGACTTTGAGCCAGTCGCTCTCTCTCAGCCCAACTCACCTCACAGGGTTGTTGTGGGGAAAACAGGAAGAGGAAGGAGTATTAGGTATGTTCACTGCCATGTTTTTTAAAAAAAAAATAATAAAGGCAGGATGAAAAATCTAAGAAAAAATTGATGAAGGTCCCTTTTTTAATTCTTGGATTTATCAATCACTACAGCAATTGCTGTAGAAGTCATACTTATTAATCAAGGTAGTCCCATATTTTATAAAATAACATTCATTTTCTGTTTCAGAAATTGCTGGAGAGAGGAGGTCAAAAAAGCTGTGAGAAACGTACAGTAATCATTTGTAAAAAAACACCCTCAAAAGTAGACACATAACAAAGAGAGAGAGAAAAAAAGCCCTCTTGTTCTGATCATCAAAACCATTTTAGGAAACTTGAACTGGAAGCTAAAAATTAAATGTGTGGGGAAATTAAGTCTTACCATGACAAAGACAATTGTACAAGGGTGGTATCTGACAAGCCTCCTTAGAAATAGCTGTTCCATAATTATTCATTTCAGTAAGAGAGAAAGACAGAGAAAAGTGGCTCTTCTCCCAGTCAGCTCTGGTCTTCACTGATTTTTCCTGTAACAGACTTTCAGAGAACAAGTTCCCTCTCATTATGCTGTAAACGCATTAATCAAATTACCTGTTAAATACCAAGAACATATTCAAATATGCATTTGTATTGCCTAAAATTGCCTTGTATAAAGTTCTTGAGAAGCTGAAGATCATAATAACAGGGAAGTGTGCCTTTTCTGCTGTGGTGCCTACCCTGTGGAAAGCACACCCCCCCCCCCCGAAATATGGATAGCCCCTCCCCTACTGGCCTTTGCAATGGAAATCACCAGGGGTGGGGTGGGAGCATATTTGTCAAGGGCTAATCTGGCAGCAGGGACGCGGTGGCGCAGCGGCTTAATGACGCTGAAAGTTGCCGGCCAGAAATGGCTGACGCTTCGGCGGTTCAAGTCCAGCCTTCGCGTTAACAGGGTGAGCTCCTGTTTCCTCCCCAGCTCCTGTCAACCCAACAGGTCGAAAACTCACGTGAGTAGATAAATGGGTACTCTCACTCCGGTGGGAGGAAAAATGCTGGCAGCGCCTTGCACAGAGAGACGGGACCAGTTGCCGGTAAGCGCGAAACCACGCTCGCCCAAAAAGGGCGTGAAGCAACGGAAACCCCGTCTCCTGCTCTCGCCAGCTGGGCTATGCTCTAGGAAGGAGGCTCTGGCAAACCACTTCCGAAAAACAATTGCCTTGAAAACTGCAAGGATTCATCCAGGCAGTCACTGCAGGGTCAGTAATGACTGAGCGCAGACAAAAAAAAAAAAAAAATCTGGCAGCCTATTGAAAGATTTTGTAATGGCTCAGTGGCAGAGACCTTTGTAGACAGAGGGGTGAGGAGCTGATGAGTGAGTAAGAGAAAGCAAACACTGGACTCTCCAAAGATGTAGAAACCCTCCTGAAGTTTCTTCTCCTCAGCCCCTTAAGCATGCAGGGTCAGGGGTTAACAACAAAAACAGACTCTTTGGAGACTCAGCAGTCCAAACCAAGAACTAAGATAACTCTCAAAATAAAATATATAACCAAGGAAGTGAATGGGTCTGGTGGCAGCAGTTTGGGGCTTGTTGTCCTGCTCTTGCACCAATAGTCTCAATAAGCCTTCCAGCCTTGACTGTGAGTATATAGGCAGCTCCTTCCTTGGGTAGCCTCTGGCCCCTTCCTTTCCTTTGAGGAAGGCTTTCCAACATGAGGGACCAGCTCTGCCTGGGCAACAGAAGGCTGGGGGAGTCTGTTTCTATAGGCCTGATAAGGATAATTCAGCAGGTGTTTCCTCTGCAGGCTTCTCTTTGTTGTCCTCCAGCATCTGCCACCTCCCTCAACCTTCTTCTCCACTCCCGCTGCCTGCCTTTTCTTCACAGCTGCCTTTATGCTTAGCAAACAGAGAGTTTCCAGGCACTCCTTGTCTGGTGCTGTGGCTTATTCACAAGGAGGCTGACTTTTCCCTTCACCACAGGCTCATTTTAAAATTGAGCTTTGTAAAGTGCTAAAGTTGACTTTCGATGGTGTAGTAAAAGTTTAATATCTTGTCCATAGAAACATCTGTTTTCATTATATTTAGTGGAATGTTAAACGAGCAACAGAAGACCAACCTTTAGTGTGCAAGCTTCCATATCATTGCTGCCTTTTTACCCTGTGGTTAAAACTTGAACTTTGATTACAGACTCAGTGGTCAGTCATGAGGCCAAAGGATACTGTTCCCATGAAGGCAGAGTTGGCAGCCCAGACAAGTTTCACAGACACAAAAAGCAGAAAAGCCACCCAAGAACAAATCTATCTATTATCTGAGTTTATTGCATCTCAGTGTACTGAGGGGTACTGTAAAGATGTTCTTTGCATCTTATAAAAACAACAAAGCAGTATCTCAGACAATTCCAATTCGAAAGGTATGGAATTTCTTCTTACTTGCCTACTTTTTGTGGGCTAGGTTTGTGTGAATTGTTTTGACATTTCAGAACTTTCAGATGGATTCAGATCAGATTCATGTGTGGCTCAGATGTGAACCTCTCATAGAAACCTTGGATATGAACTCTTCCTTTTGCAGTTTGTCTGAGTGCCTTTCAATCTTACTGAGTTCACACTGCTCTGCACTTTAAATATAGTGTTGGGAGGAGAAAAAAGAAAACAGTGGCCATATTGACTTGGTAAGATTGAAGGATTCTTGAAAATTCAGTAAAAGGGCAGCAGGAACCTTAGGCCTGGCTTCCTCGACCTGCATTCCTCCAGATTGGGCAACAATTCTCTATGGCTTCTCCTAAGACTAAGAACTGAAGCTACCCTTTAAACGTTCCTGAAGTCCCACTTGGTTCAAAATGTGATAGCTAGATTTCTGATCTGTGTGATACCACACAATGTCCATATTGAAAGACCTGTGGCTTTCTGGGCACGGTTTTGGCTGTTGGTATTAAATCTTTAAATCCCTGGATGACTTGAGGCTTGAGGCCTCACCATCTGAAGGATTGCTTCTTTTATTATGAATCTGCCCGAACAGATATGCCAGAGATGCTCTTTGGAAGATACCCGTGTTAGTAATTGCCTGTTTATTGAGTGTACGGGAGGAAAACTTCTCTGGCATCACTTCCACTCTTCAGCAGGGGCACCACTCTTACTTCCTTAAGAAGTCCAGTTAAAGCACATCTCTTTCACCAGGCCTGAAACGATAGTGATTTTATTATTTATTTATTTTTATTTTTGTGTTTTATAATGTAAGCCAGCTCTGTAGAAATTGAACAAATCAATCAATCAGTCAGTCAGTCAAAGAATATGCTGGCTGAGAATTCCAGGAACTGTAATTCCAAAATATCTGAAGGGGAAACTCTCATAGATTGTGGGATTAAGATTAGCCTTAGCTAGAAACAGTAGCCAGGAACATTACTAAAGCCTTTAATATCCACTGCACTGAATCCGAAGTCCCAGGTGTATAATCTGAAACCCTTACCTATTCAAGACAGGAAGCACAAGATCCTGTTTTAGGGTCCTGATAGAGCTGGTTTCAAGGTATATGTAATCAGTGTATTCCCCATTCTGATTCAGTGATACATGAATGCTTCCTCTCATCCCAAGTTTGCTCATTTAGCTGAAAATATAATGTCAGATGGATAAATGCACATAACTAGTTCAGAGGAGGAAGATGCACCTCAAGAGTACTTTATAGATAAAGAGATCAAATTGGAGAAGAATTTAATGGTCAATTAAGCCACAGTCTCAGTCTAACAGCAATAAATGCAATTCATGCCTTGTAGTCATCATGAGGCAATTAGAGTGCTGCTGTTTGTGAGATGCTGCTCTGTTATGTGGTGAAATAGAAGAGGTTGGTAATCAGCCTTTCAAAGCCAACAGGTAATAATTAATAGGCTTATTTCTGAATTCTCAGTTTTCACTGTTGGAAAAAGGAGAGGACAGCTACTTTAATTCCAAATCGAGTCTCTGCAAAATAGCTTTCTTATAGCACTGTTCTCTTCTTACAAGCTGGAAAGGCAAAGACCACTATCAAACTGTGTGACCCACAGAATAATTAATGGAGACATTTATCCTACTGAGAAATTTACAGTAGGTTGTATCCAGTCTCTGGAATGATTGAACTACTAACACAGGCAAACTGTGAATCTATCCAACAATATACATTATTCACTGCTGTTGACTGGGGTGTTCTGAATCCCAGAAATGCCATCGTTCTTGTAAACCAGAGTCCCCTTTAGTAAGAAACTAATCAATCACACAGAAGTATACAATCCATTAGACTGGGAAGATGTGTTATGCCATCACAGCCTGGATGTTCCAAAGGTACGCTTTGACTTAATTTTTGTAGTGGATTAAATATCAGGATCAAATATCAAACTGATCTATGAGCAAAGTGTTCAGAACAAAGATTCCCCCATAGCCACATTCATGAATGGATGAGATTTCTGTCTGAGAAAATAAATGTAAGGATGAGTGAAAATAAAAATAGACAGTAAATGAAGGGCCGTGTACTTTCAAGTGACATAAACTAGGAAAAGATGTGACAAAGGAGCAGACAAACAAGTCAGTTATGATAGAAAGCAGAGGCATCTGGAGGGAGTATCAAAAAAGGCAAGATAGGAGGCCCAATCATGTGACTGACGCCCCACCCCCTTCCTACATATATAAAATGTGTGAAATGCACATTAAAAAGGAGTGAGGCTTTGAGTGAGTGGTTATAAAACCATGATCTTGACTTTTTTGACCCCATGTGCAGATGTCCTTGGTAGAAAATAAAATAAAAAATGGCATTTTTGTTGTGTTCTCAAGTGACTACAAAGTCATTTCTTAAAATAATGTATCAACATAGATTAACTAGCTGTCATCAAGTTCTGAGCCAAAACTGTACTGTGACTGAAGGAAATCAATATTATCATGTGGTGTTAGCACATGAAAATGTATTTACTTGATCTGAAACTCTTCAGTTGACTTAGAACACGAGAGGGCGACATCATGTATTCTACACTTTTACCTGCCCCCTGACTTTATTGGCTATTGCTTGTGGATATGGGGAAATATATCCTTTGATAATAGATTAGGAGAAACCTCAACATGAAGGATGTTATTTTTGGAGAATAATTTTTACCTGAAAAAGTGAAGAATGAGGGGTGAATGAAGAACAATAAATGCTAAAGATTGACAGTGTATGTGATGGTTGAAGTGGGAGCCAGTAGTTCTCAGACCAAAGATGGTGGTTATGAAAACATATATCAACTACCTGGCTTCAAGACCACTAAGCACCACACCAAGACTCCATTTGTTCATTGGAAAGGCAGAAGGAAAAACAATGGATTTACTACCCAGTTCCTATAATTCATTGGTACACTATCACTGGCAATGGCGGTGAACTGGCTTATACGGACTCATTCTTGTCTGTAATAAAAGTCTGTTCTAGCTGAGCCATGTTTGTGAGACACCTCTCAAGTGTGGTTGAAAAGTCAAGTGAACCCTTGAAGTATCAGGAGGATCATGGTTCACATACAATATGCGTGCCTGGTGGATCCAGATGACTCTCTAAATGTGCTTGGGGTATCTCCCATCCTGTCTGTTGACAAGACTGTTGAAGCCCTGGCTGATCTGTTGAATAGGCTGTTGACACTATAATTCTCAAGCTCTTTCCTCTTGCACAGTTTAATCAGGATCTTGCTTTGGTGAGGAGCTAAGAGCAATGAAGGGCAATGAAGCAAGAGCTGTATATTACTGTATAGAAAGTAATAAGGAGGTTAACATTGAACACAAAAATAGCAGAGATACCTAAGAATTCTAAACATCATTGTTTAGAGCAACTTTACAGCCCAACCTTTTCATCTCTGTAGTAGATCAAAGCCATGATAAGTAGATTTCGAAGTCCAAATCACACTCAGGGCCAACAGATGCATCTGGCTACTGCACTGAATGCACCATAACCAGATGTGTGAAAAAAACTCCTGATATTTTTGAGTTCTGCATATGTGTTGTGTAGATAGAACCGTTTTGTCCCAGCTGCCTGGAACATTATAATTAAGACTTGCAGGCACAGAGTTACCACAAGGCAGAAATCTTCTTTATTGATTATAAGTTACAAGCCTGAAGTGCTTTCTTTTCCAACTATAAAAATGATAGTCCCATTGAATTGAAACAAATCAAAACAACAAAAGAGAGGTGATGTGGAAACCGTACAGGGAAATCATACCAGAGCTGGAAAGAATTGTATTCTTTATTATTACTATATTGTTATTGATATCTATTGTTTTATTATTATTATTACTCTCCACCTATGGAAATAAATGAGACAGGATCAAGTAATTAATAGAAAACTGATTGTAAACATTTATGAAATATCTGCATTTAAATTTGATGACCTGCTATTGGTGACTCAGTTTAAGCACATAGAATTCAATGAAAATCAGATGCTTCTCAGTTTAACCAAAGAACTAAACAGGTGGAACGTTTTTAAAATACATATGAGGGTGCTTGAGAATTCAAACCTTGAAATGCTGAAAGGAGGCACTAGTTAAGTTGTTGGACTGGGGAGACCCAGGCTGATGTCCATCCTCAGCCATGGAAGCTCATGGGCCAGTGATTCTCTCTCTCAGCCCCACCTTTCTCACAGAGTTGCTGATGCCGGGGAGAAATTGTGGTGAAAAGTTGTATGCTCCCTTGAGCTCCTGGAGGAAAGTTGGGATATAACTCTAACAGACAGATAGATAGATGTTTAAACACACATCTCACTGTCAATGTTGGCTACATATCAGGGCAGCATTTTTGGGATTCCAAAAGTAAAACCCAGAACTAACCTTTCCTGCTATAGTTGGGATGGCTAAAGGTTTCTATAATTATCACTGAATATAAGGGGAACATGAAGAAGATCTGAGCTGGTCGTCCTTTGGTTTTGTTTGAACAATCCTGCCATTGCAGGGATGGCAACCATGGCAACATGCTTTACTTCAGCAGAGGTCTCTCAGACGCTTAGACCAAGAATTTGCTTTAGAAGCCAGGATCAGACTGCCTTATCACAGCACTTCATGCTCCCCAGGCTTGGTTCTGAATGTATGGGAAGTGTCCATGAAAACACCTGTTCAGCTGAGGACCCCCCATCTCCACTAAGCTCAGACAGACTTGATGCATAGCAGAAATGCATCCAGTCAAGGTAATGAGTGCCATGCTGGGTTACCCTTCCAGTCCAGACATTCATCAGGACTGTTGTATTCTGGGCATGCAGCTTGCTGGGAAGTGCTCAGCAGGCAATAAAAGAGGATGGGCTCAGTGTCCAAGTCAGAGGGATCATTACATTAATTAAAAAAAAAGGGGGGGGATTACATTCTTTCTCCCCAGAATGCTGTAAGCATGGGAGTTCATTCATGAATGTTTCAAGTGAGAAGCCATTCATTGTCTTTGAAGCAAGTAACCTTTATGTTTAGTTTGGCATTTTGAGCTTGTTTGACATTTTGATCTTTTCTTGCAAATTAATGTGGCAAGCCTTTCTTCTGGATTTAGAACTCCTTGGAACCTCAGCAGCTGTGGTTTCCCCATGAGACATAAGGTGTGGACCTCCAGATGTTGTCCCCAGCCAGCATAGTCAATAAGGAGGGAAGCTGGGCATTGGTGGATCAATAACGTTTGGAAAGCTGCACATTGTACATCCAGGAATAAAGCAACCCAGATCATTCCTCCTCGTCAGCATGGTTTCCATTTTCCTACAGCTATTCTGTAACATTGGGCTAGTGAGATAACCTAGAAATCCTCCTTGTGTACTCTCCAGCTTACTGCATGGTACTATACTGTTCTGAATTCCTGGTGCTCATTTTGGGGAGGAGGGATGGAATATCCTTGGCTTCAGATGCTGGGAAACGTTTACCTCCAAGCCATGCAGCAGGTTCTGGGGGAGTCTGGGAGTTCATGGCCACCATAAAATAATGCACTTGTCCCAGTATATCTCAAATCCAGTGCATGCAGGCAACCATACTTTATGTCAAGTCTTTATCTCTGAAAACATATCTGATGATCTGAGATTGGAGGACATGAGATACATCAGTGTCTCGAGGCAATTTCTTCCTATCTAAACCCCAATAATCTGATACTAAATCCCTGCAAATTACAGGTGCTGTTTGCTCAGAAACCACCAGGCAACCATCTTGCTATTTCATGATAATTCTGGATTGGGAGGAGCAGACCTGTAACATGGGGGTCCTCCCAAGGACATTGCTATTGCTAGATAGGCAAGTGGAGGCCATAGGAGGGTGGCCTTTGCCATGCTCTGAAAGGTGCATCAGTTGTGGCCCTTCCTGGAACATGTTGCTCTGGGAACACTTACCCTTGTGCTCATCCCCTCCTGGCTTAAATAGGCAATGTGCTTTACATAAGGCTGTCTCTGAAGACTGCCCAGAAGATGTAGTTGGTACTGGTGGCAACAGCCTGCATTCTGGCAGGTGATAGCCACCACTTTCACCCAGTGCTAGCATTAGCTGTTAACAGGCTGCCAAGAATAATTCCAAGTGTTGGTGTCAATCTAAAAAGCTAGAACAAACATTGACAGATACATCTGTGGTTAAAACAAAGACCCCTCTTCCAACTACCACTCATTTTGAAGTGCAGTGATCAGATCAGTGAAGGGCTACTTTTTAGAATAAGAATGGATTGAATGTGATCCTTTGGCACTATGTCTTTCATAGTGTGTTTCTGTACATTATTGATACGTTAAGTGTCTGTAACAAGAAAAGGTGTATTTCTACATTTCCTGTTCCAATTTGCAAGGGAATAAAATGCCAGAAATGGAGACCACTGAAGTTCCTTCCCACTAAATATCTATTGGCAGGCATTCATTATGTTTCACATTTCATGACTAAACTCATACGTTAAGTTCTTCTTAAGAGTAACTTGGGGCATAGCCATTTCTCACGAAGGGGATCATAAGAGGAGTGTAACTGTAGTTTGACATCTGTCTGAATTGTGGAAATGATGTGTAAATCATGCCAGCTACATTATCTGCCAAATAAAGCAAACTAAGGGTGAGTTTTGAATCTG
This sequence comes from Liasis olivaceus, assembly GCA_030867105.1. Taxonomy (NCBI): domain Eukaryota; kingdom Metazoa; phylum Chordata; class Lepidosauria; order Squamata; family Pythonidae; genus Liasis; species Liasis olivaceus. Next base: position 25,330,289 of record CM061348.1, on the reverse strand, counting down.
TTTTTGAAATGACCTTCTTGGCCAAATACTATTCCTCCCTGTCCTGAAAAAGAGCAAACTTTAGAAAGTGCCAAGTGGCAAACTGCCCCTTGAATTATCCCAGGCCAACTCTTGAAAAAGCCCTGCAACTAAGTCAAAGACAGGGATATTTAGCTGATGAACTTTATGGCATTATACAGTCAGTATCTTCTTCTGCATGCAGCCTCCTCATGGCTTCTTTCTTGAGACCAAGCTATTTCCAGCCTAATGTATAAAGTTTGTTTTCAAGCTATCAAGGCACACTTTTTCTGCTTGCTGCTTGTTGAAATAATCCCCACTGGCAGGTGCAGTTGTTGTGCTCCACTCAAAGTGACTCTTCTCTCTTACTGAGCTGAAAAGTCGGGAAGGGTGTTCAGAATCACTCAATATCCTGGCTGTTAGCCATACTCAGGGCTTTGTTCTTCAGATCTAAAAAAGTGCCAGCAGCAAAATGACTTGAATATAATGTGAAGGGAAGGGAATACTTTCGCAATAGTGGCAGTGGCAGTTGGCCAGCCAGATCTCATTAAAGGACAGCCTTGAATACCTCTGTTTATTTGCTTGTTAACTTGAGCATAAAATTGGACAAACATATTGCTTAATTGGGCAAAAATAGAATGTTCCAATTTTGGGGAGGGATTATCTGTAAAAGTGCATAATTGGATTTAACTTTTTGAGGCTTCAGCCGTTTGCACGGTTACAAAAACATTCTCTGAGCTGCACTAAAAGGCACACTGTAGATATAAAAAACTTCCTTAGGCAAGAGGATTAAGATGCATTTACCCATATAGTCCCCCAGAACCCCTCATTCTGTGGAATCATGATATTCTTGATTTATAGGCTGGAGGGTGAGAGCAAAATTAACTATTATAAAGGGTTCTAACACATATTTTATTATCAGGAACGATGTATGTCTAAGTGGCCTCTTCCTAGATTATGCTGAGCTGTGGTTTAGCACAATGTGCGTGAGCTGGAATTAGCTCAGGTAAGATTGGAGCTTCTGTTTCCTTCCCGCAGCTGGGAACTAGAGTTCAAAAGCCTGAGCTTCCCATTCCTCTTACACTCAACTTCTTGTTGCATCAGAATATGGGCTCCTGAATTATTGGTTAGCTATGAAGCAAACCAATTTAAGCCTAATCCTTGATTTGAAATTAGTTTGCCTTAAAATTGATCATAATGAGAGGGAAGAAAATCTAGATTTAGAGTCAGTGACAATGTGAATTTCAAGAAATCTGACAGCAATAAATTTGGAACGTCCTCCTAGCTGAGAGAGAGAGAGAGAGAGAGAGAGAGAGAGAGAGAGAGAGAGAGAATGATAGTGGGATCATCAGCCATGCAGCAGGGGGATAAAGCCAGCCAAAGTCTATTTGGTCTAATTCCAGATGAAATAGATTGAGTAAAACTCTGGTTTTTCATGATCTGCAAACATGATCACTACCTGTAGGTATCTTGTCACACTTTCTTAAATGCTTAATATCATTCTTGGCATGACCATTTATGTAAAAGTCCTGATTTATTATTTATCTTGTTTCATTCTCTCTCTGTCTCTTTCTGTCTCACGCATGTACACACACACACACTGGCAATTATGTTTATTGGATTGGTAGTTTGCTGGAAATATCTGATCTGAAGATATGCCAGTTGGAAGGAATTCTGTCTGAAAGAGCTGGCCCAAACCTCAAGGGAAACAGAAGGTTAAGTGTGTATTAATAAACGTCATTTCAGCATATTAAGAAGAATTTGAAGAAAGAAATTGGTAGCAATTTGTTCAAGGCACAGGACCAAACATCATTCATCAGCAACACTTCTCATTGCTGTTGAAGGCTCAATGGTGGGTGGGTGAATGCAGGGAAGTCCTCGGCGGGGTCAAAAAAATCAAGATGGCAGTTGCAACCATGTGATTGAAGCCCACTTCTTTTTGCGTGCATTGTGTATCATACATGTAAAAATGGTGCAGGACTTCAATTGTGGGGCCACCATTTTGACTTTTCTAACCCCCCTCCCCTGCAGCTCCCTCTGTGTGGGTGCAGAAGATAATAATCACCTAATCTAATCCCCTGATCGGTACAAGATCCACTAGAGCATCTTGAAGATGACCATCCAGCCTCTCTTTGAAAACTCACCACTTCTTGCTCTGCTAGCTGACAGTCAGAAAATTCCTCTTGTCCAGTCTGAACTTGCTTCCCCTGGGCAAAAGAGAATAAATCCACCCCCTTTCCTGTGGGGCAATCTTTCAGTTATTTGTTTTTTCTGAAGGCTAAGCATACCCAGATCCTTCAACTGTCACATTTCAGACCCTTTACTATCTTAGTAGCCCTTCTCTGAACTTGTCACTGTCCCTTTTGAACTCTGGTGGTGCCTAGAACCGGGCACAGTAGTTCAAAAGGGGTCTGGCTAGGGTGCCCTGGAGTGGAACAAATACGTCTTGTGTTCTGGAGTTTGCATTGCTCTTAATGCATCTTTAGATAACTCCCATTTTTCCTTCTAGTTAGACTGGCTAACTATCCCTTTCCTGACCCACTTGAAGGTGTTGGCATTAATAGCTTGAAACTCTGAATGATTTTAGGAGATCCTTAAAGATTTTTCTCTTAATGGTCTGCACTTGGACAATTTTATGGAACTGCATGTTTTGAATGTTTGTGTGTGGTCTATTAACATTAACACTTTTAATATTTATATTTTTACAACTTGCATGTTTATTGTTGCATGGATAATATGGTCCCCCATTGGGGGGAGATGGGCGGGGGACAAATTTAATAAATAAATAAATAAATAAATAAATAAATAAATAAATAAATAAATATGCCACTTTGCAAGATTTAGAGATCTTGAAAGCACATAATCCAATAAAACAAGTACAATAAAAATCCTGAGCAATGACGCTCAGGTGAAAACAGAGTGACCAATTTTTCTCCACATCTGCTTGTGTGTAGGCTACTCTTTGGGGGGTAAGGTATGTTAACCAGGCACTTGTTATTTATACAGAACAATGTTTGAGTCCCTTTTCACCTAATAATTAAATGGTAAATTCTCCCAGTTTATTTTAACAGATTACTGGTTAGTCCTCAGGCCTTTTGTAGAAAAATTAGCACAGGAAACTAATGAGTAAGTACACCACTGCCATTTGAAGCCACAGCCTGTGGATTTTAAATACACTGCAAAAGAGGGACCTAGCCTGTTTAATAAATATTCTTCTTCAGGAAATCTGTGGTAAAAATCAGCACAGTGACCTGACTCAGGCAATAAACCTGCATACACACTCACACTTTCTTTGGAATGGTAGGGAAATGTATATTGCAAATGTAAAATTAATGTTTTTGGGGGAAAAACATTGGCAACAGTTGGTGCCACCTTGCACCAATATGTAGTGAGTTCATTTGTTTCCTTCAGTGCAGAACTCTGAACTCTTTCTTTGAAGTTTGCAGACACAACCCACACTTCGTTTTGGAGGCACAGGCAATAATTCTCAGCAGGATATTGGGTTTTTTTCTGCCTCATGACAGGGAATCTTTATGAACATAACACAAAGTCAGGAACAATAAAGTGGAAAGCCTATCAAGATGCAATGGAAATAAATATGGAACTTGCAACTATATATTCAGCAATGTGAAATCTTTCTCCTGAAAACAGCATGCCAGTTCAATTCCCTAAAGAATCATAGTTTCTCCAATCATTGAATCCAAAAGCATCCAGAAGCATCATAGCTGTGTTTTTTCCCCCAAGAGTCTTTAGACAGAAAATGAAATCAGATAGTTTCGAGATGAACATTTGATAATAGATGGTTTTTGAAATTAAGGCTTTTAAGAAGTCAGTCCTCTTCCATGGTAACAGATGATGTGATATAATTATATTGTCTTGCTTCCTTAAGCAGCATTCTATAAAGTACAGCAGGAGCAGAAAACTCACACAACGTCATATCATATGTTTGTATTATTAGAATATTGTTAGAATGTTAAAAATAGAGGTCATTGTGGTGAAGGACAATGTAATCGTTATGTTGGTGTTAGGTGGCCTTAACTGTTAGGACATTTCTCCTAATGTTCTGATTAGTTCCAGTGGTGCCTTCTGGAGCAGTACCAAAACATAAACAAAAACCAAATTAGATAGGTGTTTGATCTCCTTCTCTTGGGTGCATGGTACATAGAACTTTATATTCCTATGTAATGGTTGAATATGTAATACAGAGTTAAGCAAGCATTTATTTTGATTGCTAAAGGGTTATACTTGGGTATGCTTTGTTTTGCCCCGTCTTGGTGAGACACCTGTATAGAATGGGATGATCTTTCTCATCGTCAATCTAAAAACCTTGGGAACCAGAGGCTCCTTTGAAATGATCTGATGGCCACCTGGCATAAATAAAAACGTTCCTCCTCCCTTCTTTATTATGGCATTTCCAACGTTTGTTGTTGTATGATTTGTCCACCTTGACAAATCGTGGACAGAGTCATATACCATTTTTACAATATTTTGAACCAATTTTCCCTCAGATTGTGGCTTGCTGTAAATTTTATTTATTTTTCCCACTCTTATTACTTCTTTGAAGTTCTGTATCCATTTTATAATGCAGTTTTTGATTTTGATTTCTCCATGTCATGTTTTAGTAGATTCATCCTAATAAATTATCTTGGTTTCAAATTCTGTTATTTTTCTCAAGATCTCTCCTTCTTCTCTGAGATTGTTTTTTATTTTTCCAGTTATTTGCAAATAGATTAACTATGGTAGTTTCCTATCTTTATTAAGCAATTCTTGACATGTCTTTAGTCTATTTCTTAAGTCCAAATGTATCATGTTGGCATATGAGATCAGATCTTTGTAACTATAATTGTTCTTGAAGTAAAAAGCACTTGAGGTGATGCTAGTGGAGAAATTGTTGGATTTATCCTTCCTTTCAAGGGATTCCAAATTTTTAATAAACCTTTTCTTATAATATATACCTTCAGATTCTTTTCTTCTGTTTCTTTATACCATAGATATCTATGAAATCCACTAAGTCTGCTTCTTTTATAGTTGATACGCTGCTGCTAGGAAATGTTATCCATTCTGTTTGATAGACACTTTGCTCTTTAATAGTGTCTAAGATTAGGAAAAGCTAATCCACTTCTCTCTTTTGAGTCCTGCAAAATTTTGAATTGTTTTTTCCCCACTCCATATAAGTGATTAGAAAAGGAAGTATGTGAACCCAGTGTCCTTAAAGGCACCAACTGTGGTTTGAGCAAGATGGCTATTCCTTCATCTCCCAGAGCTCTAAACCCACTGGAGATCGCTGTCTGCTTGTGAGGAGCAGCTGCCTGGAGCACTTGTGGGCAATCTCCTTGTCTGGAGAGGAATTACGAAGAGCTGGTCTATTCACGGGCTCTTCATTCTGCCATGTCATCAGCTCCACTTTTAGCGGAGCCATCTTCAGTTCACTATTTCTTCCTCAGAAGTCCTGTTGTTATTCTTCAGCATTCTTGGATTTTCCTTTATTGCCCTCTTATGCTATTATGTTCTTTTCTCATAATGACTTGGAATAAAACCTGAAGTACTCATACTATGTGGTCATTGCTTCCAAAACCAAAAGAACTTGTGACTCAACTCTTCTGGGCTGGAGACGGAGATATAGACCAACACTACTCCATCTTCTGTGTCAGAACTGTTCATAATGGAATGTCATCTGACAGGACCCAGGAGAAGAGCCTTTTCTGCCATGGCACCCACCCTTTGGAACATTATTTGCTCAGAGGTCATATTGGCCTTCCAGAAGGGCCTGAAAACATGGCCTGAAGACATACCAATCTGGTGTGGGGATTGGTAGTGGTGGTGTAGAGCCTATAAAGTGGCTATATTGTTAGTGAAATTGAGTGTCTTCTCCCACTGATTTTTTATGGTTTTAGTAGTTTTCATTTTTTGCAATGTTTTTAATGTTTTGAATACTTTGTTGTTGTTGCTGTTTTTGTTGTTATACCTTTGGTTATTTGTTGTATTGTTATGTTTTTAACTTTGTAAGCTGCCCAGAGTCACATATGTGACATTGGTGGCTATATATATTGAACAAATAAATAAATATACTTGGACACTGCTAACATCTCTCTCCTTAATCTTATTTTTTCTATAATAGTTCTTTTTATTGTTCCATATAGGATTTGTTTTCCAGAACTCTCATTAGCCTTGTCATCCTGCTCTAAACATAATAAAGAAAAGGAAGGAAAAGGAGGAGGCACTGTGAGACTATACAGTTTGGCAACAGCGATATTATAGCTGTATCTGTCTGAGTAAGATTAAGGAGATTTCCCAAAATCTCAGCAAGAGATTTCTCTGCTTAGCCCTACTGAAATATGCTTTTGCTAGAGGTGACAATGGATGAGCATGCAAGCATATCGAATGAATACTATATGAATGCACAACATGACTTGAGAAAAATAATTCAACTTCAGCCATTTCATAATTTATAGCAACTTCAATGTGTTATATAGCTCAGGATCCATTACACTTCAAATTGGGCATACTCCTTACTGGGATTTTCCTGGTGTTTGCTATAAACAATTACACTTAATTATTTTTTAAAAATAAGAATGACATATGAGTAGTTATGTTTATACAGACTTTTTTTCCCCCTAAGAAGTGTAAAATTAGCAACCAGGACTATAAAATTCCTTTCTGAAGAATAATGATTTATCAGCTCTTGATCTAGAAGTTCCCTGCAGGGAAACTATTAAAGATGTGAAACAAACATTCTCCTAATACAGCAGGGATAGTAAGAATATAAATCCATATGGTTCTATCTAGGCAACCATCAATAACCAGGTAGCAGTGAAGATGATCAGGAACCTGAAACTAAGTCTTGTGAGGAAAGATTGGGGAAGAGGTATGTTTGGCCATCAGAAAAGATTACTCGGGGGGTGTGGGGAATTGGATTGCATTTGGTTAGTTCCCAGGGGGCTATTGCTCCAAAGAAGAAGTTCAGTATCTGGTTGCTATCATCCCAGAGAGCAGGCTATGCAGTAATGGTCTTAAATTACAGGAAGGCAGATTCCAGTTGAATGTTAAGAAAAACATCCTTCCTTTAAGAGTGGTAGCTTGGGAACCAGTGACCAAGGGAGGTGGTGGGCTGTTCTGTATTAGATGTGGAATCTAGATGGCTATCTATCAAGGTTTGGATTCCAGCAGTAAGTAGAGCTATGAGTCTATGGTTAAAATGAATGTGAATAAACATCTTTTTCCAGTTTTTGTTCTTGTTTTTGCTTTGTTCCAGATGTGGGTGCACTGCGAAGATAGGAAAAGTGATTAGGATGCTAGCAACTGAACTGAAATAGACATTCTGTTTTGAGTGTAAGAAAAATTGTTCACATCAACTCTGGCATCTTGATGAGCCTTAAATACAGCTCCAAATTTGAACAAAACAACCTTGCTGAATTATCTTGTTCCTTGAGAAAAAATAATAAAGCAGAATGTTTAAAGACTACCAGCTATCAGTGCTTTCATTATCCTCTACCTTCTCCTTCTGCTTCAGAGGAGACCTAGAAATTTGCAATGCCTTTGTGTTTTCAGTACAAATCAAAAATTACAAATGATTATTTTCTATGTAATTACTAAATGTTTTGTTTGGGGAGGCTATTAACTGAAATGCCAATATTTTCAAAGATCCATTATCAGCCTTACTTTGGAATTACCTCTGTAATTAAAAGCTGGCACGAATATCTGTTCTTAATGAAATAACTGCTACCAAAATGAAAGCACATGAACCATGACATCACAATGCACTTGCTTTTGCACATGTGCTGCAACCCTGGATGCAAGTATTGTGATCCCTCCCCCCCAAATTTAAATCTGGACCAAAAAATGTTTCTCATTTCATTTCTTTCCCTTGCTACAGCTAGATTTCTAGCCTCCCTTCTTCTCCTTTCATTATTTGCTTCTATTATTTGAATTTGATACCTGAACAAAGGAGACAAATTGAAAAGAAGGAATTGGGTGCCCAATTTTATATATAGGATATTGTATTCTCATTTCCTAATAGTGACTTCTCTAATCTTGTGTGCTGGTTCCATGCAACACTGGTTCTCTTCACACCTGAGAACTTTGCAATTGTTGCTTTTCACTGAAAGAAACAATATGTATAGAAGGTAGGAAAAATATGAAATTCATGTATGCTTTTACAGAATTGTAGTGTGGTATTCAATATTCTTAAGAATTATAAACCTAGCAATAGTGCCCTTTTTTCCAAGCCTTCCTTGAAACAAAATGGTCTTTGGATCAGTGACTTTCAATATCTATTCTTTGCTAAGATATCTGTGAAAAACCTCCATTTTTGTGATGCATTTCAAGGGGGACCCAATTACACTATGCAGATATAGATGCATATAATTACAAAAATCTATTTATTGAGTAATTATTTTCAATACTGATTTATCAAGTGAGTTGAGTGAGGTTAATATGACCATGAAAAAGGATTCAAACTGCCACATGATATATGGGCAATGTTTATAGGCAAGCAATGAAACAAACGGTCAACAGATTAATGGGTTTTCCATTCTAACTCCATGGTTTCTGGGGATAATATTGTTCAATGCCTGTAGAAGACCCCAGATTAGGAACAGCTCAATCATCCTTGTTCAGTTTACTACACATTCATTGTAGTACACATTGTTACTAAGTAGAATTCTTGGATAGGTCAGGTCAAACCCAATTGAATGACAGTCCTTATAACCTGACTTCATTGACCTCATTTTGCACTCATACAAGGTCCTGGAGACATACAGTACTGTAGTTCAAATAAGTCTGTAGCTAATTAGGCCTGTTCTCTGTGGATGACCAAGTACAGTAAGTTGAAAAGAATTATAGTTCTTACTAGAATCTGGCCACAGAGATGCAGTTTGGTCTAGTGTAGTGTTTCTCAACCTTGGCAACTTTAAGATGGGTGGACTTCAACTCCCAGAATTTTGGCTGGGGAATTCTGGGAGTTGAAGTTCACCCATCTTAAAGTTGCCAAGGTTGAGAAACACTGGTTTAGTGGTTAAGGCTCCACAAGAAACCAGGAGACAGTGAGTTCTGGTCCCACCTTAGGCATGAAAGCTGGCTGGGTGACTTTGGGCCAGTCGCTCTCTCTCAGCCCACAACATCAGGCTTGGGCGACAAGCTGGTTTTTCAATTTCTGTTGCAACCAATGGATCAACATTTGGTTGATCCGGAAAAAAAAGCAGACCCTACACCTGTGAGAAAAATGCTAGGAAGAAAGAAAGAAACCTAGAATCTTGCCACAAGGTGGAGCATCCTTTATACCTAGATCTGCTACTGCTGCACATTCACTGCTTATATATCTGAAAAGGACAATCTAAATCATTGCTCTCCTGTCAATGGCTGTGAACATCCTGGATGCGCATAGTTAGTTATTTTGACATAGAGAATACTGAAGAAAATAAGTATTTGGACCTTCTGATGTTCTTATGGAGAGAATGTAGAATAAAAGCTTTTGTAATGCGTGTAAGTGTTCTGGCCAATTGAGAATTGAAATTTAGATGACAAAATTGATTAAAATAAGAACCACTGTAGGCAATGTATGAAATGCTCTGCCATAATTCGAATTCCTGTTTTGAATTGCTATGTGCTCAGTGTTGTGAAAGATGGAGGGGTGGATGTCATAAGAGTCAACCTAAAGTAGCATTACAACTTAGCATTTTCTCTTAGACTGATGTAAGACTCCTTTATTCCACCACAGTGCAATTTCTTTCTTTTTAGAAGTAACTCAGTAACATTAATTAGGTTCAGAGTCTCCTTGAGTTTGGAACATGAATATATTTGATTGTCTCTAGGAGCTTTCCTAGTGCAATTGTTGGAATGATGAATGAAAAGAGTCCATGAATAATTAGTGTTCTCAGAAACATTCTCTATGATGCAGAATGACTTCCATTCTGTTGAAGTATTTGTGCTAACTATCTATGCCTCAGAGACAGGACCGGTTTTCAACCTTAGAAGAATTGCCAACCTTATGATATTCCATGCTGAAGCTCAACCGCAGCCTCTTCACTCTCATTTGTCAACCACACTGAGAAACCACAGGGCAGAAATGGTGACAGATGAAATATGGTATTGATGGACTAGATAATGCATGCGTAGAAGAAGGGGAGAGAGGAAATGATCTATTGGATGCTGAGATTGGCTGACACAATGGAGTGGATGGTACCCTGTTGTGTGATAAAGGTGTCTACTCCATAATGCTATACAGCCCTAACAAATGCTGGTGCATAATAGCTTTAAAAGGATTCTTGTTGCATCAGAGAATGACATGCTGGATTTGTGCATGATAACACAGAGTTTGGCAGTTTTTGCTTTTTAAATGCCTTCCCTTGTAGGATGGCTCCTTTCAAATCCCACGCATTTAATTTAAATATTACACTTCCAAAGAGACACTTGTCAGTTCCCACAATTACGCTGTCATGTCTGCAGTGCATCATTCCTCCAACGTGACTGCTTCTTCCTAGCATGTCACTAGAAGCCATCAGACTTTTTATATCTTTTTAAAAAATTTAAAGCTCCCTTCCCCTCCAGCTATAGTTCATATTAACCTAATTATTATCATGAGGAGTCCAGACGTTTTGCATAATTAGTCAGCAGATCCAATTTTTCAGAATTTTCTTTTTGTATTCTGCCTTATTTTCTTATATCCTACATAGCATATCTGCAACATGCATATGCTTGAACACAGAACTGCCTACAAGTATTTGTAAATGCCATAGACCAAGAAATAATTAGGGATGGTCCAATGAAACACGTGTTAGGGATACTGTTCATCTGTACTGGGTTGCTTATTTTTTTCTAGACTCAAATCAATGCCATTGGCGTCTTATGTTTCTATGTTCCATACTCCCCTCCTGTCCCATTTACAGTACTTGGATCAGCATCAGGTCTCTTGCTTTACTTCTCTGCACTGTTTAAAACATGAAGGGGGATTATAAAAAAAAAAACAGGGGTTTATCCATCATTGTCCCATAGTCCAATATTCTCTTTTGTGAGGCCCATCAGGTTACATCACTGTCCTCTGCTGTATGATAAAGACAGAGATCTGTAGAAGAATCTTGGAGGATCAGATCCATATTGTCACATCATCTGTGTGTGAACTCCTGGCCACCTCTCTGGTGGCAAGGAGCTGGTGATTTTTCTGACTATGTCCATGATTTTCCTATTGCCAGATTAGATACATCTTTGGCGTGAGCTAGCAGGAAATTCATGTAAATATGAAAGAGCAAGACAGAGGATGAGAGTGAGAGAATGAAAAAGGAACAAAAGAAAGTAGCCTCAGGGAATCATACAACTGGAAGAATATGAGAGCAAATAATAAAACTCTCTTACCCACACAAGGACCATTAAGGCACAAATCACATATTTCATGAGGCAGCCTCATGCTCCAATTTCACAAATCTGTTTTTGTTAAGAGTGAGAGTTTTTGATGGGCACAGTTTTCGGTACACGTTTCATTGGAGTTCTGCTTATATTCATGCACATGTGTTTGATTCATCACCACTAAATTAAATCAGAAAGGTTACTAGGGCCAGGGGGCAAGTGTCTGTCTTCCTTGCATGTTCCAAATAGTACTTCTAACCCGCCTGCTTATATACCTGGAAGGCTTAGCAGGGTGGCCCGATCTAGCTAAAAGCTTGGAATTTTAATAAATTTGGTTTTTTAATCATGAAAAGCCAAGACATTGTAACATTTCTTAGCCTTTTGACTTTGAACTGACCTAAGGGCACTTTCACTTAGTTGATAGTTTGACCTCCCAGACCCTCAGAAATATTTTCACATCATCTGTGTGTGAACTCTTTGCCACCTCTCTCCTCCCACACACTAATGATCAATATTCTATGAACCAAGCAGTTACCCCTCCACAGAAATAGGCATCCAAACAACATGTGTGTGCGCACACACACACACACACACAGTCATCATTGCCTTCCTGTGCTTGTTTTCCCAACCAGGGCAGAAGGACCCAGTTGCTCAACTTGAAAAGCATGATAAAATAGAGTGGCACCATGGCAGCTTCACTTCCCTGGGAAGGAAAAGAGAGATGAGAAGCTGGGAAGTGGGACAAACTAACAGTTCTCATCAATGAGAAGCTGCCTTTCAGCTCTAGGATCAGTGCTTCTGAGTTATCTCTGGAGAGTTTCCTCCTGGGCCAGCTGAGCCAAAAGTTAATTCACCCAGTTGCAGAAGAGCTATTGAAAAGTTCTGAGATGGTGAGAACGCAAGGATCGTGCCTATCTTGGATCAATCCGAATGCCACATGTGGTGTCATAAGTCAACTCTAGTTCTTATGTTTTTAAATAAGGCTCCATTACTTGGATACTTGCTCCAAAGTTGTATTCCAAAACAACAAGTTAGGCAGCAGCCCAAACTCTGATCTATTACAAAAGTTTCATCTTCTCTAGGGCTACATGGTGTTACTGTCTCCTACCACAAGCTTGGAGATGTTGGCGATACCCAGAATTATAGAATTCTTGAACCCAGAGTAATATTCTACTGTGGGAGGACATTCTTGGCAGAGGTCTGCTTCCACTGGCTGAAATCAGGGAAGGCTTGCTTTTTTTTTTTTAAAAAAAAAAAAATGTTTTGGTACATTCCTTCTTGTATTCCCCAAATCTACTTCTGTGGGGATTTTCTGGATTTTTTGTGCAGAAGAGTGTAGAAGGAAAGGAAAAGAAGTGAAAGTCTCCTTCTGCCCTTCAAGGTGGCCTTTCCATTCAATGAAGATAACTCAGGATTCAACACAATGTGATACTTGTTTTGTAATGGCTGGCAGAACAATTAAGATATGCCACCAAAGTTAACAGGAAGCTGTAGATTCAGATACCTGAAGGATAATGTTTAGTTCATTTTCTAAAATTTTTGCTTTATTCTCCTTTTGTTTTTGAAATTGAAAAAGAAGGGACAGGAGAGATGGCTGGTGAAGATGGCTTTTCAAATTACCCAGGCCTTTTTATCATTTGAACTTGGATTTAATGTCTATGGGCACTTGCTCTGTTTTGTTGCTTTATTTGTTCCATCAGTTTCAATAGTTTTTTTAAAAAACAAACAAACCTGTGTTTGTTGTTTGGAAAATACTATAATTTAGGGGTGCCTTGCATGAGAATGATTCAAGATGAGGGATTAGCAAACTGATGTCCTCCATATTTTGTGAACTACGGCTTCCACAGATCCTTGCCATTTGCCATGATGGTTTGGTTTGATAGGAGTTTTTGTTCAAAAAATCTGAAGGCAATCAGGAAGTTGCCAGTACCTATTCCAGATCCATTCCAGTCAGGAAGTTGCCAGTACCTATTCCATTCTTGGCACCTCCAAGAATGGTTGGGAAAACTCTAATCTGATATTTTTGAGTGATTGCCAATTAGTAAACTTTTTCCAATTTTGATCCCTTGGATGTTGTATAAAAATTGTGTTTTATTTTGCACTTTATATATTACTTTGTTATGTATAGTTATTTTGCTGTCTTTACTATTTGCACTACAGTCTGTTAATTCTATAAGAAACATCAGTTTTCCATATACAGTGAATAGAAAAATGCATTACTTCTATATCTAGAGCATTCATCATTGTTGCACATTTGATGTTGATTGTCATATTTCTATTATAAATATTTTTTTCACATGTACAGGGTGTTTTTTTCTTGTCCTTTGGTGCTAGTTGTGATTTGGGATGACTGTGTTCATGATCTTACTTAAGCTTTCCTTTGCTTTACAGACCTGCGAAGGTCATAAATGTGAGGACTGGTCGTAAAGTTACTGTTTCATCACCGTCGTAACTGTGAAAGCTTGCTGTACAAGGCAGCCGCTAAACAAGGCCCACCTGCATGTAAGAAAATATGGTTGTCTACTGTAACAACTTTTTGACTAGAAAGGCCTTTGGGATGAACTTCTAACCATGGCATCACTATCCAGCCTTTCACCAATCTTTCTGACACATTTATTTTTAAAATTCTGTTGGGAGCTACTTCAGCCCACCTGCTCTGGAAACTTTACATCATCTCATTGATATGCGTGAAGATAATTAGCCTTAGGGGGAAATCTGCATACTTTGTAGATGGCTCTTTGTAGACTTATTATGTCTTCTCGTTTGTTTTCCCTTGCTCTGCACAATTATAGATGCAAATTCAATCTTGCATTGTGCTTCTATCCACACAGCTCAGTAAAATTCCAAATGCTGCTAAGTCAGAGTCTGCACAGTTGGGAAAATGGGCATTATCTCCATGATGAATCAAGCTCCCCTCTCTAGATTCACTAGAGACTTTTATATCTGAATATTCTTGAGCTGCCAAGAAGTGTGTGAATAGCCATGAAACCTTCATTAATGTCCAAATATCTGAGATTGCTGGAAAATATAGACATCAATAACCTTTCAAATGATACGCTAATTTTGCATACTTTAATCTGGTTTGATTAACTGTGGAGCTTCTGAGATTTTATTGAAGTTTGCCACGTAACTGAACCCTTCTGCACTACCATGATGCTTGCATATGAAGGAAGCTGCAGACAGCCCAACTCTATTCTGATCTGCAGCATATTAGCAGATTTTCCTTTTACACACCTGCTGACTCTTTTAACTGGGGGTAGCAGGGCCAAATGCTGTGAATTTCCGGATGCAAAGCACTGTTATTGAGTTATTTTTGCTTACTGCAGGGTAAATCCAACTGTGGTTAATAATCCCAAGAACAAACTCAGGTGTCATGAGTAGACACAAAGTTCCAGCAGATACATAAACCGTACGCAGGGACTTCACATTTTTTGGCCACTGGTGCAGCAAGATTATTCTCGCCAGTCCTGACATTCTAAAAGTAGTAAAATGTTCTTCTAAAAGTGAAAGGATCCATTCACAAGTCTCTGTTCTTGCCTGAATGCATTTCTAGGTGCTAATCTGTAATCATCCTTGCCTCTTTGCTTTCTTGTTTTAAGGAATAAAAGCTTAATTAAATGGCACGGATAAATTACTCTAGACAGTTGCTGCTCACTCTTGGACTGACTATTACCTCTTGCCCAACTCCTTGTTTTGTGCAAGCTCTGTGACATTCTTTGCTAATTGTCTGGAGAAGCTGTACTGCAAACGTGCACCACTAAAGGCAAGGTTTTGCAATGCAGATTGTTTACTTCGACACTTGTTCATGATGGATTGAGACTAAGGATGGCAGGTGGCCAGCTTTTCCTCCTTCATGTCACCTGCTTCTGAGACATCATTCAGGTTCTGTGAAAAACAAGCAAAAAGAAACACTTAAGTACATGCCTGAACTTGCACTTATTCATGGCAGAAATCTCCACCATCCACACATGGAACAAAGGAAGTCAACTTATTCTGACCCCATACAATACAGCCATGAGATAGCTGGTAGACATGCTCTTCTCACAAAGAACCAACATTATTTGAGACTACACATTTTAATGAACTGTTTTATCTTCAGATGCCACGCATAATCCAGGAGTAGGCAACCTACTGGCAGCACATCTGGACTTTTCAGAGCATGTGGTAGTTGACCTCCCAATATGGCTAGTACCCATCACCAGAAGGGGAGCCACTGGGACCCTTTGCAGAGCTCAGAAAAAAAAAAATCCTGCAACTATATATAATACCAAATTATGCTAGTTTTTGGTTTAATGTGCATTATTAAACAAAACTTTACTTTGTATTATTAGATGAATGAAGTCGGCAGCAAACCCTATAGGCCCCTAGGGAGGAGTCTGGGGGCCCTTTGCTGCCTCCAGGTACCACACTGCCCGCCTCTTTCTGGATCATCAGGAAGCCTTGCTCTTCTAACTTCAGAACAGCTGAGTGAAAAGTTGTACACGGGGAGAGATATTAATAATTACTTCTCAATTTGTACGGAAAGGCACATGGTCATTGGGTTCAGTTTCTGATGGTAAGTAAGGCAGGTGGCTGAGGTTAAATGCTGACATTGCAGCACCACCATCAATGCAATAGTTTCTACTACAGGTAGCTAAAAGGTTGAAATGTTCTAACCCCAGAAAGTTCCATTCTGGTTGGAACAGATGTTTTAGAATTGGAATGTTTTGTACACTTTTAGAATGCATTTTGTCCCCTTGAGTGGCCCTGAATAAAGCAAGGTAGGTCTTACACCCAGTGTGTGTTCTCAGACTGATTATAATTCCCTCTTCTCTTTTTCCCAGTTTTTCCTGATCTCTCAGGGGACTTGGATAACCTGATGGTTGTAAGCCAGTGGTTTTCAACTGACAGGCTGGGATAAGAATAGCTAGATGCAAAGGTATGGGGGTGTGGGGGTGTCCTTTATCCAGGAATTTTTGGAGACAGAGTTGGGTAAATGTGAAAGGCAATGCCTTGGATCAACACATTATTCATTCCAGGAAGAACTGGCTATTAGGCTTCTGATGTGAAGCATAAATGAGAACGACAGGTTGCTGCAGCACAATGATTCTCCTGTCAATGAGCTAAATCATTCCTTTAAACTTATATATTTTACTCCTTCATTAGCACCAAAGGTCACCAGTGAATAGGCTAATTTCCTTCCATTTGTCTTTCTTCCTCCCTGAAGAAAATAAGTGTGTGCCAAGGCTAAAGGACCACCCATCCGCCTCCTCTTCTCAAGCAAGAGAGAGAAAATGAAGGGGTTGGAAGCACTGATACCTTCACAAATGTTAGGAGCATTTTTGCAATTAATTATTAGAAGTATTTGTCTCTTAAAATATGGCAATTGCAACGCATGTTTAGCTTTATACCTGCTCTTTAAGATCTATATGACAGATCTACCCGCTATGCTCCATCAGTTCAGAGTATCATCAATATGTTGATGATGCTGAGTTATACATCTCCACCATGAGGTTGGTGGGAAATATGATGAAGGTCTTGCCCCAGGTTTGATGGCTTGAGGACAAGATGGAATGAATCAAGCCAAAATAGAACCCTTGCAAGGGAGCAAAATATCTGGCTGTCAGACAGCTTCTGTTCTGAATCTGGACCAGATGGCACTTCAGCCCCCTCCTTGAAGGAGCAGATCCATGACCTGGAGTTTCTTCTGGACTCACAGCTATTGCTTGATTTGGAAGGGGACCATGGTCAGGAGAGTCTTTGCCCAGCTTCATCTGGTGTTCCAGTTGCAGCCCTATCTGAACTGGGAGGCATTTGTGGCAGTAACTCAAGACTGTATCACACTGCATCTAGACTACTCAGTGTGCTTTATATGGGGCTCCACTTGAAAACTACTTAGACAGTACAATTGATATAAAATGTAGCAGCTTGGTTGCTGGCAGAAAAAAGCTTTTACAGTCATTTTGCTATTACCTCCCAAACATCAGTTTTCCCAGTGCTGCACTGGTTTCCAATCAATTTCTGAGTGCAATTCAAGGTGCTGCCTTTGCCCTATAAAGCCTTTTATAGCTTAACTTGCAGGTATCTTTAGGACTGTCTCTTTTAAGTAGAACCATCCCATCCAGTTTGCTCCTCTTGGAAAGGAATGCTGGAGGTTAGGAGTTGGAAGAGGCTGGAGACCATGTTTCTCCACTGCAGTCCATTTGGAATGGCCTTCCTCCAAGGTCTGCTTGGTGCCCACTTTGACGTCCTCCAGGAAGGCCATTTGATATGTGATTATCACCATCAGGATTTAACTTTTATTTAACTTTTTTTTATCTATTTGTTGGTTGTCTTGTTTTTAGGTGTAAACTGCCAGGAGTCATATTTGAAATAGGGTGGTAGAGACAGTTGTAAATAAACAAACAAATCTCACTGCTCTGCTGCTCATGAGGGTCCATTGCACCCCTTCTTCCTGGTGGTCTCCCTAGAGGGGACTGAGCCTGCTACACTGTATGTCGTTTGTAAGAAGCCCCAAAGCAGCAGAGAAGACATCAGAAAGCAGTGCCGCCATATTGTATGGCAAGCTCACTCCTTTGGAGTGGCACATGATGTAGCAACCTGTGCAAAAAGGGGTGGGTTTGCATAATAGCATGTCGTGCTGTGGACTCCACTGACTACTTTGATTCACATTCTGCTGTGATGGGGTGATTCAACTCAAACTTTGATAAACTGAGTCTCCCATCTGAAGATTCTACATGGTCCTAAGGATCAGGTTTCCAAGAGGAGCACATAAGTGAGTTTAAATTCTACTGTTTACCATTCTAGGTGACTTTAATTACTCAGAGAACCCCAAGGACTCCACAGCAACTCTGAGCTACACATATTCACCTCTATTGGTAGTTCATCTTTTGCAGCTGGCTCAGCTTAGTGGCTCTTAAGGTTCTAAAATAAAATAAATAAAATAAAGATTATCTATCTTAAAGTCTGTCCTCTTTGGTATACCAGCTTGTAGCCTAAGTATCTGAATGTCAGAAGAATTTTTTGAAAATATTTTTTCCGGTAATTTAGGTATTTTCCCCTTATACTTTATTTCTTCATCTTTGCTAGATACTTCTAGCAATCCCAGATGTTTAAGATTAGCTTTTTCATTGTCAGCCAAAAAGAAGCAATAAGGGCAGAAAAAGTCTAATCACGCCAATCCATTATACAGAAGAACATCAAGTGGGATTTCAATTGCAAACCTAAATTCATTCCATTGACTCAACTCTGCCCATCATTTGGATAGAATAGAACTGGCTCCTAAGTGAACATGTACTTTTTCATTCCTAGAAAGTATGCATAGGATAACAGCTGCACACTGTAAGTCTGCTTAATTATATTCAGTGGTTTCATTGTGACTGCTAGAGTTTACTTCAGAGTTAATGTACTTTGGAGTAGAGTGGCTAAAAGCAGAGCAACTGGAAGCTTCTTTTGGAGCTGAAGATTTGACTTCTGATTAAAATTTTACAGGACTGAAAGATCTATCTATTGTCTGTGATCTCTTGCTCAATAAGGAATTAATCAGGAAGAGTCAAGTCCATGATGATAGAATTTTCCAGTTTTTTTAAAGAAATAATTTTATTAATTCTGGACAATGTTTTAATTATACTAGCTTAACAGACCCTGGAATAATCAAATCAAAGCTACTAGGAATAACTGATATAACTTTCCATTAAATTCAGCCATATAAACCAATATTGAATGTCAGCCTCCCAATCCTGAAAGTTTCCTAAATTTAGTTTTCAAAGTCTGAGGGTAAAATTCCTTAATAAGCCAATTTGAAGTTTGTTCAGAATAGATACCAAGGGTATTGAGCAACTATACTTCAGTATTATGAATTTAGGACTTCCTCAGGTTGAAGTTTATGGCTTAAATTCTTGTCTATACAGCAGCTGAGGGGGGTCAACTATCTCATAATTTCTGTGTAAACAAGTTGATTGATATTTAAGGCATAATGTAAGCCAAGCATCCACAGAAAAGAAAATGCAGCTGAACTGAGAGTAAAATAATCATGTGCAACTTCAAACTTCCCCATAGCCCTTCCTTGTGTGGGTAGAGAGACATGTTTCCATCAGTCACTGGGTATGGATAGGATTTATTATAATGAGATATGTGGAGCCAAGACAGAGAGCTGTCCCTCCCGTAGTTTTTATTGTATACTGCTATAGTATTGGCTATGTCTAGACCACAATCTGAATTTTGCAGACAGATTTGTTCATTGCCACTTCATTTAATAATCATATTTCACCTAACACACCAGTCCACAGAATGTAGTGGCATTTCTTTTCAAAGTTTGTTCTTCCTTGTGTAAAATCACAGACTTGGACTACTAATCTAATTTTGTACATTTGTTGCCCAAAGAGATTGTTCCAGCTTGATTTATTTCTAGCTATTAATAATATCCTAATCAATTATTCTATCTAGAATAATAATGTTCTAACTTCAGTTCTAAAGCACTTAGTTTAAAAATCCAATTTTCCCCTTGGGTCCCCCTTCCCCAACCCAGTTTATTTATTCTGTTCAACATTCTTAATCACTTAGTTTTCCGCACATTTTGAATCTCTTGCCGGAGGTCAGACATCAAGGTAAGGCTAAGCAGATGGACCATGAAATCCTCAAAATCAATTTGGTCATTCTTGTTCTCATCAAGAGCAGAAATTATTTCCTGGTACTTTGGTTTGGTTTCTTGACCCTGTGAAGGAAAATGAATAGTTTTATAGCAAAATATGGACATGGCTTTCATTATTCTTGCTAATGAGACGAATCTACCCACAAAATATTTTTTTTTAGGAAGACTAGAGTCAAGGAGGGAGTGGCCATATTTTCTCATAGCTCACTAATTCAAGATAAGAGTAAACTTATGTATCCTCAGAAAATCCCTTTGCATGTCCATAATTAAACCCAAAAGCCTCTAATTAAACATTATTTCATCAAAACTCCCAACCTGGGGAGTATCCCAAAGAATATTAATATCCAGCAAGAATATTAAATCAATCATATTGTGGTTTAAGGTGATTGTTAGTTTCCAAACTGAAAATTAGCCATTGCTTCCTGATATGGAGAAAAGAGGACAGTCTCATGATTTTTAGATTTCCTGATTTGTTTGTAGACGATGTGAGCAAAAAGCTGCTTGGATGGATGGAAGGTTGTTCATATTTTGAATGCAGCTAGTGAGTAACTACTACAAAAAACAATCAAATGGCTGATGTATACAAGTGACAGGTAGAAATAATTTTTACTATTTAAATAAAGAGAATGGCTGCCATATATCAATAATAGTGCCTTAATAAACAAAACTATAAACAGATTTGACAAAAGAAATGCTTTACTTCCATTGAAAATCTAATCTATACTTCTTTACATCCAATTTCAATATGAAGCTTTTAGCTCTCAGGCCATGAAACAGCATATAATCACATTAACATAAAAACAATGAACCAGGGAGCAAAAGTAACAAAAGCAATATAAAACACAGAACAGCAGCTAACTCCAAACTGTTCAGTGCTGACTCAGCAGTTCTTGAAAAAGCCAAGCCAGGGAGGACTTAGATGGTGTGTTTGTGGGAAGCCATCAGGAAATTCTGGGGCAGGAAGGTAGGCTGAGACATCAAAAAATCATCCCCCATGCTTCTGAATGAGCCAGGGCTTTACAGCTCCTCAAAAGTCCAACAATGTGGGTGAGAACAGGATATCCAGGGATGAGTTATCCCATAAATGAGAAGACTTGCCCTCAGAGTACTTGTAGATGGCATATTCCCTCAAAGAAGGGATCTCCAGCATGTCCCCTCTTCCTAATCTTACTGCGCAGTCAGATTTAATCTGGAGAACGTAGCAATTTAGGTAGCCAGATCCTATGTCAGAAAGGGCTTGAAAGGTGGTAACCAATACTTGAACTGCACCCAGAATGTAACTGGCAGCCAATGCATCTCCTGAAGTAGTGGTGTTACATGGACAAGCAGCTAAAACTTAGGAATGATTTTCAAGGATAGCTCCACATGGAGCAAATTGCAATAGTCCAGCCATGAGGAAATAAGAGAATTGCATGGTCTTGCCAAGAAAGCAACATGGACATCTCCATGTAATCACCAGGAGTCAAGATCAAATCAGGGGGACATGACCTAGGGGGAGCATTAAATGAAGCCATGCCTAAACCTTACTATAAAAGAGGCTACAAAGTGGACCCTCGCAGTCTGAACACTGAACAGATTTTATCCTGCATACGTATATTCTTCACAAAGCAGGAAGATAAGAAGCAGTATATCTCTCCAGTTCTTTCAGCAAGGATTGGCGATATGAAGTTCTTGGTGCTGTCTGAGCTTGGTTGTTTGCTTGCACATGCTTCATTACCCAACTAGGTAACATCATCAGTGCAATGGTGGTAGTTGGGTAATGAAATGTCTGTAAGCAAATAACCAAGGTCAGAGAGCACCAAGAACTTCACAGTTCAATCCTGACCTACAGATATTCTCTTCTATTGGAAATATATTCAGGGGTAAGCTTTGAAGCAATAGTTCAAATGTCTTCTTCCATCACCTAGTTGTCTAGTGGGGCTTCAAGCACTGTATAAGATTGTGCTTTATACAGCATTGCATTAAATGGCCTGAGTAGGGATGAAATTGCCAACACCTCTCACCATTGTTTGTGCCACATGGGCTGTTGGTTTTTGTAGCTCAGCACCTTCTAGAAGGTCCCCTCTTTTTGAGGAATGAGA
The DNA here is from genome assembly GCA_030867105.1 of Liasis olivaceus. NCBI lineage: Eukaryota > Metazoa > Chordata > Lepidosauria > Squamata > Pythonidae > Liasis > Liasis olivaceus. The sequence goes on along the minus strand of CM061348.1, from coordinate 25,308,245 downwards.
AAAAAGGGGACTTGCTTGCTTATGATTAAGCAACACAGATAATACTGTCCTTAGCTGCACTCAGTTTACTTTTTCTGTCCTGAATATTATTCCCACGTCCTCACTGGACATGTAGGTATGTATGGAATCTCTCTTCCTCTGTGATGCTTAAAAGGATGTTTTACACAGGAACTTTATTGGTCCAAAGGTTCATTGAAACTTCAGAGAGTGATCCCTTCCAGACATAATTGTTTGATGTTTTAATGAAACAAGAGGTCTATTCTTACCTGTATAAAATGCATAAATTGACTTTGGAACAGCTTTTTAGCTTCAGATTTGCTGAGTTTGCCCTCGGCATCTGCTGCATTATCATAAACCAAGGCTGCTGTAGCCACAGCTTTTTCTAGATCAGAGCTTTTTCCTAGTGCTGACAAGGGTGGGGTGGGGTGGGGTGGGGGAACAAAAATATATGGAGGATGACAAATCAATATAAGGCTACAGGAGCTTTCCTCAGGATCAGGGCTGATACGGTGAATAGCAGGGAGGAGGAAACTAAGAGAAGGCAGGTTCAGAAGTCAGGTCTGAGAGACCATCAACACTGACTTGCCTGGTATCTTGCAATTTCCTGATACAATAATAGTTTTGTTTAATGCTAGAACACTTCTGAACCCTAGGAGGGGACAACGACGCCTACGTATACATGAAACCAGATTTTAGACTTCAACCCCTTGAATTGCCTCATTATTGCTGAATATGACTCACCAACATCTACAGATTATAGTGGTAAATGTTACACATACCTTTTCTTCTACTCCATGTGTAGGTAGGGTATTCTCAGAGTAGAGACTCCTTGTTCTAGGCTCCCTTTGAATCTGTGTATCTATGCATGTGTGTGTGCACGTGCACATATGGAAGTGGAGAGTTCTTGTGGCTGTGAGTTCTGCCACCTGTGTTCTGGACCCATGCCCTTCCTGGCTGGCCAATGCCTCCTGGGAGGTGGCATGTGGTGGGGTCCAAGTGGTAGTTAATGCCTCTTTGTGGGAAGGGGTGGTTCCACCTGCCTTGAAGGAAGGGGTGGTTTGCCCCTTCTCAAGAGGCCATCCTTACACCCAAATGTATTGGATAACTTTTGTCTACTCTCCAACCTTCCCTTTTTAGGGAAGGTTATTGAGAGGGTGGTAGCTCAGTTCCAATGGGCCATGGAGGAAGTGGATAATATGGCTCCCTTTCATTCAGGGTTCAAGCCAATTTATAGTACAGAGACAGCATTGGTTGCACTTGTGGATGACCTTTGGAAGGCTCAGGATGGGGTGGTGTGTCCATCCTAGCCATGCTGGATCTCTTGGTGGCTATCAACCATGGTTTCCTTCTGGACTGGCTTAGAGGGTTGTTCTGTGGTGGTTCTCCTTCCTCCATGTCTGATTCTAGTGGATGTTGAGGGGGAGAAATCTAGTTCTTGGCATTTTCCCTCAGGTGTTGGCCAGGATTGGAGATGAGCCCAGCACTAGTGTTGAGATGATAGTGTTATGGCATTTGGTGGTATGTAAGAGTTTTTAAACCTTGTATATTTTATTATTTGCATATTTGATGGCTACCTATCCAGGGTTATTTTATTTAATATGGGTGGCCATATACTTTTTTTCATACACATACACATGCACATACACTAACAATAGAGACATACTGCTTTGCGATGACTTTGTTGTAATAAGCTAACTGCACTTCTGCCATGGACTTCAGGAGAAGCTGTTCCCATTACTGACTGCACAGCCTGGCATTACACTGGAAAAAGTTTGGAGGAAGAAATCCAATCCTCAGAAGAATTGGCAGAACCTTTCGTTCTGGAAGAAGAATGATGTGTGCTTTGTGTAGTGGTGACCAATGTAATTACTAGGTTTAACAGCGTTCCCTAACCAGAGGTGGATAGAGGAGAAAAATAGCATAGACCACCTTACCCTTTATAGAAGCCAACTGCTTGGAAATGGGAATGCTGGAAATTAAACAGAGAGATGTTGATTCACATATCTCACAGTTAATTTTTCTTAGAAATAGTTTTTTAAATTACTCTCTTTCATGGGGCATGAACACAGTATTAATTACAGTAGGAGGTTTTTAATATTTCTTATATGTATTATTTAAAAAAAGAACGGCCTTGGGCGTTTGGTGGGCAGAAATTATAATAAATAAATACAAAAGACTAGTTCAGGCAATCTGATTCCATCCCATTGAAAAATGCAAGTTTTCCACTTACTTTAGAATGTAAGCATGTGTTTTTGTAATTATACATTTATGAAGCATTCCAGCTTCAATTAAGGTCTAAATGACTTACTTGGGGAAGTTCTTTTTTCAGATCCAAATCTATTTCTGACAACAGTTCCATGGAATCACTGTACAGGTGGAGAAAATCTCTGTGTAGTGCTTTGCTGAGTATTGTGGGATTTAACAACAAGCAGCACTTCATGGAAATGGGCCTGCTGTCCTCCAGGACAGCGGGGAGAATTTTGGAAAGCTTTGCCTCTACTTGAGATGCTTAGGGTGATATCCAGCTCCAGAAAAACTGTTATTAGGGCCAGTCCTACAATTAGGCAGAACCAAGCGCTAAACTGAGAGCAACTCACCTTTCTCTTGACCCATAGGATGGTGTGGCCTGCCAATTCAGTGTCTCTTTCTAAGAGCACATCAAAGGTATTCTGGCTGCCTGATCCTTTTGCTGAAAAGCTGATCCCTCGGATGCCTTCAGGGGTGGCTATCATTGCAGTAAAACAGGGATGGGGATCTTGAGAACATGTATCAGATCCAATGCCTTGTTCTGAAGATTCCACAGATTCATAGGGTCGGGCATATTTGCCAAGGTGGGAGATAGTAGCTGGTGTCAAGTATGACACCAATTAAATATAAGAAGGGGCAGATAACCAAGCAACACAAAAACCTGGGAGGCAAGCAAATATATCTTCTTCTGGTTGAATGAAACAAATGTCTCATAGGGTATGAAAGCTGGCTTGTTTAACTAACCATAGTTAGGCTTAACCATTGTTTTGGATTCAGGTTTAAAGCTAAATTGAGATTCACCAGAATCAAATTAGAAGCTTCTAGGTCTTCGTAAGCATGCCAGAGAAGAAAGACCAAGTGAAGGCTAGGTTCAATCTTGTAATGGTTCATCACTATCTATTGTTAACTTTCCACTCTCTGATTTATTATATTTATATCTGGTCCTTACTGTGAAAAAAGTAAGGAAATTTTATTTTTTGATTTCCTTACCACGTATTGTCTGTAACTGCAATATGGTTTGAGGGCAGGAATGAGCACCTGAAGTCCCATTTTCACAGCCATTGGAGTCTCCCAAAATCATACTCCAAAATCATCAGTCATTCATTAATTTTTCATTTACGCTTGCTTTAAAGCAAAAAAAAAAAAAAAAGTAAAATGGGTGCCTTAAACCTCTGTTACATTTAATGTCCCAGTTTTGCATTCAAAACTCTTCCCACTACTAAAAGCACTAAAAAGAGGCTGGAAAATCTCAACCCAATCCCTCTACTGGTGTCACTGGGTCACCATCAAGTGGTGGTTTATCCCTTGGAGACATAAAAATATTAGTTGCATAGGTGAGGATAGTGGTATGTGTCTTGGACAAAACCCAGTCTGAGAGGATGCAGTTAATAAAATGACTGCTCTTCCATGTCCCCTTGTCATCTTTTTCAGCTCAAATGATCTGGTTTGTTGGAAAAGGTGGCCAAGTGGTCGTGTGATTCTGGTCTGCACTTACATGCAGTCCAGCAGGACCATCCGTGTCAGGACAGCTCAAATTTCAAAAGCAAGCATGGGATACAAACATGAAAGAAAAAAAAGTACTAATTGTTGTTTTTTTAAAAAAATTGAAAAGCTGAAGAGTTCTTCCTCTTTAAAAATTAATATAAACTATAATTAGTCGGGGAACACTCTTAACAATAAGAGCAGATTGACAGTGGGACCGAGTATTTAGGGTTGGTGAGCTCTATTGCACTGGGTGTGTTAAAGAGAAGTTGCAATCTATCTGTTGGGTGTGCTTTAATCTGGATTTCTATACTGAACAGGGAGTGGAACTGGATGGTTTAAGGGGGCCCTTCCATCTTTTATGATAGCAAGTCTTTTTTGACTAAAGTGCTAGAAAATCAGTGTACAAACTCTGAAACCTAGGTCCTTTTCTCTTTTCTCTCGTGTAGAAAAACACACAGTGAAAGGATAAATCAAATGGAGAATGAATGTGAGGCTCCCAGGGAGGAAATATTGCTCTTGATTCTCACTTACCGTTTGGATGTTTTCTTTGAAACTTTGGTTGAAGAAACATCCTTTGGCTGATTTAGAGAATATGATGTAGTCTCCATACTAGACGCACAGCCACACATCTTTTCCTACCGCTTGGCCACTACTGTTTATGATCTCTAAGCAACTGAAGGACTTGCAAACTGGCAAACAGAACCCTTTGTGCTGTGGAGACAGCACAGTCATGGAAATGTTCCTGGTCACTGGGTTGCTGTAAAAAAATCAGTCTGAAGGGAAATACCAGAAATCCAGAGGAGCTGTGACTTAAGATGCTTGTACATGATGCAGAAAGTGCTTTTAAATCCTTTTTGCATGGTTTATATACATTTCTGAATGCTAATTCAAGATTTTAAAAACAGGAGGAAATGAAATCTAGTGCATTACACTCAATACAGCTACAACATTTGGATTTCATATCTGGACATTCATTACATCCTAAACACATTTGCCTAGAAGGAAGTCCATTAAACTTAAGGAAGGTTGTTTGTTTGTGCTTTTAGTCAGTTTTGACTCCTGGTAACTACATGTACAAATCTGTGTAGTTTTCCTAGCAGCATTTTTCAGAAGTGGGTTGCCATTGCTTCCTTCCTAGGGCTGTGGGGCAGGGCTGGCCCAAGGTCACCCAGCTGGCTTCATGCCTAAAGCAGGGCTTGAACTCCCAGGCTCCTAGTTTCTAGCCTGGTGCCTTAACCACTACACCAAACTGGCAGTCTCAAAGGAATATATAAAAATTTAAAATGAGCCCTGTGGGATCAGGTTAATGGCCCATCTAATTCAACATCCTGTACCAGTTAACGGCCAACCAGTTGTTTCCAGGAAATCCACAAACATGGACAGGAGAGTGATAACTTTCTTTCCACTGTTGTGCCTGGCTGGTTTCCAAAGCTGTGATTCCAGAGTCAGCCAACAGCCATCAAGACTAGTAGCCCAGTTCTCCACGAAGTCATACAATCCGTTTTTTAATACTGTCTTCATTGATGGCCTTCACTGCATTGGATGGCAGCAGACCCCACAATTAGACTATGCACTGCATAAGGAAGTCATTCTGAATCTCCTTGCATTGAGTTTTACTGGACCACCTTGAATTTGAACATTGCAAAAAAAAAAAAAAAATGAAAATGATATCTAGCTTCATTTTCCACTCTTTCTTTCTTTCTTTCTTTCTTTCTTTCTTTCTTTCTTTCTTTCTTTCTTTCTTTCTTTCTTTCTTTCTTTCTTTCTTTCAGATTTGTACGGCTGCCCATCTCAAATACATGACTCTGGCCGGCTAACATTATTAAAATATTAAAATAAGAATACACACACACACACACACACACATATAAAAATAAAAAGGTAGCACCTGGAAACAAATCACAAAACAGCCATTAACAGATATACAATATTTGCCTATATATTATATTCTTCTCCCCTTTCTTGCTGCTGCTGAATTCTCTTAATAACATTGGTGGGGGACATTGTCTTGGGTTTTTTAAAAAAGAATTAGTTGCCACTGTCTGTATGTTTGTTGGTAGCTTCAAAGGGTCAGTGAGACAAAACTGATCTTTGTAACAGCCACGTTGATCCTTTTACCATGACAATCATTCTTCTATATGCTTCATTATTTTTCCTTTATAACAGTTTTTGCCATTTTACCAAAAATGGTAAGATAAATAGATGATAATTTCCTTTATTGTCCTCAGATGCCAATCTTAAATTATGTAAATCATTGCATAATTTTGACAGATCAACCATTTTACTTGGTTCTTTAGGAAGCTTGGGGTTAATACTATCTATACCTGGGCATCTATTAGGTTTAATCTGCCAGTTTAGTTTGCAACTTCATGTCCTAAAAAAAAAAAAAAAGTATTAATCTGCTGCAGCAATTTAGCTTTAACTGAGTCATTGAAGCCTCAGAGAAAGTGATCTCCAGATCTTGGACATAGCCTCCAGAGCTCTGCAAAACAACTCACTGAATTACCATATTTCATGTAACAAAAGAAGTTATTAAACATACAGGAAGTCATTTGGATTTAATTAAGTTTAATATTTGTCCTGGCCCAGCTCACTTCTTCATCCTGGATCTGGTTACTATAAGGTTATAGTAACAGAATCCTATGAGTCTGAATGGGCTTCCCCCCTTTATCTTTCTGACAACTAGGGAGGGACTTGTCTGAGATGTTTTCTCAGGTTACAGATCTGCCCTGGACTTAGGCTTTTTCTTTTAATCTGATTATTGACTTGGTAGCAGCTCTTTCTCCTGTCCCTCAAGGTCATTCCTTCTTTCCATTACATTGGTCTACTTGCTAATGGTGTGTCCTGCCACTCACATGTTCAGGGACTGTGAGAATGGACTCTGTGTGCACATGTTGGCTCTGGGGGACCATGGGGTTGTGTTTGGTGGGAAAATGTATGTTTGTGAAAAGGGTTAGACTACCTGGTTATTTATTTTATATCGTCTATATCTGTCTGTCTGTCTGTCTGTCTGTCTATCTATTTATCATCTATCATCTATTTTTCTATCACCTATCTATTTATTATCTACCGACCAACCGACCTACTGACCTACCTACCTACCTACCTACCTACCTACCTACCCAGAGTTTCTGGGAGTCAGATGGCATATAAATTTAATTTGTTGTTGTTGTTGTTGTTGTTTCTATCAATCTATCATTTCTATCTCACATTGCTGAAAATTGGGTCACAGTCAAGGGTGGGTCTGCAAGCTGCAAGCTATCTGCTCTTGAGTGGAAGTGAGAGCAGACACAGATGTTGACAACCTTCATTTTTTCCACTTTTCTTGGACTAGTTATTTTTGCAGAATCTAGGAAAAGATGGTCCTTTTCCCCACCCATTTTTAGTGCTGATCTTTCAACACATGTCTCCCCCTTGCTGTAATGGTTCTTAGATTTCTGGTGCCTTCTTTAGGGAAAGCCTATGAAAAGATAGCTTATAATTGCAGTGTCATTGTCAACACGCTTATAATCCATGTTCATTATCCCTTCAATTAATACCCAGAAATTACATCGAAATGGAGCTGCTCTCAGCTTGAAAACAAGAGAAGGTTTTGACATTAAGTGTGAGATGTGGGTTTTTTCCCCCCATTTGAATCCTGTAACAAAGCATGTGAAGCTTTATATCTGAGTCTGATGGCAAGCTACTGAGAAGGTTGAGTCACTGTCCTAGTTCCAAGTTATTGCTCCCAGCTGACAAATGATCTGTCAGTGATGCATGGCAATTCACTCAGGAAACTTATAAGGCTAAGAGCTGTGGTTTGTGATGTAACATTGTCAGGGCAGATATTGAACAACTGGTTAAGTATATAGAAAAGGTGTAGCAAGGCTACGTGAACCAGACCAGATATCAACCCTTCTAGGTAGGCCAGACTAGGAAATCAAAGTCAGCAGGCCAATATTACTTTCATTATAAGGTTATACCAACAGAATCCTATGAGTGTGAATGGGCTTCCCCCCTTTATCTTTGTGAGAACTAGGGAGGGACTTGTCTGAGACGTATTCTCAGGTTACAGATCTGCCCCAGACTTAGTTTTTTTCTTTTAATCTGACCATTGACTTGGTAGCAGCTCTTCTTCCCTCCTTCCTGTCCCTCAAGGCCATTTCTTCTTCCCGTTACATTGGTCTACTTGCTAATGGTGTGTCTTGCCATTCACATGTTCAGGGACTGTGAGAATGGACTCTGTGTGCACATGTTGGCTCTGGGGGACCATGGGGTTGTGTTTGGTGGGAAAATGTATGTTTGTGAAAAGGGTTAGACTGCCAGGCCATTGCTTTTAATGTGCCAAAAAAAAAAAAAAAAAATCATTTGAAGCCTTCCATTGTATCTATGTCTTCTGTCCCCTACCTTTTTGAGAGAAGTCATGTTGTAAGTAGGCTTACATAGGAAAGAAAAAAAAATGCTCAAAACATGACTTTAAAATGGTGGCCAGGGTGGTAACCTGAAGTAGCTCTCTGAATCTTAATTACAGCTTCTCTAACGAATCATTAAAACATTTCAGTTATGAGTTTTGGAAGGTACGTATGGAACTTTTTCACAAAATATTAAAATACAGCTTGATTCTTTGTGTAATTAAACTCTTTGGTTTCTTTAGCTATGGTAGAGCTTTCTAATAACTAAAGAAATTATTAATTAGATATATATTTGTACAGTGGAATGGCTGAGTGCCTTGGATGGAAGTCTGAAGGTCTCGAACCACCTCTCCCCAAAGCCCTGTGAGTCCTCGCACCCTGGCCCCACTTCCTGACCTGGCAGAAGTGACTTTGGCATTACCTATGCTACCATATTTAAGACAGCTCACCCACGTCTTCCCCCTAATATTGATATGTGAGAAAGGAAGGTCTTTAACAACTTGCTCTGCCTTTCTAGAGATAGAAAAGGAAAAAAAGCCAAAAGCTAAATAATGCCTAAGTTATATATAGTGTCTGGCTATATATGTCAAGACATGCAGTTAGAGGAATCAGTCCTTCCCCTACCCCAAAGATAGATCAATCTTACAAGAGATAAATAAAATCAAACTTTGAGAAGGTGGAAAAGTTAAAACATATTTTCGAAAAAGAGGACTACAGAGCTGCTTCGTTTATGGGACAATAGCAGCTTGTGACTTTGGTAGCATGCATTACACATGCAAGATATATTTTAAAAATGGTGTTGTACAGTTGTGGCAGCCATATTGATTTTTTTGACCCACCCCTGCAGACACCCTGCTGTTCAGGAGTGGAAGTTCAATCTAGAGAAGTTGAATAAAAGAACCGTTTTCTGCTAACAACACATGGAAACATTATTTATAAGATTACTTTCTTACAGAATGTTTCAACAACACTTTTTATTCTTTCTGATAAATAGCATCACAATTCTTCTGTGACATTTTAAAGGGTGAAGTATACATGGCTTCTAAAGAAACTGCTTGTTTTTGAAAGGGGAAAGAAATCTGCTTCCTCCTGTAGCAGATTAGTGAGCTATTTTATTTTCTTTAGCAAGGGACTGGATTTAAGCATGCAGCTTTATTAAACTATTTTTTGCCTAGAGGCATTTTGATAGGAAAATCAATGAACATATTAAGTATTCAGAATAAATATCCAATAAAGAAATAGTGAAAAATCAGCCTATAAGATGGAAGGGGGAAGTTTTCAAATATATAAAAGTATATCATAAACAAGGGAGAATATTTACTTAAAATGCCAAAGAATAGCAATATAGATGTAGAAAGCTGGGACAATCACCTCCCAACTTTAAAATCGTGAAAGTAGCATGGGGTGAATAAGAAAAGGGATACCAAGTCCTTTGCTAAAAAGGACTAGCTGGGAATTATGGGAGCTATGTTAGGATCATCTGGAAAATAATAAGTTAGGGCAAACTAAATTAGTGTAGGAATTTCTCTAAGATAGTGAGAGAGCATTGCATGGAAATTATGGAACGATACATTCAATTGCTTTTCAGCAATATTTACTTAGTTTATTTATTTTCAATATTGCTACTGAAAAGCCATGCTTTAAATCATTTTTCAAAAACTGATCTTGCAGGGGCTAACTAGATCTAGGGCTGGGGGGTAGGGAAGATATATTCCAGAAAGTCAGGGCATCAATAGAGAAGGCTTGCTCAACATGGTCATCCATTTCATGGAGTTAAACTCATCTAACAGACGACGTATACAGATATGATTGGAATGTCCTGGGAATTCAGTTAAAAAAGGAGTAATCAACTGGTGACAGGTGTCCCTATAAAAGTGACCATAAAGAAGAACACAGGCTGTGGTTTCTATCACACTCATGCCAGAGGGACAACATCATGCTTCAAAAGGAATTCTTTTATATTTTGCTTCCAAAACAGCTGTGGCGAGGGCATTAAAACAGGCTAGAGCTCTCCTGAATTAAGGGGTCAGTATTTGGTATAGGTATGAAGTTGGTTTGGGAACTAAAATTTACTTATTTATAAATATATTCCATGGGAGGTGTCAGCCCTTCGAAGTAGTCCAGACAGAAAACAATACCATGAGTGCTGACACTACCTTTATGCTAAAGTTACAGTAAGAGAATCTTGCAAGTCTGAAAGTACCTCTCTCCTCCCTCACTTTACAGCCCAAGAAACTAGGGAGGGTCCCTTCTGAGATGCTTTCCATGTCTCCACTCCTTTTGTGGGCTGAGATGCCTCTTATCTGACGGTTGCCCTGGCTGCGGCTCTTCCTCCTCACTGAATATACCCACAGATCATTACAGGAGGGCAGCAGTTTCTGTTTGACCTTCTATGTCTAAAATTCTTTGTCTTAAGGCTAATTTAGCTTGATCCAGCCCGAAAAGATTCATACCTTCTGTTCAGCTCTTCCCCAACCCATCACGTGTCTGTTATGCATCTTGTCTGTTGCCAAATTCCGTTATTACACTGTCTTCTTCTCTCTTAGCACTTGCCAAATAGAACTTTTACTGCTTCCCATAGCTTAGAGCCTTGCCATGTCTAAATATGGCCCTGCATAGCACCTTTAGTTAATTGGACTGTTGGAGTTCAAAATATAATAGAATAGACATATCTGCAATTACAATTATATTGATTCAAAAATTGACACTATGGGGTAAAGCTAGACCTTAAAATTGCTTTAAAAAACTGTTGTATGGAAGACTAATTGGATGATAAAGATGAGTTTTTATAATTTTCTATCTTAAAGGTTTAAATATAGTTTCTCTGTTGCCATCCACTGGCTGTATTTACAATTACAACATCTATTGATATCTTGATTTGGAAAAGTAGTATTTTCAGCTTCCGGAACACCTAATTATTATAAGTGGTCACTAAATATTATGAGACTAAAAAGCCTGCCTTTAGTCTTTATAAATATTTGTTATAAATAAATCAGTTTGATATGTAACTTTTAAAGAACAAATGGAACAAAGAATTAAGAGCTCCTCTTTTCCCTAAACAAGGGAAAACTGTCTCAACATCTGTATCAAAAATTTCAATAGAACTTATATATATAAAAATTCCCCTCTCACCCCAATGGGTGGTGCATGTCTTCCTCAGTCCCGGGTCCTCTACCGGAGGCCTGGGAGTTTGAGGGTTCTGCACAGTATCTTAGCTGTTCCTAGCACTGCACTCTTCTGCACAGAGAGCTCTGATGTTGTTCCTGTGATCTGTTGGAGCCACTCTCCCAGCTTAGGAGTCACGGCCCCGAGTGCTCCTACCACCACTGGGACCACTTTGGCCTTTACTTTCCACATCCTCTCTATTTCCTTCTTCAGGCCCTGGTACATCTCCAGCTTCTCATGCTCCTTCTTCCTGATGTTGCTGTCACTTGGCACTGCTACATCTATCACTACTGCTGTCTTCTGGTCTTTGTCTACTACCACAATGTCTGATTGATTGGCCAGTACCTGCCCATCTGTCTGGATCTGGAAGTCCCACAGGATCTTAGCCCTGTTATTCTTCACGACCTGCTGTGGAATCTCCCATCTGGACTTGGGGGGGGGTCTAGCCCATACACTGTGCAGATGTTCCTGTATACAATGCCAGCTGTTTGATTGTGCCATTCAGTGTATGCTGTTCCTGCCTGCATCTTACACCCTGCCACTATGTGTTGGACTGTCTCTGAGGCCTCTGTGCACAGTCTGCACCTTGGGCCCTGTCTAGTGTGGTAGACCCCTGCTTCTATGGATCTGGTGCTTAGTGCCTGTTCTTGTGCTGCTATGATCAGTGCCTCAGTGCTGTCTTTTAGTCCAGCCCTTTCCAGCCTCTGATAGGATTTCCCAATGTCAGCCACCTCAGCTTTCTATCAATGGTACATCCCATGCAGGGGCTTGTCTTGCCATGGTACTTCCTCCACTTGAACTTCCTCCTGTATTTGCTGCTGCGTCACGCGTTCTCTTAGCAGCTCATCTTTGGGTGCCAATAAATTTTAGACTTATTCGACCTCCATTTTGTTTGTATATAAAAAGAATAAGTAAACCATTGTGTTATTGGAGATGCAGTGAGAAATTCATTAAAACATATTTTACATTATCTTAAAATTGCTATATTCTAGGAAGAAATTAATTTGACCTGGAGCAGGGTTTAATATTTTTTGAAATTCTTATTATTTTGAACAATGTACCTATTAAGAGTCTGTTCTTCAATGCCAGAAGAACAAATGTACAGAGCCAGTTAGTCAATGGGTCAAAGGCCTGGTGTCACTTGCCATTTATGAACGAGGGGATTGCAGATGTAGCTTATGTATCGATGATTATATGAAATATGCTAATCCATTATTGACATTGTTTTGTAAAACTCTGTATGCATATGGACATTATGAGAAGCCTATATATTTTTGCTTTCTTTTTTCTAAATAAATAAGTAGGTAGATAGCTACTGGAAACCTAACAGTTCAGACTGAAAATAAGTAAGATGCAGGTATTATATGTCATTCATCTACTGCAATTTCTCAACCTTGGCCACTTGAAGAAGTGTGGACTTCAACTCCCAGAATTCCCCAGCCAGCCACCCTGTATATAGTATATGAGATATTTCAGTTTAGCAAAGGCACCTTTACAATGGCTCTTCCACTTATTTTCATTCCTTTATCCAACCACTCTGCCAGATTACAGATATAGGAGGGCAATGAGTCTATCATTCTTCTTTGGGAAATTAATTCTCAGGTGTAAGCTTGCTTGATCCATACCCCACTTTTTCTCCAGTAGCTGAAGGCAGCTTACATAGGGGTTGTTTTTCATTTTTATCCCCACAGAACAAACCTGTGAAACAGGTTGGGCTAAGAGATAATTGAGGACTTATTGCATAATAAAATTCCATACATGAGATTATATATCCTTTGAATATGTTTCAAGATAAATATGAGCAAGAATATATTAATGGCTGTTCAGGAATAAGAATTTTGTATCTCTTTTATACAACTTTTGTGCCCTGCTTGTGAGCCTTGGACATGTTTAGCTTTATTTATTGATTGGATAGGCATCCATGCTGCCTTTCTTCCAGAAGTTCAAAGCAGTTCTCTTCATTTGTTCCCCACAAAAACAACCCTGTGGCTGTACTGACAGTGTCTGGTTCAAAGTCACTCAGAGAGGTCCTGAGGACTGATCTGAACCTGAAACTTTTCAAACCTAGGCTAATACCTGGATCATTTCTCCAGGCTGCTTCTCCAAGTGCCAATGTGATTCTATGTGTAATAGGAAAGTGATCATACTGGCTCCATCGGTCTGACTCTGAAGGGCTTTCTCATGTCCTTCTAATGCCCAGAATGAAAAGTTTGCAATTCCCCCCCCCCCTCCAACACACACTCCAATAACACTCTATGCTTTACATCAGGAAAAGGCAACCTGTGACATCCAGATGTTTTGGACCACAATCCCATATACCCCAACCAGCAGCAGAAATTATGCCAACTGTTATCCATCTGGAAAATACCAAATTATAAAGTCCTGATAGAAGTAAACATTTTTGAAGCAACTGTAATGATACCCTACCTATGAATGTCGAATACTTTATATAAAGCAATGCCATTTGTCATCTAGTTTTTCAGTATGCCCATTATCAAGAGTAAAATATATGTTCAGTCATTTATAAACTGATTTGTCTTCTTCTTTTCCTGAAATGTCACTGTGTTTCAGTTTGTCTGAATCTCCCATGTTGTTTAACTGGATCCAACAGAAGATATTGATTTACCTCTAATTTTCAGTAAGACCTACTACTTTAAAAATGTGCTTGCCAGTTGAAGCCCTATTTTTCCTGCTAACTGAAACAGAATGCATTCACCGTCATTCTCTGAGTACGGGTTTCAATGTTGCTTTAGTTTAGTCCTGGGCAACAGCACCATAATCCTTCAAACAGGTTTTGTATGCAATACACTTTATTTATTGAGATCAAATAATTATACCACAATATTAATTTATTCACGGAGCAGCCGTACATTGGTTACAACAATCATATAACTGACTATGCTGCTTTATGCTAAAAGATGCTTTGAACATTTACAGCTCATACAATAATATTATAGACAGAAACACATTTGTTTAGAAATGCAGATGTTCAGTTTTTATGGTGTATTCTTCTGTAGGCTGCAAATAGAATAAGAAAACAGGAGCCTTGTTTGTGTACAGACTCCAGTGTGTATTCAAAGTTGGCAGTTATCAACTGTTTCTCACTCCAGGCATGAGCCATTCAGTCTGATAAATGTATGGCAAGGTAGAGATCCAGTTCTTACTCTCCCCTTATTCCTTACAAGAGGTGCACAAGATCACACAACAGAGATACACATTTGGACTGGTTAGCTAATAAATGTTCTGCTCAATTTGTGAGACAGCTTCCTTCAAAAAGCAGTCAAGGAGCCATCTCACAACAATGAAAGCAACGTTCAGTCTGCCTTGTGGCAGATATGGTTTTAGCTATGGGAGCTCCCTGCTACGTACCTGGGATCTATCTGTTGCTGGAGTAAAGAGAAGATAAAGTTCCTTATCTAGCAAAAGTCTGATTCTGTTCTCTTGCCATGGTACAAATGGATTTGTTTCATTCAGTCACTGAAAGGAAATAATGTTTCCCCTTGAAATTATTACCTGTAATTTGAGATCAACTGGATCTCTCAGTTAATCATGCTTCCTGCTAAGAAACAGCTGTGTCTTTTTCATTGTTGAAATCTTATTTTTGACACTTTTAGAAATAGCACCAAATCCAACAGTCAGCGCAATGTCTGATCTGAACAGAAGCTGAGAAAGAAAAACATTCCTCAACATCAATGACAAGATAGGAAAAACTTTTCTGTAATGTTTTGCAATAGCTGTATAGTTCATGTTGCACTATCGATATCTGCATCTCTGTTATCCTAATAAAATAAATACCTTTGTAAAGATGTAAACACAGTTACTTGGTCCTTATATTATATCCATTGAGTCACAAAACTTCAACAGAAATATGGGTCTATGGACAAATACTGAACTAAATAAACAGAAAACAATTGAACAGTTATATATTTCAAAATTTCCTTTCAAGGAAAAATATTTTAGTTAGATACAGAATTCAGATTTTGGGTAATTGATCCAACTCTCCAAAATAAATAAATTAGTCATATATACATTATCTAAAATGTTATATTAGCAAAACAATTAAATACTGATGGAGAAAAATTCCATGTTCACAGTCATAATATTCTGTTTTGTGAAAAGTATCTGGTTTCATGCACTTAGACACACTGCTAATACTATTCTAATCAAGAAGAATATCAAATAAATGTTTTAATTAGTAAAAATATTGAATTGCATAAACCAGCAGTCAGACAGCAATGGTGAAAACGTAGGAGACAAAATGCATGCTTTGTGCTATATAGAGCAATCTTTAGAAATCATATGAAACTTATTTTGCCTCATCAAAATGCAGAAGAAAAGCTAATGTTAATTTAATTATATTATGCCTATGTTGATCTACAGACTGGAGTCTACAAAACATTCTTACTATACATGTACAAAACTACTGTAAGGGTATCTATACCATACGTACAACAATTAGTTACTCCATTTCACCACTGTGATGAATGTATCATCATCGTCATCATCATTCACGGGGGAGGAACTGCATCATTTACAAACAAGAGCCACAACCCAACTCCTGCAGTTCATATTCACAGACCTTTGAATTAGTTGAAACTCTTCATCACATTAATCTACAAACACTCAGAAATGTGCTGTCTATCACCATGTTTGAACTTTCTACATATAATGATCCATGTAAGGGCTCTCAGAATTCTGCCGTTGCTACATTTGATTAGTAAATGAAGTTGGGCCACTCTGACTAAAGGTCTGTGGTTGCTGGCCAAATTCATCAATTTGGCCATAATTAGTTTGCTGCCCAAAACTGCCTTCCTGCTGGTTATACCTACCACTCGACCCATAGCTATCTTGATTGTAGCCACCTTGGTTATAGCTGCTGGACTGTTTCTCGAGAGTGTCTTGAGGGTACCTTGTACCTGAAGAATGCCAACCAGTCTCCTTAAAAACAAACCAGATATTTCCTGCCCAGAGAATAAAGTTCAAGAATCCAAAGACCTAAACAAGAAGCATAGCATGACATTAATTTTCATTTGTTTTTTTCTCTCTTTTTTGATTATTCACATGATTGAAATTCCTCTTAAAAAACCCAACATACAACTTATTAATTCAAGAGTTTTTTGTCCAGAGAATTTGTGGTTAAAACAAATATGAATCTAACTGACACTCCTGTTTAAGGTAGAGATAGAAAATATAAATGAACAATAATCAACTGAAAACTGTTTATAGCTTTCTTTTAGTAGGTGAGCTAGAAAAGCCTAATTGAAAGAAGAGTTTGATTCTTTGATGTTGCATCTGTGGCTTCACAGTGTTGTTACCAAAGGCAATGAATATTTTTTTTTCTAAAGTAATGTTTTTGCTGTGCAATAAGAAGAAGTTATGGTATTAGCTATCAACAGACTCAGGTGATTAAAAGGTCCTTTTTTTCCCCTCCAGATTCTCTATAATAAACAGAATCTGGAGAAATTAATTTCATATTCATGCCACTAGGATAAATGGACTTGAATTGTTAAATATAGCCAGAATGCTCAATTATTATGCTTTAAAATGGCTCTAGTGGCTTACACTATATGTGTTTAAAGAGTCTACTGCTTAGACTGTGATATCTTATTATCCTTGCAAGAACCTATGAATTAAGTTAAATATGAAATTCATGGTGGATTCCAATTGAAGGTAGAGAAAAAACAAATGCTGAGTGATCCCACAGGTGGGGACTAGTCATTTCATTTCAGAAACCCCCCCACCCCTTTTCTACGAAATAAAAGGAATACTCACAACTGAAGTATTAAGACTTGACATAACAGGGCTATACACAGGCAAGCACTTGTTGGACTGTTGTTTGCAAGCCGACATCAGTAAGAGTACTTCATCTGGGTCAGTGGCAACCTTCACATCAGATAGTCCTTTAGCCCAAGCAGAAGAACCCACAAGCCACATGAATGAAAATACCACTGTCACAATGAAGTCCTACAAAAACCAAATTGAACATTGCAGGTTCATGTTTGATGGGCAGTGAAAAGAATGGAATGACCATTTACATTGGTGCAACATAAACTAATACAAAGGGCCAGAAGGACAGTTCCACTTGGTAGTGTACTCTCAGAATACATGAACCACATGTTTAAAAGTCCACACAACATTGTATCTTCCTACATATGAAACTTTACATGGGCAATAGCTCCTGTTATGGAAGCTCAATACATGCAAGGCCAGCCCAAATACCCAAATACCTGGTGGGATGACCCAGAGCTTGGACCTAGTTAAATTCTCAGCCAAACAATCTTCAGAGAAAAATGTGTGTTAGCTGTCAGATGGTTACAAACAAATAGTCTCATAATAGATCAGTCAAGACAAGAGACAGGTGGAGACAACCCCTTCCACTCAAAAGAGATTGGCTTCTAGCCTGTACATAACATGGGTGGAGGAAAGAGATAAAAGAATTTGAACTTCAGCATGACTATAAATAGGCCTTGCCTACAATACCCAGCAGTCACTGGATTCGTTTTCCATAATGGCTTCTTTAGCTTTTCTGCCATAAAGCTACTTATTAGAGGTTTTGTGCTCTTGAGTTCATTGGTATCCAGTCTAGCTTGCTAGGAGAAGCCTGACTCTTCCTTAATTTTTGTCAGTGGTGTCTTTTAGCATAGTATGCAGAGCAGCTTCTCCAATCTGGTGCTAGATCTGCTAAGTGTACAACTCTCAGCATTCCCAAGATACTATGGCCAAGACCTCTAGAGCAGCGTTTCCCAACCTTGATAACTTTAAGATGAATGGACTTCAACTCCCAGAATTCCCCAGCCAGCATGTTGGTTGATGAACGTGGCTAGAGCAAATATCTTGGATGTGAACCTCCACTAGCTTTCACCAAGAGCAAGGAACATCGAAGCCTGAGTTTTGGTACCATCTACATAACACTGGATACACTGACTGGTAAGTTGCTCTCCAGGATGTCACTGAAGTATTTCCCTCCCAGTCCTATCTGGAGATGTGTAATGGTATGTGAGAAAGACCTTAGGAGACTGGGTGAAGAGATGCTGCCAAGAGAATGGTCAGATAAGAGACAGCACAGCCTGCAGGTGGATAGTGGGTGGGCAGGGGCTCAGAAGAGACCCTCTCTAGTTTCTTGGGCTGTAAAGGAGACAGAGCAGGGGGAGAATTGTGCTTTCAGACTTGCAAGACTGATGTCAGCCTTACTAGGCAGACCAGACAGGAATCACAAGCAAATGAGCTAATTCTACTTTATTGTAAACCTACATTGACAAGACCTTGCAAGTCTGCAAGCACAATTCTCCCCCCTTCTCCTTTACATCCCAAGAAATTAAGGAGGGTCTCTTCTGAGCCTCTTGCCCTTCCCACTATCCAGCTGTGGGCTGTGCTGTCTCTTATCTGACTGTTTCCCTATCAGTGTCTTTTCACCCTGTTTCCAAGGTCTTTCCCACATACCATTGCAAGATGCCTTTATTAAGGGCCCAGGTTTGGGACAGTTAGATAGCAGCTATGAGATTAGCCCCAATGGAGTTAGCTATGGGGACAAAGGTGCCAGTGTGATCCGATTGTCTACTGTGTGCAAAGTACATTATATTTTACCATGTTTGTACAGTTTTATTTTCCTAAACTAGGTAGGGAATCATGCAGAGCATAACTTCTGGAATCCTTTCTAACCGCCTCATCAGCAATAGCCACAGGAGGCATCTGTATTTCCTTCTGTGTAAAAAACACAAAAAAATGTTGTGCTTGTGTGCATTTGTATGTGTGTACAGGGAATGGTCACAAAATGTTGTTTTCTGCAGCCCCCCACTGGATCCAGCCCATTTTCAAACTTTACCTTTCTTTGCCATCTTGTCCCCCCACACCAAATTTCGTTTAACTCTGCTGTATTTTTGGAGAATTATCCAGTTTCCTTTCCCCACCCCATTAGGTTGGAAACAAGAACAAGTTAAGGGAAGGATGCAAGCCTGCTTTCTGGAATACTTTCCTCATAATAGCGTATCTTTCCTGGGTCACATGACCAGGAAGGATGGGGCTGAAGAATGGGGCAGCTGGTAGTATCCTCAGCCACTACTCAATTGCCATTCATGTAAGATACATTGGGGGAAATTTTAATGGATTTTTTTCTCTGCATGGTCCAGCCAGATCCAGACCATTTTCAAAATTTACCTTTCTTTTGCCTGTCACACTAAATTTGGTTCCACTCCTGTTCCATTCCATTTTCAGCCAGGCAGAGTCCTGAGCCTCTTGACATAATTTCATTCCAAGACTCCATTAAGGGGCAATCTCTCTCTCTCTCTCTCTCTCTCTCTCTTATCTATCTATCTATCTATCTATCTATCTATCTATCTTTTCTTGGAAAATGACCATGGATAATTAGTTTGCACCCAATATACTCCCAGTCAAACCCTATATCCAGATTAGAGCAAGGACACATGCTACTCAGTTCAGTTAGAAAAAATATAGCTTGATCAGTAGTTTATTTATTAAAATCAAAATCAATTAACTGGTTAATAAAGGATAAAAGGTGGACGAAAGAAAAGGACACAGAACAATACTGTGGGTAATTAACATGGACACACCCAAAGGGAGTGGCCTTTGGTTATTTCTGCTTTAACCATTTTATGTACATAATGGCAGAAGCATAGGGATGGAAAGCAGGACACCAGGTGATCCCTCCTCTGTTCTGCATCATGAATGAAGCAATTTGTTGGACTGGGATGAAGTATTCAACAAGTATCCTGGGTGCTATTACCCAGGAGATCAACTTACTTATTCACCAACCCCTCAAAGATCAGAGTATGTAATCCAGACTATGCAAAATATAAAATATTTATATTTCATTGGATTGAAATTTTTAAATTTTATCCTAAACTTAATCTACTCAAGGCTCCCATGTTTAGCATAAGGCAGAAAAGGCCTTTTTTCCTCCATCTAGCAGGTTACATTCTTTTCTTTTCTAAATAATAAAAAAAAAAAATCCCCAAGGACTGCAGGAGGTATAATGTGAACATTCGTGGAGGATATGGAATCAAAACTGTGGTGTGCTTTTTGCATTCTGAAGTGGAGCATTAAGGCAAATTAAGTGCATTTGCATTTAGTCTTTATTTCATCCAAGAAAGCATACAGCTGAAAATCACCTTATTGCAATCAGTAGTATTTTCTTTCTCTCTGTGTAGGAAAAAGCGGAGGGTAAATGCTGCTTCTGCTTTCTTCTGGACACCAAAAAGATGGCAGGGTAGTTGCACAGATTTTGGGGGTGAAGGGCAGCCTCAGATGAGGCCTGAGGACCAGATTGGAGGTGGAAGGCTGGTGTAGTACATTTTCCCATTGATGATATGAGTTATTCTGAGTTCCTTAGAGTTGGGTGAGCTACATAAATAATGTCCCATTTATGGTGCTGATTATCAGTGCAGGCTTCCCCTGAGACTGTACAGAAACAAAAAGCTGATTTTCACAAGGCAGGATAACTCATCTAATTAATTTTTATGGATTGCAGGCAATGAAAATGTCACCATTACAGCTTTTCTACAGTTTACTGCTAGTGTTTATTTTCTACTTGTGGATTAGAAATGCATGATGGCAAAGAGATAAAAATGCAGCAGTGTTAAAAATCTGTCACAACAGAATTATTTTTCCTTGAAAAGAATGGAATCTCAGCAATGACAAAGAGCAGAAAATAGGGGACTATTGGCTTTAGGTTAGTCGCCATGCATGCCATAGAAATGCCTTTCACATATTAAGTAGAAGAATATAATTACATGAGTAGCGAATGCTGCCTGTTGAAGGCTCAGATAAAATTGTACCAACACAGATCTATAAAGTTAAAGACCTTGAAGTTGGTAGCTACAAAACTTGTTTGAATGGAGTTTATATACACTCATCCCCCCCTTTCAGAAGTAATTAGGGTACATCTGCACACCCATAATATTAGCCAAACAGACAAAACTTCAGATTCATTTTAAGGTATTTAAGCCCTCTTGTCCATAAGTGTCCATATGTGTTTACAATGCTGTAAGTCATGGCTATATAAATTATTCTTAGTTGTCTAAACCAAAAATGTCAGGGCACATTTTCTATACACCTGTAGTTGTATCTGAATGTGTTTGAGATAAAGCAATTCGATAATAATAAATACAATCATGCCTGTTTTGGTATTATTCACTGCAGCCAGTATTCTCAACTTTGAAAGTAGGGAAATAAATTTGATGGCCATTAAGACTTGCTTTTAAGCAATACTTTGCCAGAAAACTCCAAAGCTTTCATACTTGTTTATACCATTATGGCTGATCCTAACAAAATTGTTACCTGGTTATGGATTTTGATGTGTGTGTGTGTGTGTGTGTTTTTAATGGAACAACCTAAAAGTTTTTACTTGCTTTTTAAAGGCCAAGAATATTCAAGTCATATGTTTTTCTCTTCCTAGCATTTTTCCCAAATGTGCAGGGTATGCTTTTTTTTTTCCCAGATCAACCAAATGTTGATCCATTTGTTGTGACAGGAATTGACCAACTGGCTTGTCGCCCAAGCCTGATATCAGGGGCTGAGAGAGAGGGACTGGCCCAAAGTCACCCAGCCGGCTTTCATGCCTAAGGCGGGACTAGAGCTCACAGTCATCTGGTTTTTCTAAGAACTAATTCTTAGATTATTTTCCTGAGTGGGACACAGCAGATTGTAGTTTAAGATCTACGCAAGGAAATCAGTAGCACACTCAGTAAATCTTTGAAAAAAGCTGCATTCCAATTGGTAGAAAGAATTCTGTCTCCTCAGGATCTATGAAGACATGGATGGAGCTTCAAAGAAGACAGGATGCTATATCACCCCCGAAAGTCTCCCATAGTATTGTAATATTTGTATAAAGGGATAAAATAGGAATATTCACTCTTCTTAAATGTTCATAACAAAGGTTTATAAAATCAGTATATCCGTATGAACTGCTGTCTGTGTAGACCCAATTATCACTAATGAAACTTCTCAGATCTTTTTTTATACAAGATCACTGAGCAAACTTTGTTTGCCATCACACTACTTCTGTACGATTCTCAATAGCAGTCTCTCAATAACACTAATTAACACTGAATAACAGTCTCAATAACACTATTAAGGGAGTGTAAAATCTATGTAGGAAATAGAAAAAAAAATTATGTAAGATGACAATAGAATTCAAACTAACCCAATGGGAGAAATAACTTAGACAGATGCATCAATTAGAAGAACAAAGGTGTTAGTATTGGTCAAACTCACACTTACAATCAAAGGACCCCTGTTGTTTTCACGGTATTTGTTCTGGAAGAAAATGTAAACTACTGTGGCTGCCAAGGAGTAGAGGAAGGCAAAGACGGCAACAGTGACAAAGAATTCCGCAGAAGAAGAAAAGTCGCCTATTAGTGAAAGTTTTTCTCGTTTGCCTTCACAGGTGGGAGCATCAAAATTCACCTGGTACAACCTAACATTGAGAACAAGAAGAGAGTGAGTTGGAATCAGAAAACAGTTTAGTTCTCTGCAAATGACAATGCACTTTCTACAGCTTTGAGGTGCATTCTATGTGCACCTCAAATGACCTTGATATAATGGTGCCCTACCAAATTTTATTAAAGAATTCTGTGGATCGGTATCTAATACTTGCGTACACACAGGAGAGTCAGCTGTTTAACCAACTACATTTCCATGGTACAACATTTTAAAGGCTACTTCAAAGGCCGCACCTCTTTCCAACATTAAATGCAGCCAACCAACTGGGTAGGGTCAGTTTACTAAAGACAATAAATACGTTTTAAAAAAGTTTCAAAACACAAACACTGCCAAATATCTTGCACACCTCCACACGTGGTAATTTGGCTACATATGGCTAGTTGGATCATGGATCGGATAAGTTGGAATACACAATCACACCCAGGCTTACATACAGATAGGGCCCCATTCTAGCAATTAAAGGAGAAGGATGAAGATAGACTAAAATAGAATGATGAAGCTGGGAGAGGCATTTAGGCAACTGTGTTCAAGACTCTACTTACTGCAGGAAACCTGATTAAAACACCCTCACTTTAACTATTTTGGAATATGTGCATTTCTTGGTAGTTAAAATTGCTTGTATCTGCTCTGAGTTGACCATCAGAGGAACAGATTCAGTGTCTTGCATCACAATTTATGATTTTGAACTTGTGGAGCCCAAGGAAGTGAATGAAGTCCTCTAGTGTGAATTCTGCCATTCAATCCATGCTCCTCTTGGCTTCTTTGAATGGCAAGAGGTTGTTCTCTGAGATTATCAGCACCTCTCTGGGGATAGCATAATGCCTCCTGCTTTAAAAAGAGGTGGTGGCATGCCTTCTTCTGAATAGATCTTCCTTGGACATGGCTGTTTTTGGCTGTTTTTGCCCAGTTTCCAATCTTTCTTTCCTTGCAAAGATGATGGAGAATGTCGTGGAGATTCTAGATTAAAATCTGAATCTTCTGCAGTCAGGATTAAGGCCTGGTTATGGGCAGAAACAGAACTGGCCACTCTGGTCAAAGATCATCAGGACCTAGATGGGTGAATGTGCCCCTTTTGGTTGTATCAGATCTATTAGTAATGTTGGATACCATTCACCATGGTATTCTTCTGGACAGCCTGAAGGGATTGGGAGTTGGGCCACAGTTTTATAGTGGTTCCACTCCATGCTCAGTGGGTGGTTTCAGTCAGTGTTCATGGAGGATATGCGTTCAAACATTTGGGAACTCCAATATGGGGTGGCTCAAGGCTCAATGTTTTCCCCCATTAATATGTTAGGGCATGCCAATTTGGCAGCTTAGGGTGAAATGTCATCAATATATTGATGATACCCACTTAGATATCACCACCCTGGGCCAAACCAGATAACGTGTAGAAGACCTGAACTGGTGCCTAGAAGTTATAAGGATCTGGATAGGGTATAACAATCTCACATTAAATCCTATCAAAGCAAAGTAACTAGTCATCCATTGTGATGGAATGGAATTATGAAGGCCAGACTCAGGGAGGGAAGCATCCTCTTTTGTCTCCTGAGGGGATAGGAAGAGATAAGAGGATGAGGCTGGCACCTCCCTGAGGAATTCACTCTGTTTTGACTGGCTGACTTTGGGAACTGAGTTTCAGTCTGGGAAGATTCTTGCTAGAGGTTGTAGCTAATAAACATTGCTGAACTGAATCTGCATGGTCTCCTGGAGTTCCTTGGGCTAGGCCTGACATCAATCTTCCCAGACTGAAACTCAGTTCCCAAAGTCAGCCAGTCAAAACAGAGTGAATTCCTCAGGGAGGTGCCAGCCTCATCCTCTTATCTCTTCCTCGCCCCTCAGGAGACGAAAAAGGATGCTTCCTTCCCTGAGTCTGGGCTCCATAATTCCATTCCATCACATCCATAGATATCTGGGTGATATAATATCAGTAGTTCTGGTAGTTTGTTCTTGAGGGGGTTGTGCTTCCCACAAAAGGAGTTGGCTTGAGACTTGGAGATTCTCCTTGATTCTCATCTCTTGCTTAAACGTTAAATGAAAGGCATGGTCAACGAAGCCATGATGGCAGTGGTATTGCCTCTGAAGGCCATCGAATGGGAGACTAGTGGAGTTGGTTGGCCACTGGGAGGACAGATTGCTGGACTAGATGGGGCAGGGGCCTGATCCAGCAGTGCATTGCTTATGTTCTTATAATATTATATTATTTATATTTAGTTTAATTTTTGTTTTGACTTTGTTGTATCCTACCCAAAACTGGTCACGATTGGGCTGAGTTATAAATATTGTAAAGCAAATACAAACAAATAGGTGCCTAGTTTTGGCTTAAACACATCCAGTGCCATATTGTCCCTGGGTAATTGATTCCCCTGTCGAATACTCTGATTGCTTTTCCAAACATTCCATTAGAAAATGCTTTTCTGCAACTTAAATCCATTGTACCATGTCCTGCACTCTGAAATAATAGAGTGTAATATCTATTATTTGTGTGGTTGTCTTGAAGACTTCTGAGACAAATGTATTTGTTTCCATGTTGCATTTGTGCTCCGTTTTATATACACTTCACTAGATACAAACGCAGTGACTTATGTACTTGCATTAGACATTATGAGGAAGTATACAATTTGTGCATGTTGTTACTTCAGCATCATTGCTGTTTGTTATGGATGTCACTGAGCAGACACTGCAGCCTTTTGGATTTCTTGAGGGAATTTAGGGTTGTTTACACTTCCAAAGCACCATCCCGTTGTTTTCTACAGTAAGTGTAAGCAACCAAAAGAATTCTGCAGAAAACTCTTCAGTTCTGCAGAAGCCTTCAATAAGGCTTAGACTCAAAGACACCATATTGTTCTCTAAACCGTCATAGCTGAATTAAGCAAAACTCTTTATGATTTAGTACGATGTATGAACCTAGCCAGAAAATTTCACTAATTTACCATTGGTTCTTCATAAAAGCAAGAAACAGGAGAGTTCAGCAGGACAAGACTCACCAAATCAGCTACAGATACAGTTCATTAAAGGTACTTATTCTGTCTGCCCGTCTCATATTTTAGGTTACATATGTTTGGTTCTCAGGACCCTCTGTATCTCTAGATATAGTTGTGTGTGTGTATGCACACATGTGTGTGTGTGTGTAACTTTTTTTTCCTGTTTAATGTTACTATATCCAAGGAGTCAAAACTCCATGAACCTCTTTTACCACATCAAATGGTACCTTTGCTATTTATTATCTAATGTTTTTTAAAAAAGATTATTTGTACAGATGGCTTTTTGATTGATTTAAGGAACTGTTCTATCTGGTACACCATTCATGGCTTTCCACTGCTGTGCTTTGTTGCCAATCATCTTGAGAGTGCCACAGAAATGGAAGAAATGAAGTGCAGAGATGATGGATGGATGGATGGATGGATGGATGGATGGATGGATGGATCATGTACCGTCAAGTTAGGGTTGTCTGTTTGCAACCACATAGATAATACAGAGCTGCAATTAAGAAGTATCACCGTTGGTATTACTTTGATGGCTGCCATTAATATTGTCTCCCCTGCCTTCTTCCTTCCCTGAGCAAAGTGTAAGTCCATGAAGATTCTTGGCTTTTTAAAATCACTGAAGTCTTAGAAATCAAAGAGCAAATGAAGGGTACAGGAGAGAGTCACCCAGCACTTTGGTGACAAAAAGAAGCTGAAGCAATAGTAACCCTGAATCATCTGGGAAACATTTTTAGCATCAAGAGTAAGTACTGGGTCGTTCTAAAGGTCACAGGAAATTGCTGCTCTGAATATATAATTTTCTGCTGACATAAAGGCCTATTAAAAAAGACTGCTTCCTCCATATGCAACCCTGTGTAGCTTTCTTTGCTATTACCTCGCTATTAGGTCCATGTGAAATTTCAAACAGCTGTCACTCTAACAACAACCTTATGAATCTGGGTTGATTATTAGGACTGCTATTCTGAGTTGATCCAATTCACTGTTCTGTTCTCTTCAAAAGCTACTGAGTTCAGGGTTGCAAATGTGTAAAATTGACACACAGTTTTATTCAGAAAGCTGAATAAAGTTTGAGAGAAGTAACTGAATTTATTTTACTATAATTTATATGCCACTCAATCTAACAACAACAACAACAACAAAAACAATGCCTCATTAAAAAGAAGCCATTATACCCAACAAAACAGAGCAACAGCTACAACATCCAATCCACAGCAGGATGAACCCCCTCACCACCAATCTGTTCCAAGATTCTCTGGAAAAGCTAGGTTTTAATGGCTTTCCAAAAAATAGGATAGGATCTAATCTCAGAAGGAATCGTATTCCAAAGAAGGGGGGCTTATTTCTGTAGTCCCTGAAGATGAAGCTCTTAGGAGAAGGGACCTAGATAAAGTCCAACTTTACTAATCTTATTGTGTGGACAGAAGCCAAAATGAGAAGGTTGTCCCATATATATCCAGGTCCTAAGCCATGTACAGCTTTAAAGGTGGCAATCAGCACCTTGAATTACACCCAGAAGGAAACTGGCATACTAAATGAAGATGTGCAAAGGCCTTCCTAGCCATAGCTGCCACTTGCTTTTAGCAAGCAGGAATTGAATCCAAGAGAACGCCCAAGTTATGAACAAGTTCTGCATTGGATAGGGCAACCCCCATCCCATGCAGAAATTGAGCATTGTCCAGAGCCATATGTAGAATATCCCTGTTATTGGAAGGCAACCGAGCTTATAACTACAGGTTAAACTCGAAAAATTAGAATATTGTGCAAATGTTCATTTATGTCAGTATGGCAACTCAAAAGGTGAAACCAATATATGAGATAGACGCATTACATGCAAAGCGAGATATGTCAAGCCTTACTTTGGTATAATTGTGATGATTATGGCATACAGCTTATGAAAACCCCAAATTCACAATCTCAGAAAATTAGAATAGTGTGAAAAGGTTCAATATTCTAGGCTCAAAGTGGCCCACTCTAAGCAGCTAATGAATCCATAACACCTGCAAAGGGTTCCTGAGCCTTTAAATGGTCTCTCAGGCTGGTTCAGTAGGAATCACAAGCATGGGAAAGACTGCTGACCTGACAGTTGTGCAGAAAACCATCATTGACACCCTCCATAAGGAGGGAAAGCCCCAAAAGGTCATTGCAAAAGAAGGTGGATGTTCCCAAAGTGCTGTATCAAAGCACATCAATAGAAGGTTATGTGGAAGGGAAAAGTGTGGTAGAAAAAGGTGCACAAGCAGCAGGGATGACCGCAGCCTGGAGAGGATTGTCAGGAAAAGGCCATTCAAAAGTGTTGGGGACTTTCACAAGGAATGGACTGAGGCTGGAGTTAGTGCATCAAGAGCCACCACACACAGATGGATCCTGGACATGGGCTTCAA
Source organism: Liasis olivaceus (assembly GCA_030867105.1). Classification (NCBI taxonomy): domain Eukaryota; kingdom Metazoa; phylum Chordata; class Lepidosauria; order Squamata; family Pythonidae; genus Liasis; species Liasis olivaceus. The sequence goes on along the minus strand of CM061348.1, from coordinate 25,280,135 downwards.
ATGTCGTATTCCTCTTGTCAAGCCGCTCCTGAACAACAAACAAGGTCAGAAGCGTCTTACCTGGCTACAGAAAAAAAGAACTGGTCTGTTTCCACAGTCTGTGTTGATTTGGGGAGCCATGTCATCTGCTGGTGTTGGTCCACTGTGCTTCATTAAGTCCAGGGTCAACGCAGCCATCTACCAGGAGATTTTGGAGCACTTCATGCTTCCTTCCGCAGACGAGCTTTATGGGGATGCTGACTTCATTTTCTAGCAGGACTTGGCACCTGCCCACACTGCCAAAAGTACCAAAACCTGGTTCAATGTCCATGGGATTACTGTGCTTGATTGGCCAGCAAACTCGCCTGACCTGAACCCCATAGAGAATCTATGGGGCATTGCCAAGAGGAAGATGAGGGACATGAGACCGAACAATGCAGCAGAGCTGAAGGCCGCTATTGAAGCATCCTCGTCTTCCATAACACCTCAGCAGTGCCACAGGCTGATAGCATCCATGCCACGCCGCATTGTGGCAGTCATTGCTGCAAAAGGGGCCCAAACCAAGTACTGAGTACATATGCATGCTTATACTTTGCAGAGGTCCGATATTGTTCTATTTCCAATCCTTGTGTTATTGATGTCATGTAATATTCTAATTTTCTGAGATTGTGAATTTGGGGTTTTCATAAGCTATACGCCATAATCATCACAATTATACCAAAGTAAGGCTTGACATATCTCGCTTTGCATGTAATGCGTCTATCTCATATATTGGTTTCACCTTTTGAGTTGCCATACTGACATAAATGAACATTTGCATGATATTCTAATTTTTCGAGTTTCACCTGTAATTTATCTTGCTGGGCTTGTTCACCCCCACCCAGGCTATAATGGCCTCCAGACAGCAAGTTAAAACTTCCACAACATCTCTGGTTCAGGATTAAGTTTGAGATATACAGCTGAGTATCATCAACATACTGATGACCTCACCCAGCAGTTTTATACAGATATTAAATAGGAAAGAAATGTCAAACCCTGTGGCACTCCATAACAAAGAAGCCTAGGGCATGACCTCTCCCCTCCTACATACCATTGATTGGAACTTCCTTTTCAGGAATGAGAAGAACCCTGTAAATCAGTGCCTTCCACTCCTAACCCTATAAAGTTGACCCAGTAAGGTACTGGGTACAGTAATCTAAATATAAAGTGATCAAATGCCACTGAGAGGTCCAGCAAGATCAGGGCAGTTGTATTTCCACTGTCCCAGTCTTACCACAGGTCATCCACAAGAGCAATCAATGTGGTCATAGCCAATCAATTCTATAACCATACCTGAAACCTGACTAGAATGGATCCTGATGGTTGTTTGCAATTATTAACTACTATCTTTTCCCTGAAAAGGAGTGGTTGGAGAATGGACGATAGCTATGCAATATTGCTGGGCCAAATGACAACTTCTTGAGGAGAAGGTACCTCATTACCTCCTTAAAGGCAGTGGCATCACCCCCTTTCTCAAGAATGAATAAAAAAATGAGGAACTGAGATGTTCTCAGAATTTAATTTATTTAATTTGGTGTGTAGTGAACAGGGGAAAAAAATCTAAATATTTATAAAATTAAACATCAATTTTCCTTAATTGCATTTTAATTAAAGATACACATGTGTACACATATATACTCATATACAGACCAGGGGTACACATATACAGTATATACATATACAGACCTGGTATAGACAATTCAGTGCTTGAATACACCAGTTTCCTCCTAGACACCTTCCTCAGTCCTATCTGATTATTCTAAAATAATATTTTAATTAAGGAAAACAGGAAGCTGTCATGTGGCAAAGCAAATTACCAGCCATTAACCTTTCTTTAGTGAAATGCTTCTGCCCCACAAAGGTCCTTCTGGGATGGTAAAAAGCATCCTGGGACTGTGTTCATCCCCCAGTAAGTGAGTGTTTTGAGAGTGGTTATGTCCTCTCTTTCATAAATAGCCAAATCCCCCTTGGCAACCATTTTGTGATGGTGTCTGCCATAAGATCTCAACATTTCAAATGTGCATGAAAGAAATCAGGCTACAGCAGCCCCCCAAATGTCTCAGAATGTTTTTCTTTTTTGGCCTGGGTGCTTAATGTTGAATGCCTGGACAATTCAATGGAATGTGTTAGATTAAATCAGTGTTGTCCAAACTTGGCCACTTTAAGATGAATGGACTTCAACTCCCAGAATTCCCCAGCCAACTCCCTCCTTCTGGGAGTTGAAGTCCACTCATCTTAAAGTGGCCAAGTTTGAACAACACTGGATTAAATGAACTGTTTGCTTTGAAATGAATAGTAAGTAAATTATCTAATTGCAGCGGATGGCAGACAATATCCATACAGAGCTATTTTGAGTTAGAATTCCATTCCTCTGGTTATTGCTGTTGATAGGTTGATTTATCTTACTTTTGCCTTTGTTATAAAGTTTTGGAACAGTATGGTTTCAAAGCCTGTAATACCAATTTTGGAAGAACTTGTGATGAGGCAAAAGCAAAAAATACTGTTCAGCTTGCATCGCACTGCTGTTTCAAGCCACTCAAAGTAATTCAAAGTGACTTTCATTGTTCCATTGCCACGTTTCTTTCTTCACAATAACCTCTGAGGGACAGAGGGAGAAATGGTGGGATCCTGGGGGCAGGCAATTCTCAGAGATGGCAGGGTCATTGTTTGAGTGGAATCGCAATGTCTAGCCCACAAGATCTTCCCACAGGGCTAGGTTACTGGATCCTCAGAGCTTCAGCTGCTGCTGTTGCATGTCAGGTCTGTCTGTCTAAATCTGTCTATATCCATGATTTGATAGTGGATGATGTGGCAGACCTGGCTTATATTAATGAGACCTGGATAAGACATGTGCCCACCTGGGTTTTGGGTATGGCATCAGCCAAGACTCCGAGGGAGGGAATATGGGGTGGTAGCTGCTGGATTCTATTACTAGGCTGGTGGTTGAGACCCCAAGGCTACCGACTCTTGGATACCTGAGCTTGCCACCTGGTGACGTTGAGTCTGGGGTGAAACAGGAGTTCATGGCCACCATAGCAACCACAGACCTGTTCCAAGTGATGGTAGCTATTTAAGATGTTTAAGGTGGCCCAGTTCCTGCTGGGGAGGGATGGGCCACAAGACCTTCTGCAAGGTTGCTGTGAGGAATATTCTTGTCATTTGGCAGATTACGTTACTCAGATTCACTGCATTCCTACTTGGGATGTCTGAGGTAAGATCTTTAAGGTCCATCTGAAAAAGGTTTGTGTCAGCCCCCCTAGGTAGACCAGACCAGAAAATCAACTTCATAGGAAGACTAGAATTATACTTTATTGAGATAGGCTCTAATAACAGAATCTTGCAAGTCTGATTGTGCTAGACCTCCTCCTCCTCTTCCTTATAGTTCAGAGAATTAGGGAGGGATCTGCCTGAGTGCTTCCAAATGTTACCTTGCTGTTCTGTTCTTAAAAAAGGCTTCAGCCCCTTTTGCCTAGGCAATGGCTCCTGCATACTGTAATTCCATCAAGCTTATCTTCCTTACTCTCTATACCCAGTGAATCAGAGAGGAGCCTATCCGAGTCACTTCAGAATACTACTTTGCTTCTCAGGAGTTAAAGAATGTTTCCGCCCTCATTGCTTATCTAATGCGTTTTGCGTATTTCTATCAGGTTCATCTCCCTTACTCCCTACAGTTTGTTTCTGTGACTCCTGAGGAAGTGAATAGAGTTCTCCAGTCTCTAAGCTCAGCCCCCTGTTTGTTAGATCCAGGTTCCTCCTGGATGGTTTAGGAAATCTGGGAGGTGACTTATGGTTGGGTCCATGCACTTCCTTAAGTGAGGAGGTGGTCCCCTTGGCATTGAAGGAAGCTGTGGTGTACTGCCTTCTCAAGAAGCCATTACTAGACTCAAAGATCCTGGACAATTATCATCCAACCTTCTCTTTTTAGGAAAGGTTTGGGAGAGGGTTTTGGGCTTCAGCTTCACAGGACCCTGGAGGAAACATATTATTTGGATCCATTTCAGTCAGGTTTTCAGGCCGGGTTCAGCACAGAGACAACATGGAGGTGGTGTGCCCATCCTGGTGCTCCTTGATCTCCCAGTAGCTTTTGGTCCTGTTGACCACAGTATCCTTTTGGACCAGCTTCAAGGGTTAGGGGTGGGAGGCACTCCTCCTTTCTTTGTGGCTGATTTCAATTGGTGTTGACAGGAAGTGAGAGTCAATGCCTGTAGCTCCTCACTTAGGTGCCATAGATTTTGACAGCCCCCTCCCCTCCTATTTAACATCTGCATGAAACTGTTGTCTGTTTGGGGTTAGGTATCATCAATATGCTGATGATACCGGGTCATCTCAATCCTGGGCCAACCAAGCAGTGCCTGGTCCAGTGTTTGGAGGCCGGTCTGAATGGGGAGGAACAGACTCAGGCTCAGTACTAACAAGTTATTTGTGCCCCTCCAATTCCAGGGATATTCCATTGCTAAGAATCAGTGGGGTCACACCTTCCCATTTGAGACTTGTGTGGAATCTCTTGGACTCTCAGCTCCTGCTTTAAGAGCAGGCAGCAGCTATGGCCTTTCCTTGACCATGAGAACCTTCAAACAATCATTCCTTCCCTGGTCACAATTATATTACTATAATATGCTCTACATGAGGATACCCTTGAAAACCATCCAAAAGCTACAGCTGGTGCAGAATGTGGCAGTGTGGGCAGTGATCGTGGAGTTGCATTATGCTCAAGGAACCCCACTGTTTTGCAATCTGAACTGGTTACCAGTTGGCTTCCAGAAACAATTCAAGGTGCTGTTATTGTCTTTAAAGTACTACATGACATGGGGCCTGGTTATCTGAGGTCCTACCTATCTCCAACTGTTTCTGCTCCTCTGCTATGATCAAGTAAAGTGGGTGTGTTTAGGTTCCATTCATTAAACAGTGTCGTCTTACGGGACCCAGGATGTGTGCCTTGTCTGTTATGATCCTTGCCCTCTGGAATGACATCCTCCCAGAGACCCTTAAGGCTCCCACCATTATGACTTTCAGGAAATCACTAAAAACTTGGCTGTTCTCCAAGGCCTGGGATAGGATGGCTGTGAAGTCACCTTTTGTTAAGTTTGGTTTTACAGTTGGTTGTATTGTTCTTCCAGTCAGCTATAATTTCTTTTCATATGTATTGGTTTTTCTGTTTTATTTGGAAGCTGCCAAAGGCCATTAAAGAATTGGGCAGCCTCAAAATTGGAAAATAAATAAATGTGAGATGAGCTTTAGATTCAATGAAAGGAAACAAGACATATTGTATAAACTGAAATTTTTAAATGGGACATATAGAGTGAGACAAGAACTTTGAAAGAATTCTGTAAGTATTCTGGTTGCTGTTTTGGATGATCTTGCTCTGGGGAGTGGATTTGGCTGGTCTCTGGAAGGTTATATTGGGCCTCCACCATTGTATTTGTAAATAAACTCAAGTGTTGCAGCGCAATCCTTTTTTTCCATTTTAGTTTTAGCAAAATAGCTATAAAATACATAGACTCATAGGATTGGAAGGAACCTTGGAGGTCTTCTAGTCCCTCTGCCCAAGGCAGGAGTGTGTGTGTGTGTGTGTGTGCACGCACGCACATGTGTGTGCCCTTGAGTCACTCTTTACTCTTGATGAGTCCCTAGACAAGTCCCTGAAGTTTTCTTGGCAACAGTTTGGGAAGTGGCTTGCCCCTGCCTTCTTCCTAGGGTTGAAAGAGAGTGATTGGCCCAAAGTTAACCAGCTGAGTTTGTGCCTAAAGCAGGACTAGAACTCACATCTCCCAGATTCTAGCATGGTGCCTTTAACCACTATATCAAACTAGCTTTCTAAGCTGTTTTATGTCTTAGTTTAAAAAAGAAAAAAAAATGAAAATTGCAAAAAGGGGACTGTGGAGGACGTATGAACCTCACAGGCATTATGTTGCCTATCTTTGATGTAGATGTAAATCAGGCTCTTCTCTGCTCCTATTCCAAATAATTTAAATAATATAATTAATATGCTTGGCATAGTTCTAAGAAAAAGAAAGACAATCCTTATCCATAGTGTGGCTACAGTCACACAGCAGCACTCCCTCTGCCCCCCCCCCCCCACTTCCCTAAAGTCTGTTAGATATTGTTCTGAACAGAATCAGAGGTTTTTTTACTGGTCTTTAAGGTTTCACATCTCAGTTATGCAAATGCTCTTCATTATGGTCTATTGTCTTCTTACTGAAGACGGAATCACTAGCATCTGCCTTTGCAATTTACAAAGCATGGAGACAAAAGTCTGCTTCTTAAGTTGAACATGGTTACTGTGCATATCTGAAAAAGAAGATGGACTAGAGCAGAAAAGAAAAAAAAAATACCTGGCAAATAGCAACTTATAAAGTTACCTTTTTGTAATGTCAGTACAGAAGGTGGATAGACAGTAGAAATAGACTGATCTAAATAACATGGATTTGAACAGAATACTTATCGCTTAATGCACATAGCATAAAGTTCCAGGTTCAGATATATCTTTATATCAAGCATTGATTGTCACAACTTTACATCATTTCCTTTCCAACCAAGGTTTCAAAAAATAACATTAAAAATATGGTTAAAAATAAAATGGCCCTCTTCTTTATTAAATTTATACAGCTGTCCATCTCACTGCTGTGACTCTGGGCAGCTTACAAAGTTAAAAATAAAAAAAAATACAAAAACAATTAAAAAATAACCACAAAAATCATTAAAAACATTAAAAATAATAAAACTATCTAAACCATTAAAAAAACATAATCTGTGAGAAAGCACCATTCATTTTGCTAAAAATATAACCGTTTAGCAGGCTCTCCATCAGGGTCATCGGATCCCTAGGCCAGATGGCAAAGCCATGTCTTCAGGATCTTCTGGGAGGCCAGCAAGGTCAGAGCTAATCTCATCTTGGGTGCTGCAATTTGCTTTGTTCTATGTCCCAAAAGAAGGGCAGGGTAGAAAAGGTGAACTCACTAATTTGGTTGTCCAACCAGTCAGGGAGATTCAGAAATGGAAACAGCCATCTATCTTCCTATCATCTGATGATCTCCCCAAACCTGCCTAGGGTAATTATGGGAATTACAGTTCAAAACATCTGGGGAACACCAGATAAGAGAAAATTCGTCTGCTAGATCTGAGAATACAATCTTTGTATTCTATTCTTATTGTATTGTATAGCATTCTCAGTTTGTATGTGGGTTGTCCTTGAAGCTGGTCTAGAAGCTTCAGCGAACATGAAACATTGCAGTTTAGATGCTAAAAAGGTCAGTCTACCAGGAATGTATTATCCAGTTCTGAAGAGCATGATTTTGGTTGCTAGTTGGTAGTGGTTGCTGATTTTCTACTGAACTACATCAAAGCTGTTTGTTCTGGCATTATATAAAGCATTATATAAACCTGGATATCTGATAGAACACCTTTTCCCCTATGTGCCTGTCTAAGTAATTGGGGGATACCCTTTTAAGGATGCTGAATTTACCACGGATTCACTAGATGGTTATCTAGTGTTCTCTACACAATGTTTTATTGTAATCTTTATACCCTCTGTGGTTCAGTCATAGCTGGCACTAAGTTTTGAATATTTTCTACCTAATACATCTTCTGTTTATTACTGATATTTGGGTGATTACGTCTTGAGTTTAGGATTCTTAGCTGTTTTTATTACACATATGTAACTTAATGGGGTTATTTAACAATGAAGAAAGTATTCTGTGCCTGTTATAACAGCAGGGATAGGGAAGCAGCAGCCCCAGACTGATGTAACCCCCAAACTTCTGTTTTTAAAAAGAAGCCTGGGGAATCCCTTTCAACCACAACTGTTAAAGAATTTAACAATTTCATTTTGAGGCAGGAAATGGATGAAAACATGTACATCTTAAAACAGATTCAAACCTTTAAAAAGAAATCGACAAACAAAAAATTAAAAATGCCCTCAGAATCCACCCAAATGCAGGAGAAAGCTGACCTCCATGCACTGATGACATGGCTCACCTACTCTGATTCACTGTTTCATAGACCTTGGTCCTCCCCTCAAATGCTAAAAGTAGCCCCTGGTCACCCAAAGGTTGTCCATCTTTGGTTTGGAAGCCCATATTTTCCTTACTAATTAGGTCAAATCTTTCATTGACCCCTGCTTAATCCTATTGTTCATAATTTATAGCAAGTCTTGACTCAAATGAGGTTTGAGTGATCTTTGAGGTAGTAGAAAGGTTTACATGAAGATTGTACAAAACAGTGCTTCTCAGCCTTGGCAACCTGAAGGCATGTGGACTTCAACTTCCAGAATTCCCCATTCTGGAATTCTGGGAGTGAAGTCCACATGTCTTCAAGTTGCCAAGGTTGAGAAACACTGGTATAAGGAATAATGCAAGCAGCTGTTGATGCCTTATCATTGCCTTCTTCAATATGATGCCCTTTCTCTCCAGATGTAATTGGACAATTTCCATAATCCCCAGCCAACATGGCAAATGCCACATTATCTGGGAATTATGGGGGAGGGGAAGCCCAACTCATCTGGAAAGTGTACATTTGGGACAAGCTATTTGGTCACATCTATTTGATCTGATAATATTGCCAGACCATCTGGCAATCAATGAATTCCAACTCATCCTCTCCTTTTCCCCCAGATCTATTATGGAACTGCTCCTTAAGTTTGCTATTTATAGTTCTGCTGCACTTTTTTCTCTTGTTTTTAGTGGAACTTAAAAATAACGCATTTGGTGTATTATGCCTCTTAGGCTACAATTTTAAAAATAATTATTGGAAGAATACATCTCATTGAACCAAGTGAGATTTACTGTATTTTTCCGTCAATAAGACGCCCCCATGTACAAGACGACCCCCATTTTTCCAACCCAAAATTAAGAAATCAATATTTTAAAGATAGTGCAGAACACATTTTTATTTAGTAATTAGTTAACATTGACCTGATACACTCGGTGGGAGGAGGTCCAAACCGTCTCTCTGCAGCTCTGTGAAACTGCCGATAGCTTCTCTCTGCAAACAGCCTTCTCTAATTGGTTTGTTCAGCATCAGCTGACGTCAGTTACATAAGGCTCGTGATTGGAGGAAGTCTGTTTGGGAGACAAGCTATTTCACTCGTGATTGGAGGCTAGCAATAGGAGGAAGCCTGTCTGCAGAGACAAAGTATGGGCAGTTTTGCAACTGCGTGGTTCTCTCCTCGGCTGACTTCCTTGAATAAGACGCCCTTCAATTTTTACGGTAAGGATTGTAGAAGAATGTATCGTCTTATAGTCGGAAAAATACGGTACTTCAAATAGTCATAGAATTACATTGCACTTCACTACATCTTCTGGTATTCTTCAGTGGCAACCTTCCTGTTTTAAATTGCAGGGTGATATGTAGCTTAATGCCCCCTCTGCGCTATTCTTCCCACAGAATGACAAGAGAGAGCCTGCAATTTGGCAGCATTCATAACAGCGATGAACTATTCTTTGAAATTCCTCACTCGTTATCCTTCTGGATGTATCACAGAATTAGGTATGCCCTGTTTTCTTCAGAAGATTTTTCCTACCGACAGTCACATTGTGTCAGCAGACAGAGTCTTCCTGCTTGATAGCTATCAAAATTATCCATGTTTTCATCATTAAAAACCTTTCATTTTCGCACTGGAAATGTTTCAGTTGGAAACCACTCTTAGACTTTTTGCTTGATACTCAAAAAAATGCAATTTTGATTTTGGGATTTGTTGATTGATGTTATACTTAAAGAAATATTTTGTACAAATCGTATGTATTATTCAAACAGATTAATTTTTAGGAATCTTTCTGAATATTAGACTAAAATTTATTTTTATTACATAAATTTTTAGATGTTAGAGTAAGAGGTGAAGTATTTTTTATCTAGCCCTGTACCAAGGAAAGTCAGAAGCTACTCTTTCTTTCCTATGCTCTCTTTTCTCCCCCCTCCCCCTTTCCCCCCTTTTTTCCCTTCCTTTTTTCTTGATTTTTCTGTATTTTAACTTTTTTGGAAAACATAATAAAATTTATATTTAAAAAAATTTATAGCAGAAAACATGAATTGACTAAAATCAGTAAATGCATCTATCAAGGTTGCATTTTGTATAAGCACAAGTAATCCCATGTTTCTACTTCTAATGTAGTAGTAATGGTTGAGCCTTCATTCTTCATGAGTAAAAATGGCAAATCCCATTTTGTGGGGATGGAGATGAAACCTCACAGTAATAGATTGCTCTGCAACTGCAGGTACATTTGGACTTTATTCTATATGAAAGAGGAGAAAGTCCATTTTCCCCATAATATTAGCTTACTTGAGCTGTACTGGAAAAATGTGAGTTCTCAGCAGTAAGCTTTTTCACAGACTATAGGGAGACTTTGGCTGTACCCAATTAGGTGGCCAAAGACTAGTTATCAGAAGCGAACTCTTGTTTAGCTATTGTGGCAACAAATAATGCAAAATTAATACAATAACATTTTCAAATGTAAATAGTTCACAAAATGGCACAGATTTGCTCTGTGATATCTTGTCATGATCAACTACTGTGGAAGGTGGAAAGGGGTATCCCAGGAGCATTTTCAGGATCCAAAGCCCCTTCATTCCCTCAACTGAGTTGCAACTAGGGAGAAAATATGTTAATACCAAACCATTTCACCAGATGGAAGAATGATGTATCCAGTTCTCATGTAGAAGATAACTGACCTTGGCTGACCTTGAAAAAGCTAAACAGAGTCAGAGGAAATACCAGGACTGTAAGCTAAATTTCAAGGTAAAAATACATCCTGAAAGAAGGCAATGGCAAATCACTTCTATGCAATTGCCAAGAAAGCAACCTGGTTGTGAACATGTAGACACCAGGAGTCAAACTCAACGCTAAAACTTTACCTAAACCTCTACTTCAGTCATATGTGCTGTTTATCAATATTTGTGAAGTTCATCCAATTACATCTGGATGGCCAAATATTCCTCACCCTTGCAAGGAAGATATGAACTAGCCCTTAATGCCTAGCCATGTCCTCCTCCTACATTTCAAAACAATATAATTGGTGCTTTCTTCTAGATAACGTCTCTATTTATTTATTACTCTCACATTAGCCTTCTTCAAGCATTCACTTCAAAGCATAAAAACTTGGAAATGGGTGGAGAAGGTGTGCATATTAGCCCTGTCCCCTATTCACTCTGATCAAAACATCAAAAAGACATTTCATATCTTTTTCTTTTTCTTTTACTTTATCTCAATTTTTCTTTTCCTTTTCTTTATAATTTGTATTTTCAATTTTCTTTTTCATTTCTCACTTTTAACTTTGTAACTTTAAAATTTCAATCAAATATTATAAAAAAAAAAAACAACATCAAGGGTGCCACTTCATGCAGAGAATTGTACTGGCCTTCAACCGTGGAGCAGACCTCCCACTTGAATGTTTGGAAGTCAAAGAGAGCAGGGAACAGCCTCACATTTACCTGTTTTCATGGTATCATGTGTTCAGATGAATCCCGAAAGAGAGAGATTTAAAACTGCTTTCAAAAGTGTTCTGCTATGCCTGGTAGGATGCACTGTTTTATCAATGTCAAAACAAAATTTCCCTGGAGATCAGCCTTGTTGCCAAATTATTGATGTTGCTAACCCTTCGTTTTTCAAAGAACAAAAAATGGAGTTGGGCCAAGCAATGCTGATATTGTTAGGTCCCATGAGTCAGTCAATTAATTGCTGAAGTTGTTTATCAAGGAAAGTTTAGAAAATAGTCTTACACATTTGGCTGCTTTGCTATTCATCCACAAACAACATTATTAACAGTAATCTATAATGTCTGATTTTTTAAAAAGTTCTATACTAATGAAGAATTAAATAGAGGCTCCCAGTTTCCTAATGGGCCAGTGATGCCAAGGGAAGACAAAGAAGAAAAAGTGTATCACTCTTCCCCCATTCCAGTTTAGGAACTGTATTTAAGAGAAACAGAGAAGATAATCCTTTAATTATGTGGAAGGCTTTTCAAAGGATATCTTCCTTGTTACAAAAGCCCTGGAGGGATATGAGGAATTTAAGTGGGACATCCTTATACTTTGTAATAAAAATATTCCATAGATGTCAGTGACAAAAAAATATGTTTTGCTTGACTAAAATCCAGAGAAGATTCACTGGATCATACTAATTTGTTGTTCTGCTTAAGAATTGTAGATAGGAATTCATTTTTTTTCTTATCATGTGTATCTTCTCATATAGTCCTCAGTTTTCTGTTTAGCTCAATAGCCATGCACCTGTATTCAATAATGCATCAGTAGACTTGGAGATCTAAAGCGCTGCTGACTAATTATAAAAAAAATCCCACCAAGATGGCCAGCAAGGAATAGGTCAATGCTTTCATGATTGCCTTCCACAATTCCATGTCACTTCACAGGCCCAACAATGCCATTTTTTAAAATTTAATGTGGGTGCTTTTGTGAATAGGTTTGCTTAAGCAGTTCTGACTTTTTTAAGTTTCTCAAGCTGAGGTTGGAAATGAAATGAGGGAAGAGATGAATGTTGCATCCTACTGTGCAGAATCTGTAAAAAGGATCCTTCTGAATCTACAATACATTTCCTTTGGCATTTTCAACAGCTCAGTTGCCCTTTCCTATTCAATATGACCTAATAATAGAAAACAAGCCCAAAGCTACAAGCATCCTTGTTAGGTAGCAAAACAGCCGCCATTTGTGAAAATTGTCTTAATTTAATACTGATCCTTGTCAGTAAGATTTTATAAGGGCTGACTTCTCCTGCCAAATGTCAACCAAGCAACCAATCAAAAATGCGAATAAAAACCTTAAGTTTATAACCTCAGTTTAGAATGCAAAGCTGTACCAAGATAAGAATATTTCATTGTTGTGTCAGAGGAGAGGGAGTACTATTCCTTGTAAATATAGCAATGTTTCCCTTTCTTCCTACCTTAGGCTGCTGTGCTAGAAGTAGTTATCTGGGGAATCAGGTGACTCTTTTTGCCTTTCTTCTGTAGGCTGAGAAGCTTAATAGATTTGTGGCAGTGGTGGTGGTGGTTGGAGAACTCTCATTTCACCCCTAAGTATCTACTTTGCCACAATTCAGTTCAACACAGGTGTCTCCAGTGTGTGCGTGAAACAACAAAAGCAGCATCCCTGTCATTGTGCTGCAAGTTTTATCCCTGTGATATGGGCATTATGACATCACACATGCCTACAAAAGGGTTGGCGTTTTCAGTGCAAAAGCGATGCTGATTTCATTCGTTAGATGAAGGTGTTGGATCCTCTGCAGTTCAGCCTTTTTATGAAGATGTTCTCAGAAGAAAACATGTCTTCACGTTTATGACAGCTGTGATTTCAGTGGGATGGAAGAATGGCATATACACGCATCCCATATAATCTTACCTGTTGTATGGTAACCCTTCCACTCAAATCCCAGTTCAAATGTGTCAGTGTGATAGTCCAAACCATGGATAGTGAGAAGGGAAGGGAGAGAACCATATTGCTTTCTCACTTAAAAATGTAAATGATGGCCTCATAATTCTTTAAAATAATTAAATCTGAATTGACTCAAATAACAAGATAATAATGTAAAAATGCCAGAAAATATTGGTGTTTCTATTCATTTTTAGGGGATGCACAGTTATTCATGTCCTGGGATAGTAGGGCAGAAGCTATACTGTTATCAAGGCTTACGGCTTAGCAAGTTGTGTGTATCCCACTAATTCTGATTTATTCAGTAAACTTCAGGCAAGCAACTGCATCTTAATATGATCTGTGAGTTCAGCCGAGCTTATTCCAGAGTAAAACAATTAGAACAAGCATTTATAAATGATACTGAGTGACTTATGCTGTTTGTGTGCATTTTAACCATTTAATTGATTTAGGACACTTCAAATATTTAATAGTTACCCTAATTCTAATTGTGTTTCCAAGTATTTTTTCATGAAGCTCACTGAGAGAGCAAACAAGAGTTTGGCAGGGGAGGACCAGCTCACGACCGGACTAAGCAAACAGGGAAGGTTTGCACAAAAGTTTAGCTAAGGGGGTTGGCATGGAAGGTCACAGGCAGTACAGAACGTGGCATCGTTCAGACCTGCAGAATGTGTGCAACATTTATCTTCTGGTTTGAAGAAGACCCAGAGAAGTGCAAGGCTATTTCTCTACTGGAGGAGAAAGTGAACGGAGTTAAGAAAAGAGCTGTTACCCTGAAATGCATCAGGGAAAGCAAGTTCCTCAGGCAGGAAAACTATTTCCATGTTTGAAATACATAACTAGCTATTTCAGGAAAAGTTTCTCTCTTTGTTTCATTTGGTGATGGAATATGGGTTTGTAGAAATACTGGAAACATTGGAATGGCTTTTATCTTTCCTAATAAATGTACCCCTGTTAAGAAAGACCTGCCTTTTGCTGGGAGCATTAATATTCATTACTGAAATTGGAACGCTGTGGCTACAATTATTTATTGTATCTCACAACAAGCAGCATGTTTTCAAGTGAATTTATATCGGATTTTTTTTTTCAAAACCACATGCTGCATTAAACAATAGATGGTCATGATTTCTTGAAAATGATACATATTTTTCAGCATGTTTCTTTTAATAGTCACCTTTTAAATGCAATTTTACTCAGTGTGCATAATCTCTGTATATTCCTTTTACTCATAGAGGCAATGTGTGTGCATTTTCCACAATAGCCATCTTTTTGAAAGTTACCTTTGCTTCTCCCTTGTAGTTATCTGCTGAGTTAATTAACCATAGCATATGGGCAGCAGGAAATGATTGTTCTCAGAATAAAAAAGCGCACACACACAAACATAAAACCCTGAAACATTTCATAGTGTCCTGAAGCTAGTTTAAGGAGCATATTAGCTTGACTGACCCATGAATCCTGGTTTGGACATAAAGGAAACTCAGGGCAATCTTCAGTTGCAGTATGGAAAGGAAAGAAGCATCAGTATTAAGGCTGCGCAACGCTTCATGTTCAAAAGAAAAAAATGCTTTGCAATGTGTGGGTACTCTCACATGTCTTGGCTTACTAAGCTGAGCTACGTACAGGTGGTCCTTACGTAATGACCACAATGGAGACTGGAAAGTTGGTTGTTAAGCAAGTCACCATGTAACTGGACCCGATTTTACGACCATCTTTATGATGGTCATTATGTGAATCATGTGGTCATTAAGTGAATCAGCTTCCCCAATGGACTTTTTTGCCAGAATTCATTTAACAACCACGTGATTTGCTTAACGACTACATGTTTCACTAATGACCATGGTGATTCGTTTAACAACTGTTGTAAAAAAGGTTGCAAATCACAATCATGAGATTGCAGGGGGTGGTGCAACAGTTTGTGACCATCATAGGCACAAATATAGGTCATAAAGCACTTTTTTTGAGGCCATCATAACTTTGAACTGTCGTTAAACGAACAGTTGTTAAGTGAGGACTACCTTTTCATCTGAATCAGAAAATACATGGTTAACTTTCAAGCTTTTTTTAAAAAGCTCCTCTGAAATAAATATTTTTAAAAAATAGTATAAGAGCTTTCATCTCCCAAAGATTTCTTTTGTAAAACATGTTCATGAAAATGGCCTGTTTGGAAGGGCATTGGATTATAAATTTGCATAACTCAATTTTCTGAGCCTTTTTCATGAATATCAAAAAAGTGAGATATGAAAGGCTGCAGAGAATAGCAAAGCCAGCAGGAAAAAAAATCTGTAATAAAGGCCACTACAAATTTGCAGAGCACAAGCCTGCCATAAATATCCCTAACAATAATTCATGAGTTTGCTAGCTGCGCAGATACAGTGAACATCATTATTACCAATAAAAACATAAATGGAATTCAAAAGCAAAACAGCAAATGATGACTTATAGAAACAGGTGTTTTATAGAGAATTGGCAGTACTTTTTTTTTAAACAAGCAATTCTTTGAATGGAATTTATATGGAAATAAACAAATAACTATTAATTTTATTTCAAAGTATTGAGTCTCCTGCAGGTATTCCATGATAGTTTAGAAACATGGAGGCGAGCTTATGACTATCTTTAGAACTGTCTATCCTGCCCCATTTTATGTTGAAACTGCCAGTAAAAGTACTATGTATTACTACAGTACCAGTAGGTTTTAAATATTTTATTGCTGTCTTTGGCACAATTCTCACTTACCCTTTGAACTAGGCCTACAAAATATATCAGCAGCAACATGAGATTAAATAATACCTTCTAGGAGTCAGTTTATTTCAGATTTTATAAAGCTGAGCCTCTCAATCTTTTTTTAAAATTACTGCTTTCAAAAGGATTGAGCAGGAAAGTGGATTTAACAGCTTTTGCATGTAATGCTAAACCAGTGGTAGATAATTTTCTTGGCCAGCGAGCACAGAACATACTGTGGATTTTCTACAAATGGCTGCCATGGCCTGTCACAAAACATCAAATTATCTAAATATAACTATACCTATTTCTGAGATATCAGGAAATAGTCACCACAGGTTTACCATATCTGTGCCGCAAAGCTCTAGGTAACCACTAGGTGGCACCAAAGTGAACATTTTGTTATCTCTTGGCTGCCATCTAGTGGCTGCCTTCTAGTAACATTTTTCAGGCTAGATACAGGAATCCTATAACGTGAATAGCCATCAGTGCTAAGTAGAGTAGACTATGGCAGCCTTTTCTGCTGCTATGAAAATTGTTGAAGCTGTCTCCTACATCTTAAACTTGGTGACAAAGAAGAACAATACCTTACCTGAAGGGATAGGCAAAGGCTATGTCAATGCTGCGGTCGCTCTGTGTCCTGTTGGCACAGTCCACGCTGAGCCGCAGTCCTCCAGAATAGCCACCACATGTTGCAAATGCAAAGACTGCAAAAAGCTGAGAAAAGACAATGATTCATCAAAGGGAGTTCAGCAGGCATGCATCGTTACGATGGCAGTAGCAACGGTGAACCTCAGAGAGGTAGGAGGAAGCAGACAGGTTCTTACTGTAGTTTAGCCTTACTTTTCTTGATGTGATGGAAGGCATGAGTGGGGAGGATTCTGGAAGGGAGCTTCAAGGTTACAGGGAGGGGGAGTGATATTCCAAGCATCTCCTCAGCCCCCAATTGGCCCGTGTGAAAGTAAGGAGGAAGAAATTGGCCCCTCCCTAAAGGATTCAGGGTTATGGTTGCTCTCGTTGGGGAATTAGAGTTAGTCTGGCGAGATTCTGTCTATTAGGTGCAAGCTAATAAAGAAGCTGAGCTGATTTCTGGACTCTCTCATGTGATTCTTGGGCTGAACCTGACACTTGCTGTTTTTTGGCCTATGCCAATTTTGCATCAGAAGATGATTATTTGGTCTTGTAGATCAGCCTGAGATCTGCAATTTGCAGTCTGAACATATCTGGAGGTGCCAGATTGGATTAATGTCAATTAATGTCTCAGATTACCAGTAATTGTGAACAGGAGCTTGCAGGTAATAATAATGCTAAAGCAGATTTATTGGCAGAAAGATACTTCTGTATTTCTTTAGTTGTATAGTCTTTCCTGAAGGTTTATGCTAATTAACAACAACAACAACAAAGCCCAGGAAGTTAAGCTGATTTTGTCAAATTATTTTCTTTGCTAGCTTCACCCTCAGTTATTATACCTGCTTGTCCACATGGGCTAAATCTCATTAAACTCCCTTCTTAAGTATGCTGACTCCTGTCATTTTGCATATTGTTTTGGTTTTTTTTTTAATATCATTTGCCATATTTGGGACATCAGACATCACTGATCTTTGTTTCCAGTCGGGAGTCAGGAGACATGCTTTGACAAGCAAGTCAGTCATTTAGTATTGCAGTAAATGACTAAGAAACATAATTTTGTTACACACTATCAGTATCATTACTTAAAAAGAAAACAATCCAAAGTGTTATTTCAAACCAAGTAAAATTGTCTGTTCACACAAACCACTTTTTAAAAAAAATTCTAACGATGACTGAATTTTATCAGATTTTTTTTTCTGCACATAATACAAGGCTTACCCATGATAATCTTTTTAAAAACTATGTTAAAGTTTATATGCCACTTATGCACATTCTATATGTAGTTGTTTAGAACTTCTGTTTTGTGTCTAAAAGTGGAGTGCAACCATTAACCAGCAGAAAGAGAATCACAATTAGATTTATTTATTATTAACATATGGCTATGTTATTCTTTATTACAAGGAACGCTAATGTAGTTCCCTCTCTTGAAACTTTCCCTTTATTATAGATTCATTCTGTCAGTAGCAGAAACTCAGTTTTTCATTTATGAAATGAAAGTCATTGAGCCTTCTACATGTGTTAGACATCAATTTTCAGATTTCCCAATCACCGTAACTAAAGGCCAAATGGTTATCAAGTATGGGAATAAAATCCAACACATCTGGAGGACACCACCTTGGAAAGAGTGGCCTACCTTCTTGAAATGTCCTGAAACAATGACAGACTATAGATTCTTTTTTGTATGTCTGAATGGAAAAACACAACAGATAACCTGATCAGTCTTTCAACATTTGGTCACTATGGAAATGAGTACTTTAAATTGATATCCTCAACCTAAAAGGAATGACATGGGGTGACATATTCCTTAATTATATGTTTTTGTCCATATACATGGATGCCAT
Organism: Liasis olivaceus; assembly: GCA_030867105.1. Lineage (NCBI taxonomy): Eukaryota > Metazoa > Chordata > Lepidosauria > Squamata > Pythonidae > Liasis > Liasis olivaceus. The sequence continues at coordinate 25,261,560 of CM061348.1, read as the reverse complement.
ACCACTTTCATATGTTCAGTGAGCTGCCTCTCCATTTGTTTTCTTCAATGCATGCAAACCTATAGTATTCACATACAGTTGCCACACTCACCTTTATTCATTCATTCATTCATTCATTCATTCATTCATTCATTCATTCATTCAGATACACACATACACAGAGCAGCTATCTTCAGTACCATTGTTTCTACATTTTACCTTGACTATAGTAAAAATGGGGCAGGGATGGTTATGCCTGGCAAGCAATTAACATCCTTTGTTTCTCTACAAATCGGATATATTGCTACTGTTTTCCTCCCATGGACTAAAGGAAGAATCATAGTGATTTGCAAAATAGATTGAGATATTCAAATAATTTCTGGCATGGAATGTCAATGCTATTTGAGTGATTTTTGCTCATGTGTGTATGTCAATGTGCCAGTGGTACAATAGGTAAGGAAAGGTATGTAAAATTCATGTTACCTATGTAAGAGAAATGCACAAATTGTTACTTGGTATATTAAAAAGGAATATTGGCATAAAAAGAGGAAATACAAGTCATGGGGACCAGGGAATATAAGAGAACCATTCTTCACTCAAAACTTCTCTCATACAAGAAATAGAACATAAGGAATTTTGTGACAAAGTTAAAATGATTTTTTATTAAAACTGGCAGTATGCCCAAGTTGACAAGTTTATTCTTCCTGAAAATTATATTTTCCAATATTGTCTGGGAAAAGTCAAGATACATGCGTTTACATGTGCACATTCAGATTTACTTGTAGACCTCTTCTCAACAGCATCTCACCTCCTCAACAGAGCGCATGTATAGATAGCTAACTGGGGGATGGAGAATCTCCTGGGTAGACTATTAAAACAAAGTTGGGCTCTGTAACATAAACTGAATATCCATGCACAAGCCTGGGGCTTTATTTGTGCACCAATACAGTACTATACTATACCTGTATAGTAACTGCATAGCATGCATGTGGTCATTTCAACTGTTCAATCCATTACTGGTAGTATGACCTAACACAGAAACCATGGTAAATATCCCTGTGAGTGCAAAAGCACAACTGCACATTCAGATTTACTTGTAGACCTCTTCTCAACAGCATCTCACCTCCTCAACAGAGCGCATGTATAGATAGCTAACTGGGGGATGGGGAATCTCCTGGGTAGACTATTAAAACAAAGTTGGGCTCTGTAACATAAACTGAATATCCATGCACCAGCCTGGGGCTTTATTTGTGCACCAAGAGAAGAACTTTATATAGAAGTGTTGTCTGAGCAGGGAACCAAGCTGTCTGGATTGCTGTGTGGATTTCTCTTTCATATTGGGAAGGAGTGCATTCTAAGCATTTGATGACTACCAAATTTACCACTGATAATACAGTTAATGATTTGCAAAATTGGCAAGCAATAGCTTTACAGTATTGTGCCACTCAAATCCTGCTATGTTGCTTTATTGTGGTGGGGAGGGACGAGTGAAGAATGTCAGGCATGTACTGCAAGAGTATATAATCCGAGTGGGATCAGCAAACTGCCTCTTATTGTGCAGCAATGATATAGGAAGATGTTGGAAATGGATGATCACTTTAGTGACAATGGCAAAGGCATCAATTAATATTGCGTGGGAGAAGGCAATGATAAGACACTCCTGTATTTTACCAAGAAAACCACATGGATAGTCAATGTAAAGTTATTGACATTTATGGGTTCCTCAAGTTGGATGGCACTGAACATGCTACTGAAGGGAGAGCAGAGGCTTTTTGGAGTACTAATGTTGTTTATGATATAACTAGATTAAAGCTATCAGGACATCTAGCTGCTAATGTTACCATGCAAGAAAACAAAATCTGAAGCCACGAGTTGAGAATATGGAAAGCTCAGCCTTCATCTGGTCTCCAGCCAGGGGGCCTTGGATGAAGCTGATTATCTGAACCCTTTTCAGTTAAGGTTCAGGCCAGGTTATAGCAATGAGATGGCATTGGTTGTGCTTGTATATGACTTCTGAAAGGTTCAGGATAGGGATGGCGTATCCCTCCTGGCCCTCCAGGAACTCTCAGTGGCTTCCAATACTATTGACCATGGTATCCTTCTAGAGGGCTTCAGGGACTAGGGTGAAGGGCACTGTTTTGCAGTGGTTCTCCTCCATCGTCTATGGCCACTTTCAGTCAATGTTGTGGTGTCAGGTCCAGCCCAAGAACAATGATGAAACAGTCCAGTCAAGTACAGATCCTTTACTTGCTTACACCTTATAGACAGACTCTCACCAAACTAAATCTACACATCAGCAACTAGTGGATATACCCTGGGAGATTCTAGGGAGTAGCTTTCCTGAATCTCTTTCTCTTCTCACGCTCCCCCTGCGGACTGTGTTGCCTCTTCCCTCCTCCCTCCTCCCCCCTCCTGGAATGCACCCCCTCCTTCCTGATAGCCTTGATCTCCCACATCACTCTCCTCCTCATAGATACATTCCCTCACATGTGGGGAGCCCTAGGCCCTCTTATGTGAGATCCCTTAAGGCTGGGGTCACTCACCACCCCTATTTAACATCTATAGGTGAGGTTATTCAGTGGCATGGGATGCAATATCATCAATATGCTGTATATCTTTGCTTCAGGCTGGAAAATGAGGCTATTCACGTGTTTACCCAGTGTCTGGCAGCTGTGAGAATCTGGAGGGGGAAGAATTGGCTACAGTTCAAGCCTAGCAGAACAGAGTGGCTCTCAATTTTGGGGTCCCCTGTATCTGGAGAGCTACCATCTTTAACTCTTGACAGTGTAGCACTCCCCCAAATATAGCTTGTGTACAATTTGAGGGTGATCCTGGACTTGCAGCTCTTACTTGAAGAACAGGTGGCAGCTGTGGCTAGGGGGGCCTTTGCATGGATTTATCTTGTGCACCAATGGCACCCATTCATGGACAGGGAGGTCTTGCTCATGGTCATTCATGCCCTGGTCACTTCTTAGTTACTGTAACATGCAATATGCTTTCAGTTACTGCAACGTGCAACATGCTTTCAGTTACTGCAACATGCAACATGACCAGCCAGGAACAACATCTGGTCCAGAATACGGACCAGCTCATACACAGTTTTGTGTACTTAAGTTTGCCCATGTTACACTGCTGCTGTGCAAGTACAAGTCAAGATGCTGGTTATCACCTTTATAGCCCTGAATAACACAGGGCCAGTTATTTGCAGGACTGCCTCTACCTGAGGTATCTGCCCATTCCACCAGGTCTGATAGGGTGGGTATGCTCCAATTTCCTTCTCTTAAATGTTGTCATCCACTGTGACCAAGAGGTATCCCTTCTCTATAGCACCCCTTGCCCTATGGAACAGGCTCCTTCCTGAGATCCAGAAGGCTACAACCCCTTTAGCCTTCTGGAAAACCATGAAGATCTGGCCCCTCCCCCAAGCATTAGACTAGGTTGGGAGTTGAGCCCAGCAAACATGGAGTTAATGCAGTGATCTCAACATGCCATGGAAGGAAGTTTTATGTTCTTGAACAGTGTGGGATTGCTATTTTATTTTTTCCATTTTTATTGGCTGCTGTTGTGAACCACCCAGGGTTATTGTGTATAAGATGGGCAGCTATATAAGCCCTGTAAATAAATAAACATAGTGAAAGATGAAATTAACTTCATATTGACTTCATAAATATCAGCAAATTGAAATGGATGGAACTGGACACTTTCATACCATTTACTACTCAAGGCACAAAAAACAAAAAAGGAATGGCTTTGCTTTCATTGTCAAGAAGGATATAGCAAAGACAGTACTTTGATACAATTCAGTCAATGACTGAATAATATCAATTAGACTTTGTGAACAACCCTTTAATATGACAGTTACCCAAGTTTTGATTGATAGAACATGCAAACAAGATGGTTTGGAGACTAGAATGCCAAAGTTAGAAATATGTAAAAGGAGAACATAGCTGGATTATATAACCTAGGGAAAGAAGCAGAAGAATGACTTATCAGTCTGCCAATCCAATAATTTCTTCATTGCTAACACAGTTTTCAAACAACCAAAATGGTATCCTGATACCTGGTTATCACCAGATGGAATATTCAGAAATCAAATTGACTATATTATTGATACAAGGAGGTGGAAGAGCTCACTTATAACAGCAAAGATGGGACTAGGGGCTGACTATAGATCAGATCATGCTCATGTGCAAATTCCAAGTCAAGCTAAAGTGGAAGAAGAAAGCCAACCAGCTTCCATGCTACGGTCTTAAGCATTTTTAAGGACAACATTAGGAATCATTTTGAAATCCTGAACCACATGGATAGTGATCCAGAGGAACCATGGGATGAAATCAAAGAAGATGTTAAAGACGAATGTAGAAAGAGACCACCAAAGACCAAAAACAGGAAAAACTAAAATGGATGTAAAAACAAATGGTAGAAATTGCCAAGAAGAGAAGAGAAGCCAAAGCCAAGAAAGATAAAGATCTCAGGAAGGAACATAACAAAGAATTTCAGACAGCTCTTACAGAAGCCAAGAAGCAGTATGACAAGATGGAAACAGACACAGAAAAACAAGGAAAGTCTTCCAAAATAAAAAATCTCCAAATTCAGAAGGAGGTTCCAGCTTCAAATCAGTATATGTAAGGATGCCAATGGACAGATAGTAGTAACTGGTTCAAACTAAGATGGAAAGAATATATTGAAATTCTGTGCAATAGAGATGTCATAATATACGTTTGGAGACAGATGGAACAAAGTGTCTTCTTTGGCATGTAGAATTTCAGGGATCACTGGACTCTCCACCAGAAGAATCCAAACAAGCACCAAAGTTAGCAAAGTTATGGGTTATATAACCCCAGGAATGTTACATAGGAATGATAAAGAAAGCAATGTAAACCATAGTATGAACATTCTGGCTGCAAAAGTCATACTATGATAATAATATGTGTTGACCTTAATATGTGTTGACTTTACTATGGCACCTCTAGTACCTTCTTTTCTATTAATGGGACTCTAACCCACCCTAATTAGATATACTAACACCACATACCATAAACAATGGTATTTCTTGTACCCATAAGCTGCCTTCCTTCACACAAGTGAAAGACAATAGTCCGGTTTCTGTTATCTGTCTCCTCTCTCTTCAGGGTCATCAGGTGGCTTTGGTTTCCTTGGTGAGCCTGGTATTTCTATGCCTTTCCTCATGTTTATGCCATGTAGAAGGCATCATACATGACGACCCTTACAACACTCTGGTTGTTACCAGTTGGAAGGTTACAGGAATTGAGAGATTACCTATAGAAACACGGCAAGCAACAGAAGAATCAGTAAAATTTCTAACCAAACTATGCAGCAAATCTGGAGAACACTACAGATTGGAAGAGGTCAGTCTTCATACCAATACCAATGAAAGGAAATTTAAACAAAGCATGCAAATTATCATACAATATCCTTAATTTCACATACTATCAAAATAATATTTTTGATCATTCAGTGCAGATTAGAGCCCTATATGGAAAGAGATGCCAGATGTTCAAGCTGGCTTTAGAAGTGGCTGAGGAGAAGAAACATTATTGCTAATGTATGCTGGATAATTAAGAAAGTGAAGGCGTATGGAAAAAATCAACATGTACTTCATTTGATTGTGTTTATATGTCAAGTTGGGAATACCCTTAGGAAAATGGGAATCACAGAACTGCTCATTGTCCGTATGTGAAACCTGTACATATGACAAGAAGTCACCATCTAAACAGAATATGTTGAAATTGACTGGCTGTAGGTTGGCAAAGATGTCAGAAAAGGCAATTAATTCTCCCCTTATATTCAATTTATATGTTGAATATATATTGAGGGAAGCTGGATTGGAAGAACATTAATGTGGTTTTAAAATTGGAGGAACAAATATCAGTAATCTGTGCTATGCTGATGACTCTGATAGCTGAAAATGCAAATGATTTGGAAACAATGAAAGTCAAGGAGCAAAGTGAAAAAAATGGGATTAAGATTAAATATACAAAAGACCAAATTAATGACAACAGGTACAGCAACCCAGTCTTAGAAGATATTGAAGTGATGAATAGCTTCTGTCTCAAGTATCAACAGTAAAGAAATAAACAGTCAAGAAATACGCTGCAGACGAGCACTTGGTAGAGTAGCAAGATATTCAGATCCTATGATGTATCTATGCCTACAAAGATCAAAATCATGCAGACAGTGTCTTTTCCTGTGACACTTTATGGAAGCAAAAGTTGGACTTTGAGGGAGTAGAATAGAAAGAGTATTGACACTTTTGAACTTTGGTGTTGGAGAAGACTCCTGAGAATAACATGGACAGCCAAGTAAACAAACAAATCAATCATATATAACAAATCAATCCAGAGTTCTTACTCAAGGCACAAATGACCAGGCTCAAGTTATCATAATTTGGACATATTATGCAAAGACCCAACTCTCTTGAGAAGACTATAATAGTGGGAAAGGTGGAAGAAAAAAAGAAAATGATGACTAGTAGCAAGGTAGATGGGCTCAACTGCAGCAGTTGTGGGTACACTACTGGAAGTCTTGAAGGGCAGGTTGGGGTCAGATCATCCTGGAGAAAGTCTGTGTGGTCACTAAGAGTCAACACCAACTTGACGGTCCTCCGTTAAAGCACTATTGCAAAAAATAAAAAAAAAATAAAAAGTAGTGCCAACATATCAGCTTTACTTATTATTCTCGATACAAACGCCAGGCAGATTTGAATGACAGACAATTAGATTGGTTTAATTCATAAAAAACCTTGTGACACTGTGAAAACTAACAATTTTATTATGACATCTTTCTTTTGCTGCAGTGAAATCAAGGATACTGCTGATTCCTTTTAAGTCAGGCATTTTATTGGATTGATTATGTGCCATCAAGTCTGTGTTGATTCTTAGCAACCATGTAGATTTTCTACTCCTAACCTGCTCCTTCAGGTCTTCCAATGGTGTACCCATCGCCACTTTAACTGAGTCCATCCATTTTGCTGTTGGTTGTCCTCTTTTTCTCTTTCTTCCACTTCCACAAACTCAGAGAAAACAGTAGAAAACAAGTATCTGGTATCATAGCATATCTTTACATTTCCTATGCATTTATAACAACATTCCTCTGTTGCAATTCTCATTTCGTTTTCTCTTTTATGCATTTGTGCTGTTCTTGACACACTTACAGTATCTATTACATTCTGTCCCTCAGGATTCTACTGAATTCTAATTTTCAATTCTATTCAGCTCTGTATTCAAGGAGGCACTTACAGTTGTAAAAAGCTAAAAGACCCGAGATTAGATGTAAAAAAATTGTGACACAGATTCCAGATCAAACTGTCAATAACCTTGCATTTTATCCAAAGATCCAATATTAGAATCTACATTTTTACAGGAACATAGGACGTTATTAGCTTTCTTTTTTCAAGTATGTCTGTCTTGCATAGAAAGAGGTCTTTCCTATCATTCACTTTCAGTTGTAGTGTTTCGATTTTTGTTTCATGAACTGTTCTTCAAATCCAAACTCTGCTGAGAGTGCAGCTTGGAAAATGGCAGAGGATGGATTGGTCTTTACCTCTGCCATACATCTAGCAAAATACATAATTGAATAGAGGCTGAACAGCTTTGAATGTATACTGTATGTTCCCTTCTTCCTGTCATAAAAACTAGTCAATTGATAGTTAGCTTGGGTGTACCTAGGCTGCATTTGATTATCTGTGTAAAGTTTTGTGTTAATTGCATTATCTTCTGCTTTTAGAATCTTCTGCTGGGTGAACTTCTCTTGGGCTGATTTGATGGTGATTTTTCACTGTTTAGGCAGAATACTTTTTTTTTCTTAATGCCAACATAGTTTGTATTGCTAAGCATTTGAAACTCATACTTCACCTATGACCTCTGTTATATTTTTATTTGTTTTAATTAAATATATTGTTTTATAGGATCTTGTGATTTTAAATTGTTGCATGATGATCTGATTGCTTTTTATAGGCCCTAGAACAAGCAACCTGTTCTGAGCAACAGCTCTCACAATTCTTTGCCATTGTCTATGGTGACTCATAAAGTTTTTAATTGTAAGCCACCCAGAGTCACCCTCTGGGGGAGATGGACGGCATATATATTTAATAATAAAATACATAAAATAAAAATAAGGTCAAAGTCCAAAATATTTGGAGAATACCACACAGCTTTAGACAGAATTTTGGAGATACTCAAGATAGATAAAACAATGAATTTTAGCAGTGACAAAAGACCCATTTTCTACAGGTTTATAGGAAATATCAGTAACCTTTCATACTATTCTAAGAGAGAGCTGTGATTTTGGTAGTGTTATCGACTAGATATCTGATTCTTATGTATTGAGAACAATAACCAGACAGAAATTCTTATTATTTTGTTAATGAAAAAAATTGTTCAGGGCAGGATAGGTCTAACTGGCAGGCTAAAAAGCCTGTAAAAATGGAAGTGAGTCTCAGTGTGTATTTTGTTGTTATATATTAAATTGGAGCTGTAATTTTTGCTACTGTGTTATGACAAAGGACCTCCGACAAATACATGAGACTCAGCTATTTCCTCTAATAAAAAGAAATTCTTCCTTTGGAATGAATTCAGTTGATGCAGAGAGCAGCAGTGTCAATTGGTAGTAATAATTCAGCTCAAATTGTTAGGCAAAGTAAAAACCAATGCATTGTTGGAGATGGGAAATGCAAGCTAACATAACACATTTTGTTTGCTGAATAAAATTCCCATAGATTTAAATAAGACATGAATGCACAAAACTATATAGTCCATATTCACTGAAGGGATGGCCTTTCCCACACATTCCTAAATGAACCTAAAGATCATCTTTGAAAGTCCTACTCCAACGTCCTGACATTCAGAGGCATGGTGAGTAGCTTCCCAGGGTTGGGTCTTTTCAGTGATCCTTCCCTACAAAAGGACAGATTTAATTCCAAATTTGCTCTTTCTGGGGTTTGCCATCAGCATTTTTATTCTCCTAGCCATTTTAATAAGTTAATATTAACTTAATAAACCTGGAGGCTGTAGAGGTTTAAATGGGGAGGGATTGGCTTCAACTGAACCTTAGTAAGATGGAGTGGTTCTGGAGTTTTGGTCCTCCTGGTTCTGGAGAGGTATAATCTGTAACTCTTGCTAGGACAGAACTTGTGCTTCCTCGGACAGAACTGGTACACTGTTTGGGGGTCCTCCTGGACTCGTAGCTCCTGCTTGAGCAGAGGGTGGCAGCTGTGGCTAGGGGGAGCCTTTGCATGGATTAATCTTATGTGCCAATTGTGCCTATTCCTGGATAGGGAGACCTTGCTCATGGTTGCTCATGTCCTGGTCAATTCTCAGTTGGATTACTGCAACATGCTGTACATGGGGCTGCCCTTGAAGACCATCCAGAAATTATCACTGGTCCAGAATGTGGCAGCACACACAGTTTTGGGCACCCCCATGGTTCACCTATGTTACACTGCTGCTGTGTGAGCTTCACTGGCTTCCAGTTTCTTTCTGGGTGCAAGGGGTAGGTTGTCACCTTTAAAGACCTGAATGGCACAGGACCAGGTTATTTGCAGGACTGCCTCTCCCTGAGGGTATCTGCCTGTTCCACCAGGTCAGATAGGGTAGGCGTACTCCAGATTCCTTCTCTTAAGCGTTGCCATCTACCAGGACCTAGGCAGCACACCTTCTCAGGAGCAGCTCCTGCCTTTTAGTACGCCTTGCCCCTAAGACTTGGCAGGCCTTCTGAAAAGCTTAAAGATCTGTCTTTTCCCACAAGCATTGGGGTAGTTTGAGTCTGGAGCCCAGTAAACTTCTTTGGAGATGTGTCAGCCTTGCGAGGTAGTCCAGACAAGAAGTATACCCAGAAGTACTTTATTGTAAGGTTACATTAACAGAATCTTGCAAGTCTGAAAGTACATCTCTCCTCCCTCACCTTTACAGCCCAAGAAACTAGGGAGGGTCCCTTCTGAGATGTTTGCCACACCCCCATTCCTTCTGCAGACTCAGCTGCCTCTTATCTGACCATTGTCTAGTCTGTGGCTGTTCCACCTGTCTCCAAAGGTCATTCCCACATACTATTACAGGATGTGTGGGGATGTATTGTGGTTGGGGGCTCCTGGAGTTTCTGGGTTGCTTATTTATTTATTTTTATTTATTCATATTTCAAATTTAGTCACTGCCCATCTCACTCAAAGAGCGACTCTGGGTGGTTTACAATAAAAACAAGAATAAATACTAATTAAAATACAATAAAACAGCATTCCTAAATAAATAATGTATTCCAAGGAATAGATAGTAAATGAAACATTATTAGTCTACGGGAGCCTCTTCAGGGTGTTAACCACCCCCAGGTTGCTTACTCCTCCTCACGTCCCTCACAAGTTGGCAGAGCCAGGTCTTCAGCCCTTTCCGGAAGGCCGGGAGAGTGGAGGCCCACCTCAGCTCTGGGGGGAGAGTGGTCCATAGGGCAGGGGCAATGACAGAGAAGGCTCTTTTCCTGAGCCCCACCAGTTGATATTCTTTTGTGGACAGGGTCCACAACGTACTTTCTCTGCCTGAGCAGGTGGGATGGGTCGATATAATGGGGATGAGACGGTCCCTCAGGTAATCCTGGTCTCATGCCGTGTAGGGCTTTAAAGGTAATGACCAACACCTGGAAGCAAACTGGCACCCAATGCAGCTCCTGTATGGGCATCCTTGGGGCACCCAAAATTGCCTGCGTGGCCACATTCTGAACCAGCTGTAGCTTCTGGATACTCTTCAAGGGTAGTCCCATGTAGAGCATATTGCAATAGTCTATAGTCTATTTTAGTCTATAAAAATAGTCTATTTTTATCTTTTTAACTGTTTATATTGCTGTTGTAAGCTACCCAGTGTTATGATGCACAAGCTGGGCAGTTATATAAATCTAATAAATAAATATCTCAACATTAATTCTTATGTTACAATGGAATTTTTATATAAACTACTGGAAACACAAGAGGGTCCAAATTTTGGATGGGCTTTGAAGAAAATAAATTACTTTCATATTGGAGTGGGGGCAAAGGCAGCTTGTATTGGCTGTGCATTTCTCTAAGATTCAGCCATCAGTACTTTAATGTTATTTGTTGACTATTTTAACTGGAATTTTCATTTTGACAGCCCCCCCCCCCCCCCCATTTTAAATAGTTCTAAACTGTCTTGACAATTTCTGCTGAAGGGTAAACTATAAATAGTTTGAGAACATCAGAAATAGAACGTTGATTTCATCTCAGCTCAAAAGTTGTTCCCAGAGACCATTCTGGACAAAGTGGACTTTGCGAAAGTAAATGCCTGAATTATCACTTTCTATTCATCATTATGCTGTGAATATCTAAACTGTTTTCTGTGCATTAACTGGGGTGTTATAGTATAGCTGCCTAACGGTTCTGGATCTGAAGAACTGATTTTTATTAGTTCACTGCTGAATGTATTGACAGTCAGTTTAGAATCTTCAATATAGCAAAAGACCAATAGTGGGGGGGGGGGGGGGGGGGAGAAAGGAAAATGCATAAAAAGTGCCACTTTAGCTACTTGATCTGGAACATGTATCTTTATAAGCAATTAAATCTTTGGAATGTGCTGTAACCAGGTTGCATGGTTCTCCTAGTTTTCATGAAGGCAATACATTTTTGTATTGAAAACCCTATGAAGATAAATGTTCAGAACCTTCTCTTTAATCATCCATGACAGAGGGTGTTTTTTCTTGAAATGCGTTTTTGCTGAAAACCGTAACAGTGCTAACAGTTATTAATACTGCCTTATTTGTTCAATGTCAGCTAGAAGAAATATATGTTTCCTGAAAAGCAGGGAAAGCAACATCAATAAATCTTTCTGCCATCAATGTCCTCAAGATTTCTTTCATCCAGAATCTCATGGAAATAATTCCTTGCAATTTCATAAAGGTGCATAGCTTTTACACACATCTACAACCACCTACCTATCTTTCAGTGATCATAGTTTATCTCCTAAACTTGTCTTCTAAGTTTATTCTACTTTAGACTTTGCTTCAATAACGAGTTTATGATATGCTTTATTGTGAAGTTATTGTAGGTAGCCAAGATCATACTTGGTAATAATCCCCCAAGCGAAATGAACTTCTTGCATGCACATTTCCCTATCATAAAATCACAACATGGCAAACAACCTGTATATATTAATAAGACCAGAAATACCCTTATGATGGAGTCTGGTTTATGATATGCACCTTTATTTCAATTCTTCCATTAGGCAAGGATTTTTTTCAAGCTCTTCCTCTTCTCTTCCTAACCTATGTAAGTGGGGTGATGAATCAGAACTAAAACAAATTCAAAATGGCTTTCTACATTCAGCATGGTATATATAAAAAGAAGAGTTATTCTTCCCATGATAGACATTTCCCAATACCTTGAATGGATAGTAGAGGAAAGGAGTCACGAAGGCAAATTAATTCACTAACAGCAGCAGCAGATATGCTACCAGCACATTTAAGGAGAGTTCAGATTTTAGGAAAAACTGCAGCACGGAGGAAGAGAAGCATCAATAAATGAGATTTAGCTTTGATCTTGTGCAAGATTGGGACACACTATTTTTCTGATCTGCAAAACACAGATTCCATTTTTACTGCTTCTTTTTGTTTATTTTAAAGTCCTTGTGCTTTTGGTTAAATAATTTCAATTGTCACAAAGATTAGGAAACGCAAATTTCCATCTATAAAATCAGCAATTGCTCAGGTTGCACAAACATTTTAAGACAATATTGATTAAAATACAAAAAGGCGGGCAGCAGAGCCATACAGCTGTAAAGACATAATAAAAAACATAATAAGGACTTTTATTTTATCTTCATGACCTTTTCCCAGCATCTCTAGTGCTCCACCATCTACTGGGTACCTAAGTATCATAAAAAAGAGAGCCCCAGACATGAATGCTAATTGCAACTCCTGCTGTTGTGGCAACTCACAAGTCCTCAGGCTTCCATTGTTGTATCTGCCCTCAAGGCATCATGTTACTGTCTTTAATCCGGGTATTTCACTCTGCTTTTCCTGAAAATAAAAATGACCTCACAATATCCAGTGAAAAAGAGATTTTCTATTGGCCTGTGTTAATACTGTAGGCATCCTTTCAGTGGCAAAAGACTGCATTTAATATTTTTGGAGGGATAAGTCTGCACCATACTGTCAATTTTATGCCATTATTTTGTCTAGACAGCCGAACCAATTCTTCCTTTCTAAATACTAATTGTGTTTCTCTTTGCCCAAGGCCACACTTAATCAGTGGCATAGAACCTAAGCTAGACTAGGACTATAATTGGCACATCACAACAGTGATCAGCCATTTCCCAGAAGCATGGATCTACAATATTATATTCAATACAGCATTATATTCAATATATATTGAACTCACACACATCACCATGTTTTAGCCATCTCAGACAGTCTCAACAAACACAGTGGGTTTTTAACACATCACAGTGGTTAATTGATAAGGAACTTTTAATCTATCTGACATGCAGCCCGTATCTGCATAACCAACCTGTTTTCCCCTCCTTCGCCACCTCCCACCTCATCCCAATATAAATCTTGCATCTGTCTAGCCACAGGAGGTGGATGATCACTTTAATGACAATGGCAAAGGCATCATTTCATTCCATGGGGTAGGAGGCAATGTAAGCCATTCCTGTATTTTACCAAGAAAACCATGGGTAGAAAATACATAGCAACTAACAATGTAGCGCTGGATGATGGGCCCCTCAGGTCGGGTGGTGCTCATCATGCTACTAAGGAAGAGCTGAGGATCTTTCAGAGCACTAATGTCATTCATGCCATGGCTAGAGTAAAGCCTTTGGGACATCTACTTGCTGATTTTGCCATGCAGGAAATTAAATCTGGAACTGCAAAGATAGAAGTACAGTGGGAACATGGAATGTAAGCAGCATGAAGGTGGGAAAGTTTAACACAGTGAAAGATGAAAATAATTAAGTACGGATTGACATCTTAGGCATCAGAGAAGTGAAATGGACTGGAACGGGACACTTTCAGGCTGAAGATCATACTGTTTACTACTCAGGACATGAAAAACAAAAAAAAAACAGTGTTGCTTTCATAGCCAGGAAGGATATCGCAAGAACAGTACTTGGCTACAATGCGATCAGTGAACAAATAATATCAATTAGACTTCACAGACAGCTCTTTAATATGAAAATTACCCAAGTTTACGCTCTAACCACTAATGAAAAAGAACAGTGATTAATTTTGTGGCCAAGTTCAATCTGAAATCAACAGAACATGCAAGCAAAATGTACTACCTGTGGTTGGAGACTGGAATGCCAAAGATGGAAATATTAAGGAGGAAAATGTAGTTGAACTGTATGGCCTAGGAACCTGAAATGAAGCTAGAGGATGATTTATCAGTTTCTGCTAATCCAATGATCTTTTCATTGCTAACACAGTCTTCAGACAACCAAAACAGTGCCTAATGGGTATAACCAGATGGGATAAAGAGAAATTAAATTGACTATATTATTGGTACAATGAACTGGAAGAGCTCAATAATAACAGCCAAGATATGGCAGGGGCTGACTAGGGAACAAATCATGAACTGCTAATGTGTTGGAGAAGACTCCTGAGAATACACTGGATTCCAAGCCAACCAAAAAACCAATGGATCATTGAACAAATTAACACAGAGTTCTCATTCAAAGCACAAATGACCAAGGTCAAATTATTATACTTTGAATATATTATGTGATAACCTAGCTCTTTGGAGAAGTCTAGGGAAAGGCGGAAGGAAAGAGAAGACAAGGACAACCAGCAACAAAGTGGATGGACTCAATATAGTGGTGTTGAGTGCACCACTGAAAGACTTGAAGGACCAGGTTGAGAGAGTTTGTCCTGGAGAAAATCTATCTGTATGATTTCTAAGTGTCAACATGGCTGGATGGCACATAATCGATCAACCAAGAGGGATGTAGCATGCAGTATCAATGAAATATTGGTGTTTTATTTATCACACTGCTCATGTGGATTCTATTTATTTACCAGAGGAAGGTATTCCTCTATTGTTCTTTCTGCAGATTCCAAGAACAGTGTACTGAATTAAAAAACATACTTCACAAAGTAGAATCATATTGGAAGCCAGACAACAACAACCATCCCCAATCTAGTGCTGTCCAGATGTCTTATGTGGAATGGCTGGCTGAAAATTATGGAAATTGCAATCAATCTATCTGTAAAGCATCAGATTAGGGAAGACTACAGTGGAACAGCTAAACCAAAAAAGGATAAAAAGGAAAGTGCCTGACATACTAAAAAGTTTTGGAGAACAGGTTAGTTCCTGCAGAACATTGTACTTGGTCTGAAGTGAGTTAAGCTCTAGATGTGAAGAGTTTTATTGAAGTGTAAGAGTCAGGTAGGATTTGCAGTCCTATGTGCAAACACATTCCAAATACATATACATGGTTCACCCAAAACTCTCCTGTGTTTGGTGTAGTATGTTGTAAAAATCCAGCAATTATGGCTTTTAATCTATGGCAAAGCATGCTGTGTGAACCCAGCCACTCTAAATGAGTCAATGAAACCCAATGAGCAAATCATGACATAACACAATATCTGCACTCTTTGCTTCCAATCCTAATGGTCTATTTTCATATAGCTTGGGAAAAAAAGAAGAATAGGAAGAGAACAAGTCATTGTTTATATTCCCACAACATATGAAAAAGGAACTTTAAAATCCAGTACAGGAATTTATTTCAAAATACCATATTTGGGCAAAAGATTATCAGAGTATATGTTCTGTATCCCAACACAACTGCAGTATGGAAAACTCTTTAAAACTGAATATATCTTTGTACTCTTATGGCAACAATGATTGATTACTTGGGGCCTGAGCAATCTGGAATAAATTCAATATATCTTCATATTCTTTATACCTATATGGTGGCCATGCAGTAAAAGATGGTACTGGGTAGCTTTAAAAAAGCACTCAAAAGTGGTCCATTTCATTTCATTTCTTTACAAGAATTTTAAATTACGATAAGTAATATTGTGTAAGAGACCCAGTTTGGTCTAGTGGTTAATGCTCCAGGGTAGAAACCAGGAGATGGGGAGTTCTAGTCCCGCCTTAGGCATGAAAGCTGGCTGGGTGACCTTGGGCCAGTCCCTTTCTTGCAGCCCATGATGTCAGGCTGGGGTGACAAGCTGGTCAGTCAATTCCTTCAACCAATGGATGAGCATTTGGTTGATCTGAAAAAAGTGGACCCTACACATGTGGGAAAAATGCTAGGTAGGGAAAAAAAGTAATATTGTGTAACAGTAGCCCTTATATGATGATTTCTTGAAATTTAAATACATAAAAGAGAAGTCACAAAATGGATTTTCTACCTATCTCCAGCTGACTTCAAAAAAGCTTCAGAAGACTAAGTCGATGGGCTATTATGTAACATGATAAAATTATTGGCTCCATCATCTGACTTCCAGTGTTTGCCCTAGCAAACAGGTCAGCGTTCAATCTGATTCATGCCATGTAGCATTTTGATGGTATTACACTTTTTATTTTTGTACAAAAAGTAGAAAAAACAAAATAAATCAGCTTCTATTAAGTCACTAATGGGATGCTAAAACTGCATTGGCATACATGTATAATAGGCCAAAAATTAAGCACATAAGTGATTTCTGAGGACTTGCTATGGTTCAACTTTTATAGATTTAGTTTCTTGTTAAAATCAAACAATTTTACTAAGAGAATATCCACAAAATCTAATATTTTGGCTTCTTGAGATTGTATGTGAAAATGTGTAAATGGGATATTACCCTATATTTTTTCTGCAATTTTATTAATGAAATGATCTGATAAAGTAAGTTTAGTACTTTGCTGGAAAGTGTTTCAGTGTTTTAGTAGAGCACATGACATGCAGTTTGAAGTTACTTGCTACCAAGTTCTTATCAAGTGAATAATCTTTGTCTGAGATCCCATAAAGTACTTGCCTATCAGTGTAAATAACACTGAACTAAAAGGACCAACATATAACCCAATATATGGTTATTTCATTAAGTCTATATTTAAGTTTTGAATAAGCAGGTTCACAGACAAAATGTATTTATTTTTTTGTTTGTTTGTTTTTCCCCCTGCAAGAATGGCTAATCTTAATAAGGACATTTAAACATTCAGAAAGTTTTGTTTTGTTTTGTTTTAAAAAAAACAATTATATGCTGTAGGCGATTTAGGTAATTATTTTAATGTAATCTTTATTGCTTTGTTTTAGGTCAATTGAGAGGTATGACTGCACCCTGTCTAGGAATATACACATACATACATAAATACATACATACATACATATCCCAGGAACAACATCAGAGCTCTCTGTCCAGAAGAGTGCAGTGCTAGGAACAGCTAAGATACTGTGCAGAACCCTCAAACTCCCAGGTCTCTGGCAGAGGACCCGAGTTGGGGAAGACACATACCACCCATAGGGGTGAAAGGGGAATTTTTTTATATACACACATACATACATCCACATCCACATCCACATCTACATATACAAACATACATACACACACATATTCTAGACAGGGTGGACCAAGATAAGCAACGTTACCCATATCACTCCTTAAAGTTGCAGGAATAAAACTGTGCTGGTAGTGGACTCAAAAAGGTGCAACATCATCAGTTAGTTAGCAGAGTTTGTCAACAGGCACCAAAAGAAGTAATTAGATTAGATGCTTTGAAAGAAGGCTATTTTAGAGTTAAATCCGAGAATTTCCATTTAAAATATTTCAATTATCCAAGCATTGCAGGTATCAAGAAAACTTTTGTAGCACCTTTCTCAGAGAAGATGCTCAATATTCCAAGATGGGGCTCCTTAACTGCTAATGGCGTGCACTGAACTTAGTCATACTACATGCAGTGCGTCTATATAACTGAATTGAGGGCTTTTGCTAATAAGCATCTTTCTGACTACAGAAAAAGGAATAAAAGGGGAGGCTGAAGAGAAGAATATAAATGGATCACTACTTGTTTGCTATATAATTGATGTTGTTCCTTTAATTATGTTTATTTTAAACCAGAGGTCTCAAACTCAAATCATCACAAGGGCAGCATGAGGGCCAGTTCATTAGCCTGATGGCTGCAACTATGAAGCTTCTTTGTACCTTCTAGAGACATAAGTCTACAGTGAGTCAAAAAAGGAGGAAACCCAATAACACCATGGTATCCTATAAAACATGAATTTATTAAATAAATACCATGAAACAGCTAGTCCATAGTAATGTCTGCACAGCTATGGTTGGAACTATATATGTGATGGATGGCCCTTGAACAGGAGCAGCAAGCAGCACTGAAGCCATTTGGCTGTGCAAAAGAGACTCCGGGAGACCTGCTGTAATGAAGGAGTCCTGAAATACCAGGCAGAGTATTTGCACCAGAGCTGGGTCTGCCTGAGGTGCCCCAAGAGGGTGAAGGAACAAGGCCATCACAGCCTTGGCATTGTTATAGTGGGGGCCATTTCAGCCTACCCACCCCAGTGAGTTTGATGCAGCTGGGGAGCAGATCCCCTCCCAGCTATTTTAGCTGCACTTGGCTTCGCCTCCCCTTGATGAATAATGAAGATCACTGTGGCTAATAGCAGCAGGAAACAGCTATCTTTGTCAAGATCAGTGAGAGGGAGGGTTTGTATGGGCATACGCACCTCGCCTCTTGGGACAAAAACCAACACTATTGCTGAACTAATTTGCTAATGAGTAGCGGAAACATTCTTAATTGTAAATTTATTGGGATTAGGGTCTACCTCCTTGAATGCCAGCACCACGCACACAGATTATGCCAAAGGAACAAATAAGTATTTCAGGAGATTATCAGCTTCAGTGATAGGAACTGAGTTGTTTATGCTTTGGTTACAGGAAATGAGTTTTTTCATGTTGGCTCAGTAAAATGAGAACTGCAACAGCGTAAGCTCCTCCCTCACCTCTCCAATGGCACTGTAAAAACACTGTACTTTCTTTCTTTCTTTCTTTCTTTCTTTCTTTCTTTCTTTATTTATTTATTTATTTATTTATTTATTTATTTTCAGGCTTGTATGCCGCCCATCTCCCCCAACGGGTGACTCTGGGTGGCTCACAATAATAAAAAGAAGAAAAAACACAGGTCTCTCCAAACATGGCTAAGATCTATAAATGATTAAAAAACATATATTAAAAGTGCCCTAAAAACCTCCTATGATTTTAGCCCTAAAAAACCTGTAAGATGCTGGGGTGGGGAGGGACAAACCCATCACCCCACCAGCCATCTCCACAGGTGCGGGCCCCCCTCTGGCCCCCAGGCCTTCTGGCAGAGCCAGGATTTGAGCCCTTTCCTGAAGGCCATGAGGGAGGGGGCACACCGGACCTCAGGAGGCAGGATGTTCCATAGGGCGGGCGCTGCAGCAGAAAAGGCTCTCTGCCTAGACCCCACCAATCAAAATTCCTTGACCGGTGGGGTCTGCAACCTGCCCCTTCTGTTGGACTGAGTGGGGCGGGCTGAAATGACCGGGGTGAGGCGGTTCCTCAGATAACCTGGAAGAAGAAGTCTTCTTATAGAAGTCCATCATACGCCCTGTTTCCTGTTAGTGACGCTGTCCACTGTCACTGTGCCTCCTAAAATATATTCTAGGAGCTGCAGTAAGAGTGATATGGCAATGAAAGTTATTCTAGATCCTTCCGTGTCATCTGTAGCTTCTAATATTTTACAGGAAGATGACACCGCAACTATTTTCACTGCAGGTAATAGTAAGAAGAGTTCTTAAAATTTCCCAACCTGGTACCCTTTATATGTATTGGACTTAATTTCTTATGTACAATGATCATGGTGTAGAGGAATTATGGAAATTGGTCCAATACATCTGGAGGGCATCAGATTGGAAAAAGCTGGTCTAGACCAGCGTTTTTCAAACTTGGCAAATTTAAGATGTGTGACTGAGGAATCCTGGGAATTGGAGTCCACACATCTTAAAGTTGCCAAGTTTGAAAAACACTGGATTAAGGAATAGTCAATTATTAATATGTGATTTATTATTTATTATTTGTTTAAATTTATTCTGCCCAACTCCAATGGACTCTTGGCAGTGCACAAAACTAAAAAAAACATAACACAAAGATATTAAATCAACAGGCAGCCCAAACTAAAATGCCTTAATAACAAAATCCACAAAACAAAACAGGGGCCATTAAACAAATAACAAACATCAACCCCAGATTAACAGTCTGTAGGCCTTTAAATTGAAGATAGGAGAAAAATTTCAATAGTATGGGGCATACTTTGCATTCAAAAAGTCTCAGGTTCAATCCCAGGGATGAGGATGATGAGGATGAGGATGATGATGAGGATGATACTTTTATCCTGCCTTTTTTAATATATTACTCAAGGTGGTGAACATCCCTCAGTAAGTAAGCCTCATGAGTTTCCTGCCTGAAACCCTGGAGGACTACTGCCAAGCCATGTAGTAATAAAATAGACTGAAACAATGACACTTTTCTATTCAGGTCCAGGTACAAATGATTCCTTCCATTAAAAGTTTTAAGAATAATAATTCTGACTTTTCCTTCTTCCTAACAGAGTTATTTTCTGTTGAATTGAATGCTCAGTAGGAACATTCAGTTATGCAGTACACCAGCTACAGTCCAAGAACATTGTTATGTATAATTATCTGTTTATTTTGGGAGCCTAAGATCCCTTGAACTTGTACCAGAAAGGTAATCTAAAGCCACTTAGTCTGTGTGAAGGTTAAGCTGCAGAAAGGCAATTTGTAGGTTACTTAAAGCAAGCAAGCAAGCAAACAAACCAAAAAAAACCCTGGCAACTCATAAGTGTATTTTTTTAAAGAATTCTTCCAAATCTCCTTTAACAGCAGAGGCTTTAATTTAGTACTTCATGTTGTAAGATGAAACCACTTAATATCAAATTTAAATTGATGGATAATGGCACTAGCATTGTAAGTATTTTTAACAGAGTAACCATCATGTTCTAATAATTTTACTTGCATAATCATTTACTTGCAGACAGACAATTTTCCATCTTTTCTTTTGAAGAACATTGTTACCTACCTCGACACCCATTGATTAGTTTAAAAGAACTATCCCCAGCTCTCCAATACCATTTAGTTTAACCACATAATGGAATACTGGCCCTTCTCCCTCATTATATTTTAATAGAAATAGAACAGAACCCAATCGTATTCTAATCTAAAGGACTGCACTACTTGCTGATTTTTTCATATGAGCAGTGGATAAAATTTCTTTGTGCTGTTTAAGGCTTGGATAGCTGAGATCTTTTCCCGCAAACTCAAAAAATAGATTTTCTTTTGAGCCAAACTCAGATTGTGATTAGGCCGATGGCCAGATCCTACAACTTCTGTAATGCCTCCATAATTCACTCTTTTTATTCACCTACCCACCTCCCTGCTTAAAAACTATTTCCACCCCCTTTTTCCTAGCTTGCTGTTCTGCAGGTAATAGAGGAATGAAATCAGGCTGTAGCATCTGGCACACTCCTCTGCCTGTAAATCAAGTGTCCGAGCTTAGGAAACTATAGCTTTCCCAGCACTAGTAACAGATAAAAGAAGGGGACATTCTTTTTTCTTCTCTATTCTGGATACTAATTTAACCTGGGGATAAAGCTCTTGAACTAGGCCCAGGGACACCCATGTTCAAATCCCCTATGAGTGACAAACGATGGAATTTCATCACTCATGCATTAGACTCCTGCCCCACATGAAAGTGAAAGTGCCCAGGGAAAAATTGGATTTAGGCTCTAAACCCAACACTTCTTTTAAAAAATCACCACCTCCTAAAATAGTTTTAGCCCTCTCAATCATAATTAAGCCTATGCCTTCACTTCTCTGCATTTATTCATCAACTCCACAAAATTCGATAACTTTCATTCAGATCTATTGCATCTATCACCTTTCTCTTGATTTCACAGACATGCAGCATAACTACTTTCTTTAATTTCATTTGTTAATTTGTGGTCTTTCCCATATAATCCTCTTACATTCCAAATCACGATCTTCCATATACCACGGTCATCACCAGGGCGATAGATATTGACCTCCATTAGCCATTATCATTTTGAACAATTGAAGCTTTTTTTTTTTTTTTTGTCTGCGCTCAGTCATTACTGACCCTGCAGTGACTGCCTGGACGAATCCTTGCAGTTTTCAAGGCAATTGTTTTTCAGAAGTGGTGTGCCACAGCCTCCTTCCTAGAGCAGAGCCCAGCTGGCGAGAGCAGGAGGCGGGGTTTCTGTTGCTTTGCGCCCTTTTTGGGCGAGCGCGGTTTCGTGCTTACCGGCAACTGGTCCCGTCTCTCTGTGCAAGGCGCTGCCAGCATTTTTCCTCCCACCGGAGTGAGAGTACCCATTTATCTACTCACGTGAGTTTTCAACCTGTTGGGTTGACAGGAGCTGGGGAGGAAACAGGAGCTCACCCTGTTAACACGAAGGCTGGACTCGAACTGCCAAAGCGTCAGCCATTTCTGGCCGGCAACTTTCAGCGTCATTAAGCTGCTGCGCCACCACGTCCCCTAATTGAAGCTTTACATAGTGCTTTTTAGTAAAACAGAGAAAGTGTACATTGTGTTACCAGGCTCAATTGTACCTGTGTCACATGTAGCATTCTCTGCTAATGATAAAGACAATACCAATCAGTTTTGGTACATTTTGGCCACTATGCCACAAGCAGAATCAAAGCTCAGTTTTATCTCAAGTATGCCTATGCTGTTCTATGCAAGGTAGAATCTCTAATGTCAAGATTACCATGCAAGACTTAACATACTGTTCCCTGCACCCCACCGTCTAAGAACGATATGCAGTGTACTGATACTCAAAATGACTGATTTTGTTTTGAGATCATTCATCAAGTTGTGCATCATCGTGGGTAACACTGCAATTGTCAATGGTGTAGCCATTTCTGAGTGATAACTTAACAAAATAACTTCATTTGTGTCACTGCCAATACAATGCTTCGATAATCCATATGACCTAAGGAACATGCTGAATATTTACAATGCAATATGTGAAAAACAAGTGCTTTCACGTGAGTATTATATCAACCTTGGATTCTTATGAAGATACTTCAGGAATCTAAATAGTTAGATACATGACCTTGGAATAATGGCAAAAGGAGTTCAAGTCTGTGGGGACATTCTAATATCAAATATGCTACTAATCAAGATTTAATTAATGGACAGTAGAGAATCAAAGACAAAAGACCTGATGCTACTTAGCTGTCATAGACAGCTATAAGATGATTGATCTGCTCCACACCATATTAATTTCCATATCTCCCAGAGAAGGAAATAATACTGTAGCCTTCAACGTTAATTTTATTCAAGACCAACCAGTTCTAACGATGTATATAATAATAAACAACAAGCTTTCCCAAAAGAGACTGTAGAAGACTAACTTCTTGCAAGTAAAACCATAGAAGAGTTCCTTTGATCACCACCACCAAGATTGGGCTTCTGGTCCCTGCAACTTCTGTGATTAACTAACTCCTGGGAGACTGGTAAGCCTGTTGTCTCACTCTGTCAATAGGTCCAGCAAGCTTCCTTTCCTTCAGACTTTGCTCCTTTTTGTTCCTTTCCAGTCAAGTCTACAATCTTGGAATTCTCTGGTGGTTTCCTGGCCAAATACTTAACAGCCCTGATCCTGCTTAGCTTCCAAGCAGGGGCTCTGCAGGATATGATTAAAAAAAAAAAAAAGGAGCCAAGATGGCAGTCGCAATGGTACAATCAAAGCTCTGCCTGTTCTTTGTGTGTGTCACGTGTGTGGTGCACAAAAACAGCAGTTGGAACTTTCATCATACCATGACTGCCTCCATCTTGATCTTTTTTTTTAACCACACCTTGCAGACACCCCTGCTCCCAAGCAAATAAAAGATAAGGCAGATGCTGCCACTTGCTATACATAAAAAAAAAACACAAAAACAGAGAACAAAAATTATTGGAAAAAAATAGAATTTTAGCAAGAAAATGTGATAGCTCCATTATCTGTGGCAGAGACTGTAAATGGGGCACAGAAACAAACAAAAAGAAGAAAAATATTTCATAATTGCAGCTGATAATGTAACCTACTTATTATTACAGTGTTTCCATCACACTATTACATATTATCTAAACTGCTCACTAACAACCTTCAATTATACTTAATCCAAGTTGATTTTGTATTAACAAACTTCATTATCACCACCATCATCTAGACACAGTGCCAGTGAACATTAAAGCCTATTTTAATAACTTTCCATTAGTTTTATGAAGGAACTGCCTTTGAGAGTTTGATATAATGTTCATTATGCTTTGTCTTATTTTTCACTGGAGTGGAAGAAAAATCATGCACAAAATTTATCCATCTGTGCAATGAATTTGATAACATCTTTCTGGTTCACCATCTTCCTTCCTTCCTTCCTTCCTTCCTTCCTTCCTTCCTTCCTTCCTTCCTTCCTTCCTTCCTTCCTTCCTTCCTTCCTTCCTTCCTTCTTTCTTTCTTTCTTTCTTTCTTTCTTTCTTTCTTTCTTTCTTTCTTTGTTTCTTTCTTTGGTGTGTGTTATATTTTTCTATATACCTAATAAGATATGGGGGGTTAGCATAGCTTTTATTTTCCAACCTGTAAAAGTCCCATGAAAGGTGATTCCTCATAATGTCTTGAGATTTAACTGAGGTGTCGAAAACCAAGTAGACTTCACCATGATGATGAGAAAATTGGACAAGACATTTCAGACATCTCTCAGCCATCTCATGACCAAAGTAAATGTAAGAATGATGCATCTCTTCCATGAGCATTTAGCCATTTTTTTTCCTTCCCCCGAAGCACATTTTGGACGCAATTTGTTTTCCATCAAACTGAAAGAAACTGCAGAAGAAATTTAAACCACGACATTAATTAACTCAGCAAAAGCCTTCTTCATGTGATCACGCACCAATCAGATTGCTATATTAAATGCTGGGAGAGGAGGGGAGGTCAGCAACTGGCATTCTGTTTTTCTTCCAGCAAAATGTTTTCAGGATTCCTGCTCTAAGAGTTATTCTCTTACTGAAAAAGGAACCCATGCAAATTCGTCTTGAATGAGATAAAGCAGCAGACTCTTAGAATCTGATATGCTTCTAATATGGTCTTCAAGATCTTTCCTGAAGAATCTACGTTAATCTGTCTTTATTCTTACCATCTGAAAAGCACTTCTGCAGAGCAAAATGTTACCACGGTCTAGTGGTGCTGCTCAGCAGGAGAGAGGGGAGCTCTGAGACCAGCTCAGTGATGGCAGGGCTCAGCAATCAATCCTGAGATATGGCTACTCAGGATGTAGTACATGATTCACTCCTCTGCTTTTGCAAACTAACATAAATATGACAGCATTCCCAGCCTTGCATAGAACCAGGATGCTACCATGGAGTTTAGCATTAATACTGATAGAAAATGGATAACCATTACAAATCCATCCTTTATATTCTCTTGAATTCACACAATCAACTTCCCCAACCTCTTATTGGGAATTTTGGGAATTACATTTCTAGTACATCTAGATGGTGGCAGATTGACAGTTGTCCCTCCCTCTGTTTGGAATCTTCCCACAAATAGCTCCTTTAATAGCTGCCAGACTTCACTCCGCTTCTCTCTTTCTCTCTCTCTCTCTCATTCCCTCTCTCTACACACACACACACACACACACACAAGCACACACCTCCTAAAGAATATTTGCTTCCAGGAATACCCCTGGACCCCATTACATCCTGTAAAGTCTTTTAGAAACCACAAATGATAGATTTCTGCAACCCAATTCTTTCAGGTCACCTGTCCAGGAAAAGAACAAAGATAAACAGTGGCTGTAGAGAGCTTTTTACTGGAAGAGAAGCTAAGAGGGGGTGACAAGTTGTATTCCAGCCACTGGTTATAAGATACATGGCATCCACTTTGTGAATGGACCATATTTCCCCAGCAACCATTTTATGAGATTACCCACAACATTTGCAATCCCTGATATAGATGGAAGATGAAGTCACAAGAAAGCCAACTGTCTAGGCCTAGGATCTTTCTTCCAGAGCTTCTAGCCATTCATCAACATTGGCTGTTTGAGAAGAACAGAAATATTTAAGAAGTTGGTGGAACTTAAATGCCATGACCAAGAACTAAATGCATCCCCAAAGTCTGGAAGGCAAGATCATCTCCAAAATATGATTCCCAGGAGGTGCAGCATTTTCTTTTTTTAATGTAGAAAAATAGAGGCGTCAATAAACTTAGGAGAGGAATCATAGCTGAGTGTAGAACACGGATTTTGCATGCCAATAGTCCCAAATATATTTATTTATTTATTTATTTATTTATTTATTTATTTATTTAATTTGTCCCCGCCCATCTCCCCTACAATGGGGGACTCTGGGCGGCTTACAACCACTAAAATCACAATTAAATTAAAAAAGTTTAAAAATTATACACTATAAAACTAGAAATTTACAGAAATAGTGGCTTAGTTCTTTAGTGGCTTCCCATAATAGGATCGGATAGCAGGTAAATGCCTCTTTTCCTGAAGATTCTGCTGAAAGTTTCCAAGCAGAGTAGGTAATGTAGGATTTAGATGGACAAGCATTCTAATCAAATATAAATGGAGAACTTTATATGGAATATATCTTTTCCTAATTCCTCTATAATATCACTATATATATAAAATCAAATAAGCTGACTACACAATGCACATTTGATCTAGAATGGCTCAAAAGAGAATGTATATCTTTGCAATATACATCTTATTCATGTATGTATACATTCATTCATACATTCAAACAAAGAAACATTCTAATTTGCTCACAATTACTCCAGACTCTAGGAGTAATAATCCTCATAGGATTATTATAGGATAAAATGGGGAAATGTGTCTGGCACTCTGAGCTACTTGAAAGAAATGACAATATAATATAGCATATGCATATATCATGGAAAATACTATATAGTGTAGGGCTTTCAAAATATAGGAGCCATTGCACTTCTGCTTCTTTTTACCCTGCAGGTCACTGGTTCTCAACCTTGGCAGCTTTAAGATGTGTGGACTTCAAGTCCCAGAATTCCCCAGCCAACCAGTCATGCTGGCTGGGGAATCTTGGGAGCTGAAGTCCACACATCTTAAAGTTGCCAAGGTTGAGAAACATTGCTACAGATGAGATCAGAAACTCTAGAAAGCTTTTCCTTCCATCAGCATTAATCCAGATTCTGGAGGTTTGGTGCTGCTATGAGAAAGACCTGAGCTCCAAGGTTTCCCACCCTGGTTTGGTAGGAAGGAGATATGTGACAGTAATTCCTATATTGCTGGTACAATGTAAAGAATGAGATTGGGAGATAAACAGTACTGCTCCACCTTCATGACGCGGTTTACAGATTGCAATTCTGAACCTAGGAGCTTGATATTTTGGTGAAAAAGATGTTAATAATTTGGAACACCCTCACTGCTATAATCTATCATTATCTAGATCAGTGCAAAATGCCACAAGCATTTAAGAAGAGTTAGAAATACATGCAGAGGCAGTACTTCGAGCATGTAATGCTTGAAGATGTAGTTGTGTTCCCAGGCTTGGGGGTTGGGTTGTCATTTAGAGCCCATAAATGGTTATGTTAACATAAATGGTTATGTTAACTGTGGTTTGACTGGTTTTCACTTTGGCTGATGGTTATGCATTTTATTTTTGCTGCTGGATGTATTTTTAACTGCTGTGAGCTGCCCAGAGTCATCCTGCCACAGAATACAAAAATTACAACACATGAAATGCATATACGGTGACCTAATTTGAGTAAAATATTAAATTCTGAGACCCCAGGAGAATAATTTGAGAGGCTGAGATCATTCTGAAATCAGGGTGGACCATCCATGAAATAAGGACCACGTGTGGCTCTTCAAACACCTTTTTGCAACCCTAAGAGTTCTCCTTAACTATGCCATTGAAATAAGTAGCAAAATCTGATTAAGGTTGTATTATGCTGTAGATTACTTTTATGGCCATCTGGGTGTGTATATGTGAGGGGAACCACAGCAGTTGTTGACATGTACATCACTACATCGTGACACAAATGATGCAACTTACATACTTGCATCACACATGGTGAGATCATTACAAAACCACACTGTTTGTAATGTGATGTTGTAATGTATATGTCATCATTTTGGCATACCTGTGGCTTGCTACAGACATGTATGGTTGCTCAGTTATAGTTCATTTATAGTTGAATTAATACATTGCACTCAGAGTCATACTTTGTAAATTACAACAGTTGTATTATTATTGTTGTTGTT
Organism: Liasis olivaceus; assembly: GCA_030867105.1. Classification (NCBI taxonomy): domain Eukaryota; kingdom Metazoa; phylum Chordata; class Lepidosauria; order Squamata; family Pythonidae; genus Liasis; species Liasis olivaceus. The sequence continues at coordinate 25,233,301 of CM061348.1, read as the reverse complement.
GCTATTAATTAAATTTATTATGGCCACCCACGCCAAAAGACTGAGTGGTTTGCAATATCCAAATAGACAATTAAAACAATTAAAAGCATAAAACAAAACATGTCAGCCCGGATTAAAAACAACTATAACAATAAAAACATGACAGGGAATCCACTGTGATGGAATGGAATTATGAAGGCCAAACTCAGGGAGATAAACATTTTCTTAGCTCGCCAGAACCGCGTGGGAGGAACAAGAGGATGAGACTGGCACCTCCCTGAGGAATTCACACTGTTGTGGCTGGAGGACTTTGGGAACTGGGGTTTTAGTCTGGGAAGATTCTTGCTAGAGGTCGTAGCTAATAAACATAGCTGGAGTGAACTGGCATTGTCTCTTGGAGTTCCTTGGGCTAGGCCTGACATCCACAGACACATTAACTCCAGGCCAAGGATGATAAAATTGTAAACCCAAACCAAACTGTGCTGGCTTATACGGACCTAACTGCTGATAACCTGAGGTACAGTTTCCACACTTTAGGATTTCCTTTAATGTTTTCATTTGGGAAACTGCAATCCTGTCTACCTGGGGGTGAACAGAATCTAGGTACTTGCCTGGCACATCCACATCCATTGTGACCCTCTGCACTCCCTAAAAACACACACTGTCCCCCACTGTGACCCCAGCTGTAGAATAAGTAAGCAGACCAGCCTCACGTTGACTCTTGCCTTTGACTCAAAGCAATATTTATTTATTTTTCTATCTATATATCGCATTTGTCCCCACCCATCTCATTAAAAAACAACTCTGGGCAGTTTACAAAGCAGTTAAAATCAATTAAAAATACAATATAGAATGATCCTGAATAAATAGAAAATAAATATAATCCAAGAATAGACGTTAATTTGGCAGTAGCTCGGGGAGCATCATCAAGGCGCCAGCCACCCCCCATATGGGTGAGAATCCCCATTTCACCAGTGTATGAAACTCACGTCTCCAGCTTTCGAGCTTCCTGATTACTGAGTAATATAAAGGGAGGGGGAAGAAACACTTCCATTCCTCCCCCCTCCGCCATTCCTTTACTGTCTTGCTTGGAAACGTGAGATGATGTCAAGCAATAGTCAAAATTCCATTACATTTTGATGCATGAAAGTCTACCACAAATCAACATACAATCTTAGGTTTGCTGGGAAGCAGGAAATGTTCCTTCAGCCACTAGAAGTGACTGCTATGATCTGTGCCTCTGAAACATATTAAATGTAGTTTTCATTGTGAAACGTACGATCAGTCTGACTCATAATCTTATATATGGTAGCAAGCTAAAGGTATTCTCATGACAGCTTAGTTTCCTCCAGTCCTACCATATATTTGTTCGTTCTTTTGAAAGTGTTTTTCAGAGGGGAAAGAGGCGTAGTTAAATCCAAGAAAAGAAAAACAAAAAACAAAATGCAGCGTCCCAGATGAACAAAAATTAGAATTATAAATTTGGCAGTGTTACAGGGGAAGGGGCGTGGGGGTGAAAGTGGGTGCAATCCAAAAGCCAGCAATAAGCCAGGCCTGCAAAACATGTTGTACGGCTCTGAAACGAACCATAGTTTAGCAGCTAGTTCCATCCATACATTGAACCTAAAAACTAATACATCACATTATAGTCTAGCGTGACATGTTAACCAAGCAAAATGGTGACATTAGCTGCCTTTTAGCACATATGAGGGTTCTCCGTACTTGATGTTAAGGCAGCACAAAAGGAGTGTGATCACACTATGAGTTTTATCTGCTGAACGCAGCCCGGAAAGTTCATACTCTCTGGAAGACAGAAAGTAGCAGGAGCTTCAGTGAAAATGTTCTCCACCTCAAGATTTGATACAAATTATGGTATAATAATGCCATTATGAACTATAATTGTATAACTATTTTACAAATAATATAAATAATTGTTTAAATAAGACCCATTGCAGGCAGTTCTATTTAATTTTCTTAGATTACCTTCCTACACTGCAAGTAATGCTGTTTCCCAATCAGTAATGTAAATGAGTATCACTTTTTAAGTCTCATCTCCCAATTCTTTGGAGCGAATGAGTTGTCTGTGCTGAAGATATCAAGCTTCTTTTGTGTTGTTTAAAGGACAAAAGTTTTTAAGAAGCAAGAATGCTTATATAAAAATGGCATTGCCCATAAGCAGTTCTTCCAGCTTGAAAACAGAGAAGAAAGTCCCATTTCATACAAAATCTAGAATTAACTGCATTCGAATAGGGGGATAGCTCAACTGGCCAACCTCACTCCAAAAAAACTAGAATTGGGTGATGGCACCACCATCATTTTCACTTAGTGTGCCTGATATTTCATGCCATTTGCAGAGTTCTGCCCAGCATATTATCCAGATACCCAGTCCAATATTTCAAACCTTACACTGAGTTAGTAGGTTCAGATGCTTCCTTTCAAGCTCTCTCTACCATCCACAAATGTTGGCTGCATTCACATGGTACACTAGAAGTTCCAATAGAAGAGAATACCTGTAGCTCAGGGTTGAACTGTGGAGGTCTTGGTGCCTTTTGAGCTTAGTTGTTTTCTTGCAGATGTTTCATTACTCAACTAGGTAACATCATCAGTGAGTGTGGGGTTTGCTCCCTGTTTATATACAGTAGCTTACCCTGCCAGTGTTGATGGGGGTGTGGCTTTCTCCTTGGTAGTTTGGTTTTCTCCCCAATAAAGGAACTACCAAGGAGAAAACCACGTCCCCACTAACACTAGTAGGGCAAACTACTGTATATAAACAGGAGGCAAACCCTACACTCAAGAGCACTGATGATGTTACCTAGTCGGGTAATGAAATATCTGCAAGCAAACAACCAAGCTCAGAGAGCACCAAGGACTCCACATCAGATACTACTTTTTATGTACAAAGAACCTGGCTTGGTTCCAGCAATTACTAGGCAACGTGTATTACACAGCTATTAATTATATATTTGAATCATGACTGACACCTACTATTAGTATCTTTAAAATGTAAAAGCAAAGTGATGCTTGGTTTGCACCTTTTTGGGTGTTATGTCCTAGTTTTTCGAGTTTTTTCCTCACATACCAAGACACAAGCACCAAATTCATACAAGTGCAAGAGCAAACAGGAAGCTCTGTTGCTCCACAAACCATGAATCTCTGTCTTCTTACTTTTTCTTGGTTCTTTCTTAGTTCCAACAAAATATAATACTTTTAAAAATCGAGAGTTGGCAGTTCTCAATAGAGTCAAAATCACAGGTGCTTTGGTTCAGAGAACATGAGAAGTGCAGATAGAATGCAGTCTACTATTTCCCTAACTTCTCCATCCTGCAATCCACTGCATGTATAATGGCCACTTGAAATACTGTCCCCACCATCTCTGTTTACAATATTGTCCCTACAATATTCTTCATCAGCTATAGTGGAATTAGCAAAAGCTTTAGACAAGCTTTCGAATGTTGCCATCAAGAATGAAGAGACAGAAGATCTCTTTTAAGAAATCACCGAGTTGTGTTCAGTGACAGTAAGTCAAACCTACTACCCAGGTTTGATATCTGACTTTTCTGGTTTTATATAAATCCAAACTCCCTTGAACTGTGCTCAACTCTAGGTGACTATATGGATGCATCCCTGTTTTTTTTTTTTTTTCTTGGCAACAATATAGAAATGGTTTACTATTACCATCTTCTGGATTTTTAAAATTCCCATTCAGTTTACAGCTTTGAGGTTTCCCTGGGATCCCTCATCCAAGTACTAATGAAGACCAACCTTGTTCAGCTTTTTTGGAATCAGCTAAGATTGGTTAGGTGGTACCATCTGCTGTGCCTGCTGATTTGATAATGTGGTTGACATAAATTTTGACCAATCAGGCAGGTACAGGCTAGTAACTTGCTACCTTTGAAACAACTGTTATAAGGTCAGAGAAGCTTTGCACCAGTGGTATAAGCTTTGATTGTACCATGTATGGTAAGGGTGTACTTAATTCGTAACTCAATGCTTTTGGATACTCCAAATACATTTTTTTTTTCATTTTTATGAGAACTGAAAGTTGTACTGATTGAAAGAGATGGAGGTACAATCCAGTCTCTATAAAAAAATCTGTAGCAAAACCTTTTCCCTGGATTTATTTTGTTGAATGGACCCAGCTCAGATTTAATATTCTTCCAAGCTTACCAATACAAAAAAAAAAAAAAAAAATGGAAGGGGGAATCTAATAGATTTCCAAAATAGCATACAGATTTCGGGGTTTTTTTTTCTTTTTTTCCCATGAAAAAGAATGCTTACTATATTTGATGGGTGCATCCATTTCTCCTACCTAGGCCCAATTCGTAGGTCATATTAGGATACCAAAGATCTCCAACTAGTGTTTAAATATCTTGGTCTTCCTATCTTCTATATACAACAGTTTTTCTGTCTTATTTCTAGTGGATTTGTTTCTGTACCTTCCATGACTGACAGGCAAGGCATATTCACATGAACTGGAGTCAGCATTTTGAGTTGGGCCAATCCATAGCACATTCCTTTCTATGTCCTTGCATTCTGTTTGGGATTCTGACATGAATCCCTCTATAGCAAAATACTTCAGGCTAATGCTTTAAAAATACAAAGTTGTTTACACTTTGATTTCTGATCAAAGCTTTCACATGCATTGCCTAAAATATGCAGCATATTTATACTTTGGATTATTAAATAATTACTAAAATGCTAATAATTATGCTTATCATTAGACAATTAAATAGCCATGTTCAGGTTTTCTTATTAATGTATGCTTTCCTATAAATTACTTTTATGTGTGTGTATTTTGACAAACAAAACATATTGGAATTTATTTAGATTTAAGTGGGAGAGAAATAATTTTTAAAAAAATGAAAAATGCAACCGAACAGCTTTAATTAGCATGTCTACTCCGAAACCGTTTCCTCAGGAAATTAGAATATCAGCTTTGCCTATTATTTTTCTAATTGTCCAGTTATATTGAACAAGACAAAGAATTATTTGACAGATAATGGTTAACCACTCAACATTCAAACTTAATGCATTTCTGAGGGATAAAAGCCGATAATTGCTATAGACTGCTAATGGACCTTCCATAATTTTCAAAATTTGCCACTTCCAAGCAGAGTAAAAAGCAAGTATACATTTCTTAATTGAATAAGACAAGCTCAGAAATTCTAGTAGGTAACTTTGCTCCTGCCACAATACTTACTCTTGTCAAATATAGAGTTACTGTATTATTTCATAACTGCATACAATACTCTTTTCCTATTTTAAAATAAAATGGACATCCGATGCTATTTTGTATAATTTATTTTAGCGATTTTATATAGATTTGTTTTGAAACATTACATAAAATAAAGTCTACCTTTAACAGGACAAGGTTGATGTTCTTAAAAGTTAAGAAGAAAATAAACCTCTGCTTTACAGAATAAAGTCTGCAGTTACATACATGCTGTATGTTAACCTAACAATTATGTTAAAAGGAGAAAGGATATGTCAGATAAAGCAGATAAGAAACAGCCTCTATATTTCCCATTTTTCTTGTTCTATCTTTCAAAGAATTGCATTTTAAAAACCGCCCCCCCCCCGCAAAAAAACCCCAAAAGATTTGGGGGAGCAGGAGAGTGAAATGTGTAAGTCTACGGATCAGTATTTTATTAGGTCAATTTTATATTATTTCTTTCTTATGCCCACATTTCTGCAGTTTCCTAACTGCAGGATAAGTTCACTCAAATACTTCTCTACACACACACACAAAAGTAGTAGATATTGTTATAAGCATCAAGGAAACTAAAAAAGGCACTTAACACAAAGCCACGCATGCAACAGAAGTACAGTAGTTTACAATTTTCAAAGAGTACCTCAGAAAATACATTTCTTCACAGCCACAGTTGCTGGAGGAACAAGGTTAACTTACCGGAGCAAATATCACCATACACATTTACAAACGGTTTTACAATCCAACTTCCTTCATCTGAAAGAAGAAAAAGGTTGGCTCATGCTAAAAATAAAGGCACCCCAAAAGCTCCTCAACAGACAGCGTAGCTCCTTGTCACTGTTTTTGTGAAGCAAATAAAAGGAGGGCAAGGAAAATCAATGCTCTGGGAAAGTGAGGTGATATACCAATCAGGGAACAGCCACAGTCTTATTTGCTGGGGGAGGTGATGATGGGGGGTGGGGAAAGGAATGGTCTCACATTATTAGAGAATAACTACATGTAGTCTGTGGACAGGAACTTAATACTTTCCTCCTTCGAGAGAAGATCTTGACTGCTTTTCTCATATGTGCTTGGCTGCTGCCAGTAAAGTACCAGAAAAGAGAGGCAGGGCTGATTACTCAGATCGGTGAATGCACTAACTTTGAACCGGGGGACACACTAAGTCTCCTGCGCTTCTGTTCCGTCTGAGCAGCATTCAGATCCCCTGGAGAGACAGTGGAGGGCAGGCAGGGGAAGACTTACATCGTCTTCATGTGAAACTCCTGCACTCGTGAAACTCCTGCATGCAAAAAGCCATGCCAGGATGGACAACTGGCGCTCGGTCTTCATTCTGTGGCCGGAGCTAAAGATATGCCACATAAAATACTAGCACTGCATAGAATCCATAACGTACGTTTTGTTCTTTCTTTCCTAAAATGGTTTTCTTGACTCTTTCTTTCTTTCTTTCTTTCTTTCTTTCTTTCTTTCTTTCTTTCTTTCTTTCTTTCTTTCTTTCTTTCTTTCTTTCTTTCTTTCTTTCTTTCTTTCTTTCTTCCCTGGTTCATCTCATTAGAAAAAGGATACAGTAGAACTGGAAAAAGTGCAGAAGAGGGCAAGCAAAATGATCAGGAGGTTCGTACCCATTGCATAATGAGAAAAAGTTAGACAATTTAGCTTAGGGGGGAAAAAACGGTGACTGTGTAGGCACTTGACATGGATAAAGGTTTTCTTCTTTTTGACAAAAGAACTAGAGCTTGGTCCCTATGGGAAAAGTAGGAGTCATCCAGTCAGCTGCTTGGAAGAAGATTTAGAACAAAAGAAAGCAGTTCTTCACACAATACATAATTAAGCTGTGGAATTTGTTACCAGCAAATATGGTGATAGCCACTAACTGGGAGGGCTTTAAAAGAGGAATGGGATGAATTTGGGGGTGAGGGAAGGTGTTGGAAGGGCTATTTGTCTTAAAGAGTCTATCTTTACCTCTGTTCGGGGTACCTCTGCCTCCAGTGTCAGATGCAGGGGAACACTAGTGAGAAAGTCTACAATGCCTGGTTGTAAAGTGCCACAGACACATTTGGTTGGCCACTATGCAAAACAAAATGCTGGATTATAATCCTTAGTCTGATACAACAGGGCTATTCTTGTGTTCCTCCTTTTCCCTTCTCTGTATAGAATCAGGAATTTAGAATTTAGGCTGTGTTCAGATAAACAATTTAATGGGCAATACAGATGATTAACAGTGACGCTTTTACAAAGCTTTCAGGCAATGTCTCTTTCTATCATGAATAGGCCATGCTTTACTTCCCTATTTTCCACCCTTTATCTGAATGGAGATAGTCTAGCTAAAGATTTCTGGATGCTCTGCAGTGCTGAATTTCATTGGGTTTTGGTGGGGATGGTTTCTACATTAGCAGTTATATTCTTGCCTCTTTATTCAGCTCCTCCTGCAATGAAACCAGCATGGATGTTTTGGCACTTAGTTTCCTACTGTGTACAATTCTAACTGGACACATGCTCATAAACGTATGCTTTGAAGAGAAGGAAACAAGGAACAGAAAAAAGATTGAGGTGGGCAGGAACCAAATTAGGAAGATAACCCCTGGTAAGAACTATTTAAATTCTGATCTGAGAAACTATGGACTTTTCAGTCACAAAATATGGAATGGCAACTGCGTTGTAGTTCTGACTGCAAGGAAGAAGCAACTTTTTCTGAATAATTGTTTATGCCAGGGCATAGCGTCAAATGCCAGCATCAGGAAATATACATAATTTTAATTATGCTTTGCTTGTGTGACCCTGACCATTTACACCATTCCTATGATTTTCTAGTCTGCAGCATGGACTAAGGGAGAATGGTAGTGTGAGTTTTAGGTAGTGTATTAAGTAGTCATTTCAGTACCTTTCAAGGTTTCAGTACTCTGAAAAGCAATCTTTACATGCTGACCATGGTTTCATGCCAATCCAGAAAAATATATTTCCTGAAGGTGGCCTGTTTTCCTCTGAACGTGGGAAGTTTCTGTGCACAATTTAAACTGCTGGTTTTAACCTATAAAGCCCTGTATGGCTTGATGCCATGATACCTTCAAGACCATCTCCTTCAACCACTCATCTGATACAAGCTAAATGAGAAAAATGGTTGATGGTCCTCCATTATAGCAAAATTGGGGGAGGGCAAGGCTAGAAGGTGATGGTTCTCTGTGGTGGCCTCCTTTTTATGGAATAGACTTTCAGAAGAGGCTTGGCTTGTCCCACCCTTGCTGGCTTTCTGGAATTTGGTGAAAATGGAGCTGTTCTGGAAGGCTTTTAATAAATTAATATAAATCCATTGGAATTGCTAATTGTTACTGGGATACTGTTTTAATTTTAATGAATTTTTAAATGGTTTTACTATTTTAAATTATATTGTTTTATTGTAGATATTTCTTTGATTGTTTATTGTAGATATTTGAAAATCTGTACGATTTTACTGAATCAAAAAGAGTTCAGGGCATTCTTTCCCCTCTTCATCCCACTGAGTAAATCTACTCAAGAGAACCACAGGATATGATTGCGGAGAAACAGATTATTTTTATTTTTAATGAAGGCAGATATTTTTACAGCTTTATTTTATATCAAAGCCAAAGGAATCCAAGTGAAATCTCACAATAAACTTAATGCATGCCATGCTTTTAAAAAAATGAATCAGATGGTTCAAGCCCCAGGGAGGCTGTATCTAATACTGTTGAACAAGCACACCAAGAACAATAGTTGGCTTGCCACATGTAGGCTTCAGCAAGAGGCATCGCAGTAATTAGAATTAAAATTCTGAAGTAGAGGGAGGGCAACCCCCAAATCATGTTCAGTTTGATCAAATCTTGGTGACCAAAATGAATGACATCCAATTTCTGGAAAGAGAAAGCTTCATATTGCTCCTGCTGCTACACTGCACTGTCAGTGACCTTTCTATTGTCTGATGAGTTGCACTGGGGAAAAAGAAGTAAGCTGTATTTGGTATTTACAAAACAAGCCTTAACTCATCAAACAAAGAGTGGGGATGAGTCCCTGCCCGATGGAAGACATGACAGCGAACAAGATTGGGTACAAATGTTGGATCCTTCTTTCACATAGGTCTAATGTTGTCACTGGAAGAGGGACCAACATTTTGAAACTATTTGGGGTACCTGAAAACACAGTTTTTCACAGTCTCAGCCTACAGCATAGTTCAGCTTCAAGGAGAAACAGGAGAGCCATGATTAAGCATGTTTGCGAACAGTCCAGCTGGGGTACTTGTAAGCAGAGTGATCTTGGTTGCCATGCATTTCCCTTATAGGTAATCCTGGGGCCTCACAGAATTGTTTCCTCATCTCTAGCACACTGTCAGGGGAAATAAATAGGAACTGGTGCTAAAAAGCATCAACCCATTTGGCCTGTATTTGTATCAGCTCTCTTAGAGTTTCTTAATCTAATTTCCATATATACACTGAAATGATTTGCAGGTGCATCCTACATTTGATTAATAAGATCGTGGCTGCAATAAGAACATTTATATTCAGAGGATTATTTAAGTTTCCTGAGATAGAAGGCCCAAGGAATATCTTTCCCTAATCTTTTATTCCTGGGGGGAATTTCTATTTCTATTTCTATTTTTTTTTTTTGGTCTCTCATTAACTCTGAAAATAGAAAGCAATAACAGATTATATGGATTGTACTAGAAAGAAAGAAAAGCCAATATTCATTCTAAGATATTAAAACAGTTTCTTTATCCAAGTGAAATATAGAAACACAGATGGAAGTTCAGTCAACATTCCAAGTGGAACTCATGAAGACTTTGCTCCCGTGCAAGGGTTTGTGTGTGTGTCTGTGTACCTTTAAGTCAGTTTTTCACTCCTGGGGACTGCCTGGAGAAGTCCCTGCAGCTTTCTTGGCATGATTTTCAGAAGTGGTTTGCCATTGCCTCCTTCCAAGGGCTGAGAGTGTGCGACTGGCCCAAGGTCACCCAGCTGGCTTTGTGCCCAAAGGGAAGACTAGAACTCCAGGCTGGTTTCTAGCCTAGAGTCTTAACCACTACACCAAACTGGCTGTTGGTTAGAAGAGCAAAATTTTAACATGCAAGTCTAACCAACCCATATATTCAACAATATGCCTGAGAAACATGGAGGTGAAAAAAAGAGACCATTACAAAAAAATCTCATTGTATGAGGAATGATCTGTGTTCTTTTTCCACTCCAGTTCTGTCCTTTCATAAATTTAGCTTCAAAGTCCCTAAAAGATTTCCCTCTGACCTCTAGAGCAATCTGGGCTGCACAGAAGAGATATGTGTAGGCAGAGGAAGAGGTTGAAATGTCTTATTCATGCAATAATATTTTTGGTTCAAAGCACACTGAAAAGAAAGCTTTATAGTCAGGTAACTGGACCACCTTCCAACAAACTAATTTTGTTTTCTCCAACTTTTCTTGAGCTTAAGAATTCAAATCTACCACCATTTACAGAACTGATAGTAAAGCAATAACATAAATCCCAAAATGTATTTTCTTAATTTCAAATGCAGTTCATTAGGCTTTAACAAGTGCAGCGGATAAGCAGAAACTCTTTTCCACAAACCTACGTCTTCTGTAGTATTTTATATTACAAAATCCCAAATGTTACCCAAAGCATTGAGACTCAGTAGTTCAAACCAAGGAAATAAGAGGGTCAAGCGTGGTTGCAAATATTCCTAGAAAGTGTGGTTACTTTCTTGAAATGTTACACGCATTCATTCAAATCATAGTATGTTTGGAAGAAAAGCAGATATAGTTTTATTTGTCCAATCCAGGTTATTCTACAGATTATTCTACTAAAATTTAAAAACAGAAATCAGACAGCTCTAGCTACAGTTTTAGGTCATTCAATAACTGCTGTTATTACAGTACAGTGTAATACCAATGTAAAACTCAATTATTTAACTGATATCTGCCTGCATAAAAGTATGCATGCGCACAAAAAGAAAAGATCTCCAATTACTACCTGGTTGACCCACATAATAGGTCTCTCTGAACATAATGGGACTTGTTCCCAAACAACCATTAATAAAACAGCACCATGAACCTTTGATTTATTCATCAAATTTGTAAAAGTAAAGCAGTGATCTTGGCCTGGTTACAATTATCCCCCCCCCCCCCCCCCCGTTAGAATGGCTGCACTGTAATTGGGCTGTCTTTGAACACCACACAGAAACTTCAGTTCAGAACACAGCTGGAGAACTGCTACATGGGATATGGGTACAACAGGTAGGTGCAGAAGCATCATAAAAGTCTGGGGGGCTTCCTGAGGTTGACAGCCACATCTCAGCAGTAGAAAACAAAGCATCTCATGTTCAAGATTCAGTCCCTGATATTTCTAAGTTGGACTTGGAAAGAAATACAGGTGAAACTCGAAAAATTAGAATATCGTGCAAATGTTCATTTATGTCAGTATGGCAACTCAAAAGGTGAAACCAATATATGAGATAGACGCATTACATGCAAAGCGAGATATGTCAAGCCTTGTTTTGATATAATTGTGATGATTATGGCGTACAGCTTATGAAAACCCCAAATTCACAATCTCAGAAAATTAGAATAGTGTGAAAAGGTTCAATATTCTAGGCTCAAAGTGTCCCACTCTAAGCAGCTAATGAATCCATAACACCTGCAAAGGGTTCCTGAGCCTTTAAATGGTCTCTCAGGCTGGTTCAGTAGGAATCACAAGCATGGGAAAGACTGCTGACCTGACAGTTGTGCAGAAACCATCATTGACACTCTCCATAAGGAGGGAAAGCCCCAAAAGCTAATTGCAAAGGAAGTTGGATGTTCCCAAAGTGCTGTATCAAAGCACATCAATAGAAGGTTATGTGGAAGGGAAAAGTGTGGTAGAAAAAGGTGCACAAGCAGCAGGGATGACCGCAGCCTGGAGAGGATTGTCAGGAAAAGGCCATTCAAAAGTGTTGGGGACTTTCACAAGGAGTGGACTGAGGCTGGAGTTATTGCATCAAGAGCCACCACACACAGATGGATCCTGGACATGGGCTTCAAATGTCGTATTCCTCTTGTCAAGCCGCTCCTGAACAACAAACAACATCAGAAGCGTCTTACCTGGGCTACAGAAAAAAAGAACTGGTCTGTTGCCCAGTGGTCCAAAGTCCTCTTTTCTGATGAGAGCAACTTTTGCATCTCCTTTGGGAACCAAGGACCCAGAGTCTGGAGGAAGAATGGAGAGGCACACAATGCACAATGCTTGAAGTCCAGTGTGAAGTTTCCACAGTCTGTGTTGATTTGGGGAGCCATGTCATCTGCTGGTGTTGGTCCACTGTGCTTCATTAAGTCCAGGGTCAATGCAGCCGTCTACCAGGAGATTTGGAGCACTTCATGCTTCCTTCCGCAGATGAGCTTTATGGGGATGCTGACTTCATTTTCCAGCAGGACTTGGCACCTGCCCACACTGCCAAAAGTACCAAAACCTGGTTCAATGTCCATGGGATTACTGTGCTTGACTGGCCAGCAAACTCGCCTGACCTGAACCCCATAGAGAATCTATGGGACATTGCCAAGAGAAAGATGAGGGACATGAGACTGAACAATGCAGTGGAGCTGAAGGCCGCTATTGAAGCATCCTGGTCTTCCATAACACCTCAGCAGTGCCACAGGCTGATAGCATCCATGCCACGCCGCATTGCGGCAGTCATTGCTGCAAAAGGGGCCCAAACCAGGTACTGAGTACCTATGCATGCTTATACTTTGCAGAGGTCCGATATTGTTCTATTTCCAATCCTTGTGTTATTGATGTCATGTAATATTCTAATTTTCTGAGACTGTGAATTTGGGGTTTTCATAAGCTGTACGCCATAATCATCACAATTATACCAAAGTAAGGCTTGACATATCTCGCTTTGCATGTAATGCGTCTATCTCATATATTGGTTTCACCTTCTGAGTTGCCATACTGACATAAATGAACATTTGCACGATATTCTAATTTTTCGAGTTTCACCCGTAGTTTAGACTTCAATGAGATAGACAATAGTCTGAATTGGAAAAAGGCAATTTCCTTTGCTTGAGAGGAAAAGTTGCCTCCTCCTTGTACATTAGCTCTGGATTGTGTAAGACTATGAACAAAATAACCTGTTGGATAACATCAGCGAGTCCTGAATCCTACCTCCTACAGCGATTAACCAGATGACCAGGGACAGCACAACATGAGTTGTTTTTCTCAGGGTACCAGCTGGACCACGTTGTCTTCCTCTGAAGAGAGCCAAGCCAAGCCGAGGAACTGGCAACTCAGAAATTGTAGAACCAAGTTCCTGTACAAGTGGGAAAAGACTGATTGCAGGCCCTTCCTCTCCTAATTCTGATAGAGAAGTCTCAGACCAAGAAGAAATTCACTAGCTCTCATCAACATTGGTAGCAATGGAGAAAAGCCAGAAATTAGCTAGCTAAAGGAGTGACTGCTGGCAGGGGAAAGCTTTTCAACAGCTGAAGCTTTTCAGAATTGGCCATAGCAAGTCAAAGTTGCTTAGCTGGAAAAACTTTCACAACTTTCTTCCTTGGAAGCTGCATATCGTACACCTGGCTCTGTGAATGCTAGCTTGGACCCCTTGAACCTTGATGCAGGTTAGGGAGTGCAGCTTGGATCAAAGACTAAGGCCTGATTTATAGCTTTGTGGCCAGATATATTAATAAAGGAATTGATTTCTTATTTCTCTGCTTATTCCCTGCCAAAGCTTTGTTAGACTGTGCAAGAAACTGGTATGCAGAGGTATACTGCTCCTGGTGCTGGAGAGAGCATCTTATTATCATAACTAAAATCTAACTAATAATCTATCATAACTAATAATCACTGATAGCTTCATCCACTGTGAAACTGTCAAATCCTTTCTTAATACCATCTAAGTTGTATGCATTGCCCAATCATTTAAAAACAAGTTCTACTGTTTAAATGTTGTGTGAAGCACTTCATTTAACTGTTTTAAATCTCCCACTATTCTGTTAATTTTTCCTGCACTGAAGGAAGAGAGAAAATCTTTCTACCCACACTGTGCATAATTTGTATCTCTATCATGCCACCCACTCATCTTGCCTTCAGAAAAAGAAAAAGGAAACAAAAATCCACAGTCACTAAACAAGCTTCAACTGTGGTTAACTATCATAATACGGAAGTTGCTTAAAGCTGGTTTATTTACTTTAAATGCTAACTTCTCTCCCTTCTGAAACAGTTTCAACTGTGTCATTTTCTCATGTTTATACTGTATTTCTGGATCTTCCAAGTCCTGAGCAATTGAAGAATTCTAAAGCTCCTTTTCCTTTGTAAAACTTTTGGGGAAGTCTAATCTGTGGCTCAATCCATAATCTATAGCAGGGTTCCTCAACCTTGGCAACTTTAAGATGTATGAACTTCAACTCCCAGAATTCCCCAGCCAGTTGCTAGCTGGGGAATTATGGGAGTTGAAGTCCACACATCTTAAAGTTGCTAAGGTTGAGAAACACTGACCTATAGTTAAATTGTATAGAGCAGAAACACTGATCTATAGTTAAACTGAAATATAACCAAAGTGGTGACATTGGCTTTATACATATAGAGTCCTTTAGGTTTATTAGCTTTGTTGGAATGCTTTAGTTTAGACTCTACCCTATTTAATTCCCAGGTACTATTGGAACTTTCCTGCTTTATATTCAAACTTATAAAGGTAAATAAACATTTGCAATATGCTTAATTTCAGCCACTAAAATCACAAAATGCCAGGATGTGTTTGCTTAAATACTCCCTATGGCAAACACTGATAAATATTTCCCATTTCATTTCTTTTTCTTTTAATTTTTTCAGAGCTTCAAAATTAATTAAATCTGAAACGCATCTGGAAGCATTTTTCTCTTCTTTTGAAAATAGCATGTTACTTAATGAACAGTTACCCATTCATGTCTAAGTGAAGGTACCATGGAATTGTGCATCAAACCATGGTTACCTGCTGTGGTTTGCAATGTTGTCAGGACTCACATATTTTTGACACACACACACACACACCCCTGGCATCCAATTTAAAAATTCATTTCTCCATGGGCAAGATTTTGCATGTTCTCTTAGGTTTCAGCAAAATTATTTCTGATTTACCAAAGTATCAGCTGAAGTGGGAAAAAAGGGCAATAACACAGAGCATATAGTTCCAATGCTTTATTCCTCTTTGAAGCTTTTGTACTCATGATCACATTGGTCACCTCCCGCCTGCCTGATTAATTTTATATATAGTTGTACAAAGTTTGGGAAGATGAATATATAGTCTGGCCATCAAAAGACAGCAGCATAAGTTCTCTGCAAAAAAAGATGGAATTCATATACTGTAATTACATGCAGGCCTAGATGAATACAGCATGTTTCTAAATGCGAAATTCAAAATATTTATGAATAAGTTTTCCATGTTTGAGTAAATATTGTTGGTTTCTACATGTCCATGTGCCTAGGCAACTAGATTTTTATCTGTTATTTCAATGTTCTTCACAGAATTAAAACATAACAGAGTAAAGAAAAGCCAACATCTTATCTGCCATCAGCCAGGAGGATTTTTCCCACTAGTTCTGGTGCCCACTCTAGGAAACACCTTCTTCATGAAGATAAATCATCTGCTGACTTTATTTCAATTTAAGTGTATGAAACATTGTCCTTATTCGCCTTGGCATTGGACACTGCGTGGTCTTACGGTTCACTCACTATTAAAAGCCACGTATTTTATGTTTTATTGCTTCATGTTTCACTGCAGTATAAATTGTACATTTTGTATTATATGCCACCTGGAGATGCATAGCATGCCACGTGGCATAGAAATAATGTAAGTAAATAATTAAAAGATAAATACTCTACATCACTTTAAATATGTATGCTTTCTTCCAAGCCCCCTCCTAGGCTATCATAATATGAACAGAATAACGTTTGGGTAGTTCGCAAACACCTACATTCCTTCTCATAAGCCCAAAACCAAGTTTTCACAAAGTATGTATATTATTATGTGTTCATGGTTTTTATATTATTTGTATATATTCTTTGTAAATCCATCTCTGCTCCCTAAAACTATTTTCCAACACAGTGGGTAAAAAGCCATTGAAAAGCATAGGTATTAGAGAGATGGAGATATACTGATTTGGGAATTGGAAACCTTTTGCTGATAGATATCACCCAAAGCTACTTTCCCTATGAACACTGAGGGACAATTCAACTGCTTGCTCCAGTTTTAGGGAATATTAGGATCTTTGTGACACTGATCATTACAAATAATCCCCTTCTTCATCTCAGTCGGATCTTTATGTGTAACAATTCATATATTAGGGGAAATTGAATAGTTCACTCTTAGGAGCGCATGTTCTATCCTGAAAGATTCCTGATTCAATCCTTGGCAATCAGGCACTGCCTACCATCAGAATGTCCAAAGGCCAGGATGGCTATAGCACATATGGAGTGTATCAGATTCTCCTAGATAATATAAAGCTATAGCTCTGGATATCAGTGTAGAGTGACTCAAAATGCATTTCTTTGCCATGTCGCAGTAGAATTTGAACCATTCAATTAAAATTATTAATATTAACTTCAGGACAAACAGAAGATACAATGCATACATAATTTATGGAATTTGCAGTCATCGACTTTAATAGCTACTAGCTTAAATGGCTTTGAAAGGGCTTTACAAGAATTAATACTGAAGGCCTATCACTGAATTAGAAATGATGACTGTACATTATCAGAAAATGTAGATGAGGGCATCTTCATGATCAGATATGGTATGTAAAGTATTCAGTTACTGGAGATCTAGAGTGGGAAGGGTTATCAGATCATATTAATTTGGCTCGCATATTATAACTCAGTAATTCCCAACTTTTTCCTTTATGCATCTCATTACATCATAATGATCTGAAACTTCAGAGAACCACCATGAATGATAGGTTTTGCAATTCTGTACCAATGGGATCACACATGACCTCAAGTGGCATTGTGGGATATCAAATGAATACATACTAGAATCTTAGGAAATAACAAAATATCGAGATGTTAGCCTTCCTGCTTCCTTCATCAAATGTCAGTTTTTTTTATAAACACACATTCAAACCCCTGACTACTTGCATTAACCTCACTCATACCATGGACCATAAGTTGGGAACCATAGCTATATTCTCTTTCACCAATACAAAGCAAACACATGGAAACAAAAGTCTCTTTGTCTATAACAAACCAAGGGGATAGTATGATAAAGAGATGTAAATCAGTGTGATGCATGCAGGGAAAAGATTTTGTCTTCAGAGTCAAGAAAACTGAAAGAAAACTGGCACCCTTGCAATCTCATCTAGGTTCTAATTTGGACAGTTTGTGAAGTCATCTCAGTGCTAGCAGGATGAAGTAATAGATGGTCTGACATTTTCCACGCATGGTTATATATCATTGGTGTCCAGAGCAAACCATGATGACATTATGGCATACATAATGTCCCTTGCCACGATATACACCCATGATGTACGTAACTGTAAAACTGATCAGGAAGCAAAAATTGTGGTTGTCATTGATTCAAAATCTTCTCCTGTTTGTGGGAGATATTGCACTGAACTTTAAAGTGTTCACAGAATCAAATGTTTTCAAAATATAGGCAATATAAAGGGGGGAAAAAACACCCAACAATCTTCACCAGATTTCAGTCTTGGTAGAAGACCATGGGGTTGTCAAACTGACTTTCAGCAACACAGATGCAGCATTTTGTGCTTTGAGAGCATAGGGATTATTGCCACCTGCGATATAATTTGTATTGGGGCACTCACTCATTAGATTAAAGATCTAATTGTATCTGGCAGTTGAACAACTACATCTGTTGTAAATATTTTTCAAAAGACATGCATGCAGTCTTCATACATGATAGCAGTTACTTGTCTACAGAAACTGCTGGGGGAGAACAGTGATAGTCTACAGTAGGCATAAATCTGAAGGAGCATGGAAGTACCTTTTCAGACTAAAGGCTTTCTGGAAAATGGATGCCAATTAGGGGGAGTAACTTTTTCCATGAATTATGTCACAGATAAGGAAGGATGGAAGAGATGATGGTAAATTTACCAAATCAGGGTTGGAAAAATCCAGATAATCACTAGAAATATGTAAAACTGTATTTACTGCCATCCAGTGCTTTGCGGCCCCAATCTGGTAATCCTAGCTTCTATGTCGTCTCATCCTAGTTTGCCACCTTTCAGTGAAATAGGTAAAATATAACTATTTAATGGAAAAACAAAATATAGAAATATTATGGGCATTACTATGAACAGAACTCCTTCATGTGGAGTTCTTGGTGCTCTCTGAGTCAGGTTGTTTGCCTGTAGACCTTTCATTACCCCACTAGGTAATATCGTCAATGCCAGAAAGCAGGCAAATGGGAGAAATTTGCCCTTAGGTAAACTTCCACTAAGGAACAACTATTCTTTGTGCATGAATGCCCGCGACAGCATGCCGTGCCCACCAGCGTCAGATACAGACCGCCGGTGAACTGTACAGCTGGATGGAAAATAGCTCAACAAACCAACTGAAGAATGGTATGTCTAATTATTTTGGGTGCTCACCTTAGACTAAATAAATACCAGCACACCTCCTCAGTTCAGCCCTGAGCTACAGATGTTCTCTCCTATTGAGAACTCCTTCAGTTCCTAAAAGGAATTGAGATTCTGCAGAAGCTCCCACTGGAAAGGCCCAACTTTATTAGTTCCTACTTTCCCTTGCAGCCTCTCACACTCCTTTGGACAGTCTACCAGTGCTTTGGAAAAGTTTTCAGGGAGAACAGGATGCTGTAAGAGGGAGGAGGAATCAGTAAAGTTCAAATTCAGTAGCTAAATAAAGATGTGCATAGAAAATGCCTGTATCCTTAACTTGTTCTGAACAACTGCTTACATAAGTAGGACAAAATTGGCTGCTCTACTGTATAATCAACGATGAGTTGCATTTTGCTACAATTTTCCATCAGATCATTGGGTCGTTATAAAATAAAATGCAAGCAAGCAAGCAAGCAAACAAACAAAAAACAACCCACTATGACAACTTGTGTTTAAAACTCTTTAAAATCACCAGAGCTGGCTTAGAAAAGACAATAACCCTGAAGCGCTGCTGCTCTCTGCTGGCCACATAAGGAAACTACACGTCTTGAATAAAGAGATCAGAAAAATCATTATGGCCTCAAGAAGTGTAACACAGAAACCTAGATCCAGAGATTATTGAGTAGGTCAGTCTTCTTCAGCTTTCAGAAAGCTTACTGGAAATGTACTCTAATCAGAAATTCCATATTAAAGTTTTAAAGAAATGAAATGGGATACATCCATCTTTTTCTTCCATTAATCAACTTCTGGTAAGGCTGAAAATATTGTTAGAGGCACAAGA
Source organism: Liasis olivaceus (assembly GCA_030867105.1). Lineage (NCBI taxonomy): Eukaryota > Metazoa > Chordata > Lepidosauria > Squamata > Pythonidae > Liasis > Liasis olivaceus. The sequence continues at coordinate 25,213,761 of CM061348.1, read as the reverse complement.
TGTAAATCAGTTTCTTGCAATCATTTGGTTTTTCCCTGTTAAATTCATGACACATTATTCAACAGAGGACTCTATATGGCCAGAAAGGCATCAAGTCCAGACACCATGTTTTCATTTCAAGAATAATATGCAATTCCAACACCCTGTATTTTAGATGTGTTGGGTATGTAGGCTTGAAATTATGTTCTATATTACCAAAAAACAAATGCATCTTTGCAAGGACCCTACATCAGTATATGATGAGGTAGTCATAGTGTGACAACAGGACAAGAGTAGTGGATAAGTGCATAAATACAGCAATAGTTTTTTGAATGGATGCTCTTCTTGTTTCAGGATGGAGGAATGACTAATCTAATGATGAATTTATAATTTCCCTTAGTGGAAATTAGTGGCTATCACCACTAATCATGTCTTGTGGTAAAGAATGATTCTTGCGTGACACCAAGCCAGAATTATGCTGAGAGTTTTTTTGATTGCAGTGGGCATAAATGAAATAAATCAAATAAGCCTACAGCAAGCAAACCATATATGGCTTGGCTTTATGTGTCATTCAGGCCTATTTGTCCTGCTCTTCCTGCTCCCATGAGAAGATATTGGAGTTATCACAAGAATATCATCTTAGGATCTATCATGGTGATAGTGTACTTGCAAGGTATGCGAAGATCTCATTTAAGGAAGGATCAGATAGTAGACATTTAATGAAACATGATCATTATCAGTGAATAGGAGAAAGAAATTATATACCAAGAAAGGACCCCAGAAGTAACAGAAGTTGGATCAAAGACTGTAAACAAGAGGGCTGTGCAAATAGTGCCTTCTGTGCATTACCACACATATACAAATGACCTTGAAGTAGCTATGCTGAGGTCACAAAGCACCCTTCTGCTTTTGACATAGTCATACTAAACAATGTATGTATTTTTATTTGTTCTGAACAAATCAAGTTATTGCTACTTAATTTAATTACTTAGATCATTTGCAAAAAGAACTAAGATCAGATAATGAGAAAAACTCTGCTTTAGATTCTGGAGGGTGTTGCCAACTAGAAGAGATAATATAGCTACATAGGCCATTGTTTAATGGAGATAAGGTCAGGTTTTTATAACCTGATAGGAGAAAATGCAAAGGATCTGTAAGCTCTAGTAATAAAAGTTAACAAGCGAAGGAAAAAATGGGATTACAATTAAAAATAAAGAAGACCAAACTAATGACAACAGATAGACAACCAGCCTTAAAATTAACAATGAAGATATAAAGGGGTGGATAGCTTCTATCTTTTAGGATCAAGCATCAACAGTAAAGGAGCAAGCAGTGAAGAAATATGTAGCAGACTAGCAGTTGGTAGAGCAGCCATGAAGGCCTTGGAAAAGATATTCAAATGTTGTGATGTGTGTACACCTACAAAAATCAGAATCATTCAAACAATGGTATTTCCTGTGGCACTCTATGGAAGAGAAAGTTGGACTTTGAAGAAGCAGAAGAGGAAGAGTATTGATGCTTTTGAACTTTGGTGTTAAAGAAGACTCCTGAAAATACCGTGGATGGCCAAGAAAACAAACAAATGGATCATTGAACAAATAACCAGAGTCAAATTATTCTAATCCAGATATATTATGTGAAGACCTAGCTCTTTGAAGAAGGCTCTAATGCTGGGAAGAGTGAAAGCAAAGAGAAGAAGAGGATGACGGCAGTAAGGTGGATGGACTCAGTTACAGTGGTGATGAGCGCACTGTTGGAAGACCTGAAAGACCAGGTTAGGGACAGATCATCATGGGGAAAAGCTGTGTGGTCACTAAAAGTCATTTGATGGCACTCAACCAGCCAATCAATCAATCAATCAATCAATCAGATTCTTATGCTAGCATTAGTGCCTGAGCTTTATGATGCCACTTACCTCATCTATTGATAGCTGGGTACTTCCAAGTATCTTATCATAGCCCTCCACAGTTCTTCTCTCCATTTTAAATGCAGAATCACCTTAACCCTTCTAGAGTAGGGAGGTCTACAAATTTAAATGAGAGCTGGATGACTAACTATCCAGACCAATTACAGTGATGAAAATGACAATTATTTTTTTTTAAGCCAGAAAAATAGTTTAATTACATCAGAATTAATTTCAGTACACCACTGTTTTTTCCTTATCCCCTCCCCCATTAGCAAATGTTTTAACCACATTCAAAGAAGGTTGTTCAGATTCTTGTTGAACTAGAAAGCACTAGTGCGTTTTCTTCATGAATTATTTTTCAGCAATCAGCTGCTGACTGCCGCTTCTTGCACCCTTTGCTGTTGACTGTCCACTATGTGTGATCAGAGCATTGCTCTCTGATGATCTAGCTGAGGCAGCATCAGGGGTTGTATAAGGAAGCCAGTTTCCAGAGAGAGGAAGCAGGAGTTTGGCAAGAAGGAAAGGGGGACACAATCATTGCTCCTCTCTCTTTCTCCAATTCATCTATGGAGCATTGAGATTTTGTAAGCTGTAGGGGATGTGCCTTGTTTGTTTTCCTTCCTGACAACAAAAGTTGCTCATGCTTCAAGTATAGACTGATTGCTGTCCTGGAAGAGAAGGTAATGGGACTAGAGGAACTGTTTACTCCAAGCTATCACAAATTGCATTATTCTTGAGTTGGACAGAGTAAGTACTTGTAGAAAGATGAAAGTACCAAGAACTTCTCAGAAGACAGAAGAAAGCCAAGCAGAGGGACATGACACAAAGGCCCAAACCTGTCAAGATGAATTCTTATTCTCTGGAGCTTCAGAACATTTTTCCCCCTTTCCTTTTTATTTCTTTATTTAGTTTATACATACACAATTAGCAAGATAATCTTAAATAAAAATAAAAATATAAACTAAGAAAGAAAAAATTAACTTATATTTTATATTTATCAATAGTCACTGCTTTGCTAATGAATTCACTATTATAATATAACAATACAAAATATTATTGTAAGATAAAATCTCTGCCACAGTAACACATATTGCTGCATCCTTTTATTAGTGGAAAATATTCCCTTTTCCAAAACAGACCCCCTAACACTTCACCAGCCTACCCTCAGATATGAGAGTGACATGAACTAGGAGTATCATGCTGGCTCAGACATCTCCTGGATCAACAAAGTCCACACCAGAAGTTGGGGAACCAGGACAATCTGACGATAAGTGGGCTACTGGAACAAACCATACATGGATGAGACAAGAGAACCTGAATTGATGGAATGCTAGTACAGCAGTAGACCTAATGAGAGGGGATATATGAAACGTATGAGAGAACTATGGATGGACAAAAGACCTACTGTACATCCACACTAACTGAGAAACAGCTAGTTACCCAATGCTTCAACATAGTGAAGAGGAAGCTGCTTTCACAACTTAAGATAGACCAATTACACATTACATCCTGGACTCAAGAAGACCCAGAAGAACTGGATGTGTAGCCAACACCTGAAGCTGGAACGTCAGTGTCACCCCCTCCATTACAGAACCAGCAGCTGATATGAGGCATAAGATCATGGTTAAACTAGCTACAGTCAACCCTTGAGACTGAGGCTTGATTACTAAGGCTCAGTGGATAAGTACCATCAAAGAGTATGCTAGAACATGCCAATAGAGCCCTCATGATAATCCTTACTACCACCATAACTCAAACCAATGAACTGGCACATGCTACAGCCACTATAATCCTGGAGATGCTTGGCTACACGATCCAGAAGAACAGTAGTACAAACCCCCCCCCCTGGAAAATGAGGTTGGAGGTTAAGATCAAGGCAACTCGGAGAGAAGTTAGTCAGCTGGTGGAACTACAGAAGGGTGTGGAGATTAAGGATAAAACATGGCTACTGAAAAAATACAAAGGCCTGATTCCATATAAAGCCCTAGAGACTGCTAAACAAAGGCTCGCAGCACTGGCTACCAGGCTAAAGAGGTACACTAGAGAAGCAGAGGCCAAGAAGATAAATGCCCTGTTCTCCGAAGAACCATCCAAGGTGTACTCCCAACTGCAGTGCAACCACACAGTAACAGCTGAGCCACCAGCAGCAGAAACTGAACAGTACTGGAAGAGCATATGGGAGAAAGAGAAGACACATAATACCAGTGCAAAGTGGCTGCAGGACCTGAAAGCAGATCACTGCATTCTCCCAGAACAGGAACCAGTCACTTTCACAGTAGCAGACATCATGTTCACAGTAGCAAACATCCAACACTGTGTTGAAGAACATGAAGAGCTGGACAGCACTTGGCCCAGACATGATTTACACCTACTGGCTAAAGAAACTAACAGAAGTGCATGAACACCTAGCAGCACAGATGAGCCAGCTGCTAGCAGCAGGCTCCCACCCAGACTGGCTAATACAAGGAAGGACAGAGCTGATCATGAAAGACCCCCACAAGGGGACAGCACTGTTCAAGTATCAGCCAATAACCTGTCTTCCCACAACATGGAAAGTCCAATCAGGCATCATAGCCGCCAAGCTACAGGACCATATGGCCAGTAGATGAGCACGGCTCAGAAGGGCATTTTGAACAACACCAGAGGCTCAAAACACCATAGATAGAGCAGTCACCCAAGACTCAAGGTCTAGACAGACCAATATGAGCACAGCCTGGATTGACTACAGGAAAGGCTATGACTCAGTGCCAAACACATGGATATGTAAATTCCTGGCACTATACAAAGTCAACAGGACCTTCCTCAAGAACTCAATGGGACTGTGGAAGACAACACTGGAAGTCAACTCAAGACAGCTTGCACAAGTGGCCATCAAGTGTGGCATATACCAAGGTGATGCACTGTCCCCACTGCTGTTCTGCATAGGCTTAAACCCCCTCAGCCAGATAATCACAAGGACTGGATATGGGTACAAGTTCAAGAGTGGAATCACCATCAGCCACCTCCTCTACATGGATGACATCAAACTGTATGCTAAGAGTGAACAAGACATCGACTCACTGATCCACCTGACACGGATCTACAGTGAGGACATTGGGATGTCATTTGGACTGGAGAAGTGTGGCCAGATGGTAGTTGTCAGGTTCAGCCCAAGGAACTCCAGGAGACTATGCAGATTCAATCAAGCAGGGTTTATTAGCTGCTACCTCTATACAGAAAATCTTCCCAGACTGGAAATAGTTCCCAGGGTCAACCAGTAAATACCACTTGCATTCCTCAGGGAGGTGCCAGCCTCATCCTCTTATCTCTCCCCCGCAGCTCAGGAGACAAATGAATATTTTTCACTCCTCGACTCTGCCCTCTATCTTCCCATATCCCCACAGTAGTAAAGAGAAGGAAGGTAGTTAAGACTGATGGGGTGGAACTATCAGCGGGCCACATAGCAGACATAGAGGCCAGCTACAAGTACCTCGATATCCCACAGTCACATACTGTATATTAGGTTATTTGATTGCACCTTGATAAACTGCCCCAATAAGTACATTGCTTTAGCATTTTGTATAAATCCACTACTTGCGGTTTATGCAACACACCATGGTTAAGCGCACTACATATACTCAGTTCTGTGAATCCACTCTGTTGTGGGACTTGACAAACTTTTCCACTGAAATTCAAATATTGACTTAATGTACACTGTCACAAGGACCATGAATGACTCCATCCTCCCATATGGTTCTAATCAAATCTGGTGGTCAGAAGAAGCCTTGCTTGATGTCCCTCTGTCATCAGTGGAATGGGGGGGGGGGGGGGGGGAGAATATGCAACTTTTTAATGATATGGAGAGAAACCCTTTAACCTGACTTGGTTAATACATGATAGCTGTCATCTGGACTGGACCAGTGCTTTCTTGCAGTTTATCACCTAGTTTGCACCTGTGTATGCCTTCTGCACCTGATCCAGCAGAGAAATCTCAGGATTCTAGTAGAACATTAAATGGATCCCTGCAAACCTGAAATTTAACAGAGATATTTGTGTTATTGCTTAATGGCACAAAGATGGGGACCTTCAGAAGAAGAACCGATATTTACCAGATACCTGCACTACCTTGAATATATTCTCCTGATACTGACATACATTCTGTTTGTCCTTCCCAGCATCCGTTTATTTTTGCAGTACCTAAAGCATTATGCTGGTTCTTTGTTGCTCTTTTGAGGCTTTGTTTCACAGTAATTTTCCTTCGCTTCTCCTCAAACACAATTAATATGTCGTTCACATTGTACTTTGGACCGGAATAAAAAAGACTTGCAATAGCTACTCCAAAAAGAAAATAAAAGAACATGCCCCCCAAACCACTCTATAATCACCATAATTGTTGTTCGCGTGGAGGGAACACTCAACTTCTTTGCTATGGCAACTGAAGCTAGCAAGCTGTTTAATTCAGGGAATGTGTAAATGTACCCAATTACTTTAAAAAACATTTGACTGCCTACCAATGTCCACTGGAAGTGGCATCAAGCAGGTGGGATGGCTCACTGAATTAAACAAGCCAATAGTAGTGAGAAGGTTAAAGAGGTTTACATTATACAAATGTTAAATTTGATCTTTAATAATTATGGTTCTGTAATGGTGCCTATGTTGATATGGTCAGATTTTTACAGACACAATAAATCATTATTTGTAGGCCTTCATATCCTGTTCTAATGAAGCTCAAGCTCAGATACTTTGGTCACCTAATGTGAAGAGAGGACTCTTTGGAGAAGACCCTGATGCTGGGAAAGATGGAAGGCAAAAGGAGAAGAGGACGGCAGAGGATGAGATGGCTAGATAGCATCACTGAAGCAATGAGCATGAAATTGAGCAAACTCAGGGAGGCAGTGAAGGACAGGAAGGCCTGGCCCGATATGGTTCATGGGGTCACGAAGAGTCGGACACGACTTCACGACTGAACAACAACAAAAGTAGGTGGATCAAAAGATAAAGTTAACTTGGTACCTGCAAGTGGACAATGCAGTAGGGCTGTGTCAACCTTTCAGAGGAGTGAGTGGTCGTCATCTCCCAAAGGTTTGGTGTTATCACTTTAAGGGTTTTCTAAAATAATCTGTGTGTATGAATGCGTGCACAGAAGCCACTTTGCCAGGAATGCCAATCTTTATGGGACAACCTTGGAGAGGGGCAATGCCATGAGTAACTACTCAAAGCTGTCCACAGCAAGGGATGTGTGTCAAAATTTGCTCGAGGATATGTGGGGAGTCACGATCCAACCCTCGCCTCTTTGTGTGTGTGATGTCAATGCACACAGAAAAAGTGTGAGATTTGGGTCACAATGTCATGCCTGCCATGGCATTATGACACTTTCTGGATGCTGCTGGAACTACCTCTCTGAATGGTGTATACAAGTCAGACGTTGGTTTAAAACCCACTGTTGCAGTGAATGACTGATTCACACATTGCAAAAAGCTATAAAGTGCTTTATTTGGTTTTGACTCACGATTATACCAAAGGTATATAATCTGAGGCCAAAATATACACATATAGTTTCTGAATGTCTCAGTTGTGGCTCTTAGAGAATCCCTAAAAGCTGCTACTACATTGAAATGTTTAATGTGATTGGATTTAGCCAACTGAACTGAATTTTAATTGATTTTAATTGTACATTTAATTATTATTATTATTATTATTATTATTATTTTGTCTTGGACCTACTCACCTGCAAGAGTGTGGCCTCGGACATGCCACACAAAGACCAAATATATCCTCAAACTGAAAAAAAAATGCATACTGTTTCAACATGCAGTATGAGCCTTACCACTTGTTTATGCAACACACCATGATTAAGCACATCACATATATTGGATATGTGGACTGAGTCACTTGTGGGGCTCGACAAGCTTTTCCATAGAGCCACTTGGAACAGTTTTGAAAAGCTTTCCCTAAGTTTCTGTTCTATACATTTAAGGCTGGTATGAGGATTTGGATCTTTTAGAATTAAAGAAAAGATCTGAGAAGATATAGGATGACCTTGCTGGGTAATGAAAGCCATATATCAGAAATCCCAGTGTGAGTTACTTCATGCACTTTGTCAGTCAAACTGACCCTTATGTGCTTATATTGATCTTTCTGGAGTGCTTTACAGGTAGTCCTAACTTATAACCACAATAAGGACCGAAAAATTTGTTGTTAAGCAGTGAGATCATAAAACAAGACATCATGTGACTACACCTGATTTTACGAGATTTTTTGTGGCAGTCATTAAGTGAATCATGTGGTTGTTAAGCGAATCACACAGTCGTTAAAGTGAACCATGCGGTTCCCCTTGGATTTTGTTTGTCGGAAGCAGGCTAGGAAGATCGCAAATGGTGATCACATGACCCCAGGACGCTGCAACCATCATAAATACATGCTGGTTGCCAAACAACCAAATTTTGATCGTGTGACTGCAGGGACGCTGCAACAGTTGTATGTGCAAGGACCAGTCATAAGTCACTTTTTTCAGTGCCATCGTAACTTTGAACAGTTGCTAAACAAATGGTCATAAGTTGAGGACTACCTATATTATGAAACCCACTTATTGGAGAAGTCTGAACCCTCAGATTCTGGAAATTGATTCTATTTCTATCATAAATAAAAAAATAAATAAAAGTGCAGTCTCAAAACTATTGCACACAACGGCTAGTTTACACATCATGCCAAGCCATTTTTTGTTTTAACCATGTTTGTTGGAGAATCCATAATTAGGGATACCTATCTGGACTGCAAAATCTAATCATCAGGGAGATGGCAGCAAAGGCATAGACTTTTTCTGTACCTCTTTGCTGTCATCGAGCAATTGTTAGCATTTTTGCAGCTCAGAAATGATAGCCTTCCCACAGTGGCCTGGTTCACACAATTCGGGGTCATAGGCAGGAGGATGAAACTTTGGGGCAGAACCGTTTTTTAGTATTCGTTTTAGGGGATTGGGAAGAATTAAGGGACAATATTGTCCCCTCAACTCTTATATCACTTTAAGAGAGCTATTTCATTCTATAACTTTCCTCCAGGCCCTACAATTGGGCCAATTTTTCTCACGGGAGTTAAGGGACAAAAAGGGCTTCAGGCATCAGTTTCATTACTAAAAAAAAAGAGTACAAAATGTGTTCTCACTCACTCTGATATCTCTGTCCACAAACTCTTTGATTCTCAGAGATACTAAAAAAAAACAAAAAAACACCTGAAAAACTACATTATGGCCACAAAGGTTTACACACACCTGCCACAGACCTTGGGCAGATGCTCTTTTCAGGATATTTATGGATCATGTATGATTCTGACCCTTTTGAACATAAATTTTATTACAAGCAGACTATATCCAGTTTTTGTAAAGGCATCAAACTCTGAAAAAAATCTAATTCTACTATGCATTTGAAGACTATGCACATATCTATGAATATAATTTTCCTATTTTAAAAAAGTCATTATCCAATATATAGATTTTAGGGGCAATGAGGAGAACAACATGAGGCTGTAGAGATGTTTGTTCCTGCTTATATACCTTCCTTATAGTATTAACAGATGGATTCACTTTTCTCATTGGGCTGCCGTGAAAATAAAGTTGGTGAACTCTATATTGTCTTTTGCTTCATTTAAATAATCTTCTTTTTCTTCCTCTTCTTCCTCCTTCTCTTCCTCCTCTTCCTTCTTCTGTATTGACTCCAGGTAACCACCTGGACAAGTCTCTATAGTTGTCTTGGCAAGATTTCAGAAGTGGTTTGCCCTTGCCTTCTTCCTAGGACTGAGGACTGAGAGAGAGAGAGATTGGCCCAGACTCACCCAGCTGGCTTCATGTCTAAGGTGGGACTAGAACTCACAGTCTGTAGTTTCTGTAATTTAGACTAATTATATGAAGAGTAGAAATGTATGATTCCATACATCTTGTAGTAAATTATTTAACATGAATTTACAACACAGTTGAGAACTGACTACACTGTGGTATCAGAAAATAAATGTCTGGTGCTTCTGTTTTCAAGAGCAATGAGGAATAGTTAACCTTGGAGAGCAAGGTGGACTATCTCCAAGTGTTGGCTGTGAGAAGGGCTCTAGACCTTTGCCAAAGTGAATCCACCATCATGTGAGTGGGGGAACTGGGCTCCTTAAATTGAACAGATTACTTAAGATTAAGGAAAGCTAGGAAGCTAGAATGTATGTGTAAATTTATGTATATGCATATTTATGTATATGTATATTTACCTTTCATCTACCTAGAAATTCTATTTGAAGCCTAGAGACTATTCATACTCTTCACGCTCTAAATAAATGATCATTAGTTCTATGACCAGAGTGTTTTTTTGTTTGTTTCTGGCCACTCAATTAACTGATTAACACATGCATTGCTCAGTACATTATTTTACAATGTTACAAAGCTAATACACTACTCAGGTTAAAGAACTGTTTTGTCAGTCTTGTAAATTAATCAACCTCTCAGGAGCTCTGGCTACATTGCACACAAAGAGTAAATACATTTCCATAGAGGTGAAATTACAAGTACCTTCTTACAATGAGTTTTTAACATGGAGAAAACTATAAATACTACAACCACATCTGGTACTACTATTTATATAAGCATAGCTTTTAAACATACTGATAGCTACCTTAAAGGTCAGATCCATACAGCTAGCTGGAAATTATACAGCTGAGGGATTAAGGCCCACTGTGGATTCTGCTTCTGTGCAAGTTGTATCACATACCAGCTTCTGGATGAACTTCAGACAAGATTTTTTTTTTTTTGGTCTGCGCTCAGTCATTACTGACCCTGCAGTGACTGCCTGGACAAGTCCTTGCAGTTTTCAAGGCAATTGTTTTTCGGAAGTGGTTTGCCAGAGCCTCCTTCCTAGAGCAGAGCCCAGCTGGCGAGCGCAGGAGGCGGGGTTTCCGTTGCTTCGCACCCTTTTCGGGCGAGCGCAGTTTCGCGCTTACCGGCAACTGGTCCCGTCTCTCTGTGCAAGGCGCTGCCAGCATTTTTCCTCCCACCGGAGTGAGAGTACCCATTTATCTACTCATGTGAGTTTTCGACCTGTTGGGTTGACAGGAGCTGGGGAGGAAACAGGAGCTCACCCTGTTAACACGAAGGCTGGACTCGAACCGCCGAACCATCAGCCATTTCTGGCCGGCAACTTTCAGCGTCATTAAGCCGCTGTGCCACCGCGTCCCCTTCAGACAAGATACATCAACTTATAACTGCCACCAAAAATAGCATTCATTAAATTCATTCTTTTTCTCCTGTTACAATGATTGGTCAAACAAAATGCATGGATTTTCTGAACCCTCCTTTTCCCCCTGCACTTTAGGGGCTGCTGTTTGTGGTTCTTTCAACATCCTTCTTTTTTGCGGGCGGGAGGGGACTATACTTCTACATTGTTTATTTTATTGAAATGAAAAAGCTTAGCATTTGTTTCTTTTAGTTTCATTCTATTGTTTTCACTCTACTTCCAGAACCCATTAAGATTCTTTTAATTGTTTCCATCTTCCAGAGTTTTAGCTTTCCTACTCAGTTTGAGAAGCATTCCTTAAACTGTTTCTTCCAAGTCATTCTTCCTTTCTTCCAAGGATCAATACAACAGCATTCAACTTGAGGCTTCATTCCAATTTATTAAGGAAACATGGATGAAAGTTTCTGAGAATAGTTCTTAATCCAGCTGTGGATCCACCTAATAGACATACTATCCAGCCCATATGTAACCAACTTACTAATCAAAATTGTCATAGGAGTATTTGTCAAAAGCCTGCAGCCTCCAGCATCAATGCCTATATTGTTCTGGTAACTTTCTCCACACTCCAGAACAGATTTTTCAAAGGCAATTGGAAGAATACATTTTAGAGTTTCTTACAGTCTTAAATGCACAGTAGGGGGCATTGCTATATGTAGTCCCTAGAAACTATATGGAACCAAGAAAATGCACTTTCTTGGTTTCCTCCCAAATTTATATGGTTATGGTTCTTGGCCTAATTTGAGGATAGTTTATAAACTGGTTCTTTGGCTTTGAATCCGCTGAACTTGTTCTAGTTCTACAGGATTATTCTGGGGCCAAAATTTTAATTAGATCCAATCTGTTTATTAAGACACCCTTCTAACAGACACATGGGGCAGCAAGGGGAATGGAACTGAGTGAAAATCACCACTTCCTTCTGCCACTAGTATAATCCAGTAAATGGAGCACTACTCCAAAGAAATGAGGAATCCAGCCAAACTGTTATGAATACAATGTTTGTAAGAGCTTTCAATTCCTTCTGTGCCTCCCCTCTGCAATACCGGTACAAAAACAGTGTTGCATTGAATAAAACAGTGTGTAGGACTGCATTGTTGTTGTTCTGTCCAGCATTTTATTTGGTGCATGTATGTGTTTATATGCATTGATAAAACAGTGCGCTCAAAGAAAAAAAAGACTCTTATTTTATAAATGCATGTGTATGTATTATCAGTATTAAAAAAGGGACTTAGGAAGTTTGCTTTGCATTATTACTTTTACAGCAGGTTAATGCATCATAAAAAGAGTGACAAAATCAAACAGCAACAACAAATAGCAAAAGCTGTACATGCCTAAAACTCTAGCAACACAACAAGATTCAGTAAAAAATGTAAATGAAAATTGCAGAAGAGTTTGTGACACAATATGTGATTTATATTCAAAAGGTTGTATGTTAAATTTCCAGATTATCAATATGGGTTTGAGAAAGATCTCTTATTAAAACATGGTGAGTGACTACTGGGAATATATAAATAAAGTAGCCAGATGGATCGTCTGATGTGATTTAAAGCAACTTCTTATGCTTGTATGTCAGGAGAAGACATTTCTGAGTCGAGTGTTTAACATAGTACTTGATGGTGACAAGGTATTCATGCTCTACACACAATACAATACAAATACAATACAAAATACTTTAATGACCAAGTATAAAATATATACAAGGAATTTGTCTTCGGTGACGAACAGCAAGATCACACACACACTCTACACATATATACATGCACACATACAGAGTCCTTAAAAATAATGAATGCTAAGCAACAGGCTGCAAAGGAAAGTACTAACCACAAGCATTTCCAATCATGGGGCACTACATAGACCCCAGAGACATTCTAGCCAAATAAAACGGTAGCTTCAGTTTAGCTCTTATCTTTTTCTCTGGTAAATGCATGTTTTTGGCTAGCCATAAACACCATGGCAAGCATGCTGTAGGAATTCCAAATGTGCCTGCTGGCCAAAAATGTTGTGAGTTCTTATTCCAGACAGAGTGGTACACAATCTGGAAGTCCTCTTGGACTCCCAGCTCCTGCTCAAAGCCTTTGCACAGCTCCACTGGTGTGCCAGTTGTGCCCCTTCCTGGATTAGGACACTCTTCAGATAGCCACTAAACATATCAAGGCTTGACTACTACAAGGCACTTTATAAGTACCTACCCTTGAAAACCACTCAGAAACTTTAGCTGCAGCAGCATGGACAATGATGGGCATGCCATGGGATGTTCATATCAAACCTCTGCTCTATGAGCTGCACTGGTCACCATTATGCTTCCAGGTGCAATTTAAGGTGTTGTTATTACCTATAAAGCCCTATATGGCACAGGGCCAGGATATTTGAGGGACTGACTATGTCCCATATTGTGCGAAGACCTAGCTCTCTGGAGAGAGCATTAATGCTGGGAAAGGTGGAAGAAAAGAAAAGAGGATGACCAGCAGTAGTAAGGTGGATGGACTCAATTATAATGGTGATGGGTGTACCACTGGAAGACTTCAAAGACCAGGTTAGGAATAGATCATCATGGAGAAAATCTATCTATGTGGTCACTAAGTGTCAACAATGACTTGATGGTACATAATCGATCAATCAGTCAATCAATATCCTATGGTTTCTGCCCAGCCGGTACATGCCAGCAGAATTGGTATGCTCTGGGTCCTGTTGATTAAACAGTACCATCACACCATCACACCCAGAAGTGTGCATTCTGTGTTGTGGGACCTGCCCTCTAGAATAAGATCCCACTGAAATCCATGTGGCCTCCATTCTGTTGATATTCCATAAAGCCTTGAAGACCTGGTTGTTCTCCCAGGATGGGGCTCCTGGTTGAATGTGTGTGTTTGTCTGTTTTGGTCTGTTTTGATTTGTTTTGGAATTTTTGGTTTGGATTTTTTTTTGTGGTAATATATTATGAGCTGCCCAGAGTCACTTGGAGTTAGGCAGCATCTAAACTGAAATGTATGTATGTATGTATGTTAATATAAAAGGCTGGGCAATCCAGGCAGAAGACTTTTCATTCATAGCTTTTTGCTTCTGTTACATACACAGCATCTTTCTGAAAACTGTTATGCTGCATGTCCTCAGAACAAAACACTTGTTAGTATCCTGAAGGGAAACAGTGAGGGGGGACAGATAGGGAAAAGTATAAGAGCAAAACAAATGATTTGGGGTGACACTTAAGGACAAAAGGAGTCACAGATAAACAATCTATTCACTCCTTTCTCAAGGCTAAGCAAAATAACAACAATGCAGATGAAATCCAGTATATTTTCATTCTTCATATTTGAATCCATACGTACCAGAATTGTAACACCACCCCAAGAAAAGAGGGCAGAAATTTGAGGTTCTTAGAAGTACAATAAATCTGTTTTGAAACAATAAATCCTAAAGATGGAATATGAAAGCCCAGAACAATCCAGTATAGCTTAAGACTCTCAATTTGTATGGAAATGTAATTTTACTCTTCAGATCTTCATTTCTAAAGGAAGGATCAGGAGTTAAATTCTCTTTTGTTTTACCAATTGTATTATAATCATTTTATCTTACTAAGTATCGCCATCATAAGAACTGTGATTGACTGGATTCTTTCAAACTTCCACCAGTCTTTTTATTGTAACCTATTTGAGGTTCTCCTCTTCATTACACTAGTGATGTGGGAAACTTATCATTTTCAGTAATCATATTGTTACAAGCTCTTCTATTTATAGCTCACAATTCCTTTTCCTCTTTCAAATTCCCTGCTGAGACCCATGTGCAGGTCACCTGCCCTGTGACCTCGGTAACCCACCTGGGTTAGACAGGGGCATCTGAGGCTTAGCAGAATAATCTTTGTCAACACAATGGTGGGGGTGGGGGGTGGGGGGTGGGGGGAAGAAGGCTAGAATTTATTAGTGGACACGCTCACACACTTGCAACAGATTAAAGATTTACAGTAAAATTTATTTTTATTTCATATTATTGTTATATCCATAAAGCTTTTCATAGAGTTTATCTGCCAGATCCACTTAAAATAATGGGTGACTGTAAGTATTTAAATTAATAAGAAATAGTTAAATAATTTCAGATTGATGATATCTTTTCAGACAAAGATATTTATCCTGATTCTTCTTTTCCTTCTTTTGTCTATTTCCTTTTGCAACTGTTCACTTCCCATTTTAGTGAATATTCAATCTTGAGGTGAACTCAGTAATCAGCATAGACTTCCTGAGTCTATTTAAAGGAATTTGATATAATTAGTATGATCCAGTATTACAGCTAAAACATACAATCACCCCCAACAATATAGTTAACTACTAATTTCTTATTTGATTTATTCATTTCTTATTTAATTCTACAGAAATCCAGTGGATGCTCATAATCAAAAGCAATAATACTATTAATACCTTTCTTCAGCTTGCAAAAGTTCCAGGACAGATAAAAGATACATCTTAGAACACCTACATCCACCCCCAATTACTACTACCCAATTTTCCTCCATTTTGATCGGAGGGGAAGAAGAATTCATGATGGAATAGAATTTGGATTCCTGGCACAGGAAGGGCCAAATGGAATATCTGATTCACTGGAAGGATTACATTAATGCAGAGACATCCTGGGAAGCGGCAGACAACATTTTGTGCCCTACCTTCTGTGACTGTTAGACCTGTAGTATCCACACAATCCCAAATCCTCTGACTGGCCCTGAATTTCAGCTTCTACATCTATCAATTCCTCAGATTCCAAGGTGGAAGGAATCTGGTTTGAGGAAGTAGGGAGTGGGGCTTCTTTCACTTGAAGCTTTGGGAAAAAATACTGGACAGGAGTAACTAAAGAAGATGAAGCAATGAATGGAAATTACTCCCTTGCCTGTTGTTTATTCTCAGGAGCAGAAGATGAAGAGGGGGTGTGTGATAATCACAAGATAACTGGAATTAAATTCTCTCCCCCACCAGATGCCTGATCCAAAGAAGAAATAAGAATTTCCCAGACCAATCTCTGTGGGGGAGAATTTTGGAATGGAGTGAATTGCTAAATATGTCTATTCCTCCTGCCTGCTCTCTGGAGGGGGTGGGGGCTTCTCTTTCTTCCCCTCCCCCAATTCCCTTGGATGGACAGGACAGGCAGATACTTCACTATCTGCACCTGGAACAGATGTAAACTGATCTTTCCTATTCTTCATCCCCAGGGGAGGGAGAAAATGAATCTCATAGGTGTTTGGGTGTGCTGGTAGCATTGAGGTTAAAAAAAATGGACACATCCAGTTACCTCAATAGTGAGAGCAGCAGTACATAAAATAACATACATCAGATTACCCAGTCTGTGCATCTGAAACCCTATTTCAGGCTCTTGGTGGTATCTGCACAGTTCTTGAATTATCCTCTCACAATTTTATGGAAAGATACTTTCTGTTTTCAAAAATTTCTCACAGTTTTATTCAGCAGAGGCTAAGGACAGTGATCATGTGTATGCTGGAGATTTCTTGTTCATGGAAAATTCTGCCAAGTCTATAGACCTTCAAGATTCCACAAAACATCTCTTATTTTTTTCTGCAATAGACTAATGCAGCAACCTTCTGGAATTTTCTATTTTATGTGAAATTATTTAATCAGTGCATTCATTTGCTTTGCTTTTTGAAATACATTTAAAAAATCAAGGCTGCATTAAATCCACTTAAAATGGATGAATACTTTTCTTTCTTTGTTGAAATTCTTAATTGAGCTAACTAGGGGAAAAAAAGTTGTTATTAGAGTAGATGTTCCCAAAAGCCCTAATTTTAATCACTGGCAAAGAATTGTTTCATTTTCATTCTCCTTTAGTTCTGTACGTAAGCATACATAGGATAATGAGAAATAAAGCCAATTAAGCACTCTCTGCTTCCACAAAAACCAAAATGGATTCAGGATAATTTACCCTTTCATATGGTTTCACCTGATATAAATTATAGAATGAAAATATTTATGTTAACACAAGGAGGATTTTTGATACCATTTTAAATCACTGTAGCTGCTAACCTAAGGAACTGAAAGAAATAGCATAATACAGGAAAGTTCCAGCAAATAACTAGCTGTCTACTTAAATTTGGCAAAAGCTTAAAACACCACCACTGCTTTTGTTGCTGTACTATGGTGCATAATATTCTCACATAACTCAAGGAAGTAAGCTGAAGAAGTTTGGGAGAAAACATGAAACATAAACAGAGAAATGTCTATGAAAAAGCAAACAAGAAATTAACATTCAATGCAGAGAACCATGTTAGAGTAAAAAAGTTAAACATCAGGATACTATCAAAGGTTGATCTATTTCTCCATTTTCTTTAAAACATCAAACATAAATACATAAAACCTTTATTATGGCCTTTGAACCAGAAAGCACAACAATAAAATACCTAGACCTGTAATTATAAAACTCTTAAGAAATGCAATAAAATTACATAAAATACATTATTATAGTAACTGTAGTACAAATAGCAGTGGCAATCACCAAAATTTATGCTGGTTAAGACTTATTAAAGTAAGCAAATGGTATCAGTTATACATCTGTAACTTCCTGGGAGAGAAATAAAGGTAGGAGTCAGGCATAGAAGAGGAGAGGAGAGGAGAGGGCTTCTGACTTGGGAGAATGAGGAAAAGGAAGAACTGTCACGGAGCCAGTCCTGGCTCACAGTGTTCTTTCAAGACAGTCAAACAGCCGAAAGTTGATGAGCTTTTCTTACAAAAGGAAACAGTAAGTAAACTAACCCCATTTCCCATCTCTAATAAATTTGATGATCTTGAATGGGACTTACAAGCAGAAATAAAAAAAACAGCAATTATCGGAGCTTTCTGTTTCTCTTAGAGACAATTTAATAGACTGGTCCGATTCTACACCAGCCCTCCCCCATCATTTTTCACTCCATTCCAGCTCTCCAGTTTCTTCTAAAGAAAATAAGATCAACATATTTCAGTAAAAGTTGTTCCTATTAGAAAAAGCAATATAAAAGTCAATTGGAGATAATCAATACTTCTGATGCAGCAGATCTCCATCAATCCTGACTATTTTTTAACCATATAATATTGGGCCTTATATTTAACCATATAATATTGGGTCTTATTTAGTCAGAGGACTAAAATGACTTAGTCTAAAAGATTCTATCTGAAGAAGTCGAGGTTAAGGCTAGATGACTCTTCTCTGTTATCTACTTCTGTTCATATGTAATGTTTACTCATGGTTAGCTTAATAATTTACTTAATTAAGTAATTTTTCTGGGTTTACAAGACACTCTAATCTGTGAACTAGCCACATGGGCAGATTGATCGGCACAATATTTGAGGCTTAAATGTGATTGGCTAGTTTGTGATTCAGTACCATATTTAACATTTCATAGAGAAAGCATTTGGTTCTTAGATACTAGTCTTGAAAACTGTTTCTCAACTTTAATTTATCAGACTGGGATTGGCTTAAGGCTTGCTTTGAGATCTATCGAATACAAGAAAAGATTATCAAAATACATTGATTAGATATGCAAATGCCCATGGGCTTTTGATAATTGAGCCAATGTAGTAATCACCCATACTACTGTGAACATCAAAGGTTACATACCACTGTGACAATTTTAATTGCATTTTAAAAAATATTTAATACTGCTTCTGATATCAAGGCAGTGTGCAAGAACTGATTAAAGAAACAGTTCCAATTTGTGGTCTACAACCATTGATCATCTGGTAGTATGGTGGATCCTGGGTACAGATGCCAAATAATAATAAAAAGCATGGAACATATCAGTTTTGGCCAAAAGGTATTTTCCAAAGTTGTCAAGTGTAAGAGAATGTGGAAGGATGGGTTGTAAAAAGAGGGTAGGCAGCTAGAATTGTGTGCCTGCCCCTTTATTTTTAAAGCCCCTCAGCATCCAGATGGGGGAGAGGTTGTTTAAAAAGCCCTGTGTTTGGAACAGCTGTAGGTGGTGGTGGTGTGTAGAGGAGAGGCAGAAGGCAGCGAGCAATAGTAAAGGTTTGTGAAAAGGCCGGGAGCATTGTCTTTTTAAAGGAGCAGTGGTACCTGGGAGTAGTAATGGATATTGTAGGGATAGCAGTAGTGTTTTATAGTTAGAGTAGTATAGTATGTTGACAATCATAGCTTAGTTGCCTACATGTAGTAGGTAGGATATCAGAGCAGTAGTAGAGAGAAATATAGGTTAGGTGAAAACTGTATTAGTGGGACATCTAGGTAGAAAGAAAAACACTTCTTTACTGTGAATATTGGTTTTATAAGTAAAAGAACCCCCAATATAAATAGGGGAGAGAAAAAGTCTGAGTGTGCAGTGTCTCATCAGGAACCTCTTGGAGAGTCTGGTTGCCCTTGGATATTAAATGAACCTGTGACAGAGAAGAAAAACTTTCATAGCAGCCTGTGACAAAAGTGGTGATTAAGGAAGAATGGAACATAGCAAAATGCAATATAGAGTACCTAGTCTGAAATTACTAAAATAGCATTACTTGGTGAGTTCTACCACTGCAAAGAAATCAGTAAGAGTTTCGTGAAAGACATCCCTATTGTCAGCAGCCAGGGTCTATATTTCCATTCTAATTTATGGGTGAAAGTCTGGAGTCGGCCATGGATGGGTTTTATTCCTTTCTAAAGCTAACTTTTCGAAACCTGGAGCCAAAAGATTAAGGGAGGCTCAAACAGCAAAATTACAGGCCTTTGGCTACTGAGCTTCAGCTTGAGAGGAAGAAAGAAACAGCACAGGAAATGAACCAGTAGTCCTAGAATAGATTGATCTAGCTAGGACTTTTTGTTGAGTTGGAAACAAGGAAGGGCATACTTTGGAAATACAGATTTATAATAACTTAAAATAAAATGCTCAGAATTTGCTGCTATGTCTGGGTGGCCACAGTACAGATATCTTTACAGATGGTTGCCATCTCCTCCTGCCCCCCCAGTACAGCCAATCTCTGTGCACATTTTGCCATGATCTGATTCCATCTCGGAACATAATTTGCCATGATTAGACTCCATAAGATTACATATTGATTGCAACTTAGTCATAAGCAGGAGAACCGCCTCTTGCTTAGAAGAGGCCTCAACCTCAGCCTGCATGGAATCAGAAGTCATAGCAGACTTTTCCAGCTGAGTATCATGAATCTCAGCTGCAGAGGAAGCTTCATCTTGAGATTTCAGCATCAGCACTAATTCTTCTATGGAGGAGGGACTTGGAACATCCTCATCTACCAGAGAAGAGGACACTTTATCTTCTGTTTAATGAGACATAATTAAAGCTGGAGTTTTTTTCTCTTAAAAAAAAAATCAAGATCAAAATATGTGTCATGAGTGTAAGAGAAAGCAAAGATAACTCAGCCAATGAAAACAGTCCAAGTCAACAAATTAAACAAAGGAGGGAGGAGAGGCAACAGAAAAAGCAGCTGTTCAAGGCTTCGTCTACTGAAAGCCCCTAAGCTGGAATTACAGAAAGGAGTACATACTTCCAAAAGAAAATGATGCTAAAACTTGTTTTATCCAGAGTCCACTGGAGTTGGGTGGCCAATAAATTTAAATAAATAATAATGATACTGTAATAATAATAATTACAATTAGAGGCTAGTTCCCACCTGGACTTTAGCCTGGCTAATGATATTTTCAGGTTAATTTGCTTTGGTGGTGACTCAGTTCATCGATAGGCATCTGTACATTTCAGGACTTCCCATATTTTGCATTCTTGCACAAATGTCATGCCTACAACTTCAGTTAGTGTAGCAGATTAGTGGCTCATTGCTTTCAAGCTTATTTGTCTCTAGTAACGTGTAGATATCTTCAGGAACCCTTTATTCCTTCCTCTAAAGTTCATGCTAAGGTTCACTAGCCTTCCAGAATATAGATGTGAGATTGCAGAACAGGTGTGAACTACATTGCTGTACTGATATTTTTCCATCTGCACCTGAAGAAATACCTCTAATCTGATGGAATTTATTTTATGAATTTCTAAACCTAATTGTACTATAAAAGCCCTTGTTCTGTAGCTAGGCAAAGGAACTTCCAAAGCCAAACACATACAACTTCGCTTATTAAGAATCTGCCTCCGTGCAACAGTTTATTTTCAAAGCATATGTGCCCTCTGCTGGTATATGGTAACAGCTAAACTATCAATCTGCATTTAATAAAAATGAGACATTTACCCCAAAGGAAGATACCTCTGAATTATGACGCCATAGTTTCCTCTTAAGAGTAGATAGAAATCAAGTTTATGAACATCAGACAAAATCCTGTGTGGTGCCTAGCTTCCCCAGCTTGTCATAACTGGGGTTGTTAACTCCATCTGAAACCAGATCCTAGAGATTCACACATTCCTGGCCAATAAATGTGTGCATGTGACACACTGGTATGTATACATGCATATGTGCATTTATGAATATGCACACACACACAAGCACGCATACACTGTGGATAGCCAAGAAAACAAACAAAGGGATCATAGAACAAATCAATCCAGATTAGCTTAATTCATAAAGAGCCTTGTGACCCTGTGAAAACTAACAATTTTATTACAGAAACTGTCTTCTGCTTCAGTGAGACCAAAGACACTGCTCATTCCTTCTGTTTAAGTCATGAATTTTAGCGCTCTGTGTGTGTCTTCCTCCCAGAAGCTATATGCCCCCCCAAAAAACCAGACCCAGAACAAAATATAAGTTAATATCAACTAAATAGCTGCTGATTAAAATCACCTGTAAGATAAGATAACCAACCTAATAATAAGAATGCCCTATCTGCATATGCCACTCTCACAGAAGCACATACGTGTAAGGGTCCATGTATGTACACACACACATCCCATCGCTCCTTGTAGCAGAGACACCAGAAGGGAAAAATAAAACAGGGTTGAAATTGGATATGGGAAGGATGGAAAGCACTAGAAAGGGAAGAGTGAATAAGCAGTATGTTGGTGCAGGCAATTTCTTCACCTTTTTCTTGGGTAAGACAAACCAGGAACCTAAGATGCTTTATTGCTCTCATACAAGCTGATATTCTGTCTTAATTGGATAGTAACACTACTGCATTCTGTAGCTCATTTTCAATGTTAAGGTGGCATTTGCAGGCTAGATATAATTGCCATTTCTAGAACTATTCAGGTTTCCTCTAAAATTCCAATTGAATAGGAAAAAACCCAACATAGCTCTCATTTCTAGTGCAATTTATATTATTTTACTTCTTCTCCATCCACTGTTGCTTTCAAAAAAAGATTCTGATCAAGAGTTCTAGAGAACTCAAAAAGTTGCAGTCTCTTTTATATCATTATGGTTTATTCCAGTACAACAGTTACCCAACTGTGGATCTGAATTTTTTACTAACCAATCAACACAGCTGTTATTGATTTTTGGTATTCTGTGGATCACAAAGTACCCATTGCTGGTTTGAAAGGAGTTTTTGCAAGGCCAGCCCAGTTATTATTTACAAAGTTAGAATGTGATTTAGGGTCAGGAGCACCCCAGACTTCATCTAGCTTATTCTGTACTTTAGATACTCTAAAAAATCAGTCTTCCTCCTATCATGCACTGGTTAAAAGTACAGAACCAAGTCCACCCTGACATGTTTACTACTCTTCCACCTCCTCCTCCTTGATATTGGTAAAGGAGACAATAGAGGCCCTAGTACCATCACCTACTGAGAGTAACTGGTTAATTCAGTTAATCACAATAAATCACAAATCCACCCATAATAGTTGTAAAGCAGCCTTCAGAATTGTTCTGACATTAAGTATCATTCTTAAAGAACGGCTTGGATATCCAAGTCAGAGGGTGTCTGCAATAGCAATCCTCTGTCATTACCATAATGTTATAGCCTTAAAGGACAGGATCAACTGTGCCTTCGACTAGTTTGTTGTGTGAAGCAAAGGATAGGGGTTTATGACAAGTTGTGGGGCATACACTGTCCTGTTTGCCAACAGAAGGGAAATTCAGGAGGAACAGCCAGCAGACCTTCACATCTGCTTCCTGGTATCCGCTGCTTTGAACAACTGCCTTACTCTATCTAATACAGGTAGTCCTCGCTTACTGACTGCTCTTTCAGCAACCATTCAACGTTATGATGGCACTGAAAAAGGAGATTTATGACCAGTCTTCAAAGTTGCGGCCATCACAGTATCCCCATGATCTTGATTTGGGTGCTTGGCAACTGACATGTATTTACAACGGTTGCAGTTCACATGAACACCATTTGCAACCCTCACAGCTGGCTTCCAACAAGCAAAGTCAATGGGGAAGTCAGCAGGAAGTCACAAGTTGTGTTCACCTGATGTCACACTTAATGACCATGAGTGATTTGCTTAATGACTGCAGTCAGAACTGATGTCATAAGTTGGCGCAGTCATGTGATGTTTCACTTTATGATCATGTCACTTAATGACATGTCCCAACTGTGGTCAGAAGTGAGGACTACTGTAACAGGGCTGGCCCTGCATAATGCTCATTTCAAGCCAGCAGTGGGAACTTTACATTTATTTTATAATGCAGTCATGCATATATTGCTCTAATCAACAAAATAGCAAACCAACTGATACCATCACAATAATTTGGGAGAAAGCATGTTTTCAACTCGGCCAATCATCATGTTTTTCAATAAATTATTCATAATCACGTATACCCTTATTACTTAAAGTATTTGCAAATGAGGCAGGAGCAAAAAGAATATCAGCAGCAGTAGATAAAATGTCCTAATGACCAACATCTGCACAATGTACCTCAAATTGAAATTTAGGGCTTTCTATCCATTTACTCGATAGCCAAGTATGCAATTACGGACTGAGCTGATTTCCGGCTCCAGACTGTGGCATGCTAGTTTCAATAGCAAAAGGTTTCCTTGTTTGGAAGATTTCCAATGTCTCGATGTACCATTACAGACATCTGCAACACATTAAAACTATGACATTTGTACTAAGCAACAGGAACAATGCCTTGTGTATGACTGATCAAATCACGTGATCACTTCAAGAGATGATTCAGAATAAATATCAGGCATTGAAATCAATCCTTTTAGGAGAAAGATCCCAATCCAAACAGAGAAAACTGGCCCTAGTGAATAAGGTCCTCCCCTCTCTCCCCCTGCCTGAATCAAAATCCAGTGCAGAACTTGGAATTCTACAATTCATTCAGACAGGTTAGCCTTGTTGGAAGGATTAAACCCCTTCCTTTTCTCCATTCGTTTCCCACGCTGGGATTTTAATAAAACACACTAAAGGGTTAGTGGAGAGTCAAAATATGTTTATTCACCCAAAGTTGTCAAGTTGCTTTGGATGGGTGACCTCTCCTTTCCTTTCCATCCCTTTTTATAGGTCTTTTAGTTTAAAGATTTAGCCAATCATTATCAGTAGAATGAAATGTGGCAGCTTATTACAATAGTTTCAGTGCTATCAGCATGAACATCTTCCTCCTAGCATGAACATCTTCCTTTCATATTCTGTTAAAACAGATGTTTCCTTATCTTAAAGTTACAGCAAACTTCCTTATTTATGGTTAAGTAGATGTCTCTTTATCTACAGGTAAACAATGGGCATTTTATCTTTCCTATGCATGTATTTTTCTATACATAAGATATATGTCTTCCTTTGCTACATGATATATTCACTTGTTTATACTGACAGGAACCAGCTACTGTCTTTCCTTATTGTAAACATATAAAAATATACCAACAGCATCATGACAAAAGGAATCACAATACTCCATGGTACAACACATCACTTACATGCTCTTGTATCAGTTTCAACCACAGGCAATATATGAGATTATAATTCACATATGCATATACACCTATAACATAACAGCTCATTTAATTACTTAACACTTATAGCTGAGTAAGAAACTTTCAACTAATCATTTAAATACTCTGCAGTTAACATGCAAGAACTTTACTAAATTAAGACTGCAACTATATGGCAGCAAAGAGACACAGAAGAGTAAGTTATCTTCTATCTAGCGGTTCTCTGGATTTTTGCAGAACAGATCTGTAGCCCTAGCATCTGGTAAGGGCCCAAATCTTTAGTAGTGCTTGCTGTAATTCATTTGTGCCCCAACTAACCAGGTCTCCCTACTCATTACTCAAAACTTCTGAAGTTTTTCTATGCATGCAATATATGTAGTAGCATTCTGAGGAGCTTCACTTCCTACTAATCTGGCCTTGGATAGACTTGCAATCTTCTCCTTTTGTCAGCAGCCAGACTTTAACTAAGTGTGTGAATGCAACATCCCCACTATTTGGAGTCAGATAACAAGGCCAATGTAGCCAACTGCAGCAAACATATACAATGTTTGCAAAACTTTGTGCCTATTGGAGGAGTGATTTTAACTTTGGTTATAGCAAACTTCTCTGTCCTCTCAGTAGCTTTCATCCTCTACTGATCTTGGCCAGGGATAATGTAATTTATATGTGTTTTCATAATCTGGGTTAATAAACTAAATGTTTCCTTAAACCATGTTTATTCCCAAACAGAGATCCGGTTTGCTTACCATACTCTGAATAAGCCACTCTTGGGTTGCTCATGCCCAATGCTAAACTAAAACCAAACAAAAAACATGATTTAATACAATGAATGAACCCGGGCAAAAAATACTAGGAAAGAGCAATGTTCTTTCTAGGTAAAATCTTGTGTGTGTGTGTGTGTGTGTGTATCTATCTATCTATCTATCTATCTATCTATCTATCTATCTATCTATCTATCTTTTTTAAAAATGCCTTGGTTTGGAGTTACAACAGCCTTGGAACTTTGTGGCCCCTAAAGCACTTCTGGGTGTCATAAAACATCATGCCGCCCTCCTCCTGCGGTCATGTGGCCACATTTCTGGTGCTTGGCAACCAGCTTGCATTTATGACCAGTTGCAAAGCACCCTGCAATCATGCGATTGCCATTTGCAATCTTCTCTGCCGCCTTCCCCAGAACGTCAATGCAGGGAAGGTTGCAAGTGGAGGGGACAGAGGGAAACCTCTCAGTGGTGTGCAGGTATATACAATCACCCTGAAGAGCTCACATATTTGGGATTTGAGCTCCATACCTGCACACTGTTTCTCCTCTCTCTCAGTAGTGTGCAGGAACAGAGCTCAGATCCTGAAGATCTGAGCTCTGTTCCTCCAGCCCCAGGAAGGATTTCCCCTCCATGCAAGGAGGGAAGGGCAAACCCTTCAGCAGGCTTTAGGAATGCTTGAGAGTGAAAGGGCTGCCTGCCGGGAGGATTTCACCTCCACGCAAAGCTGAAACCATCTGGCAGGCAGCCCTTTCATTCTCAACAGCTGCCTGCCGGGAGGATTTCAGTTTGGTGCTGAGCTGAAATTCTTCAGCGGACAGCTGTTTTGCTCCGTCTGCTTAACGACCGCAACTGGGAGTGCCTGGATTGCCATCACTGAGCAAAGCAGTCACATGGGTGTCTCACTTAACAGCCGCTTCACTCAACAATCAAGATTCTGGTCCTGATTGTGGTTGTTAGGCGAGGACTACCTGTATTAGTTGCCTAATGGGGGAGGCTATTGTGACTCTTCAAGGTGATTGTATATTAACACTGATTGCTAGAGGTAAGGCTGAACCTGTTTAGGACTCCTCATTCAAAAATATCAAGGTACAACAAAATAACTCAGTCTTCTTACTTGCATCTATGCCCAGATCTAGTAGCTCTAGCAGATGCCCAAGATTAGTAATTCCTAATGCATGCCTCTTCTATCAATCTGCAATTAAAGAAAAACTAATGCAAAGTAGCAGGTTGTATTTGGTGTCACTCTGTTCTGGGTATTGTTTCCTTTGAGTTCCTATACAGGATTCAACCGCACATAGAATATTATACTACATTGACTTGTATGTATGTATTTAGCACTTTTATATAACCATTCATCTCACAAACACATGACTCTGGACAGCGTACAACACAACAGCTGTTAAAAACTCCATAACAATCTAAAAACAATCAAGAATAAATAAACAGATAAAATAAACAATTAAAACCCAAGAAAGTGGGAGAACAAACATCACTTAATCTCATACAGCCACCTTGCAGGCTGTCCCTATATGCACACTATGTACTTCTTAAAGTAGGAAAACAGCTAAACACACACTGCACAGTATGGGCCTTTTTGAATGCCCTGTAATTCTGACTCCTATTGCCAGCTCTGCAATAAAGACTTCTTCCAGGAGATCCAGGATCAAATTCCCCATCAGCCACAAAATATATTGAGGACCTTGGATCAGTCCTTTTTTCACAGCCCAAATAGGATTTTGAAAATAAAGGAGAAATGAGAGAATAAGTATGTAACAAAGAAATGCAAATTCAAGATTAAGCATTGTCTTCTAGAACTCAAGAAGTCCAGGTTGTTACAACTGAGTTTGAGCATCAGATAACTCTCATCAACAAAAGCAACAAAGGGAAAAAAATTAAAAACTTTTCTGTGCATTTATTGTGTCTAAAAACCAGCATCAACAAAAAATGTTCTGCAGTATACAACTGTTTCTAACTGTGTGCTGTCTTTCCCTTACTAACCAGATGGAGTTAAGTTATTCCTATGTGAATTCAATTAATCCTCTGCAATTAATCCCCCATATTAACCACATTTTCAGAAACTGTAGGAAAGCAGGCAAGTTCAGAAGACATTATAATGTTTCTGCAATTGTGTGCAACAAAGCTCAGTTTTTTTATCAAAATAAAATAAAAAGTAAAAAGTAATTTTAGCAAGTTACAATTGTGAGTGAATGATAGTGTATGTGGTCTCATTCTCCCCAACTTTGTCCACTCAAAATTGTTCTGCCGAGCTGTTTTTCCATTTGCAGACATCCAGGTGAGTACTTTTAGTTAATAGTGGTATTTGCTACTCTGTTTTTTTTTTCTACAAGAGATTGATAAACTACTTTATTATAGTCCATGTATATGCCAACTATAATAAGTTTGGTAAACATATGGATGGAATCTTGTGGGGAAAAAATCCATATGCATCTATGATGGTAGTAAGGGGGACTTTGAGTGTAAACATGGTGAAAACAGGAATAGATTAATACTTTTTTTCTCTGTCTACCATTCCTTTTTCCAAAATTGCATCCTACCATACTTGCCTTTCAGTAAAAAGAAATAAAGGGGAACATTTTGAACGAATTTCATACCATTCCCTTTCATCTCATCTGGCATAAACCATGCATTTTCAAAAGAGGTGAAAGGAGTACAATGTAGCCATCTGTTGCTTAAATGAATCCCCTGTAGTTATCTTCACCTGCATGCAGTTAGAAATTCATTAATGTTAAGATGTAGTGTTTGATCTGAATTTTAACAGGTTCCCATATGAACTTAGAGGACAAGGTAACACCACAAAGAGAGCATGCTGGCTCACACTATAATGTGCTAAAATAGACTCACTGAAATATAAAGGCTTGGAAAGCAAGAAAGTGTTCACTTGGGTACATAATAGGGCTGTATAGACTTACAATTCTATTCCAAAATGTTTGTGTGTGTGTGTGTGTAAGCTACTCAGAGTTTGTAGAATCAGTCAGGATAAACATTTTGTCAACCAACAAACCAACCAACCAGCCAACCATTACAGAGCATCTGTCTATAACACTTTAAAGCACCTGTGTCTATTCTTGGAATCATACAATTGTCCTCTGTGAGTTCCACATGAGCACTATGTATTAAAGTGCTGGATGGACTGTTCCTGTGTTAGGTTTCAGACACGACTGGAATACCACAAAATTTGCTTCTTGTTTTCTGATGTTTTTTGAAATTCATCTTAAAAAACATACTATAAATTCATGTTAAAAAGGCAATCTGATCTTGGAGGATTTACGACCCTGTAAATATCTAGACAAGCAAACTGACATTTATTTTCAGTTGACTTTAAAACAAGACAGTGTGGAGGCCACTCCAGAAGACCAGCAAGAAAACAAAAATGGGAATAAATTAAGGAATGAAGAAAATTGCAAGATGCTAGATGCAGTATTAGTCAGGTGACACAAGAGGAAGGCAACTATATATAGTATCTGGGAAGCCACAGGGAAAAGGACATGAACAAGGAACATAGTTCAGTGATATTCTCCAGGACTCCCAGAGATAATACATAAAGATTTGGCTGGACCAACAGTTTTTTCAGTAACTTGCAATGCAATTCATCTGGACTCAGAGATTGAAATAAATTAAGTAAATTGGTATACTTTTACAATATCTCTATTAGAGCTATGCAGTTCTTATTCAGAGGCAAAGGAAGCTTCAGAGCATGCATGAACACACATGACATTCCTGTTTGTGACTCCTTAAACCAAATCTGTATTTTCTTAGGATTGTACTGGAACTACGGAACATCCATGCTTGGCTAAATCTGTCTTTCATCTTTCTACTTTCATGTATCTTTCTGATTTTGCTTCTGAAAAGAACCATCCATTTTTAGTATTGCCAAATCAATTCACTTGTATTTCTCAGCAAATGTTAATATTGTTAACACAGTGCACAAAAATTGTAACCTTGATTGCCAAAGTCAATTTATAGGCATCATTCAATGAGGTTTTAGCTATGTGTATTAAGCAATATTAGTCTTCTTACACTAAAAGTCAACTTCGTGACTCTTCCCCTATCCTAATGTGGTAGAATGTCTAACAGATCCTGGAAACATTGAGGAGTAAGACCATTACAGAAAAGATCCCTTAGTCCAAGGGAGGGGAATATGCAAGAAAGAGAGACAGAATAATTGTGCTTTAATTATGCTAGGTTTAAATTGATATTTAACATGCTTTCAAGGTTCTGTTACACTACCCTACTAGCAATAAAGATTATTTCAGGAATCCAAGTGGTTCTTATTTCCTGAGTTTGTCTGCCTTGAAGGGCTTGATACCTAATCTTGAAGGCCATGAACTTTATAAGACAATTTTCTGACTTTCTCATCAGGTGTTTTAACTGTCTCCAGTACAGCAACACTCTAATTTCCTTCCACAATGTAAAGGCTTTATCTGAGATCATTATTTCAAGCTTTTATCGCTGATCCTCACAGAATTCCATTGTAAACCCTCCTGGTCAAGCCCATTATTCTTCAGACAAATGCATTTTACCAGTCCTTGTGAGGTAGAATCCAACTTGTTCATTATGCAGATAACTCAGACCATGGTCCCAGAAATTGTAGAAGAGTATGGAAATAACCTTGAAGAAGGAATGCAGGAATGATTAAGTAAACATAAACTTAGCCATGGGAAAGGGGAAAGTATGGGAAAGAAAGTCAAGATAACCACGCCTTGATTCTTTTTGGTATAAGAGGTGGCAGATGGAAATTCTGTCAGGCTTTCAAGATTCTGTACCCTACAACAATAAAACAGAGCTCTAGTAGACTTTGTGGCACATTTTTCCTGATTTGGCCTACGTCAAGGGTCTGATGGAAACCAAATATTCTGTTACCGCCTTTTGCAAGCTGGTAATCAACCCAACCATGTCTTTCTAAATTGTTTTCAATGCCTGGAAGAGTGGATAAGAATTCCCAGATTGTTCAGTGTCCTTCATAGATTTTCAGAATTCATGGTGAGAAACTCCCTGATCAATGTTCCTGAAACACAGTATATTTCACAACCTGAAAAGTCTGATCAGCATATGTTTGTTCCTTGGTGTAGGAACCATGACTTTTCTCTTTGTCTTCTTCACAGTTGACCATGACCATACCATGACTTTTCTTTTTGTCTTCTTCACAGTTCCACTGCCCTGAGTTCTGTTGTAAGATGTCTCCTTTTTTTTCCAACTAAAATCTCAAAACCTGTTTTTCCATGAGAGTCCCAAAACAATTTCTGAGTTCCACTAGTATAGGATATCTTTCATGACTCTTGTTTTTGACTGTCACTTTCATGCTCCTGCTTGATTTTCTTCCTTGTGGTCTTGGGCTCCTCTGTCAAGTTGTGCTCTAATAAATCTTCAACCTTTCCTGTAAGAACAAGTGGTTCCTCCATCCTCATTATGAGGGTGAAATGAAGACAGTCATGTTGATTCATGCTCATTTTGGTTTCTTAATGTATCAGTGGTACAAAGATTTTTTTTTCTTACAGTTTCCATCTCAGGCACCCAGATTAGCTGTTCACTTAGAGGGAAAATTTAGATGAGTGTTTTATTTGTTAGATTTCTATCACAGCTTTATCTCAGGAGCTTAAGGTAGGGTACATAACTCTCCCTTCCTCCACTTTCCTTCCACTTTGTCACAGTAGTTTCCTGCTAAATTCATGCTAGCTCTCCCTGTTGATGTGATCATGAACTCACCCTCTGGAACTGAATTGCCTTAGAGTCATCCTGGGTATCTGCAGCCTTGCTCAACAGAAGATATTTATTCTATCACCCACAATAAATAAGTAAGTAAGTAAGTAAGTGTGTATATGCATCTATACATATATAATTTATTCCTTTTCACATTTTCCACTTATATTTTTGCAAGTTCCGATTTCCCACAAGAAACAAAACATCATATGGAAGCTATAAAAGGCAACAAAAATAAATATATCATACAAATGTTTCCTTATCTGGATATTTTGCATAAACAGAGAATAAACAGAAAATGTTTAGACAGGATTTTCACATGGAATATTTCTAACTCCCCAATTGCCAGTTGCATTAGCATAAACTGGAGAATGTACATAAAATCATAAGATAGGTTTTATTATACACTTTTCTAGTGAAGATTTACTCTAGCCATAATGAACAAATTACATTGGTCTATTGAGGAACTTTAACCATTGATTTCTGCATATAATCTGTCTTGCTCTATCCAAATACATCAGGTGCAGCTTTTCTTTGTTCATTTCATTAAAAAAAAACAACTCACTTTTTTAAGTAGCCTTACTTCTTTGAGTAGAGTAGAGAAGGGTATAGGTGGGAAATATGACATTTCCCCAAATATATTATACAAATTAGGACTTAAATGCAAATTCACAACTGAGATACTGAAGGAACAGTGCTCTGTATTCAGCTATCTTAACAGAGATCTCTGTTCAGCTATCTGCAATCTTTGTGATGCTCACAGTTATTTTCTAGGCAGATTACCATTTAAATATAAGTCATTTTCTAACAGATTTGCAGCACAATCCTATTCAACTATAGATTTAATTCCAATGCCAGCTTGTTATTTGGGTCCTGGATGGATTCAGCATCTTATTTTTGTCTCAGATAAATATTCACATGCCCTACCCTAGTGGATTCAAACTTTTCAGTGTTGCTACCACTTGTAAATGTGAAAGAGTGGTCAACAGGCAGTGAAATGTGTAGAGCAGCAAAGCCAGACTAATTTTAGTCCCAGGCCCTCAAAAATATCTAACGGTACCTACTCATGATGCCACAATATGTATGTGCAAGACTCACTGAATTAAATAGGGCTTACTTCCTGGTAAACTGGGCATTTAGTTGCAGTTTATAGTACGAAAGTATCATTTAAAATTATATTTGTAATTTTTATTTTGCTTTAGTAAGCAGCTGCATCGTGAATTTCAGAATTATTTCTTTAATCATTTCAGCCATGTGATCCTTCCACTTGTTCAAGAAAGAAGTGATATTATCAGACATTTCTATAATAATAATAAAAATAAAATTTAAAATATGAAATTGCCTGCAGTGACTATTTATTGCAGAATTAAAATCCAGCCATCCAGAAATTAATATATAAATGCTCATGTTTCAAAACATCAGAAGATTTAGAATATGCATTGAATCTACTGTGGTCATTCAAAATGGATTAATAAATTATGAGAGATCCAATGATTCTAATACAGTATTGGCTTAGAATGGTTTGTGAAGTGTTTATAATAAAAATGGTGATACTGTATTTCAGAAATCAAAGTTTAGAAAGAGGTCTACCTCTTTTTTCCTTTGCTCCAAACATGCTCTTTATGTGTTGCTACACTGTAATTTAACATTGATTCAGTTTAAATAATCTTGCATATGGACCAATTGCATTCAAAGTAAATACATTTTTATTTTGGATATATTTTTTAAAATGTAAGCATTGGTATGAATTGGGTAGTTAGTGGAGATGTAAAATATTTAACTGATTCTGGAGAAGGCTGAAGGGAAGAAACAGAGCTGGAGGACCTTTTGGGTTAAAAGACTTATTTGAACTGAGAATTTTACAGAATAGCTTTCCCCTAAAACTGCGGGGTCCCTTTATACCATTTATATCCTATTTCCCCACTGAATGAATTAGCAACTATGCGAACTCATCAGTTTTTCTTTTATGGGGCCAGACAAGGAAAAAAAAAAATCTATTGTCATATTATTTGCAGGTGCAAGAAAAATGTGTTCTGTTGATGCTGCGATAGCAGCTTACAAAGCTGACTGCCTGCCCAAAGCTTTTGGTTTAGCACAGCTGACTGAAAGATGCTGAGAAACAGACTGTGACAAGAGGCTGTTATTAGAGATGTGTGTCAGCAGGCACAAACCGTTCCCACATTCAGCTGGGTGACAACTGTAGCTCCCCTTTTTAAAACAACTTTAAACTCCACCCAGGTGTTCATAACTACTACATTTGTTTAATGGGGTAGTATATAGCACCCTGAAAACACAGTCTGGTCATTCTAGTTTAATTTTGTAGACTAAGAGAAGGGAGAAGAATCCAGCTATGTATAAGAGAACAGTGCAGAGTTATTTTGTTGTACTAAAATATAACACAAGCTTTGCTACTTGAACATTTCCTAATTATACAGTATTTCTGTAACTCATTCAAGCAAAACAACAGAACTATTATAATTACTTCTACCTTATGAATTTGTAACATTACAGAAGGGCAATCTGTTTTGGTAATAAGCACCAATGATCAGTATGGATGACAACTATCATTGAATAGTGAATAATAATCTACACAGCCAGGTAATAAAGTCTAACCTCAGCTGAGAGACCACCATATCACTGATATTTACAAAATGATTAATAGTATAGAGAAATCATCTGGCCAATATATACCTTTGGAAAGTGAATAGAAAGAAGTTTCCCTCTCTTTCATCTTACTAAGAAATTACATCAAATGAAGCTGCAGAACCGAAACAATGTTTTCCATGCAACACAATATTATAACAATCAAACTCAGTGTCACAAGATTTCAGGGCTACCAATGGCTTCTAGTCCTTGGGGAAAAGGTCAGAAAGGCAGCATCCTTATGAAAGCTAGCTGGAAACCATACCAAACAAAATACAGCAGTTATAGTTCCATGAACATTCCTGGGCCTTCCAGTAATCTTGCCTCCTTAGATTGCAGAAGCACATCTTACTGCATCCCTGGCACACCTGAACTGGTCTAGTCTCACAACTGGTCCAAGTCCCCAATGGTAGAAGAACTCTAGGAGAAAGCTAAGATATATGGCAATTGGGCAGGCCCAAACAGCACTGGCAGGTATTTAATGATAGGGTCCCCCTAGCCTCTTTTCCCGTCTGCCCTAAAGTTCTGGAGATTGTCTTCCACCAGGCTTTGATAACTAGGGCTGTGTATTGGAGAGAGATACATCAGCCCTCCTTCCTCTACTGCTCCACTCCTGACCTATTTATTATCTGTCTTTAGCTACAAGCTGGCTTCATAGCTCTCTTTCTCTCTTTTTCTTCCTAGTCCTTTCTCTCCCCCAATCTATGTGGCATACACAGAGTAGCTTTTCAGTCTTGTTTTCCTTCCTTCTGAACTTCTGACTCCAAAAGCTAAGATGTGTGTACCAATATCCCACCTCCCAGCTCATTTATCCAAAGCACTCACTCTCTCTCTGACAAAGGAAAGGGCTTACTGATACAGATTTTCTCTCTTCCCAATACACTCCAGTGTGCGCGCTGTTCCTCACAAGCCCTAGAGATAGTTCATTGCTGTTCCCTCTATACTTCTTACATCCTATTTCCCCACTGAATGCTCTTTCCCCAAGTAGGAATGCTACTTTCCCCTTCATTGCCATTCCCCATTCCCCACTGTTTCCTTGTGGATGTTTCTCATGTATTCATTGCCATTCCCTCAACACTGTTTATTGTTTTAAAAGCTATTTCCCCATCAAATGTTATTTCCCCTCTGACTGCTACTATCTCTTTCATTGCCATTTCTCACTGACATGTTTTCATCATCTTGTTCCTCAGTAAAATCCAACCCTTTTCTCTGAGGCATGTGTGATCACTTCCCCATTTTTGAAGTCCATATTCACTCTGGGATGAACATTTTTTAAACACTCTCCAGTTAAAAAAATCTTGCTTGCATTCTTGGGTGGTCCTTGTGTAATACTGTATCTCATACTTAGCTTTGGTTCAAACCAAGAGGCAATTCTGAAAGGAAAATGCAATTAATGGCAAGAATAAATGAATACAAATCTGATTTGGAATAATGTGTAGGTGAGAAATTAACTGGTACCAATTTACCTGAAGAGAACTTTACTGTAATGGAACAATCTGGGGGTAAGATTCAAATTAATTTATTGGGCGGACTAAAATGGGAAATTAGCTTTCAAGTGAAAGCTACATTTAATTGTTATTTTCTCTAAATTTACATCTGTACATATAAATTAGCACGTTAGTATTCTTCGCCCTTGAATTTGTTTGAAAACCCTGCCCTATTTAATTATCCTTGGAGCAGGACCACAGAATTATGATCATGTTCTGTTGCAGTATTTTCGGTGCGTGCAGGTCCAGCTAGGATTGAAACACGTACCAGGAAGAAGCAGACATCATGCATTCTGGTGAGCCCCTAGAAGATTTCCATATAAGGCAAGTAACCTGAGGACCCTGCGGGGTCTCACCTAATTGGCCCAAAGCCAATCTTACCATGTGATGCTATTGTTTTGCATTGGTGCTTACTTCTCGTATGGGATGACCTGTAAAACTGAATAAAAGAAAGTTCCCGGCTCAGGCTGGGGGCTGCTCACCCGAGGAAGAACCTGCGTGGAGTCTCCTTTGTTATTTCGGCCTTCTCATGAGCGGCCCTCCATGTGCGGAGCAAAACCGCATATGGTGACCCCGACGTGATTCGCAAAAAGGACGACGAATACGTTTTGGACCGCTCATCTCATCGGCCGGACGAGCCAGTTGCAACCCAGGGGACGTCGCGGATCGGCGCCTACCCTCCCCCCCAGGATCCTTCATTTTGAGGACCCTCCCTTCAGGTGAGTATGGGCGGAAAGTTCTCCAAAGCACAGGTAGCACACCTGGAAGAATTAGGGGAACTAACCAAGAGCTCTATTGTGATTTTGAAAAATCAGGGAAAAATTATCCCATTGCCCTCAAAAAAGGAATTGATCATTTTGCTAAATTATATTTATACCCAATGTCCGGCTTACCCAGAAAGAGGCTCGATTAAGGTTTCTACATGGATGCGATTGGGCACCTATTTCCATGAACAGCCTAGAGCCCCTGCCAAAGTATTGGCCATATGGCGGATTGTCACAGAATGTTTAAAAATTCATGAAAGTGCCTTTAAGGACGCTAGCCAAGTGGACTTGCCACCGCAGTATCAGCCCAAAGAACCTCAGTCCAAAGAACCTGTAGGGGATCCACCACCAAATACGGTTTTTTCCCTCTCAGCTAGCTCACCGACACCGAGCGCACCCCCTGCGGGACAAAACAATCCCTCACCGATGGGGGCAGTTGCGCAAGCCATATCACAAGGTCATCGTGAAGGTATTCTGGATTCAGAGGAGCTTGAACATTTGTCTCTCTGTCCTGTGGAATATGTCTCTGACGGTGCCGGTAATACGGTTCCCCAATTAGAGACACTTCCGTTAAAATTAATCAGAGACACAAAGCAAGCAACTTCAATGTATGGCATACAAGCTCCGTATGTTAAGGGTCTGTTACAGTCCATCGCAAGATCTTTTTTCATGTTATCCCAGGATTGGAAAGATCTTCTTAGGATGATATTGACAGGGCCCCAATTTGTGGTTTGGGAATCAGATTTCCGTAGAGAGGTGGAGGCAACTGCCCGCCGCCTGGGGGGGAATGTCACTCCCGATCACATTTTTGGCGCGGGCCCCTTTTCTGACATGACAGTTCAAGCTCTTTTGCCCCGACCGCTTTTCGCGCATATCAGCCTAGCAGCCTTAAAGGCACTAGAGAAGGTTGATGACACCATGGGGACCCCTACTGGCTCTTTCTCAAAAATACATCAGGGTCCCAGTCAGCCTTTTGCGGACTTCGTTGAGGAACTTCAGAAGGCGGTTACTCGGCAAATCTCCAATGCAGAAGCCCGCAATGAGCTGATACTTAGGTTGGCCTATGAAAATGCAAATGAAGACTGCAAACGCATCCTCCAGCCCCTGCTCAGTAAATTAGATGTTTCATTGGCCGATTATTTGAAAGCCTGCCGTATTGTAGGTACTAACTCTTATAACATGGAGACCTTGGCCATGGCGCTGCAAACTGTCGTGCCAAAAAAGCCTCAAGGCAATTGCTTTAACTGCGGCAAGCCCGGTCATTTTAAAGCACAATGCCGCCTGAAAGGGGGAGGGCAACGACCCCCTGGAGAGAACAGACCAAAAACGGTCTGCCCTCGTTGTAAAAAAGGATCCCACTGGGCTAACCAGTGTAAATCCAACCTTTCACAGGCCCAGGGAAACTGGAGGCGGGGCGTACAGCCAGCCCCACCCCAAAGGCTGTTAATGAATCACACGTCCGCCTAGTTACCTCTGAGGCTGTAGAACTTTCCATTCCTCGGACTGTTTATTTTTTGCCAACACGCCCCGACACAGCCGCGCCCCTGCCTCCGCACACTCCATTTCTAGTCTTTCCGATACGTGACCTCACGGCTCGCGGTGTCGTGGCCTCCCCCTTTTTACGGGATTCAGAGGATCTCTCATCGATAGCCATGGTGGCCATCGGCAATACGCCAACTTGGTTTGAGGCAGGGGAGTTGGTCGCTACTGCCATTCCGCTTCCCACTCCACACTCTTATACCCCTGATGCCCTAGCGGTAGAACAGCCAGTGGCACAAAATCGCCCGCTTCTCACCTTCCAAATCAACAAGACCACCTTTCTGGGTCTTTTGGATACAGGGGCGGACGTGAGTGTCATCCGAGCCGCTGAGTGGCCGGACGAGTGGCCGACTGAGAGCGCACCTGCGGTCCGACGAGTGGGGGGCATTCAGAACGCGGTCCGCAGTAAGCACTGGCTGACAGTTACCTCCCCGGACGTGACTGGCACAGCCTATTTCCAACCGCTCATCCTTCCCCTTCACACTAATCTGTGGGGAAGAGATTTGATGTCACAATTTCACACCAAGCTCACCTTGCAATAACTCATGGCAGCAAACATCAAACCCCTTCGCCTCCGCTTAAAAACTGAAACTCTGGTTTGGATAGATCAATGGCCTCTCACCCAAGAAAAACATTTAGCCCTATCGCTTCTGGTTCAGGAACAATTAGCAAAGGGACATATCGAGCCCTCATTGAGTCCCTATAATACCCCTGTTTTTGTAATTAAGAAAAAATCGGGAAAGTGGCGCTTATTACATGACTTGAGGGCAAAATCATCGATTTACAAGACTGTTTTTTTTCTATTCCCCTCCACGAACAAGATTGTGCTCTTTTTGCCTTTACTTTGCCTGCATTTAACAATGCTAGACCGGCAGAACGATATCAATGGAAGGTTTTGCCACAGGGGATGCTTAATAGCCCCACAATGTGCCAGTATTATGTGCACAACATTCTACAGCCATATCAAGAATTTTATTCAAAGTTTTTAGTTTATCATTACATGGATGATATTTTGGTGGCAGCACCCAGACCACCGGGAACTGTTTTTGCCACCTTTCCTCATTTGCAGACCCTCTTATCCAGAGGAGGCCTTTATATAGCCTCGGAAAAGGTACAATTGCTTTCCCCCTTTTCCTACCTGGGTCACAAAATGTTGTTGTCTACTGCCTCTCCTTCTTTGCCATCTTTATGCTTGCCTCCTCAGCCCACTTTAGTGCAACTTCAACAATATCTGGGCACCATTAATTGGGCCCGACCATACTTATCTCTGACTACCGCCACCCTTTCGCCGCTTTTTCATGCTCTTACTTTGGGAGCAAGCCCCGGTGACAAGGTCACGTTACAGGAACCCCAGTTAAAAGCTATTAGAGAGATAGAACATGCCATGTCAAAGGTTTGGGTAGATAGAATGCAAGAAAACATTCCACTCTCAGAAGTGATCCTAAACACCCCAAAACTTTTCACAGCAGCCCTCTTTCAAAAGGCTCAGAAGGTATATGTTCTGGAGTGGATTCATCTGCCTCACACTCCACGATGCTCCATTACCTCCAAACCATCCCAAATTGCCCAACTAATTGTCAAACTTCGACAGAGATCGAAAGCTTTACTCGGAATGGAAATTATAACTCTTTATATTCCATTCTCACTCCAAATCTGGGAGTCCTTATTCCAAGTCTCTCAGGACTTACAATTTTCTTTAGCAGATTGGCCCGGAGAGGTTTCTTGTCACCCTCCGGCCGACACCCGATTTCAATTAGTCCGAACCATCCCTCTCTCCTTTTGTTCCCCTTTGTCTTTGGGCCCCATTCCTTCAGCTATTACTGTTTTTGCTGACGGCAGTAAGAGCCGTGGAGCTTGTGCTTGGCAGGAGAACGGCCAGTGGCATTCACAGACCACCCCACCTCAAAAGTCAGCACAGCGCGCTGAACTGGCTGTTGCCATATTGGCCCTCCAGCTTTTTTCTGATGTGCCTTTTAATCTTATTTTAGACAGCTTATATGTCACTCACATCGTTTCCACCGTTTTTAATTCTTATCTGTCTCCAGCCATAGAGTCAGAACTTTTCTGTTTGTTTTCCTGCATTCAAAAACACATAGCCGCCAGACATCAGCCATTCTTTGTTGCACACATCCGAAGCCATCAACCCTTCCCTGGTTTTCTCCAAGAGGGAAATTCGGTTGCCGATCAGGCAGCCGCGGGGACGCCAAATGTGTGCTCCGTTGATGCCTGGGAGAGTCATTCTTATTTTCACCAAAACTCTAAGGCTCTCATAAAACAGTTTGGCCTCACTGCCACAGAGGCGGCGGCCATCAGGCACCAATGTCCCACTTGCAGCTTGCAAGCGGTGGCCATTCCCCTGGGCGTTAACCCCCGAGGCCTCCAAGCCTGTCAAATTTGGCAAATGGATGTCACGCAATATCCTCCCTTTGCCCCTTGGAAATATTTACATGTTACGGTTGACACCTTCTCGGGGTTTATTATGGCTACCCAGCAGAGAGGCGAAACTGTCAAACATGTCATCAATCATTGCATTCGGACCTTTGCTTCGGTGGGACGCCCAGTTGAGTTAAAAATGGACAATGGGCCTGCCTATACTAGCACCGCCATGGCTGCATTCTGTAAGCGGTGGAGTATTGTCCACAAATTTGGCATCCCCTACAACTGTCAAGGGCAGGCCTTTGTTGAGCGTGCTAATCAGACCTTAAAACATGCTCTTGACCGACATACAAAGCAGGGGAAACGCCCCCCCGGTCTCCCACCGATCCAAAACATTTTAAACCTCTGCCTATATACTCTGAATTTTCTCAACCTTTCTGGACAACCCCTCATGACTGCCGCAGAGCGACATTTTTCTCCATCTCAGCCTACAGATAGTCCAAAGCCGAAGGTTTATTATCGGTGTTTGCCAGATCCTGTCTGGAAAGGCCCTGCAGACCTAATCACCTGGGGCCGGGGATACGCCGCAATACAACTACCTGATAAGGTACTGTGGGTCCCCGGACGCTGTGTTCGCCCCTTTCACCCGAAGCCATGACGATCTCCCGCCTTGTCAGCTCTGTCCAGGTCCTTTTCCTCCTGGTTTCTGCATTAACTTTGGCTCATCCACCCTTATTTCTCAATCAACATGTGACGACCGCCGCGGCCAAATCCTTCTGGATCTCTCTCAATCAATATCGTCAGATGGGTGACAATGTTTCCATTTTATGTGGGGATGACTCTCAAAACTATTGTCCCTTTGTTTGGACAAAACAAGGTGTTCCACTCCGCTCAGACCGCACATATGACATACAATACCATCACTTTCCTTGCTTAATCGTTATCAGCTTTAAGTTGACAAATCAAACAACGGGCCAATATGTATGTCAAGGTTTCAGTAACAATTCATTTGTGTGGCGTGCTTCAATTGTTTATTCTAAGACCAGTTGGCAAAACCCCCCCGTTCCTGCGTGGCCGCTAGCCTATGACCGCCCACAACAATGCCGCTTTCGTCTCAGGAGAGCGAACCAGGACAGATCATCGCCTACATGCCAAGGATGCCTGCAAACGACCAGAACAGGATACAAAAAATCTCAAACTCTTGTTTATT
Organism: Liasis olivaceus; assembly: GCA_030867105.1. Classification (NCBI taxonomy): domain Eukaryota; kingdom Metazoa; phylum Chordata; class Lepidosauria; order Squamata; family Pythonidae; genus Liasis; species Liasis olivaceus. Next base: position 25,172,408 of record CM061348.1, on the reverse strand, counting down.
ATAGCCTTAAACCTGATTGTTTTAACCATTCTCTCCCCCTATGCGTATATAACAATACCCTATATCGTCAATGCCATACTAACCAAGGGATTCAATGTTATTTGCCTCAAGCATTGGGGCCCATAACCGCTTCCATTTACGTTTATGGATACAAAGGAGGGGATGGTGCTGTTGCGTTCCAGACTAGCCAAAATAGGGGTGGGTACCTCGCCCACAATTCAACCAGGGGGGGTGGTTCCGTCTCAGTTTGTTTTGATGCTTGTAAGGCTATAGCCTCCGGCCAGGGGCACGATGGGCGCGCATGGACCACATGTGGCTCTCAGCATTGGGAGAGAGAATACATGCAGAACCAAAAGTATCTTTTTCAGAGGCGAAAAATTCAGAGCACCGGACAAGTTTCCTTCCAAGATGCCTATGACTATTGGTATTCCGGGACATTGGGCCAGACTTCTAGTTGGCCAGGACCCGAGGGCATTAACATCACCCTTGCGTCCACGACTACTGATTGTGTCACTGGACATTGTAACCCTATTTGTCTATCAGCCCATCCTGCCTCTAGCCCCACTGTCAAATATTATCTGATTGGTTTGGGGATAGACGGGCGCGGGAACGACCCCTATGGATATCTCATTATTCAGGTAAAAACAGAATCCGTTCAAAGAAATGCCATATCGGTCTATACTTCATTTTTTGAGGAAATGGAAAAAATCAATCAATTTCCCATCCCCCCAAAAGCTCACAATATGTTCATTGAATTAACAGGCACCATTGCCCAAGAATTTAATTTGACCAATTGCTTTGTATGTGGAGGTACCAACATGGGAGATCAATGGCCATGGTTAGCACAGGAAGCAAATTATACCGAAGTTGCCCAACATCAAGCCAACTTTACCTACAAACATCCAGGAAAAGAGGTCTGGACCCTATCCAATATCATTATTGGAAATGAGTGCTTCCAACGCAACCAGACCCACAATCGAACTCATGTTGGCACCCTTACTTGCCTGGGTATCTGGAACAATAACTCTTGGTATGGTTCATTTAACCATACAGGGCAATCAGCCTTGGCCACCATTTCCGCTATGTCTTTTCTGTTAAAACCAGAAGAAGACAACGAGTGGACTACACCTGATGGATTCTATTGGATTTGTGGGAACACTGCCTACAACAAACTACCTGGGTCATGGTACGGTGCTTGTTTGCTGGGTACCATACGCCCGGGATTTTTCCTCCTCCCTCTTCGCGCAAAACAACAGTTAGGGGTCCCAGTATATGATGACCTTGTGCCTGCTCGTAAAAGGCGATCTAATATTCAGATCGGCCAGTGGAAAGATAATGAGTGGCCCCCCGAACGAATTATTCACTATTACGACCCTGCCTCATGGGCCCAAGATGGATCCTGGGGCTACAGGACCCCAATCTATATGCTGAACCGCTTGATTCGACTACAGGCCGTCGTAGAAATCATCACCAATGAGACAGCCCAGGCATTACAACAATTGGCTAAAGAAAGCATTAAGTCCCGTACGTATATCATGCAGAATCGCCTGGCACTTGACTATCTTTTGGCCCAAGAGGGAGGAATGTGTGGAAAATTTAACCTTACCAACTGTTGTATTGAGATTGACGATAGTGGAAAAGTTGTAAAAGAAATAACTGACAAAATGGTCAGGATTGCCCATGTCCCAGTCCAAACCTGGGACGGGTTTAGTTTTAAAGAAATGTTTGGTTCTTGGTTTCCAAAACTACCCGGTTTACAAGCCATTGTTGCCCTAATTGGCATGATTGCACTGGGATGTCTTATATTGCCATGTGTGTTATCCATTTTTGTTCGCACCATTTCCAACAGCTTGGCTTTGCTTGCAGAGAAAAGGGCGGTGGCACAGGTCAATGCCTTGTGGGAAAAGGAAATCTCATATAAGCTCATTCCTCAGGAAGTAGGCTTCATGAAGCCCGACTTCTGCATGAGCAGTGACGACGAAAAATAGCCCTCCAATAAAAAACAAAAGGAGGAGATGTTGCAGTATTTTCGGTGCGTGCAGGTCCAGCTAGGATTGAAACATGTACCAGGAAGAAGCAGACATCATGCATTCTGGTGAGCCCCTAGAAGATTTCCATATAAGGCAAGTAACCTGAGGACCCTGCGAGGTCTCACCTAATTGGCCCAAAGCCAATCTTACCATGTGATGCTATTGTTTTGCATTGGTGCTTACTTCTCGTATGGGATGACCTGTAAAACTCAATAAAAGAAAGTTCCCGACTCAGGCTGGGGGCTGCTCACCCGAGGAAGAACCTGCGTGGAGTCTCCTTTGTTATTTCGGCCTTCTCATGAGCGGCCCTCCATGTGCGGAGCAAAACCGCAATGTTCTACATCTTTTAAATTGTCTAACAAGACTCCTGCTTTTTATAATGGCTTCTGGATTTAAAGTTTAAAAAAGAAGAAAAAATCTTTATTGAAGCTGTGATTTTTAGCACAACAGTGAACACTTAGTTATATGAAATGTTGCTTTTTCAACATTTCAAACTGTTACATTGTTTTTCACATTACTGTGAAAATGCATCTGCATGTCTATGTTTGCGAGAGAGTGAGTATCAGTGCATGTGCTACAATTTTCCTATGTACAATGAGGTTTGAAAAATGTAGAAATCAATTCAGGAAATAAACTATTTCAAAAAGTACTAGCTATAGAAATTTCATAGAATGTATTTCTATTTGTTTACACATTTCTTTAGGGCAGATTGAAAATAAATCATTAGCTGGGGTTCCTAAACATGCTAACACATATTTTTAGCTCTTTAAAAAACATCTAAGACAAGAGTTTAAAGCCTGGACATCATTAATACTTCTGTTTGATCTCATAGCAAGATCATGACAAAAATGTAGCTTCTTGATGAAAAGACATTATTGCTTTGCTTTTGAAAACTCTACCCCAATTACAGAAGCAAACAGTAATTCATAATGTGTTTTGAAGATTAGGTCTTGTTTTCTTTGATTATTTCAAAATATTACAAACCTGTAATGTTCTTTTTCTAAGGATCTGGGGAAAGCAGTATTCTTGATGTATGACATCCATTTTCCCGTAATGATTATGCCTTAATACTGTAATCTCTTATCCTTAGCTTACTTTATTAAGTCCTGAAACATAGTCAGCAGAAAAATACATATCCTAAGAGAGTGAGGAAAGCAAACCTCATGTTAACAACTGTTTTTTAAAAAGAGATTGTTATACCTTTTCTTTTTAAATAGCTAAAGTGGAACATATACCCATGGTTCCAGGGGATAACAATCTTTTCCACAGTACAATAGTGTGAGGCCTCTCTCTTACCCCATCCAACATGCTAAAGAGGGATATAGAACAACAAACAGGACCAGTTCAGAGAAAAGTCTGAGCAATATGAGCAATTTTACTCATTTTGTATGCATGCAGGATTTAAGAAATTGGACCTTTAAATTATTGGCTGTGGTTGTATTACTTAAAATGCATCTCTACATTGTTCAGATTATTTTTATTCAGTTTTGTAGTCAGACAAAAAAGTGAAGATGTTAAAACCATCTTGTTCAAGTGTGCCTTTGGGCCACCTTATTTATTTATTTGAATAATTTACCATTTATGTGGCTGCCTATCTTACATCAGTGACTCTGGGCAGCATACAAAGATTAAAAAAACCAAAAGTTACAAACACTAGGCCATGACACCCAAGGTAAATAAACATACCAATCATAAAATCATATGTACAATAGAGCCTGCCTAATATATATAATATTATTTATAATAATATAATTTTATTGTGTGTTTTATCTTCTTACCCACCAAGAAATGGTTAGGATTGGGGCAGGACATTTTTGATAGATGATAGATAGATGGATGGATGGACAGATGTGTGAAATATGGACTAGATAATATTAATGTTACATGGAGTCACAATTGGTTGAATGAATGCACCCAAAGAGTGTTCATTAATGTCCCTAGTTCATCTTTGAGGGAAGTATTGAGTGGTGTGCCAGAGAGCTCTGTCTGGGACCCTGTTGTGGGGACAAATAGAAGGCCCTCCTCTATTATCTGTTAGTGGACAGGTGACATACAAGGAAAACAAGGTACTAAATCAGGATACATTTCAGGACAATCTGGTATGGTGAACTGACTATTCAGAGTTTTAAAAGACCACATAGGGAACTAAGTGCCTTTGTATATGCAAAAATGTAAAGTTAACCACTACTGTAAAGCAAAAGCATACATTAAACTAACAAGAAATTGACATATTGTGTTATACAATATTGTCTATAACAATCCCATTGCTGGCATCTGCAGATCCAATGATTGTTGCTGAACAAACCTTTCTCTTTATTACTCACTCAGCATGGAATAATTATTCTACAAGGTTGCATGGTTCCATATTTTTGTCAGTGAAGTAGAGGAGCGAAATGATGACACAAAGGTAGAGGAGAGCGGGCTAATGAAAAACCAGAAGATTCCAAAAGTTCTAGATAGGTGGACTGAAGTATATAGGATGGGATTTAATAGGGAGAAATGTAAAGGTCTGCATCTGGGTAGAAAAAAAGGTAAGGGATAAATATAGGATGAGGAGGACTTAGTTTGGAAATAGTATCTGTGGAAGGCATGTAGGCTTCTTTGACATCTTCAAGTTAAACATGGTCCAGCAGTATGATTGTTTATGAGTGATGGTGTGCCATCAAAGAAAGAAAGAAAAGAAAAAGAGAAAAAAATTATCTTATATTTTATACTATCAAAATAGTACTTATACTAAAAGTACTTTAGTACTTATATTAAACCAATAGTCCCTGGTTTACTTATAAATACACTATTATAATATAAGTAGTACAAATTATTATTGTAATATATCACATCTCTACCATGGGGACACATATTGCTGCATCTACTGAGTAGTAGAAAATATTGCATTTGGGCTTAAAAAAACGTGGGTACTTCCAATATCTCAAAATTACATTGGGCTAAAATGAAGACACCAATAGAAGAGAATATGTGTAGCTCAGGGTTGAACTGTGGAGCCCTTGGGGTTCTCTGAGCTTGGTTGTAAAATGAAGATGTTCACTAGATATCAAACAGTCTTTGATAGTAGTTTTAGCACTCTATAACTTGTGTAGCAGACTATTTTTTTTTTTTTTAATCTGCGCTCAGTCATTACTGACTCTGCTGTGACTGCTTGGACGATGTGAGAGTCAGAATGAGACGGGTTAAGAATGTACTCTCATCGCCAGAACAACGAGGAAGAGATAAGAGGATGAGACTGGCCCCTCCCTAAAGAATGCAAGGGAGGTTGGGAGGGTGACCCTGGAAATTGCTCTCACTCTGAGAAGATTTCTGTAACGGGACTGAAGCCAATAAACCTTGCTGGATTGAATCTGTACTGTCTCCTGGAGTTTCCTGGGCTAATCCCGACAGACGAGTCCTTGCAGTTTTCAAGGCAAGTGTTTCGGAAGTGGTTTGCCAGAGCCTCCTTCCTAGAGCAGAGCCCAGCTGGTGAGCGCAGGAGGTGGGGTTTCCGTTGCTTCGCGCCCTTTTCGGGCGAGTGCGGTTTCGCACTTACCAGCAACTGCTCCCAACTCCTTTTGCAGGTGCTGCCAGCATTTTTCCTCCCACCAGAGTGAGAGTACCCATTTATCTACTCACGTGAGTTTTCGACCTGTTGGGTTGACAGGAACTGGGGAGGAAACAGGAACTCACCCTGTTTAATGCGAAGGCTGGACTCGAACCGCTGAAGCGTCAGCCATTTCTGGCCGGCAACTTTCAGCGTCATTAAGCCGCTGCACCACCACGTAGCCCGTAGCAGACTATAACATTTGCTTATTTAAAGCATTTTTACTTTATCTTTTACACTCCGCAAGATAGTTGTGCGTTTCAAAACAAGTATCTGTATGCCATCATTGTAGAGTATAGCACTGTATAGGTTATTCACAACTTGGAATGAAAACAGCAGCATACAAATTTGTTAAGTAAAATAATTTCTTAATATATTCTTGTTATAAAGAAAATGCATGTTTGCGATCCACAAACTGTACTTCATTCTCACCAACAAAGAAGCGTCTGAGGAACTACTGCTCTTAAATATACATATACATTTATTTAACCAAACAGAATGCATAGGGTCCTGTATATGTAACAAAAAGATTGTGAGTTTGAGTGTTGCTGTTTGTAAAACCATAAAAAGAAAAGAAAAATATTACTTTTAAGACAGAATACTTTCTAGTTGTCTTGGCAAAAATTAGGGCAGCTGATATTATCACAGCAGCATATTGCTGTTATCTACAGCTCACTCAAGCTCATTAGAGAAACAAGATGATTTTCACAGAAATAAGGTTGAAAGAGGAATGTATTAGCAAAAATAGGTCAAGCCACAGTATATCTAATTTGCTGAACAATCTTTTATGAGGCAATATGTGGTCTGCCACCAGGTGTCACTAGGTTCTTGTTCAAATAAGTACCAGCCTGATACAGAATCTTGAGAACTACGCAGCCCTATACTTAAGGGCAACATTTGCTTTGCTAATACAGCCGCATTTTAGGAAGAACAATATTAAAGAGAAGGGGGGAGGGGGCTAACCAATGTTTTATATGTCAGAATACTTCAAAGGGTTTCTGCATACTGGTTCATTTATTTGATTTATTCATAATCATCCTTCAATAATATTGTGCAAATTTTCAAATGATTACATAGTTCATTGTCTTCTTTTGACTTTGATTCCCATCTCTCCATGCATGTTTCTCCAACCCTTCCTCCATTACCTTATTCTTGATCTACCCAACCTGATGACCTCCAAAATTCCCACCATTATGAATAATGAGATCTGTTGATCAATGGAATATGTTACCTTTGGAAAGCAGTTGGAAACTGACCTGTTGGAAAGTTAAAGTGATATAAATGGGAAGAATTTAATATATCAATCATACATATTGGGTTCTACTGTCTGGGAATTGAAATCTATATCTTGTAGAGGAAGGTGAATTCTGCTAACCTTTATTGTGCTAAATTCAGATGGTGTGTGGTGGGAAGAGATCTAGAAGTGTTTTTATTTTTAATCATTTATTGTGACAACAAAGATTATTTTCATTTTGTCAGAATATTGATGCTTTGGGGAAAACAGAATATATCTCCTACATTACAGGTGATCACTTATAAGAAACAATGTATGTACCCAAAGGGAATTTGCCTTTAAAATGAGATTATTTTCTTAGATTCACTGATAATATGATAATTACGACAGATGTGTTATTTCCAATGTAATCTTTTGTTTGTGAGGAAGATAAAGGAATTGCCTTAAATTCTGGCTCATCTTTCTCTTAGGTAAACAGAATAAAATTTCTTGTTTACTACTGCAATATTCGTTATTGAGTTATTTGATGAGGTTGTCCTTGGGTGTGAGTGGTAGAAAGTACTACCTTTATTAAGATTTCAGTGTTTTAGATACATGACTCGGGTCAAAAGCAATACTTGAGTGGTTTCTACTTCATATTCATTTGAATTGTTCAATGAATCCTTTTGTATTAATTGACATATTTTATTATTCAGCTCTTTATGTGATACCCCCACATCGCCACCCCACTATTTTCTTCTTTTGCACAATCTGCTTATGAAAGCTTATGTATCTGCAGAATTATGCCTTGGACAAAAAGCTTCAATTATCTCCAGCAAGTGATGATTTAGTACTACACTTAAAGCAATATTTTTAGCTTAAACATTGAAATTAGAGTTTGATGTTCGACAAGTAAACCTTTTCAAGAAAAGGTCACACTTGCATAAATACTCCATAGCGATATATATAAAACATTAGTGCCACTAGGTTATTGGGTAGTAGATCTAAGAAAGCAAAAAAAAAAAAAAAAAAAGAGCTATGTGAAAGGAATTAAAGCCCAAAGCCAGACAATTGTTCTGTGGAATTAAAAAAAAAAACTTTTTGTCAGCCTTAAATATGGTAGCAATAAATTAAAAAATAATATGCAAGTTATATTTTATCCAGTATGTATTTTAAAGCATAGAAAGACTGCATAGCCTAGGCAAAATCAGTCTGAGTTTTACTGGCTTACAAGAGCCTATGTTTTCATAGCTACTAAGAAGAGGATGAATAAAAGTAAAAACATGTTTGAATTTATGTATCTAACTAAATTTAATACAATTTATATATTCAATTTAATCACATCTATCCTGTTTCTTCTTAATCAAATCTATCCTGTTTGTTCTCTGCAGGATAAAAATTTCACACTAGTAACTTATGGCATCCTCCTGCAATGTATCAACTTTTAAGATTGATCAGTTTGCTCTTCCTCTCATGTGTATCATACCTCTTTTCCTGCCATATACATTTCATTTGATCCCTTCCCCCTTTCTAGTACTCAGAGCTCAAATCTGAAACACTACCTGCTTCACCAAGTCCCTTTCATTTACTATTCTTTTTCCAAACAAACGTCAAAGCCAGTGGTTTTTTCAAAACCACATCACCCATCTGCATCCTCACAATCATCATTCCCTCAATCCATGTCACGCTGTTTGTTGTACACTGTGCTTGCTGGGAAACAACAATCCTTGGCTCATGGTATGGGGTTTCTACGTTAACAGAGACTAAGCAGCTAATGGACATTAAATTATTGTAATGAGCATTAACTAGATGTTGCTTAGGTAAACATATTACACATATGTGCCCGTTCAGGCCTATTAGACTAACATTAACTTGATTTTCCTATAATTTAATTTGTTATGAACCTCTCTATAAGGGAAAAAAATGTAATAAGTATAATTTTATAATAAAAGGAGGATATATTTTATGTGGCTCCATTATTATTAACATCCCTTCACCTATTACTTCTTTGTCTTAGCTTTGTTTTCTATAGTTTTTGAAGTTTTTAATAATAGTAATGATAATTGTTTGAGGTATTTATTAATTGTTTTAGCTTTGTTGTACACTGCCCAGACTCACTTGCATTGTGAGATGGGCAGCTATATAAATTGGATAAATAAATAAATATAATACCAAAAGCAAGGAAAGCAGCATGAAAATTAAGAGTAAATAAGAGAATGATCACAAAGGACTAAAACACTAATACAAATAGAATCTAAAGGCTGGGAATCTCCATATCCTTCAGTACCATCTGGCAGATGGTAAAGGATAATAAAAACAAGGACAAATAGGCTGAAGAATAGCTTTTATCTCAGAGCTGCTACTATACTGAACTCTATTGTATAGTGCAATATTGGTGTGGCATCAGGGGTTGTGCAGTGGTGAATGGAATGTGAAGGATGTGGTTTTTTATGGTTTTTATATTTATAAGTGCACTGAGGATGGGATGACATTTAATTTCGTTGTACAAGAAGTACAATGATATGAGAAGTACAATGACAATAAAGATTACTTTGACTTTGACTTTGAAATAATATATTAAAATAGTAAAATAAAACCCTAAAAAGTGATATTTAAAATGGTTTGAGCACTGAAAATTCAACAATGTTGGCACTGGGCAAGCCACACAGAGAAGAAAATAGGTACCACAATGGAGAAGGCCTTTGTTCATGTACAGTAGCTTCCTTCTGAATTTGCTATTCAGAAAACAATCAAAGAAGGCTTCAACTGAAGGAATGAATAAATTCATTTGGGAGCAACAATCCTTAAGTATCTGAGTTCCATGTCATGTATAGGTCAGAATCAGCACTTTGAAGCAGTGACTGATTCAGATTAATAGAGTTACCAATATGGATTTATCAAGGGCAAATAGATTGGACATATAGTTAGATTGCTTCTTAATTCTATACAGTGGAATGAAAATTTTAGAAAAGCATAGCCTTATTTACTCTATATACCTATAAGGCCTTCAATAAGTTTGGCTATTTTTGCTTAGGACACTGAAAAAATACAAATCTGGAGTTAAATTTATACATATATATCCCAGAAAGTGCATTTATATCAAATGTCATTGTAAGGGTCCATGATTCAGACTCACAGCTATAATTATATCAAGGGTTCCCCACTCCCTTCTCTCTTCTATATCATGTCACTAGAGCCTCTTGTACTGAAATTATAGAATAACTCACACATCGATGGCAGTAATAGTCCACTAGGTAAAGAGATTGTGTGTCTTTGCTGAGGACATTACCCTAGTGTTGCATAAGCCAAATAAAGATTTCCTTTTGGTCATGGAGGAATATTAAAACATAAGTTTAAAAATAAATTTTAAAAAGACTAAGGCTTTTTAAAATCAACATCATCCCCAAGTTACAGAATAAGTTAAATACTATGTCAAGATTAAGCATAAATATAAAATATCATGGAGTTTTATTTCCCCCAAATATTTTCAAACTATATACTTTAATTTTATGCATTACCTAATTATCATTTAAAGATCAACTTTAATGAGTCATGGCACTCATTAAACCTATCTCTCCTGTGGAAAACTGCACTCTTGCTCCTGGACTAGGAAAACTCTAACTTCATGGCAAAAATATTTGCATTTGTATTCAAAAAGAAAATGCTAAATAAAAAATTATTGTGTCTTAAAACTTTGGAAGGGGAATGGGGATTTCCTAATATAAGGTTATATTTTATGATATTCCAAGGCCTTAACAAGAACAGAGATTTAAAATGGCATGAAAAGAATCTACAAAATCGTTGTCTGGAGTGTTCTACTAAAATCTGGTGACTAAAGTAGCACTAAAAATGTAGCACCATACTCTTTCCAATTAATGCTCCTTACAAGACACCAATCTTTTTTGCAGAATTTTAAGCCATTAAATGCAAATAAATGGAAATTGGAAAACTTATATAAAATTGTTTTATAAATAGAGTAATAATATCTAATATGACCTGAGTCAGAGATCTAATACTGAGGACTAAACTGGTTACAATATGTACAAGTTTTATTGGTTAGAGATGAAGATGCAAAAGAAGTATCTTTACAACTGCTTACTGATTTCAACTAGAATAATTCTTGAAGTAAAGGAAAATGCCAAAAGGTCAGGTTTAAAAATTTATGGTGCATTATTAAAAGTTCCTAGCATGCAAATTCAGACTTTAGAGGGCTGTATTTAAGGATTATTAGAAAGATGTGGCAATATAAGAACATATCAAAATTTTTGGTAGAAGTGCCTATAGATCTATCCATTCTGTAAAATAACAATTTGGGAGAAAAATAAGATATGTAAAACACTGGCTACAGTTATACTAAAATTATAACTTCTATCATTATTTGAATAAAATGAAAATATTAAAATCAAAGTCATTATTTGATTTATGCTGGTAGAGCCAAAACGTTTGTAACCTGGAAATGGAAAGAAAATAATATTCCAACTTGAGACCAGTTTATTAGAAATAGTTTTATTGAAAAAGGTTATAGACACAGTACATAAAATTAAGAGTACTAGATTCAACATCTTTTTTTATACCTGTTTTGGAAAGATTTTATTCATTTTGTTAAAAATTCAGAATCAGTTAACATGTTGTTTGTGAAGGGAAGATAATTTTGAAGGGAAGATGTATAGAAGGTGTTACAAATTAGTTATGTATTAGAGAATATATTTTTTTATTTAATTATTTGAAATCCCTGATTATTTTTAATTTGTTAAATAACAGTGTAGTTTTAATGTATAGTTTTGTATTAAGACTTTTTTTTACAAAAAATACTACTATATTGTTTTCAAAATATCTGAGCCCACTCAGTATTCCTGATCAGACACGTTGTAAGACTGTGAAGCTGTGGATTTGATTCCAAAAAGATTCCTTTGGAACTTAAGCATAGCAAACAGCAGTAGTCCTGTGAAAAGATGTGGCTGCTTTAAAAAGTTACAGACAGATGCTATATATGCACTTGCGTGCTCTCCAAAGCATCTTTTCCAAATTATTTTTGAAATGCTATAACACTATATTTTTTACTAACCATATCATAATATGACTACTATATATTATATGATATACAGTATCATACTATATGACTACTACATATAATATGCAGTAGTCATATTATCTCTAGAACATGGTGGCGGATCATGAATAATAAACTAGCCCTTGCACTGTGACCTAGGGGAGAGTGCTGTTTGATATAGGAAGATTTGTGTAAGTGTGGGGGTAGTTATTTTCGGTATAGCATTATGGTTATTTTATGGATTATTGTTTGAACTGAGTTCTGGGGAGGGACAAGATTGAGACAGGGCGAATGGAGAATAGAACGTGTAGGAAGAATATTGGAAAGTGAAAGTAGAAGAATGCAAACAAGGAAAGCAGAAGATAAAAGTGATGCACCTGGTTCTGGTGAAATGTGGCAAAGTGGCATAGAAAGCCACTGGGCTTCTGCCCATGGAATGTGGGAGCCAGAGAGTACAACTAGAAGTGTCCCTTAATACTGATACAGGTGGTCCTTGTTTAACGACCACTCATTCAGCTACAATTTGAAATTATTATGGTGCTGAATGAGTGGTAGTTGTGACCAGTCCTTGTATTTATGGCCAGCACAGCATTCCTGCAGTCACATGTTTGCAATCTGTGACCTTCCCTGCTGGCTTATGGCAAGCAAAGTCAACGGGGAAGCTGGCAGAAAGTAGGAGGTCGCGGTCACATGAGGTCCTCACTTAACAACCTATGTGGTCCTCACTTAATGATGGCAACTGGGACTGCTAGAACTGCTGTCACTAAGTGGCACAGTCCCATGACGTCACACTTTAAGACCACTTCACTTAGCGATGGAAATTCCGGTCCCAATTACCGTTGTTAAGTGAGGACTACCTGTAATAGGAAGAAGGCAGCATTGGGAGGCCTGATTTCAGAGCCTTCCTGGAAGCCACTGGCCAGTCATGGTGGGATGCAAGGCTGGGGCCTGTGACAAAAGCCTGACTGAAGCCAAATTTAAGATTTTAGTGGAGCTGCTTCATGCTTTATAAGCTGAATTAGGGAAAGCTATGGAGTTCATGGACCATGAACTTGTACTAAGTATTCTCTGGCCCAACACATGCCTGTGGTCATATGTTAGACTTAGATTTACCTCATAGTATGGATATCTGAAAATAAGGGCATTACAACTAGCCCATGGCCAGATTGCTTCCTGGTCCAATTAAGATTAAGATTAAGTGCCCTTAGGATGTCTGCAGGACAGGACTTGGTAGGCGGGTCTACCCCAGCTGCCTGATGGGTTTGGAGGGTTTCTGAAGGGCACTTCGTGAGTTTCACAGCTATCTGACAGGCAGTGCCAGTGACTGTCTGATTGTCCTCTGGCAACAAGAGGTGAGTCAAGCTGTTGATGAAAATGATCCCAAGTGGCCTCTTTGTGTCCATGCACTGATTGCAGGGTGCACCTTGGTTTACTAAGGAGATTCAGAAGAAGCATCAGAAACAAGGCCCAGAGTGCCAGAATGCCCCAGGGTCTGCCAGGGACAAATGATGAAAGAAACAGCACACTGATGCAACACACGCCCTATTCCATTAGTGTGTGAGTTGTGACACTGCACGCAGGGATGAAAGGGCCAGAGCTTGCCTCGTGATGGCATAATGCTTCTTTTAACATTTTGATGAAAACGGTGGATCCTGCAGACACTTCTGTAACTACCTGCCATTTTCTCTCCTATTCTAAAATACAACAGAGATGGGTAACAGTTTCTTCCCTGTTGAGGACTGCATTTCCATAGGAGTAGCACCCTCACCAGTTCTGTGCTATATCAGAAAAGGCTGGTGTTCCTCAGGCAAGTACAATCCTATATCGTAGCTCTAGATGTCAGCCCCAACTTTAACTGTTCCAGCTGTTGAGTGATCAGCTATCCTCTGATTTAAGATCCTCTCTCAGGTATTTATTCATCCTTGCTATACTGAAGATATATGCTACTTCCATGCTAGAGTAGTAAAGAAAGAGAATAGATCTGAAAACTAAAGAAACACACTGCTTGTAAATCCTGGGGTCATCACAGTCTACTGCATACATAAGTGACTTGTAAAAAACAACAACAACCCATTGAATTATTTAATTTTGTCCCACTGTCATGGTTTAAAACTAAATGTTTTGGTCTTGTTTTCATTTATTCAGTATTTATATCATAAAACCAGTACATCTCAACTAGCATATACAATAGATCTTTTCTTTCAATTATTATAGAACTGGAATGTCTCCATAGAATTACTGCAACTTTGCAATAATAATAATATGGTTATTCTAACCATAGTAATGATTCTCTGCCATATTTGTTTTTAGAACACTCATGCTTGATATTTTGGGTGTATCTGTTTTGTCTGGAGATATTTGGAAGTTAAGGGTTTGTATCCTTTTTGCTGACGTATATCAGACAATACAAATTACTTCATGAGCGATATCCAGCGTGGAATGGGTTACATTCTTCTGGGAGTCCTCCACAACTTAGAAAGATGAATAAAGAGCTCTTCCACCATTACAAGATTTCTGATCTAGCAGAATTTCCCCCTCCACTCACTTTTCCAAACTTGCAAACTGGAAGAGTAGAGAAATAGCAAGTAATCTAAATGAACTGGAGGCTTTAAACATCTGTAGTAAAGTTTCTGAGCATGATTAACTCCCAGTGAGTTACTCCACATTTTCATAAGGAATGGCTTTAGCCTGTTTTACTTTCTTTGCCCCCAAAAGGTTTAAGATCATTTTTTGCCCTTAGTGCTAACTCAGCATGCTTGAAAAACTTCATCCTAGTTGTTGTGGCCCTGCTGGACTCGTCTTCTGATTAGGAGGAGAAGGAAGTAGCGCCAGGGGCTTCTAGTCCTGGAGGGGGTGATTCCAGCAATGTTGAAGTCAGTAACTCCACTCTGGCTGAGGTTGGTCCAGCAAGCCCCCAAGACTCCCTGCCTTCGCCTACAGACGGCCTCTCAAGCTCCAAGGTTCGCCCACCCAGTCCCAAGCAGAGGCATGCTTTAAAGATACAACCACAGAGGGCTGAGCTCTGCAGGTCAGATAGACTGGCCAAGAAGCAGGCTGGCAGGAAAGTAGACTCCAATGTGTAACGTACTCACCTGAGTGGCGGCTCAGCGTGGCTTACTCACTGGCTTTACTCCATGAGAGAAAACGCTGAGGACAACTTTTCAAGCCTCGGCTCTGCTGTGTTTATCTTGTCGTGCTGTGTTTGAACTCTGGATTTCATCTCACCCTGCCTCTCATCTTCTTCCTTGGATTTGCCGTTTGTTTATTGGATTCCTGGTCACGGCCTGTGCCAAGCCTTGACTATGTTACAGTTGCCGTCTTTAGCCGTAGGTAAAAAGGGCACTTTGCTTCTAGAAGTTCTGCCTGAGCCTGCTTATCTCTGGACTGTGGCAGGCAGGCAGCCAGCAGTGCCTGGCACAGTAAACTAGAACCAGTTTTGTCTGGTGGTGAAGGCCCCAGGCTAGAAAGCAGGAGACGGTGAGTTCTAGTCCCGCCTTGGGCATGAAAGCCAGCTGGGTGACTTTCGGCCAGTCTGTCTCTCTCAGCCCAACGCACCTCACAGGGTTGTTGTTGAAGGGAAAATAGGAGGAGGAAGGAGTACTAGGTATGTTCCCCACCTTGAGTTATTTATAAAAATAATAAAGGTGGGATAAAAAAAAATCTAAAAACAAAACCTAGCACCAATTTTAACTACTATGTGAACTTCTCAAACCAGTGGCCTATCAACATCTTTAAAATATGTATAAAACCTGGTGACATAAAGAACTTCCACTCTGAAGACTCCAACTCATTATTCCAGTACAGAAAAAAGAAACCTTAACTTCCTCTAAGAAAAGCTGAGTAGAGTAGAGTAGAGTAGAGTAGAATTAGAATATCAGAATATTATGATTTTGTTTTGCTTTTCTAGAAACATCGTTATTGCTGCATGTCTTGTAACTGAAATATTGCCATTAGAGTAATTAAATGCTGATTTATAATATCTTCATATTTAAGTAAAACATATTGGCAATTAGAACCGTTTCCTTTTAAACATCTAACTAGGTGTACCGTGTGCATAAAATGCTAAAAAGCATTCAAAATTTAAAGAAAAACAAACTGTTCAAAAGGATATTGGTGTCTTCCCACATATTGAAAAGCTCATGGCTGGATAGCAGATAGTAGCACACACAACTGGATAATAGCACACCAGATTCTTTGGTGAGAAACTGGAAAAGTATATTTAGGAATATGTGGCAAATAATTTGAAAAAAAGAGAAACTTGTAGAAGATTGACATCTAGTTACTAGGAACGAAGGCAAGAAAAACAAGTACCAGTTTGGCATTGGGTTTAGCTTATAATGGCTTAGGCATTTCTGCTTGTTCCCATTTTTAAAATTTATTTCTATCCTTAATATGGCTGTGGCGAAGGAATACATGCAGTGGGGGTTGTGGGAAGATGATGATGCACACATTGGATGTCATGACAAATGATGTCACTTTGTACTTAGATCAAACATCACAATGCAAGTGCTAAGTTGCATCCTTTGTGCGGTGATATCACGACACATGGGTCGTTTCAAATTACAGTTGTGAGATATATAAAAATCACTTACTGTAACTAATTGTAAGGCAGAATGAAGTTCTTGAAGAGTTTTTGGGGAAAAATAAGGGAAGTGCATTAAAAGAAAAACTGAAGGATCTGCCTTAATTGTTTTCATGAAGGCAGAGAATGTTAAATGAGCTGAAGATACCACATTTTTGCATAATTCTTACACTATGAAAAGTGCAACTTTTAGAAACAATTGGCTTAGATATTGTTGTGGGAAAAAGGCCTATTTAAATAAGAAGCCAAAATGTTTGTAGATAGATTCAGTGAAATGTCTTTATTGGCATGCACAACTACAGTAATCACTGGGCTCCTGGCCAGAAGAATGCAGAAGACCTCCAAACTAAGCAAGGTTCCAGGTTATATGGCATACAAAATATTGCAAAGAAATAAGAACAAAAAAATAGTATCAATCATAGTGTAGTCTTTACAGTTGGAATGTGGTATCTGGTAATGGGATGGGATGACCTTCCTATGAAGGTCCCAGCATCTCTACAGTATATTCTTCTCTAACAATGGGACTCTAACCTGCCCTATTTAGAGATACTAACACTGTGTACTAAAGACAACGGCATTTATGGTGCCCATATACTGCCTTACTTCACACAAAAGAAAGACAGCAGAAACTGTCTCTGTTATCTGTCTCCTCTCTCTTCAGGGTCAAGTGGCTCTGCTTTGCTTGCTCTTTTGTATTTCTGTGTCATTCCTCCTGCTTAGGTCATGTAACAAGCCATCATACATGACAACCCTCCACAATATCATATTGAATATTGAAATACATTTGGGTAAACTGTAACTCTGAAATCCAAAAAATGCCTTGAACTAATTTACTGAATTAGGAGATATATGGCTCCAAAGATTAAAACTGATTGCATTTTAACAATTTTAACAATTAATTCCATATGGTATGCTTTCTAAAAAATTTTTGCTAAGGAAAATACACCAATTTAATGTTATTAACTATTTTTATAATTCCACATTTTATTATTTCAAGTTAAACAGAAAAATGTTGGAACAGAAAATCATTTTACTTCTAACTTAGGTGGCATGCCTTGAAACAGAAAATACAAGACATATATGTTGATATCTTAACATTTTAGTTATGACCCTTACCCAAGTATTTTTGTATTCAAAACATGCAGAGAGCAAAAATAAAAATACTGACATTTACCAACAGGCCAATGTGTGACCTTTAACTACTTATACTGTTTATTCTACCTTACTGTTTCTTTAAAGACAACTTACACAAGAACAAAATCAAAATATAAAATTATACTGAATTACATAATAAAACGTATATAAATCAAACAACTCAAGAAGCACTAATATTTACTCTTGTGACAAATACAGTAAAGAGAACAATATTTTAAGATAGAATACAAGTTGTAAACTACAATAACTCAGAAACATAGAACAGTATCAGATAAATTAAACAAATATTTTCCTAAACTAGGAAACCATGTTGTGAATATTGTAGGAAGATAGTTGTGTTAGTCTGTGGTAGCCTAAAATTAGGAGTCTGGTAGCACCTTTTCTGGCTAACAAATTGAGTTAAAAGGCATAAGCTGATGAAGTGAGCAGCAGCTCACAAAACCTTACACCTTTTAATAAAATGTGTTAGTTGGAAAGGGTGCAACCTAAGTTCTTCTATGTTGTGAATGGATTTGATCTGTTGGTCAGATAGCTTGTTTAGGTGCAGAACTACCAAAGATAAAAAAAGAATACCCACATAATTCCAAAAGTTGTAGTACCAGCAGAGAGATCCTCAGTAGGAGGTCAAAACAGGCAAGATGGCAGTGGCAGAAGCATGACCCAAGTCCCACCCACTCATTGGCTCCCTATATTCATATACAAAGGGGGAGAACCTTGATCATGCTGCTCCAATCACCACCTTGCCTCTTTTGACATCACCATCTCTGACAGGTGCCCCTGGCTACCACTTACAGGATGCACCTAAAAGATCTTCAACAAATAAACTGCAGCCACTATCAAGACCAGTACTCTGGATCTAGTTCAGAAACAAACTTTTGCCATTTGATGTATTCCACGGACTAAAATTAGTATGCAGTTCTTCATTCTTAATCTTAACATTAGTTTTCATATTCTCTTAGGACAACACACTGAGTATCCCATACCATCTTGACAACTGAACCAATTCATATTGCTGGAGGTATAATATCTTACCAAAATAATCCCCCCTTCCTTATGAAAAATATGTTATGCCTCTAAAAGGGACAGCACAGGTTTGTGACAAGAATGTTTATGGAAGCTGTCTACACTGTGTCAAACAAACAACCATATTTTTCTTGAAATGGCATATAAACAAACCTGGCACATATGTACTATTTCACAGATTTATATATAATAGATTTAATATGTTCATTACATCTCTGAAACTTTGTTTTATTTCTGTGATCTCCATGGAAACAAGTTAATCATTTAACCATCTGGTAATCCTTCTCCAAAGTGCATCACAGCTGCTATCTAGCATTTCATAATCAGAAATACACTCCCTGCCATTCATACCAAAAAGGTACACACAGCTGCTTAGCTAACCATTTTCAGTTAACATTTCTTTTTTGTATTTCTCATCATTGTCCTCTTTTAAGAATGTATTGTTGACAAAGAAGACTATACGATTTCCAGAGAAATAACTATGTTGGTATGACTTAGCAAAGCAACCAAATCTTAAGGTTCCTGGAAAACCAGCAGACTTACAGCATAATCAAATTCAAGTCTGTACATATCTACTTAGAAGTAAGTGCCTCTTTGCTGAGTTTATCTCACTCTTAAGCAATTAAGTACATAATCAAAACTGGCATAAGCTTTTGTGGATAAAAGTACAGTACATCAGAACTTTCTGAACTGATAGACAGACAAGACAGCAATCTTGTAGTGCTACATTTAGAAAAGGCTGATCAGAATAGTCCTCCACAGTGATCATCAAATGCCTTCAGGAAACTCACAAGATCTGTAGCTTCTTCTATTTGTTCTCCTCCGAATGTTTTTTAGAATCATTCTGAACATGAAGTTACAATATGTCGTTATAACTAGTAACTAGTGACCGTTCATCTTCCATGACTTTTGCCTAAGCTACTTTCAAAGACATATGTCAATTAAGGCAGAACACCTCATGATTTAACTACGTGCTGTGTGATGAGGTATCTCCTTGTGTCTGTTTTAAGTTTCTCATCATTTAGCCTCATTGGATGACCTAGTACTCTATTCTTGTCAGAAAGGTTCTCTATCCACACATCTCTGTCTATCTATCATGTATAAACATGTCTCCATACTAACAACTACCAAATATTTTTCCACATAGGGAAGTTCCTTCAACCTTCAAAAGAAGTGTTGCATATTAAGAAAAAAAATAGATTCTTCAAGTTAAACTCAACTCTTGGTGATTACTTGGGCACATTTGTGCAATTTTCTTGGCAATGATGTGGTAGTGGCTTGACACTACCTTCTTTATGAAGTTGATTTCAATTTTTCTGTGTACACTACAGCCCTAGGATTTCTCCAGTAGATTCCTAATCAAGCAGTAACTAGATCCAGTCCTGTTTACCTTTTTTATGATTAGTCCAGGTTGGCTAGGTGCTATCACTTGTTTTTATGTGGCACCTTAAAGTCCATATTTTAAATGTCTCAGTCTTTAAGGTTAGTCTACAACCAAAAGGCCTTAGTTCAGCTATAGGACACTCAAAGGCTGAGTGTACGTATGTACAAAGTTCAAGATAGAAAGGGGCACATTTCAGGTCTGCTGAGCAAGTATCAGTGTCTCGAATTAAGCTCAAAGACTAACCATTACCATGAAAGAAATCATTAGGGCTTTGAGCAAATTCAGTCATGACAGTGGGGCCCCAGGCTGCAGCAAAGAGTTTTTCCCAGTGAAATGGAAGGTCTTAAGTTGAATATTTTCTTGCTATAAAAACTAGTTAAAGTCTTCAGGAGAGTAGGGAAACTCTCACAAATCACCAAATTTTAATTTTCTCTATTAAAACATCATTATTCAGGTAATTCTCATTTAACAACCACTTGTTCAGTGACCATTCAAACTTATGATGGTGCTGAATGAGTGGTAGTTTCAACCGGACCTCATACTTATTGCTGGCACAAGCCAAGTCAATAGGGAAGCCAGCAGGACATTGGAAGTTACAATCATGTGAGGTCCTTGCTTAATGACAGTAACCAGGGAGTGCCAGAACTGCCATCGCTAAGCAGCGTGGTCACATGGCATTGCACTTTACAACTGCATTGCTTAGCGATGGAAATTCCAGTCCCAATTACGGTTGTTAACTGAGGACTAGCTGTCCTGGTTTGGGAATAAAAAGGGGTACAAACCTCTTCTTATCATCCCCAGGCTCATGGCTTAGCAGAGAAAATGAATCAAACCTTGAAAAACATGTTAGATATATGCTGGTTAAGACTGAAAACACTGAGATACCTGGTTACCTTATTTATTACTTACCTATTGTGAAGTTCCCCATTCCTCGACAGGTTTAGTCCTTTTGAGTTATTATATGGCAGAAGACCATGAGACACCTTAGATAACTTTAAAAAAGGATGGAATCATAGGATTGAAATCACCAAGAATATCAAAGAATATATCTTAGAGCAAAATGAGAAGTTAAAATATCTCACCCAGTAGGATCAGGAGAATTTACAAGCTAGCTAAAAGACACACACACATACCATTGTGTGACAGAAAAGCAGAAAATATACCTAGGAAATGTAGTTGGGAACTGGAAACTAAATCAAACCAACAAAAGGTGGCAGCCATAGAAAAGCTAGAAAGACCTCAAACCAAAAAACAAGTTAACTTATTTTTAGGTTTGGTAGGATATTAAAGTAGATTTATCCCTAATTTTGCCATCTGAGCCCAAGTCCTTATAGATCTCACCTGGAGAGAGGAATCAGCCAAAGTAAACTGCATTCCTATGTATCAACAAGCTTTTGGAGGCTAAAAAATTGCATTATACACCAACCTTCACCTTACAGGTGGATGTATCAGAAGCTGGGTTAGGAGCAACCCTGGTAAAAACTTATAAGGATTGAGATCATCCAGTCCTGAACCTGGCTAAAAACAGAAATATGGTACTATTGAAAAATAAGAATATGCCTTATGTTGGCCTATTGAGGTTCTTAAAGTTTATCTATGGGGCTGAGAATTCAAAGTAATTATGGATTATCAACCACTTATGTGGATACACAAAATGAAGGACAATAATCCCAGGATTACCAGATGGTATGTAGCCCTATAACCATACAAATCTTCTACCCATCATCAAGCTGGAAAACAAAACCTACTTGCTGATAACTCATCTTGGAGTGGAAAGGCCTCCGAATCCCAAGAACCTTGTCTCACAACCCAAAATGAAAATGAAGTCAAGACAAAGGACTAAATCTCAAAGAAGGGGAAAGGAATATGGAAGCAGAGATAAGCTTCACATTTACACATTTTACACTTTACACATTCCCTGAAGGAGGGAATTGCACCAGCCAGTCAAAAAGCAATCAGAGTGCAACCAGGCCAGGATAAAGAACTGATGGTTATGTCCTCCATCTTCAAATCACATTGCAATTGCCCAAGACAGTGTGAGTTAGGCCCTTAATAATCTGGGACTATGAACTCCTGGACCATGCCATGAGCACATGAGGGTAGGCTAAAATCTCCAAGATCTAAGGGAGGTCGAAATAGCAATGTAGAGTACACTGAAGGAAATATGTGACACCATTACAAAAGTACCAGCATCCCAAAAGGGAGAACGGAATGAAGAAGAAACCCAACATTTGCCTGCCTTGATCCTCTTTGGTATAATAGAGAATGAAAGGAAACTGTCAGATTTTCAAGATTCTGTTATTATATCATATAACAATAGAGTCAGTGTAGTTCCTGTTTTCTGACCTGGCCTATTTCAAAGGGCTGAGAAGCAGCAAGAAACCCAATTGCTCCTTGGAGCCCAATTTCAACCACAGGCTCTCACATCTACAGTATAGTGCCTTTGAAAGGCATTAAGACTTCCTCAATAACAACTGCTACACCATCCCTGCCCTATAGCAGATGTCACATTTCTGAAAGAAGCCTGCCTCTGGTCCCACCCAGGGCTTGCCAGGTTAGCCATCCAGAATAATGGATAAAGGAATATCCAGAACAATGGATAAAGTAAGTTTTATTGCAGACTGACCTGGCATTTAGCAGTAGTAGCCAGAGGCCAGGACCACCAAGGATTTGGAAAATGGACATACAAGCTGAATGCTGGGGGCTGGATGGTAGGATCAGTTTCAAGCATTTTCCATGAGCAGCCTGTCCCCTGATTCCCACCATACCTCCCTCTGCCCACCACAACCAGAATGTTACAGCCTGTCCTCTCTCCACCACTAGTCCTTCCCCACATCACCTTGCCATCTCCTTCCCAGGAACCAGGAACCATCTAGCTAGATAACTAACCAACCCTCCTGCCCCAGCAACAGCCAAATATCCTAAAGCCAGTATCAGACAATAATGCCCCCAAGCTGCTTGTGCTCAACTACTTGCCAAAGTCCTGAAGGTCTCACTGGCAAAGACTGGCAAAGAGCTCAGCATACAGTCCATGCAGAATAAATGGGCAGACAAACCTAAAACTGAAAGATGGAAAAGCCTCCAGAGTAAACACAGCAGAAAGACTGAGCTATAGATGCCGGAAACCATCACTCAGGCAGCCCTGGGGCTCAGACGAATCAAACATCTGGACCTACATTTGGACCTGCTCCCACTAACCCATCTCCTTTTCTGCCAGGGGAAAGATAAATTCTGGTCACCAGTTATCCTACAGCCACAACTCTTGCCTGCTTGCCAGAGTCTTCAAAAATGGCAGACTTCTGATTCGACCTTCTCTCCCGCAGGAGCACCCATCACTGGACATTATCTAACATGAGGATCCATCTCCTCATGATGAACAGGCCACCACTGTCCTCTTCCCAGCATCTTCCTCTGGTATATAATCTCATTCCAACCCTGCATCAAATAATAGCTCCCAATCACAGCATTATTGTTATCATTTGCTATCAAGAAGCCTCAGTATGGATTGAGAACGCAGCTAAGGGAAAAAGATTAAAGCTTCTGTACCTTGCTTGCTAGGCTTCCAATTTAGATTAGACTCCCACAGCTACTTTTGAGTAAGAAAAAAAGAAAGAAAAGATTTATTCACTAAGTAAACTTTTAATGTAAGATGCAGACTTACTTTAATATGGCACAATCTTCCATTCAATTTCCAGGACTTCAACTACATTTTCCAGTAATTAAGTAATTCCAGTAGTTAAGGCTACCATAACCAGGCTGCAAAAATCTAGATGCCCACAAATGGCAGCCACAAATGGCCCACAAATCTAGATGCCACAAATGGCATTTCCAATTTTTTGTTGCTGCCATCTAGTGGCCTTGTATCTGGATTTCTGCAGACCAGATACAATAGTCCTATACCAGATTAGCCGAAGAATTAAAAAATTCTACACACCTTGGTTTTCACCTTGGTTTTTATATCTAGTAAACACTTAAAATTATTTACAGCTTTTTCAAAATACAGTTGCCCATTTGACTCCTCTTCCACTTTCTACTGTCCAAAGAATCTCTGTATCTTGGGTAGGATCCAAATAGCTTTGAATTGAACAAATTGAATTTGTATTTTCACAAATGGAGGTCTTAAATCCATTCTTACTTGTATCTTCTTCCCAACAATCTTTGGGAAGTCTTTAGTGAAATCCAACACCACATTCTATTTGATAGACCCAATTTGCATTCTGAAATGCTTTCACCCCTAAGAATGTGAACTGGTGCTGATTTGGCCCTGGGATCATCTCCTCCTCCCTTTGTCTTGGCTTTTAACCCTTGTCCTTGATAAAAGGTTTTAAGCAAGAGTGAAAAGTTGTCATCTACATTCTAACAGCTTCCAAGAATCTTTCAATGCTGCACACTTTGTAATTCGTCAACATTCTAAAACTTTATCTGTTCTGAAAGCAAACACTACTGCACCATTATCAGCATTAACCTTTGCTGAACCCTGAAAGTATCTTCATTATTATTCTGCTATGATGAGGCTTTTCTCCAGCACTTGTACAGAAATACTGATTACAGTGTTAGAATAGGAGCATGCCATCTCCCAGCACAGGAAATCATACGACTCAGAATTGCCTCTGTCATTCTAGACAGGCTAAGACATCCTGCCTCAGGGAAGAAGCAAAAATTAAAAAATTAAAAAAAGGGGGGGGTATATTTTGCAGAAACAGATTGTTGAAGAGCAACCCAAAGTGTAGCATTTCCTTGGGTATGGATTTCTCTCGTTTTAACTCCAGCCTTAGTACCTCACAGTTAGTTTTGAAAAAGCTAAATGAAACAGCACCAAATTGCCATCAAGAAGCAGTTACTGATTACTGCTTAGCCATTTGTTATTATTTATAGCAAGCACACAGATGAGATAACTTTCCCAAGCACATTTCCTGCAGCTGTATGTTTCCAGCAGCACTAGAGATTTTAGTTCTGAATAACAGAAAAAGAATAAAGTGACTGAGAATAGATTATCTGTAATTATGTCGGAGTTAGAGCATAGCACAAGATGCCTACCTTGTGGATGTCTGTATTTGGAATGACAGGTGTGATCAATTATTGCCCCTTCTTTGCAAAGTACTGCTTTCAAGTGTAAACTATAAGAACACAGAAAGAAAGATTGCCCCTCAGAAAAAGTTGATGTTTACTACTAAATCTGAAGAAATTCCAGTCAATGCCAGTACTCTCCACTGTTAAGCATTTTGTTTTGACTTACAGTTATACAACAAGACTAATGTTTTTATAATTTTTAGAAACAATTCAGAATTTATTTCCAGCATTTAGCCTCATTTGGGTAACTGCTAAAGTGTGGTTTTAAAATTGGAGGAAGAAAATCAATCACCTGTATTATGTTGATGACATTTCTCTGATAGCCAAAAATGGAAAGGATCTGCAAACTCTAGTAATAAAAATCAAGGAGCACAGTGAAAAAATGGGACAAAAATTAAATATAAAGAAAACCAAACTAATGACAACAGATACAACAACCAGCCTTAAAATTGACAATAAAGATATTGAAGTGGAGGATAGTTTCTGCCTTTTAGGATCAACCATCAACAGTAAAGGAACAGTCAAGAAATATGCCACAGACTAGCATTTGGTACAGCAGCCATGAAGGCCTTGGAAAAGATATTCAAATGCCACGACCTACAAAGATCAGAATCATGCAAAGAATGGTATTCCCTGCAGCACTCTTTGGAAGTGAATGTTGGAGTTTGAAGAAGTAGGAGAGGAAGAGTATTGATGCCTTTGAACTTTGGTGTTGGAGAAGACTCCTGAGAATACCATGGTTAGCCAAGAAAACAAACTGATGGATCATCAAACAAATCAACCCAGAGTTCTCACTCAAGGCACAAATAACCAGGCTCAAATTATTCTACTTCAGACACATTATGTGAAGACTTAGTTTTCTAGAGAAGGCTCTAATGCTGGGAAAGTGGAAGGAAAGAGAAGAACAGCATGTCCAGTAGCAAGATGGATGGACTCAGTTAAAGTGGTGATGAGTGCACCTGAAAGACCAGGTTAGGGATAGATCATCAGGGAGAAAGTCCATCTATGAGGCTGCAAACAGTTGACAATAACTTGATGGCACATAATCAATTAATCAATCAAGGTGAATAAACCTGATAATCTCTTAAAATGTGGATGCAATTTTATATATTTGTTTCCTTCTGAAGGAATGGAAAATCAGCAATCCTTTAGAATATATTTTGGGGGTGATGGTATTAAAAAGAAGACAGAATTCCAACTCAATTATTAATTTGCATAGTGACATTTGTATTACAAACAGCTCCCACTGAATTCCCATTTTCTACATAATTATTAAAACACAAGAGCTCTGCCCTCTTTTACATCAACCTAGATTTCTCTCATTGCTTTCAGCTTAGCTTTAGAATGGAATTTCATTGTTGGAGTACATTTCAGATACTAATTCCAGAAAAGCAGGTTGTATAAACAATCCTGAACTGAAACTTGGGATTACCCCAGTACACATATATAATATAGCTACTATCATTATATTCAATCTCTCTGAAGCAAGAAAATATATTAGATGGCAAAATACCTTAACTTCTGAAAACACTCAATTACTTTTGCTGCATTATCCACCTACTACTGTAAACAAGGTTGAAAGGTAAGGTGGGAGGGCGGGCAGGTAGAAGGAGATTGTCTACTTCAAAAGCATTTAGTAATTACACACAATAAATAGGCCTGCTGCATTGAATAAGTAATATATGCTACATGTGGCATTATGCCGAAAAATGCTTAAGCAAACTCTTATTCATATCAGTAAAAGGTCATTAAAACTTACTTATTGTGAACATGACTTATTCATAAACACCATATCACAGATAGAATAGTTATTGCAAGGTAATCCAAACCTTAGTTGGCAGAAAAATCCCATTTTTTTGATAATAGAAATTTTATCTCAAGGAGATTTTCATGAAAACAGAGATCAGGGTAGCCCATACAATGGTTTTCAGGAAACTTCACCTAAATTATCAAGCTGAACAGCCATAAAACTTATCAACAAACCATAATTTCAGAGAGTAGTGAAACGAATAAAAAATTATTTTCAAAGCAACCATTTTTACAACATTCCACAAATACATGCAATTGAATAAAGAAAAACAAAAACTATGGATGGTGTCACATATCCCCTTAGCTAAATCTTTTTCGACATGAATTTTATATTTCATCTTGTAGCATGCAGACAGGGAAACTGTGGTCCTCTCTAGGACTATAATGAAATATGATGCCAATCAGCAAAGAGGAGGAATATCTTATATGGAAATCAAGTATTAGGAAGAACTAAAGTTGGAGTTACCTCAATACTGAGGTCATCTGCTAGGAAAAGCAGAGTAAGGACTGTAAGGACTTTATTTATTTTAGCTAATTTAATGATATGTAACTGAACTCAGGCCATTAGTAAAGAACAAATATGGTGGTCAAAGGTTTGGGTATCATGCCATTTTGAAAAATCTTGAGCATAAACAGAACTTCCTTCTGAAGCTGGCTCTTGGTCCTGCAATCGCGAGGCCTAGCATGGAAAATAGATCTCCACCAGAATCATTTAATTTTAGCAGGCTTGCTGGACTATCTATTGGAGGCAGGTACAGAATTGTGGCGAGCTACAGAATTGTGACCAAACTAAATGAAGGAGATATCCACTTACATGCCCTTATTTATTCCATGAGATTACAGACAGCACAAACATTTAAATCTTTCATCTGTGTTGCTGCAGAGAAGACAGCCAATATCTTGAGAAAAATGGATAAATACTTTGAGGTCAGAGGGAACCATCAGAAGATGTCCTTTTACCAAACTCCACATACTCTCTAAACTCCAAACTCTCTAATTGGGATGCTTAAGAAGTAGATGGCTATGAGTCTGGAGGTTGATGAGTTGGCCAAAATGAATCTTTCAGGGATAGGCTAGTTATGACTTTCTGAATTAGCCTTTATTCATTCCAAAACCTACAAATAGCAACCCTAAAATGATCAAAGAACAGGACCAGTGCAGATGGAAGCTGCTGCAAGACCTCAGCAATCGAAACATGCCTTTACAAGGAAACAGGCAGAAAGCCAGATCCAACAAGCTTCATCCCGTGATCAAGGCAATCTGCACCAATACAGCTGAGGCGCTCTAGATGTACTTGTGGGAGAGAGGGATGTGGGATGAAGAAATGGCAGAATATCTTGCTAAAACAGGTAATAACATGAAGGATTTTTTTTGGGGGGGGGGGGACCAAACTATATGCTCTAATGACTCTGCCAAATTGTGGGAACTTTATTTACAAATCACTGCTTCTGCTATATACTTCAAAAACAATACAGTAGCTGATGTACCAGAATCTGTCAACAGAAGCTTTGGAAGTCCACCTCATCTCCAACAGACCACCACTTGGTCAGAAAAAAAGAATTTATAGTGCCTAGAGGATATTAAAACAGGGCACAGGTAGAGAATATGAGCTTAGTGTGTGTGCTATGCAGTCTGATGCACCATCTTCTCAGTTAAGAGGCATCTGCTGCAACAGTCTTAGTGCACCACATGGAAAACTATCCATGGAACCTAGCAGGGAAATAGGAAAGTTATAACATTTCTCCCATAAAGACATTGAAAACCTCGAAAGAGCTGTTCTGGATGCAGTCCATGTGGTCCAAACAATATCAGTCCCACTATTCTCCAAAGTAAAATTTCTATCCTGCTCCATTCCTGATGTTTTGCCTCAATAGATTAACATGGCTTTCTTCCTTTAATGTCACAACTGAGAGGGTTCAACTATGGATCCCTTCAGATTAAGCTCCTTAGGGGATAGGACCCTGAACAGGACCTGCATCCCAGATCTTACAGGACAGGCAGATTCATTTCAAAACTGGTGACCTTTTGGAGATAACCGTCCAGGGCTTTAAAGATTTACAACAGCACCCTGAATTACTCCAAAAACTGACTGACAGCCAAATCTAGATGGTTTTATCACTATCCTGGCCATTGCATGCATGCTGAACCATTTTAAGCTTTCCGACAGTCATTAAGGGCAGCCCCAATCATAATAATCAAATTGTGAAGTAATGTGGGCATAAGTGGCATGCACAGTGCCTCCTGGTCCAGGAAATATTATAACTGGTGCACAAGATGTAATTATGCAAAGGTTTTCCTGGCCACAGTCTCCATCTGCTGCTCAAGCAGGAATTGCAAATGCAGAAGTCCTAGATACACACCAGCTCTATACAAGGGGATGCAGAAGTCCTAGATACACACCAGCTCTATACCTCATCCAGAACTATAGATGTAGCATCATAAATCTTACAGCCACTCCAAATTTCTAGAATTCAGCCTACCTCTGTTCCTCCCATTTCCTTTTTCAGAATTACCTCACCTCCACAATGCAAATCTCTTTGTTGAGATGAATCTAAGTAACTTCAAACAAACCAAGTACAAACCACAAACTGCTTATTCCCCCTGCTAAATTATATTTAAAACAACAAGGGAAATACCAGAGATTTATCTTTATTATGTAGTATAACTGTAATATAGAATATTATCTAGGGACAACACTGGTAATACTTATTCAGTTTAAGACATGAGCTATTCTGACTACTTTTTATCCATTTTTTTTCTAGTTACCAAAAAAGTTTAGTATAAGTAGAATCATCTATTTTAGTGCCACCAGTTAAATAAGAACCTTGTTGCTGCCTGAAAGTCTAAATGTGTGCTGGAACTATGTGATTAAGGTCCATATGTTTCCTAGGTGATAAGCTTTTTCATGTTTTTCTCTAGAAGGTATTTAAAAGAGAGGAAAATAAGATTAATCTTCCCTCCTGAGAAAAGTTAAGTGTCCATTGCCATTTTTTTTCAGCAATTCTGTGTAATAATTCGGCATGCTGGTTCACCCACTGTGTTTTTCCCAATGTAACGGAAGAATTTTTAAAAATCAACAAAAAAACTAAATATTATTTCTCTGTGATTCTGTCAAGGGTGTTCTACCATATCCAAGTGAAGTATGTTTATTTATCAGATTTGTTTGTTAAATTTGCTGTTCCTCCAGAATAGGAGTTATGTTCTTATCATTCACTCCTTCAATTCTATCTTCACAGTAATATCCCTGGAAGAGTAGTTGGACTAAGAGATATTGCTGTCTCTTAGTCTCCCAGTCAGCTTCCTTGGCTGAGAGTAGAACTGAACCTGGATTTGTCCAGTCAATTTCTAGCACCTTAATCACTATACCACAATGGCTTTCCCATATACACTGTATTTTTAAAAATCTATACAGCTAATTAAACAAACTTTTGGCTCCATTTTCTCCTGTTCATAGCATCATTTTAATAATATAATTGTGTGCTGGGATTGTAAATCTGATGGGCTAGTGGGGCACTTATTTCAAAAATGTACAGAGTAGACACAGTTAACATTTAAAAGAATGCTTCTGCCAAGGAGTAAATATCATGCATTGAGTGCAAAAATCTTAATTCTTGAGTATCTAGGTATGCCTATTCCATTCAGCGGGTGCTACTACCTGTTCTTGAATGGAGAGGTGCCTCCCCTCACCTGGATGGGACAGAATATTGCTTTTAAATAAAATCAATTTTAAATAAATGGCTGCAGTTTTCCCCTTTAAAACCAAAGTCCAAGAGGTTTTGGAGTGTGTCATGCTAGTCTACAAACCCAACATGGCGTATTGAAGAAAAGAAGAATATGCATGCACATAAATACATCAAAGTAGCAATTTGAAAGAACAGTGTAGTGGCTGCAAGTTAACACTTCCTCAGCTCAAAATAAACACGGCCACCTCCTTAATTCAAACACACAGCTTTGCTCAGCTATCTTGAAAGTTAAGAAAAGATATGTGGCTCCTTTAAACAGTTGCCAACAGATACAGCAAACGCACCAAGGCCAGATCTAATGCACTTTGATCTGTTTCAGATTCAATACTGCACACATTTACTTAATAGAAATATTAAAAAGCTTTTACAGATTCCTTAACAACTGTACCTTAATGGTTCCTATGCTGTCTAGGAAGGGCAGTAATCATATTTTCAGAGGGTGTTAAAAGTGCCTCAGTTAGAACAGCAAGCTATTAAAAATTAAGAGTTCCCTTAATTTGCTACCATGAGAAATCTTTAACTTCTGAATTTTTGCATATCAGGAAGTTAATCTATAATGTAACTTCATCATACAAAACAACCAAGCTCAGAGAACCCCAAGGACTCCACAATACAAAAGATTCCCAATAATTAGTATTCAGAGCCACACTGTCTTTATCTGTTTTTAAAAAAATAACAACTCCAAATGTTTTACCTTGCTCTACCCTTTTCTCATTTTGGTTACCCTTCCCTAACCCTTCTTCAGATCTATAATAACCTTTTTAAACTTAAGTAATCAAAACAGTATGCAATATTAAAAATGTTACCCTTCAATCCAGTGCTTCTTAAACTGTTTGATCAAATTACTCATTTTCCCAGTCTCGAATAATGTCATTACCCCTGCAAAAAAAGCACACTCTGTTGTTTTATGCAAGGGTCTTGGTGGCAGCAGTCCCAAACTGGATCTCTGACTCACAAACAAGCAATTACAAATCGTTCCATTACCCCCAGGATATACCCAAATTACACCCCCTCCCCAAATTTAAGAATCAGTGCTACAATCTATGTGTATAAAGATATTATATTGTTGATCATATTATTTTGACCCCTTCCTAACCATTCTAGCATGAAATTTGCTTTTTAAATGTTTTCATTGAACCATCATCCTAAATTCATTTTTCAGGTTAATAACTAATAACTGGAGTTTCACATCCTCCATGCATACCTTAGTTTTCACATATAGATATGTGCAGTTGGGCACTGAAGAAAGAAGTCTTTTATAGAAGTGTTGTATGCCATCAACAGAAGTACTTGGTGTTCCATTAAGGAGAATAGTTATTTCTAAATGGTGGAAAACTTAATTCAAACAGCTTTTGACATTCAGAAATTACAGGGTTTTATGTGTGTATATATACATGGAAGAGAGAAGTGACCAGCATGCATTAAAGATTCCCTGGAGCTGAGCTTGTCTACTGGCGACTACGTGGGCATCACCATTTTGCTTTCTTGGTAGCAATGTGGGGGTGATTTGCCCATTGCTTTCTTCTGGGGTGTTTTTTCAACTTGCCAGTCTACAGGCCTGGGAGTTTCTGGTGGCCTCTCATCCAAGTACTAAGTGGATCCAGCACTATTTATCTTTTTCAAGATCTGCCACCTTCTGTCACAAATATACACTGCGATATAATAAAGTTATAACAGCATACTTTAATATATTTACCCTTTTTCATAGATCTCTATGTCTGCAAGTATGCTGATCTTCCACTAACTCAAACTAGAATTGTACAGCCACTTATACCACATACATTCAGAAAATCATACAGCAAGAATTCCTGTGAAAATTGTGTAAATGAATTATTGCAGTTAATTTTGCTAGTTTCAAATAGTTTGGCAAAAGAAGTAAATCAGATGGGGGATAGGGTATTACTAGATGGGATAAAAGAATATGGAATTCAACAAAATATAACACACATTGGAGCAGTGTCTTTTGTAGGATTCATCAAACTCTTGAGCTAACCAGATATGTACAGGTAAAATTTTAAGATTTTAATTATTTGTTTTTCTTCTTTTGAGACTAGGGGAAAAAAATCCACTTTCAGATATATTTTCTGACATGAGAAGTGGTATATAAACTGGCATTATTATAGAAATATTTTGTGAAGGGCTGAATTAGCAGGACCCTGGGAGTAGACAAAAAGATTTGTGCTTTGTTTGCAAATATCAACCATTCATTTTAAGGGCCTTCACTTAAAATGATTCGGTGATTTGGGCTTGGGGGCCTATTGAACAGCTGACAAAAAATTCTCTTTCACAATAACTGCAGCCCATCCACTCTGCCTTATTGTGAAGCACCTGATGATATGATAAGCCAACAGAAGTAAAAGCTGCTGTTATAGCTAGCTCATCTTCAGAAAACCACATGTATGTATGAATGTATAATTTAGATTTCTAAGGCAGCCTAATTCAATACTGATTCTGTACAGAATTAAAAACAAAACCACAGTACATTAAATCAGAAATGCGAAAGATGATTGTAACAGGAAGAACAGACATGTATCATAAAACAAACCTAGCATAATTTAGTACAGGTGGACACAAACTCTGATCTATTCCAGATGGCACCGGTTGATAAATGAGACATGAAGTGAGTCCATTGTGTTGGATCTTAAGAATAGGCAGAAATGGTGGGAAAAAAAGGTGGTCACTCAAATAACCAGGTCCTAGGCCATATATGGTTTTGTAAGTGAAAACCAGCACCTTGAATTACACCCATAAGCTCACTGGTAATTAGTAAAGCTCACACAGCAGAGATATTATGCCCATAACTGCTTGTGTCATTGGACTAGCTGTTGCTTTTAAAGGGCACCCATGTAGATTGCATTACGGTAGTCCATACACACGGTGACTAAGACATAAGTGGCCATGAGAAGGGAACTATCAGTCCAAGAAAGGCACAATTGGTGTACCAGACACATTTGGGCAAATGTTTTCCTGGCCACAGCTGCCACCTGCTCTTTGAGCAGGAGCTGAGAATTCAGAAAGACCTCCAATTGCACAACAGTTCTGTCTGCAAAAGTGAAGCCTCATTCAGAACTAAAGATGGAAAATCCCTGGCACCAGAAAAACCATGAAACCAGAGTCACTCTATCTTGTCATGGTTGAGCTTAAGCCACTTTCTCCCCATCCAGATCTCAATAGCCTCCATACACTGGGACAAAACCTTGACACAACCTCTTGGTCAACTAGAAGCCAATATTACAGCTGAGTATCATCTGCATACTGATGATACTTGACCCATGTTGACAAATGACTTCAATCAGTGGCTGATGTAGATGTTAAACAGGAGAGGCAAGAACATCACGCCCTGTGGCATTCCACAAACCAGGAGCTTCGGGCTTAACCTCTCCTCCCCATACCCCCAACACTGACCAGAATCAGCCATGCAGAAAGAACTACTGCAACATTGTGCCTCCCATTCCCAGTTAGTAATCCAGGGGAAACCATGCTTGATGTATTGAATGTTGCAAAGAGATCAAGGAGAATTAAGATGGTTATGTTATCACCACCCCAGCTCTGCCAGAAGTCGTCAACAAGTGCAATCAATGGTGTTTCTGTACTATGCCTTATTTTTCTATTTATGATATATACTCTTCTTATTTGATCACAGGACTGTCCAGCACTGGGGTAAAAAAATATAGTCAGCCTAAAATTTAATGTTCATTCTGGTCACATTAGACTGCACTACCTTTCTCTCAAAGGATGACCCAATGGGTCATAGGGTTGTCTAATATATTCCTAAATGTAACTGATTCTTATAGGTTGTGGGGCAGTTATGCAGTAGATGAATTTGCCAGTCTTCATAAAATAAATTTGTGAAATCAATCAGAAGCTAGACAAGGTAAGGTAGCTAATACAACTCAGAAAAGATGATTACACAATTTCTCACAGTGACAGACTGGTGACACTGAAACAAGGCAAGTGAAGCAATTGGTAAAACTTAAGTTTTTTTCCCACTCCCCAAGACATAGTGTTGGGGCAAGCAATCATGATCTAAGAGCAAACATCACTTTCAGAACATATGTGAAGTGGGATATCTGTTCTAAAAACACCCAAGATCACAAAGTTATCTAGTCAGCATCCAGTTTCCACAGTGTTAGTTAGCTTCATAATTTTCAAGCAAGATATAAAAGCAACAATCCTTTTTCATTGTTGTCTCTCAGTAACTGTCACTCAGGGACTCCAGCCTTTGATCCTGGAAATAAATCAAAATTCACTGATAGCATCATTTCTCTCAGGAAAACAAAAATCATAATTATCCTAAACAGCAAAAAACTTGCTTAATTACTTTACAGATATTCTAAGGGGGATTATAAGAGAGAGACAGCATTGGTTGGAAAAGTATCAATCCCTACTTAAAAATACAGGCCAAATGACAGTCTCTGACCCTTTAGGAAATTAGAGTCAGTAATCATTTCTGTAATATACCAAAAACAACATTATATTATAAGACAGGCTCCCTCCAGGTTTATAAACTTACACTCTTATGTCTCATTCACATGCATATGTTCAGCGAAGGTCAAATTCACTTAGGATTCTTGGTAGCACAGATTTCTTCCTCCCAGGGACATTATGTAGGTCGTAATTATTTCTCCTTCTCATCTCAGGAATCTTGCCAAGCTTACAACATTCAGACATTACCTATTTCAAACCAAATTGATTTTATGGATACAGGTAGTGGTTTTAGTTCTTTTCAGGGGTTGTGATTTTAATCTCACTTTTTCTCTATGTTTTCCACTAGTCGGTCCTTGGTAGCCAACCCTAACTAATAACTCCCTTTCATTCATTTTTTCTCCAAATCAAATGATTAATAATACAATATTGAGAAGTGGATGTTTAACTGCCTCCTATTGCAGCAATTTCATTAATCTTTAAGCCTACTAATAGTCCAATACATAATATCTGTGCACTGGCTGAAAATGATAAATTTTTAAATAATAGAAATTTCGTGCATAAAAGGCACAAAACCCTTCAACTAATACAATTTGCCTGGGGGACAATTCTGTTTATTGGTAATTATTGCTAGCTGAATCTGTACTATTCTCATGGCTTGGAACAAAAAAATTCTTAGAATAATAAACATTAACTTCATAAAGATTAGATGAAACAGAGCATCACCACAAAAGCCAGTTATATTATTTTATATCTGGTTTAATACCTTCACTAAAATATGTGTGAAGAATGCTAAAGTGGGAAGAAACAAACATTCTTCTCAGGCCTCAGAACAACTTTTGAAATGATAAAGTCTCTTAGCAAAGGAAATCAGGGATAAAATATCCATAACAGTTCAACCCTGGGCTATACATATTCACTTCTATTGATATCCATAATAATTCATAATAACAGCACTAAAAGATTCATTTTGTTATATAATGTTATATAATAAGGCAACTGGGAAAAGTTCTTTATGTACAATTCTAACCAAAAATCCAGCAATAAATCTTCAATAAATAGTAAATTCAATAATATCTAGCTACAAAGAGACAATGCTGAGATTGATCTTTTCACCA
The DNA here is from genome assembly GCA_030867105.1 of Liasis olivaceus. NCBI lineage: Eukaryota > Metazoa > Chordata > Lepidosauria > Squamata > Pythonidae > Liasis > Liasis olivaceus. The sequence continues at coordinate 25,136,217 of CM061348.1, read as the reverse complement.
AGTGCCGGAAAGTTTCACTTATTTTCTTGTGTAATTGTAGCTATTCAAGTACAGTCCAGGAATCTGCTAGGACAGCTTATACCCTTACTATGTGTAGACAGCAACAGCTTAAAAATAAGTCTTTTCATTTTTTAAAATTATTATTATTAGATTTTTATCCCACTTTGTTTATAAATAACTCAAGGTGGTGAACATACCTAATACTCCTCCCTATTTTTCCCCACAGCAACAACCCTGTGAAGTGGGTTGGGCTGAGAGAGAGTGACTGGCCTAAAGTCACCCAGCTGCTTTCATGACTAAGGGAGGACTAGAACTCACCATCTCCTGGTTTCTAGGCCAGCACCTTCACCACTACACCAAACTCGTTCTCACCTAAAACTATTGAGTTTTCTTAGTTATGGAATACCCTTCAGAGAGAAATTCACCTACAACCATCTCTTCCCCCACCCACCCCTTATTTCTACTCCCAGACTTTACTATTTCAATTTCCATTACATCTCAGACTGAATTCCTTATTTATTTCTTGACAATACTGATTCCTGAACCTTGGATTTTTTTCCATATAGAATTTCAACTTCTGAAATAAGCTTGTGGTTTTTTTTTCCTTGAAGATATCATTTCAAAACATGCACAGATACTGCTGATTCAAATGTATGTAGAAGTAGAACTGAATGCCATCAGCATATTGATCTAGTCCCTAAATATCTGTTTCCTATACCTTCATTGAAATGCTAAATAGTATTGGGGACAAAACAGTGCCTTGCACGGTTCTGTAACACAGCTGCCAGTATTCTGAGACTGGATCCACGAGGAGGAATGAAATCATTACAATACAATTCCTTCAGTTTCTAATTTTCAGAGATGTCCCAGGAGGATATTGTTCCACAGTCCTGAACAGTGGAGAAGCACTGCTTTTTTCCCCCCTCCCCAAAACGGGGTTGGTGATGAATTCTTACTTCTGTTCAATCAGAATCAAGATGACTTTTCCTAAACTTGCATTTTGGTCTTCTCCTGACTTGTTTCATTGACCTCCACTGAGATGTGTTACCAAGGGTGGGGATGGCTGTATTCTCCCACTTGCATTAATATCCAATTAGAGAAATAAAATAATGAAGTTGAGGATGGTGGTGGTATTGTTTTGATCTTTGTCCGCCCTGGATTATATAAGCCATCTCTCTAACTTTATGCCTTCTAAATGTAATGGAGTGCATTCCTCAGAATTCAGAGCCAGCATGGCCCAAAGTAAATTAAGAATTCTAGGAGTTTAAGAAAGGGTTGGGAAAGTTTAGAGTATACTATGTCTGAAATAAATTCATATATTATCTTCAGTGAATTTGTTTCTTGAACAAGCCTTATAATAGATCAAGTGTGGATGCTGCTAAGTATACATTGTAGTAAATTTAGTCAACTTAGATGGATATGCATATTTAATTTAGCAAGGATCAGATTTAGGAACACCAGGTAAAAGTAGATTTAAACTTTGATCCCATCAAAATTATTTGTGAAAAGTTATTATTTAATTTATTTATTTATTTTCTTAATTTACAAGTCAATTCAGCTAATGGGGCTGAATTAAAATCTATATAAAATAATAAAAAGCAAAAAAGTTATAAAATAACAGCATTAGAGCAACAATAACACATGTCAGTTAACAGAACAGATCATCTCCAGCACACTACACCATTCCTTTCTAAATATGATTGAAAAGCCATATTTCTACCATGTGGGAAAAGAAAAGTATTTATAATATCAAATAACTTTCCTCTGAAGAATATTCCCAAATAAACATGCACTGCTAAGAAAGCCTTGTCACTAATGTCTCTCTGATATTAGCCTGAGTAATACAGCAGAGTACTTTTAGGCAGAGAAGTTAATTACCTTGTTTTTTAATTTAAGATAACATTAAATTACTATACTGAATTTGTTCTGGGAACAAGTAAGCAGCCAATGAAAATGAAATGGGATTTAATTTAGATGCTATGTCTTATCTGCTCAAGTTAAAAATCTGGCAGAAGTCTTTTGAACCAGGTACAGCTTCTGAACACCTTTCTGTTTTGATCAGTGTCCAGTCAGTTCCGGACATAAGAAATGTCTTTGCAAAACTGAACAAAATGATTCAGTAACTTTTTCATCTGGAGTGTCTACTTTCAACAAGTTTCATTGAACTAGAGTATTTGGGTTTCTTCAATACAATTTTGATCAAATACTCCCATCACTTTTTCTGATGTATGCTGACAGTTGTCAGCCTGTTGGATTTCATTATCTGATGATTACTATAATATGATTCAAAAATAAATTCCAGCTATAGATGGAAAGATGAATACAGTGTGCTAACCTTATCTGTATATTAAAGAATTTCCGCCTTGGGATAAAGGGAAATGCATATTAAGACGAATAAGGGAAAAGAAAGAGAACAGAATGAAAGCACTTAAAAAAAAAAAAAAGATGTTTTATCTAGACTAAGGAAATCGAGGTATGACCTACTGTCTTTTGCCATTTTACTTAATGTTTTCCTTCAAAGACAGCTACTCAAATCAGAAGTTACATATCTGTCAGGCTTTGTTCAAGTCATCAAAAAGCATTAGGAAAACTGGCTTTTTAAGGGTCACTGTGAAACAATCAGAACAAAACAAATTCTACACTTGCAGACTTGTTTGGAAAATTACCGTATTTTTCTGACAATAAGACGCCCCCATGTACAAGACGACCCCCATTTTTCCAACCCAAAATTAAGAAATCAATATTTTAAAGATAGTGCAGAACACATTTTTATTTAGTAATTAGTTAACACTGACCTGATACACTCGGTGGGAGGAGGTCCAAACCGTCTCTCTGCAGCTCTATTTCCAGGCTCTTTTGCATAACTGATTACATTCAAGCACGAGTGAAACTGCCAATAGCTCGTCTCTGCAGACTTCCTCTAATTGGTTTGTTCAGCATCAGCTGACATCAGTTACATCAGGCTCATGATTGGAGGAAGTCTGTTTGGGAGACAAGCTATTTCACTCATGATTGGAGGCTAGCAATAGGAGGAAGCCTGCCTGCAGAGACAAAATATGGGCAGTTTTGCCACCGCGCGGTTCTCTCCTCGCTGACTCCCTTGAATAAGACGCCCTTCAATTTTTAGGGTAAGGATTTTAGAAAAAGTATCCTCTTATAGTCAGAAAAATACGGTAAGCTTCATTGAATACAATGAATCTTGTTTTCTGGTAAACAGGCTACAGATAGAAGTAGCCAGTTTTAATGGGCTTGAAGGCATGTTTATTATTTATTAGATGGATACATTGTTGGCTAAATACTCATAAATTGTTTTGCTTTGTTTTGCCTCTGTACTTTGCTCTTCTGTACATTATATTTTCATGTAATAGGTTGGTTTTTATTATAAGCTACCCAGAGTTGTTTGGGACTCAGGCCTATACATACATACATACATACATACATACATACATATTTCAAGAATGGCTCATCAGTTTGCATAATGAGGTAGAGGGAATGTTTATAAAATCTTCAGTCAGAATGAAACAGGAAGGGACACATTTATCAGTAAATAATTTTTGAACATTCAATCTTAATATATGTATGTTTATTTATAAACTATATATACTTACTTTACTGTACTAATATATTATGTACATGTAAATAATTATGTAAATTACTATTAGATCCATTGCAGGATGGAAGGCTTTTCACTGGAATACACCACACATGCATACATATAGTACCTTAAACATTAGTGCAGTTTAATTTCTTTCTTATTTTTTTTAGACAAAAAGTAAATACAGATATTCTAATATTTTCTTCCTACACTCCAGTGCATCCTTTTGTATACCCCCTAGGATACCTTCACCCACTTTGGAGAGCTCAGCCCTAGAAAATAGAAATTCAAAATTATCCTGAGAAGTGGATTGAAAATAACAGAATGCAATTTAATAGTGCAAAGTTCTTCACTTAAAAAAAAAGAAATTAAAGCATAGCTGTAGGGTGAGGAATGCCCTATAGTTGATAATGTACCGGCCCTCTGGGCTCAAGCCCAGACCCTACAGAGGCCTGGACTTTCAGCTGCTGCTGATGAATGCCAGGTCAGTCAATAATAAGGCCTGCCTGAGCTGCTGGAGGCCATCTCGGGGTTGGCAGTGGAGTTCCCCAGGCTTATGATCTTGAGGGATTTTAATCTCCTGTCCCTGGGGCTGGCCTTGGAGGTGGCTCGCAAGTTCATGGCTACCATGGTGGCCATGGGCCTATCCCAGGTCATCTGTGGCCCGATTCAGGACAGTGGTCACGCTCCAGACATGGTTTTCTTGTCGGAGCAGTGGCAGCGTGATCTGGTGGGGGATTTCATATTATCCCCTCTGTCATGGTCAGACCACTCCCTGGTGACCTTGAGATTCTCCTGTGCTGCCCCCCTCTGCAGGGAGGCAGGACCTATTTGAACGGTCCGCCCCCAGCGACTGATGGACTCGCAAGGGTTCCGAAGGGAGCTAGGGGTTGTTCCTGAGGCCTTGCTGCATGGTCCAGTGGAGGCCCTGGCCACAGCCTGGAATAAGGAGGCAGCTGGGGCCTTGGACAGGATTGCGCCTATGCAGCGTCTCTTGGCCCATCACCCCTGGCACTCCCCATGGTTTACAAAGGAGTTAAGGGAGCTGAAAAGGTCCACGAGACGTCTTGAGTGCCGCTGGCGGAAAACTAAAGACGACTCTGACCAAACATGGGTTAGAGCCGCTATTAAGGCCTACCTTGTGGCGGTAAGGGTGGCAAAATGTTATTATTTCTCCGCTCTTATTGCATCCTCAGAGTGTCACCCGGCAGCCCTAACCCTAACCCTGGATAGTGAGGGCTCGGTGGACTATCTACAGGGCCATGTAGAGGAATTTGCTGAACACCTGATGGATAAAGTCACTCAAATCCATTCTGAGTTGGAGGCCAAGCATGACGCAAGTCCAGTGGAGATGCCCAGGGAGCGGTCTTACCCAGTTATCTGGGAATGGTTTGATCCTATTGGCCCTGAGGAAGTGGACAGGGTCCTCGGGGCTGTTAGCACAGCTACCTCTATTCTAGATCCCTGCCCCTCCTGTTTGGTCAAAGCCACCAAGGAGGTGACTTTAGGATGGGTACTGGTGATGGTCAATTCATCCTCTCAGGAGGGGTATTCCCGAAGCCTTTTAAGGATGGTTCTCAAGAAACCATCACTAGCTCCCACCCTTCTGGACAATTTTCATCCAGCTTCCCACCTTCCCTTTTTTGGAAAGGTGGTAGAAAAGGTAGTCGCGTAGCAGCTTCAGAAGATCCTGGAGGAAATGGATTATCTGGACCCCTATTAGTCAGGTTTCAGGCCTGGTTATGGGACAAAAACAGCATTGGTCACACTTTTAGATGATCTCTGGTAAGAGCAGGATGGGGTAGTGCATCCATCCTTGCTCTTCTTGACCTCTCAGCGGCTTTTGATACCACTGACCACGGTATCCTTTTGGGTCGGCTACAGGAATTGGGGCTGGGTGGCACAGTTCTGTGCTGGTTCAGCTCCTTTCTCCAAGGCTGAACCCAGTCGGTGTTGATAGGAGCGAGAGGTCCAACCCATGGCCCCTACTTTGTGAGGTGCCTCAGGGTTCAGTGCTCTCGCAGCTCCTATTTAACATCTACATGAAACTGTTGGGTGAGATCATCCGGCACCATGGGATGAAGTATCATCAGTATGCTGATGATACTCAATTATATATCTCCGTCCCGGGTGACCTAAGTGATGCTGCGGCTACCCTTTCGTGGTGCCTGGAGGCTGTGGGGGTCTGGATGGGGGACAACAGGCTTCAACTGAATCCTGGTAAGACGGAGTGACTGTGGGTATGGGGAGCCTCAGGACCTGGGAGTTTATCATTTTTGGTTCTTGACGGGGTCGCACTACCCTAAACAGATCCAGTGTGTAATCTGGGGGTCCTCCTGGACTCATGACTCCTGTTCAAAGAGCAGGTAGCAGTTATGGCTCGGAGGGCCTTTGCGCAACTTCTTGTTGTGCGTCAGTTACACCCCTTCCTCAATTGGCCTTCCGCACAGTCACTCATGCCCTGCTCACCTCCCGGTTGGATTACTGCAATATGCTCTACATAGGGCTACACTTGAAGGGTATCCAGAAGCTATAGCTGGTGCAGAATGCAGCGGCGCGGACAGTTCTGAATGCCCCCAGGGGGCCCATATAACACCACTGTGACGTGAGCTGCATTGGTTGCTGGTTTGCTTCCAGGTTCAATTCAAGGTGTTGGTTATCACCTTTAAAGCCCTTCGTGGGACAGGACCAGGTTATCTGAGGAGCGATCTTGCCCTGTTATAGCAACCCGCCCCATTTGGTCCAGCAGAAGGGGCATGTTGCAGACTCCACCAGTCAAGGAATTTTAACTGGTGGGATCTAGGAAGAGGGCCTTTTCTGCCGTGGCCCCGACTCTGTGGAACAACCTACCACCTGAGGTGTGGTGTGCCCCCACTCTGATGGCCTTCAGGAAGAGCATGAAATCTTGGCTATGCCAGATGGCCCGGGGGCAGCATGGGGGCTCACACCAGTGGAAGTGGCTTGTGGGGTAATTGATTCTACTCCCCCATCATCTTGAGTATTTTTAGTTTTTTATGTATAGGGCTTGTTTTTGTAGTTCAAGTTTTTAATTAATTAATGGGGGTATTTATTTTTTAACTGTTTGTGGGTTTTACTTTTATTGTGAGCCAGCCAGAGTCACCCACTGGGGGAGATGGGTGGCATACAAATTTAATAAATAAATAAATAAATAAATAACAGTATTCATGAAAAGGATCCTGCAGTTAAAGTTTATCACAAGCTCAATATGAGTCAACAGTATAACATCAGTTAATAAAAAAACACATGCAATTTGAAGTGTATTTATTTATATTTCAAATTTAGTCACCGCCCATCTCACTCAGAGAGCAACTCTGAGTCATATTGTATTAATTGTGTTAATTAAGTTGTATTAATAGAAGTATAATTTTGAAATAATAGGAAATAATTGTTTCACCTTATTCTACTTTGGTCAGATCCCATCTCAGGTATTATATCCATTTCTAGGTACCCATTTTAAGGATGATTCAGAGAAACTGGAAGAAGTGCAAAAAAGGGCAACAAGGATGGCCAGAAGATTGGAAACTAAAGTTTAGGAAGGGAGATTGAGGAATTGGGTATGTTTAGAACTAAAAAAAAAAAAAAGTGACTGGGGCAGGACATGATAGCACCTTTCAAATAACTGAATGGCATAACATAGAAAGTATATTCCCCAGAAAATGGATTCAAGTTACAGGAATGCATGAGTATTAGGAAAAACTACAGTAACAATAGTTCAACAGTGGAAGCAAATACTAAGAAAAAATGTGAATTCTCCTTTGCTGGAGATGCTCAAGCAGAGGCTGGACAGCCACCCACTGAATGTGCTTTTATTTGGACTCTTCTGCTGAGTATGGATTAGACTCATTAGTCTAAATGGCCCCTTCCACCTTTTATGATTCTAAGTGTCTATGGGCAAGTACAACAGTATTGCGCTGGGACAGCAAGATTGGGGAAATTAGAGAGTTGCAGTTCCAACACATCCCAAGGGACCAGGTTGGGGGAAATGGATGTATAGCTACAAATGAGCCTTAAGATAGTCAGTGTTGCCGATCATTGTTATTCCAAATGTCTGTTCTGTGATTAAAGCCCTTTTCCTAATTGATACCTCATAGATTAGTCAGGTCTCTAATAGTCTCTTAAGTAACTTAAGAATCAGCTGATAGATACTTTGACCCAAGAATGATACACTTTTTCTGTCTGGGGTAGAGAGAGGAGCATGAGGTATCAGTTAGGAAAAACTATACATCCATTTCCCCCAACCTGGTCCCTTGGGATGTGTTGGAACTGCAACTCTCTAATTTCCCCAATATTGCTGTCCCAGTGCAATAATGTTGTACTTGCCCATAGAGACTTAGAATGAGGATGTTGATATTGTACTTGGTACATTATTAAATGCATATTGAATAGTACCCTTTGAAGCATATGGAGAAGTAGAAACAAATAATTTTATTAGTTAAATAGCAGTTGGGGGAGGATTTATTGGAAAACTCAGGTACAACAGTGAGGGATGTACTCTATGAAATGTAATCGTACTTTTACAAGCCAGAGTTGCCTTGGGGTCAGATCCCTGCTGTTTTAGACTTAGGTATGTCAAGAGACATGTGGTGGTGATGGGTCCACTGTTGAAAAACCTGAAGGACCAGGTTGAGGACAGGTCATCCTAGAGAAAATCCATCTATGTGGTTGCTAAGAAGTGACACCAACCTGATGGCACATAATCAATAATCATGTCAGGAAAAACATACAAGTAAGTTGAATGTAGTTGGGATGGGATAAAGAAATTTGTGAGGTAGGGCAAGATGTGATAGCATCAAGATGAATGGATACAGAATGAATGTGGATTAGTACATTATTAAATGCGTATTGAATAGTACCCTTTGAAGCACATGGAGAAGTAGAAACAAAAGTGAGTGACTAGTATGAAATAAATATAGTGTATTGAGGAGGTATGATGATATAGAAAGAATGAGCGAATAATGAATGAACTGCAGAATAAACATATGAAGGAAGATTGGTTGAGAGAGAGAGACTAAGAAAGTCATGCCTAAACGGAGGTGATGAGATCCTCAGACAAAGAGAAGGGAGAAGTTTAAAAAACAAAAGGTTATTGGGTGCCAATTGCACTGTTACCTGGACTGGGGGTTGGCTCTCAGACAGTTGCTCATGGTTTGGTCTCCTCACATGTAGACTATTGCACTGTATTCTACATGGGGCTGCTCTTGAAAATCACTCAGAAGCTGCAGTTGGTCCAGAAGGCAGCAGTCCTGGCAATTATGGGCATGCTCATGTGACATTGCTCCCTGAGCTGCACTGGTCACCAGTAGGTTTTTGGGTACAGTCTGAGGTGCTGATGATCTAATGCCCTTCATGACACAGGAACTGGTTATCTGAAGGGTCATCTGTTTTCTGTAGTTTCTGTTGATCCTGCTCAAGTGGGCATGCTCTGGTCCCATCAGTTGAACAGTGTCATCTGATGGGACCCAGGAAACAGGCCTTCTCAGTTGTAATGCCCACTCTCTTGGACAACATCTATCCTTAAAACCTGGTCCTTTCCTCAGGCCTTGGGTTAGATTGTATGCCATACTATTTTTAGAATGAATAGTCTTTCTTCCCCTGGATGCTTGTGGAAGCAAGAATGGTTTGCAAGGACAGAAAGGCATGGAGAGGCATAATGAATGGTCTAACTATAGTTCCTTTTCTTTTTCTTATCTCATTATGAATTTAATTTCTTCAGCTTTCCTATTCCTTTTCCACACTTAGAATAACATTCACTACTCTGAAAGGGAATAATGTTATTTGTATATATGTATGTGGACAATGAAGGATTCCTTGCATGAGTTGAGGAAGCATGAAGGCCAGGAGCATGTTCAGGTCAGTCTGAAAAAATCAAGATAATTTACATGCATGACATATATAGAAGAGGGGTGGTGGTTCAACCATATCCTCCATCTTGACATTTTGATCTCCCAGAAATCCCTGATGGAGACTGAGTTAGAAACTTATTCTAGAGCTGCAGTAAAACACTGTAGGTTGAAACTACGCTAAAAAACAGAGAGATATAATACCAAGTATCACCTTAAGATTTCAGCTCATATAATAAAAAACATAAAATAATAAGGAAAGCAACATATAAAAACAATATTCATAGGTTCTGCAACTTTCAACTACCAAAAATACTGGCTATATTGTATAGTTTCTAACTGATCCTGTACAGGTAGATCAGTTAGGTTCTGACGGCAATTGGGACTGGAATTTTCATCACTAAGTGATGCGATCATAAAGTGTGGTGCCACATGACCACCTAATGGCAGCAATTCTGGCAGTCCCCATTGCTGTTAAGCGAGGACCTCATGTTATAGCAATGTGGGAAGAGGTGCTGAAACCCTGACTTAGGCAACCAGGCTGGCAGGCAAGAGCTACAGACAGGCAGGTGGGTGCTGTGCATGGGCACTTTGGAGTGTGGGTGGGCAGGTGCTGAGGGTGGGTGCTATGGAATACAGGTGGGGGGACGCCATGGAATACGAGATCACTATGCTACCTAGTGGCACCTCGGGAGAAAAAGCAATGGAAGTGATGTGCGGGAGTGACTTGCTACCTCCTGCCTGCCGGCTTCCCCATTGACTTTGCTTGTGGGGAGCCAGCAGGGAAGGTTGCAAATGTGATAATGTGACTGTAGAATGTTGTAACCATGATAATTGTGAACCAGTTGCCAAGTGCCCAAATCATGATCACATGACTGCAGAGGCTGCAACTTCGAGAACCAGTCATAAGTCCCCCTTGTTCAGCACCGTTGTAACTTTGAATGGTAACTGTACCAGTGGTCATAACCTGAGGACTACCTGGACCAAACTTGTGTTCACAACTAGGTTTCTTTGGTTCTGCCTCTTAGATCTCACAAGATTTCATGAATGTAAAAAATTAAAATATCTTTCAAGTCATTTTCAAGCTCTGGTGACTTCACAATTACATCAATTCAGACTTTTTGTCAACAATAGCGAAGTAGTGTGAATTGCCTCCTTCTGGCATTTTTTCAAGTTCCTAGTCTAATCTACAGGGATTTCCTGGTTGTGTCTCATCCAAATATCAACCTGTTTGAGGTCAGCCAAGGTCACCTAGGTATACCATACTGAAATCTTAAAGATCTCCTAACTTACAACAACTTTTTCTTTGGTTTATCATTAAACAAATGATTACCTGCTACAGAAATAAAACCTCACATGCTAATCCAGCCTATTTCAATTTGGTGCTTTCAAGATGTTTAAACTAGCTCCTTACAGAATTGTCATTGGGATGGTAAGCACTCTAATCTCCTCCCACCAAAAATAAAAAAATCTAATGGGCACCACATTTAAATGTCTGGCCTCAATGGGCTGTAAAATCTAGGAAAATTCACCATCAAAAGTTCTCCCAGAACTTACACTGAAATACTGTTTGGAACCATGCTATGTAGACGTTTATTTATTTATTTGATATATATCACTGCCCATCTCAAATACATGACTCTGGTGGCTAACAATGAATAAAAACAAGATAAAAACATAATAACAAAATAATAAATAACATATACAGCAGCTGAAATAAAACCAACCAAGAACAATAAGCAGAATCATGATACAGGCTCAACCACACACCCAGAGCCTGGTTTTGATAACAAAACCAGGTCTTCAAGGCCTTATGGAAACCCAGCAGGGTCAGCACAAGTCTGAGGGGAATGATGCTTCAGCGGGCGGGTGCCATGACAGAAAAGGCTTTCTTCCTGGGTTCTGCCAGATGACACTCTGTAAGAGATGGGACCTGGAACATGCCTCAGCTGCCAGATCTAACAGGATGAGTAGATACAACTAGGTTTTCTGGATTAATCAAGCCTTCTAAAACAATTGCATCATTATTTGTGAAAGTTCTTCTGGCCCTTATTACTACTGATTTTTCTTATTCTTCAAGCTGAACCTTCTGCATACTCTTTGTGGTTGTGGTTGTTTCAGACTTTGGGTAGACAACATGCCAGCAACCTCTCAAACTTTGCAGCATCCTTGAAACAGAGATAATTACTACTATGTGAGCTGCTACTATTTAGATTAATTCATCTTGAAGCAGCAATGTCTATGTAAGAGTATTTCTGTGGGCCTGAAACATCAATTCAAGACATTCCCAGCAAGTGACAAATTATAGAACACTTCATTAGCAATCACAACTTTTTCAAATAGCTTTTTAATGAAATCCATCGCCACAAATATTTAAGCAAAAAGGTCAATTCTTTAGGAGGGGAGGCGATCAAAACAGTAAAAAAAGTGAAGCCAAGATGGTTATCAACACATTTTCCTTGATTTTAGAAGCTTTGGGAAATCTGACCAAATATACATTTTCAAAAATGTTTAAAGATGGGGTAAAAAAGTTGTCTCTTTAAAGATCACTAGCATCATAAGTTCCTAATGAATCAGTCAACACACACACTATGTATATATTACATAATTTCCTAGCTCAATGTGAAAAGGAATGTGATTAATCCTTCATGACATGCTCTGAACTTTCCATTCAGATAGGTTCTTCCTCCTTCAAACATACTGCAACTGATGTCATCTGACCTGCAGATACCTTTCTGAAAGCACTGACATTATTGTACTAATTATCTACTTCGATTTACAGCTGAAGCCCACAGACTACTTTGCTAAATACCTAAGAAGAAGAGGATAGTGAAGAAAAACATCACACAGAAAGATTTCAGTTTGCATTTGAATGGCTGCATTCCCTTGATGAAGTGAAAAAAATATATCAAATCAAAATGTAGGAGCTAGGATATAAAATGATGCTCAGCTGGGTGAGGCAAATGAGGAACTCAGAGCAGCCGGTCCCTTCCTAGTTTGTTTTATAGGCTGCCAGAGGAAGAGATTCTCCAATTCAGAGCAGTAAATAGGTCTCTAGGAAGGGATAATTGTGGTAAATTATAGGGACATAACAGGATGCCTGAACCTGTTTTGTTTATTGTTTTACCCTGTTCCTCCTTCTTTTGAAAGCCAGTTGCTAAGAAGATCATGTGCCCTATCAGGTGTTTATACTTTAGAAAAGTCACCACCACCACCCCCTCCAAATTCTTATCTCAGAAAGAAAGCATTACCTCTTTGCTTTCCTTCATTTCCTGGCTGTCAGCAAAAGCCACCCTATAAACCAACCTTATTCTACACTTCTTTAGGGCCGGCTTGAATCTGAGACAGAAGTCCTCAAGCAGGTATTCTTCGAGCGAAGCTGGGCGTCCATAGTCACAGAAAGGGCCATTCCCCGCTAAGGGAAATGCCTCTGCAAGAGGCTTGAGCCTCGGGACGTTTATCCCCAAGTGCTGCCGCTCCTGCTGCCTCAGAGCATCGTCTTCCTTAGCAGCGGACGGTCTGGCTTTACAAGGGATCCTTCCTCAGTACTAGGGGGAAAGCTAACGCAAAGCCACTGAGGGGCGACCAGCCGTGCTCTCTTCAGCCATCTCCCCTCCGTTCCTTGACTTCTCCGCCTATTCCAGGCGGTCCGACTTACCCACTCCAGCAGCCTCAGGAAAGCTAGGGGTTCCTTCACCGCCCGGAAACTGCCCTTGGAGGCCAGCTGGGAGGAAACAGAAGCGAGGGCAAAGTCAGAGGATGCCCGGAGCGAGGGGGGAGGGGACCCCAACCTTCGTGCGCCCGTGGCAAAGCCTTCCCGCGCGCCGCCGCCGCCTCCTCTTCTTCCTCCTCCCCCTCCCCCGGCTCCTTTACCTGGTTGACGGTTTCCATCCCTGCCCAGCTCTCAGCGCGCAAACTTCAGCTCCGCTCGAGGCACAGGCGACTGTGGCTGCGGCACCCAGCTGTGGAGAGCGTCCGGAAGAGGCTGTAGGCTCGTCGCCCGCGGCGAGGAGCCCAGGCTGGACAGAGAGCTGAGTTCCCGGAGAATATCCACGCCCGAGCCGAGCGCGCTGGGAGGAGGGAAAGAGGGGAGGGGGCGGGCCGCCCGCCCCGCGTTCGCGGCTTTGCCTTGCTGCCTTCGTGTCAGCCGTGCGTGAGTTGGTCGCGCTCAGGGCAGGCGCAGGTAACCGCCGAACGGTGGGCCTTAAAACGTCTTCTGCCCGGACAATAACGGCGCGTTTCCTCAGCTTACCCGAATGGAGCCGACCGCCTTGGGAACTCTGAGGTCTGAGGAGGCAGAAACAGAGAAAGAAACAGGCGGTCCAGGGTACGACCACGCCGTAACTATTCCCGCGCAGCGCCCCTGACTAGGGTATCCCGAGCTGGTGGCAGGCCTGGCGCCTGGCACCGTTTAATGCATTTTCCAGTTTCCTCGTTAACTTTAGGAGGCATACAATTGATAGAGTTTTATATAGTTGCTTAGAAATAAGCCCGAGTGAGGACCGATGTGTATTCTTTATTCTAATGGCACCGTCGGAATGTTTGATGTTAAACGTACAATGGATCGCTCTTTGGCAGCTCTCTGTAGGGTCGCTAAGAGTCACCTAATCATCAGTCCGTCATGCTTTGGGCAGCACAGCTGAAGGGGATGGGTGAACAGCACAAAAAAGGAGCAGTCTATGTGGGCGAGAGCCAATGCTTGAAAATGCCCATGTGGCAGTTGAGTTCTAGGTTATTCATAATCGGGGTAGTATATGAGTGAAGTGGAGGTAGGTGGTGGTTTTTGTCCTTTTCCTCCACTTGATGGTTGATTTACTTTAGGGTGTACACTATTCCTTTTGCCTTTTGTTGTGTTTTTAGGGAAGACAGCTGGGCAGCCTAGAAATATGACTAATAATGATTTATAAATTTATATTCCGCCCGATGCCTAGAGACAAATTAAATCATAGGTTCCAAAGTATTTATTGCAGGCCTAAGATTGTGCGTGGTGTCTATATATTTAAAATCAAAAGCTCTCTCATACCAATTTAGAGGATGTACATCGGCAAAGACTGGATTATATCTGTGAGAAAAATAGCCCAAGGGACACCAATTATCGTCAAAAAGCTTAGGACAACTTTTTTCAGTTTGATTCCTCCAAATGTGTTGGAACTACAACTTCCTTCTTGCGATTTCTGGAGACTATATTTCCAACACATGGACAGCATCAGAATGGGAAGGGCTGCTTTTGGGTTACTGTGGTGAATAGCCAATGAAACCAGGTCCAAAGTTTGTGCTCAGTTATGATGTATTGAACAGCTTGCTGAAAAAATCACAGTTTCATTCATACAGTATGCTAAGCCAAAGCCAGTTATAGTTTTTGGCACCCCTATAAATTCAACAGGATTAGCATGAATTGGGCATCTAATTCACAGCAGATACAAGAGGCTTTACCTTCAAAATGCACTGGAAGCCTGTTACAATGGGCTACTGAGTAGCTAGCTGAGTCTGTCTCAGGACCAGCTTTGAATAACCCCCCTACACAGACACACACAAAAACATAAAACACCACCTGTGCTGGGTGGTACAATGAGAATGCAATGATGGTGGAGAAATGAGTCTCTTTGCTGTCACCATTGGAACACAGCTGGCCATTCTGATTTCTGCTGGGCCAAATTCACATCAGATTTTCATCTCTACTGATTTGCTTTGTCATCTAGAATTGCTTAATCAAGCAACAAACATTCAGGACTCTGTTACGGGGGAGAACATTCTGGAATGATAGTGTCAACAGCCCTTATTACCTGACAATTCTACAGCAAGTTTATCGCTTAACAGAATTGCTAGCCATTGCATCTGGAAAGCTCTCCAGAGATTTTCAGGAATACATTTAGATTCCATTAGCTTTGAGGACAGAACCATGTTACTTGATGCTTTGCCTTTTCAGGAGACATCAGCTATAGTCAGATATAATCTTACCAGGAAGGAATTGTCCATGACAATAATCTGATTCTACCTCTGCCAACCTTTGGTTGGCTACCAATCTATCATACCCTCAAGCAAACAAAGAATATTCTGAGACAGGCTCATTGTGGATTACAAAATCTGAGCCAGACTTGAGTGAATAGAGGTGACAGACCACCTCTACCAGATAAGGAAGGAAAGAAGTTGGGCAGCAGTGTGAGTGCTACACCAACAAACTTCTGCTTCTGTGATCAAAATCCAGTACAATTTCCTAGATCAGTGTTGTCCAAACTTGGCCACTTTAAGATGAGTGGACTTCAACTCCCAAAATTCCCCAGCCAGCATGGCTGGCTGGGGAATTCTGGGAGTTGAAGTCCACTCATCTTAAAGTGGCCAAGTTTGGACAACACTGTCCTAGATGAATTAATGAGATTTCTGGTGAGACTTGAGAATTCTGATGGATATCTGCAACATCTTCCCCATTCCAATCTGTATAGAGTATCCATCCAGTCACACCTGGTCATCCTTGCACCCCCTTGGTCCTTCTTTATCCAGGTATCCTTGGCACCAGACAACTCTAACCTACAGAAATAAACAAAGCCTACTCTTGGCCCAGCAGTCTTCACAAATAAGCTGCTACCTGATTGATACATTTATTTATTTGTTGGGTTTATGTCCTGTCTTTCCTTCAGAAGCTCCAGGCAGCATGATAGCACTCCCTCCTTTTATTTTTCCAGATCTAATTAAAAAAGTATGCTCTTTCCTTTCTATGAAGCAGCAACCCAAAAGGGGCAGCCACCTTTAGTATATCTTTTCAGTGACAGTGGCTGTTTATATAATCCTCTGCTCCATCTAGAAAAGAGTTGGTTTGCTTCACAGATTAAGGTAACAAGAACAAAAGGCTGAAGAGGCTACAGACACAACTGCCTTCCAGCCAGGTCATGGCCCTACTGTTGCAATTAAGGACTCTTCTCCTTTTTCAGTGTTGTTTTGCTTCTTGAACCTTTCAAAGGTTCTGCTGTCGCTTGCCTGCCTCACAGCACAATGCAGATGTTCTGAATGTATTTACTGAAGAGCTATTATAAGACACAATTTGGAAATACACCATTTCCATTTCAAATGGATTCTTCCTCTGAATACAGCTGGGATGCTTTCTACACTTTCAACACTGATATAAGGGAAGTTATAGAGTAGACATTTACGATCTATGCTTTGATGAATGGGCACATTTTGGAGAGGCACAAGGGTGAATTTTGTTGCATTATATTTCAAGCAAGGAAAATCTGAGTGTATAAAGTAAAACAAACAAATGGATCATTGAACAAATCAACCCAGAGTTTTCTAGTGAAACACAAATGACCAAGCTCAAATTATCTAGTCTGGACACATGCATAGACCTAGCTCTCCAGAGAAGGCTCTAATACTGGGAAGGGTGGAAAGAAAGAGAAGAAGTGGACAACCATCAGGAAGGTGTATGGATTCAATTACAGTGGTGATGGGTGTACCATTGGAAGACCTGAAAGACCAGGTTAGGGACAGCTCATGATGGAGAATATCTATATGATTGCTAAATTTGTAAATTTGTAATCTTTATTGTCATTGTATTTTTCATACAACGAAATTAAATGCCACCCCAGTGCACCTTTAGAAATATAAAAACCATAGAACACATAAAACACAACCTTCACATTCCATTCACCATTGCACAACCCCTGATGCTACATTAATATTGCACTATACAGTAGAGTTCAGTATAGTTACAGCTCTAAGATAGAAGCTATTCTTCAGCCTATTTGTCCTTGTTTTCATTATCCTGTACCGTCTGCCAGATGGTAATAATTCAAAAAAAGAATGTCCCGGGTGGGATGGATCCGTAAGAATGTTTTGATCTTTCTTAAGGCAGCGGGAACTATGAAGTTCTTCCAAAGAGGGGAGAGGGCAACCAATGATCCTCTGGGCAATTGTGGTAACCCTCTGGAGTGCTTTCCTATCTGTCACTGTGCAGTTAGCAAACCATACACAGGTGCAGTAGGTTAAAATGCTCTATAGTACAGCAGTAGAAGGTCACCAGCAGTTTTTCATTCAGTTGTTGTTTCCTGAGAAGTCTCAGGTAGTATAATCTCTGCTGGGCCCTCTTAACCAAGGCTGCAATGATCAATTAATCAAGATGTAACAAAACCAAATATGAAGATATATGACAGAGGACATTACTCATGTGTCTTCCATCTATGTTGTAAGTGGCCTAATATGCTAATATTCTTACATTCACATGATAGATGGGTCCTTAATACATTAACATCTATACATATAAAAGAACCTAATACATACTTAGTATGAATTAGATTCTTTTACATGTATAGATGTTAATGTATTAAGTATGAGTCATAGCTAACACTATCTAATACTATACATGGATCATAAGTATAGGCTAGCTTAGGGACTTAGGCAAAATAACCTGTTTGGTCAAGTGAAGCTAATTTGTTTAAGTAGGTGGATATTGAAATCTTAACCATCAAGGAACAGCAAAGGATGGAAGACTCTTATTCATGCCTAAAAATGGCTCATACTCAGTATTTTTGCTGAGTTGATGACGTGGAATTATATAGCACAGGAACAAGCTACCAATATATTTGAGGAATAGTTCAACTTGAGGAACAAAAACTAGACACTACTTTAAAAGTAGGTTATAGGTGGATCTTACTGGAATTTAAATGATGTAGACACCTTTGCAGGCCCAGTGGAGGCTATTATTCATTGAACATATATCAGTAATACAATTGGAGTTCACGACCTGACATTACCTGACATTTTTAAGAATTCAAACTTGATATAAATTTTATTTATTCATTCAGTTTATAGAGCTGCCCTCACATGTGATTCTAGGCAATTTACAACAGAATACATAAAATACAAAAATACATAACAAAAATAAAAGCACATAACAGCTGAACATCCTAAAAACAGGTTAGGCCAACAGAAGGGGTCTATCACACACCTAGGGCCCTAGGCTTGGGCACAAAACCAGGTTTTCAGGGCCTTACAAAAAGCTAATTTTTGTGGCTAATCTGATCTTAGATGGAATTATGTTCCAAAGGGTGAGGTCCATAGCAGAAAAGGCTCTCCTTCTGGGCCCCAGCAGTTGATACTCCTTAGCTGACAGGACCCAGAGCATGCTCCTCCTGCCAGCCTGAGTAGGATGGGTAGAAACAATTGGGGAGAGACAGTCTCATAAGTAACCCAGATCTGGGCCATGAAGGGCTTTAAGGGTGACTACCAGCACCTTGAACTGCACCTGGCAGCACACTGGAAGTTAATGCAGCTTACAAAGCAGTAGTGTCACATATACTGAATAACTAATGCCATTAACTGCTCACACTTCTGCCTTCTGCACCAGCTGAAGCTTCTGAATGCTTTTCAAAGGCAGCTCCACATAGAGCCCATTGCAGTAGTCCAGTCTGGGGGTCATGAAGTGTAATGGTATGTGGGAATGACCTTGGGAGACAGGGCGAAGAGACACATCCAAGGGAATGGTCAGATAAAAGGTGACTTAGCCTGCAGCAGGAATGTGGGCAGGGCAAGAGGCCCAGAAGAGACCCTTCCTAGTTTTTAGGGCTGTAAAGGGGATGGGGAGAAAGATGTACTTTCAGACTTGCAAGATTCTCTTAATGTAACCTTACAATAAACTAGAATTAGCTCATCCAGATGTTTCCTGTCTGGTCTACCTCACAAGGCTGACACAAGGGCATGAATGACCTTGAGTAGGGCTTTTGGTCCAAAAATGGACACAGCTGATACACAACCCGAAGTTATGCAAAGACCTTCCTAACCACAGCTGCCATGTGCTTTTGGTATAAAAGATTTGGGGGAGGGGATTTGGGGGAATCTTTGGGGTTTAGGGTACTGTTTTTTGATATTGTATTCAGAATTAGTTTCTGAGAAGAGCAGAATGAAACTCTTCAACTAAAGTTCCACATCTAAGGCCCAAAAACTACACAGCAGCAAGGAAATGCCATTTACTATAATAACTAACTGTTCACAATGGGTGGTAGTTCATGAAATGTGTCATAATTATAATCATATGTTTTCTAGTGCTATTTAAAAAGAGTACCATTGATCATATAACCATATTCTTGCTAATCTGTTACCTTTTTTTTTTTTTTACATTCCTTGACATTTAATAATATTATCTTCCTCATAGGAATAAAGTATGAAAAGATAACATTCTGTTCAAAATGGTTCAAAACTTGGGTGTGCCAATACTTCTTCCATCTAACTTGTTATGTTTATTTATATAAGAAAACATAATTATGAATATTCACATGGCTTTTTAAAAGTTAGAATAATCAAGATTGGCACTGCAAAATTTGCAGATCACCATGAATTAGTCCACATAGCTGAAATCCTTGGTGAGAAAGAATTTAACATGGGATGGCCATTTTTATTGGCAGACCCCCATTTCTCATCTTTAATTAACCTGTATTTCCTAATCCACTTGACAGGGCTCTGATTCGTGCTCTTGAGGGATACTGTATGATATTTCCCATGAATTCAATTAAATGATTTCTCTGTAATATATTGCTTTGCCATAAAGGAAATGGGCAAACTGTATTTCATTTTGTAAATAAAAGATCACTTGGGGGCTTTGTCTCATCACTCCATACTTAGAAGTTCATACCACATAAAATTCAGGACAGATCATATTCAGATTTTAAGTCCCAGTTATTGGCTTCCTAGGGATACAAAAGTAAAATGATGTAATGGTGCTTAATTTTGGTTTGATACTTGTTCAAACTGTAAAAGTATTTAATTTTCATCTGGGTTATTTTCTTTTTAAAATTATTTCATTCTTCTGTAACCTTTCTCTTGGGCTATAGATGGGCAACACAAATATTCATGAATGCCTATAGGATTTTTTGTTAGTTTGTTTTTTAAAAAACAAAGGAATGCAATAGTTCCTGTAAGGATGAAAGCCTAAATGTTATAGTAGACCAGGCAAAAAATTCAGCTAGATCAGTACCCTGTTTTCTTTCAACAGCAATCCAGGATAGCCTTCCCAAATAACTGGTGTTTTCTAGTGCTTCTGAAAAAGGCTCACTATTTAAATTCTTTGTATGAAAGGAAGCCAAGTCAGTGGCTTGGAGAAGCACAACCTTGAAAAGGCCCCATTTTGTATCATTTACATCCTTACATCTCATCATCGTCTTCTCTTTTATCCTTTTCCAGTTTTGATGCATAATCTAGGCAAAGAGCTATATCAGAATTTCTTGCTTTAGCATTTCTACATACCCCTTCTTTAATAATGCACAAATCACACCAAGCATGAATCAAACACAATGATACCTCTTGAGCATCAGAAAGAGATGATGCCAAGCCCAGAGTTGCAAATTTTAGTTACTTGTGCTCTGTTAACTGATGAACATTGATATCTCTCTCAAGTTTTGCTTTGGATTGCGACTTGGTGTATAGGAGAGTCAATTATGTGACAGAATCGCTACCAGGTCAAAGTGATACAGCAGCACAAATACTATGAAATAAAACAAACATTGATTATAATAAAGAAAGCTTTCTGGAGATAATCGCTGTGAATTTGATTTATGAAAAGAATACTCCAAAATTGGAGTTTGTCACTTGCAGAAACTCTGTTTTGAGCTTTTTCCATTAAACTAAGGTAAAATGCATGCATTAAATTGCAAAGTGAATGCTTCTGAAGAGTCTCAGAGAGGGTAGATAGCTGTTGATTCTTATGCCTTAGATGAGTAACTAGTTAAGGTGCCTGTGTTGAAGAATTATTATTCAGAGCTGATCAGGTGATTTCTGACCATCTCATTGTTTCCCTGTCTTGTTCCTTCCTACTTTATTGTATTCTTAGTGAAATTTAATTCTGCTTGAGAATGTATACCATAATCTAATATAAAGTCTTAATGTATAGAAGATAACTGTGAAAAAATGGCTCTACACCCTAAGATTTACAGTATGCCCTGTTATAAATGTGTGTGTAATGATAATGATAGAGAGTTGAAAATACAGTGTGCTCTCCAAGCTGAGTAGCTGTGAGGCTTGTGACAACTCTGTCAGTCACTGGGGAAATTGGAAAAAAATCATTTTTAGTAGGCCAAGTTCTGTTGCTGGTAATATAGTTCTTAGCCTTATGAAATGCTTAAAGATAAAGAACACACAGAGAGAAAGGAATGTTTTCCAGGGCTCAGTTCTTTGCTTTGTGTTAATCCTTTCGGGAACTAAAATGGTAACAGTGCTTCATACAAATCTTCTGATTTCTTTGGGTGCATACCCAGCACCTTTCACAGTGTATTAAATTGTAGAGTATTTTAAAAAGTGGAATGCTTGAAAGAAGTGTTCAGTGAGGAGGAAGAAGTGCTTACTGAGGTGAGTTAAAAAAAATTAAAAAATCATGATAAAGGTAGAAATAGTTGTGCTTTAAGCTGTAATTCACTATATATTAAATATTTGAGCCACAAAATTATTGGAAGGAACAGTGAGGTTGAAATTATCATGTTTTATTGGCATATATATAATAGATAAAATGTTCAAATTATATTGATTTTTTTTTTTTTTATGTGTTCAATTGTGTCTGATTCTCAGAGACTACCTGGACAAGTCCCTGCAGCTTTCTTGGCAAGGTTTTTCAGAAGTGGCTTGCAATTGCCTCCTTCCTAGGGCTGAGAGAAAGTGACTGGCCCAAGGTCACCCAGCTGACCTCGTGCCTAGGCGGGACTAGAACTCCCGGTCTCCCGGTTTCTAGCCTGAATCCTTAACCACCACACCAAACTGGCTCACTGATTTGTTTTAGTCAGCAATACTTGATAGTGGAATAATGTGTCTATCTTCTCTTAGTTGTGTGGCAAACATCAACTGAAAATAATTGCTATTTGTTTTCTAAGCTTGTTGATTTTCTTACTTTGCGATCTTTAAACACAAGCCAGAAGCTGCCTCACTATTCAATACAAATATACACAGAGAAAGTTAATCAGTGGTGTCTGTTTCTCTTATTTTCAACAATGTAAGCAGAACCACCAGAACTGAAGAACTATTTCTGTGCTGACAGTTTTTCCTACTTATATTTCCATTTTTTCCCTCTCATATTATGTGCAACATGTAGTCCTATGCCCATTATGATGAATGACAGAAAATCATATCTGTGGCTCTTCTCATATTGGCTCAAACTTATCCCAAATTCAATAAAACACTTTGGCTTATTTCGAACCTGCCTGAGTTGGTTTATTTTCAGCCAGTCTTCTTAAAGTTTGTCTATAAACATGTCAATACCATGTGCTAGGTAGGAGAGGAAGGAGAGAGGCTTCCTTTCTACCTCTACCTAAATATCAACAGTAAGGTAAGTGGGTGGATGGATGGATGGAGGGATATTGGAAGTGGGATTAATGTGTGAGATATACTCACCTTGTGTTTGGATGAGTTGCCAAAGCCAAGCAGTTTTACAGTGTGGCTGTTACTGGTTGAATTCTATTTTCATCAACAAGAATTATATAATTCAATATATGCAGCTTTTTAGTTTATGCCAGCTGAGTTTTTGAGAGATAAGATCAAATGAAAAGTAGGCCTATTTATCAGTATACAAGCAGGGCATTAATAAACAGCTCAACACTTCAGTGGCATAAAACTCCCTCAAAGATGCATCCATGCCTGCCCCGCATGACATTTACTTACACAAAGCTCAGCCTAAAATGCTTCTTGCACTACTGTGATTTCAAAACTTCATTTGTTACTCTCATAATGATATATGACTTAGCTCAACCTCAGCTGAAAATCAAACCTGGAAATCCAACTGGAATCCAAAATGTTGAAACTTTTGTTACTGTTGTAGGCACTAATATAATTTTATGTTGATTTTTGAGAAACCCTGTTAATCCATTTTGCCCAAAATCAAAAGAAGCCCTAGGCACTCCTAGGTACTGCCAGCATGCTTCATGAATTGTGACAAGGAATGGAGATCCTGCTCCACTTCAAATTAAAGAAAGGGAAGCTCAAAGCCAAAGTCTCTTGGGCCTTATGGAATGAATTGTTTGGGCCCTAGTAATTTACTTTAGCTATTGTTCCTTCTATAGCATTTGACGTATTTAGCATACTTTAGTTTTCTTACCTGATCTGTCAGGTTATAAAATACATTTCAAAGATTAAAAAAATCATGCTCGTTCTGCATGAATACTTCTTCCGGCTGAAATATACAATATTTTGGCACTGTTATACTAACGAACAGTATTACACCTTGCTGATAACTACAATTTGCTTTCTTTTACTTTGGATAGCAAGAAGTACTTCAAAATGAAATGCTACTTTCCAACCACTTTCCATTGTTATTGCCCTAATCAGTTTTGGTAGGTAAATATGACAGGTAGCTGGAAACCAACTCTTGGTATTGGAAGGATCCTGGCCACCTCAGAAGGAAAAAGAGAGAAAGAGACTGTTGCTTGGTAGAGAAGGAGGCCTGAAGATGACTGGAAAAGGCTGGGCATAACTTCAAGGATTTACTAGAGATGTCACAACATATTAGAAATATCCTGTTATATTTTCCCATTATTCCTTTCCTCTACATCACTTCCCAGTCTCCTTTTTCTTGTCAGATATGTATTTTAGATTGCAAATCCTAGAGCATCAATTTTCTCCAAACAGACAGATGGCTAGAATAATGCCACCAATTTGTTTTTTTTTTTTTTCCCTTCTACAAGGGGCACCAAAACAAAACAACCCACAAACAAAAACAAGAAAGCAAGCTAATATTTCTTCTGATAGCTATGCATAGGGTATGAATGTCTGAACGGCAGATGTTCTGTGTGAATGCAGCCTCATTCATTCATGTGATGAATACAGCCCCTTTCATTCATGTGATGCTAGTCTAGGAGGTCTGTGGATAAACAGAATCTCAGATCTAGCAAAAATATGAAATGGATGGATATCATATGAAATTGATTGAGAAATCAGTCTCTCCGTGCCTTTAATGAAGACTTTCTAGGTGTCTGTTTCTGGTTATGTATCATTTGGCAGAAATCAACTGTTCTGATTTTCACACTGTCTCTCATTACAGGTAAACCATAGGCAGATTAGTAGTTAAAACATCAGACTAGCTATGTTGAATCTTTCTCATGAATTAACATTTCATGTTCAGCACCTCAGACAGTTCCCTTCGGTAACCTCCCCTCTCTATTCACATACACAAAACATTTCCATCTCATTCTTATGCTGGTTACAAGTTCAGAAAAGCAGAGCAAGAAATAAGCTAAATTTAGGTTATGAGTGAAATTAGATTTCATTGATATATTATGTCTTGTTGAATTGGTATTTTCCATTATTATGAAAAATAATCATGACCAATTGAACAAGAAACAATTTAAAAAGTTCAGCATTTTAGTATAATAGATAATATATTAAATTATCAAGTACCTAATGGAAGTAATTAATTTTCTTCACATGTGCTCCACCATTTTTTTCTTTTCCTGTTCCAGAGGGAAAAACCTAGCAAAGAGCACTAAAAACTATAACAGTCTTGAAAAATGTCAATATCCCTTACTCAAGGCACTGTGGTTGGACAACAGGCTGCTAACTTTGAGTGACAGAGCTCGAGGAAAATTGTGCCAATTCATGAGCCTTCTTAATTGTTTCCCTGTGCATCACTTACACTGTGTTACTGGAGCTTCAGATTTAGATTGTTTTGGAGGAACATCACTTTGATTCAGCCATCACCTAAATCTGTCCAAAGCAGACTAATTGAATTTGGGGTTTGGCTGAATCCAATGCAGTCATTAAAAATATATATATATATATTAATCTTGTTCCATTGGCTGCACACATTTTCACTGATATTAAGGCTGCAACCCAATGGCTGTTTACCTAGCAGCAAGCCTCACTAAAAGAAGTGGGTCTTAGTATCCATAGGTTGGCAATGATGTTAAAATGATGTCAAAATGGGCAACTCCTGCTTTCTTTTGGCATGCATCATATGCATCATACAAACAAATTTTAAAAAGTATTTCATCAATCATTATTTTGGCATTGCGCGCGCATACGCACACACACAAATGCCCCTGATAGAGGATGAGTCACAGCAGGTGGTGGCACCTAGTTGGCTTGGGTGATTTTGAAAAAACTAAACAAGGCCATATCCAGAAGGCGGGCCTTCTCTGCTGTAGCCCCTGCCCTTTGGAACATCCTGCCCCAGGAGGTGAGACAGGCCCCCTCACTCCAGGCCTTTTGGAGGGATTTGAAGACCTGGCTCTCCCATCTGGCCTGGGGCGGGGAGGGAGGTCATCAGAAATGGGGTTGGCTAGCCCCCTAGAGGCCTGGTGTTGCTTCCATTGGCCTCTTGGAATTTTTGTCCTCCTTCCATTTTGGGTAAATGTGTTTTTCTCTTTTTATAAATTTTAATTATGTATTTATTAGTTTTAATTGTTGTAAACTACCCAGAGTCCCCCATTGGGGGGAGATGGGTGGGGACAAGTCTGCTAAATAAATAAATAAATAAATAAATAATCTGTATTAGAGACCATCCAAAAGGCTCAGGGTTATAGGTTAGAGTGGGAAATAAAACAAAATTACACGGACATATCAAGAGTCAAGATTAACTCTAGGAAGTCTTTAAATTTAGATAAGTAAAAGAATGCATGTTTAAGTAGTTTTAAATCTGAATAATCTAAGGAAGTTTGATTTGATTTATATCCAATTCTTCCACCTGGAGCTCAAGATAGCCCACATGGTGAGTGGGTTCAGAATATATCACATGCACAAGAAAGCAACACTAGGGAGTTTAAGAATTAGGTCATGTTTCTCTCTTATACTAAGACCATTTAATTGAAAATCCAATGAGCATCAGATTGTACATCCACAGGACTGTTACTTGCATGAAATTAATTTGTTATGAAGTGGTGCTTTTTTTAATATTACATGATGATGTTTTTCTCTTGTTGTTTTTGCAAGCATTGGAATAAACAAGTAACTAGATAATGCAGTGTCATCAGGTACCAGTGAGTGGTTCTGCTCAAATTAACTTTCTGTATAACGCACAGAGATAATTGGCCTGTTTACCTAAATCTTAAAAATTCTAAAGCCTACAATAATTGCAGTACTTGGGAATTACTAATTCATAAAAGGGATTTGGGGGGTGGGGGAAATAACAGATATTGGCTGCAAACTAATTTTATAGAAATTAATTTGAACATGCTCTTGCTCAAATTACCCAAGAATCAGCAATAAAATTAAAGCTGTAAACTGATTGTGAATACAGAGGATACAAAGCTATCATGCAGAAGGAGCCCCCCCCCCAAGTTCTTTTGACTTCCCTCACCTTTGCTTACTCTTTTTTTTTTTGAAAATGTCAGTAGAGCTGAACAGAACCTCACTGAATTTTTTTTTTAACTTGTCCTGAATCTTTTCCAGTTTGTCTTCAAATTTTGCACTTAATAGCCCTTCAGCCCACTTTTCTGTATAATCTCTCTTAAGTACATGTATTGTTGCCAGAAGACTGTTTAGGGTATGCTATAGTAATTTTGTCATGCTTCACAATCTGTGATTTTGTTACCTAAACCATGTGTTCAGGTGGAGGATATGACCTCTGGAATGAGGTCCCCCCTCAAGATCTGAGCGGCCCTCACCCTGCTGGTGTTTTGAAGAGGACTGAAAACCTGGCTCTTCACCCAGGTCTTGGTGGGGATGACCGAAGCCTCCTTTTAAGCTAGGTAGTTTTCTTTTGTTTCTACCCAGTGTGTTATTCTGCCATCTCTACCCTTTTTTTGTTTCATGTTTTTATTGTCTAGTTTTTCATGTTTTAAATCATTTGTAAACTGCCCAGGGTTGGGGTTGGGTGACATATATGTATGTAACAACAACAACAACAACAACATTTGACTGCACTGTGTTCCACTGGAATTACTGCTAGGCATGCAAAGGACTAAAAACACATAGATGTGGAAATGGGAATGCTTATAAAAGAGTAGTAACTGAAATCATTGTAGGACATACAGAAAAAATTCAGATGATGTTTTTCAGCATGGTGGGGAATATGCTCACTTTATTTGTATTATAACTTTGTAATGAAATGGTTGCCATCTGAATGTTAAAACAGGTAAGCAGAAAGTGCTGCATGGGGCATGCTGTAGCTGTGTCTGGAATGTAAAGGTGGTCCTTATTTAATGACCACTTGTTTGGCAACTGTTCAAACTTACAGTGGCACTGAATGAGTGGTAGTTATGACCAGTCCTCATACTTACGGCCATTGCAATGTCCCCATGGTCATGTGATTGCAATTTGTGTCCTTCCCTGCTGGCTTCCAGCAAGCAAAGTCAATGGGGAAGCTGGCAGGGAGTTGCAAGTCACGCTCAATGAGAGGTCCTCGCTTAATGACCCGCACAGTCCTCGCTTAAGGATGGCAACCAGGACTGCCAGAACTGCCATTGCTAAGCAGCATGGTCACATGGTGTTTTGACTTAACGACTGCATCACTTAACAACAGGGTTTCCAGTCCCAATTAGCATCGCTATCCGAGGACTACCTGTATTATTTTATGTGGCAAACAGGGAATCCGTATTTGAGCAATCTGCTTCAAAATATTCTAATGTCTTAAAGGAAAGGGTAATCTACTAATATTTTTCACCTTTTTCATATTAGATATGTATTTCTAGGGCATATAAAATCAAAGAGTATTCACATATAATAAGGACAACGTAATAAAAGGATTTAGTATAAAGCTAAAATAAATTAAAAATCCAGCTATGACTTTGATGGGTAACACAGATCATTATTTCTAATTAACTTTTTGCTGTTAAAAATACTCCCAAATAACTGTTAACAATTCAGATGAAATATTCAGGGTGTTTATATCAAGAATAAGAAATGTCTCCTAGGATCAAAGATTATACAGCATGATGTTGAATGTAGGAGAGTTTCTTGTTGCAAAAAATGCAGAGCGAATATATTCCCCAAGAAGCCACTCCTTCAAGACATGATTTAGCAATCAAGTGTTTTGACTGTAGCTCTTTTCAGTGTTTCCAAAATGGAATTGCATAATTAAATTATTTAAAGTTGGCACTGTAATCAGAGGCACACATTTAATGAATATTCAAGGTTGCAATAATGTGTTAAGGAACGAGAAGGATGCTGCTCCACCATCTCTTCTTATTATCTAAAGGGCTACCCAGAAGATGGAGCCACAGTTCTGCCTCTAACATAATCCAGTAACTCAGTCAGTGTTTCTCAAAATACCAGGAAAATAGATGTATATACAAATGAAGGTGAACATTTATATACGAAGGCCTCTGAAGTTATTGTTTGAGCAATAACACTTTTCTCAGCAACAAATTCCAGTTTGCAAAATTAGTGCACTGTATCTCTGGGTTCTTAGTTCAGTATCACTCAGGGCAAGGTCAGCAATGGTGACAAGGATTCTGGTTGCTATAATTCCATAGCACGTTCATAGACAGTTTTATAATCCCAATGAAAAATGTTGATCTTGAAAATAATCACTCAAATTTTGAAAGTCAGATGAACACAGAATAAATTAAATCTCTATGTATTACGCAAGCTGTAGAACAGATTCTCTTTTAATTTTGATTTGGGGAAACATTAAAAAAAATATCTCCTCCACGCCCCAGATGAAACAACTCCATTCCATGTTACAGCAAGGAAAGAGGTTTGATGTAGCTCAATTAATAATAATAATATTTAATTATTAATAATCAATAGCTCAATTGCTGTTACTTCAACAATGGAAACAAAACCCACAATTTTTTTTTTAAAAATCTACACAGACATGATATGAAGGCAGCAATGAAAAGGAATCTTCTTTACAAATTCTGACTTAGAATAGGGCTTTTATAGCTAAGTCTTGCTACATTTCTCTCTTGTTTGAAGTCTCTTCAATGTAGTTCAAGCAATTTGTTATCTGATTAGCTCGATGAAGCATGGCAAAGTTATTTGAACTGTAAATTTTCCACAGGCAAAACAAAATACAAACAGGAACAGCTTCCTGTGCCTGCCAAAGCAATGATCCTTGGAATACAAATAAGAGGAAGCCATGCTGACAGCAAAGGCTATTTTTAATATTCTAGTGCTGGCTTGCAGGCAACATGCCTTCAAATGGACTACATCTGTATTCAGTAACCCCCCCCCCCCCCAAAAATGGAGTTCTTGTCTTCAAGAAAGGCTCCTAATCCCAACAAAAGAAGGACATGTATGGAAATGATATGTGGCTATTGCTGGTTCACCCTCAAGCTGGTTGTTTATTTTACTGGGAAACTAGAAAGGGCAAAATCCTAACCAGTACAGAAATTGGAAAGATGCTGAGGGGAGGAAAAGAAGGGTGTCTCTCCTGGCAACTTTAAATGATCTTAATGCCTTGTAGGGCCAACTAGTGGGAAGTTTTCTTGCATTTAAGCAAATCTGTGTAATTTGCATCATAACACACTCTAAAACTCCTTAAGGGTGGAAATAACACTTAGAGAATCCAAACCAGACATCCTCCATTAATGCTAATGTTGATAGTGTTAAGCTATCCAGAAGGGGGGAGCATTTTGCCTAGTCTTATTTTCATCAGCAATTGCATAGCCTCTCTTCTTGGCTGGTTTCATGGCAACATTTAACATGAAGCATGCACCAGAGACTTTTATCTAAATATTTTCAGCAACATAGAGTTTATAGATCTGTCCTTCAGGCCTAGGAATCAAAATGCTTGAATTCAGTTCTTTGCATAGGCAGCCATCTGTTTTTTAATAGCGTGTCCATCTCCTTTGTTCCATCCGTTTGATCTGGTACATTGAGAAAAATACATAATGTGCCCTACTAGTAAAGTATAGAATAAACTTTAAATAGGAAAGGAGGGACGCAGGAAAGGAGGGAGGAGAATATAAACTAAATTTAGGACCTACAACTAGAAATTAGTCAAGTTTCCATTTGGGGGATATAATTTAATCAATACTATGTTTCAGTAAAGTTTGAAGCAGAAATATTTTCAGTGATGAGAAGGGCACAAGATAATAATCTTTTATTTTTAAAAAGATTTAAAAATACACTAAAATGTGTGGGATATTGCAAAGATAATCCTTAAACTTAGCTGAAAGGCAGAAAAAACATGGGCAGGACCCCATTAAAGGAGACAGTAAGAACATAAAGATTAAATGCCCATTCAGTTCACTCAAAACTATCCTGTATTGCTGAAACTGATAAGATAGATAGTTGAGACTTTGATATTGGCAAAGTACTTCCTCATCTGAGGAATTGGGGTACAGGACTAAACAAATGGCATGCTCTGCTGTTATCTTTAAGAGAGAATAATGGACCCAGGAAGAACAACTGGGGTGCCTACTCTTGCTGCCCCTGCATCTGCTACATGAGGCAGTGATTCATTTGGGCTTATGTTGGTTTTGTCCATAAAACTCATGCACCCAACTTGGCATGGAGCTGGAAAGAACCTAGTCCCTGAATTCGAGAAAGAAACACCCCAAATCTTTCTAAATTGGCTTTTTTGCACACCCCCCCCCCCCAACAATACAAACCACAAGTATTTCAGACGAAGCAAAAGGCATTTATTAAGGGGGTGGTCAAGTCTTTATATAGGGTACAGAAACAAATGATACATACATTCAATGTATGTGATGCATCAAAAAGCAACAAAATCAAACAACAGGGATTCCGTAGTGCCACTATCCACTGCAGGGAGGCTGGACCCATTAGATTGGTCTGCCCTGGTGACTGATGGACCCAAATGGGTTCCAGAGGGATCTGGGGGTTGGTCCTGTTGGTCTGCTGCACAGTCCATCTGAAGCCTTGGTCACCACGTTTGGAATAAAGGGGCAGCTGAGGCTTTGGATCAGATCGCACCCATGTGACCTGTCTCCTCTTGGGGATCCCAGCACTCTCCGTGGTTTACAGAAGAGCTAAGGGAGAGGAAGTGAGAGAAGAGACATCTAGAGTGTGGCTGGCACTCAGTGAGGGACAGACTGGACCAAACTTGGGTTAGAGCTGCTATTCATGCCTACTTAGTGGCAAAGCGTCATTACTCCTCCGCTTTTATTGTGTCCACAGATAGCTGCCCTGCAGCCCTGTTCTGGGTGACACAAGCCCTTCTGGGTAAGGATGACTCAGAGAATCTTCTGCAGGGACACGCTGAGGAATTTTCCTGGCATCTATTCGATAAAATCGCTCAGATTCGTTCTCAGTTGGATGTTGGCATTGCTGCAGGTCCGGTGGAGATGCCTAGGGAGGAGTCTTTCCCTGTTATCTGGGAACAGTTTGAACCTGTTGGACCTAAGGAAGTGGACAGGGTCCTTAGGGCTGTGAGCTCAGCCACTGCTCTTTAGATCCATGCCCCTGCTGGGTTGTGAAAGTGGCCTGGGCGGTGTTGTGTGAGTGGGTTCTAGCAATGGTTAATGCATCTTTGAGTGAGGGGGTTGTTCCCTCACCTCTTCAGGAGGGCTTGGTTTGCCCCCTCCTCAAGAGGCCATCGCTAGACCTCACTATACTGGACAATTTTTGTCCAGGATCTAACCTCCCCTTTTTGGGGAAGGTGATTGAGAAGGTGGTTATACTTCAGAGGACCTTGGATGAAGCGGATTATCTGGATCCCTTTCAGTCAGGATTCGGACCTGGGTACAGGATAGAAACAGCATTGGTCATGCTTTTGGATGATCTCTGGCAAGGGTGGGATGGGGGTTGTGCGTCCATCCTCGCCTACTTGACCTCTCTGCAGCTTTCGATACCATTGACCGTGGTATACTTCTGGATAGGCTCAGAGGATTGGCGGTGGGTGGCACTGTGTTGTGCTGGTTCACCTCCTTCCTCCGGGGCCAATTCCAGTCAGTGGTGGTTGGGGAGGAGAGGTCCCGCCCTCGCCCCCTGTTATGTGGGGTGACACAGGTTTCGGTGTTCTCCTCCCTCCTATTTAACATTTACTTGAGGCTGCTGGGTGAGCTCATCCATTGCCATGGGGTGAGGTAACATCAGTATGCTGATGATACCCAATTATACATCTCTGCCCCAGGCGAATTAAGTGAAGCTGTGAATGTCTTATTCTGGTGCCTGGAGGCTGTAAGGGTCTGGATGGGGAACATAAGTCTTCAACTGAACCTTGGCAAGATTGAGTGGCTTTGGGCTTTGGGGCCTTCTGGTGCTAGGACTATGCCATCTTTGGTACTGAATGGGGTTGCACTGCCCCAGACAGACCCTGTGCGCAATCTGGGGTCCTCCTGGACTCACAACTCCTGCTGGAAGAGCAGGTGGCAGTCGTGGCTTGGAGGGCCTTTGCGCAGCTTCATGTTGTGCGCCAGTTGCGTCCATTCCTAGATCAGAGGGACCTAGTCACTGTCACTCATGTCCTAATCACCTCCCGTTTGGATTTTTGTAATGCGCTCTACATGGGGCTGCCCTTGAAGAGTATCCAGAAGCTTCAGCTGGTGCAAAATGCAGCAGCGCGGGCAGTTACGTGTGCCCCTAGGGCGGTACATGTTACACTTCTCCTCTGCGAGCTGCACTGGTTGCCAGTTTGCTTCCAGATCCAATTCAAGGTGCTGATTCTGATCTTTAAAGCCCTTCATGGCATGGGGCCAGGTTACCTGAGGGCCCACCTCTCCCCAATTCATCTGCCCATCCCATCAGGTCTGGCAGAGAAGGCATGCTGCAGGTCCCATCTGCCAGAGAATTACATTTGGCAGGTCCCAGGAGGCAGGCCTTCTCTGCCGTGGTGCCTGCCTTGTGGAATCTTCTCCCCCCAGAAGTGAGGTTAGCTCCATCCCTCTTAACATTCTACAAGTCCCTCAAGACCTGTCTCTGTGATCAGGCCTGGGGGTCCCAGGGGACTGGGGAGATTTTGCAATGGGTCCCTTATTAATTTTATCCCGTCCTGTTTTGTGTGCTTTTATAGTTTTTCATTTGTAATTGTTTTTATGTATTTACTCTTTTTAATTGTTGTTCCCTGCCCAGAGTCACTTTGTGTGAGATGGGTGGCTATATCAATATGATAGATAGATAGATAGATAGTTAGATAGGTAGGTAGGTAGGTAGATAGATAGATAGATAGATAGATAGATAGATAGATAGATAGATAGATAGATAGATAACCTTGATGTGCAATAAAGGTTTTGTTTTGTTAGACGTAAGAAAAGACAGATTAAAATATATTGCATCTCCTCCTTTCCCACCTGGGTTTGTTTCTATAACACTTGCAACTTTAACCAAGGACTTCAGAATACAGCCCTATTGTTTGGTTGATGGTCCCAGGAAGGGGTAGTTTTTGCACATCAAAGGAAATGGCTTTGGCTCAAAGGAAAAACATGGTTTCCTAAACTTCAGAAAGAGGCATGGATGCCATGCTACAATGCTAATATCACCTTTATTAAAATGCTAATAATAAAGCCTAAAATTCTAAGTAACAGCAGGGCTGGTCCTGTTGGAACATCTCTGAATGGCAATTACTGGAGAACATAAGCAAAGGATGCTATTGAACATGTCCTGCTTAACGGCACTGGTTTAATCCAGCAAGGCTTGTGTTTTCATGTTCTCATTTTAACCTGCATGGCTGGGAATAGACAGAAGCAATGCAAACTGCCACTAAGCCTCCTTGCTTTAGAGGAGAAGAAACCTGAGTAAGTACTGTTTCTCTGTTACATTACTCTCAGGAATGTGATAATCTAATAATATACTGTAGTTTCTATTTTTTCTATGTCTCCCATTTGGTAAGGCCAGATAAGAAGGAAGGCATAAGGGAATATGGAATCTGTCATATAATTCAGAAGATCCTACTGGTGTACCAGCTGCCTTACTGCTTACTTCTCTACCTGAGAAGCTTGACTTAGTTTCAGGGCTGATGTTAGTACTGAATGACTTCAATCTCCATAACTTCAGGTACAAGCCAGTCAGGTAGAACTCAGGAGTTCATGGCCTCCAGGGTGACCATGGGCTTGTCCCAATTAACTCCCACTTTTAAAAGGTGAAGGGGGTGGGGGATGGGTTTGAAGATTCTGCTTCCCAGTGGAGATGCCTGCACTATGGAATAGTCTTCTACTAGAAATCAGATTGGATCCCACATTTCTGTGGGGACTTTCTGCAAGTTTTTAAAAAGCTTTGTTTTGGGGAGCCTATGGAGGATGAAGTCAAGGTGTTGAATGTGCTTAGAAAAATGGAAGTCCTAGAACATCTCATCCTCATATGAAACATATATACAGCTCAGGAAGCCACAGTACAGATAGAACATGGTGAACAGACTGGCTCCAGGTTGGTGTGGAATCAAAACACAGGACAAAGCAAATAACCAAGGCTTACTGCAGTGTTTATTGAACGGTACATGCCAGAAGGGACCCCATCAGAAAGGATAGCGAGAGACACCCCTGCAAACAAAGGAGATGCACTGATACTTATATATTTCTGAAAAGGGGAAGGATGATGCAGACATACATATTCATATGATGATGCAGGCATACATAAGTAATAGGTCTAGGGTTACTCCCTGCCCTTCTGCTATCTGTTATCTACAAATAAAACAATAGCCTTACTGAGAAGAAATGAAAAAAGAAAGGGGGCAATTCATGGTGCCAAATGCCAGGAAGAACACATCCTCCTTCAAGACAGATGCCTTGGTTGCTATGGGGATGTTCTGATAAGGTTTTACAACCAGGCTGGTTCACACCAGTTCCAAAGCCACTGCACACTCCTTTATGTTTCAGTTTCGTTCAGGTGCTCCCATTCATCTGAAGACTTCCACACATTGGCAAAGGAGTGAGACAAGGATGTATACTCTCCCTTTATTTATTCAACTTATGTGGTGAATATATATTAACGGAAGTTGGACTGGAAAAAAATGTATGTGACTTTAAGATTGTAGGAAGAAACACTTAGAACCGACAACCAAGAAGAACCATCACTAAGCTGATGACATTGCCCTGATAGCCGAAGATGCAAAGGATCTGTAATCCCTAGTAATGAAAGTCAAGGAGCACTGTGAAAAAGTGGGACTAAAATTAAATATAAAGAAGACCAAACTGTATTATGGATGTTTTATTGTATTTTTACTGTATTAGAGATTATCATATGCCTACTGTTGACTGCTGAATGTCTCTGGATAATGATGGGAATAAATGCAGCAAATAAATATATGTCCCTTCTATGTAGGAATCAAAGCCTCATCTGATATTTCCAGAAAAAAATCATAACAATTCACAATGGCATCATGAAGTTGTAAGAATTGAGAGAATTAGGAGAATCTTAAGCATTAGTGCATTGGGAAATTATCTTAGAAGTATGCTTTTGTGTTCATTTTAATATCACAGTTTCAGGCCTGCAAATATTTTGCAACATGGCCTTTAAGTAAACATGATTAGTGCTGCACTTTCTAAGGACCATGCCAGCCTCAGCGCTTCAAAGAGAGGCACTTCACGTCAATGTGCTTTGCAAAACTTACCTACAAATAAGCAGAACTCCAAGTATGATCTACAATGTGAGTATCCATATGGATGACTGCGGAAGTGTGAGGAGGATGTATGAATGGATATACAGGGAAGTCGTGTAGATTTTGTAGGAAATGATACGGAGGAATTGTGAATGTGTGTTTCCTGTACATATATGCTTGCACTGACTAGACTGAACCTGGAACCAGATATGCTTTGAGTCCCAAGACGTTGGGCTTTGCTAGGAGTAGCTACTCTAGAGGTTTAACTGTGAACAATCATACAGAATTACCACAATGTAATGATACACTCAGTGATACATAAACATTTTTTTTTTTTTTTTGTCTGCGCTCAGTCATTACTGACCCTGCAGTGACTGCCTGGACGAATCCTTGCAGTTTTCAAGGCAATTGTTTTTCAGAAGTGGTTTGCCAGAGCCTCCTTCCTAGAGCAGAGCCCAGCTGGCAAGCGCAGGAGGCGGGGTTTCCGTTGCTTCGCACCCTTTTCGGGCGAGCGCGGTTTCGCGCTTACCGGCAACTGGTCCCGTCTCTCTGTGCAAGGCGCTGCCAGCATTTTTCCTCCCACCGGAGTGAGAGTACCCATTTATCTACTCACGTGAGTTTTCGACCTGTTGGGTTGACAGGAGCTGGGGAGGAAACAGGAGCTCACCCTGTTAACGCGAAGGCTGGACTCGAACTGCCAAAGCGTCAGCCATTTCTGGCCGGCAACTTTCAGCGTCATTAAGCCGCTGCGCCACCGCGTCCCTACATAAACGTTTAAAAGGGGCCAAAAACTTAAGTATTAGGAAAAAAGTAAATCAGCATAGTCCTAATCTGTTTAGTCAGAAATTAGTATTGGCATATTTACTCCATACTACTGTGTTTTGAGTTGCATCGTTTAGTTGTTCATCTATACAACAGGACAGATAGAAATGCTTGTGCCATTTTATTTCTTTTGTTCAAGGAAAACTTCAAGAATGATTTCAATACAGGATATCCTATCCTAGAGATCAACAGGTTGCAGAAAGAAATAGTTAAATATCTCCTTATGAAGCATGCAGTTTCCTTGAAATATCAACAGTCTCTTTTTGTTAAAACCGACTGGTGTGTCACAGAAATATGATTGCACAATTGCTTTCTGGCCTTTTAGGAATTGTTGGCATTTAATCAAATGTCCAAGCTTTCTGGACATTATTATTAGGTTCAGGATTTTCCTTACTATTGGAGGGAGGTGGATGTCCACTATAGATGCCATGAAATGGAATAGATTTGGTTTGTGTATTGATTATTACATTATATTGTATTTTACTGCATAGAGAGGGCAGGATATTTGTAAGATACTCTACTCCAACTGCCAATTATCTATTTTATTCAAGTTTAGTTTATTTGAGTTTATTTGACTTTAATAATAACTCAAAACTGAGTTTATTTTATTTGAGTTTAATAATAACTCAAGGTTATTATGCACCTTGAGTTAACAGGATTGTGGGAAATTTACTGCTATATCTCAAGCAGTAGCATTTTTTAACTGACTGCATTGCCCTCTTCTAATATCTAATGTTTGGATTCCTGCTTCATTCCTCATTTAGTACCATCCATTTTGCATCCTTAATAAGCTAATAGACTATTTTCTAGAAATCTTTCCCTCTACTGATTCTTTTTTAAGATATTGGAATAAATATTGACAACTTTCCAGACCTCTGGTATATATTACAGATATTTTTTAGAAGATTACCAGTTTCACATCTGAGTTCTTACACACACAGGATTGATGTCATTTCAAGCCTGTGACTTTTTAGTTTTCAAATTGTCAGTAAGGCATAGTAGATTTGAATAACTTTTTTTAAGCCAAGGACCTTTGAATGACATACCATAGGATCATTCCCCAAAAAGGTGAACAGGGCTAAGACAGAGAAGTGTGTCAGGCCAGGAAAATGCAATTTGATTTAATTTAAATTAAAATGGAAACATGATTAAAATTTAATTAAGCAAAATAGTATGTTAACTCTTCATGTATTTAATAGCTTTCCCCTTTTGTCACATAACACATTCCAATTTGTTGGCAAATTTTAGAGAGGTTTTGAAGGTTGTATGCAATTTTACTCTTGACAGTTCTATTTTCTGAGGTAAATACAGGTGCTAAGAATTAATTTATTTTCCTCAGCAATATCCTTATTCCTCCCTTTAGTATTTCTTTAACTGCTTGTCATCCAACAGTCCAATTGCCTTGCTAACCCACTTACTGTTGTTGATGTATTCTTCAAATAAAAGGAGAATACATTATTTGAGACATTGTCCATTCCAAATTGTTTGGTTTAAAGCTAAAGGACAGTAAAAGTAAGAGCAAGGATTGTGAAACTGCCCACTGAGTTATCCATATTATAACGAGGTGTTCTGGATATCCGTTTAATATAACAATCATTCTAAATTTACATGAATGTAGATCTGTTAAAACATGCATATTTTATGTAAATCTGCACCCTCTTCTTTTAAGGTTAAAAATGTTCTGGTTTGCCGCTATCCTATCACTTAGTTATGGCAAGCAAAGAAGTAAAGTTATTGATCCTGCTAATAATTGGCTGATGAGGTTTTGATGGGTTACTCTTTTCAAACTAAAATACATGAATTTATTTCCATGTTGACAACATACCTTGCCTAATCTGATAGGAATGTTCAAGCAAGCAGAGAATAGGAGGAAACAATTTCAACCCAATTATTAGCAGTGACTTTTTCCTTTATAATGAGGATTTTTCCCTGCTGGAGAAGAGAGAAAAAGAGACAAAGTCAATGTCATGGATAACATTCAAGCCCGAACTTAATTTTTATGCTCTATTTATTCAGCTGGATCAGAGATTTTGATGGAACTCCTTGAGAAGGTGGATCAAATAATAAAATAATTAGTCTGAGGGAAGCAAGAAGAACTATATGCATTCAAACTGTATTTCCCTCCAGCAGTTTTACTTTTTTGGATTTATTACAAATCAGGTGTGAAGAAATGGCAGGCTGCTGGCTAGATTCTGTCCTTAGGTCCACTTATCTAATTGACAGATACATTGCTCTTCACACCCAGAAAACAGGTAAACTTTGAATATTTCACACACATCTGATGAATAGCCATCAAGACTTAGCCACTGGTAGCTCAATCCTTCATAAATTTGTCTAAATTGGATTTAAAAGAGAAACAGTTTAAAGTAGAGAAAATTAAAACAATAGAGTAACTATATGATTCCTGTAGCATCTATGTTACATGTAGTTTCACTTACAGCTGTCATTTTAATTTCTAACAATATTTCAAACTGCCTGGTGTGACACCAATGCACTGTAGGCCATTTTAGGAAGTTAAAAGAGTAGTTCACAGATATAATTATTTTGTGGAAACACTAGATCCAGATTTTTTTTCCGGCTTTCCCAAGAAAAGAGGAAAAGTTTCATTCAAAATAGGATAGCCAGTCTGAAAAAAAATTGAGAAATAGAAATGGAAGTTGTTAAATTTCATGAAAGACTTCAAGCTTCTTTTATGTTTTTGGTGGAATCTGACTAGAATGTCCTTCAATGTCCTCTTTCTGCTTAAGGTGACAACTGACTACTACATTAAGTTGTGATGACTCATGCTGCAGGCCCAGCAACTGCTTTAGGATACCAGGTTGTCATGCTAGGCATGAGTTTGGGACTTTCTACTCATCTCTGTTTAAGCAGTCTCATTTAAAAGCCTACAGGTTTTAGCAATGTTATTTTTTGTCCAGTGTTGTAACTTCTTTTTTTCTAAGCAACACCATTCCTCCCACTCCAAAATTATGTAGAAGATGCAATCAGCAGGGTGCCGGCTAATCACATTTCAGATGGGCTGCTACATTTGCTTGAAATAGCAGCATCTATTTTTAGGTGGATTTTTTCTTACAGGTACATAACAAAGAGTACACCAGGGAGAAGCTAATTAACTTATTCTAGCCATTACAGAGATGCAACAAAGGTCAAACTATTCTCAAGTCCATGGCAGCAAAAATAGCTGTAAACATTTTTATCACATTGTTACTAATCACACTGACATTTTTTTCCAATGGCTTGAAGGTCTAGACAAAAACTACAGGTAGTCCTCGCTTAACAACCAGTAGTTAACGATGGCTCAAAGTTACGATGACCTCAGAAAAAGTGGTTTATGACCTGTACTCACAACCGTCGCAAACCATTGCACCCTCCCACAGACTACTTTTTACAATGATTGTAAAGCAAATCAGTGCATTCATTAAATGAAGCGCTGCAGTCATTAAGCGAATTCTGGCAAAAAATTCCATTGGGGAAGCTGGATTCATTTAACAACCATGTGATTCACTTAACAACCATGTGACTTGCTTAGCGACCATCGTAAAAATGTCATAAAATCAGGTCTGGTTACATGATGAGTCGCTTACTGATCGCCCCACTTAACAACCAATTTTCCAGTCCCTATTGTGGCTGTTAAGTGAGGACTACTTGTATTGGTTTGCATGCCTTTGTGGGATTTGTAAGTTTTGAAATTTTCAGACTTTCTGGAACAATGAATATTATCATATCTTTCCATCTGTAGAATTATGTTTTGTTGTTATGAATCTGGGGTTGCCATGAATCAGCTATAAACACCTGATAAGGTATTAGCCAGGTCAAAGTTTGGTAAATTAATCAATTTTTAAAATGTACAATAATCTTTTAGTTGGAATGTTACTCTTTGTTACACTGTTGTAGAACAAAAGTTCAAGGTTTCAGAGCTAATTTAATTTCTAGAAATCTCTGCTTCTAAATAGGCTGCAGGGAAGACCTAAGTTAACAGTGGAATCTGGACACCACAGCAGAGGACTCTAATTATTCAGTATCCATCTCCCTGGATAAGATTCTAGTAAGGGTGCACTATATGCTGTGGATAACCAAATACCTAAATTTGGTGTGCCTGCACAATACTAGTCATTAGTCATGATGGATATGTATTACTTCTGATCACAGAGCAGTAGAACTTTTAGGATCAACTCTTGGGGAATATGAATGTAGGAATGATCCTGTGCTTACATCTTGCTATAGGCTTCCCACTGACATTTGGTTGACCACAGCAGGCAGAGAATACTGAATTAGACATACTTTTGGTGTGATCCAACAGTCTTGTTATATTCACATGAAGGAAGAGGAAGGCAATCTGTTTTTGCAGGAATAGGCAGACTACTGTTATAGGGGCAGAAGATATTCAGTGAATAAAACAAATAAATATACTGTACATCTAACATGTAATGATAGATCTCCAAGTGATTTCCAACAGGTCATTCCAAATTTCTGAGACCCACTCACTCAATAGTTCTGACAAAGGGTTCTTCTCCTTAAATTAAGCTGTTGAAATCAACCAATGATGGGTGGGGGTGGGAAGGTAAGAGGAGGAATAGTTTTTTTGCATGTGAAAGTATTTAATTATGAGCTCCAGTTCTGCTACTGAAAAGCCATTCCTGGGGTGAGCATATACAAAAAGCTACCTTTGTTCTTCAGTTCTACATCTTTCTTTCTGACCCACTTTTTTGCCCCTGGCTCTGGTCGGTGGACTTGGAAGACAAATAAAAAACCAAGGAGATGTCACAAGCCTAACACCTATGCATACTGGAACAACAAAGGCAGAAGGGAAGATGTACATATTTCTTTTTATTTATTTTAACAGAATTCTTAAAACTGCCTTTTAGGATGACTTATGAAGACAATGATGAATGACATTCAGAGTAGATTAAGTGTCTATCCTGTTCCCTGAAAGATGTTTTCCTTCTATAAACAGCAATCTCCGAAGACACTCATTTAACCCTCAGATTTATAAGTATTTTGTTCCTTTGTAAATTTCATTTTACTCTATGAGGATTTTTTCTGCTTGCTTTCAGTCAGGATGTGTGGTCATACAGTACCTTGGTCTACAACATACTCTGGTTTCTCTTCAGATTGAATAAATCTTTCTCCCAGTACCTTGGTCTACAACATTGTTTTATAATGCCTGAACTACTCCCACTGAGTAGATTTTTCTCTTCTCGCTGCCTCTCTAGAATAGCATTAAACAGTCAAAAGCTGTGTTTCAGGTAGTCACTTGTCTTTTCTAGATGATGATGATGATGATGATGATGATGATGATCATCATCATCATCATCATCATCATCATCATCATCATCAATAATCTCCTTCCTTGCTGCATTCTATGCTGCGACCACTTGGTGGGACTAAATAGCTTGATCTTTGATTGGAAAAGGAGAACTGTGTATTTAGCTTTACAAGCCAAGCAGAGAATTGTAAATCAAATATATATCATTCCAAGGCCAAACTAAACACAACATAAAATAACTGAGATCATTGTTTTAAAGAAAATAAAAATAAGGTCTCTCTATGTATTATACCAGATTGCAGAGTTAGAGGACTGGAGCATTATTCCTTCCTACTCTACTTTTTTTTTTTCGGGTAGAAAACACTGTCTCAAGGCTTCTATTCATCCCTTGGACAAAACATACTGATATTTGCATGTTTACTATTGCAAACAAGTGTTCATTTGTTTATCCTTCAGGTGAATTTCAGGTGAATTAGGATAGCCTGTAATAATTTAAAGCAAACAATCCCACAAAATCCATAGCAGTATAAAAATGAAAATGTGCATTGAAGAGAAAAGCATTTCAACATAAAGGTGAAATTAGGGCAGAGGAGAATATTTTAAAATAATTGGAGTGGCTGGGTGGGTAGGTTTCAATTTCCATCAAGGAGCAGGCAAAAGAAAAAAAATCCTTAATACTTTCAGGAATATTTTTATCAGCCCTTAGATGGGCTAAAAATAAGTTTTGTTTTGTTTTTTTAATTTGGGCTTATTGAGCAGCCTGCTAACCAAGGCAGTAGGCTAATTCATGGATAAATGGGCCATGGCTTTCTCAGCACAATTTGCTGGTTCTGCATGACATATTGAACCATAAACTGACTATACAAGCTGGGTTCACACAGGTTATCTTTACATTGCCATTCTAAAGTGTAGTCGGTATGAAGCACTATTCATTTTACAAAGAGAGGAAGAAGACAGCCTTCTTCTTCCCAACAGACTGTTGTGTATATTTTCTTCTTTTCATTGATTGGAGCTGACCTAATGAAAGATGACTTCATGAGATTTGCCTAGGTGATAGGTAAAATGATGGCACATCCGTTGTCACAGTGCATAACAAACTTTGGCCTTTCATGCTTGTATCCGGACATCAGACACAAGTATAAGTCATGTGGTTTGCATTACAATGTTGTGACACGTTAATCTCCTTCCTGCTCTCCCTACAGATACCAATGGAGATTTGGCAACATAGGAAGCACGTGTTTAACACTCTAGTGTGCCACCAGAGTAAAGATACCCTTATCAGCAACTGAAAAGAATAGCCTATTTATGATAGGTTAATTGAATTCCAACTAAAATAAATTTCTGGGTTTTGATCAATGAACAAAGGTCTTCTGTTTGAAAAGTAGGGATTAATCATCTTCCTATTTTCTCATCTTCAGAAAGCTCTAGGAATTGTAAAACCTTTTAGCCTCTCTGATCTTTTTTGTTTTTCAAAGCCTATGGTAGCAGGATGAATGGTTTCAAGATTTTTGCTGGCATGATTATTCAGGAATATATAACGATCACCACTTGTACCTTAAACTACAGTGGTACCTCGGTTCACGAATGCTTCTGTTCACGAACAATTCGATTCACAAACAGCTCCGGTCGCAAAATTTTGCCTCCGTTCGCGAACTCCGCATCAGGTTACGAACAGGATCCGCGGCCATTTTCCCTCCTGTGACACGTGGTCGCGGCTTCCTGTAGGGAGGGGGACTCTCCCTCCAAGCAGTAACCGCTTCCCTACCCGCCTTCCTGTCCTCCACGCCAGAAGTTGCGTCGAGCCAGGTTAGCTTTCTCTCTCTTCGTACTGTACTTTGTGTCATATTTTTGTGGGTTTTTTTAAAAAAAACATATGGTTCAGAATGGATTAACCGTAATTACATTGAACCTTATAGGGAAATTTGATTCGGGATGCGATCAAAAATCGATTGGCGACCAAATTCGTAGGGGTCAGAACGGATTAACCATATTTACATTGAACCTTATGGGAAAATTTGATTCGGTTCACAACCAATTCAGTTCGCGACCAGAGTCGCGGAACGAATTAAGTTCGTGAACCAAGGTACCACTGTACTTGTATCTACTGGATTCCTTTCAGCCAAGATAGCTAAGTATGGTCAGGTTGCTGTTCTGTGTTTCATGAAAAAAGGAAAAGGAATTACTGGGATGGTAATTTTATACTCTAAAAATGAAATGTTCATAGCGTTTGTACCTTGGAATGAAAATGCCATTGTGATCTTATTCCTACTCTTCTCATTCTTCCCATGTACTGTTTGAAGCTGTCTCTTCTCCAGTTGCTGTCCATTTCAAAAGGTCTGAAAATGTCACAACCTCAATCAGGGACAATGATTTGTTTGTCCACACCACAAACAATTAAGGAAGGGCCAAGTTCTACCAGCTGCCAGGGGAGCAGGGGAATGAGAAGTCTGTCCAGAACTAAGAGAACTCAAAACTGGCCAAGCCACTGATAGATGACCCAATTTTAGATGTTTTCAAATATTGTGAAAAGCAGGTAGCCGCTTTTTCTGTCTTCATGCCATTGTAAATTACACTGAGTTAAGTAGGATTTACTTCCATGTCTAGGTGTATAGGATTTCAGCTTCAAAGCTGTAACATACACACACACACACACACA
Source organism: Liasis olivaceus (assembly GCA_030867105.1). Taxonomy (NCBI): domain Eukaryota; kingdom Metazoa; phylum Chordata; class Lepidosauria; order Squamata; family Pythonidae; genus Liasis; species Liasis olivaceus. Next base: position 25,091,679 of record CM061348.1, on the reverse strand, counting down.
CACACACACTTCAACCAGCCTAACACATTTGTTTTTTAAGCAGATTTAGGAATCTTTCTTTTTTAAGAGTGCATGCTTAGTAATTTTGATTTCCTAACTGAGAAACATTTGTCTATTATATAACTTGCCTACAGATTTAAGTCGTCCGTTCCCACAGTTTATGTGGTGATGAATATAGTGTTAGCTTTTAGGAAAAAAAAAAAAAAAGAGAGACATCCCTAAATTCCAAGAGAAATTAATGAAAACCTCTTTGTAGTAGCAGCAACTGAGAACTACTGCAGCTAGCATGTCTAAAAAAGCAAGCTTTAGAAATCCAGATAAAGCACTATACATATGTATGACTATAAGCTAATCCAATCTAGAAAGGAAACCTGGATGGTTTTATTTGGCTAAATTCTGAAGCAAACACAACTCCCCTTCCACACTGATTCACTAGCCAGGAAGAGATAAGACTGGCCGCCACCTTGATGTTCTTCTGCAAGGCCCTGAAGACATGGTTGTGCCAGAGGGCCTGGGAATCCCAGGTTGACCCGGAACCCATCAAATGGCTAGTGTAAATGTATTGTTGTCTCCAGGGGGGTGGGGGTGGGGGTGGAGTGGGTTTTATATTGGGATTTTTATTCCTGTAAGCTGCCTGAAGTCACCATGAGTGAGTTGGGCAGCCATATAAATGGTTTAAATAAGTAAGTAAGTAAGTTAGAGGCTTTTGAATTAGAATATTCCCAGGGAAATGAAATAGGAAGATAGGTCCACTCCAGGTTATATGGAATTACAATTTTCCATGATTTTGGGGGAAAAAACACATCCAAACTTCTAGGATCACTAAATAATCAGACTGTATTGGGATTTTGATTTTATGTTAGATATGCTCAAAGCCTTGCCAAATTTCTTTCACCACTATTTTTCCATAAGGATCAATCCCCATTTTTTATTGATCTGCTTACTATTTCTTTGCTTATACTTATTCTTTGAATGCAATCCTTTTTCTCTAAGCCCAATATCCATCTGCATTTTTTGGTGTTTTCTAATTTTAAACCAATTTTTGTGGTTATAATAACTTCCATAGATTTCAAAAAGCTTTTTGCATACAAGTCTGGGAGCATAATAAGTCGTAGTCAGGTTACTCCCAATTAAGTATATACTACTCCCTGCTCCTTATAAAGTTTCACTCTGTGCCACATTTGTTTAGCTTGAACAAATACTCTGAATTATGAACTATGATGTCAGAATCTTATCTCATATTTCTGATTAAAAGTAACTGTGCATTCCTCCTGCCATAATTGTTCACCATTTGGTTTAGTCTAATATTCACACACACCTATGAAAAAGGAATTCCATGCACGATCATCTTCAAAGAAAAATCAAAGAAGAAAGTCTTGGCATCATGACCAGGGAACACTGGAATACTGTCAATGCTGTTGGAAAAATACAGGTGCCCATGCCAGTCTCTGTGAAAGGCATAATGCCACCCTGTTGCAGAACAGATGCTTATGAATGATGCCAGTTTCTGAATCACTGTCAGCTGGATAATGGAAATCTCACACTGATCTGCTTGTCTGCATTGAAGTCTATATTCTAATTTATGCTCATTATGCTAAGTACAACTGAAGGCTTCTGATGGAATGTAGTATAAACAAGCTTAGATCCATATTTTTCTTCTGATAATGTAAAAAATTAACATTTATACATAGATATGATTTTTAAAAAAAGAAATGCCTAAATACTGGGACTTGCTATCCAATTTGAGCTATCTAATTTGAGACATCTCTTCAACTTGGAAAATTGAATTCCTCCACCTTGATGTAGATGGTCCTATAACACAAGCTACAAGAGTATTGTGATCCAATACTTCAAAGAGAAGTGGGAGTTTGATTTGGAATGCCACTTCAAAGGAGAGATGCCTTCCCTGAAAATGCATCAAATCGAAGTACTCCTCAGAGTTTTGCATAGCTACTAAATCCTACCTATCTTTTGTTTTAATAGCCTCCAAACAGCTGATTGGGTTCACATATCAAACTAAGCCATAGTTTATTAGACAAGCCATAAATCACACCTTACAAACCTCAATTTCTGGAATCACACATAACACTAAGCTAAAACTAAATTACGTTATAATGTAGTACAAGGGAGGAACTCCAAATATGAAGAAGGGAGAAAAAGTAGATATGTTGTAATTAAGGAGGTGGGCATATTCTTTGAAGAAGATTAATATTCTCAGTAGAACTTAGACTGAGGGTCAGCATCTTCTTTTCTGTGGGGAGCTGGATTATTTTAGGAGTAATCTGCTGGGGGAAGGACTGATGCACCCATTCTAGCAACCTTTTCTCTTTCTGACATTCTCTTCTCTCTTTCCTTCTCTCTGAAGTAGCAGCAATTTGTATCTGGGCTGAGGGTGGCATGAAATTAGCCCAAGAGCCACAGAGAGAGTGAACTATTCTATTTGTGTTCTTACTTCACACCAGTACTTCAGAGTACTGATGAACTCCATTTACAGATGTTCATTCATTTCTTTCTTCTTCTTTTCCATGCATATACCTCTGTATGGCCAAAATCAGGGGAGAATGTGCTGATAAAAGTGCTTATCAGCAAAGGTAGCCTCAAAAGTATGTGGTGAAAGTATATACATATGATTTAGGTAGGCATCAATAATGTTCAACCATAGGTTACATTTTGAGTATCAAAATCTTTTAAAAACAATTTGACTAGAAATAGTATCCATCTACAGATAATGCTCTAGTAATCTTGGGAGTTAATCTTGAAGAAAGTATTCTGTAGTCTTTCTTCTGGTGCTTTAACTATAAATTGATTTACGAACCATAGTTGAAGAAAAATTTAGCTCAGACTTTGAGAAATTACTTTGAAGAAAATGCTGCAGAGCAAATACCTTTAATAATAAGATGGGACACCATGAAAGCTGTAAGCAGGGAAGTGTGCATGAGTATGGTAAAAGGAGGCACCTGCAATACATATAAAGATTAAGAATTTATGGACAAAATATAATAGTACAGGTTCAGTTAATACATATAGGCAGTTAGAAAGAAAAAGGGAAGGGACACTTTAGAAATTGAAAAAAATCAGTTCCATGTCTACTTGAAAAAATAAAATAAATAAAAAAAGATTTATTAGAGCTTTCAAATATTTAGGAATTAATGCTACTAAAATATTAATCCACTTCCTGGATCACTGCCTTGTCGTGGCGAAGGGGTTTGTGTAACTCAGTGAAGCCATGAGCTATACCGTGCAGGGCCACCCAAGACGGACAGGTCATGACAGAGAGTTCTGACAAAATGTGGTCCACTGGAGAAGGAAATGGCAACCCACTCCAGTATCCTTGCCAAGAAAACCCCATGGACAATGTTAAAAGGCTAAAAGATATGACGCCGGAAGATGAGCCCCTCAGGTCGGAAGGTGTCCAATATGCTACTGGGGAAGAGCAGAGGGCAATTCCAAGTAGCTCCAGAAAGAGTGAAGCGGCTGGGCCAAAGCCGAAAGGACGTTCAGCTGTGGATGTATCTGGAAGCGAAAAGAAGGTCCGATGCTGTAAAGAACAATATTGTATAGGTACGTGGAATGTAAGATCCATGAACCAAGGCAAGCTGGATGTGGTCAAACATGAGATGACAAGATTGAACGTCGACATCTTGGGAATCAGCGAATTGAAATGGACGGGAATGGGTGAATTTAATTCAGGTGACCATTATATCTACTACTGTGGACAAGAAACCCTTAGAAGAAATGGAGTTGCACTCATAGACAATAAGAGAGTGGGAAAGGCAGTAATGGGGTACAACCTCAAAAACGACAGAATGATCTCAGTGCGTATCCAAGGAAAACCATTCAGCATCACGGTAATCCAAGTCTATGCCCCAACCACTGATGCCGAAGAAGCTGAAGTTGACCGGTTCTATGAAGACCTACAAGACCTTCTAGAACTAGCACCAAAAAAAGATGTCCTTTTCATCATAGGGGATTGGAATGCTAAAGTAGGAAGTCAAGGAGTAATCGGAATAACAGGCAAGTTTGGCCTTGGAGTACAAAATGAAGCAGGGCAAAGGCTAATAGAGTTCTGTCAAGAGAACAAGCTAGTCATAGCAAACACCCTTTTCCAACAACACAAGAGACGACTCTACACATGGGCATCACCAGATGGTCAATACCGAAACCAGATTGATTACATACTTTGCAGCCAAAGATGGAGAAGCTCTATACAGACGGCAAAAACAAGACCAGGAGCTGACTGTGGCTCAGATCATGAGCTTCTTACTGCAAAATTTAGGCTTAAATTGAAGAATGTAGGGAAAACCACTAGACCACTCAGGTATGACTTAGATCATATTCCATGTGAGTACACAGTGAAGGTGATGAATAGATTTAGAGGATTAGATTTGGTAGACAGAGTGCCTGAAGAACTATGGACGGAGGTCTGTAACATTGTACAAGAGGCAGCAACTAAAACCATCCCAAAGAAAAAGAAATGCAAGAAAGCAAAATGGCTGTCTGATGAGGCTTTACAAATAGCTGTGGAAAGAAGGAATGCGAAAAGCAAGGGTGAAAGGGAAAGATATAAGCAACTGAATGCAGATTTCCAGAGAATAGCAAGGAGAGATAAGAAGGCCTTCTTAAATGAACAATGCAAAGAAATAGAAGAAAACAATAGAATGGGGAAGACTAGAGATCTCTTCAAGAAAATTGGAGATATCAAAGGAACGTTTAGGGCAAAGATGGGCATGATAAAGGACAAAAAAGGCAGGGACCTAACAGAAGCAGAAGAGATTAAGAAGAGGTGGCAAGAATACACAGAAGAACTATACAAGAAAGATCTTAATGTCCCTGATGTCCATGCTGGTGTGGTCACTGACCCTGAGCCAGACATCCTAGAGAGTGAAGTCAAGTGGGCCTTAGGAAGCATTGCTAACAACAAAGCTAGTGGAGATGACAGTATTCCAGCTGAGTTATTTAAAATACTAAAAGACGATGCTGTTAAAGTGCTGCACTCAATATGCCAGCAAGTTTGGAAAAGGCAACAGTGGCCACGGGATTGGAAAAGGTCAGTTTACGTTCCAATTCCAAAGAAGGGCAATGCCAAAGAATGCTCAAACTATCGCACAATTGCACTCATTTCACATGCTAGCAAGGTTATGCTCAAAATCCTACAAGCTAGGCTTCAGCAGTACATGAACCGAGAACTACTGGATGTACAAGCTGGGTTTCGAAGAGGCAGAGGAACTGGAGATCAAATTGCCAACATTCGCTGGATCATGGAGAAAGCACGAGAGTTCCAGAAAAGCATCTACTTCTGCTTCATTGACTATGCAAAAGCCTTTGATTGTGTGGATCACAACAAACTGTGGCAAATTCTGAAAGAGATGGGGATACCAGACCACCTTACCTGTCTCCTGAGAAATCTGTATGTGGGCCAAGAAGCAAGAGTTAGAACCGGTCATGGAACAACCGATTGGTTCAAAATAGGGAAAGGAGTACGACAAGGCTGTATACTGTCACCCTGCTTATTTAACCTATATGCAGAGTACATCATGAGAAATGCCAGGCTGGAAGAATCACAAGCCAGAATTAAGATTGCAGGGAGAAACATCAATAACCTCAGATATGCAGACGATACCACCCTAATGGCAGAAAGTGAAGAAGAACTAAAGAACCTCTTGATGAGGGTGAAAGAGGAGAGTGCGAAAGCTGGCTTGAAACTCAACATTAAAAAAACTAAGATCATGGCATCTGGACCCATCAATCCCTGGCAAACAGAAGGGGTAGAAATGGAAGCAGTAACAGACTTCATTTATTTGGGCTCCAAGATCACTGCAGACGGAGACTGCAGCCATGAAATTAAAAGACGCTTGCTCCTTGGGAGGAAAGCTATGGCAAACCTAGATAGCATATTAAAAAGCAGAGACGTCACCTTGCCGACAAAGATCCGCATAGTCAAAGCTATGGTTTTTCCAGTAGTAATGTATGGCTGTGAGAGCTGGACCATAAAGAAGGCTGAACGCCGAAGAATTGATGCCTTTGAACTGTGGTGCTGGAGAAGACTCTTAAGAGTCCCCTGGACTGCTAGGAGGTCAAACCAGTCAATCTTAAAGGAAATCAACTCTGATTGCTCATTGGAAGGATTGATAATGAAGCTCAAGCTCAGATACTTTGGTCACCTAATGTGAAGAGAGGACTCTTTGGAAAAGACCCTGATGCTGGGAAAGATGGAAGGCAAAAGGAGAAGAGGACGGCAGAGGATGAGATGGCTAGATAGCATCACTGAAGCAATGAGCATGAAATTGAGCAAACTCAGGGAGGCAGTGAAAGATAGGAAGGCCTGGCACAATATGGTTCATGGGGTCACGAAGAGTCAGACACTGCTTAACGACTGAACAACAACAACAACAAAAATATTAATACATTACTTGAAAATAATCTTATTCCTATTTGGAAGAAAATTAAAAATGAAATAAAAAGGTGGTACAAGAAATATTTGAATATACTAGGTCAAATTGTGGCTGTTAAAATGATAGCACTTTCAAAATTAAATTTCTTAGTCCAAGTCTAACCAGTTGAAATTTCAGACAAAACTTAACATACTCATATTATATGCACAATCTGGAGATAGGCCTCTTAGTCATATGGGCAATATCAAAGCATTTATATGAACTCCTGATCTGCTTTCACTGAACTTCTGTAATGATTTGGGGCTTTACAAGAATACCAGATTCTCAAAAGATAGCTGAATAAATTGTTCTTTGCTTGCTAAACTGTTGCCCTACAGAAATGAAGCAACAGGGAATAATGGGCTTGTCAAAAACCCAGGAGACAGCTGCTAAAAAAGAAATTTTTGAAAAGCAAAGTTTCAAAGCTAATTTGAAACAAGGAGTCAATGCTGTTATACCCTAACTGATATATACTCAAGGGAAAAAAATGACAAGTTTACATCATAGCTAGTAAGGTGATACAAGGATATGATAGGAAACTCCAATACTAAGCTAATTACAAAGATTAAAGCTCATATGGATGGAATGCAATAGATGTTTCATATAGAATGGGATATTGCATATACCTGCAAAACTCACACTGCTTTTCGTTAAAACAGCTCTATTAAGAAAAGGGGAAAAAACTACTAGAACATCAGCAGCAAGGAATCTACCGTGTGGAATTTTATTTATTAAAAAATTTAAATTGCCGAATAGCAGAAGCTCTCTGGGCAGTTTGCAATAAAACACATTCAAAATACAGTTTGAATAAAAACAATAAAATCAAATAAAGTGCAAAATTAAAAAAAAACACATATGTATTAGACAGCTGCAAGGCAGTCATTCAAAATGAACGCATTATGAATTAAAATACAATTAAAAGCCTAATTAAAAGTCTGGGAAAATGGAAAGATCTCCACCATTGCCAAAATGATGCTAAAATGGGAGCCAGCCAAGTTTCTCTCGGAAGGGAATTCCAGAAATGGGATGCCTCTGCAGAAAAAGCTCTCCCTTTGTAGAGGCCCACCTCACCTCCTTTGGGGAACAATCTGGAGGAGAGCATCCTTAGATGAGGTTATTGCTGGAGGCCTGTGTGCCTTTGAAGATACCAGCATGGTCAGAGGGAGGAGCCCATTTCTGTTGCTTGCATGGCAAATTTCTCACCTTGTCATGATGACAGAACAGAGCTGATAACAAATATATTCTATATAATCATTTTCAAGCCTCTCCTTGATTCACTTTCCTGGAGAAAACTTGACTGATTCCAAAACCTGATAACAAATTAGTCTAGATGAGGCAAGTAGGGCAGAATGAACTGGCTTTTTTAATGAATATGAGCTGGCAGAGTTGGTGCACCCTGGGTTCCTTTGATTAAACAGTGCCATCTACCAGGACCCAGGAAGCATGCCTTCTCTGGCATGGCACCTACCAAAATGCATGAGGCTCCCACCCTGTTGGCCTTCCAAAAAGCCCTTAATTGAATGTGTTTTTATCTATGTTTTTGTATAGAGCAATTGAGTCCCATCTAGTTTTGTTCTGTATTGTGTTTGTGTTACATTGTGAGCTGCCTAGAGTTGGTCTGAAGTCAGAAGATGCCTAAATTGAATCAAATCAATAAACAGACGATAATAGAGGAAAAGCTGGGACAAAAAAAATAGGCAAAGTTGATTTCTTCTTACCATGGAAGACTTTTCCATGATCTTTGTAGTCTGTGCATGAGTGTGTGAATTTTATTGATGGCCATATCAAACAAATAAAATCAGAAAGAAAAATAAAGAACCAAACTTTTAACTCTTTCTTTTTAACCCAACACATTTTTGTTGTTATCGGTGTTGCTGTTGTTATTTTAATTTATATCCCACTTTCTTTCCAATAGGCATAAGAAAAATGGTCATAAACGGAGAAAAAAAATAATTCAAATGCTTCTAGAGTTTATTAATAACTCTGCAGCTAATGCATCTTTTCTGAAAAGCCTTTTAAAAGGCTACTTTATTTTAGATGATTAATTGAGCTGATATTTGTTATTAACTTCACCATTGCTTTACTTGATTATAAATTCCACTATACACACATCATCTGTGAATTCTTTATGATAAATTTGAACCTGCTTTTGTTTGGAGGCAGGGTCCAATCTGAATAGCAACTTGGAACACAGCTCCAAACTACAGATTTTCTAAGTCTTGTAACAGCCAGGCTATGTGTTACACCTCTGGTTCTCTCATTTTTTCCCCCCAATGTCATAAGTTAAAATAAAATGTCATCCAACTCTATTATTCTTATCTCCTGTGCTGGCTATGAAGCTATTGGGGTTCTTTTTGTCTCCATCATATGATACTCAAAGATGCATAACTTCAGGAAATGATGATGCATCATCATCTCCTACTGTTCAGTTTCATAGGGTAATTATAGAGCCTGGAAATATGAGAGGGACAAACTCTTATTTCTACTCACTGTCTCCAGAATGTATTAATTTATATAGTATTCACCATTCCTACGTTTTGTTTTCATATATAGGCTTTAAAAAATGTTCTGTTACTACTGTATTGTGTCCTTGCAAGTTACCCTTGTTAATCCTAGTTTGTATCAGAGTTACTATTTCATACTTGCTTCAGTCCCTACCAAGAATGGTTTGTGCGTGTGTGCCTTGCCTAGTTGCACCTGAATCCAAGTTAGCCAAAGGTTTTTCTGGTGTGAGTGGAAGTTCTAATTTTATTGGCCGGGGGTGGGTGAATAAAAAATCCACATACATCTTGTAGAATGCATTTACTGATTATTTACCTCATTCCCCCCACCCCAATCTGCTATCAGTTTTGGTGCAGCTCTTTGTAATTGATATTTTGCTAATTAAGAACTGGCATGTTTTCCTCCTGTGATGTGCTGTTTTCAAGTTGGATCGATTTGTTGGTGAGCTTTATATTAAAAAGTTAATTCTTGAACATTTGTGGTAATGAACTCAAGTGTCTTCACAGGATATTTGGCAGCAGCAAAGGCAATATAACTTTATCTGACATACTGGAGTTAAAATGAAGAGCTTATTGAGAAGTTCAGTGTCATAACTGTCAATTTGGTGCCCACTACAGCTGTCTTCACAAACTTTGGGCTATGACTATGTGTGTGGGTAGAGTCTCTGGCCATAGTCCAATATAGAATGAGGCATACCAATAGCTATCAGAATTGGTGGACTCAGTTTTTTCTTGGATTATTGATGTCCCTGTTTCTCTGTGTAGCTTTAGAAATGGCCCAGGCTGTTGGTTTTCTATTCGCTAGATACAGTTAGATAAACTTGATTCAGGAGTACCTTTTTAAGTTTTCTAAGTATCAAAACAGGCAACAATGACTGTTATACAGATATGGTGAAATGAACTTTAAAAATGGGTTCATTAGGCATATACTCCAGTCCGCAAAGTCTGAAGATTAGCTTTTGATGTAAAACTTCATAAAAAATTCTCTGTAGTTTAATTCAGAGCAAAATTATCTACCTCAACATATCACCCACTTGGAGCTGTTGATATTTCTTTGAGAGCTTACCAATTTTCTTAGACTTATCTGCCTTGCTGATGCCCCATCACCAGAAAAGCAGGTAACTTTTTCTGGAGGGCAGAAATGGAGAACATCCTACTTATCTTCAGAGCAACAGCAGGGCATGTTTCTTTATTCCACTTCTGGTCTTTGAGCACTATGGAATGCAGCTGATGATGTGATAATGCTACCAGAGCACATGGAAATAAAATCTTGGGATTTTGCTTAGGTTAAGGAATCAATTTTGCCTCCTGAATCTTCAGAAAACAGAAGAGGTTCAGCATTTAATCTGACTAGGACTTAACATCCTTTCTTATCTCTCCTTTTGTAATCAGTGATTGTAGAGTTCTCTACAGTTTTGTTTTTATATAAGCCTAACCTTTCTGTACTTAAATCATAAATAACATTCTCCAGGGAAAATCACATCTGTCATATTGTCTTAGCAAGATCTGGCATGCTTCTTTCTTCAGTGTTTCATCATCTGTTAATAAGAGAAGCTGTCATTCTGTTGTAATGTTTTTGATATGGATTATCAACAGTCTATCAAAAATAAAGTACTTAGTAGGTAGTAAGATGCAGCACTCCTCTTCCATCCTCCTCCATCTTTACTGAAGTGTGTACGACGTTCCTTCAAAAACAGAAAAGTCTAATATTCAGTTATGATGTAGTTATCAATTACATGAAAGTGACTTACGGAGAGGTGGCAACACATGAGGCTGTATGCTTGTGAGCACAATCTGATAATTTTAAATTTTATAGTATAAACATTGGGGTTGGAGTTTTTAAATTGCAGCGTTCAGCATTAGCATTAGTTTTGGTTTGTTTGTGATAAGCTAAATTGTTGCAGAAGTATGGTGTGCTAATAGCAAAGAATATTTAGTTATGCCAAGAAGACATAGCTGGTGGTGACTTTTCACAAACAGAAAATATTGGGTTCAACGGGATATCAGGATAGAGTTCCTTAGTTCACACATACCATTGAATAGCTCTATATCTTTACTTTACATTGAATTGTAGAAAGGCAGTGGAAATACTGAATTAAATGTAAAGGTTTAACAAATTAAAGGGAAACACTCCACTGAGCCAAGGTCATCTCCTGGTGATGGACATGGCTTGGCAACAACTCAGAATTGCTGTTGGCTTCTTTTAGATTGCTGCAAATGATTCAGACCTGATATGTTTAATATAAAAATGTAAAAAGGTGTCAACGTTGATGCATTTCAGACAACATTCCCTTCAGGAAAGGGAAAGATCTCCCACCAGGATAAAATCTGCAGCTAGCCAGAGTCAAACATGTATTTTGAAAAATCCCCTAAAAGTATTACATGAAAAGGGCAGGAGGGGGCGCCCGAGGAATAATAAAATACTTGAGCAGGTACTGCAGAAAAGGCTTTTTAACCAAGTCTTCAGGCACAAAACAAGAAGAAGCAGACCTCTTTTTCAAGGGAATGTTTCTTCTCTCTGTCTCTCCCACACAGTCAGACCTTTAATGCACTTGCTCAGCTCTACCCCAAACAGCTCAGCAAAGGCAAGCTTCCAGCTTAAAATCAGATGCTGTAGGTGACAACACTGATTTGCACACTTGTTCACCTTCAAAGTTCACCCAGGTTGCAAAATGACAGCAGGGCTGCTATAAATAAAATTTGGGCATCTAAACATAATTCCTGTAATCAGAAAGTAAATCAGAATCATAGAATCAAACATTGGGAGGATCTACAGAAGCTGCTGAATGCATTCACCTGTAATACATAAAAAGAACAGGAAACCACCACCTCCGTGGATAACTAGTTTCATTGTTAAACTACCTCCTGGTTAGAATTTTTTTCCCAATCAATCAATCAATCAATCAATCTGCCTTCCTTTAACTTAAATCCACTATTCCATACTCTGGAATGAGCTTCTTCTAGATGACATCCTTTCACATATTTGAATAGCACTATTATATTTCACCCTCAATTATTTTTCCCCCCTCTAGGCTAAACACGCTCAGCTCCTTCAGTTTTCTATCACCAGGCTTAGTTTATAGTTCCCCAATCATCTGTATTATTCTGCTCTAAAACTGTTCAAATGTTACTGAATCCTTCTTAAAAGATTTATTTTTTATTTTATATATCACATTCGTCACTGTCCATCTCGTTAAAAAATTACTCTGGGCAGTTAAAGTCAATTAAAGCAGTTAAAGTCAATTAAAATTACAATATAAAATAATCTTAAATAAATAGAAAATAAATATAATCCAAGGATAGATGTTAAATTTGGCAGTAACCTGGGGAGCGTCATCAAGGTGCCAGCCACCCCCAGGATTAGGTAAGTTTGTTGTCTTGATGATGCACAGAACTGGATAGAATACTTGAGGTGGGATCTGACCAGAAAGGAAAAGCCCCAAGTATATAAATTATTATATTTGCATCATGATATGCATCTAGCCACTTGTCTGGGCTTGTCCCTGATGGAAACCTGTGCCTAAAGTTGCACTGTTTTGCAGGAATGTCATACAGCCAGCTTACATTCCATTTGTATTCCTATGACTCCAAACTAAGTATCGCCCATTTATAGCCAAACTAGGTATCCCCCATCCTATGCCTGTCTAATTTTGTATAATTTGATATACTTTGAATTGAACAGAACTTTTAAAACCTGTGAAGATGTTGGATGTTTTAAAAATGCTAGAGTTTTTGTAAACAGTTCACATTCTCTGTGAATTTCGCTAGAGTTTTATAGCAATTTACTTTGCTTATGAATCTCCAATATATAATTCCCTTGCTTTGCTATGACCTACTTTTATTTTAAAAGCTTTTAACATAATGAGATCCTTTAAAAAACAGATTATACAGCACACTTCTTTTTTAATAATTTTTTTTATTAACAGTTTTACAGAGCATGTGAAAAACTAACAAACTAATAAAGAGTAGAAACACTAAAGAAGAAAGGAAAGAGAGAGAAAAAGCAAACGTACAGAAAAAGAGGAAAAAAGAAAAAAAGGAAGAAGCTTCCAATTTCCTTTGCAGCAAATAGAAGTACAATTGCAAAATTATCTCTTACTCTATGATTACAAAAATGCTCATTTTTTCTATTATCCATTTTTTTCTAATAATCAAAACCATGAATCTTAAGTGCATTTTTTCCATTTCATGCAAAAAGTCTTAAAGAGTTTCCAGTCAACCATAAATGTAGATATACTTTTTTCTCTGATCAAAGAGGTTAATTTAGCCATCTTCGCAAATTCCATCATATTCACCAACCAATCCTCTGTTGTAGCTAGTGTTGAACCTTTCCACTTCTGAGCATATAATAGTCTTTGCAGTTGTCATATATAAAAACAAAGTTCCATGACTTTTTTCTAATTGCCTGTCCATTAGTCCCAAAAGAAAAGTCTCTGCTTTCAGTTGTACTTTACCCCTTAAAATCTTCTGAATTAATGCATGTATTTGTATCCAATTTTTTTTGGCTTTTTCACATGTCCACCAAACATGATAAAATGTCCCTTTATGTTGATCACATTTCCAGCAAAGATCTGGCACCTTTAAAATTCTAGACAATTTCTCTGGTGACAGATACCAACAACACATAATTTTATAAAACTTTTCTTTAAGGCTAGAACGTAATGTAAGTTTTAATCCTTTCAATGGCATATTTTCCCATTGGTCCATTTGTATATTATACCCAACATTTTTAGTCATGTTGTCATACATTCTTTCACTTGTTCTTCTGCTCTCATATTTCAGCAAAAGTTTATACATTTTAACAATAACATGTTCATCATTAGTACATAATTCTATTTCAAACTCAGTCTTTGTTCAAAACCATAAAATCTTTTATCCACTTTAAACCTTTCTGTTAATTGTACATAAGAAAACCATTAGCAAGAATATCCTTCTGTATCAAATCTTCTCTTGATTACATTTTATGATCCCCTTGAGAAAATTCTAGCACATCTTGGTAGGTTAACCATTTATGTTTACTTATCATTTCTTGTCTATAGAATGCTTCTTGCGCTGAAAGCCATAAAGGTGTTTTCGGGCAAACCTGAGTTATATTTATTCCATACTCTAAGAATAGCCTGTCTAACATAATGATTTTTAAATTCTACAGCTTTTAGCTTTTTCATACTATAGATATCCATGCCACCCAAATCTCAAATCATGACTAAAATCCAATAACCTTCTATTTCTTAACAACACCCACTCTTTCATTCAGACTAAACAACAAGCAGCAAAATAAAATTTAAAATCTGGTAAGCCCAATCTTCCTCTTTCCTTCACATCTTGTAGTACCTTATATTTAACTCATGTTTTTTCCCCCTTGCCATATAAATTTAGATATAACTTTCTGCTACTGTTTAAATGGTACATCAGTTGTCAAAACAGGTATTGTCTGAAAGAAAAATAACATTCTGGGTAAAACATTCATCTTAATCACAGAAATTCTCTCCAACAGTGACAGTTGTACTTTGTCTCATATTGACATATCTTTTTTAACATTTTTGTTAAAATATCTTTTTTAACATTCCATGTCTTAACATAATTATTTTGAAATAACCTACAGTTCATATTTGTCATAATTATACCCAAATATTTTACTGTCTTCTTCTATACACTATACTTCTTTTTCATTATGTTCTATATAATAATGTATCATCCCTCTTAAATGGACAACTTGAATTGGAAATATGGGAAATATCAAAATGGGATTAGAGTGCATTTATAGCAAAAATGCTTGTGCTTACTACTCCCATTATCATACAAATGTATTGTCGCAGGTGGACTCTAAAGCAAGTAAAATCAACTTTCTTTCCTTCATGATTTCATGAGCACCGTTTCACTGTAGTATTATAATCCAATACATTTTTGCATGATCTCCATGGAACTCAGTTTATTGCTCAATGAATAAACATAAGATTCAATTTCATTGAAAAAGTGGGCAATATTTTTGCTGATTTTTAGCTATTCCCGTTATAAATTGTCTACCTAAAACTGCCTTAGCAAGTGCAGAGCACTTGGCTGATCCCAGAAGCTAAGTAAATTCAGCCGGATTAGTATTCAGATGGAGGATACTCTGGGAACACCAGAGTTGTTGGATAGATAATGAAGATGAAACATTGTTTTTCTATTATGTTTTTTTCTTGTTTGTATTCTCTGTTAGCTGCCCAGAATCATATGTTTGAGATGAGCAGCAATATAGGATGGATGGATGGATGGATGGATGGATGGATGGATGGATGGATGGATATCCAGGGTTGAGCTCAACTTGAAAGGATTTTTTACTTTTATATCTAAAAGCAAGTAGTGTGTCCTGACAGAAGGTGAACATGCAACAATTTAGAGGCATACTAGGATAATGCAAAGAGTTTCTCTTGTGGGGCAGTGGCAGAATTTACCTGTTACACATTTTCACATTTGGATACATGTAAATATATCCATAGTTTTAAATGTCACCTCTTCCACAATGAAATAGAGCTAAAATAAATGTATCTCACTATCAAGCAACTCGCGCTACAAACAATATTTGGCTGAATTGGGGCACTTCTGCAGTCACCACCACACGCACTCTCCAGTCCTTCAGAAGCAGTTTGAAGACACTCCAGAATCATCTTCAAAGACTTCAAAATGCGAAGAACAAGGAGCAAAAATCCCTGCCCCACCCCAACCTGCCTCAGTGTTACAGTAACAAAAATCCTTTTACTTCCAGTAGTCCTTGCTTCATGTTACGTGTAATTGTCCCTTTGCAAAAAATCCCAGCAATTCTTAGCAAGGGGAGCTGGAACATCATCCAGCTCCCTTTTCCTTTAAAAAACTGAAATCCAGGAGGAGAGAGGTGTGCTGATGCAAGAGTTCCTACAAAATATGGACAGCTGTGAGTTCTATAGAAATACTGCTTTTTTAAAAGTTGGGTTAGTCAATTTCATTAGGTGACCAACTTTGGTAATGCCATGGGACTGAGGGGAAAAAAAACCCCTCTGCTATTTGCTCCATACAATTCATAATTTTATGGGCTACTATTGTGTTTTCACACACGTACACATATGTGTGGACTAGATTCATGCATAGCACTTTTTAAGCAGTTTGCTTAATCAGGAGTTATTGACTAATTAAATTGGTTAGATTTGTACAGTGCACTAAGCCATAAATCATGGTTAACAAACCTCTGAAGCTGAGTTCACAGAGCACATTAAATCATAATGTGGTTTGTTTGGTCTTGGCTTAGCAGTCATATGCTGCTGCCCACAGGCATAACTTTGAAAAAGCTGTCATCCAAAATGCATGTACTGGAAGTAAGATTTAATTTTATGTAGACAGTAGACAGGATTATGCAATAAACATTCTTCAAGCAGAAGAATGCTTAATCAGATACATTTAGCAGGAGTTGTTCATGCTGTTTGTTGTTTTCTTGCCTTTACTGTTGCTGAGATATGTATATTGTACTTATTATAAACAAGCTTGAGCATAGGAAAAACAAGGTTGAAATCTTCTGAAATAAATAAGATTTCAGTTGCTTTGGATAGAACACTTTGAAATTTGAGCAAAACATGGGTTGCTGTGCGAGTGGTGTACTGAATGGTATGAATGAATGAATGAATGAATGAATGAATAAATAAATAAATAAATAAATATTTCTTGTTTGTATTCTCTGTTAGCTGCCTTTCCCTTCCTCCATGGAGTACATGTGGCATCTCTGGATATAGGCTGCTCCATTTTAACCTCATAAGAACCAAGCTCAGTTGAAACATGATTTCTTAAAAAACATCATTTGTTTTGAGATACAAAAGGAGAGAGAGAGAGAGAGAGAGAGGGAGAAGAAAAAAGTACAAAGAAATAAAAAAGAGAAGAATATGCAGAAACATGTATCTAGATGTGAAAAAATAGCTCACTTTTTAAATAAAGCATTAAATGACCACATGGATGAATACATCAGTAGAGAGCCACTTCATAAGCAAAGAGCAACACATGTCATCAGGACATGTCATTTTTCCATCATAATAAAATAATATTTGCTATATCCCATGCTTAATAAATCCAAATTCCTTATATATTGATGAATTCCAGATCTTTTGAAATTTTGTAAAGTAATTCAACATCACATTAAAATCTTTGCACCTTATTTCTTTCCTAAAACACAAATTAACATATATATGAATATTAAGCCAAAATGGGGCAGTAGTAAAACAAACCCATATCATATGTGAATCTTTTCCATAATTTTGTATTTACAGAATAATGATGATAACCAGCCTTTCTAAACGTTATCTGAGGTGTCCAACGAATATAAAGAAAAATCTATTGTCAAATTAATCTTACCTTTAGGTCATAAAAGACTTAATGTTTTAAAAATTCTTAATGACTGATTTAGTCATACAGTAATATAGAATTTAGAATAATTTAGTAATATAGAATATTCCAACTCTTTATTCCAAAGTTCTAAAGTGGAACTTTAAGAAGTAGAACTTTTTAGAAAAGTTCTAAAGTTGGAACTTTATTCCAATGTTTTAAAGTTCAAAGTTCTAAAGGCTAAAGTGGCCTGCACTCCTTCCAGAGTTGGGTTTGACCACACTGGTGATTTTGTTCAGACTCAGCTTAGATATTCCTTATGTTGTATCAAGCTACAGGGCAGAGCTCTAAACAGGGTTGCTGCTAAGTGTCAAGCTGAGCTGCAGGCAGGGATCAGAGTTGTACAGTGGCTTTTGGTCCTGACAGCTGGATGTCAGAGCCCTATTTATTCCCTGTTGCTGTAAAAGGTGCCTAGACATCGCTTTCCATTTCTTCATTCAATGACAGTTTTTTCCTCTCTCTCATTCTCCAAATTCCCCCACCCCCCACATACCTTGGTAAGCTTTCTCTTTTTATGCCAAGATCATAGGTGGGGAGAGATGGGCTATGGACGTCAGCATGTCCTTGAAAAGGTCACAATATGGTCCTAGAAAATATTTTACTTTTTTCTTGGTTTGTAGGTCTTAACTTGCTGGATAACATTCTGCTTCCCTGGTTTGGATTTAACCTCCTCGATTCCACCTAAGAACCCCAGGTATTTTAATTCTCAAAACCCTGGGCGATACTTAGGGTTGATTGTAAGTCCTGGGCAATACTTAGGGTTCATTGTAAGTCCTGCTTTCTTCAAGTTGTTGATTACTTTTCCTAAATGTCTTCCCAATTTGAGCTATATACCACTGTATCATCTGAATAAGATTAATGCAATTTTCCTTTTCCAAGTAATATCTTATTACCTCTGGAGAGTAGCAATATGTGTAGTCCAAAAGGCTTCACACCCCTAGGAGTATGATAAATGCTGCTGTTGCTGTTTTATCCTTGACTTCTTCTTTAATGATATTTGCCAATAACCTTGGAGAAATATTGGACCTTACTCAATCTAACTATAAGGTTGACGATATGAGGCACTGAATAGCTGCCAAATGGAGTGAATGAATTCACCTGTCACAAAACTGGATCGCATCATTGGATTTGGTACCAACATAATAGTAGCACGCCACTGGAGATGGTTCAATCACATCCAATTTCAACATTTTATCCACATCTTTTTCCAACATGCCCTGCAGTCTCTCTGAAACACAATGAAAAATGCTCTGAAAAACTCTGTCTGGTTTGGCATCCTCTGTATCAATAACATGCTTCAGTAATGTTGTTGTTCCAGGCACATTGTAAATTAGAAGATCTGGATCAGTTGGTAACAGGCCCTCACCCACAATCCTCTTTTCCCTCACAGGTTAGAACAAATAGCAAAATCAAAATATATTTTAGTTGAAGCAACTGCCATTCCAGTTTTAGATAATCCAAATTTCTCTGGCAATACCTCAAATATTTAAATGTTTATTGATTAACAGTTAAAGGATCTAAGTGCTAATACCCTTATTTGCCCATGAACTTAAAAAAAAAAAAAAAAAGGATTTAAGTATAATTTTCAAACAGGAATTATCCCATAAAGTAAATTTATCATGAGAATAGGTGTCAAAATTATATTTCTGTCCCAACTTGTTCCAAAAGTTTTATAATATTTACAGCTACAAAACCTTTTTTTCCCTCAGAATAATGATACCAAGATAATGAAAATAATTACAGTAGTGTGGAGAATAAAGAGGATGGCCTTGATGGAGAGAAGAGATATCCGTTACCAAAGCAACAAGGCAGAAACACTGAAGAAACCCAAACAATGAAGGTGTGTGTAAATGTTTCAGACAGAAACCCCCTTATTCACATGAGTGTAAGAAAGGGAGGAGGTGAAGCACAATCAGACTTGCAAAATTCTGTGACTATACTCCATCTGAATAAAAGTAGTTTTAATCTTAATATGGAGTTGGTTTCTTGATCTGATCTACATCTTGGGACTGATAAATAGGAATGAAACCCCAATTTTTACAAATTTCCACTGATATCTTTGAGTCTATGGAAAGTATATTACAGTACATAATCCAACTTATTGAACAATGTGACAGTTTATCAAACTGTTGATATAGGTCATTAGATTTGATACAGAACATACAGAATTATCAATCCAATATAATATATTATCAGCATATAAAAGCAATTTGAATTCAACTCCACCATTTTTATACCCAAATACCTTTGATTGCCTAATAAGACAGGCCAATAATTCTAATATCAAATTAAAGATAAGAAGAGATAAAGGATAAGTGAGAGCCAGTTTGATATGGTGGTTAAGGCATCAGGCTAGAAACTGGGAGACCGTGAGTTCTAGTCCTGCCTTATGCACAAAGCTAGCTGGGTGACCTTGGGCCAGTCACTCTTTCTCAGCCCTAGGAAGGAGGCAATGGCAAACCACTTCTAAAATCTTGCCAAGAAACTGCAGGGGCTAGTCCAGGCAGTCATGCGCGCACACACACACACAAGGACAACTTTGATGAGTTCCCCAAAACATCCTAATAGGTGAGGCAATAATTTGGTACAAAAAAAAAAAGGAAAAGAGGAATAAAAACAGTTTAAAAACTTTGTGAGATTAAAATATTAATAACAATGATTCAGTTCTACATATTAGAATATCTTATATAAATTTAAAATTTTAAATCAATATTAAACTTGAATTATTAGGTGATAATGGCAGTAGCCAGTGTAATATACATATTACATGACAAATTATAGGCCAAGATAAAATATTGCAATAGTTTCTGTCTAATCTGAAAATTCTATCGTTAGCTAGCAATCATAATGAACTTGAATTTTAAAACTTAATGCTAGGGGAAACCCAGACTTTGCATGTAGTACAAACCCATTTATAAGATTGTAATCTACAAATGGTTTTCATGTTAAATTAAATTCTGTATCAGATTTATTTTTCTGACATGAAATTTTAATATTTAAACATACTCTTATAATTTCATTCTGCAGAAGGAATTGCACATAGTTTTCAGTAAGAAGCTTAAAGTATTCTAGCAACTGTTATCATATATAAGTTCAGTATTCATTGTGGGAATATGAGGTTTGGTGAGATGTAATAATAAAAAAGGAAGTTGAAAAGAAAATTCCACTTTTAGAATTTGTTTCATTGAGGAAATAATTTGTAATAAGTGTAGCCAAAGTTTGGGAATAATGCATTTTACTTTAGTTAATAAACAAAACAAAACCCACATTTAACTAAAACTGCTAATAAAAAAATAAATGGCATCTTACAGCTTTTCCCCCATCCAATGAGATCACCACTGCTGAGTCCAACCTTTTATAATGTATACCTAAAAAATCAATTACTAATCTAAGACCATTCAAAGCTTACCACTTTTTCATGAATTTAGGTTGTGTACAATGGACAAAGTCAATTGCTTTTGAATAGTCATCCAGCAAACCTCTTAGCGAAACTTCAACATCCTTTGCCAAGCCACTACTTTGTGATTGCTGGGCATTACATGTACACTAGCCCTGACTACCAAATGAAGGTTATGCATACTTTCTTAGGAGTCAGTTACACTGAACATCATGAGATTCACTGCAGAGTAAATAGGGATGGGATTGCTCCATCCACCATCTTTACAACCCAACCCTTCTTCCCATAGACTGATAGTATTTACAGAACTGTGGAGTCCTGGGGGTTCTCTGAGCTTGGTTGTTTTCTTGCAGACATTTTGTTACCTGACTAGGTAACATCTTCAGTGCTAGAAAGGAATAGGGTTTGCTCTCCATGTATATACAGTAGCTTGCCCTGTCAGTGTTGGTGGGGGTGTGGGTTTCTTCTTGGTAATTCCCAGATTCAGCTGTTGTTTACTGGTTGATTGTCTGAGTTGGTACTATTTATAGAAGTTTCAACACAATTTTTCCTTGGTTTGTCATTAGCATCTCCAGTTAAGGAACACAGGTCTATGTAAAAGGAAACCTTTTGCCTATGATTTTGATAGCAGCTGTTGGTGCTTGGCTGGAATGGGTGACAGTAGGAGCTGAGGGCAAGACAGCCTGCAGTTGATCCTGAGCCAGCAATGCCAAGATTACTATCAAATGGCATCTCTAGGATCCCAGAATAAAAATAACATAAAATTACTGAAATCTCATGAGATTATCAAGTCTTGCAAGTTTTGGGTGTTCTTGTGAGATCTTGTGAGATTTCAAGAGAGAATGCCCCAAACTCACCAGTTACCTGTATTCTTGCAGGATACCATGGCAGCCTCATGTGAGATAGCACAAGATTTCATGGCTATGAGATTGCTGATGTCACATGAGGTTTAGCCACCCTTGTACCATGCATAAGATCACATAATGACAGTTAGTAGCTGAAAAGTTTCCGGGCCCTGCAGTAGATGGAGCCAAGAGCATCTGATACAAAATAAGATCCTGTGGAAGGAGAAATCTGAATGGCAGTAGTCAATAAACAAAGAATCCTTTGAATCATAGGATTTTATTCCGGCAACAAACAATTGCAAAGAAAAGACAACCTGAATGTAGTAAATTGATCTGTTTTCCAAATTAGACGAGGTAGAGGGAGATGTACCTAGCAATACAGATCATTCCCATTGTGCTGGTGAAAGATTGCAGTAAAGTCTTTCAGTTTCAGATCTCTCCCTGTGATTTAAAAGCAGCAGAGCATGCTTATGAGGAAAATTAGCTTTGAAGGGACAGTGGGGGAAAGTCTCACTCTTCCATGGACTGGATTTTGACCTGAAATGGACACTGGCACTTAGCCACAATTCTTCAAAACTGCATTGGCTTTGTCTTCAGTGTATTCTGTCAGAAACAAGACAGCCTTCCTTCTCAATGTTCCACTCCTCATACAGAGAATTAGCTTTTGTGGTAAAAGGCTACCTGGGGCCATCCACTTCACAATTTCTCCCAGAAAAAGGGCTTTGGGAGACATCCTGTTACAGTGTAAGATGCCTGATCCCTAATCTTAGAAACAGTGTACTTCCCTTAGGAACCACGTTTTTTTTCTGCCTGAATTAGTTCTGCCTGAGACAGCAGTCCTTGAAAGCCCATCCTTTCTATTTGCTGTTGGAGAGAGGCTGTAATGACTTCTTGGTGATCAATGGAAATGCTTACTAAGCCTTTAAAGACTTCAGTAGAAAGCTGTGAATTTATCACATCAGTGAATTTATCAGATGCCTCTTTGCTGGGGGTGAAGATGCCAATGGGAAGCAGAGGCCTCTTTTCATCTAATAGTATTTGTAATTCACTCAACATGTTTAAATGAGTGCCTTGTTGGAAAATTGTTCCCTACACTGTGAATAAGTCTAAGAACATCTTCTTAGTCAGGAAATGCACCAGTACTTAATTCACCCAGAATAATGTTTGCTCTCTTTCTCCAGAAGCTTTTCTTTGAATAATTTAATTGCAGAAAAGACTGCTCATCCATTTTCAGTTTTTTGTTTTTTTGCCAGCTGCAATATTAGACAGCGTTTTTCCCCCCACAGGCTTTTCTTTTAAATTTCAAGCTGTATTGTGCTGACATCTATCTTCCAGTTTTCTAAAAAGTTTTCTGTGTTTTCTGTGAAAATGGCTTCTGATTTTTTTTTTTTTTAATCTTAAGGTGTTCTCAGGCTTTTGAGTACTTTTTTACAAATTCCTTTGATACTGCTTTTGAATTTATGCTATTGTTGGAAGGTGGCAGAGAATGTTCTTGTGTTCATTCCGATTATACCTTTTTCTACTGTTCTGAAGCCCCCTTGGCTGCCCACCATGAAAAAGTCCAAAGGGAGGAATATGTACCTGGTACCTTCTCTTGGTCTCAGCTGATGCTTGGAAAGCCAGGGACATTGGCAGATTGAATGAAACAAAACACTCTCACGTACCCCTCAACACCCTCAAAATAAGGGCCAGAATTGATACTCTACCCACAAGAATGTAACTGCATTTTCTTCTTTCTCGAGAATAATCTTAAAAAGAACTCCATTTCCATCATGTTGAAAGGGTCTAGTTACACAAACGCATATGAACTTTTCAGCAGAGTGCTGCTGCAATGAGCGTATCTGAGTCAATGCTAATATCTATGTTTAACCATGCTGTCCATCAGCACATAACAGCATATTTCTAGTCTATAATCATACCGGGTAACTTTATTTACATGTCATTGCCAGCTACAAAGACTTTAAAATTGAACTGCTGGTAGCTGTTAGTTAAGAGGAAGGAGAGGAGAGTCAACACAGAGTCAATAAACTTACCAAGTCAAAGTCCTAGAGTGAACAGGAGGCCCTTATGGACTTCCCAGTGAGAAAGTCTGGGCAGCAGAAGCTTTTTCTAGTTCAGAGAAAAATGCAGAAGGATTCAACACAGAGCCATGGCCGTAGATCTGTCAGTTCTAGCTGGATGTTTGCATCAGATTTGATCAAATTGTGCATCAAGTGCAATATTAAACAATTTGTGGAAAAAATGTCCCAGTTCTGCCATATTTTCAGAAGAAACAAAATCCAGACTCCCCACCCCCCAGTTCTTACATATTTTAAAAGAATATGAAAAATAAAACTGTTCAAGGCATTAAAAGAACATATAAGTAGTAAATATGCATTCCAATAATATTTTAAATTCTACAGCAAGTTAAAAAATGGACTCTAGAAACCATTTTGGATGTAGCACAATTCCACATATGAGGTTATAATCCAAGAATGGTTTCCAATTTGAATTAAACTCTGCATCAGATTTATTTTCTAAAAAGGTTATTTTAGTATATCTTGGCATACTCCCACCGTTTAGTTAACCGTTCTTCCAAAGAGGGAATCAAAGGTCTATTTCAATAAAAGGCATATAAAGTCCTTGTGGTTATTAACATATACAGTTCTGGTTTGGGATATTTTGAAGGATATATGGTTTGGTATTTTAATAAAAAATACCTTCAGTTGCAATGGCATTGCGACTTGCAAAATGTATTCCATTCTAGAGTGAATCATTTTCCAATATTGTTGGGCTTTACAGCATTGTCACCACATATAAAAGAAGGATCCAACCTGCTCATTACATTTCCAATGTTTTTTAGGGAAATAATTATTCATGTTCAAAAATTGTACATTAGCACAGAGAAGAGGCATTGCTCATTCGTCTGCTCGGTAGAGCAAACACTGAATGGTCCGGTGTGGATCTTCCGGGTTGTGTGGCCGTGGTCTGGAAGTTCTGTTTCCTAACGTTTCGCCAGCATCTGTGACCGGCATCTTCAGAGTACAGGAGCACAGACAGGAGCAGTTCTCTCTGTGCCCAGGATGGTGTGACCCTTTTGTGGGTATTTATAGAGATCTGGAGGGGGGGGGGGTATGGGGTGTTAATGAGTGGCTGCTTGCCCAGGTGTCAGGAGATCTGTGTATCTTCCTGTGGGCCAGGCAGGGTCCCTTCTTCTATTGAGTTGTTAACGAGTGGCTGTTGAGGGTGATTAGCATGTTCATTGTGTGAGTTGTTCGCATGTCCTGGTGGCTGAGCTGAGTTCGTTGACCTTTTGCAGGCTGTATTTCTCAGGATTGGTAGCCAGGTTTTGTTGATTTTTAGACTCTCCTCTTTTTTATTGAAACTGTGCTGGTGTTTGTGAATCTCAATGGCTTCCCGGTATAGCCTGGTGTAGTGGCTGTTTGTGTTGTCCAGTATCTCTGTGTTTTCAAATAGGATTTTGTGTCCAGTATGCCTGAGAGCATGTTCAGCTACTGCAGATTTTTCTGGTTGCTGTAGTCTGCAGTGTCTTTCGTGTTCTTTTATCCTGGTATGGATGCTGCGTTTTGTGGTCCCGATATATACTTGCCCGCAGCTGCATGGTATGCGATATACTCCTGCGGTGGTGAGGGGATCCCACTGGACACAAAATCCTATTTGAAAACACAGAGATACTGGACAACACAAACAGCCACTACACCAGGCTATACCGGGAAGCCATTGAGATTCACAAACACCAGCACAGTTTCAATAAAAAAGAGGAGAGTCTAAAAATCAACAAAACCTGGCTGCCAATCCTGAGAAATACAGCCTGCAAAAGGTCAACGAACTCAGCTCAGCCACCAGGACATGAGAACAGCTCACACAATGAACATGCTAATCACCCTCAACAGCCACTCGTTAACAACTCAATAGAAGAAGGGACCCTGCCTGGCCCACAGGAAGATACACAGATCTCCTGACACCTGGGCAAGCAGCCACTCATTAACACCCCATACCCCCTCCCCCCCAGATCTCTATAAATACCCACAAAAGGGTCACACCATCCTGGGCACAGAGAGAACTGCTCCTGTCTGTGCTCCTGTACTCTGAAGATGCCGGTCACAGATGCTGGTGAAACGTTAGGAAACAGAACTTCCAGACCATGGCCACACAACCCGGAAGATCCACACCAGCCTTCGTATGCCGGCCGTGAAAGCCTTCGACAATACACTGAATGGTCCACTTGCAGCCATTCTTCTCTGTGGTCCATCTCAATTTCTTCTTGAAGGGTAATTGACAAAGTGGATTGTGGGAGGAAAGAATTGTGAAAACAGACAAGGTATTTAGGATTACCAATTAATTAAACTACATTACCAATATAGAGGGTAAAATGGGATATTTGCTTTTTTGCATCAGTAAACAATTTCTATATGCTGATTTTTGCAAATACACTGTATGCATATGCTGGTGGGAGTGTATACAGAGACAAATTTAGAAATAATTAGAATAACAATGCAACTGAAGGGGGATGATCAGATTTGCTGTATGCTTTCCCACTTTACTGTCAGATGAGAGCAATTGCTGAACAATTTCACGGTCTTCTGATTCATTTTGGACAGCCCTTCAAACAGACAACGGCTTTGAATGGAGGACTATCCTCCGAGACCCCTACAAACAGCAGGACAAAAACCTGTCTAAATAAGTTATACTGTGGTTGGAAGATGGAATGTGTAATGCAAAATTGATCTAGATTCATTAAGGGGGACTTGAATACTGGTGATACAGCCACATATATATGGCATATTGACTGTGCTGCTACGTCTCAGCAATTGCTTTTCATCATTGTCATTTGAGTCCATCAAGGCTGAAGATATTGAAAAAGGAACATGGGAGATCGTTAGGTAAAAATCAGGTCCATGTGCCTTGCCTGAGATCTCGCCCAAAAGGGAAATAAAAGGAAAATACACATGCCAGCTAAGGTTCTTTATAGAAGAAGGCCAAAGACTTTATTATTCTATCCATTTAGGAGATTTGCCGTGCATGTCCAGTGAATGGCCATCTTCATTATATTAGACACTGATATTTTTTCAACCTGTATTTTGTTTTGTGCCATATTACATTGCCTCTGTAATCTGTGGTTAATTTCCCTAAGGGCATCTAAAGCACAGCCATCAATCAAATTCATCCTGCCTCATCCTTTCTTAAAATATACAGTATGTCAAGTCAAGTCCTCTTACCAATGTTTCCTCTCACCAGTCTCATTTGGGAAGAAAGTGAAAACTGCTTATTGTTCGCACAAGGTATGATCACAAGAGTCATATTGGTTCTCTACTAGCACCTTTGAGTCAATGGAGACAATCTGAACACCATCAATCTGTAGTGAAAAAAGAGGTAGTGATCAGCAGCGAAGGAAGAAAGAGCTCATTTTCAGGAACGATTATAATAGAATACAGCAGATTTCAAATGTTTGTTCCCTGTAAGGAGGTGATTAGTAATTTGTCTGCTAGCTGATGAGGAATGAATCTGAACAACCACAAAAATCAAGTAATATTGAACACTAACACAGAAGAAACATTCACTTTGAATTCCCCTGTCAATACAGCTTTGCCAGTTTGTTTCTACATTTCCTTCAAGACAAAAGAGTTTCAAAAGAATATTAACACTAATAGTAGGTTCTTTAACACTGGAGACATTTTATTAGCTGAGTCATCAAGCAACAAAAAGAATAAAAATAGCAACGTTTTAGATAATTTTTGTCCTTCGCTAGAAAAGGGTTTAACATGATGCTCTGTGCATCACAAATTCATTCTAAGAAAGCTATAGAAAGCATAAATTATCATATTCTCCAAACCATTCTGTGAGTTTGCAGAATTGGGACACTACTGTCAATTTATTTTTTAAGAAGTGGCACTTTTGAGATAGGATTCTGAAACAGCATTAAAAAAAGGTGATAGGAGGCAAAACATTTAGCTTTTTAAGATTTCTGATGAATGCCATTGTTCCTTATTATATTGTTTCTCTGATACAATATTTCCCTGGATCATTTCCATATGATTAATGGCATAGAGAGTTCAAGAGAAACAGAGATCATAGAGCCATTCTGATGCCATACTGCTGCACTGCCAGTTAGATTTAATTATCTGACAACATTGTTTGGAAGAAATGAGACAATTCAGAATTAGGGTAAGGCTTCTTAGATCAACAACTCTCTTTTGCTGAGTGAATGAACAGTTTTACTTTATGGTTCATGGTTCAGGATAACATTTTTGAAAAGGCCAGATAGTTTCATAAACATATTCCCCTTCTGTCTATCTTGGAACATGATAAAGTTTAAATCAATCAGATACTTCAGTGTCTCAGGTGTACCGTTCACCTCAAAGTGATTCATCAAGAGAACATTTCAATGCCAAATGTTTCTTTTTGCTTTATATGTATTCCACCCTCAATGAGCAGGAAGTATCAGGAATCCCATCATGGATTCTTCCAGTTGGCTGACTTATCTAGGCTGCAAATATCTGGGCAGACCCTAGATGGCAACAAGTTGCATTTTTCTGTATGTCTTTGCGATTATTGTCTAGCTATCTTGCAGTCCAGGTATGATGTACCTGATGTATATGCCCATATTTGAATGAAGTCAATTATCTCTGAGGGATCTGGCTGCAGACACGAGAGCTCAGCAGTTTGTTTTCAATCCCAGCTCCATTTCTTCATATGATGTAAAAGCTTGGAAGTGGGTTAGCCCCCCCTTTACTTTTTAATTATTGGTAGATATTTTTTTAAAGTCTTCATTATACTCTTGAAAATATAATCTGTGAGGAAATTCCCAATATATTCTAGTAATGGGGCAAAATTTATTTATTTATATTTATTTATATATCAAATTTGTCACCACCCATCTCGCTAGAAAGTGACTCTGGGCGGTTTACAGAAAAGATAAATATTAATTAAAAATACAGTAAAACAATTAGTCCTAAATAAATAATAAATATCTCCCAAGAAGTGATGGTAGCTAGAAATTATTAGGCTTGGAGAGCGTCATGCTGTGTTCAGGAGTCTTTTTCTGCTAAAATAACTTTTTGAGTAAGATGGATGTCTTTCAATAAAAGGATGATCACAAAGAGGAAGAAAGGCCAGCAAATTGCTTCCCCGATATAACTAGCTATCTCTTCAACCTCCTTTTGTCATACTTGACAAGAGTTCAATTTCAATTGTGCCCAGTTAATTATCTTAACAGTGGAATAGAACAGGGCTACAATTACTCATATAGGTCAGAATACAGGACTGGTCCACCCAGTCCTCTATCTTGTCCAAGTGATGGTACGTAGGTGCTTCAAAAAAGTTTATTCTCAGCATGAAAGTTACCTAAAAACTTGGGATAGAAAGAGCAGTCTCACTCTGATTTGGATCACTTTTGCTTTTCTTCATAATGAAGTCTGTACTAACCAGTTTCTGCGTTACATGGGTAGATTTGGCCAAAATTATTATGGTAGGTAGTTTTTAAATGGCTTGTCACTATCAACATTCAATGTCCTTTTTTCATCTTTTTCACAAGTAATAGCCATTCCTGGTAGCTGCTATTCTCCTTAGCTATCTTCCCAATACAATCCTTTTAATTACATTTTTAGATAGCAACTTCTTAATTTTATTTCAATTTTTACAATTTACAATTTGTCTCCACAAATAGTAACCATGAAAATAAAATCAATATGAAAATATGAACTACAACAAAGGCCTAATTTTCACTAAAAATAAAATAATAATTTGGCCTAGTTCACTGAAAAAAATAGTCCTTGAAAAACTTGCTTGGAACTAAAATTGATGATTTGCAGCACCATGAAGATAATTTCCATAATTGTCCAGGCTATCCTGTACGTTACTATATTTAATGCTTTGTTTTACTGAACAACATATAAATAAGTTGCCCCGAAATATAGTGATAGCCACTAGCCTAGATCATTGTGTTAATAAGTTAGACAAAATTTTAATGGATAGGCTAATCAAGTATAGTTATAGCACACTAACTACAAATTCCATTTTATATTAGAAGCATCACTCCAAGTATTTCAAGGAAATAACAGTCCATCATGCTGGACTTCCTTGTATCCTCCTGTTGGGGCCCAATCTCCATCTTTTAGTAATTTGTTCTATTTCTACACATGCAGAAATTTTAACTTTATCTTCCAGATATGTACTTTTCTCTTTCCTCCCTTCTGACTTCTATACTGGGGCCTATTAGTTAAATGTGAACTGCATCTAGTCCTTAATTTATGAATCTTCAAAAAGTGCCATCACAAATGGCATTCATAAATCAGACATCATGAAATGTCAGGCAATAATTAATGCAGGACTGTGGGTAGAAATAATAGGATAAGCGACCTGGTGCACTCTGTGTGCTTTGGAATGTACTTCCATAAACACATCCATGCTGGCTGAGGCTGAGGAGGGCTCTTCTATGTAATCTAGAAGGCATCAGGTTGCCGATACTTGAACTAGATTGAGGAAATAAAGCAGTGGGTATAAAACCCCTTCCAACATGATATTAAAGTAGATTATTAAAGCAGATTAATTCAGTACAGCTATAATGAAAAATTAATAAAAAGCACAGGCCACAGTAGAGTTTAATTAGTATTTCATAATTGAGGCTATCTGTCTATACGAAATGCAGTGAGGCTTATTACTTACATATCTTCAATATATTTTGTAAGGCAATATTATTAGACAATTTGAAGATGCCCAGCATTGCTAGGGTGCGTACATAGTATGAAAAGACTAGTTCAAATCTTTGCCAACCGGAAGTGAGCAAACACACTCTGGAAATACTCGTAGGAAGTTTGTCTCGATTAACTCATCTCAAAAAGCAACAAATAATATTGCATTCTCATTTCAGCCAAAATACAAAATCATATGAGCACACACAAATATTAGGGCAAGACTTTGCATGAAAAGCGATTGGGCGATCTCAGTTCTGAAGCTAATCTGAATAAACCACTCGCTTGAAAATAAGTACTTTGTTTAGGATCAGGAAATATTCTGGGGAACTAATAGTGGCGGCAGGGGAGAGGGGTCCAAAAAGAAAAGGTGGGGGAATGAGGCATCGCAGGCAAATCCTGCTTCTTTTGTACATCAGTGTAATGTTGATGTGCATATAAAAACTTTATTATATTATATAAAAAGTACAATTAAAATACAAAACAGAGTACAGCAGAGAAAGGGGATAGAACTGAAAGAAAAAAGACAAAAATTAAAATAGTGAAAGTAGATAGAAGAATGAAACAGAAAGTGACTTCCAACTATCTCCAATACAGATGTAGATACAAATTGAAAGAAAATTAATCTCTTACCACTAATTAATCCAAGCTCACACTATTTCTATCCACACAAACCATCTAATTATTAAAACCCACAATCAAAGCCTAATCTTTTTCCCACACAAGCATGTAATCTAAGGGTTGCCATGAGGAGACAAATTTAGAAACAGTATTCTCTCTTATTAACACTGTTAACATCGCCATTTGAACCAAATCCACTAATTTAATGATCCATTCTTCCACTGTAGGTATTTGTGGATCCTTCCATTTTTGCGCATATAACAGTCTTGCAGCTGTGATCATATACAAAAGCAAAGTTCCATGTTGTTTCTCCAGTCCTTTCTCCATCAAACCCAATAAAAACAGTTCTGATTTTTTTTGAATGCTCACTTTAAGAATCTTTTGAATAGCAATACATATCTGATCCCAATTTTCTTTAGCCTTTTCACAGGTCCACCAAAGATGATAAAAGGTTCCTTCACCCTGCAAACATTTCCAACAAACATTTGTTACACCATCATACATTTTTGATAACTTATCAGGAGTTAAGTACCAATGATACATCATTTTATAAAAAAATCTTTTAAATTATAATTCAACGTAAATTTCAAACCTTTATTCCACATATTTCCCATTGTTCCAACATAATATTGTA
Source organism: Liasis olivaceus (assembly GCA_030867105.1). Taxonomy (NCBI): domain Eukaryota; kingdom Metazoa; phylum Chordata; class Lepidosauria; order Squamata; family Pythonidae; genus Liasis; species Liasis olivaceus. The sequence goes on along the minus strand of CM061348.1, from coordinate 25,060,178 downwards.
TCCAAAGTTTGTAGCCCATTTGATCGTGCATTCCTTGACTTGTTCCTCTTCTAGATTCATCTATAACAACATCTCATACATCTTAGCAATAACATGTTCATTATTTATACAAAGTTGAATCTCAGAGTAAGTTGTTTCATTAACAAATCTGTAATTTTTTTTGTCCAACTTGAAACGTTCAAACAATTGCATATGAGTAAACCAATGACATATAAAGCCTCCTAACTCAAACTGTTCTCTTGTTTTAAAGCTTAGTTCACCCTCCTCAAAATTTAAGAAGTATTTAAATTTTACCACTTCATTTCTCCCACATTTTCCCTTCTAGTAAATGCTTCCTGAGGTGATAACCACAAAGGCACATTAGGAGACAATCTTACCTTATATTTATTCCAGATCTGCAGTAATGCATTCCTAATACAGTGGTTTTTAAAATCTTTATTAACTTTAACTTTATCATACCACAAATAGGCATGCCACCTGAATCTTAATTCATAACCTTCAAGTTGTAATAATTTTTTATTCTCCAAGGTTATCCAATCCTTCATCCAAAGCAAACAACAAGCATCAAAATACAATTTTAAATTAGGCAGACCCAAACCTTCTCATTCCATCAGAACAAATTTAAAAAATCCTGAAAAGACTTCCTTTATCTGGAAATAATTTTCAGAAAGTTTCTACATGCACATGCACACACACACACACACCCCTTTTGCAAGTAAAGATAGTCTCTGGGTTGTTTGTTTCTGTGAGAAAGAAAATCTCTTCTGCTTTTACCTTTTGCTCAGAAAGCACATTTGGAATGTTGAGAAAAAAATCATGGAGGTTCTTACAAATGGGAGTCTTGGCCCACTCAGCTATTCACAAAAGACTACAATGGACACTTGGCTAGTTACTGAATGGCTGCAATCATAAAATGCCCCAGCTTATCTTCATTTTTTATTCTGGGAAGATGAACAATGCCATGGACTGCAACTATCCAACATTTTTATCGTCACAAAGGCTTTTGAAGCCTGCATGGGTCCAAGGGCATTTTTGTAAGTAAAGATTATGTTACATGATGTGATTTTGCTTTACAAGAAGTCAGTTTTCCATTAAAGGTTTGAATACAAAATAATAATGTTTGGGGGCCAGGAGGTCAACCATATTTCTGGCTTTGCCCTAAGGTAATACTTCTGTTTCAGATGCCAGCAGACTAAGCCATATCATCTAAAATCTGAATTACTTTAAAGTGGAACCTATATACTTTTGTTTGGGAGAATCTATGTTTAAAAATTCAGAATTGTTGCTACTGAGGTATCATTGTTATAGCTCCAAGCAGCGAGTGTGAATGTGTTACAAGACATTGACAAAAGAATTTTGATTTGGAGCACTGTACTGTATAGGTTATCTTTATTCAGTCCCGTAATTAATTATTCAACCTGCCCAAAGAGTTGAGATATTGTAAATGAAACCTGATTAAAAATGAAAAGTGTCCATAAGCCACAGCTTCAGCAAGAAAAAAATTGCTTAATTTTATAAAAGGAAATAATATTACATTCTGACGTCATTCTTCTTTCTGCAGTACAGTCTTCAGGGCATCTTCCATTTCGATAGAATTATGTAAAACTTGAAGCCACCTTCTTTTCTTGCTGTTGGACTATGGTAAAAAAAAAAAAAAAAGCAATGTGGACTTGTTAGGAGCAAGGGTATCATTTCAGTTATCCAGATGTGCAGATTTTATTGTTATTTATTGGGTGGGTCATCCCCATCCAAGACTGGAACATGCCTGGTGACATTCTATAATGCAAGGTTCACAATCATTTGGGGTTTCTAAGCCCATCTGGAATTTTGAGACGAAGGTATGGGCATACCCACAAAATTGTTTCCATGGGAATGTAGTTAGTCACAATGCACCAAAAAGGCAGATTGTTAGATTATCCATATCATATCTTTTTTTTTTTTTCTTTTGTACCTTCAAGTTGATGTTGACTCCTGGCAACCCCATGGACAAATCCCTGCGGTTTTCCTGGCAAGATTTTTGTAAGTGGTTCGCCCTTGCCTTCTTCTTCCTAGGGCTGAGAGAGAGTGATTGGTCCAAGGTCACCCAGCTGGCTTCATGTGTAAGGTGAGTCACAGTCTCCTGGTTTCTAGCCTGGAGCTTTAATCACTACACAAAACTGGCTCTCATCATATCACATCATCTTGCCTTCTAAATTCTTGAACCTCGCCAATGAATTTAAATTGTTTAAATTTAAATAGCAGTTGTCGTTTTTCATATCCATGTGCAAATTCCAATATTCACCTCTTTAGAATCACTAAATATACAGTATTAAATGCCAAGCCTTTACAGCCACCTGGCAATGCAAAGTCTAAAGCTAAGTCTTGGGATTTGTTCTGTAACAACTCTAAAACCCATAAGAGCTGGAACGTATTATAAATAATGGGATGATGTCATCAATGCCACATGCAACATTCTGTATTTCAGTGATCAACGCATAATTTGGGCCCCAGGGAAGTCAGGAAGAAACAATTAATGAGGACAGACACACCTGCATGTTTACAGGTGCTTCTACAGTAACATCACCCCCATTGCTGAAAAGTAAACATTTAAAAAAAGAGATCATAAGTCCTGAGTGAATATGTTTTTTCTCCTGCTTAACCACCTGTCTGCTCATTATAAGCCATTATAGCCTCTGTTAATTTGAGCAGCCCAGCCTCGGACAGAGGCTGCCAGATGGCTCTTACTTAAAGTTGAATTAAATTAATATATTAAAAGATGATCCGTATGTTTGTGTGCATTTGTGTGTGGGCTTTATAAGATTATTTCCTATTTCAGCATAGAACCAGTCCCAGCATAATACTTTTCGATGAGTCTCTGAAGGTAAATTTTCTCTAAATACTACCCAATTTGTCTTCCGCTGACTGTTTAAAAATCTAGCACACTATTTAAAATTAACCTCCAGCTTGATGTGTGAATTAGAGATTTGTTCTCTTTCCTTCTGCTTTTCCTCTATTAATGAGTCGATGTGTTTTTGCCTAAGGAAGGAGACAGACCTGGGTAACAGCTGGGTCTGATACTTCAAGAACAGGGGAATCAACATATATTTTACTTTTCTGACCTGAAGCATGCCCACCACCAAGCAGAAGTTAATTTAATAACCTGCTACCTCTTTCCCTATTCCAGTATAAACTGTGACTAATGGCTTAAGCATCAGCCAGGTACTTTTTTCTGCATGATATTCTGATTGGCTCAATGAAGTTTTTGATTTGTGATGGATTTTGGGACCTTTCTTAGGGACCGATATGGCTATTTTTGCTTGAGTCTTCCCCATCACTTGTTACCTGGTCATTAAATGGGAGATGCCAGACACTGAACTCGGACCCAGTGATACCACTAGGTCTAAGCCACAGGATTCTGTCTAAAACCCCAAGGCCCAACATACTCTGCTGACAGGCTACCCTAAGAAACCATACAACAAGTCTTTATTACGGTCATAGACCAGCATAAGGAGTATGGGGTACAATCAATTAAAAAAGCATAGAAGATACATCAGAGTATCAAATGATTATCAAAAGCTAGAAGATATAAAATATATGTATTTGAACAGAAAGTATATATAAAAACAAGAATCTGAAAGAATCTAAAAGAAGGGGTAGGAACATTGGATGGGTGGAGGGGATCATAAAGAAACCAGTGCACTAGTTAGTTGGATGCTATAGCCACTCAGACACCATTTAGAAAGTATAAATTTTCCAAGAGCAGGGTAGATATCCTATAGGACACAGACTCCATCCTCCCTGAGCTGGGCTGAGCAGGAAAGAAAATAAAATATAGCTAAGCCTAATGGATCCCAACACCATTCACCATATCCGTCCATACCACTCTAACTTAGCAACACATCATTGCTTCAACCATGTCATATATTACCATTTTTTCTTTCAGCTTTTCACCAAACTCTTTCTGAAGATCTCATCACCAAAGTCCAAATGTGATTTTTTTCCCTTCTCCTTCCTCTGGACCTATTCACTCTCCTTCATATAGTTTTGTGAGTCAGTTCTCATTCATTCTCTCTATACAACTAAACTATAGCATTTGTCCAGAAATACATAGAATGACCAAGGAGTTATTTCACCTTGTTGTCTGACTCTTTGCTCAACATGAACCATTCATTAAGCATTTCATTTATTCTCACTCATGCTTCGTTGTCCATCCTGTACCACTTTTTTCACATTCATCAACCAACCTTCAACTTTATATTTGTGCAGAAAAAAACCCATTAATTCAAGGCTATTCACGATCATAGATTTTCACTAAATCAACAAGCATAAAAAACCCTTTTCTCTCACATTCTCAGTGACTTGATGAAGAGCTAGAGTGTGATCAGCATAATCCTGCCAGCATAAAGCTGCCCTGTGTTTCCCAATCTTATGCTCATTGCCACCCCTTGTACCCTTTCTATCAGAATTCTTCCAACATCAGGTCGGGCATGTTTACCAAGGTAATAAAGTTGTAGTTTAGCTCTCATTTACTCTTGCTACCTTGCCCATTGTATAAAGGAACAATAACAGCATTCTTCCAATCATCAGTCACAGGCACAGTCTATGAAATAAATCCATTGTTAAGCAAATTGCACAGCAACTACAAAAGCAAAATACATTTTTATTTATTTAGCAAATTTATATGGCTGCCCATTTCTCCAGTGAAATTCTGGATGGCAAACAAAATCAGTCAAGACTGTAAAACACAAACATCTACATCAACCTTCTTTTAAAAATCTCAAAATAGATTTGTGACACACATCCACATCCAGAACTCTAGTAGCTAACATCCCGGCCTCAATACCTAAAGGAACAACCTGATCTTCACAGCCTTCTGAAAGGCCAGCAGGGTCTGGGGAGAGACTATTCCATAGGGCAGGCATCATGACACAGAAGGCATGCTTTCCTAGGACCCACCAGATGACACTACTTCATTGAGTGGACCCAGAGCATGCCCACTCTGCTGGAACTGCTGGGATGGGTAGAGACCATCAGGGGAAGGTGATCCCACAAATAAATAACCTGGCTTCATGTCATGAAGGGTTTTAAATATGATAACCAGCACTTTGAATTGCATCCAGAAGCCTACTGGGAGCCAGTGCAACTCACACAGCAGTGGGGTACCTTTATGTGCCCAATATTGCACGTGCCACTACATTCTGGACTAGCTGAAGCTACCAGATGTTTTCCATGCAGAGCACCTTGCAATAGTCCAATTGGGAGGTGATTAAGGTGTGAGTGACTGTGAGCAGTGCTTCCCAAGCTAGGAACAGGTGCAACTGACACACAGAACGCATTTGTGTAAAGGTTCTCCTCATCATGACTACTACCTGTTCTTGAAACAGGAGCTATGAGTCCAGGAGGATCCCCCAGATTGCACAGCAACTCAGCCTGGGGAAGTATAACCCTGTTCAGAACTAACAATGGAAAATCACTAGATATGAGGATCCCACTGAGTCCCATCGGGGTTGACCCAAAGCTGGTTTCTCCCCATCCAAGCCTACAGGCACTAGGAAAGCACTTCAATAACATCACTTGGTTGGTCCAGGGCAGAGAACTATGTTTTATAGAGACAGACAATATTAACAGAATCTTGCAAGCCCAATTGTGTTTTTCCTCTTACACACCAGGGAGTCAGAAAGGATCCAGTCTGAACTCTTCCTAACAGTATCTCCTTTCCCAGGGCTCAAGGTATGCGTTTGCCCCTTTTGTTTCTGTAACAGCTTCTGAATATTTCTCTCAAGACTATCTCCATGCCTCTCTACACCAGGATGGATACCCTACCCTCATCCCTGGGACACCAGAGGTCATCTACAAATGTGTTCAGTGCCATCTTGGTGCTATATCCTGTCCTGAATCCAACTGCAAAAGGTCCAGATAATCTTCTTCTTCCAGAGCCCTTTGAAGTTGCAGGCCTACTATCTTCTCAACAACCTTCCCCAAAAAGAGAAGGTTGAAGACTGGATGGAAACTATCCAGTACAGCTGTGTCTAGTGATGACCATTGCCTCTTTTAAGGCAGACAGGATATCCCCTTCCTACATGGAGACATTTACCATCACTTCAACCCAGCTACATGGGAGAGCCTAACCAACTAGGAGGGACATGGATCTAAAACATGGGGGGCAGGACTCAGCATCCCAAGGATCCTGTTCACTTCCTCAGGAGCAACCAAATCAAACTCTGCCCAGATAACTGGACAAGACTAGGCCCCAGTCATCTCCATAGGACCAAGCACAGCTGGAATCCAACTATAGCTGGATCCAGTGTGGATCCAAGTGATTTTATCCAACAAATGTAGAGTGTAATCCTTCTGCTACCACTGTCTCTTCTTCATTTCAAGCAGTGGACAAGGCTTCCAATAACCTGGATCAGGTCCATGATTTCTGTGGTGGCCATGAACTCCTGAACCACCTCTGACTCAGGATTAAGCAAAGGCAGATTGAAATCCCTCAGCACCATAACCCGAGGGAATTCCACCACCACCCAAGCCCCAAGAGCTGTTGCTAGCAAGGAGGTTGAGGTTGGTACACAAGCAGCAGTCCCATCTGATCTCACAGCTCAGTTACCCAATAGTGACTCACACCCAGTTACCTGCAAGTTATTGCCCCTGGAAGACTCCAGAGTTTCCCACATGACAATAGCCACATTTGTATAGTCCTCACCTGCAGTCTTAACATTTTTCGACATTTCTGCAGCTTTTACTACTTCCATTATCACTGTTTGCAGGAGTGTAACATGCAATTATTATCAATTAAAGAATTCCTGTACTCAAAAGTACCTACAACAATGTAAAGAACACCAATTCTGATTTTCTGACACACAGATTAGCCCTTTTATTCATAATTTAACATAGTAGGTTTGGGGCGGGGGCTTCATGCAGATTAGTTAGATCCTTCATCTAGATCAGTTATATCCTACTATACACCAATATTTGTTGTTCAGTCCTTAAGTCGTGTCCGACTCTTCGTGACCCCATGAACCATATCGTGCCAGGCCTTCCTGTCCTTCACTGCCTCCCTGAGTTTGCTCAGTTCCATGCTCATTGCTTCAGTGATGCTATCTAACCATCTCATCCTCTGCCGTCCTCTTCTCCTTTAGCCTTCAATATACACCAATATACACACCATCATATAAAATACCTATTTTTCATTTCATTTGTTAAATGGTGCTCCATAAAATGGTCTCTCCCAGCCTGTAAGATCAGGAGAAAACTGAGGTGGAGCTGGCACAAGGTTTAGCATCTGGAAAGGGCATGTAGACTGCAGAGGCGATGGGGGGACTCTGTGGCAGCTTTGGAGCCCTGAGTGTTGGTGGCTCTATGACCCGAAGGCTAGAGGGGATGTGCTGGGGCTGCCGGACTGGTGCTGTTGGTAAGACTGAGATTGTGTTTTTGACGTGGCCACTAGGTCTGAGAAAAATGGTGGTGAGGATCACACAAGGTCACGAGGCCCAGCAAGAACTCTTCTTTTCAGCATGGGGAGGAGCCATCTCTGACTTAATCCTATCAAGAGAGAGTGGCTATGGGTGGGTCACCCAGATCTGGGGATATTTCATCTTTGACCTTGGATGGGATTGCAGTTTTCTGTACAGGAGTAGTGTGCAATCTGGGGTCTTCCTGGAATCACAGCTCCTGATTAATGAACAGGTGGCAACTATGGCCTTGAAGGCTTTTGCAGAGTTACATCTACCGGTTGTGCCCTTTCTTAGGTTGGGAGGCCCTTCACTCATGTTCAGGTCACCTCAAAGGTTGACTACTGCAATGCACTCTACATGGGGCTGTCCTTGAAGACCACCCAGAAGCTTCAGGTGGTCCAGAATGCAGCAGCATGGCAATGATGGGCATGCCTTGGTATGCCCATGTAACACCTCTGCTTCATGAGCTGTACTGGCTGCCAGTGTGCTTCTAGTGCAAGTCAAAGTATTGGTCACTACCTATAAAGCTCTACATGGCATAGGGCCTGGTTACTTTAGGGACCAACCGTCTTCCATAGCATCTGCCCAGCTGATTCAAACTGGCAGGGTTAGTGCACTCTGGGTTCATCAATTAAACAATACCCCTATCGGGACCCCAGAAGTATACCTTCTCTATAGCAGTGCCTGTCCTCTAGAATGAGGTTCCCCCTGAGACTTGAACCCCCCCATCCTACTGGTATTTCAAAGGCCCCAAACTTATCTTGCTAAATCCAATGGAGCTTATTTCCTGACAATTATTCACATCATCCTTCACCAGCCTGGTATCCTCCCAAGATAGAATTCATTCTCAACCAATGTGTCAAAACTGTATGGTTGTAGTATTATATGGTGCAGAACTATGACTAGGAAGACCCGGATTCATCCTCTGCCATGGAGCTGACTGGATGCTTTGAAGATTTACACTATCCTTCCATGCAATTTACCTCAAAGGTTATTGCGGGGGAAAAATGGAGAAGGAAAAACTGTGTGTTTCACCTTGAACCCCAGGAGGAGAGGCAGGATATATATCTAGCCATTATCACCTTCATCTTCAACTGGTTTTCTTGCATTGATTTAAAGACAAGTGATTTTTAAAACAAAACAAAAACAAATAAATTAACAGAGCGTGATGTCTTTTCCACAGCTGTAAAATATGTAGCGCTTGGAAAAGGATTTCCTGGCTGCCAATCTTCTCCCAGATAATTTCCATGTGACTTTAAAAAGCAAACATAGTATACAGTTCAAAGACTTTTTTTTTTTTTAAATGAATCTGCCCTAACCAGAGACTGCCAATGTCAAGCTGGAATCTGGTGTGTATTTTCTACCAGGTTTCAAAACCTTACTCTTTCAAAAAGATTAAAAGCTATGCATTGGAAGCTCATGAATGCCACTGTAATGTACCTTTGCAACAGCCAGCACAATGAGCACATACTGAGGAAATAATTTAGGGTTTGGCCCCTGCTACAGTTCTAAAATACGTTCATTGGAAGTTGTGCTGAGGTGCATTTTCTTCTTTTCTGTTGGGCCTGGATCACCAGGCAGATTGATCATTTTGACACTGGTATTATTTTGACACTGGTATTATTTTATTAAAACATGCGGGGGAAAGTATGATGTTTATTGTTAATAGAAGCCACCAACCTAATTCCCTCTGAGATGTACTAATACACCGTTATTCCACTGTGCACACCAAAACAAGCCTGGTGTCAACGTTCCTCTCCCTGCATGAGAGCAAACCTAGATGTGATACAGGGAACATATAAAGGTCTCCTGGTGGTTGGTTCCCATCCCTCTCAATTTTAGTGCTGCCATTATGATTTGAATTTGATCAGGATAATGGGGGGGAGGGGATAGAGAGGGAACAATGCTGTCTCTCTCTTCAGGCTATTGGCCTAATTTAGAAATAACACAACCATAACTCTTTCCCAGTAGTAGTAACACCAGCAGAAGGGAGACAACACCACTGAAGATATTGCTAGTGAGGGAAGATTTTTCACAGGGGGAGTTCAAAATATAAGCTGCTCCCTTTGGAAAGCCTCCCTCCAGTTCAAGGTGGTATGCTGAGTTGGGTGAGGGCAGTAATGTTAGCTTCTCAGAGATCTGGGCTTCCAGGTTTTGGTTCTTCACCAACCTCAACATGAGGGCTGGGGAGGGGCATTAATCTATAAAGATACCATTGCTTCTGAAATGAAGGAGTGTAACTATATGACTGAGTCTTAGGGGATTCTTCTGTTGTACTAGCCGTGCTGCAACCTGGTGGGATTCTCTACCTAAGCTCCTGGGCCTAGTCTAAGGAATGGTGTTGGAGTCCCTTGTCTTGATGATGTTGGGTAACTTCAACCCCAGTGCCCCAGCTCTGGGAAAGTTGAAGAGTTTGTGGCCTCCATAGTAATCTCTGGCCCAAGAAATGCAGGTAGTCATATGCTAGGGGTTGTCTTTACCTTAGTTGATGATCTGGATATGGGGGGTATTACACTCAACCCTTCTGCTCCAGCTGAGATTGATGGCCTTGCATGACCTCCACAGGTTAATGGGCCCATTAGATTGGTCCATCACAGCACTTGTTCATCCACAGAGACTTCAGTAGGCACTTGGGGAATGCCCCTGCAGGAGGTGGGAAGCAGGCAGCAGGAAGTGACTTGGGCTCTTGACATGATTGCTCCCAAATGGCTTCTCTCTGTTCATCCCTATTATGGGGTCTTACCCATGTCTAGTCAGACTCATTTTGAGTCTTCCTCCAATGGCACTCCAGGTATCTCTTCTGGTGCTCCATCTCCTGGAGCTGGTTGGTAAACCAAGGTGCATCCTGGGATTGGCACATGGGGAAAGGATACAATCCAAGGCCTTAGCCACCTGCCCATTCCAGGCAGCTACTAGGGCCACAGCCAAATTGTCCACCACATCCTCAAGGAAAACCCCAACCTCTCTCTGAAACCATCAATCACCTGGGAGCAACCAATCAAATGGTCCCTATCTCCCTGCAGGGAGGGATTACACCAGTGAGCTGAAAGGCAACCAGGGAGTGATCTGCCCATGGCAACAGACTGAGGTTAACGTCCTCCACTGCCAGATCACATCTCAAGTGCCCTAAGACAAAAAAACCCTGATCTAGCGTGTGGCCTCCAGGATATGTTGGGCCATCAATGACTTGGGACAGGTCCATGGTTGCCATGGAGGTGACAAACTCCTGAGCCACCCTGGACTCAACATCACCAGGTGGTATTTTTCCCCCAAAAGAGATCCTGCATGTAAAAGAATAATGGGAAATAATAAGTAAAAAAAAGGCTTCTGGTTTCTTTGAGCTGAGTTCTAAAAAAAACACATATCTTTGCTGTCACAATGAACAAAGAGTACATTATTAAGTTCTCAGTTGAATTAGGGTTAGTGCACAGAAAATGTGCATCTCAGAACAAAGGAATACATAAATGATTTAGAAGAAGGTGCTAAACATTTCTCTTCATACAAATCTTGGCTGCTTCTAAGAAAATTGGGAAAATGTATAGTAGGTATGGCAAACTCAGAATGTCTCCACATTTATTACAATATACAGTTCCTAACCAAGCTGATAAAGCAACAGGGGCAAATTTACTTACACCACTGCCACTGTCAGGTTTTTTTTAAGTGCACTTGTCATCCAGGATCTATTACTCTGCTGTTTCGTCACTTATGTGCCTTGTAGTCTTCAACGATTGCATTGTTAAATTACTTTATTGGTGCTGTGAAATAACTATACTGTGCCATATATTTCTGTAGCAGATTAGCCAAGGCTTATGGGGAGCCTCAAGATAGCAAATGTTTCTAGAAGGAAGAACTTTTTACTGTATAGCATTTGCCAATCCAGTAAAATATGGATACTTAGGGATTTCAATATTGGTTATACTGATATGGAGATCCAGTCTGGTGTAGTGGTTAAGGTGTTGGCCTAGAAAGCAGGAGATGTTGAGTTCTAGTCCTGTCTTAGGCACAAAAACCAGCTGGGTGACTTTGGGCCAGTCCTTCTCTATCAGGCCTAGGAAGAAGGCAAGGGCAACCCACTTCCAAAAATCTTGTCAAGAAAACTGCAGGGACTAGTCCAGGCAATCACCAGGAGTCAACACTGACTTGAAGGCACAATAAATATACTGGTATGAATTTCACTGATCAGGGTTAATGTGGAGATTGGAGCACAATGACCTGTTGTACATCACACTTTTCCAAATATTGAGATGTAGTTTGCATATTGTGGGCTTCATTGTCTGTAGGTCTCTTTATGTACCCCAAACTCAGTAAAAGCTTACATAACCATTCTTTCCCACTTACCTAAACAGTTCAATACTAACTGTTTTGAATAGCTTGGCACTCTCTCCACCCCCACCCCCCAACCCCAGCCACATCAGCAAAACACGGGCTTAATGCAATTTTAAAAACAAGAAAAATCCTACTGTCCATAAAATATCTATCAAAAAATGGGACATTTCAGCCTCACCTATGTGGATAATATGACCCTACCTTTTTTGCATCTTAATTCTGCTCGCTATGACCCTTGTATCACCAGATGATGATGATGATGATGATGATGATGGAACTTACCAGCCAGCAAAAGGTTGTTGACCTATGGGGTTCAGGTCAGGCAAGTTTGCTGGCCAATCAAGCACAGTAATCCCATGGTCATTGAACCAGGTTTTGGTACTTTTGGCAGTGTGGGCAGGTGCCAAGTCCTGCTGGAAAATGAAGTCAGCATCCCCATAAAGCTCGTCTGCGGAAGGAAGCATGAAGTGCTCCAAAATCTCCTGGTAGACGACTGCGTTGACCCTGGACTTAATGAAGCACAGTGGACCAACACCAGCAGATGACATGGCTCCCCAAATCAACACAGACTGTGGAAACTTCACACTGGACTTCAAGCATCGTGCATTGTGTGCCTCTCCATTCTTCCTCCAGACTCTGGGTCCTTGGTTCCCAAATGAGATGCAAAAGTTGCTCTTATCAGAAAAGAGGACTTTGGACCACTGGGCAACAGACCAGTTCTTTTTTTCTGTAGCCAGGTAAGACGCTTCTGACGTTGTTTGTTGTTCAGGAGCGGCTTGACAAGAGGAATACGACATTTGAAGCCCATGTTCAGGATCCATCTGTGTGTGGTGGCTCTTGATGCACTAACTCCAGCCTCAGTCCACTCCTTGTGAAAGTCCCCAACACTTTTGAATGGCCTTTTCCTGACAATCCTCTCCAGGCTGCGGTCATCCCTGCTGCTTGTGCACCTTTTTCTCCCACACTTTTCCCTTCCACATAACCTTCTATTGATGTGCTTTGATACAGCACTTTGGGAACATCCAACTTCTTTTGCAATGACCTTTTGGGGCTTTCCCTCCTTATGGAGGGTGTCAATGATGGTTTTCTGCACAACTGTCAGGTCAGCAGTCTTTCCCATGCTTGTGATTCCTACTGAACCAGCCTGAGAGACCATTGAAAGGCTCAGGAACCCTTTGCAGGTGTTATGGATTCATTAGCTGATTAGAGTGGGACACTTTGAGCCTAGAATATTGAACCTTTTCACACTATTCTAATTTTCTGAGATTGTGAATTTGGGGTTTTCATAAGCTGTACACCATAATCATCACAATTATAGCAAAGTAAGGCTTGACATATCTCGCTTTGCATGTAATGCATCTATCTCATATATTGGTTTCACCTTTTGAGTTGCCATACTGACATAAATGAACATTTGCACGATATTCTAATTTTTCGAGTTTCACCTGTATAGACTGCCCTTAATTTTTGAAATGGACTTTTTGCTAAAAACAGAACGGGTGTCAGTACTGATGTCCTGGAATCACCCTTCTGTGTGATTACCATGTAAACAAGCTGATGCCTAAGAAACATTTCAGAGCTCTGTTCAAATATGTGTGCGTATTATGTTATGTATCTTAACCATTCACATATACATTTTTACTATATCAGTAGCTTTCTGACAATAGGGAGAAGAAGGTATCTGGATCAAATGGGCCCTTGTCGAGTAAGGATAATAGAAGATAGGAAAGATCTTCAGTAAACCTAGCAAATGGACCTACTACTCTGAGTGGTGCTCAGAGAAAGTAGGTCTTGTTCCCTTGCAAGAACCACTAGGGCCACTGATGATGTCGACATATACTGTACATTATACACCTGTATGGTTCTGATCTTGCTGCCTTCCATATCTGAACTTCTTTGTGTGTCCTCACTGCTGGATAGAATAATTGTGGACAGTTCTACCTTGCTTCTGGAGCTCTCTTCTCATGCTGAAGACCTCACTGTTATCTTTTAAGCACTGGACAGCAACTGTGGTGTCCATATGAGTATTGGGTAGGTCACTCAATCTGACTCATTTGTTCCTTGGTTATTACTACCAGCTGTTTTCAATACAATTCTTAGTATTGTTTTAGAATACTTTTTAAAGTGCTGTTATAACACTATTGCTGTTGCTACTGTTTAGTTGTGCCATCATGTAATAAAGTGAACATTTTTCACTTACTTTTTTGACATTTTATGTTAAGAAAATGTACAGCCCCACATACAGCTCATTGCAATAGTCCAATTGTGAGGTCACTAAGGCATGAGTGACTGTCTGAAGGGACTCCCAGTTGAAGAAAGGGTACTTGGTACACCTGTGCAAAGGTCTTCCTGGCCACAGCTAATACCTGCTCTCTGAGCACTGGTTGCGAGTCCAGGAGGACCCTTAAGTCATGCTCTAGTCTCAAATGGGGAAGGGCCACATCATCCCTGACCAAAGGGGGAAAGGTCCCTGACCCAAGAGGCCCAAAAGCCACATTTATAAGAAAAATATATCAGCAAAAAGCAAAATGCAAGCTATTAGTAGGAGGGCAATTAAGGCCAAAGTTAAATGTAAGACAATATATAGTGGTAGCAGTTTTGAGATAAACACAAAAAATAAGACATATCTTCATACAAATAACTATTTGGACAATGCTAATTTTACTTCTCACCTGCCTATAGTGCAATTGTATGATATGCTGCGTTCTTTGCAGTAGGACAAACCCATTTGCTCCCTTTAGCGCTTTTTAATTTCTCAAACATATTTTTTCCTACTCTGCTACTGACTAAAGTCTTCCCTAGCAACACTTCCCAAGTCTATTCCCCTCTCCAACAGATGCCGACTGAGGTGAAGGCAACTACGCCTCACTACAAAAGAGAATGTAAATTCAGGAGGGAAAAAAGAATGCAGAAAAAAAATCTGATTGGCAGTATAAAATATCTCTGTATGCTCAGCCAACTTCCCTTTTCTACTTTTTCACCAGCTACCCTAACAATTGTATCTTAATTAATGTTCCATTCTGTCATTTCTACTGTTTTTATATTATTGAGTTTTACTGAGTTTGTTATGTGATGTAACAAAGACGGTGAAAAGTATGGAAACTTCAACTACCCATATTTCTATCAATGTTCCCAAAGTTCTACAATAGTCAAGGCATTAAACTGCAACCAGAGAACTCTATATGGTCCTCATTTGACTACAGAGTTCAGTAGGAGAAAATCTAGATTGGGAAGAATAGCTACCAGAAAGTGGTTTAGTTTGAAAATATACAGCTGGAGCAGAAAGGACCACAATCAGTCACTTCATGACTCATAGCTTTCCTTCTTTCAGATCTTTCTATTGAGTATTATATCTGAAGTGAGATGAGCTGATAAGAAAACTCTAATGTTTTTCCCATGATGACTATCACTTTTTTGTTTTGTGCCATCAATTTGGTCTTATCTTTTAGTGATCACATGGATAGACCTTGAGGATGATCTTCCCCAACCTGCCCCTTCAGGTCTTCCAGTGATGCACCAATCACCACTGTCCATTCACTTTGCTGCTGGTCATCTTCTTTTCTTCCCCTTTTCTTCTCATCTCCTTCCACCTTCCCCAGAATTATAGATTTCTCAAGAGAGCTGGGTCTTCCAATAATGTGTCCAAAAGTTTATAATTTGAGTCAGGTCATTTGTGCCTTGAGTGAGAACTCTGGATTGATTTATAATCCATTTGTTGTTTTCTTGGCTATCCATGATATTCTGAGAAGTCTCCTCCAACATCAAAATTCAAAAGCATCAATACTCTTTCTATCCTGCTTCTTGAAAGTCCAACTTTTGCTTTCATAGAATGTCACAGGAAAATGACTGCCTACATGATTATGGTATTTGTATGTTACAGAATTTGAATATCTTTGCAAGGCCTGCATTCTACCAAGTGCTAGTCTACAGCATATTTCTTGACTATTGGTTCCTTTACTATTGATAGCTGATGCTAAAAGGCATAAGATATCCACCACTTTAATATCTTCTTTGTCAGTTCTAAGGCTGGTTGCTGTACTTGTTGACATTAGTTTGGCTTTCTTTATATTCAATTTTAATTCTGTTTTTTCATTGTGCTCCTTGACTTTCAATATTACAGCTTGCATTTCATTTACATTTCAAGCTTTCAAAGTAATATCAGCATACTACAGGTTACAGATGATTCTTCCTCCACTTGTAAACCCGTGCTCATCATCTTCTAATCTAGCGTCCCTCAGTGCATATCCAACATATAAGTTGAATAAATAAGAAAGGAGTATATGGCCTTGTGTCACTGCTTTGCAGACCTGCAGTCAGTGTGTTTTGTCATATTCCATCTGGACAGTGGCTTTCTGTCCTGGTCTAGGTTTCATATGAGGACAATGAAATGTTCTGGAATTCCCATTTTCCTAATGGCATTCTACAGTTTGTCATGGTGGACTCAGTCAAAAACCTGTCTTTAACCAGTGAAGTACATATTGATTGATTGATTTCTTTTATTTATTTAATTCAACCTGGATATCTCTGAACTCTGTGTGATTGACAGAAAAAAAAATACTTTAAAAAAAATTATTGAAAGTTTTAAAAATAATAAAAGATAATAGAAACCAAATTCAGACGAGAGAGAGAGAAAATGAAAAGAAAAAGAATAGAAAGTGCAGGAAAGAAAGAAAAGAGAGAAAGAGATTAAAGAAAAAAAGAAAAGAGAAATAGTTAAAGAAGTGACTTCTGATCTTCATCACAAGTGGGGCAAACTTAATATTTCTTCCCCTCTTATAAGGTTGCATTCATATATCTCTTCTTCCCATAGCCCATTCCTTATCCATTCACAAATACATAACTCATTAATATTTCAGTCCAGTTGTCAGCAAAAAATCCATAAAGGGGTGCCAGAATTTTATCAGATTATATTTGTTTTAACCCTGGTCAAACAAATCAGCTTTAAATCCCTTGCTTTTGCTTCTAACAACTTTAGTCTTTGATCCATTCAAATGCTGTCACAGAGTTGATCTTCCTTCTTTTCTCTCATCTCTGAAGTTGCTTCAAGGCTTTGGCAACCCTCTTTTCTAAATCCCTCAAGAAGTTGTTATCCAGGTCATTAACTTGGCTTGTCATTTGTATTTCTAGTTTAACTGCCATCTCTATCTTGTAATCCACAATTTCTTTACTTTTTAGTAAATCTGTATAAGCTTCTTTCACCTCTTCATCCTGTAGGTCTTTCAAAGCATTTTCTTTGACAACTTTCCTTTCTTCTTTTGTAAATATAAGTAGGCATTATTTCTGTGATTGTAGCTACAAGTCCCTGTCCCCATTCTTCAAAAGTGTCTTGAAATGACTCAAATTTCACAGCATTATCTGTCATTCTATACAATCCAATACTTACTCTCCAATTCAGAAACGAGAGGCAGATTTTTTTCTTTTCCTGCCTGGACTTCTTAGTCCCCTGTAGTGTCTAATTTCTGAAATCATAAAAGCTTGAATCCCTGTAGTTAGTTTGATAGACTAAACAGAATGGTATTCCAATGAAGGTATTATTTAGTAATTCCCTTTTTCCCCAAATCTTTTAGCAAAATCCCAAGGTTCCAAATTTTTCTGGCACCTTAGTCCATTTATATCTTTCTTAGATGAAATTCTTATTTAGCTTTTTGCCATTTGTTTCTATTTCTTCATTCTTAAGCTTATGATTAATTTATCTTTTGTTCAAGAATGAAGGTAAACTCACCAGGTGGCTTTTCAAACTTGTCATTTTGAACATCTCTAATATCCTTAATATAGTTAAATAGGTAATTTCCAAAAGTTATTAGAAAGTGAGGTTAGTGAACTCAGTGTCCTTTAAAAGGCTCTGCCATGACTGAGAACGTGATGATTCCCTTAGTCTCCAGCACTCAAACCCGCAGGAAACCACTGTCCTGTGGTCTCCTCTCGAGGAGCTGCTGTTCAGAGCACAAGTGGGCAATCTCCTGTCCTTTCCTTATCCGGAGTGGTTCCATGGGACCAGTCTACTCACTGGTCCTTTGGTCTTTGCTGTAGTCATTGTCTTTGCTTGACTGGAGATGTGCTACTTCACCATTCCTCACCTGGAAGTCAGGAACAAAAGTACTTTTTGATATTCTTTGGCTTTCTCAATTATCCAGCATTCATCAACTATAATGTCTCTTGTTCCTTAGCCCTTTCTAAAGCCAGATTGAACATGAAGCATTGCCCTTTCCATGTAGGGCTCTAATGTGCATCAGATGGTTCTAAGAATTATTTTGCTAGGAAGTGAAATTAAGGGTATTGTATTTGAGAGAGCATGTTTGGTGTTGTCAGGCCCAGCCCAAGAACAAAAGGGAAACAATTCAGCCAACTTCAGTTCTTTATTGCTTACACCATATAGACAGAATCTTGCCAGACTAAATCTGTACTCTGCTAACCTAATGGATATGCTCTGGGAGAATCTAGGGAGTGGCTATCATAAGTCTCTTCTTCCCAGATTTCTGCTCTGGACTATGTTGCCTCTTGTTCTGTCCCCCTTTTCCATCCTGAGGACCTGGGTATCTACTGCATTCCATCACACCACCTCCCCTTCGTAGATACATTCCATCATAGGTGTAGTGGTTAAGGAGCTGTGCTAGAAACTGGGAGACTGTAAATTCTAGTTCTTCCTTGGACTTGAAAGCCAGCTGGGTGACTTTGGACCAGTCACTCTCTTACAGCCCAGCCTACTTCACAGGTTGCTGTGGGGAAAATAGGAGGTAGGAACATTATGTATGCTGCTTTGAGCTGTACAATATAAAGGCAAGATATAAATATGATGATGATAGTAATAGTAGTAACAGTAATTTGCATACTCTCCTTACTTTGGTATTGGCATGTAGACTGGCCTCTTCCAGTCTGTTGCCCATGGCGTTGTTCTTCAGATTTGCTGACATAATTTGGTTAGAATCTTTACTGATTCTTCTTCTGTGCCATATTTCTGTAGATAAATCATGAATTCCTGTAGACTTCCAACTGGAGTACTGATCTAACTTCCAGTAATAGAGGTTCTTGTAAGTAAGGAATATCTTGTAAGGTATCATGGATGTTGACCTCTCTACTGTGCAGAATTTCAGTATACTTCTTCCATCTTCCTTTGTTCTCCTTTGAATCAGTTACTATATATTCATTGCCTCCTTTATGAATTTGAAATTGTATCCTTCTTCTGAGTTTGGAGATCTTTTAGATGATTTTCCTTGTTTTCCCATGTCTGTTTCAATCTTTAATATCTTTACGGATATTAATAACATAATTGTAATACTGTGTAATACTATTTAATGTCTCTTCTAACAGCTGTCTGAAGTTCTTTGTTAAACTCCTTCCTGAGATCTTTGTCCTTCTTGGCTTTGGCTTCTCTTCTCTTCTTGGCAATTTCTACAATTCTTTTGTTTCTTGATCTTCAGCAGTCTCTTTTTGCATTTATTTTTAACAACTCCTTTGGTTTCATTCCAACATTTCTCTGCTTCCCAGTCAATAAATTTCAGGACCTCAAAGTGATTCTTAATGTTCTCCTTGAAAATATGAGTATATCATATAGTGTTTCTTGCATGATCCTTAATATATGGGAATCAGTGAATGGGAAAACATTGTCCTCCTTCTCAGAGGCATCAGTCCAGATTCCTTCCAAACAACCATAAGGATTAAATAATAAAAATATACAGAAATCATTTTCAGGAAAATATTTCTAAATCCATCCAATCTTTCATAATTACTGCAAGTATCTATCCCAATGAAGAAAGAGCACATCAGATTAAAGAAGTATGGCATGTTCTCTTTGGCTTAGAAGAGCCACATCAGAAGACAATTGACTATTACAATTCTAAAGAAGCTACTGTTTTAGTTCAGACAATTTGATCATAAAAAGTGGTGGCCACAATCCATGGTAGTACTACCAATCTAAGAGATGTAATAACAATGTCCTCACTCTCTAGAATTTTTAAAAAATCTTCTGCAACAACCTTGTTAGTACTTTTTATGTGAGAAAAAAATGAAAACGTGCAGCTGGTTCTTCTTTCTGCTTCAAGATAAACCCATGAAGAAAGGATAATTGTATATTTCAAATCCCTTATTTGATAGCTGAAACCCAAAAGTGATCACTATGTATATGCCAGCAATAACAGTTCTGTTCCATTCCAGACTGTCTTGTAGTTTAATTTCTTACCTGCAAAGCAGCTTCCTGGTTTTACTGAAACACTTTTGTACATGCTCCACTGCTTATATCAGAGGAGCTAACCCTAGACAAGTGATTCAGTAGAACAGTGCAGACAGAACCAAATTACCAACAGAGGTGAATATGTGTAGCTCAGGGTTGAACTGTGGAGTCCTTGGGGTTCTCTGAGCTTGGTTCTTTTCTTGCAAACATACAATTGGTCAGAGTGGTATGTCAGGCTTGTATCTTTACCAGGGACCCCAACATACAACATAGCAAAAGAACTGACAAAAAAGCTTGGACACCACACAGAGAACAGTGAATATTCTATCAACTCCTCACTACAGTGCCTCCAGAAAATCAAAGATGTACACATAGATGAAGATGAAATTATGGTCTCATTTGATGTCACAGCACTCTTTACTTCCATAAACCCAGAACTAGCGAAAGAATCCATATCAGCAGTACTACACAACACACCGGACTTAACCAAATACACTCAGATCGAAATACTCAGAATCACGGACCTCATCAACCTCTGCCTCAGTATTTTCAGTTTGATGGACAAATATACCAACAAATCAGAGGCATACCCATGGGATCACCACTGTCAGGACTCACAGCTGAGATTGTAATGCAATGCCTAGAAGCTATAGCACTTCCCCACATACAACCTAAAGTATGGATTTGGTATGTAGATGACACATTTGTTATTATAAAAAAGAAACAACTAGAGAAGACCCATGAAACCATTAACAACATCTTCAAAGGAATAAAATTCACCAGAGAGGAAGAAAACAACAACATGCTACCCTTCCTGGATATCCTCATCAGCAGAGGAAACAACAGGAAATTAGAAACCCAAGTTCATCAGAAGACAACCCACACCAATCAAGTACTCCATTACCAAAGTAACAACCCAACCTCCCACAAGGGGAGCTGGGTAAGAACGTTATTCAAGTACAAATGCATTGCAGCAACCCAGAACAGCAAAAAAGGAAAAAGACCACCTATACAACATCTTCCCACAAAATGGATATCTGCATAATTTTAACAAAAAGTGCCTGACCATTCAACCTACAATACCACCTACACAAGCTATGAAAAGGATCACACTTCCATACATCAGAAACATCTCAGAAACCACCAACAGACTATTACAAACAAATGGCATCTCTATAGCACACAAACCAAAAAAATCACTCAAAAATATCTTAAGGAAACCAAAAGACCCAGTAGCACAAGAAGAAAAAACAGGAGTCATCTACAACATGCAGTGTAAGGACTGTAACAAACACTACATAGGACAGACAGGCAGAAGACTAGCAGAGCGCATCCACAAGCACCAACTACCAGTCAGAAGACATGATGAAAATTCCTTAATCTCACAACACATGGACCAACACAACCATAGTTTTAACTGGGAAACTGTCAGCATTTTAGACCAAGCTAAATCCAAACATGCAAGAGAATTCTTTGAAGCCTGGTATTCAGACAAGGCAGCAATTAACAGACACATAGAGATCAATTCATTTGATAATGAAGCTCAAGCTCAGATACTTTGGTCACCTGATGTGAAGAGAGGACTCTTTGGAAAAGACCCTGATGGTGGGAAAGATGGAAGGCAAAAGGAGAAGAGGACGGCAGAGGATGAGATGGCTAGATAGCATCACTGAAGCAATGAGCATGAAACTGAGCAAACTCAGGGAGGCAGTGAAGGACAGGAAGGCCTGGCGCGATATAGTTCATGGGGTCACGAAGAGTCGGACATGACTTAACGACTGAACAACAGAGATCAACAGCATCTACATACTATTCAAAAGAGACAAAAGACCAGAAGAGTGCCTCACCGGCAATCATCACCCAGATAAGCAAAGGATACCACCAGGCACACAATCAAGCAGTAAACATATGCTAATCAAGGAACTACCAGAGGAGCAAAACAAAACCCCCACCCCCACCAGCACTGGCAAGGCAGGCCACAGCACATAAATAAGAGAGCAAACCCCATCCCATTTTAGCACTGAAGATGTTACCTAGCTGGGTAATGAAATGTTTGCAAGAAAAGAACCAAGCTCAGAGAACCCCAAGGTCTCCACAGAACCAAGTTAGTTTTTTCTAACTGCATGGCAAAAGTGAGATTGCAACATAACCCCTGAACATAAGAATTGGCATTGATTTTCTGTCGTCATTGGATGGCAAGAGAACTTGGCAAGAGAGAAAAGCTGGCTGGATCATTTAGAATTTAATGAAAAAAATGACCTTAGCAAAAGGAAACCACCCACAAATGAAAAGTAAAAGTGTATACAGCCAGATGCATATTAATTTCATCACCAATGTTTGAATGTACGAAAAGAGCAAACTTTAATTATTTTTGCTAAACAAGGGTAATACAGCAAATATGGGCAACTAAGTTTTAACTATGAGAAGATAAAAACCACAAATAGATATAGTTCTGCTAAGTTACTTGGTCTAAATATGCATAAGAATGAGATGGCAGAATCTTGAAGTGACTGAGTAGACTATACCAACTTTGGTCTGTAGTTATGTATGTCATATGTTTGAATGCTCTGAAAGTTAAACATATAGACATCACTGTTACATCAGACAGAAATCTGTTGTGGTTGCAAGTCTCCTGTGTCTCAGACTCTGAGAATCTGGGAGCTCTCATATAGAAATTGATGTGTCATGGCATGGCCGTGGAAGCATCTGTTAAGTGGAAGGCTACAGAACAGAGCATGACTGGACCTAGTGGTTCAGGCATGGAAGTAAACAAAGAGTAAAATCAAACAGTGAACTATCTCAAACCTCTGCTGTTCTCTATCCCAATATGTTTTATTTCCTTTCCCAGAGATGCTCCTTATCTTTGATGCCTTTTTCCATGTTACTCTTGCCACATAGTTAGCACTTATACCTCCTTCTGAGTCCCTTGACATAATTACAAAAAAAATAAAATCCTCACAAAAATTACCCACTTGTATAAAAGGCTGGAAGGGTAAGCTTAGGGCTCAGGATGTAGCATCTAGGCATTTGTGATGTAATCTAGGAATTAATAAGCAATAAGTAAGTCATTAAATCTAATAAAAGATTTTGCCAAGCTTCCTCTTCTCTTCAACGTGTTAATACAGTACATTGCATTATTCTGGATGCTCAGAATGAGTTCATTACATACTGATATGGCTCAACATACAGATTTCCATCCTATTCATTCATTAGGATTGAAGTTACAGTTAAAATTCCTATACTATCTACTAATATCCCTTACTTGAATCCATAGTTTCCCTGGTCAGCCTGTAACTTTCCATCACAAAAAAATAGTTGCAGCTGGTATGAAGCATTTATTTGATTTCTGCCAGCACCTATGTAACCATTCCAGTTCAATAGTGCACTCTCAATTGTAATGCATACTGATACATGTGTCAATTTTATCCACATTGCAATTCAGCAGCACAAAGTAGTTATAGGTGATAGGTTGCGAGGAATGTTTTCAGCAAAAGAGAGAGTTGTAGTCATTGTGCAATCTGAACATCAAAGAGATATGCACTCAAAAGAGTCGACATAGTGGATGTGGCAGAACAATCACAACCCATGCTTTGTGCATGTCCGCATCATCAATGCATGTACAAAAAGGGCAGAACCTCAATCATGTTGTTACAATTGCCATGCTGACATTTTTTATCCCCACATTGCTGATGCTGTTGGTGCATCCTTTTTCAATATATTGAGAGATACCTATGGATGAAATTTTGAGTTGAAAATCCTGCATACTTGGCTTAAGAAGCATGGAAAGGGTTATAATATAAAACTGCAGTGGGATATAGCTTGCAGTGGGATAGGTATGACTCAAACAAAATATCTTTGTTTTTTGCCTCAACTGCAAGATGCTAACACTCAACAATAAAAGAGAACCCGAAGGAATAAAAATGTATTTTAAAGGCTCAAACCAAGTTGTAGAAGCAAAAGATAGTAATTTCAAGCAGCATCAAGCAGAAACAACTCAAGTAAGGAATAATCTAAATCAAAACTCAGTGATCTACTCTTGTCTTTATTATAGCACAATCATGCAAAAAATACCAGGCTACGTTATCACTGGTGCAGTTATTACACATGAAGGGGTAACATTTGTTTAATCTGGAAACATAGATTCAGAAAACAGGTTTGAATGTTCTTATCTATAAAGGACCAAACTCAGAAATACATCAGATCTTAATTTTTTATTTATAGAACTTGCCTGGGAACTGGTCTTGACCTGAGAATTCAGTAGGCAAAATAAGTACTTGGTGATACCGAAATGTGTAGACAGTGCCTGGAGTTTCCAGTCCCTCTTCAGCCACCTTATTGAAGGGAGCTAACACATTTCTCGTACAGCTTCTTTGAGAGGTTCAAAGTGTTCATCAAGAAAGCTGGTATGTCCTGAAACAGCTGGAAAATACCATGACACGTATTCAGAGGTTCCATAGAATATCAGGCTTCCTTTGTAAATTAAGACATTTAGAACAAACATTTCTCTGCTTCTGAAGGACACTCAATTTGAATCATTGACTGAAGCTAGTGCCAGGCAGAAATATCAGTTCTCATTGACATTAATGAATCTGCTTTGGAAATACTTTCAAAGGAGAATCACATTTCAGAGAAAGTCTCAAGGGCTGAGGGTGGCATTCTCGCATTGATTTAGTTGTGGAGTGACCAAGGGGCAGGTGTGAGCATTTTGTCTCTCCATTGGTCTGAATCTCCTCTGGCTTCCCATGCTTCTTTTGAAATGTAGTCTAGTGCACAACATAAATGGAAGGTCTTGCACGTATGAAGGCCAAGCTAAAGCAAACATGAAAATGCTGAGTCTGGCTACATCCTGCTTAACTCAAACACTACAGCCATAATCAAAAAGAGAACATCATCAGGCAAAACATGAGAGAGATTTCCCCCCCATCTCCTGGAGTTCGAATGCTTTTTTTATTTATTCACTTCTGAGAGGGAATAGGAAAAACTGGGTCATAACTGGGAAAGTAAGTGAAGCTAAAATGCCATACACACAAGTTTGTACATTTAAATAACGGAATTTCCAATTTTGAAATTAAAAAAAAAAGGTTTAACTGCACCCCCAGGGCAGACTTGCTTATTCTAAAATCAAATGCATAATAAAAGCATTAAGGAGAAACATTCATATGAACTTTCTACAGTAACTAAGAGGTTCCTCAATATGCATCATTACCATTAATTCGTTTGTTGTAGTAGTTAAGACAGCAGGCTAGAAAGTGGGAGACTGTGAGTTTTAGTCCCACCTTAGGCACAAAGCCAGCTGGGTGACCTGGCACCAATTTCTCTCTCTCAGCCCTGGGAAGCAGGCAAGGGCAAACCACTTCTGAAAACCTTGCCAAGTAAACTGCAGGGACCTGTCCAGGCAATCGCCAGGAGTTAACACTGATTTGAAGGCACACACACAGGAGGAGGAGGAGGAGGAGGTTGTCTATATATCCATACTTGGCAAGGAGAAAAAAAGATTAAAATAGTGGAGCAAAGTTTTGTTGCAACAGAATACAAGACTAGAACTAGTGGGAAGAAAACTGCAGGGAAAATTGCAGTGGGCTAGGCATTAAAAGAGGCTATTCTAACATAAAGAGTTGTTCAACAATGAAACAGACTATTATAGAGATTGCTGAACTCTCCTTCACTGAAAGCATTTAAGCTGAAGCTGCATGGCCATTTCTTACAAATGCTCTAATTGCAACCTCAATTGCAGATACCACATTGTGCATCAGCTGCGCAATTAGTTGATCAAACTATTTGATGTCCATGTGTTTCATGTTCCTTAACCTATGTTTCCAAAAGTTGCTAAATCCAAATTTCTCAGTCTCCTCACACCAACGTATCAATTTTCTATTCTTCCAGTTTGTTTCCAAGCATAGAATCATAGGGACTTGTATCATGAGATTGCTTTGCCCTTAGCAAACTCTGTCCTTCTGTTTGGCAAGACTACTTTACTTCCTTCTAGATGCTTCAAGAGATCAGAGATGAGCATATGGATTCCCAGTGCATCAGATTTTTTCATAATCTGTGTCAGAAGGTGACAGTTACCTCCTAAGAAAAACAGCACAAGATTTACAATTAATCATCCCCTCCTCTGAATTTTTCACTGTTTGAAAATTCACAGGTTATCGACAGTGGAAAATTACACCAGTAGAATCACCCTTCATATCATGGATTCAAAGGGACATCTGTGCTCAATCTCGTTGCTGATGGTAACCCAAGGAATAGAACAGCAATAACAGTTGCTTCCTTAGTATATTAATGATAGCTCTGGTCAAGGCACTTGCCCTTTAAATGTGGGTCTGTGTGTGTATTTATGCAGTCATTTACATGGAAATGTTTACTAATAGTCAGAGAAACCTGTGTTTCTGGCTTTCTTTGCTTACATTTGTTTTAATTCAAAGTTAGCTGTGATTTGGTTCTACTGAAAGTTGTAATTAACCTCTACCTTATCACTAGCAACAAGATATCTAGCCATAGCCTACCTATACTACTTACATTTCTTCAGTTGCAATTCCTTTTTATAAAATCAGGTTGAGTCACAGTGCATCCAAGATTATGTTTAAAAAAAAAGGGGGGGAGGAAATTATAAGAACCATTACCATTTGCCATTGACCAAGGATCCCCTGTTCCCAATAAACCGAAACTTGTATGTGCCAAAATTAAACTCACTTCACAAATGTTTAATCAAGAATAGAAATGACGTATTAGAGTCATTCTAAGTTACTCAAATGTTTGTATTCACAAAGAGACATTATGAGAAATATCAGCTGGATGTTTCATGGTCAAAAAATATTCAAGTCTTTTCTATGAATTATAACCTTATCAGTGTTCTCCTCCAATTTTATCTTTTTCTTTTTACCCTTGAGCTACAGAGCTTCTTCATACATCAAGCTGCCAATGAAGCTTTAGAGATGAATTTCCATGCTTAGAGAAGGAAAATACAACAGACGAGGAATATTAACAATAGAAGTACATATTGCAATGGAAACTTTAAGGGACATAAGATGCAAAGTGGCACACACAAAGTGGGAATCTTTACATGACAGTTGAAAAAGGTAGTGGCATAGAGTCACCAGTGCTTTTCCTGGAAATAGCACTTGTTCTAATGGTTCCAGACTCTGATTGTGTTTTTCTCCCTTGCAATCTGCCCACTTCTTCCCTATAGAAAGCAAAACCAAACTTCTCCTCAAGTAAAATAAAATAATTGTTGATAAAATACAAGCATCACATCATGAATTAGGTTGTATTCACACAGTTGGGGTTGATTCATATTTGAGTGTTCATCACAATTATGCACATGTGTGAATGGAACAGCACAGGACACCATCTTTCATGCTGCCTTAAATACCTCAAAATAATTAGATTTATGTTAGGTTAGGCCTTATGTTTTGATGTCAGGCACTGAGCATGCCATAGTTAATAGAGCATAGTGGGAAAAGTAATGTGCAATTCACATATGAGTCAATAAGAATAAGTGTGTTCATGTGTTAACAGGTTAATCAGAATAATGGGTTTGCCATTCCCAGGCAACCATATAGTGTTTTTTGTGTTCTCTTACTATTATTACTACTTTTATATACTGTTGTTGTTATCATTATTATTATTATACTATATCTAGAGCTGCTTGAATGACCACTGCTTATGCTTTCATCTCTCTTACAAAAGGTGAGAATTGTCCAGTTCCTCTGGGAATACGGTAAACTGCATACAAGCAATAAAAAAACCCCACTTCCCCTACTTCTTTGCACAAAACATTGACATCACTGCCCTTCAGGTGAGTGAGGTAGAAAAAATATACTCCCTTCTTCCTATTGCTTTTGAACATTCAAAACGTCTCTAAATAGGTATGTGTTCTGCAGATCAGATTTAACCATTCTGTGTCAGCTAAGAAATAGATTCAGCTCTGCTTAATTGTTTTAGTCTTAATACTATTTACAATTTGGAATCCCAGATGAAAGAGCTTCCGATCATATTGCACTAATAAAGCTTTAGAAGTTGTGGCAAGCTCAACTAAATCATAAGAAGTTGGTGAAAAACAATTATATTGCTACATATCTAATTCACTTTTTGGGAGGGTATCAACTGCATTCAAAATGGATGCCCTGGCAAGCTTTTGATAACATCATTAGGAACATAATAGAGGTTAGATGTCTCCTTGGCATTTAACTCATCATAAGATCTGTCCATTATGGTTGGTTTTTCCATAGGTTAAGGGAAGATAGTGTTGGGAAGGGCTCACTGGAATTGTTGAGATACTTTGGCAGTCAACAAAGCTGAATAAAATAATTAACAAATACATCATAGATTTGCAGTCTATATGCTGCTTCAAGAGTATCTGGCAGCATTGAGGCCCATGAAAACTATGTAGGATAGTGTATCTCCCATGCTTCCCAGTGTCCTTGGGCTTTCCCCCAACCAGGCAGACCCAAGAAATGCAATGTGAAAAACCCTCATCCCAAACCTTCACTGTACCACAATCTTTCTAATACTTTCTAACTAACTGGAGACCTTGGTGCATAAACCGCAATGTGTATTTCAATTGTGCAAAAAACAATATTTCTGTGCCTCTGCTTATCCTTGCTTTACAATTACTGTTACTTTTTTTTTCAAGTCAGAGAAAAACAATTTTGCCATCCTTATCTTTTAAAAATGTATACTTTGATCATCATTTTAAACTTGAGTCACGGCACACCAATATAAGGTATAACATAGAATTTGCTTCTGTTGTCATTATTTATTTATTATCAAACTTGTATGCCACCCAACTCCCCCAACGGGAGCTATGCTAACAATTATGCTAACATTTACTTAGAAATACGTATTCTTTGCTCTAGAAAAGGAAGAGGTAATATATTTTAAAGTAAAAAAATACTTTTAAAAACCATCCATTATCATGTACGATACATGCTTATCTAACTGCCCTGACTGTAAAACATATTTTTTAAAAAATAAGAAATGTTGCTACACTAACCATAATCAGTTATTAGGTCTTTATGCTACTTCTCTAATCTTCTCCACTCAATGTAAGCTTGTTATGTAGGTTTCACGGGCCGTAGATTTCCTCCTTTTAAAAGACATCCAAAGGGTGATTATGGTTTGATTCTTGCACTTCTATGGTGGTTAAGGAGATCCAGATTCAAGTTCACCTTCAGCTGTTGAAGCTTATAGTGTGACTTTTGGCCAGTTACTGTCCTTCAGTGTCTTTTAATTTAAATAATTTCACACATTTTCTCTGTGATGCAGACTTCCTTAATCTGTTGCCTTTCAGATGTGTTGGACTGCATATCCCTTAATTCCACAATTTGGAAATTATGGGAGTTATAATTCAGGATAAAGTTGGGTAGTAACTCTCCACATGAATAACAATCAGGAAAAACATGGTAAAAGCTGAGTTTGGGCCGCTCCCATGACAAACCGTGATGAAGATGTGGTTCTGAAGCAGCTAAGAGGATTTGAATGTAATGCATCCAGAACAGAATGAAAGGTCTTATATTTTTTGAATTATACAAGAAGTTAGATCAAATAATTAGAGAAAGGGAGGGGGGTTGCTTTCTCACTTACCACAACAAAAGATATCCCAGACCACTTCATCTTTCAGTTTCTCCATATACCACAGATTCCTGTTCCTTTCCTTTGTCAACTCTCACATTTTGCTGCCTTATTTAAAACGGAGCCACTCTTCACCACAGAGACAGAGGAGCCTTTATTTTAGGCTGCTTAAATCAAAAGGTCATGCTATCAACAATATTTATTTACCTCGTTCATGTGTTTGAAAATGGATGCCCCAATTAAGGGGTAATATACTTGTATAATCTTTGCTACATAAATATTGATCTGAGACCAGATTTGAATCCTAGAGAAATCTTAGCTGATTTTCTTCAATATTAAGAACTTTTCTGGTATCTAGAATCAACTATTTTCAATAAAACTGTTTTATTAGAATTGTGTCCTACAAGCCTTCTATTTTGAGTTTTAGTCTAGGTATAGCTTGACACTATTTTCATTAAAAAAAAGAAAATGTAAACATAAAAGATGAGCTTACCTTATTTCTGTGGTGTCAGGTATAATAAGAAGAAACCTCAAGGAAAAAAGAACCTTCACCTGGATGAAGTTATAACATTTGAAGCAGCCATTGGCCAATCTCTGTAATTGTAGGAGCTGTGGAAATGGCTCTTCAATTGTAGATGTCAACTGAGAGCCTAACGTATGTAGCTTTATCATGCACATCTTTATGTGGACAAATTAAGGAAGTATTAATTATTCCATAGACTGAGGGGTAAACAAAGATAATCACATTCTGCTGTGAGCTCATGCATAAGATTTCTTACCTAGCTGTCACATCTATCCATGTTTTGTAGGCTGAAAGTGCTTGGTATAATCAGTTCCTGTAACATGGTGCTTTTGTGACAATAAGAGCCAACACAATTTATAATATAAAGACAGTGTCATGGCCAGTTCTGTCTCAGAGGAGTCTGAGACACCTGCTCTGGGAGAGTTGGTTGGATCTCAGCCTGAGGAAACTCCAAGCACTCAATCACCTGAGGCTGGTCCTCCCAGCAATCACCAGAAGCAGCTGCCCACTCTCAGAGGATGAAGAATTAGAGCTGGAAAGACTACCCAACCCCAGACAGTGTTGTGGGCAGCAGAGAGCAGAGCAGCAGCATTCAGAGCATCTCCTTGCATGCCAGGGTTGTTCCCAGCCTTGATTGGCTTCACCAGCATGGACTTATTTAGGAACAACTGCTAAGCTGGCTTCCTTCGTTGGGAACATCTGCTCTGGTTACTAGAACCTCTGTCTGTTGTACCCTGAACTCTTGCCTGTAGAAACTTTGTGCTTTTGGACATAGACCAGCTGATGACCTACAACAACTCTATGACCTCTGGACTGTGCACTGATGACACATCTGCCTGCTGCTTAGAACTTTGCTTTCTGGGACCTTGTCTGTAAATTTATCTGTAAAAGTATACTAGTAAAGTCTTGAATTGTACTCCTTTGTGTGAGAGTGTGTATAAGGCCTGGGACAGGACACATAGCAGGTAGACAAGGATTGGCATCAGTGATGGGCAGCCTTTTGAGGCCAGGGATATCCCTACCCTTTTCCTGTTCTGTTTTTCATTGGCCAGTGATTGCAAGGTAGGGCACTGATTTAGTGATGTAGAAGTAGGCTCTCCTCACAGTCACTCATGCCCTGGTCACCTCCTTTAACATCAAATTCTCTCTGCTAATCTGTTAATAGTAAATACTGATGGATGTTTTTAATTATAGAATTTTTTTTTATGGTTTGTTTTCTATTGTGTGCTGCCTTAAGTCATGTGAGATGGTTGGCTATATAAATATGAATATAAATAAATAGAAGTAATAAAGGGATATGTAATGCACTCTACATGGGGCTGCTCTTGTATCTGGAAGCTTCAGTTGGTGTAGTATCTGGAAGCTTCAGAATGCAGTGATGTGGGCAGTTATGTGTGCTTCTAGACACATTATATCTCTGCTCTGTGAGTTGTATTGGTTGCCAGTTTGCTTCCAGGTCCAATTCAAGAGGCTGTTTTTGACCTTTAAAGCCATTCATGGCATCGGGCCAGATTATCTGAGGGACTGCCTCTTCCCAATTACATCTGCCCATCCCATCAGGTCCAGCAGAAGAGGTATGTTTTGGGTCCCATCTGCGAAGGAGTTACATCTGGTGAGACACAGGAGATGGACCTTTTCTGCCATGGCACCCTTCCTGTGAACATCATTCTCCCCAAGGTGAGACTGGCCCCATCCTTGACATCCTTCCAGAAGTCTCTCAAAACATGAGTTAACAGGCTTGGGGATCTCACGGTAATGGAGAAGTAAAAGCTGCATTGCCTTTAACATCAAATTCTCTCTGCTAATCTGTTAATAGTAAATACTGATGGATGTTTTTAATTGTAGAATTTTTTTTTATGATTGGTTTTCTATTGTGTGCTGCCTTGAGTCATGTCTTGTGACATGGTTGGCTATATAAATATGAATATAAATAAATAGAGGTAATAAAGGGATACGTGCCCCATTTGCCCTGTTCGCTATAATATTTAAGAGGTAACATACTCTTTTAATTTAGTTTTCTGTTTAAAATCATGCAACTTTATAGAAGATCATGGACTGGAGAATGGAAGCTTTGTAGTGGAATGCAGCCTGTATCCTGTAGTTCCCTCAGGATGAGTGGGTTGCTTGCTCCTGGGTGAAATCATGACCATATTGCAGAAAATAAGTTACCCATTTTAATTTTTTTTTTTTTTTAATTATTATTCTAGTTCTAATGAGTCATTTTCAGGGCATTGAAAGGAAGGTTGAGAAAAGTGTAAATTGATAAATGAGAAGTAATAAATGGTATTTCTTAATTGGTCTTCCACTAAAATAGACATATAAGGACAATATACAAAGTTAACAAAAATTGCCATGATAAAAAAGCCCTACATAAAAAGAGCATAACATTGCATAAGTATTGATAACCCTACTGGGTCTCAGTGTTCTCTGAGGCTGGTTGTTTTCCTGCAGATGTTTTATTTCCAGGCCAGGCAACATCAGTGAATGGAAGAATGAAGTTTTCTGAAGCTTGGCATTCTGCCAAATCAGCCATCAATAGATGATTAGAGATCGACCTCATTGATTGATTATGTGCCATTAAGTTGGTGTTGACTCTTAGCAACCACATAGATATTCTCCATAATAATCTATCCCTAACCTGGTCTTTCAGGTCTTCCAACAAAGCACATGTTGACTTCTTTTTGGTATTTGGCTTTCTCAATCATTCTGCATGCCTCACTAATAATGTCTCTTGTTCCTTGGCCTTTTCTAAAGGCATTTAAATGATATAGTCAAGGTTCAAGGAAGGGAAACAAACAGCCAGGAGCACCTCCTTCCTAGCAACCAATACCAGGAAACAGAACCAAATAAAAATCAGGGAAGAAACAATATCCTAATGAAGGAATCATCAAGGAAGAAACCAAATGCTGGCCAAGACTGGCAGGATAAGTTACTATATATAAACAATCAGCACACTTCACTCCCCCATGCACTGATGATGTTACCTAGCCTGATAGCAAAATTTGCAAGAAAGCAACCAAGCTCAGAGAACACCAAGAACTTAACAGTTCAAGCCCTGAACTACATATATTGTGTAATATAAGAGCAATATGATCTTTCCAACTCTTGATGGAACACAAATGTAACTGCTTGTGTGTCTACATGTATGATTTGTATATGTGTGTATATGTATGTATGTATGTGTGTATGTGTGTATGTGTGTATATATATATATGTGTGTGTGTGTGTGTGTGTGTATGACCTGTTGGGTCATCATTTCAGAGGTGTATCTGTACCTAAACAGAGAAACAGAATGAGCATGAGTAGGCAAAAAAGCAGTGGAGAGGGAGTGATTTCCAACTTCCTACCAGCTTCCCCATCGACTTTCCTTGTGGGAAGCTGGCAGGGAGCACTGGAAACCCTTCCTTCCTTCCTTCCTTCCTTCCTTCCTTCCTTCCTTCCTTCCTTCCTTCCTTCCTTCCTTCCTCTTTCCCACCTCTGCACCCTTCCACAATTGAGTTTAGACTTCCTGCTGGCTTCCCCACTGATTTGTGGGAAGCTGTCAGGAATCGTTGGAAAAGAAGAGCATGTGAACATGGCTGACTGCAGCAGCCTGGCTGTGGTGCTGAAGCAGCAACAACTTTCCCAAATTTCAGTCCCACAGGAGTCATGGGTCCCAGATTTTGGATGCATTCTGAAAGTTAGCCCATTTGAGATACCTTGGTTGAAAAATTGTTGCCCTATGATGCACCATTTCACATGTTACAATTAATCAGGCATGAACGTTTTACTAGTATATGTGTACATGTGTGTGTATACACACAGACACATACATACACACAATTTAACTTTGTACATTTCATAAGAAAGTATGTGTGTTCAGGAAGACCCACTCATGGAAAGAAAAGAGATTTGCGATTTTTCACTGGGGACAAAGTTGGGATTGCACAGCCACAGGGGGATTGCCCACTGGGAGGACACGGCAGGCAGCTTTCAAGAGTTAATACTCTGCAAACTGATGTTAAAATGCTTCAGTCTGGACAGAATTTTCTTAGAGACGAGTCAGCATGAGCACAAGACAGAAGCAACTTAAGAAGTAAGTGCAGATATGTTTTGAGTGCCTTACAAAAGCAATAAAACAAAAATAAGTATGCAGCAGAGTCTCGTTTAACTGACCTTCGCTTATCCCAATTCCGTCTTATCCGACGCCCCTAAAAAAAACACAACCACATACATAAATCAGCGACGAGAAAAGTGTGCCACTTGTTTGCGAGCATGAGTGTACTCTTTCTTGTTCCTCCTGACGGCGCGGCGCCACAACGCAAAAATTGATTGCAAAAGGCGCGGCGGATCGAGGTTTTTTTGTTTTTGTTTTTACTGCACTCAATCGTTACTGTGTGTTATCCGACATTTTCGCTTATCCGACGTTCTGCCGGCCCGTTTATGTTGGGTAAGCGAGACTCTACTGTGCAAAAATAAACATAAATGTCCATAACTTAAATTCGTAAGATCAACCATGCACATGTTATTAAAATAATTGATTATAATCTATTAAAATAATAGATTATGGAAAGAATGTTATATTATCCTGCTAAAATGCTGGATCAATGGCCTTAGATCTGCATGTTAATATATTACTAAGCCAGGTGGAACAGATTCAGAGAATGCAAAGATGGCTGCGCAGGAGAAGAATATTTGATACCTCTCCTACCACTGAATGCACTGTTTTGAATACACCTAGTCTGCATTTTCATTTTCTGAATTGTATTAAATATTGTATTCATACTATCTTCATGTTTTTCAGGAGAAAAAAATTGTAATTCGTAATTCCTTGCACAGTACTAAGAGCTTTCAAATAAACTGACATCAGTTGAAGTGTCCTCTCCTGCATCCCACGTTGCAGGAGATGTCTCAAGAAAGAAACAGCCAAGGCTTTCATTATCTATTGCATTATAGATATAAGGCTTTCATTATGTATAATATCTGGAGGGCTTCATCCACTGATTTAGGATGTGAACTGAAAAGTGGTAGATGTGGTCCTTCGTTTTTGTATGTGTACTTTGAAGTCTAAGGGCAAGTTCTTCTCCATTCGCTCTTCAACGGGTGGTATGCAAATTTTGTGCAACAAAATTCTTCAGAGTGATGCAGTTATGTAAATTTAACCTATTGTGAGAGGAAAATTATTAGTAACCTTCTATATGTTTTAATGTTAGTTTTGATTGCATTTAATAAAGCCAAGTTAGCTTCTTATGACCTGTAGGTCAATGACAGGAAATGTCAAATGCAAGACTAAGCAAACTTGCTGATGGGAAAGGACGTGACAAGGGAAGTATGGTAAAGTCTGGTAAGTTATGGTAAAATTAGCACCAAGGAAGTTATGGCTCAGTTGCTAAACCTAGGAGTCATGTCTGTGGTTTGTGGTTTTAAAGGATAAAAAGGATTGCAATTTGGGGGTCTGCACCCACTTGGTCAAGCTGTCTATCTGACAGCTCGGTCCAGTTGGTCGGCATTGCAATGTGGTCTGCATTGCAGTGTGAATCTAAGTAAGTGCCTTGTATGCTATTGGTTGAATTTTACTTGCCTGTTGAACTAACATTTAATAAAGCTTTTGGAACTTTGGAGTGACTTGTTTTATGGTGTGTCTGCCTCCCGTGTTTAACGTGGTTTTTTCCCTGACACTATGAAGAAAAAGGTACTACCCTAGAGCCACCAGATATTCAACAACTACTTCTAAGCTGATTTTTCTAGCAAAGCAACTACAAACTTCTATTTGGGGGGGGGGGGGGGGGGGAAGGATGATGATGATAATGCCAGAATCCCAGGAAGCCACCAGCTTTACCATATGTTTCTATGGTGAAACAATTAAGTTTGAGGTCCCCAAATTCTGTCTGTGAGGTAGTAAAAGTCATTACACTCCAGGGAATCATGCATAAGAGAGGGCTGCAGACAACATGCTTATGATGACTAATCAAACTGCCTAGAGATTGCTGGCTTGTTATTCATTAACGTCTACCGCAGGTGATTGCACAGAAGCTGGAGAGTCCATGCCTGTTCCTTCTAACAGATTTGAAATAGATTGCCTCACCCTCTTACCTGGTATTTTTAATCAGCCTTCTGGTATGACTTTGCATCAAGGCCATCCTTGCAAAAGAGCCATGCTGCCTGGAGATTCTAGGAGTTGTAACTGAAGGGCTCTGGGTTGGAAATTAATGCCATAGATACATATCGGGCACATATTTTTTTTAATTTTGGCCTCTGAATTCAAGGAGCAGAAAGCTTACACAGCCTTCTGATTCTCCCCTGTGTCTTCCTCTTGAACTGGCCTTTGTAGAAACAACTGGGGTGATAAACAGCTTCCTTCTGATTACAGGGGGAATCATAAGGGTACAAATGCAACCATCATGTAATAATGCACAACTACATGTATAGTTAGGCATCTGCAGGGATGTGCCGGGGGGGGGGCGGGTATCACAACAGCATGATGCTGCTTTCATCATTGTGATGAAAGTCTTCAATCCTGTAGATACACCCTTTCAACATGCACACAGAGAGATGAAACTTATCAGTGGGACACCCAATGGAGTTAATCCACTGATCCTTTTCACAGACCTCTTAAGATCCCTTCTAAATGGATCTTAAGGAAAAATTGGGTCATGCTGGCAGCCTCAGAATAAGGTGTAACAGGCTGTTGGTATATTCAGCTGCTTCATATAGGTTATCGCTGCACAACACATTTCACTGAATCTGTTGCTACTCCTAGGTTACTTAATGGCCCAATGGTACATGACTGAATAAATTCCAGGCTAGAATATGGAATACCTATACTGGTGTCCTTTGTACTTGACAGCTGCCTGAAGAGAGTTTGTTTTTTAAACAGTTTGAATTAAAACTACCACTACCAAAGTCTCTGTGGCTGAACTGGAGTCGGAGCCACCCCAGATAGGGTAGGGAAAGGGTTTCTGTGTCTGGAAAGAAAAATAAAAGACGTTTTAGGTTCCCATTCAGAAGAAAGAATGAAGAATTAAGCTTGATATAATTCTGCCTTTCAGGTTTGGATGATGACACCACACTTTTACAATTAACCCTGGGTACTTCCAGGTTTGAGGAGAACTTGACCTTTGCCTGCAAATGATTCTAGTCTGACATGCCATGCCAGGTCTTTAAGTGACCTGGTTAAGTATCTTTTGCTAACAGCCGTGGTTTTCCAAAGGTTATTTGCATTCCACACAAAAGATCAGGCCCATAAACCATGGGCTTTGATGACCGAAGCTCTGCACCACTAAAGAGGTTCATAGCCACCCGAGGAGGGTATATTTTGCCCTCCTCTTAAGAGTTTTTTCAGTTGCATTATCATGAGATTATCGAATATGTGTCAGAGTTAGATGGTGGAGTTAATTTTCTACAACTGAGCAGGGAATTTCAGTGGGAGACATTATTTGCCCCAGGAATTTGTATGAATTCTAGGGCTACCAAATCTGGGCAAGAAAAATCCAGACAATCATCTAGTGGCCATCTGGATTTTAGCTGCCCAGATCTGGTAATTTTTTCATTTATTATTTATTTATTTATTATCAAACTTGTATGTCGCCCATCTCTCCCAATGGGTGACTCTGGGCGGCTCACAATAATAAAAAAGGAAAAAACATGCATCCCTCCAACAATGGGTAAAATCTATAAATAATTAAAAAGCAACATAAATTAAAAATGTCCAAGTATGTAATCCTAACATACTTCACTCCAGGGAATACTGTACAAGAAGCCAGTGGCCAAAATGCACAGAAGAAATTGGCCTTTAGATACATGGCCTATATTTCATCATAGAAAAATGATCTGCTTGTATGCTTAGAATTCAGGCTTTTAAAAATTAAATAAGAGGAGAGCCAGTTTGGTCTGGCGGTTAAGGCACCAGGCTAGAAAGCAGGAGATGGTGATTTCTAGTCCCACCTCAGGCATGAAAACCAGCTGGGTAACTTTGGGCCTGTCATGTGCTCTCAGCCCAACTCACCTCACAGGGTGGTTGTTGTGGGGAAAATAGGAGGAAGGAGGAGGATTAGGTATATTTGCTGCCTTGAGTTATTTATAAAAATAAGAAAGGAGGGATACAAAATATACAAAGAAAAAATACCCTAAGAGAGAATTTCAATGAAGGCTGTAGATAAATATGAAATTAAAGATATTGTGTGGGATAATTTTCCACAGGAGTTAGCTTCTGGAGATTCATCCCCACCCCAATCTTTAGATTAGAATTGAATTGTGTTATATTTCTGATCTTACAGGAAAGTGTTGATTTTTGCTAAAGAAAAAATCATCTTGAAAGAATGATCATTTTTAAACATTCAGATGAGGTCAACCTTTTATTACATTCACAAGAAAGGGAATTCATTTCTCAGTGGCTTCATTGCTAGAGTATATCTTTATGATTTGCTATCATTTTTCATATTAAGCACCATTTTCTTGATGGTCTATGTCATCTATCTTCATTATTACTCCCATTAATAGCAAATATACAGTAGTAGATGAGTGCTAACAGAATTGTCTCCAAAATGGGCTGCTAAGAAAAAAGCAGGGAGATATCAAGATAGTCAGGAATCTTAACTTTTCACATATCTTTAGAGAAAAACAAAAGCAAACAAAAAACTTCTGTGATGTCAATATTAGAGAATATATGTAGGGAGTTAAGAGATGGGAGAGCTTGCTTTATAGAAACTTTCTACTCCTGTTCCAACTTTGAAACATCCAAAGCAAAATTTTAACAAAAGGAAGAATTAAGGCTGGGGATCTTACTAATAACTGTGAAAAAATAATACAGCCTACCTGCTGCCAAACATCCATGGCATAATCTTAGGGTGCTGGTGGTACCCAACTTGATCTAATCAGAAGTAAGTTCTTCCCCATTTCTTTTTTTCCTGTGCCCACTATCACAGAATTAGGACCCCTCCCCCCGCAGAGTAAAGAATACAGTATATGTAGCCGAGGGGTGAACTCTTGGATTCTGGGTGTTTTCTGAGCTTGGATGTTTTCCTGCAGACATTTTGTTTCCAGTCTAGGTAGCATCATCAGTGGACAGGCAAGTGAAGTTTCCTGGCTTGTCAGTCTTTGTTGGGGTGTGGATTTTTCTTTCATAGTTGCTTAGCTAGAGTATCACTCCCTCATCCACTGATGATATTATTTAGCCCAGTAATGAAATTTCTGCAGAAAAACAACCAAGCTCAAAGGACACTAAGCATCTAACATGAACATACTCCCTCTTTGGCTTATATTCTTCATACTACCTGTCAGGTTTTCCATTCATTCTAAATTTTAAGGATGAAAAGTGAGAAAAATCTGTGTGTTTTACTCAAAGCTCAATGTAGAAAATACCCTTGGGTTTTTACAGATACGTACACAATTGTACAACAGTGTATGGTGTCATCCATACAGGTTTTTTCCCCTACAGATTAGCACACAATGTACATAGTCTTCTTCAATATGACACATCTAGTTTATAGCTTTTCAAATGGAGAGAAACAGCTTTGTAGTTTATTATCCAACATGAAGTATCAGCAACTTAGTATATAATGCGCAAAAAGAGAAAGAAATGGTACCGAATAGCTACACATACACCCTTCTATTGGAATAGGGCTTTGTAGGTGACAGCCAGCACCTTGAATTGCACCCAGAAACCTACTGGTAATCAGGCCAGCTCACAAAGCAGAGGTATTACAAGGGTGTACTGAGTCATGCACCTTAACACCCGCTACAACCAGCCACAGAGGAAAGAGAAGAACCATTGCAGCACTATGCCTCCAAATCCCAGTCCCCATAGTCAGTTCAGAAAGATGCCATGATCAATAGCTGCTGAGAATTCCAAAAGTTGCTGAAGGATCAAGAAGAATCAGGACAGTTGCACCACACCCATTCCAGTTCTCTCAGAGGTCATCAACAAGTAAGATTAATGCCAGCTCAGGTTAACTGGTTTGATCAAAATAAATAAAAGATTGGATCATCTCACTGAGTTCTTTCTTTGTTGAAAATCATTCCAAGGCTTCCTTAAATTAGATCAGGGGAAAAAAATATCCTCTGCAACTTTAGGCTCACTAGTTTAATCTAGTGTGTAAGATAACATACCAAACAACTTTGGTGTTTGGATATTGCTGATACTGTAGGTTAAAATGAGCCCTAAGGGTGCCATGGATATCAAACTTATCAAACTAATGATTTGTATGGTATTGGGTCAGGACAATAAGTGAATCAAAATTAAGGTTGGAGACACTCATTGGACAGAGACTGAGAATAAGTTCATAGATTTTGCAGCATGCAAAATTCATAATCTTAAACTGTCATCCTGTGTGCATTAATTCTGAAAAAAAAATCCTCAAAACTTTGTAATTCCTTCATTAGAGAATTGGTGATAGCATGGTGAATTAATTAAACTTTTGCTGTTTAATTCATCATTGCTTGAAGCCTTAACTGGAAAGTTAGCAATTAATCTAACATATTGCAAAAGAGGTGGACCAAGTGAATGATAACTGAGTATGTAGCAGTATGTTAGTAACATTTTAACTCTATATTTTAGTCTAAACTTTCTAGGGAGGTGTTAATTGCCCCTCTTCTTTCCTTCCAGTGTTGGCAGTTCATCTCAGTCTATTATAAGCCAGAGTAAACCAGTCTATTGTATTGAGCAATTATTTAGTTACTGAGAATGTTTCTGAAAATTGGTCCTTAACTTTCTCTTCCCCCTTCCTTCATTCATGAATTTTTCTCTTCCCCAAAACTTAAGCTGTTCTTTACAAGATAGATGTAACTGAAACTTTCCTATCAACTTCACTTGAGAAGTAATGGTGACTCAACTTATGGAAAACTCAATCATTTCCTGTCCTTTGATTCAAGAAAAGAGGGTTCAGTTCAACTACTTAGTACAAAGCCAGCTCTGAAGCATTATTTTCATGACTTGAAAATACACCTGTTTATTTATAAAACCCTTAAGACTTCATTTTGCAATTGAGCAGAAGGTTCTGGACTGAATGTTGGGCTTGTTTCCCCACTACATAAGCTGCAAACAGGTAACTTCCTTATACACCAGCCATGCTATGCAACTTTAGTTATCGTACAGATACACGAAAAGTCCCCAGAGCACTGAAGCATGTTGCTTTGTGCCAGTAGTAACACAGTAGCAGCTGGTCACTTAAGGAAATGATCAAATCATATTTTATAACCTTTAGTCACATCTTCTTGCTCATCAGAGTGATGAAGGAACCTGATTTTCAGCATTTATGTTAACACTGATGAACTATAGAAGAGATGGATTAAACATTAAAGGATTATTTAAAAGTCATATGATTTATATAAAAATTTCACAGCCCAGGCCTAAAATACAAGATTGCAAGTTCCATAAATCAATCAACTTCAATGGTGGTATAATCCTGAACCAGGTCACCAAAAATCAGTATCTCAATCAGTAACAAAGCAGAAGTAAAGATGTGTTAAAATCTCCAGGAAAATTGCACGTGGAATAGCTAGGTGTTTCATGCCAACCCATATGCACAAGGCACCATATATCTGAAAGCTTGGAGGATTTCTGGAAATAGCCTAAATGGAATTCTAAGAAATGAGCCCCACATACCCAGTTACCATATTCCAATGTAGGTGCTATTTGTTTTTTGTTTTGATCCACTTTATATAAAATGGTTATATTATTATGACAAGCAGAGTACTTTCACAGCAACCAGAGAATTAGATGCTAAAGGGCAAATGAAACAAAAATAGAATACAATTGTACCTACAGCAGGAAAATTATTTATTATAGCAATATTTTGTCATAGACGTGAAGAAATCTAATGGTTGTCTTAAACCAGAGATCCCCAAAGTGGTCAATATTAACCCTCCAAGGGTTGGTTGGACTATCCAAGGGTTGATAAATGTCTGGGGCTCAAAGGGGATCAGTAAATGTCTGGGGGTCAATAGGTGGTCAATAAATGATAGAAAGTCAATTGAGGTCAATTAATCTTTTTGGGTCTCTGTGGAGCTCCACAGTAGTCCCTAGTCCTAAAGGTGAGGTGGCTAGTGGCAAGACAGTGTCACCCAGAGTTGGATGGTCAGCCACCAGCAAAAGTGGCCTTGAGTTGTCTCTATTGTTGTTGTTGTTGTTAGCAGTAGTAGTAGTACTACTACTACTATTAGTTGAAATAATATATTTTAAATTATTTTCATATAATGTTTGGGTGTCAATGAGCAATCTGAAACTTCATGAAAGGGTTGAGGTAAAGAGTTTGGGGACCCCTGTCTTAAACTGATCAGCAAAACATCAGGTGATCATTATGACTTTTTAACAAAGTAGACAGAATGTGGGAAAATCTGGCTGGATTCCATTATTTTCTGCTGTGCTTAGTTTGAGAAGAGGCGTAATCAGACTTTGCTTATGGAAGCCCTTTTTCAGATTGCACCTCCTGATCCTCCATGTGACTATTTTGCCTCAAAAAACAAATGAAAGCAATATGAAACTTCAGACACTTTATCTGTATCTAATACTAATCTGGAGTGAGGAAACAAAAATTGGTCAGCCACAGTGACACAAGTTATATTTGAAGAAAAAAGAGCAAACCATTAAAAGGGATTCTTTGCCAGCTGTTAAACATGGAAGTTGTGGGACGGCCTATGGCAGAGGAAATGCATGGGTGGAAAAAAGAAAGGATTCAACAAAATGCCAACATATCCTATAAACTAATGTCCATGTCAATGAAAAATTAAGACCAAAAAGATGTTGGATACTTCAACAAGATGGCAATCCAAAACTTATGTTCAGTGATAAAGCAGTTACAAAAGAGAAAGGCAAAGGTTTTAGGATGGCTTTCACCGTCATTTCAATATTACTGAAAATCTGGGAGATCTCAAGCATGCAGTGCATGCAAGAAGATCTCAGAATATTTCTGAGCCCAAAGAGTTCTGCAAAGAAAAATGGGAAAAAATCCAAAAGCAAGAATTATGACAGAACACAGAAAGGATGTCCAAACCTGCACCTGCCATGTTTACTGTTTTCTTATTTTGAATCTGTAAACAACTGCATGTCAAATAGTAAGTACACATTCAAATCTGCAGAAAGAAGTTGTTTTTAATTTTGTACCAAGTAGAGGTTAACTTTCTCTTCACTAAGAGATTCATTGCCGCATACAATTTGACCAGGAATATATATATTCCATTCTATTGGTCACAAAGGAAGGGGTTTTTTTCTTGGAAAAATTAAAGAAAGAACAGGATGGGTGCTAGGTTTCTCTGCCAAAACAATTCCAGAGCTAGAATAATAAAATAATTAGGAGGAGATGGGGCAGAGCCAAATTAGTGATGTTGCTAAATATGTCTCTTCATCCAAACTACAGACCCTTTAAAAATGCAAATTTTATCTGCTGTGGTAGATGAAAGACAACTAATTGTAAATGGTACCAGATTTGGCACAGAGAGCCCATTTAAAGTTTTCCTTCCCTGCTGTCATCCGAGGTAAAATCATTCCCTTAAGGATGATATTTACTGAGTTTTCACACCAGCTAAGCTAAAATAATTTTGGGTACTCTGTAGTGCATCATGATGTGGGAACCAACCATTGACTTAGAGTATTAGATAAATCCATCCAACCTCTTAATTCAATAGTATGGTTTATTTGGGCAAGGCACATTATGTGAATATCACAATTGGGCTTTGTTAACCTGGGTTTATGGATTTTAACATGTTATCAAAGATGATACAAGAAATTGGAACATAGGATAAAAATAACAGAGATAACAGTGAAAGTGGAAAATATTTTTTAATGATCTTAACTTAATATTGACAATACTATAAATGGATAACCCATAAATAAAAATAAACATAGATCTTCATTTATTTACATTGTCCTACTGTCTTCAGTGCAACATGTTTAATAGTTGGTGTGATGGAACTCATACTTGCAATCCTTTAAGACTCTACTTAGAAGCAAATACTGTTAAGCTTGCTAAGTGTGCATAAGGTTGCCATCTTCAATAAGATGAAAGAGACAGAGAATTCCATTTGTTTTTCCTTCCTTTAGCATATCCTTGAATATAAGATTAGATTTGATTTAGAACTGTCTAACTTTTGTAGTCAGTAGAGTAATGGGGTTGGAATCCCCAACTAACTATGAGAAAATAGGGCACAAAATCTGGGCTCCATTTGTAGTCTTCTACTGGCCTATTAAATCTCCTGATTTAAAGGGAGCCTACAGTTATTGACTTGTAATTTGTGGTGATAATGTAATTATGTTTATTCTTTAGAAGGAGCCAATTGTTTCACATATATAATTCTGGGACATTCATCCTGCTGCTGGGAGAGACTGTATTAACTGCAGGTTCCCTATTTCTTTTAAACTAATACTCCTTCAGATTGTGATAAATGTGATGTTGTGCAAAGTAATAAAAAAAACCAAGGATGTCATCTCAGG
Organism: Liasis olivaceus; assembly: GCA_030867105.1. Classification (NCBI taxonomy): domain Eukaryota; kingdom Metazoa; phylum Chordata; class Lepidosauria; order Squamata; family Pythonidae; genus Liasis; species Liasis olivaceus. The sequence goes on along the minus strand of CM061348.1, from coordinate 25,015,752 downwards.
ATGGTAGAAAACAGATGAAAGTGCTAAGGTCTTATCTTATCTGCCAGTGGATTAATACTTCAATAAATTGTCAGGGTAGCCTGAAAAAGACTGACAACAATGGGTCTTCCTGGGGAGGCTAGGGAGGGAAAGCAATTTTTTCCTTGTAAAATATGAGTTTGGTGCAAATGTCTACCCAAACCAAAACTCAGTGGAATAATGAACTAGGAATAGGAACTTGGAAACCTGGTGATCAAATTATTCAAAGGCCTGGCATGGGAAGATAAGAAACTACCTAATACCACAGCAGGCCACTGGTTCACTTTGTAAGAATCTCACCAGGTTCTTCAGAGGCATATTTCAAATCATCTGGCAACTGGATTCCTGTTACAGCAGAGGAAATAGGATCAAGCCCTGAGGCATCCCATACAGTGGTTGATTAGTCCTCTCCCCCCACCATTGCCAGCTGGAACCACCTGCTCAGGAAGGCAGAGAGCCGCTGCGCTCCCAGCATTCACAGACAGTCCAGAAGGAAACCATAGCTAATGGCCCTGAAGGCCACTGAGAAGTCATCCTATTCCAAACAAGGCTTTATCTCCAAATCATTAGAACAATCTGCTACTAATTGCAGCATGGAAAAAAGTCTCTTGTGCCTCTATTTTGTAAAAGGAAAAATATTGATAGGTACAAGTAGCGTGGTGGATGGAGAACATTTACTTCATATTAATTATTGATCTCTTAATTTCTGTTTTGATTATCCTCGTGCATTCAGGAGAATCTGTCTTCTTCACAACAGCCCCTTCACACATACTATTTACTGTTGTGCTGTCATTTATGATTATGTCTAATTTTACACTGCTACTCCTCACTGAGGAGCTCAAAGTAGGACCCCCCCCAAAAAAAGACAAATTGATAAGAGCAATGAATAAAATAAACTCTTTGCTGATGAAATTGCCAACTTCTTCCGATTCCTTTGCCTGAGCTGCCAGCTGCTGTTCCTGCATGCCATGCCCTCCCCTGGCTGTCTCCGTTCTCTTGTTCACTGCATGCAGTGGAACCCCAACTGAGCGAAGTGCTGCAAGTGAAAAGCCTCATGCTTTCTCTTTCACCTCTTACATACTCACAAGTAGTTTTTCTCCCTCTCCTTAGAGCTTCCTCTCTTATCTCCTCTTCCAAGCATGACCTCTCCTGTTTCCCTCTTTTTCCTGGCCAGGTCTCCAAGCTAAGCTTCTTCTGTTCCTGTCTTTTCTTTCCCTCCATGCGTTTTATGACTCTCTGTCCATGTCCTTCTGTGCTTGCACCCACATCTCCATAGCCTTTTACATGTAGTCCTCATTTACCAGCCACAATTGGCACCAGCAACTCACTTGTCAAGTGAAGCAGTCGCTAAGTGAAACTGCAACTGTGCTTATGATCTTACTTCAGCATTCCTTTGCTTTACAGACCTGTGAAGGTCATAAATGCAAGGATTGGTTGTAAAGTTATTTTTTCATCACCTTCGTAATTGCAAATGGTTACTAAATGAGGCAGTCACTAAACGAGGACTACCTGTATACTTTTCTTGACCCTGGACCTCATTTCTTGCTTCCTTACACTTTGGGGGAGTCTCCCTCCCTTCTATGGGTCTCTGGTTCTGATTTCCATACTCACTCCAAGAAATCTAACAAGCTTTATCACTTCTGTCAACTTCTATTTACTTTCCCATCTCCAAAGATCCTAATTCCTCCACTTCTGACTGCTTCCAGTTCCAGCCTTTAGCACTCAAGTTAATTTTGTTACTTCTCAATTCTACTGCAACCAACTAAGTTACACTAGTGTAGACAAACCAACACATTAAGAGGGCAGAGCATCTGTACTCTTCAGCCCTACTCCAGACACTTACACACAGAATAACATTTAAGCAAGTAAGACTAGATATCAGTAGCTGGGAAGAAGAAAAAAGTGACTTTCACTTTCCTTTCCATGCATTGGCTATATAGTAGATATATATGGAAGGGGTACTTGTGAACAGACCTATAGGTCTCTACTGTACTATGGAAACTTTCATTAGGTGTTAGTTCATGATCAGAACAGAAATCTGAACCAAAAATGAAAAATCCATTAACACCAAGCATTAATAGGATTTCTCAAAAAGCCTATAAATTAAACGATCCATTTGTTTATACTAACATTCCTGCAGTTTTCTAAAACTGTAATGGCTTGTATTATTCTTAATATTTGGGAAGCTGCTGTTGGATTCTGAGCAGTCCATTTTTGCAGTCCAACCATTTTTTATAATGGAAAAAACACACATCTAAAGTCAAGTGGAAAGATGTTATATATAAACCAGGTTTCATTTGATAATTGACATTTTATTGTGATAAATAATAAAAAAACCCTACAAAATTGCAATCAACTCTAATATGGCTTAATTTATGAGACAATGGTTTGAAAATTAAAATACATTAAGATGCCAAATTCAGTGAATGTTTAATGACTAATTAAAAAAAAACTTTTATACTATTCATATAGAAGAGGGAAGCTAAAGTTTACATTAAATGCCCCCCAAACAAAAGGGTATCACAACATGGAGAAGTGTGATCTGAAAGCATTAAAAATATACACATCAATAATTAAGAAAGAACACCAATAGTTCCATAGACTAGAATGACTGTAAAAATCTGTTCTCATGTTTAATGGAAGCCCTATTCAGACATTTAATCGATGAGACAGTTCTCTGATAGGACTTTTCAAATTAGAAAACAGAAATAGACATTGTGTAAGTCAGTCATCCCCAAACTGGTGTCCCCTCAGATGTTTGGAATGCCAACTATCAACCATTCTCCCAGTTATTGTGAGACGTATTGGGGGCGCTAGGTTGGGGACGGCTAGTATAACGAAATGCTCCTACTATTTTTATGACTGTGCTTTAAATTCTTTTTCTTTTTAAATGAGCTCAGGTCAGTTTAATATCTCCTCCACAACAATCCTCACTCCTGGCTTTAGGAACAACTTATTTATTGAAGCATAAATTATGTTTTCAGGGTTGGATTACTGTAACGTGTAATGCAGGGGAATGCCTTTAAAATGCACCAGAACATTGAGTTGGTCCAAGCTAAGAGATGCTTAATGACACTTGTGAGTTGCCATTTGTATCGGTCAGTTTCTGATTCAGTGCAAACTGCTGGCCTTCTGTACCTCTAAAGCCCCAAATGCCTCCCGCAGAAGACCTTCTTCTGGTATTCCTGGAACATGGTGCAGGAATTGGACCTTTTCTATGGTGGAATCCTATTTATGAAGTGGCTTTCCTGGAGGGGCTTGTTTAATGGATACATTTTGTTTTGGGGAGCCAAGTGAAAAGAGACACTGCAAAATGACCATTGGAAGTCAACAAGGAAGGGAACAGAAATGGCTATGTTCAACAAAATACTTGCTTCTGTGGCTTCCATGTGGTGCCACCCCAAGCACTGTATTACAGTGCAATGATTCTGAATTCCAATTGTCTAAAGAAAACTGCAATAATGCCAGAAGTAAATTGCTGTAGCAGCATGGGTGCTATATGCTCTTATTGTTAATAGTACTCCTATGTCGTAGACCAGAGAATTCAGCATTACTGACTACCATATGGTGACCCACTGTGATTGTAGATGAAGCCTACAAAACAACAACAACAAAAAAGCCAAGCCAATTTCTTCTTAAGTTTCAACACTTGCCTCGGAAAGCTGTATGGAATTTTAAGAGAAACAATAATCACATGACTTGATTTTAAGAATCTTGGCTACAAAATACAAAAGGTAAGCTTTTTCGTTCTTGGATAAAAGAGCATCAAAAATAGTAATAAGTGGTATAATCATGGTGATTCTTTATCTAGGGAGCTATGCCATCTACAGTCATTGATTTCTACTTTGTGTGGTCTTCTATTTTACAACCATCAAAAGCTTGCTGAAAGCACAGAAGAAAACAAACTTGAATAATAGAATTGGGGAAATAAATAAGCCTGTAAACACATGTTTACAACATAGACCTCAGGAGTTGCTACAGTGTTGTATCTATTTTTGGAAATCTTCCAGTTAGGGAGAATCCTCACATAACGGTGATGGTGACAAAACGTGGAATCCTATCTAGCCATTCCAGTTGCAGAACAATTTTTGATCCAGTGGACATCTCCCCCGATTTAAGATAAGTGCAATCTACTTTCTCTGATTCCAGAGGGTCAGGAAAAAGAATGTGTCCTGAAGTTTTGTCTTAATGTGAGTTTTGGTGTCTGTGTGTCTGTCCCTAAACAGCCTGAAAGAAGCAGAGACTATGGGCTGTGGGGGATGGAGGAAATGGGGTTTCACTTCCCAGCTGTGACAAAATGTCCGTGGTTGTATTGTCTTAATAAAAAAGTAGGAAGATTCTAACACCCATTGCGCAAACTGAATTTTCTCTGTGGCGCTGATAGGACTGATGTGCTACGGTTTATTTTGTTCTTGGTGAGAATGAAGCCAAATCAAGCCAATGTTTACAAAGGAATAAAACATAAATTCCACAAGTGTCAAATTGGAGAAATGAAGTTCTCGTGATTCTTTCTTCTATGTGAGTGAGTTTATCGCTTTCACCCTTACATCTGGAATTTCATAGCATGCAGAAGATATTAAATAGTTATACTCTTTTTTCACTGGGAACTGTTTTTCTGCATCACTTCCATTTTGAACTCTCTAAGATTTTTTTTTAATGAAATAATTCCTATGAAACTTGTTCAACTGTATAAATAGGAAAGCTGTAACCAAATCCCTTCGCTTTATGTCATAGAAGACTGGAGCTGGGGTCTATGGAAAACATGAGGAATAAAGGAGAAATAAAGCTACAAGAATATCATCAGTTTCAATAGAGAAATGTTCCCATCCCAACATTTCAGTGAGTGTGCTTCTATTGCTTGAGCATTTGAGTTTCTAAAAATATTCTTATAATATTGAAGAATATTTTCCTGATTCTGAAAATGTCCCTTGGTATATATGCTAGGTCAAACTACCTGTACATCAGGCATGTCTCTCAAGTCAAGCCTGACTTCTGGCCATTAGTTGACATCTCCATGTTCTTTTGTCAGGGACAATACAGAAGGGGCTTGCTAGTATCTTGTTCCAGGATATTTTTCCAACTTCCCAGTCTACAGCCCTGAGATTTCTTAGTGCTCTCTTACTCATGTTTTTCTAAGAGCAGCCAAATCTGGTATGGTGCTGCCATTAGTATATATCCCCAAATTCCCTAGAGTATTTTACAGAGGTTTTGCCTATTTTTCTGCTATATACAGGTGAAACTCGAAAAATTAGAATATCGTGCAAATGTTCATTTATGTCAGTATGGCAACTCAGAAGGTGAAACCAATATATGAGATAGACGCATTACATGCAAAGCGAGATATGTCAAGCCTTACTTTGGTATAATTGTGATGATTATGGCGTACAGCTTATGAAAACCCCAAATTCACAATCTCAGAAAATTAGAATATTACATGACATCAATAACACAAGGATTGGAAATAGAACAATATCGGACCTCTGCAAAGTATAAGCATGCATATGTACTCAGTACCTGGTTTGGGCCCCTTTTGCAGCAATGACTGCTGCAATGCAGCGTGGCATGGATGCTATCAGCCTGTGGCACTGCTGAGGTGTTATGGAAGACCAGGATGCTTCAATAGCAGCCTTCAGCTCCACTGCATTGTTCGGTCTCACGTCCCTCATCTTTCTCTTGGCAATGCCCCATAGATTCTCTATGGGGTTCAGGTCAGGCGAGTTTGCTGGCCAATCAAGCACAGTAATCCCATGGTCATCGAACCAGGTTTTGGTACTTTTGGCAGTGTGGGCAGGTGCCAAGTCCTGCTGGAAAATGAAGTCAGCATCCCCATAAAGCTCGTCTGCGGAAGGAAGCATGAAGTGCTCCAAAATCTCCTGGTAGACGGCTGCGTTGATCCTGGACTTAATGAAGCACAGTGGACCAACACCAGCAGATTACATGGCTCCCCAGATCAACACAGATTGTGGAAACTTCACACTGGACTTCAAGCATCATGCATTGTGTGCCTCTCCATTCTTCCTCCAGACTCTGGATCCTTGGTTCCCAAATGAGATGCAAAAGTTGCTCTCATCAGAAAAGAGGACTTTGGACCACTGGGCAACAGACCAGTTCTTTTTTTCTGTAGCCCAGGTAAGACGCTTCTGACATTGTTTGTTGTTCAGGAGCGGCTTGACAAGAGGAATACGACATTTGAAGCCCATGTTCAGGATCCGTCTATGTGTGGTGGCTCTTGATGCACTAACTCCAGCCTCAGTCCACTCCTTGTGAAAGTCCCCAACACTTTTGAATGGCCTTTTCCTGACAATCCTCTCCAGGCTGCGGTCATCCCTGCTGCTTGTGCACCTTTTTCTACCACACTTTCCCCTTCCACATAACCTTCTATTGATGTGCTTTGATACAGCACTTTGGGAACATCCAACTTCTTTTGCAATGACCTTTTGGGGCTTTCCCTCCTTATGGAGGGTGTCAATGATGGTTTTCTGCACAACTGTCAGGTCAGCAGTCTTTCCCATGCTTGTGATTCCTACTGAACCAGCCTGAGAGACCATTTGAAGGCTCAGGAACCCTTTGCAGGTGTTATGGATTCATTAGCTGATTAGAGGGGGACACTTTGAGCCTAGAATATTGAACCTTTTCACACTATTCTAATTTTCTGAGATTGTGAATTTGGGGTTTTCATAAGCTGTACGCCATAATCATCACAATTATACCAAAGTAAGGCTTGACATATCTCGCTTTGTATGTAATGCGTCTATCTCATATATTGGTTTCACCTTTTGAGTTGCCATACTGACATAAATGAACATTTGCACAATATTCTAATTTTTTGAGTTTCACCTGTATATCGCTAACCCATATTCATTTTACTTATGTACTCCTGTTATACACTTTTCCACTGTGCGTCTTCTGTAACATAGTCTTTTTTCAACACAACCTGCCTCAAATTCCATGATTTTATACAATAAAATAATACTTTAGCCAACTGAAGGGTCTTCAGATGTACACTGCTTTTCATAAGCTTTTCCAGCTGAGAAAGACAGACCTCAATTTTGTTCATTTCTGGCATAGAGTTCTGAGAGTTTAAGGTCAAAGAAATCCTTGATGGATTTCCTTAAATCTCAAGACGAAGATCATTGTTGGTCTAAGCATGCTGCTCAGCCCATCTGTATGGCTTTCTCCATCAAACATGGATTTGTTTCACAGATGTACTTCCCTTTTCCCAGGATGCCAGTTGGACTGTCCTCTTTTGTGTAGATCTAGGTATTTCAGTGCTACTGTCTGATACTGACAATTGATTGATTGATGACGTGCCATCAAATCATTGTCAACTCTTAACAATCATGTAGATAGATTTTCTCCATGAACTGTCTGATTATATCCCTAGGATAATGCTTGGACTACCTAGCTATTAATTGTTCAGACAATAGTCAGACAAATATCTGAAACACAACCATAACTTAAAGAATGTGTCATGGTCTAGCTTTTTTCTGAGAGCTTATCCAATACCTCAGAACATATTTGGGTAGCAACATATCTTTTTGCTTATGAAATTCTTGAAAGTGCCGTTAACACTGATAACACCGAATATATTAACAACCATCAACCCATAGAATTTTAAGTGCAAATAGCACTAATTTTCAATATATTAATAGGTGCGGGATTTTCTGTTAAAAGAAAGTAAGCCTTTATTTTTGTAACGATGTGCGATACACACTCTTCCAAGTGGGAATTTGACTGACAGCTTCATTTTAAATGATGCTCAAAGTATGCTGTAGTCAAGGCCTTGCACCTGCAAATGCAGCTGTCAGTTAGAAAAATGTAATGCCCAAGGAGATGCAAAGTATGAGGCGTGTTGCATCTTTCATCCATCATGCAAAAAGGTCCTCAATAAATTCCTCCTTTTTCCTCTGACTCTTAGAATTTGCATATCATTTTCAAGACTTTCACATGAATTACTGCAGTGTATATAGTCTACTGTCATGTCAGTTAAATCAGTATTATTGTCCTCATACTGCAGATGGGAAGACTGGAGGGGAGAAGACAAACAGGCAGACAGATCTCTGTCTGTCTGCCTGTCTGTCTGTCTGTCTGCCTGTCTTCTCCCCTTCAGTCTTCCCATCTGCAAGATGGGAAGAAAGAATCAAAGGGGTGATCCTGCCAGGTAATTTTAAATTAGAGACTGCATTTAGACAGCAGTATCTTTTACTGGGAATAAGCACTATACTGTTTTAGAAAAGAAGAATGTATTTTTTTAAATGAATATCTTGTGTTCTAATAGCTAGTTTCATAAAATTGTAAAGCTGGAAGGAGCAGGAATCGAAAGGAAAGATTTTTTGGACCTATAGATATCTAGGCTCTTTTACAACACATCTTTGAAGGGGAGCGTTCTGCCTCTTGGGGTAGTTGTTCCACTGCCAGACTATTCTTACTGCTAGAAAGATTTTCTTTTCCTAACAGTCAGTTGGAATCTGCCTTCCTGTAACTTAAATCCATTATTCCATTTCCTGTACTCTGGGGCAATACAGAATGGGTCTTGATCAAGTTTGGCGTGACCTTCATTCAATACCTGAAGAGTTGCTATCCCATGAAATAGATGGGGTTGCCCTCCAAGACCATCCAGAAACTTCAGCTGGTCCAGAATGTAGTGGCAGGCATGCTTAGCACTCAGTCTTGGCACTGCCACTTTGCTGTGTATACTGCACTGGCTACCAGTTGATTTCCAAGGGCAATTCAAGGTACCGGTCACTACCTCTAAAGCCCTGTATGGCTCAGGCTCCCAAAGATTTGGTATTGATGGTCCCCTGAAGCGTGTGAAGCCCCTTTCTTTATGTCCTGCCAGAAGCTGGTGAAATTATGGCTCTTCCAGAAGGCCTTGGGCATTGATGCATTGTGAGTTTTATAACTTTTACTGTGGAGTCCTTGGTGCTCTTTGAGCTTGGTTGTTTGCTCGCAGACATTTCATTACAACTAGGTAACATCATCAGGGCACTTCCTAATGAAACATCTGCAAGCAAACAACCAAGCTCAGAGAGCACCATGGACTTGACAGTTCAACCCTGAACTACAGATATTCTCTTCTATTTCTGGCAGTTACATAAATTTTATAAATAAATCCTTCCAAAATGGATTATTTGGGAAAAAACAACCATCTACATAAAATCATCACATTGGATTAGGGCAAAGTTTCTTATTTTTCCACATTTGTCATAGGCTGATGCAATTATCTTATATTAACTTGCTTGACTAGTGTTCAAAAAGTTTTTGTTCTCCAATGAATCTATTTGTGGCAGACTTACCAGTTATGCAAACAATAGCTCTCAGTGAAAGAAATACATGTCCCATACAATCTTTTCTAAGTTATGCATGTGAATAAGAGTTCCATGTTGCTAGGCCAAATTCTAAAAGTTGGGCTGCAGATGTGACTTTCCAGTAAAGCAGATCTTCTTAGAACCAAATTATTAACTTTTAGAAATACAGATCTGTGAAGGAAATGTTGCTAAACCCCAGCTGTAGCTTTCTGTTAGAAAAGAAGACATTTGAGAATCAAATTTTTTATTATGTTTTACTCTCTGTTCTTAGAACTCTGATCACTTGCAAACTGAAGTGCTCTTTAAAACTTAAAGTGCACCATTAATTTTAAATTGCTGTACATAACAAATGACCAGGATTTTGTTCATTTCCAAACCAAAGGCATTCTTGAAAATGTAACATGCCACTAATATTAAATTATTGACTCTGCTTTCCTTATATGAAATCCATGCAGGTTTTTTTTTTTTAATTTTCTAAAGACAAAATGTAAACATAGGTATCAATTCCCAAACGTGTGTTGTGACTTCACAATACAACCTCCATCCTTTTGTGCTTGTAGTCACACAGGGGTTAAGGGGTTAACTCTGTGTTGATACATTCCATTGCATTTTCATCATTCCTCCCTCCACCCCACCCACCTGGAAGCCTATGGAGGTGAGTGCCTAAGGCAAGACAAGCATTCCCAGCCTTTAACAGAATCACAAGTCAGTAACTTGGATATCAGCATAAGAAATGTCATCATTCATATAAAGGAGATGATCACTCATAATGAGCAGTGCTTTTTTACTTCTTTTTTTCAAGAAGAGGGGGGGAAAAAGTGAAATGGCTTTTATTCCAATCACATTACATTGTTGGAGGTACAATCACAATATTTCACTGAAATGTTTTGATCTGTATTTTTTAAAAAACAAAACAGTAGAAAGAGTATAATTTAAAAAAACCAACCAGAAAGTTAGTTCAAGACATATAGAGCTGAGAACATATTTATTTTCCGAATATATTGTCTTGTAGGAAGATAGTATTTTGGCAGTATTTTGGATGTTTTCCTTTCATCTGTTGCTATTGGTTTGGAAGTACTAGAATATCTGATAATAGACCTATAGCTGTGTGGCAATAGAAACTGTAAATGTTCATTACTATGCTAAAGACATAGGAGATAAATTTTTAGTGAAACCCCATAGCAAGCTGCAACAACTAAAATTCCTTCCTCACTATGAACCCACAGAAGCATTTATGTTCTGTCTTGGATTCCTCAAAGATCCTTGAATGGCACCAGGGAAAAATGAATTTTGACCTAGGTATTATTTGAGTTTGATCCAGCACAGGTCTTCCTATATTGTTGTTCATCTTTGGAGGAGAACGTACAAATATTAGAAATATTGGGAGTGGTAGTGCCAAAACATCTAGAAGACTATATTGGGGAATATGGACATATTACACAGACCAGCATTCTTTGCTTCATTTTAAGCAAATGACAGTATAATCTATGTCGAATAATCATCACACTCAAACTTCATTCAAAGTTTAAATACTTACTCAGAAAAACAACCCCTGATATGTTTCAGCTTTAGGTTTGTGCATCTAAAATTGCACCACTCTAAAGCCATGGCAAACTCAAAATGGAGATAATTTAATACAATTTACTCACCTCTTCCCCATCCAACTCAAAGCAAAGGAGCATTACACAATAATCAGGGTGATTGTTGCTTTTGCTAATAGCAAGGTGGGATGATGATGAAAGGATTATAATAAATGTAGGGCATCAAAATACAAGAGGAAAGTATTAGTATGCTTATGTTGGTAGGAATCAGGTCTCTCAAAAAAAGTCAATATGGCAGCCACAACTTCACAAACAAAACTCCACCTGTTTTGATGGAAATAAAAGATTTAGTGTATCTTACTGACAAGTTTATGTATATCCATTGCTATCAACAACACATCCATGCAGTTTTGGCTGCTACTGTCCAAAGGTTTACTTGATTTAATCTAGGCGTTCAGAAGACAAGGTATGACAAACACATATTTACCTCTAGGATACATTGATGACCAATTTCTTAGAAAACCACAGACAACTTTTCAGACAGAATGGATAGGAAACATCTGGCTGGACAATGTGCATTGGATTACATTTAGTTATGATTGAGAGCACTGCATTGCCAATGATGTTCCTATCATAAGCCATTTCTAGAAAATATTCCAGTGGAGTTTGGGTTCACAAGGGAAGAGGAAGCAGAAGAAATTAAAGTGGAGATGGACAAGGTAAGACAAGACCCAACAACTCCAGTGACGCTAATCATATCAAACAGATATAGCTGGGACCTTGGACAGAACCTAGGGAACTACAGCTGGTTTTCCTTAAGATGAATTCTGAATTGAGGGCCTGTTCTGTGATTTGTTTCATCTCTTGTTCTTTGGTCCTATTCTGCAGAGGCTGGCTTCTGATTTGCAGATGGGATGAAGATGTTATTACAGATTTTTTTCTAACCTAAAGAAGGTGGAAGGTGTGCAGGAGTCAGTCAGTAACAGAAAATATTTTGGAACACAAATCTGTATATAGGTAGTCTAAGTTATGACAGCAGTTGGGACTAGAATTTCCCAATTTCCGGAGTGTGCAAGAGGCACAGCATGGGTTGGGGAGAGTGTGCAAGGGTATGGGGGATGCCCAAGTGGCCAGTGTGCTGCAAGCACAGAGGGGTTGGGGAAGGTACATGAGTGGGAGAGATTTATCCCAGTGACTTGTAACCTTCCCTCCCAGCTTCCCTGTTGACTTTCTGGAGAAGCCAGCAGGGAAGGTTGCAAATGTCATCAGAAAGTCATGTGATTGTGAGACACTTGGCAACCAGTCGTAAGTGCAAATGGGTTACCAAGCACTCAGAGATCACATGACTGCAAGGGTGCTGGGATGGCCAGAACTCTGAGGACAGGTTGTAACCACCATTTGTTCAGCACCATCATAACTTGGAACATGCTAACCGAATGATCATACATCAAGAACTACCTGTATTTGTATAGATACAAATAAATAAGTGCCTCTAATAACAAGAGCATAGAAATAATAACTAGCTAATGTAAACAACTAAAATAAAACAAAATAAAAATGTGTCCATGCTTGCTGAGAAATGAATAGTGAAAGTGCTAACATAATCCCTCTCAGAATAAATTTCCATAGAATGATATTTTTCTACAAAAAAGCCCTGTCATATCTATCTTTTTATCTATCTATTTAAAATTGGGAAAAGAATAATCAATTATTTTTTTGTCCACAAATAGATTGCTTCCACCATCAACACACAGCAGCATCCATTTAGGGCAGTGTTATCCAAACTTGACCATTTTAAGATGAGTGGACTTCAACTCCCAGAATTCCCCAGCCAGCATGGGTTGGTTTAAACACTGATTTAGGGAGAGGGTAAAAAAAACTCAAGATGGCACACAACGTTATGGTCAAAACCTCAACTCTTTGTAGGAGCATGCAGTATCAATGCATGTATAAAAAGGGCAGAGGTTCTATCCCATGGTCACAACTGCTATCTTACCTTTTTTAACATACCCCATGAACACTCCTATCAACATATGGATAATGGATAATCCCAGACATCCTGGCTATTGCTAGAAGAATCTGAATAGAAAGGCAGATTCAAAACAGAAGGTATACATTTAATAATTATAATATTTCCAGGCCACTCAGAAAACTGAAACTTGATGCAAATGTCATCCAAGATTAGATAGTTCTGGAATAATTTGTAAGTAATGGTATTATTTTACCAGTATCAGCCAAATGTAGAACACAGACTTTAAGTCACAGTGGAAGACCTAAATCCAGTCCAAAATTTCACCATTCAAAGGATGTCCTGCTGGATTGTGGGAATTCTGTCTTCTCTTCACACAGTTAAATGAAGTTTGAACTTGAAGTAGACTGAATCTAGAGGGAGGTCTTCTCCGTGCCAAATGAACATCTTGCAAATAATGAATGATCCTCTTACTCATCAAGGAGTCAAACCAGCTGATCCTTTAATCTTGCTCAACCTGGTTCTAATAGTTCTGTCCCTGTGTAGCTTTTCCTGATGTTGCTGATGGCAGAGTTTGCTGATGAGATTTGGGGCACAAATGTCCACCCTCATGGTGGGAAAATTAAACACAAACACACACGGAGTAATGAGAAGACAGATGCCGCTATCAAGGAATAGATCAAAAATCTATTTAAAACATGCCGATACTTCAGAATCAATGATCACAAAGTATACACTTTAAATAGGTACTATATTATTTGAAATAGAATAATTTATAAATTGTTACTGTTGGATGAATAATACATTGGTTCCAAACAATAATAATTCAGACAGGTGTCTGAGTCACAGCATCCCTTAAAGCTATTCATCAGGTCATGTGATCAGTTTTCTCCCTTTTGTCATCTGCTTTTGTATTTCTAAGGATTACATGCACATATTATAGAGATTTCATTTCCTGAATCACCTCAGTCACTAAAAGCCATCTTCTGAACCCAATATTAATAACGAAAATCAATAATACATCTTAGCTGCTTCACTCTCTGGAAGGAATTTTTTTAAATTATTATTCTAAAGTCACACACACTGGCTTACAAAAATTGCTCCAACCCACCCTAATCAACCACACAGATAATGCTGCGGATAAAATGGGGAATATCTGCTTCCCTTAGCTATTTGGAAGAAAGGTGGAAAAGAAATGTGATACAGTCTACATAGGACTGGGTTCAGGGAGGCTCTCTAAGTTGAATTTAACCTTTCAACTTACTCAGTGGAGTAGATGACATCAGAATGCAGGTCTTAGGAAGATAATGTCAGATTCTTTGTTATGCTGTGCCTCTGGTGTCATGAAAGTCTGGTTAATCTTGAAACACTAAGCATGGTCATCCTAGTTAGCATATAGATTGGCAACTATGGTGAAATCCCAGGTCCACTTGGCTAGAGTGGTAAGTAGAGAAATCATCCCCTTAAAAGCACTGACAAACCACTTCTGAAAGGTTGCCAAAAACTCTAATGTGGATGTGTCCTTATAGTAAGGAGCTCAGATTTAGGGAGAGTTTGCCTGATCCTTCAGGGGAATAAAAAAGTACAATGCAGAATGGAATTCAGGAGCAGAGAGGATACAACTACTGTATGCCCTGCAAGAAGATAAAGAGAAGAATCATGGTAGTGGTGACTCACTGCTACAAGGAAATCCAAACAAATATATGCCGACTGAACTCCTCATCTCATCAGCTATGCTGCCTGCCAGGAGCAAGGATCAGGGATAGGACAGAGAAATTTTCAAAACTTGAAACTTCAGGAAATTCACTGACAGTTATCCCTTTCCGCTAATACATATATAGACAAGTGATGCTACAACAAACAGCTTCAACTGTATCACCATGTATTTTGAATATCTCAGAAAGAAAGTCAAGATCTGTTGACTCAGGTGATGCTCACTGTCCTTCCAGAAATGGAAAAGGAAACATCCCTATCTCAGAAATCTCACTCAGAGAGTGGCCATCAATGGTTCCTCTTTAGAGAGGAGAAAGCTACCGGGTCAGGTGTTGCAAGGTCCAATACTTGATCCTCTACTCTTTGATATTTTTGGTTAATGAATCGGATGAAGAGCTGGATGGAATGCTTATCAAATGCACAATGACATATAACTGGGTGAGCTACAGATACACTTCAAATGATCTGGTTAGGTTAGAAAAATGGGCTGCAAATCACAGAACGAAATTTAACAGGGATAAATGCAAAAGAAACAGAAATTAAATCCACTGGTGCAGGATGGCTTGGTAACACAACTTGTGCTAGTTAAAAAGATTTTGAAATAGGAATTCATTTCAGACTGAGGGTGAGCCAGCAGTGTGAGATGCCTACAAAAAAGAGAAATACAATGTTAGGGTTCATGACAGAGATCTTGCTTTTTAGGCAGAGATTCCTAGTTTCAGCACCTCCAGATTTCTTCAATTTGACAGTCAGCAAAGGGAAAGACTTTTGTTATCTCAGAATGGAAAATCCTGAGCTAACTGGATAATATTCTGACTTGTTCCAAACTCTTTCTTATGTGCTCTGCTTCATTTAATGCCATCTCAAAAATATACTGTGCTAAGTAAAGATAAAAAAATTAAACATGACTCTTGATGACTGCATGGAGATAGCCATGCAATTTTCTTGGAACTACCTCAGAAGTGATCTGACACCATGTTCTTCCAGGATGATTAATGTTATTGGGTTTTAGATTTTTGTTTTTGTTTTTTTAAACTTTTCAGTTAACCTAGAGCTGTAAGATTTCCTAGTGGTCTCCCATCCAAGGTCTTAGCTTTCTTCATTCAAGGACAGCAGGATGCTGCCCTCTGCAATAGACCCTTCCCTTTAAGCATACTGAACTCCTGATTGATACATGGACACATTAAAGTCATTTTCTTAGCAGCAATAAAGAAATGGTTTGCCCCTGACTTTTATGGATGTTAAATATATGCATATATTTATAACAAGCCCTATTTCTGGGAGAGAATTAAATAATTTTCAAGAAATTGAAGATGTGGATTTAGTATGTAGCCTGAAGTCTGATAATATTACCCTGGATTAGTTCCAATAAACTCCACTTCAGATTCCATGAATGATTAATTTTTAATTTGTACTGTATACTTTAAAAACATTGATAATGCATTTCTCCAAAGGAGAAAATATTGCAGTAATGAGTGAATCCAATGACCTTTGCGTAAATGCAAATACAGGTAGTCCCCAGTTGAAGAACGAGTTCCGTTCCGAAGGTCTGTCCTTAAGTCAAATTTGTATGTAAGCTGAAACAGTATTATTGTATAATACTGTATAAGTAGTATTGGGTAATGAACCTGAACCATTGTGTATTTAACTCAGATTTTGCTATAATAGGCTCTGTTCTTATCTATGGATCATCAGTAAACCGGACATTCTTAACCCGGGGACCACCTGTATATGTGCGCTGCGGTTCATGATGAAAGGGAGCATTTGTAGCGCTCTCTGAAGTTGTTCGTCATGGAACCCACCAGAAAAGGGTTTGTTCTGTGTTGGATTTCCTTGGGGCTGAAGACCTAGGTATAATACATATGTGCCTGTTCTTCTTCAATTCAAAACAGCTGGAGAAGATGGAATCCAAAATATTTTGCTTTCTTTATCAGTTTCATTATGTTAGCAATTGTAGTGTAATAATATAGGTATATTTCTGATGATGAGCCAAACACCTATGCATGCTTAGTGAACAAATTTGCCGGAATGAATTTGTCAGAAGTATGAGTGAACAAATTTGTCATATCATACTGCTTTTCTGCCAAGTGACGTATGATGTGGCTGAATAAGGTTCCACAAAACAACAGTTTTAATAAATAAAACCATTGTTCAAATGCCAGGAAAGAAGTTTGTTCTTATTTTCAGAGCTCTTAGGTCACATGGCATCTCTCCTGCGGTGACTCACGAAACAGAGTAGTAGCGATTATTTCACTATAATATATACACATAGACATAAGCAATCACATATGGATGGAGGGGAGTGTGTGAACAAATTAATTAAATAACCTGAGGTGGCAAGTCCTGCAGGTGTGCTACAAAGTAACAATGCCACATTGAGCAGGTAACTATTAGTAACAATTATGCTGGCATAGACTCTTTTTCACTTTCATCTGAATGGAGTTAACCAAGGTGCATTATGTCTAAAAGCAGCCTAGCTGAGGAGATTTTTTGCAGCTAATAATGGCCTCAGGTTTGTAGCACTAAACTAATCCCAATTGGGAAACTTTGTTGGCATTCAGGGGAAGAAATGCGAACTGAAGATGGGTCCACTAAAAATGGAGCTGACCACCACAGCAAAATGAGAAGCAGTCAAGCAGACCAGCTCTTTGAAACTTGTCTCCAAACAAGGAGAGGACTTGAGATCACCCACAAGTGCTCCAGACAGTTTCTCCTCATGCGGATACCACAAAACAGTGATCTCTGGTGGGTTTAGAGCTCCGGGAAGCGAGGGAACACCCTCTTTGCCCAAACCATGGTTGCAGCCTTTATGGACACAGGGTTCGCATGCTTCCGTTTCTAATCATTTTTGGAAATTGCTTGTTAATTGTTTTTCAGATGTTAGGAACCTTTGAATCAACAAGTTTTTTACAGCACCAGGTGAGTCACCTTCAATCCTTAGTGAAAGAAGTTTTAAATTCTGTAAGCCACCTGGAGTTGCTGTATGTGAATTGGGCAGCCATATAAGTTTGTTTAATTAATTAATTAATTAATTAATTAATACAAGTTTAAGGAATTTAAAAAAATCATTTTTGGAATAAACAGCAAAAGGGTGATTGGAACATTGTCTTTGGAAAGTTACAAATGGATTAAGGGTCCAGATGGATTTGAAATAAGATTTTGAAATTAATTATAAGAATTCTTCCCATGGAAAAATGCTGTTGTTTTGAATACTTAAAAAAACAACAATGGGAAACCATGTTGGCAATTGTCCTGTTGCGGGAGATGCTTAGCCTGTTTTGTAGAACCAGTTTTGATATTCCCAGAGTGCAGAGATGAAAAGCTCCCTGCTGCTGCTTCTGTTGGAGTGAATCAGCAGTCCTGCCGATTGAGTACAACTAGGAAAGCAGATGGTTGTTCCAGCTGCATAGGGTGCCTCTGAAAAAGCATCAGACAGGGAGAGAGACAATAGCCCTATTCCAGCATTATGCCTGTAGACACCCAGAGCCTTCTGGATCAGCTCCCTTTTCAACATCTTTGGGTTCTTTCAATGAATGGAGAAATCTACAATGGGGTTTCTAGTTGCATGCACTTGAATACAAGTGAACTCCTTTGCATCACTGGGATCCTTGTCAAAGTTGGCTTACCTGCCTCAACTACTACAAGGAAGCAAGCAAATTGGCTTGATCAGCAGCAGAAAGGAATCTCACATTCCAGAAATAAGGCATTGTGAATCTCATAGTTAACAAAGTTCAACACGAGGAGGTGGGAGAGTTAGAAAGTGGGTGCAACATATACAGTATGTAGGCATCAGGATGAGATCCATGCAAGCAGCATTGCCCCTCTTCACATGCTATTATATACTTTTTTCAAAGATTAAACCTGAACAGGGGACAGAGAAATTAAGAATTGTTTATCTTCCTTCCCAAGGAGCAATCATATTGTTTTACTGTTATTTGGCTTTCTGGATAGGACAGTGGTTATCATCCAAACAGTGTACAAGATTCAACCCCAACGAATGCATTGGGATTTTATTTTCTTGAATGCTTCCTCCACAGTACCAGCTGCATCCCAACCATTTTGAAACTCATGTTTTCTTGTATTGGCTTCTCAACCCACATCAGATTTTTGTCCTGTTCTGTTCAGTTTTCACAGAGTTATCCTGCTGACAGACAGACAGAGTCCTGAACACTTTTATCTAATTCCTTTCCAATATTCTGTTCAGTTAGAAAGAATTAAAATAAACATAATGCCAGCATACAAAAGCAGAAGCAAAACTGTAAAACAAAACTATGATATGATATAAAGCAATAGATTCAATAAGAAGCAATGTGAAATGCAGAGACCGAGATCACACATAAAATGAAGCTTTATCAATTAATCAATCAAATCTTTATTATGGTCATAGACCAGCATGATAGTTTGATATGAAATATACATTCTTGGCACAAGACAAAAGCTTGCCTGAAACAGAAGACATCCAGAAAGGACACTACCCACTCTTCATGGGGGAAGATGTTCCTCAGTACTGATGCAACTGTTGAGAATGTCTTGCCTCTTGTCAATATTAATAATGATATACAGAGCCGTTTAAATACATCGAAACAACATAAATCAGATATTAAAGCCTTTCATAATTAGTGAATAGTATTAAGAGTCTGGCTGGAAAGATGGGTCTTTAAGACTGCCTTGAAGATGTCTGAAGAACGCAGGAGTTGATATGCCTTAAAGTAGGACCCAGAGAGATAGATGTCTCCTTCAAATTTAAGGGAGACAGCAATTGATATATGACAAGGCAATCCCACAGATACATTGGATCCAAGCCATTTTAGGTTCTGAAAGTAACCACTAATACTAATATGTTCAATTGTGCCAGAATTATTTAGTCATAAGGATGTGTTCCATCTTCATTTTTTCAGTAATTATTCATGCATTGTTTTAAAAAGCCAACTTGGTATCTTCTATGTCTCCAGAGTGGATTTATTCTCTCTTTGGCAGTTGAAGCTGAGGAAGAAAATATTTCAGGTTGTTGATGCCAATTGAAATGGGATGAAATTGTGCAAGGCTCTTCCAACAGAAGCTGACAGTCCAGGAGGACCTCCAAGTTGCACATCAGTACTGCCTGGGAGAGTGCCACCTCAACCAGCACTAAAGATGGAAATTCCCCAGCATGAGCAGACCTAAAACCCATAAAAACTACTAGGGTTGAACCGAGGCTTGTTCCTCCCCATCCATATCCCTACAGCTTTCAGGCACTGAGACAGGATCTTGACAGCATCATTTAGTCAATGAAGGGCAGAGTGTACTGATGGTACCTCACTCCATGCTGGTGGATGACCTCATCAGCATTTTAATGTAGATGGTAAATTGGAGCAAAGAGAGGGTAGAGCCCTGAAGAATCCCACAAAATAGTGGTCTAGGGCTTCTCTTCCTACCAACACTGGCTGAAACCTGCCCCAGAGGAAGGAGAAGAGCCACTGCTATATCAAGCCCCCCACTCCCAACTGACACAGTAAGACCAGAAGGATACTATGATTGTATTGAAAGCTGCTAAGAAATCAACAGGTATCAGGATGGATTAACCACCACCATCCCAAGCCCTCCAGAGATCATCCACAAGTATCATCAATGATGTCTCAGTACTATGCCCAGGACCATCACATTTTGTCCATATTTGCAGTTTCTGAGAGATCTTCAAGGACAGCCCCATGTGGAGTGCATTACAGAATCCAAGTGGGTGGCCTTGACTGAAAAGAGGCCCAAATGCTCTATATTGTCCACAGTCCTCTGAAGGTGCAAGCCAATCACCTGCTCTAAAACCTTCCCCTTAAAATAGGAGGTTGGAAACTGGATGAAATTGAATGAAAATTATCCAGGATTGTAAGGTTCAATTATGGTTTATTGAGAAAGAGACCACCCTTGAGAAATGAAGCCACCCCTCTGTCTTAACCCAACTGCATGTTACCTCCAGACACCTTTGACCAGCCAGGAGGAACTTGGAACTAATATAGAGGTGGTCAAGCTCACAGCTCCAAGGACTCTGTCCACTTTCTCAGAACTTACGGTCTCAAATTTTTCTAAGACATCATAGCCAGACCATGCCTTGTCAACTTCACAGAATCTGCACAGCCAGAGTCCAACTCAGAGCAAATCCAAAAGACTTTGTCAGATGTCTAGAATACTTCTCAAAGCAACCCTGCAAATGGTCCTCCGGGCGATTTGCTCTAGATTTATCTTTCTTTCTGTCTAGCCCTATGTTTTCCCATCATCCCTAGAAAACTGCAATCATACCTGCAGTTCCAGGTGATGGTTTGCATACACTGTAGAATAGGCTCTCATGGAAAGAATATGAGAGAGACAAATTAAATTACCCAGCATCAGTTCAAACACAAAACAATCTGGATGCAATCAGTTCACATCCACCACTATCTTCAGTTGCCACTTTCAGTCCACATGAACTAAAATCTTCTCTGCATAAGTCCCTATTACAGCCATAGAAAGGAGGAAAATTTGTGCAAAATATTGCTCTGTTGGTCTAGCATAGGAATGGGCAACTGTTTGGTGTCCAAATGTTACACTTAAGATTTTAGAAGTTGTAGTGAGCAAGGCTATTTATAGGTGTGTTTTTTTTTCCAAATTGACCATGTTTTTCTGAGGTGGGTTTATATGGTTTTTTTTTCTTTTTAAAACATGGGATCTTTTGTTGTAGCTAAAGGAAGAGAATGCAAAAGTTGGTCTAATGCTCAGTATTAAAACAAAAACTAAGATCAAGGGCAAGATCTTCTTATTCATAATATATAGTTTGAAAGTTAGACCATCAGAAATTCTGAATGAAGAAATGTCTTTAAACTGTGATACTGGAGAAAAATGTTGAGAATGCCTTGGACTACATGACGAATTGTTCAATACTAGATATAGTAAAATTCAGCTGCTCACTGGAAGCATTAATATAACTTAGATAGTTTGGACACATAATGAGTCATTGGAAAAGACCTTGATGCTTGGAAAACTGAAAATAATTGAAAAAGAGGCTGACAGAAGACAAGATGGCTACATACTATCACTGATAATGCAGACATAAGCTTATAAGAACTTAAGAAGCAGTTACTGATAGACAAAGCTGACAAAATGATGCCTATCAGATTCCAGATAGTTGGAACAACAATTTGCCTGGCTTTAAAAATGGTCGAATGCCACTGAGTTTTGGGTGCACTGAGTCAGAGTGCACTATGGAGGCCACAAAATGATACCTTGGACACATAAGAATAGCCTTCCTGGGCCAAGGTCCATCTTAGTCCAGTATGTTTTTGTCACAGGGGTCAATGAAATGTCTCTGGAGTGCTCACAAGCAAAAGGCAAGTTCCCTGCAAGTGATATTTGGAGGTGTGCTGTTCCTAATCTGGAAGTTACACTGAGTCTTCAGGACTAAGAGTCCTCAATAGATCTACCCTCCATGAACTTATCCAACCTCCCTTTTTAGCTATCCAGTTAGTAACCATCACCAAATTTTGTGGTAATGAATTCCAGAAGTTAATTATGCATTGTATGAAAAGGGGCTTTCTTTTGTCTTCTAAGTTTTCTTCCCATCAGCTTTTTTGAATGATCCCAGTCCTAGTGCTTTGAAAGAGGGAGAAAAACTTCTCACTGTCTACCATAAGTTGCCCATTTTTTCTATAGTAGCAGAGTAGCAGCTAACTAGAGTTATTGCTTAGCAAGAACTGTTTTTCTTAATGGAGACCTATTCATCTGAACTCCTACGCATTTCCAGTGTGACAGCAGTAATGGTTTTGCAGTAATATATGAAATATTTTAAAGCAAGTGATTTTGCTGGCTACCAATCTCTCCTCCCTTGCCCCATGAAGAAACATGGGGCTTCATTATTCATTTGACATTCATGATCTGACTGACAGTCTGGGGCTTAAAATGAGAATGGCAAACCAGCCCCACTTAAAAATCCTGTTTAATCTCTAACAAGCAGACCTACAGTCCAAAGGAGTTTGCCGGGAGGAAAATAAGCACTGAAAATGTTTGCTTTGTACAGAACTGTGACATATCATCAACTTATAAAATCAGTCAGTGTCTGTAATAGTAAATAAAAGGCGTGGGTATGCTTCAGTAATGTGACAGTTCTGCTCTCACTGTGTTGGCCATAGTGCTGTGCCAAACATTTCCTCCTTCCCCTGTTACACACGCTGCTCCCACGTTCGGCTTATGGCCACTCACTCGCACACTCACAGCCTGTTGAGGCACGCGGATCTCGTCAGCCCCCCTTGCTTTCTACCTGGGTTTTCCAGATAGGTGCGGCTGAAGCAGACAGACACACAGCCCTGGCCAACAGTGGGGAAATAATTGGGGATACACACAAATCACTTCCAACCGAACACTGAGGCACAAGAGGTTCTTTGTAATACACGGAGACCCAGTGAATTTAAAGTAACAGCAAAACTTTACTGGTTGCAAGGTACATTTGCTCTTCCTCATACACACACACACACACACGCTCTTCCACACCTACCCACGTCCTTCCCAACTAGGCTGCCAGGCACTAGCTAGAGGGACGGAAGCTGCCAAGTCTGGATCCAAAGGTGGTTCAGATGACTCAGCTCAGACAACTCAGATGACTCAGAGTGGGTGGGCTTTGGGACCCCTTTTATCCCCAAAAGTCCTTGCTTTGTTTATTCACAAGTCTGGCAGTTGTTGATGGGATTGGGGTTTCCATGTGCTCAGGCCCAACTTTTTTTTTCTGGTTTAGGTCCTTTGTTTTTTTCCTTAAGGACTTATTTCTTTATTATCTACCTCCCCGAAGGGATCCCATAGATAAGTTTCCTGGCTTTTGTCCTCTCTGCTTATGTGCCTGCTTCATCTTTAGGTTATGGCAGCTTCAGCCTAGTCTCACCCCCCCCCCCACCCCCAACCATAATCATTTCATGTGATGGAAAGAAATTGCTTTTAATTTTTCTTAAAAGAGAAAAAAAAATGATATTCTGCTAAAAGAGATAAAGGGTAGTGGTATTTACTTTAGTTACAAGAGGTGTGTATGAATGTCCCATCTTTCTCTGTACACTTAGTTCTCCAATAATTTGTAGCCACCCCCACCACCCCTGGCTTCCCCATGCTACCATTAAATTCTGAGTGAAGATATATGGAGGATTAAGATTCTGTTTCTACCATTTTAAGCAATCTAGTAGGTATGTATGTTGCTTCATCCCCCTCTGCTTCAAAGGAATTTATAATGAGGTTTTGGCTATGGAAAGTCCAGTGCATACTTAAGGCAGATGAGTTCCACACCAGAATGAACATACACAGATGATCATTAATTTATTTGTAATTTCATCTCTACAACATAATCAACAGGACAGGGGTATTTTTTCATTCTCTTTTTGCATGTTGCTCCATCTTGTTTGCATGCAGTTCAGGACCTGGGTCCCTGATGGTGGAATGTCCTTTCCCCATATAGCTCCAATCATCTCTGGATGCCTTTAAGAAAGAGTTGAAATATTCAGCTGAAACCAGCACTTTTCTTGCTGGGACTAATGGACAGACCACTAGAAAAGACTTATGGAAGTTTGTTTTTGGACATGGTAATCTGCAGTGAGATTATTATATGCACAAAGATGGGAAGACTCTGAAATACCCACAATGGAGGAATGGTTGGCAAAGATTACAAAGTTTGCAAAGATGGCAAAATTGACTTCTTTGATTAGGGAAAAGACAATCACCACATTAGTTAGCGACTAGAAGCTCTTTATGGACCTTTTGCTGAAAACAGAAAAAAATGAACTTGTGATTTATGGGGTTGATGATTAGAAAGGGTAGAATATGGAAAGAAGGGAGCCACGATGTAACCTCAGAGAGAGAGAATAAAATATAAATGTATTCATAACTGCTGTAAAGAAGATCAGAAGCCACTCCTTTATATCTTTTTTTCCCCTTTCTTTTTGATCTCTTTTATTTCTTTCTTATTTACTGATCACTTTTCTTTTACTTTTCTTTACTCTTCCTTTCCCTTTTTAAAATTTGCATTGTTTTTATTCTGTAAAAAAATTATTCAATGAAAATAATTTTTAAAAAAGGTGAAAACTTACTTATTTAACAAAGTAGGCAGAATGTGGAAGGGATGGTGAGCAGTTGTTGAGGATGACGGTTGGTAAAGTTAGAGGGTAAGGTGGTTTTGTCGTAAATGTTAGCAGTGAAGTTAGATGGCAGAGCTCTCCCGTTTAGAGATTTAGGATTATGAACCATGGTATTTATTGATTTTACTGCTTTCATGTCATTTTTATTGTTATTTAATTGTTATTTGTTAATTTTGATTGCAGATGGACCAGGTCCTGGTAATAAATAAAATGTTTGTTTACTTTGTTGTTGTTTGACATCATGAGGATTTTTCACATCTGGAAGCACAGACAGCCACGAAAAGTACATATGGATGGAGAGAACAATAAGAATAGCTGCACTCATTGCTTTCTCTTAATTATAAAGTTCAAAAATCATACTGAAAGAAATTCTAAAGCAGCTTGACAAAGTGGTAAAAAAACGGAATCTCTTTCACAGGGGAGGAAACATTTCAGGAAATTGGAAGATTTCAGCACATATTAATTTGTAATGCTGGAAAAGGAATCAGTGATCAGCTAGAATAAGCAATAATGTAGTTAGTGCATTTTTACTTCCATCACTTATGAATCAGCTTCCTTTCGCCTGACTTTCACCAAAGGTATCATGCTGGCACCACAGCATTAACAAACAAGATGTGTCTAGTGAGCAAATGAGATGAGCTACTGAAACTATTCTCAATAGAACATCAGAATGTTATACATTAGTTCCATTAGATAATGCAGTTCCATAGATATCTAGTTCCATCACATTATAATTCACATACAGTTAGTTTTTAAAGTATTGTGAAGCAGCTGTATGAAGATAAATGAAGAATCCCAGTGAAATGTGAACAATCTGGACTATATTTTTCATTAATGACTGACAGCTGAAATACCGTAACAACCTAACCAAACTACTAATTCATCACTGATGCATAATGACAAAATAATGATTCTGAAAGAAAACAAGAATTATTTGATTGCAGCAGCAGTAATTTATTGACAGACTCTGTAAGTG
This sequence comes from Liasis olivaceus, assembly GCA_030867105.1. Taxonomy (NCBI): domain Eukaryota; kingdom Metazoa; phylum Chordata; class Lepidosauria; order Squamata; family Pythonidae; genus Liasis; species Liasis olivaceus. Next base: position 24,990,115 of record CM061348.1, on the reverse strand, counting down.
CTTAGTGCACTCATGATGCTTCCTGAAATCCTCAAATGACTTTCATTCTGTTTATACAAAACTAGAAATGAAAAAAAAAAAATAAAGTATTCCAGTAGATCTCAGTCCATTAAGGAGCACCTTTATAAATTGCTTCTTTCATTTTTCAGTAGTGACAATCTAAGCTGTTTGAAAGTAGATCAACTAAAACATGCAAAATATAACTGTGTTTTTAATGTTCTTCTTTCCAAAGAATTTCTTCACACTGAGGTAAGCATTCAGAAATCAGCTGAAATATGACAGCAGACTATTAAGCAATATCTCTTGAGATCCATCAAAAAATATTTCTGTGTTACTTATATATTTTTTAGGGCTCTCGAATCTGGTCTGCAAAATCTGAATGTCCATTAGATGGCAGTAAGGAGAGTTTTGGTACCACTTTGCTGGCATTTAGTGGGCATCAATATATGACAGTCCTAATATCTGTACAGTATCTAAATTTATAACATCTACATCATACTTCAATTGCAGCTCATACAATCATTTTAAATTTCCAGTCTGATTTAGAAATAAATTGCATGGAAGTTAAAAGAACATTAGACTGATTCCACAGTGAAAGCTGACTTCTGGTCTAGATAGGCCAGGGGTCTGATCCATCAGGGCACTGCTTATGTTCTTATGTTCTACAAATGTCTCAGAAGCACATAATCCCAGGTGTATGTACTCACAGATTCCATGTTCTCATTTATGTGAATCAGAACCTCTAGGAAAGATGGGTATTAGCATAAACACACATGCACACAATTATACATTTTAAGTAGCTCAGTTGAGGTTGACATATTTTTATAAATCAGTTACCCTATTCCCACAACACACTTAACTGGGTCAGTGAAAGGTGTTAGTGTCTTGGAGTACCAAAGGGGGGACAATTTAACCCTCAAGAGTTAAATTTAGGCCAGAACAGCTCGGTCGTGCATAGGGTTGTACTCACCTTATTCATTCAGCTGCATCACAGGATCATCTAACCCTCTTTAATGGTTCCATTTCCCTAGATAGTTGTCCAAGCAAAATCACTGAGAGAAAGAGCAGATAAAAATCCCCAAGCCTTTTCATTACAGAATCCACTGCCAGGACTTTGCTGCACAAAGCACTGAAGATAATAGGCTTCAGTGACCAAGTCATGCCTCCTGTTCCTTTTCTGGCCTGTGAGGAAAGGGTTAGTGATGTCATGAAGCTTTGCCAGGATGGTCCTGATGCAAGGCATTTCCTGCAGAAAGTCGGTGACAAACTCTGTATTCCCAAAATAATGATTTTTGACCCAGTAGGTTTGATTGCATGCTGTCAGAGCCACTGGCAGGTAGATTTGACTGGATTAGATGTGTTGTGGGAACAGGCCTTATGTGAGAAACTAAGTCTCCATGAGAGGCTGTAACTGAGTGAAGGGATACATGTTTGCATGAAGAAAGCCTCAGGTACAATTGCTGACATCTCCGGTTGAAGAATCAAATAGCAGGTGAGGAGAAAATCCTGTACCTGAGACCCTGGAGAGATGTAACAATACTGGATTAGATATTGTTTCATCTCATATAAGTCAGATTCTTAAGTTCCCACCAAGAGCTATTAATTCATGCAAATGGCACTGCCATGCATGACATCCATGATCAGCAACCTCTGATGCTGGCTGCCACTGGGATTCCCTGATTGGAGTAATGTCAGGATTAAAAGCTCTGGTGATTATATTTCCACCGCTGATCATCCACCAGTAATACACCCAGAGAGGAAGAAGTTGGAATCTAGCATATAACGCTACTAGAACCTGAAATACTAATTCTAAGAAAACCAGCAGCCTAAGAACTCCATACAAATTACTAACCAATTCAAAAATGGAAGAAAAAAGGTTTAGGCAAACAAATAGATTCCATAAGTACAACATTCTCAAACCCCAATTATAACATTTCCTTTCTATGTTGGCTTCCTCCATGGGAAAGATGTTCCACAAGCAGGGCATCAGAACAGAGATTCTTCTTACTTATTGTTACATGTAGAGAAGGTCTCTCCTAAAACTCCTGCTTGGGGTCATTTAAGGTTAAAGCCCTATTTAGGCACCAGCATCTTGAATTAGTCTTGGAATAGGCAATCAATACAGTTGCTTTAGGTTAATTTGTTTAGAATCAGTATAATACATTCTAGCTGGTTGCATTAATCCCTGCATTCAGATTCTGTATTAGTTAAAGCTTCTGAGCTTCCCTCAAGGACAGCCCTATATGCAGTGATCACATTATTAGGAAATGATAAGCATAAATTACTGTGGTCAGACTATTCTTATCCAGGAATGATCATAGGTAGCAATTCAGACAAAACTGGAAAAAAAAAAAAACAATTGTAAACTCTGAGAGTGCAAGATTAAATCAATATTTGATCTAAGTTATACATATCATATTTCATGAGTACTGTAATCTAGTCTTCAGCAAAGTGAATATCCAGATCTTGAATTTTCCTGTTGCATCATTTCAAATTTGCTGAAATTCAGCCTCATTTTGTCAGCTCTTTTATTATTGAGTCCACTTGATTCAGATCATATGGAAAATCAGCCTCACCTGACTCATATGATATGTAAGATTGTTGGGGATCATCAGTCTGCTTTTGGCTTCCCATTACAAATCCCTAGATAACCCATCAGAAGCTTCAAATTTTATGAGAGAAGAGGGATGGGGTGGGGAATTCATTGTTAATCCACTTTTAACTAAAAAGTTATCTGACTATGACAAACCTATTTTAAGATCTCCAGCTTCACCTTGGGTTGGAAAGATAAAACTGAGAGACCATTTTATAGAATGGTTAAGGACACTCTGAGACAACCTTGTGTTTTAGTGAAGACAATGAACCTTGAAATATCTCAAGATCTCCCTAGTTCTGAACTTTCTAATACTAGACCAGAGACTTCCTTAGCTGAGGGTGGCTGGTTGGCACACAAACGGAAAGTCTCTGTACCAGATACTAAATGCAAGAACTCAAAGCCAGCATTGAAGCAGGATGGTGATAGAGAAGGATGCCTTATAGATGACACCACCCTCCTCCCCAGCCACAGCAAAATAAATCTGACACAAAACCTCTCCAGCAGCTCATCCACTCAATCCTTGGTATCGTATGTCAGGTTGGCTTCTTCACCCATAAAGAAATCATGGCTAGGAAATTATTTAATTATGGACTAACCTGGCTATGAGTGTCTGTGGGAGGGGGCAAATCATGAAATCTGTGTGTTGACACCAAGACACAAATGCCAGAACTTATGTACTTTCATGAGATGTCAGGATGCAAGTATGTAATGGCAGATGTGTGTGCTGATGCAACTGTACTTATCACCAGTTGGCATCATAGCATTTTGCAGGAGATGTCACTGGACCTGGCTGCCTGATTCCATACCGCTATGGTGCATCAGAGCAGAAACTGGAAACTTTGGAGAAAAGATGGTTGATACCCATTACAGTACTGTAAAATATCAGGCTTTATCCATCATTTACAATCTCTTTGTTACTTAAAAAGAGCTCTACTTATTTTTCACTATTTGCATCCAGCTGGGAATGAAATGCATTATTTTGAAATTCATTTTTCTCCTAACAAAAAAGCATTTCCTTGTCAAGTCCCCTGTTGCTTTACCTCTTTCTTATGGTATTAATTCAACGATGTGACAGCACAACTTGAAACTCACAACTATTTATTTTTTAGCTGTTTTGGAGATTTTTTAGATTATATCTGTGTCTTACAGTAGGAAATAAGCTATTCCAAGAATCATATGCCACTAACAATTCATCGAGAGTCACTGAAGAGTTGGAGTTTTGTTAATTAAGGGGATCTTATTCCATTGACATAACTGATAAAGCATTAGCAATCCTCTAGCTTTCTTCATCTACACAATCAAAGGACTGTGACTGCAGAATCTCTAGAATGCGTGCTTAGTTTATAGAGATGATCATTGATTTTGTTCAGTCTGAAATGTAAATGAACTGATTATGGTTTAAAATGAATCATCTTGAACTTGAAAACCAAATAGTCAGCAGAGCTATTATACAATTAAAACATGCCAATCTGGAAATCACCAAGTGATGAATGACAGTACTCGTTGCTGTTGATCTCAGGGTTGGAAAAGAAAGAGATGTACCTTGCAGCTTGTACAGCATATCCCAAAACCAATCCTTTGCTTTCAAGGGCTGTGGACAGCAGTGTTGTATTATCAATGCTGATGAAAAATTAAACTGGTAGTACAGACAGCTTGTGTCCATGAAATGAAAGAGATACTTCACTATTCTCTGGTTTGGCCAGCAAAATGTTCTGGACCAGTCCTGGAAGGTGATGTGACTGGAATCCCAGTAGAAGTTTGTAAAAGAAAGCCTAGGCCATAGTCACCTCCTGGGAATGCAGAAATAGATAACTTTTCAGATATCTTGCCCCAAATAGTATTTTGCTTGGCCAACTGGTCTACTGAATTAGCTATCACCACCTCCTTTGAACTCAGCTTAATTCTGTACATCCTCATCTAGCCTAATGCTAAACACTTCTCAGAGACACCAGTTTCTCTTGGCTCTAACAAAAGTCAGAATCCTCAGGACATACTCCGTATCACCAAATGACCATTCCCATTGATTTTAGAGTGTTAATTAGAGGAGAACAAAACTGAGTTGTGATAAAACACCAAGAAGAATTCTTTGAAAAGAAATGATAGAACTCCAGAGAGGCATGTTGTTGTCCAGATTTTTTTCCAGATTATTTAGAGCCAGTAGGGAATTGTCCACCCCAACCTTGAGTAAGAGCATCCTTTCAAGCAGGAGATCAACATGGCCAAAGAAGCAGTTGCAAGGACTATCCACCTGTCTGTCAGAAAGAACTTTTGGGGGAGGCCAGTTGCCAGTTATTAGGTATAATACATTCCTGTAAAAAACAGCTTTATTTTGCAATGTTTAAAATGCTTTTCAGTATACTAAAATATTCAGGGAAAAAAGAGGCCAGTAATTGTATATCACTACTCCAGGAACTGCATACTGGCAGCCTTGGAAAAGGAAATGGGGGAGGAGGGAACTTCCAGGATGGGTTTCAGCTAGAATTGGCAAGACCACTTTGACAAAATGAGGAAGCTTGGCATTGCACCCATTTTTTTTTTTTTTTGGTCTGTATAGCTATATGTTTTTTTCTGTCTGCTCTTCCTTTTTTTGGGTGGGAATCATCTTCAGTTCAGAGCTCACTTCTTTTCCAGCAAATCTAGTACAGGCCACAATGTAACTGATTTCCTGGAAGTACGTGAATTGCGCTAACACCATCTTTCCCAACTTGATGATGTCTAAATAAATGATATCAGTGTCCATATATCCCAGACAAGATGGTCAATAGGTCAAATGGTCATCTGGCTGGGAAATATGGGAATTGAAGTTCAACATGAAGAGCAGCCCGAATTAGGGAACACTCTGCTAGCACATTAATAGCGTGCTGCCTTATGACTCCAGGGAAATACACATAGCTTCATTTCCATTAATATTTTGTGCTAAAATCCTGAATGGTATCCTCTAGAAGCAAAGGGCAAGGGTATCAGAACTGTTTTCAGAAGAGAAGTGAAAACAGAGCTGTTGAAGGGGCAGGAGGCAACCGAGAGGGAATTAAAAGGCAGAGGGAGGAACAGTCAGAAATGCAGTTTGGTACCTACTCCCTCTTCCCATTTCTGAATGGCTAAAAATTTGTTCAGCTATACCATCCATATATTAGGTCAATATTTCATTCTGGCAGGGTTTTTTTCCTTATGTTTGCAGAGTCCCAGAAAGTACAGAGATTTTACATGAATCTTCTCCGGTTTATGCAACTGTTAATATAATTTGCTCGCCCCCATTTTTTGGGGGGGAGGAAGGCAAATCATTCTTTGAAATGCATCACAGGATCATCTAACCCTCTTTAATGGTTCCATTAAAGATGGTCAATTGAAATGCAAATTTTCTAAAGTTAGTGCTTTGAAGAAATCAAACTATAGATGTTGTACAGGATTTTTTAAAATATCCCTACTACTGACCAGAGAGATAAGTACTGTTATCTCTAGAAAGTATCAACTCCCTTATGATAATAGGCAGGTGCTAGAAAAAGAGCAGTTTTTGGCTCTACCTTGATTCACATATAAACTGTGGCAAGTACAGGAAAATTCATGATGGTGTGAAAGAAGAGTTGTTGTTTTTTTTCCCCATTGTGTGTATACATTTATTTGCAACCATAGGCTTTAGCAAAATTCATATAGAATTGCAACAATCCATATCAGTTCAATAATCCCCTCTAGTATTAACAGCACTATTTGTCAACATCTGCTTTCGTATCTTCCTTGCGGCCATTGCAAACAATGCAACTTGTTTTGTTACGTGTTCATCTACATCAGTCAGCAGGAAATATTTTTTTTTCTTCTAAGCTAGACTGATTCAGTTGGATTAACAAAGGCATGATGAATCTAGCCCTAGGTTCCTGAAATAATTTGCAATGTAGTAAGTAACAGATCAGATCTTCCACCTGTGAATTATTACAAATGCATAAATGATGTGTAGTTGGTAATCCTTTATATCTTCCATCCAAATAGGCTGTTGGCATTATTTGAAAACCAAGTTCTGTGAAAGCTTGTCTGAGGAAATAGGATGTAAGAGACTATGAATAATATGTAATTCCTTGTCCATCTTTAAAAGATTGATACCACTTGGCCAATTGAAGCTTACATACCTGCTCTTTATCTTGTATAAAATCTTTAAAAAATAAGTAGTCCTTCAATAGTGTATGATAATTTATGTTGTTCAACAGTGAAAATTGTGAGAATAGTTTTAGACACAAATTCATCCATGTTTTGCCAAATAAGTGATGGGCCTGAAGACTAATCTCCTATAATATAAGATTATTCCTTTCCTTACCCTTATATTAATTAATGGAAGGTCCACTTCTAATTTCAACATTGCTACTGGTATACATGGGGTAAGGCTAAGACTGATCTCACAATTTTTTTCTGGACCACTTCTAATTCTTCTTGTTTACTGAAACTCCAGATTGGGGCCCCAAATGTCAACTGTGGGATTGTTTTCACCTGGAAGAAGAGGCTGTACTAACCGGCCTCCTTTTGAATAGAAGAAGGAGCAGATGGCTCTCATTGATCTCATCGCCGTTCTTGCTGTTATATGTGTTTTCATGATAGTGTTTCAGTAAACTGTATACCCAAATACTTGAATGACCTCACTTGTTCTACCTCCTTACCACCTAGTGTCCATCTATGGTCTTTTAGCAAATATTGCTATCTTGGTTTTGGAATAATTTATCTGTAAGTATTCTTTCCTAGAATAAGTGCCAAATTCTGTCAGATTTCTTCTCATTCTAATTAATGTCGACATGAGTACCATGTCATCTGCGTGCAGTAATATAGAGACTTTTCTCCTTCCAATGGATGGAGCATAAAAGGAAGGATTATTAAGCTCTTCTACAATGTTGTTTATATAAAAAGTTAAAGAGGAAGGGAGCCAGTATGCAGCCCTGGCAGATACCTTTTGTGGTTTTAATCTGCTTTGTTAGGGAGCCACTCTGTTTTATCCATACTTGCATGTAAGTGTCTTCATATAATTTATATATTTATTTATTTATTTATTTATTTATTTATTCAACTTGTATGCTGCCCATCTCCCCCAACGGGTGACTCTGGGCGGCTCACAATAAAAACACAGCTCTCACCGAGATGGCTAAAAACTATAAATAATTAAAAACATATTAAAAACCCTAAAAAACCTCCTCTGGTTTATGGCCTTAAAAAACCTGTAAGATGCTGGGGGGGGGAGACAACCCATCATCCCACCAGCCATCTCCACAGGTGCAGGCCCCCCTCTGGCCCCCAGGCCTTCTGGCAGAGCCAGGATTTAATACCTTTCCTGAAGGCCATGAGGGAGGGGGCACACCGTATCTCAGGAGGCAGGATGTTCCATAGGGCGGGCGCTACAGCAGAAAAGGCTCTCTGCCTAGACCCCACCAATCGAAATTCCCTGACTGGTGGGGTCTGCAACCTGCCCCTTCTGCTGGACCGAGTGGGACGGGCTGAAGTGACCAGGGCGAGGCGGTTCCTCAGATAACCTGGTCCTGTGCCATAAAGGGCTTTAAAGGTAATAACCAACACCTTGAATTGGACCCGGAAACAAACCAGTAACCAATGCAGCTCACGCAACAGCGGTGTTATATGTGCCCTCCTAGGGGCATTAAGAACTGTCCGTGCTGGTGCATTCTGCACCAGCTGTAGCTTCCGGATACTCTTCAAGGGTAGCCCCATGTAGAGCGCATTACTTTGTAGTCCAACCCAGAGGTGACCAGGGCATGAGTGACCATGCGGAGGTCCCCCTGATCCAGGAAGGGGCGTAACTGGCGCACCACACGGAGTCGTGCAAAGGCCCTCCTAGCCACGACTGCCACCTGCTCTTCGAGCAGGAGTCGTGAGTCCAGGAGAACCCCCAGATTACGCACCGGGTCTGTCTGGGGTAGTGCAACCCCATCAAGAACCAACGATGACAAGGTCCTAGATCTTGAGGCTCCCCGTATCCACAGCCACTCCGTCTTACCAGGGTTCAGCTGAAGCCTGTTGTCCCCCATCCAGGCCCCCACAGCCTCCAGGCACCGCGAGAGGGCAGTCAAAGCATCACTTAGGGCAACTGGGATGGAGATGTATAGTTGGGTATCATCAGCATACTGATGATACCTCACCCCATGGTGCCGGATGATCTCACCCAGCAGTTTCATGTAGATATTAAATAGGAGCGGTGAAAGCACTGACCCCTGTGGCACCCCACAAAGTAGGGGCCAGGGGCTGGACCTCTCGCTCCCTATCAACACCGATTGGGTTCGGCCTTGGAGAAAGGAGCTGAACCAGCACAACATTGTGCCACCCAACCCCAACTCCCGCAGCCGACCCAAAAGGATACCATGGTCGATGGTATCGAACGCCGCCGAGAGGTCAAGAAGAGCAAGGATGGATGCACTCCCCCCATCCCGCTCTCGCCAGAGATCATCTAGAAGTGCGACCAATGCTGTTTCTGTCCCATAACCGGGCCTGAATCCTGACTGATAGGGGTCCAGATAATCCGTTTCCTCCAGGATCCTCTGAAGCTGCCGCTTCATTATAGATAGAAGATTACTTTATCTAATATAAAAACTTCTTCCATAATTTTCCTCTATTTATTGTATCAAAGTCAATAAATGCTTGTTGTCGTTGTTTAGTTGTTAAGTCGTGTCCGACTCTTCGTGACCCCATGAACCATATTGCGCCAGGCCTTCCTATCTTTCACTGCCTCCCTGAGTTTGCTCAATTTCATGCTCATTGCTTCAGTGATGCTATCTAGCCATCTCATCCTCTGCCGTCCTCTTCTCCTTTTGCCTTCCATCTTTCCCAGCATCAGGGTCTTTTCCAAAGAGTCCTCTCTTCGCATTAGGTGACCAAAGTATCTGAGCTTGAGCTTCATTATCAATCCTTCCAATGAGCAATCAGAGTTGATTTCCTTTAAGATTGACTGGTTTGACCTCCTAGCAGTCCAGGGGACTCTTAAGAGTCTTCTCCAGCACCACAGTTCAAAGGCATCAATTCTTCGGCGTTCAGCCTTCTTTATGGTCCAGCTCTCACAGCCATACATTACTACTGGAAAAACCATAGCTTTGACTATGCGGATCTTTGTCGGCAAGGTGACGTCTCTGCTTTTTAATATGCTATCTAGGTTTGCCATAGCTTTCCTCCCAAGGAGCAAGCGTCTTTTAATTTCATGGCTGCAGTCTCTGTCTGCGGTGATCTTGGAGCCCAAATAAATGAAGTCTGTTACTGCTTCCATTTCTACCCCTTCTATTTGCCAGGGATTGATGGGTTCAGATGCCATGATCTTAGTTTTTTTAATGTTGAGTTTCAAGCCAGCTTTCGCACTCTCCTCTTTCACCCTCATCAAGAGGCTCTTTAGTTCTTCTTCACTTTCTGCCATTAGGGTGGTATCGTCTGCATATCTGAGGTTATTGATGTTTCTCCCTGCAATCTTAATTCCGGCTTGTGATTCTTCCAGCCTGGCATTTCTCATGATGTACTCTGCATATAGGTTAAATAAGCAGGGTGACAGTATACAGCCTTGTCGTACTCCTTTCCCTATTTTGAACCAATCGGTTGTTCCATGACCGGTTCTAACTCTTGCTTCTTGGCCCGCATACAGATTTCTCAGGAGACAGGTAAGGTGGTCTGGTATCCCCATCTCTTTCAGAATTTGCCACAGTTTGTTGTGATCCACACAATCAAAGGCTTTTGCATAGTCAATGAAGCAGAAGTAGATGCTTTTCTGGAACTCTCGTGCTTTCTCCATGATCCAGCGAATGTTGGCAATTTGATCTCTAGTTCCTCTGCCTCTTCGAAACCCAGCTTGTACATCCGGTAGTTCTCGGTTCACGTACTGCTGAAGCCTAGCTTGTAGGATTTTGAGCATAACCTTGCTAGCATGTGAAATGAGTGCAATTGTGCGATAGTTTGAGCATTCTTTGGCCATGCCCTTCTTTGGAATTGGAACGTAAACTGACCTTTTCCAATCCCGTGGCCACTGTTGCGTTTTCCAAACTTGCTGGCATATTGAGTGCAGCACTTTAACAGCATCGTCTTTTAGTATTTTAAATAACTCAGCTGGAATACTGTCATCTCCACTAGCTTTGTTGTTAGCAATGCTTCCTAAGGCCCACTTGACTTCACTCTCTAGGATGTCTGGCTCAGGGTCAGTGACCACACCAGCATGGACATCAGGGACATTAAGATCTTTCTTGTAGAGTTCTTCTGTGTATTCTTGCCACCTCTTCTTAATCTCTTCTGCTTCTGTTAGGTCCCTGCCTTTTTTGTCCTTTATCATGCCCATCTTTGCACTAAACGTTCCTTTGATATCTCCAATTTTCTTGAAGAGATCTCTAGTCTTCCCCATTCTATTGTTTTCTTCTATTTCTTTGCATTGTTCATTTAAGAAGGCCTTCTTATCTCTCCTTGCTATTCTCTGGAAATCTGCATTCAGTTGCTTATATCTTTCCCTTTCACCCTTGCTTTTCGCATTCCTTCTTTCCACAGCTATTTGTAAAGCCTCATCAGACAGCCATTTTGCTTTCTTGCATTTCTTTTTCTTTGGGATGGTTTTAGTTGCTGCCTCTTGTACAATGTTACAGACCTCCGTCCATAGTTCTTCAGGCACTCTGTCTACCAAATCTAATCCTCTAAATCTATTCATCACCTTCACTGTGTACTCACATGGAATATGATCTAAGTCATACCTGAGTGGTCTAGTGGTTTTCCCTACGTTCTTCAATTTAAGCCTACATTTTGCAGTAAGAAGCTCATGATCTGAGCCACAGTCAGCTCCTGGTCTTGTTTTTGCCATCTGTATAGAGCTTCTCCATCTTTGGCTGCAAAGTATGTAATCAATCTGGTTTCGGTATTGACCATCTGGTGATGTCCATGTGTAGAGTCGTCTCTTGTGTTGTTGGAAAAGGGTGTTTGCTATGACTAGCTTGTTCTCTTGACAGAACTCTATTAGCCTTTGCCCTGCTTCATTTTGTACTCCAAGGCCAAACTTGCCTGTTATTCCGATTACTCCTTGACTTCCTACTTTAGCATTCCAATCCCCTATGATGAAAAGGACATCTTTTTTTGGTGCTAGTTCTAGAAGTCTTGTAGGTCTTCATAGAACCGGTCAACTTCAGCTTCTTCGGCATCAGTGGTTGGGGCATAGACTTGGATTACCGTGATGTTGAATGGTTTTCCTTGGATACGCACTGAGATCATTCTGTCGTTTTTGAGGTTGTACCCCATTACTGCCTTTCCCACTCTCTTATTGACTATGAGTGCAACTCCATTTCTTCTAAGGGTTTCTTGCCCACAGTAGTAGATATAGTGGTCACCTGAATTAAATTCACCCATTCCCGTCCATTTCAATTCGCTGACTCCCAAGATGTCGACGTTCAGTCTTGTCATCTCATGTTTGACCACATCCAGCTTGCCTTGGTTCATGGATCTTACATTCCACGTACCTATACAATATTGTTCTTTACAGCATCGGACCTTCTTTTCGCTTCCAGATACATCCACAGCTGAACGTCCTTTTGGCTTTGGCCCAGCCGCTTCACTCTTTCTGGAGCTACTTGGAATTGCCCTCCGCTCTTCCCCAGTAGCATATTGGACACCTTCCGACCTGAGGGGCTCATCTTCCGGCGTCATATCTTTTAGCCTTTTAACATTGTCCATGGGGTTTTCTTGGCAAGGATACTGGAGTGGGTTGCCATTTCCTTCTCCAGTGGACCACATTTTGTCAGAACTCTCTGTCATGACCTGTCCGTCTTGGGTGGCCCTGCACGGTATAGCTCATGGCTTCACTGAGTTACACAAGCCCCTTCGCCACGACAAGGCAGTGATCCATGAAGGGGCAATAAATGCTGCATACAGATATATTGAGAGGCCATTCATTGTTTTGCTGATCAGATGTTGTAAAGCAAAACACTGATCTATAGTACTATGTCCCTTTCTGAAGACTATCTGTTCTGCTATTATCTGCCTTGTATATGTCCAATCGATCAATCTGTTTAAAAGATACCTTGTATATAACCTATACCCTATGTCAGTAAGACTTATGGGACAAAGGTTAGTGAGGTTTGTGGAATCTCCCTTTTTAAATATTGGAATTACTACACTATTTTTCCCTCCTACAGGGATTTGCCCAATGGCATTTGATGTAAGTAAACAAGGAGGTGAGCATAGGAGCCCACCAATCAGGGAATGGCTTAAAATTTCTGGTGGTAACATATCCTCTCCAAGGGCTTTGCCAGCTGTCTGTTGTGAAATTATTCTTTTAACTTATGCAGCAGGTACTGAGGACCATTTTAATGATGTTTTTGATACAGTATATCTGTATCCATTAACTGTTGGTTTGATATTCTAATATCCTCAAACTTCTTTTTGAAATAAGGTATCCAAACGTCAGGTGAACTCTGTGCTTCTATGATTACTTTTATTTCTCTCTGGCCTTGAGAAACTCGTTCCCAGAATTTTGTATCATTTGTAAACATGACAGTCTTAATTCTTGCCACTAGTTTTTTTTCTAAACAATTTGCTCTCCCTGATCTTCTGAATCCGGCTTAAAATGTATCTGAGATTGATCCAGGTTGATCTGACTATTTTTCCTGTGGACAAAGGAGGCTATGAGAAGGACCATGCTGATACACTTGCAAGTTCAGAGCACACAGAGAACCATCAGCTAATCAGTGCTTGCTTTTTCTGGCCAATAGCTGAGTGCAGAGAACTATCAGCTAATTTGTATTCCCTCGACAGCACAGACCACCTGTTCAAGTACTTGGCATAATGAGTTGCTGTTTCTGAGGTGGCATTTAATGCCATGAAATGGCATTTTTCCGTCTGGAGATGCAATCCCATTAGCACAGGAACGTGTCAGATCCAATACTGTTTGATGAATGGGTGACCTGTCTTGCTTCCCTACTAAGATGCCACCTTCATCTGAAAGTCTTCTTGGGGAGTTTGAAAAGCTTTACGCAACCATGGAGAAGAAGATAGGATGATGGAGGGACAAGGAGGTGGCAGTTAAACTGGAAAAAGGAGAGATGGAGGCAGAGAGATGCAAGGGTTATAAACTGAGAAGAAGGAGAATGCTATTTTTTAATGTAATTTTTCAAAGTAATCTAATGAGGTAGGAACATTCATGGTCATGAAAATGACAGGGAATTGTAACTGAACAGTGCATCTGAATTAAGGAATGAGGGCAAGCATTTTCTGCTACCTGCCACCTCTTATTTTCAGGCAGGTTTATGGGAGCTGCCAAGAAGAACTCTGACCTGTTAAGACTAGAATCACAGTGAGGAGTAGGTGAATCAACAGCTTTCTCTAAGGAGTCAGGATGTGAATATTTTGTCATTGTGACACTTGGGCAGTACAACAGCTTTGAGAAGGACTTGACTAATCTCAGGAACTGAAGTATTGCCACTATTAAGAAGAATATATATTTGAGTGTTTGACTTGCAGACTTTGCTCTTGGATTCTGCACAGTTGAACTATGGCTTGTTCTTAGGCATTTATTCATTCTTGGATGTATGACCTGCAGTCTTCAAGGAAGCATAGAGAGCACCCTTTTCTCCAATATTCTCCCACCAAAGAACTCCGTGAAGTAGGTCAGCTTATTTGGGTTAGGCACAACCATCGTGACTGAGCTACAGTAATGAGCTTTCATAGCTCTGGATGGATTTGAACTTGGGTCTCCCAAATCTTAGCCTAACTCTTATATGCTATATTCATCCATATTCTAACATTTACCCAAAATTAGAAAACTGGAACAAGAAGGCAGGCAGGTTGCATGCCAAAAAGAGAATCAAACCACTTATCCCCCAGACTCCCCCTTCTAAACAGGGCTGTGCAGAGTTTCACAGAGTGCTTTGCTTCATCAGGGGTTCCATCAAATTAGTCCGTAGAAAAGAAGGGTTCAAGCAAAGTGGTGCTCTGCTTCTCAGTAGATGCTGCCCATCTTTTATCTACATGTTAATAAGAATCGAAGTGGCTAATAGAGTCAAGGTAGAGTGACTCAATCTATGAGATGAGATGCTGCATCACAATGGAGTCATTTGCATCTGCCAAGAGTCCTAGGGAGGCAAATTGTAGCTAATCTGCACAGCTCTACTTCCAGTGACACTGGTAAGAATGGCAGCATGTGTTCCAGAAATAGAGCTCACAAAAAGGAGCTTTCAATTCCTTTCAATTTCTCTTCATTCTTTGTTAGGAAGATACTGTGACCCATCAATTAAAATAAAGCCTCCCTCTCCCCCCTCCCCTGAGGCCAATGATATTGAAGGACACGAGACATGGCAGATGCCTGAGTGATGATAGCAATGCTCCAGCTATTGATCATAAAGTCAGGGGTGGGGAGAGGGGGGTGGGGAGAGAGAGAGAGAGAGGCAGGATAAAAATCTGAAATATACTGGAATCTTAAAATAATGTAATTCATGTATAGCTTGGGTTCTGAGATTCCACTTTGCATTCAACTGAAGAGAGAAGGATCAAATCTATCCCCGTTTTGGAATGAACCCATTGCATTCACATGCAGATCCTAACTAAACATGCAGGTTTTGATCTAGGAAAGAGATTCTTACCTGACAGTTGTTTCTGCATGCAGACTCTATTGTTCTGTCAAGGCATCTTATTGCATTGCACTGTAATGCAAATAATGAAGAAATCTGCATTAAAACATCACTGAAAGCATCTGCAGATCATTTCATTTAATAAGCCTATTCCTACATTCTTTTTCTAGATTGTTGTACGTCACTCTGGGAAAATGTTTGAAGGACAGCAAAAATAAATAACCAAATCCATAAATAATATTTGGCTGGGTAGTGTTTATAGTTACCTTCAGCTTTTTATATCAGTCCCCATCAGCGCTAATGAAGCAAGGCAGCTCACCTTGCATTGCAAAGATTAAATGAAACTACAACCCTTTATTACATCCGAAAGAGGTGCCAGTTTAGAAGAATGAAGGGAGGAAGGAAATGTTCTTCTCAGTTTTCAGAAGCCATTTTTTATGGCTTGGGATTATATTTCAGTATAATAACTGCAAAAGCAGAAGAAATGTATTATCCTCATTATGAGTGAGGTTTTGCCTAGTGAATACAGAAAAGAAGAAAGAAAACAGCCATTCTTGACCCTGAGAAATGTCGACTCATATTTCACACCATATTTTCCTTGGCTCAGCAGTGGCTAGTAAGACAAATAACAGTTTCCACTCAGATAGTGAAAATATGAAAGTAATCTGTTCTCCGGAGAAGGTGGTGAGCCGTCTAGCAGGGTACATTCTCCTGGCTGAATAAGACTTAAAGATCAATTCTTGGCATATGCAATTTAAGTCAACTCAGGTACAGCTTCCATCTTGGGTTTTGGAAAGCTAATGCCAAACAGGTTCAATTGACAGATGACATTAAATATATTACTGAATTTAAATGCATTAGTAATGAGCCAACCTTTAGGAAGAGGAAGATGGAGGAGGACTGAGCAGAATTGTGGGAGAATGTCGGTGGAAGAGAGTGACAAATGTTACAAAGCACAATAATGGGGTAACTGCATTGATGATGCACCATCTGTCAGTTTTCTCTGCCCTTCCTACACCAGAATTGTGGGATGATAGCAGTAGACCCTCTTGACATGCATAACGGTTAGATCCATCTCCGTTTTCCTGTTGCAAATATCAGTGTTAGAGGTGTGATTTTTACCATGGCCCTAAATGACTGAGGGGGAGGAGAGCAGCTTAAGCTACACCATCAGTGTCACAATCCTGTTCCACACTGGTTATTTCCCCTTAAAAAAATCAGCTTGTTCAGTAAAATAAACATCAAATGCCTTGTCTAGTGTGACCTTCATGGTATAGATGGCACCCCAAGGAAGACAATTGGTTGGACTGCATAAGGCGTGGGTGTGCAATCCATTAGCGGTCTGAACAAAGCCAGAACAACAACAAAACTAAATTTGATTTTATATGGCATTTCATATTTAATTAATTTTCCATCGTGTATATGATTCCCATCCCCCAAAGTGCAGTTAATTAATTATTTTTCTGTTTTGTCATATTAAAAATAAGTACGAAGGTGACTTCTGGAGAAGCTGCATGGGTCCCTTCCAAAGCCTTTGAAGCTGCAAGCAACTTCAGTTTGTGTCCCCAAGGCATAAGGCAACTTATAGCTCAGTGGGATCAGTGTAAAGCAGCATTCAATCTACTTGTTGGTTACTCAGCTAAATTCAAGGTCCTTGTAAGCAATACATGGCTTAGGACTTTGACACATGAGTTAGTATCTTCTCCTCTTTGTGCCTTCCCAGCAGCTAAGATCTAGTGGGGATGCCCAACAGAAGGTGTTACATTTGCCCAGGAGTTGGCATGCAATAATTTGGAAGAGGGCCTTCTCAACAGAGGTGTCCTACTTGAGGAATGGCTCCCTGCTGAGCGACCAGTGGCACCAGGCCTGGTTTGCTTTCAGTGCAGTATCTGTTCACTCAGGCCTTTTGTTCAGTTCTGTTTTATTTTGTACAAGACGATGCCCTGGGTTACAGAATTTGAGATCTGGAGATGGTTTAT
The DNA here is from genome assembly GCA_030867105.1 of Liasis olivaceus. Lineage (NCBI taxonomy): Eukaryota > Metazoa > Chordata > Lepidosauria > Squamata > Pythonidae > Liasis > Liasis olivaceus. The sequence goes on along the minus strand of CM061348.1, from coordinate 24,972,989 downwards.
GATGCTATTGTGTCATTGTTCTTTTTAACAGATTGGAAATATTTAATTGTAAATTGTTTTAAACAGAGACATCTGCAGTGGGGGAATCAAAAAAGTCAAGATGGTGGCTGTGATTGCACAATTGAAACCCCGACCCTTTTAATGAGCACTGGAATGCACCTAAAAAGAGGTGAGACTTCAATCATGTGGAAAAGCTTCCATCTTTCATTTTGGATGCACCTCCCACCCTCCCACCCCAACCATCCAGATGCCCCTGGTTTTAAATAGCCTTTATGAATTGGATTTCTGCTTTGGAAACTGTTTATCAGTGAAAAGTAGGGATGGAGAGATAGATAGATAGATAGATAGATAGATAGATAGATAGATAGATAGATAGATAATGTGTGTGTGTGTATGTGTGTGTGTATATACGCATACATATATGTATGTCTGTGTGTGTGTGTGTGTGTGTGTGTGTGTGTGTGTATATATATATATATATATATAAAACAACTCTAAAAGTTGGTACCAAAACATGCAGTCTTAATGGATGATGCAGATAACTCAGCTGACACATTCTTTAGTAACCTTTGTCTTAATTAGAACAGCATGTCAGAGGTGGTTTTATTGTTTTGCTAGCTGCTTCTTGTATGCCTGATGGGGAAGAGATGCCAAAGATTGTGGGAAGAGATAAGAACGCAAATCAAAGAAAGCCAACAACAAGATGTTCCAATGTTTCCAAAGAAACCGTACAATTACAAAGTAAGACAGCTGAAATAGCAACAAAGCACTTAAGATTAAAATGGACATTTTGATTAACTAGAAGAAATGTGCCAGATCACCACCAAATATTTGCACAAGTAACTGTATTTCATTTTCCATTCAGAATGTTATGGCTGATCTTTTGCATCAGCCATTCCAGTGAGAGGTCTGGCATCTTCCCAGTTTTTATGGGGTCAAAATATGAACAAAAGATACCATTTTGTTTTTTTACCCCCAGCCTGTGTATCGTCACTGAACACAGACTGGCATGTCAGCCAGCCATGCAGATTATCCCCTGCAGATCAATAATCCAAAGCAAACCTCTTAATAACTGATTGAGGGAGACCTATTCGGCCAGAGTCTGTGGGATGTCTTGCCATCATTCACTCACTTTCAGCCCAACCTATCACAAGATGTTGATATTGGGTAGAAATAACAAGAAGGGCTTCCTGTAGTCCAGAGGAAAGGAAGATTATAAAGGATTTATTTATTTATTTATTTATTTATTTATTTATTTATTTATTTATTTATTTATTTATTTATTTATACAATTCATAGGCTGCCTGACTCCTAACAATTCTGGGTGGCTTACAATAAAAGTAAAAACTACAAAACAGAAACAAAAATCATGAATGGCCCCTAAACAACATATAACTAAAGAAAGCCTACTCAGGAAGGGCTCAACCTTCACTCAGCCCCAGACCCTGAGAGATAGTCAGGTCTTTAATACCTTCCTAGATATCAGCAGAGTTGGGGCTGTCTGGATCTCTGAGGGGATATCATTCCAGAGGGCAGGTGCCACGATAGAAAAGGCATGCTTCCTGGGTCCCACAAGATGACACTGCTTAATTGATGGGACCTGGAGTGTGCCCATTGTGCCCGATCACACTGGATGGATGAAACAACCAGAGACAGGTGATCTCTCAATTAATCAGACCATATGCCATGAAGGGTTTTTTAGATGATAAAAAGCACCTTGAATTGCACTCAGAAGCCAATTGGCAATTAGTGCATTTTGCAGAGCGTTGGGGTCGCATGGGCATAAAGAGGCAGGGGGAAACTGCCCCTGCTGCCGCATTCTGGAATAGCTGTAGCTTCTGAGTTGTCTTCAAGGGCAGCCCCATGTGTAACTCATTCCAGGTTGGGGATAGATCATCCTGAAGAAAACTTATGTGGCTGCTAAGTGTTGACACTGACTTGATGGCACATAATCAATCAATCAATCAATCAATCAAAGTTTGTTTTGTTATCTTAACACTGGAGGGATGAGTCTGTTCCTTGGCATTTCTGCTATAGTTTCTCCAACACTGCTTTGCCTCATTCTACTGATTTCAACTCCACTGACATAATGGGAGACAAAGTCAGAGTCTTCTATTTTGTACATCTCATGGGAATCACGTGGCTGGGAATTGCAGTTAGGGCTGATAGACAATCTCTCTCACATACGTATTTAGTCAGTAACATAAATCAAAGGGGACTTGTGATTTGGAAACCACAATCCTTGAAGCTACAGAGCACTGAAGTGGCTTCCATGGGGTTGAATGCTGTTCTGTGATAAGCTAAGATCTTTTCATGTTTTCAAGGAAGACAGCAAAGTGTTTTGTCCTAACTAGGATAGGACTTATCCTAGTTAGGAAAAAACACTTTGCTGTCTTCCTAGAAGCAGAATTCAGAGCTCAAGCTTTCTGACTGATGGGAGGTTGATATGAGAACTCTGTATGAATCCAGTGAGAGAATGAAATGCTTTGACTCTTTATCTCCCATGCACTGACAATAAATTGTTCCAAAATTCTTCAAAAAAGAAAGTCTGGAGATAGAGGATAGAGGATAGAGGAGGAAGGGAGGGAGAGAGAGAGAGAGTGAGTGAGAGAGAGAGAGAGAGAGAATGTTACTATTTGTGAACCACCCAGACTCAGTTGGATTCAGGTTGTGTCCAAATGGAAAATAGATGGTCCAGATCTAGATGTGTGTGTGTGTGTGTGTGCATGCACGCACACATATTTCTAGCTTCATTTGAACTATTGAAGATGGCATACCTCCCTAGAAAATATTTTGTAAAAACAGCCTCCTCAGTGTTGTCATATGGGATTAGGATACAGACTTCCAGGAAAAACTGTGGATTCAGTTTCAGAATTGTTTAACATCTTGTTGATCTCCTGCAAGCAAGAAACAGGAGTGGCCTCTATACTTTTTAGTCCCTTCCATCTCTCTCAGCCAATTGCTTCCCTCCACTCATCAACAGGGAGGAACACCTTCCCCATCTAGTGACTTCTAGATGGACTGAACTGAGGATGATGGAACTTGGGGTCTAACATACCCAGAGGGTAGCCACTTGGGGAGGGAGATGGTATAGTTTCATTTAGTGTTTATTGTGGCAAGGTGGAAGAAGGTGCTTCCTTTTCTTTCCCCCTATAACATTTACCCCCTTTGCTTGTCAGTCTCCCTGGCTGCCTCCACTTCCCCGATTTGAAAAAGCTACCGTAATTTGTATCGGGTTCAATTATCACTGCTGTAGCCTTTGTATGTTGTCCTAGAGATCTGATCAAAGTGGGGAGAAAGACAGAGAGGAAGGTCTGAGGCTGAACAAACTGAAATGTAGGCAACATATTAAGGCATTCCCTTTTTGTTGTGGTTAGTGGGGTGGGTGACGGACACCTTAATGTGTTTAATGGAAAGTACGGTGAAATGCCTCCAGATTTTCCAAAAGCAGGAAAATTCAGTGTCATGTCTATTCTTAGATTGGAGCAGTGCTGACTCTTAAACCAATTTGGTCATCCAATGACATGCTTAGGCAGGGCTAGTAATTCAACATGAAGTATTGCGTAATCAGCCTTCAGCCAAATGTGAGTCTGCAGATGTTGCTGGCAACCTGATTTCCAGAAGATCCACAAGCACTTCATAAATCAGAGTTGGAGCCTTTCCACTCTACCCGCATCCCCTTTTAATGCTAGAGCCTTCATGCAATAGAAGAAAATCCTAGATGAAAACAAAATTTAAGACGATGACTACATAAAGATGTGCAGTGCCAATCATCATGACATACCTTTTCATAGGCTGTGCTTGTAGAGATAGGAAGCAAGGAAACCATAACAGAACATGAGGGGAGTGCTAAGGGATGGAGGGGGCAGAAAGTAAACTGGTAACAAAAATGATCTGGCAACTGAACAGAGGTGAAAGATCAAAACTGGGTTTCTTTTGTTTTGTTTTTTAGAATTTAGTATAAGGGACACAAAATATAGAAATGAATAAAGAAGTATACCCCCACCCCAAAATCCCCACTCTAATTATTCCCTAGAATCATTGCACTGGAAGACAGCTCAGAGGCCATGTAGTCAAACCCCCTGCTTGGTGCAGGATTCAATCAAGCATCTCTGACAGATGACCAGTCAGCCTCTTTTGAAAGATTTCTAGTGAAGGAGAATTCACTCTGGCTAACAGCTTGTAAGCTCAGATTGCCCTGACTCACCCAGAATGAGCTGGAAAATCATACTGTAAAATGGTAATTACCAAATAATATTTTAAAAATAGGCAACGTAAAGCTTTTTATTATCAGGTTCTTAAGAAGCCAGTCCTTTGAATACTGAAATCATCTGATGAAACGTATTACCGATAGTTGATTGAGTGGTTTATTTACTTGTTAATTAACTAGCTGTAATAGGTATAACAGAATCACAGTAACTGTTATATTCTGGGGAAATTTAAACAGAAGCTATAATTTTATTCTATTAAATAAGAAATTTGCACTGTGGTATTAGATAAACTACTTATCTCAAGAGATCTATAAAGATGGCTACAGCTATTCTAACAAACTTGCATAGGGGACATATCTTGTTAAAAGCTGGAAGAAATCCACTTTTAAATCAGATGCTAATTCATGAAGCAATTAATCAAACAGATTAAGTAATGAATGTTGACTCAGAAGTTTATCTTTGATCACTATCAGCTGCATCAGCTAACTTTAATTAACTGATGATCTAAAAGCCTAAAGGTATAAAACAATAAAATGTTATACATAGGCAAAAGAGTGAAAGGGGGGGGGGGGATGAGAGAGAGTAAAAATGGCTAAAACAAAAACTCTGTTATTCACAGTAGTAATTGCATAGCCCCTCTCATAAAAGCACATAAAAGCTGTACCCAGTAGGCTTTGTTTCCAAGTGAACATGAGGTGTGTTCTAATCAGCGATCTCCAACATATGCAATCTGACATCTCTGCTGGGGGAGATTTTATACTATATCATAAAACAACAGAAGAACATAGACCCATTGGTTTGTAAATACTCTGAAAACATTGCAATGATTAGTGGAAGTCAGCATGAGTTTGCTAACTGACCTTATCTCAGTTTTTGAAATCAGGGAACTTTCTGAGTAGACCATGGGAATGCTACAGACATAATATAACTTGTTTTCAACAAAGCATTTAATAAAATGTTTCTGATTGGCTAGCCAGTTAAATAGCCAGCCAGCAGAGTCTTACCTGCTTGTTTTCATGATCGGCGCTCCAGCAGGTTCGAGCCCGGCTCCACGGGACAGGGTGAGCTCTTGTCCCTTGTCCTAGCTCGTTGCCAACCCAGCATTTCGAAAGCTATCTGCAAGTAGATAAATGGGTATTCCCGTCTTAGATGGGAGGAACCGGCGGGGCTGCGCGGGGGAGGACATACCGGTGCTGCCCGAATCTCTGAACCGAAAGCCGGTGTGAGCGACAGCGGCGAGGAAGATCTACAGAGGAGGAAAAGCCCGGATGACCCCCCTAGCGACCCCTGCTGGTCGTAGGATAAATTGTATAAATATGTGTTAGATATGTGTACTTTGTGAGCCACCCAGAGTTCCCCATTGGGGGCAGATGGGCGGACTATAAATCGAATGTATAAATAAATAAATAAATAAATTACTTAGGTAAGGATATGATCTGCTCAACCATGGCAAGAAAAGAAGGTGGGGTTTAAGCACAGATTAAGACTATCTATCCACAAGTAACATTTATTTTCTGCTCATCCCATGGCCTGAATCTCACACATTTCATTATATTTCCCTGAAGGGTGTTAGTGAAATCCATAATCCAGTTTTCCTGTGAGAGGACAAAAAAGGCATCATCTAAAACTCAACACACCAATGCTGTATGAAACATGCTGCACTCAAAAGTACAAGGCTCTCTGTGTCTTTCTGGAAAATGACACACGGTAGAGATGGGAAAGTCTTCAAGAAGTAAAAATAAAAAGTCAAAAGGCTCTTGGAAGAAGAAAGTATTGAAATGCAAAGGTTTCTATGCATTTCCCTAAAGGTCTGTGCTAGTCAGTGCAAGCTTAACAAAAAATCTAAAAGACTTGCACAGATCTGAATGTTACATTGACATATTACTTCTAAGTCTCATTTGGAACTATTTCCTGCCTGAAAGATAAAATCATTCTTCTCTGAGCACAAAGACAGTCAACAACCAATATCGTTCTGCCACAGGATACTTTGTCATTATTCTCATTTAGATGCCCAGTGACACAGTCATATAATCAAATCAGATAGGGATGGCACCAATATCTGGAATAGTACCAAGAAGAGCAAGTCTTCTGTATTTTTTTTCCTACCGATTCTCATTCTGTTTGATGAAAGAGAAGTTACTTTAGAACATTTATTTTGAAGAAGAAGTGTGTTAATCTATGGTAGCCAAAAATCAGAAGGAGTCTAGCAGCATCTTCCCAGACTAGCAAATGTTAATTTTTTTTTCAACTTCATCTCCAATTTAAACCTTACTCCAGTTTAGCCACTGTAAACATCTTGATGAAGTGAGAGGTAGTTCATAAAAGCTTGTGTCTTTTAATAAAATGTGTTAGTCTGAAAAGATGCTACTGGACTCTTCCTGATTCTCAAAGGAGAAAAGAATTTCAAAAGAAATATTCATGTGCACAGTGGAGCATTCTGGAATTAATTTAATTGTCGGGTAGCTGAAGAGAAAGGCTTGCCTTTTAGTGTACAATCATTTATCCAGTGGATAGTAACCATGCTGGCTTCCCAATTCCAAGGAAAAACATCATAAAGCAAATGCACCATCAAGCTTTGGGGAAAGCGTGGCTACTATCATCTCTAAAGAGAATCCCTGCCCTTAAGAATTCTTATTTTTTGTGGCTCCTGAAGAAAAGAGATGTAATCTTAGGAACAATTGAAGCTGAAAATTTCCCTGGTTTGAATCATCAAGCCAGCTTTAGGCTGGCTCTCTATAGCCGCTGAACATTTCTATTAGTGTTTGAAGGATTTCTGAGTGTGTGTCCCTACACAGGTAACACTACGTAGACAAGAAATCCTAGTTTGCATGGAATAGTGGGAGATGAACTGTGCTTTGATTGCGTTTGTGTCAAAACTGATCTTCACTACTGCTACCACTACCAGGAAATGCTGCATGTGGCATTAAGGCCAGTAACCTAGTCTACACCATCTCTATCTTAGTAAAAAGCCTTATATGAAAGCCTTGATTGACCAAAGCTGTGATGGGTGATGGCATATGGAAGATTGAAGTAGATGGCAAAGAGCATGACTTAATGAATGAAAGAACAATAGCAATATTGCCGGTCTGTGAAATTAAGAGAAAGGGAAAGGGTGCAAGAAATTTGTCTGAAGGTAACCTTTATCTTATGGAATGCAGTTGATGAATACATGCAAAAAAGTGGAGGTGCAGGTTTAATTATGAATGAAAGGGCCAAAAGCATGTTTGAACTGGTGTTATCTAGATAAAGTATAATTTCATAGGTTGGTGATAGTTTATTTAAATAAATAAGTAAACTTAAAAAATGACTCTGGGTGGTTTACAATTAAAAATCAGAAAATAAAATAAAAATGAGCAAAAAACAACCATGCACATCCAGAAAACATACAATATAACAACAACAACAACAAATCCAACAGGGGTTCAACACCCACCATAGCTCCAGGCCTAGGAGAACAGCCAGGTCTCAAAGACTTTTGAAAGTCACCAGGGTGCGAGCACCTCTTTCTCATGCTTTCTACTTTCCCTGGACTGAGCAACTTTTTTCGCTCTCCCTTCTCCTTCTCAAGGCCATCTGGCTGAGGAATTCTGGGAGTTGAAGTCCACACATCTTCAAGCTACCAAGTTTGAAAAACACTGATCTAAAGCAGTGACTTTGCCGTTATAGCTGCTGCCACTGTCTGAAGAAAACTTGGTGGAGCCTGCTGCTGCCATGTCATTAAAAGATCTCTAGATCTTTTACCTCAGGAGTAAAGCTGAGCACCACCGAGAGCTGTTAAGTGGTGTGGCTGCAAACCCTGTTCAGCTCTGCTACCACTCAGGAGCCGAAAACCTCCAATTTGCTGACCTGGCCAGCCTTTGATCTCCTGTAGGCGCCAGACAGCTGTGCCTTCCTGATCCCTCCTAGAGGCTACTATTTTTTTATCTATTTTTAATTAACCAAACATAAGCAGTAATATATAGGCAGATAGCCAAAAAATCTGAAATATCATGACTAATATATTTTAAAGCATCATTAAAAGCTTATAATACTATAATATGCTTCAAATTCAATCTTAAAGGAAATCAACTCTGATTGCTCATTGGAAGGATTGATAATGAAGCTCAAGCTCAGATACTTTGGTCACCTAATGCGAAGAGAGGACTCTTTGGAAAAGACCCTGATGCTGGGAAAGATGGAAGGCAAAAGGAGAAGAGGACGGCAGAGGATGAGATGGCTAGATAGCATCACTGAAGCAATGAGCATGAAATTGAGCAAACTCAGGGAGGCAGTGAAAGATAGGAAGGCCTGGCGCAATATGGTTCATGGGGTCACGAAGAGTCGGACACGACTTAACGACTGAACAACAACAACATGCTTCAAATCCATTTTCTAGTCAAAACATGTCTTTATTAAACTTTAAAGGTACTTGGTTAAATATAGGTGATAAACAGTCCATTAAGACAACTCTGTAAATTATATATAAATTAAATGTCAAGCTAAAATATAAAACCTGAACAACTCCATGTGTAAAGTTATAGCCTTAAAATGGTTTCCAAATAGGATTGAACTCTACATCAGATTTACTTTTTAAATATGAAGTTATTTTACAGTTGAAGCATACTCCCACAGTGTGGTTAACCATTCTTCCATAGAAGGGATCAAAGGGATCCAATAAAGTTATATAAAGTCTCTGCATCCATTAACATATTCAATGCTAATTCAATATATTTTGAAGGAATATGTGGTTTAGTGAAATTTGATAAAAGTACCTGAGGATGGAATGGGATTACAACTTTCACAATTTGTTCCATTCTATAAAGGATTATTTTCCAGTATTGTTGAGCTTTACAGCATATCCACCACATATGGAAAAAGGATCCAATCTGTTCACTACATTTCCAGCATTTTTCAAAAAAGGAATTACTCATTTTAGCAGTCAAGACTGGTGTGATATGCCAGTGATTAAACATCTTGTACCAGTTCTCTCTGAATATATTATTCAAAGTATAATATTCTTTTTGCATTGACATTCCCACTGTTGCATCTGTATACCTATGTTCAGAGGCTTCTTCGAATGTGCCGTGCTACCCCAGAACTCCCAACCACTGCAGCTCCAGCTTCCAACTCCTGGCATAGCTGAAGAGTTTGTGACCCACCTGATTTATCTGATTATTTCTGTAAACAATCTATTTTATTTCTTGCGATCACTGAAACTTGATTAGCCCTGATGTCACTATGTTTGTTGTACCTCTTCTTCAAGATGAATTCTAGCTCATATCAGTTCCTAGATTTTCAGGATGAGATGATGACGGGTTTTACTATTTAATTGGTCTTGCATATTTTCATTTTGCCTTCAACACTTTTTCTCAATTTCTAGTTGTTGAGCTGAAATTGACATTATGCTGCTTGATTGGAATTTATATCAACTACCTGATCAATCTGTTCAGGAATTTTCCTCATGAGTCTTGTCCCTGTTGAAGCCAGATTACCTGATCCTGTTGCTGGGGGATTTTGATATCCCTGATGCTTCCCTCAGTTTTGGTGTGGAAGAATTTAGATCTAGCCTTGAGAAGGAGGAGGGAGAGAGAAAACAGTTGCTCAGTTCAGGGAAAGTAGAAAGCGTGAGAAAGAGGTGCAGATCAGCCCCTGCCTTGACCTTGTCCTTAAAAAGGGGCATTGAAAGTTTTGGATATGCTTTGAAGATCCACCCTGCACCAATGAAGTAGCATTCTGGGAATCCCTGCAGTGTCTACTCCTTGGCCTTGCTCAGGTTGTAGGGCTGACACTACGTAAGAATTTGCAACCCAGATTTAGTGGTTTATTTTAAAAACATGTAATCAGACCATTTGTTATAGGATTTTCTTTTCAAGCTATGTCCCTTCTTTGTCTAACTCGTCATGATTAAGACTGATGTCTACCACTTCATTCTCTGACACTGCATTGGCTCTTCTTTCTTCTTAATTGACCTAAACTGAAGTCAGTTCTCCTGAGGTTTTGACAACTGCCTTTGATTTTGCTATTTAAACCACATTCGATCTTTGGGCTCCAGCTTTGAAAAATTTGTTTTAAAAAAGAATCCCCATCCATAGCCCATGGAAGGTTCATATTTATGCCTGTAAGCTAGAATGGAATTACACAAAGGTTCCATATTTTAATAAATGGGATTCCTTTTATAAAGCCTTTATGTTGGAACAAGCCAAGCAATTTTCATAATCTAATTTCTGTTCAGGCTAAGTCCCCTGGAGAGTAACATCCCATCTCTCATCTGCATCTTTACCACAGGCTGATATTGAAAGTTCATGTACTCTTCCCATTAGCCTCAGTTTTTCTTCTAATTTTTCATTTTCTCAATTTATTGAGTGGTAACGTTAGTGGTAGCTAAAATGGATGCACCTTTTTTTCCTGATGTTCTTCACAAGGTTGGTTGATTGTTGTTTGATGTCAAGTATTCTTCCAGATTTTCTAAAACAAACTTATCTTCTTAAAACAGAAACAAAGCAAAATTTAGGTGCTTCAGTTTGTTCTAATTATTGCTCCGTCTTCTCTTTTGTTTTAGTCCAGTGTTGTCCAAACTTGGCCACTTTAAGATGAGTGGACTTCAACTCCCAGAATTCCCCAGCCACCCATGCTGGCTGGGGAATTCTGGGAGTTGAAGTCCACTCATCTTAAAGTGGCCAAGTTTAGACAACACTGTTTTAGTCCAAGCTTATTGAATGAGTTGTTCTCACCCAATTCCTTCCTAATTTGTCAGCAAATAATTTCATTGACCCATCTCAAACAACCTAAATCAGTGCCAACCCAGTAGAATAGCCTACACAATACCTTGTTTGAATGTGTATCCTATATCTCATATTGCCTCTGAAAGAATTCAGACATATCCAACTAAAGTACAGCCTTCTGCCCTCTCAGAAACATGCAGTTCTTCTTGGGCTTTGCCAATTTTTATTGTGGATTTGTTCATGATTTTGCAGTTCTCATTATCATTGGCTCACCTTACCAAAAAACTCCTTTCTTTTCTTTTCTTTCTTTCTTTTTTTTTTGTATATAATTTTTATTAAGAATTTTTATTATAATAGTAAAATCTAATACAAACTAAACTTAAAGAAAAGAGAATAGATAGGAGTAAAAAACTGCAAGGAAAAATAAAAAAAGAAAGGAGAGAATAAAGAGAAAGGTAAGAATATAATAAAGAGAAAAGAAATATATAAAGTGACTTCCAACATCTATCACAACAGGAATAAACAAATTTAGTGACTTTTCACCCTCTAAGGTTACAAACATTTATCTGTGTCAGAATCCTCGCAAGATTTTATAATAGATTATTATATGGCTAGTTTAAAAAATGGCTTTTTACATGCTGCGATTCTGCCATTGTAAAAGAGGCGGGGGGGGAGAAGGAATGCGAAACCGTTTAAAGCAGATGGCTCCTTATCACAGGCTCTGGCATGATCAAGGCCATGCCAGCAAGGGAATCAGAAGACCAAGAACTAAGGGCGATGTAAGGGGGGGGGGAGTAAGAAAAACAGCTTTTGGCGCGCTTTTGCTCGGTCTTAGCAATGCTTTGGATCTGTACACTTATTCTCAGTAAATGAACTTTCTTTTGAATCAATATTGGTTGGAAGGAAAGTTACTGGATTTGGGATCAACGGGTGGCAGTTTGTTACAATCTGTTCATCCCATATCCCATCTCTTATCTATACACAAATCCATAAAACATCATCTTTTCAATCCTGGTGTCAGCAGAAAGTCCATAAAGGATTGCCAGAAGTAACAATATATCTTGTTTTAACCTTGATCAAATAAACCAACTTTATATTCCTTTCTTTTACTTCTAACAATCCTAATCTTTAGTTTATTCAAATATTGTCATAGGATTTGATTTCTTTTCATTTCTTCTTTGTCCCATTGCACAGAGTTCTTCATGCAACATGTCTTCTTCTAGTGGGATCCCAGAATCCAAAAATCCTTTTTTTAATAGGCATTCATTTTTTAACCCATTTTCCATCATCCAGATCACATCTCCCACCTTTGTTTACAGGTTGATACCACTGATTTCACTTTGGGAGCTGTACTTCTACAAACTGCTGCAGAATTCCCAGAGAACCTCCTACCTGGGATTTTATAACTGACCTGCCACTCGTCAAGGGTCTTCATGTTATTTGGATGGTCGCTGATCTTTTGTTTAAGATGGTAAACTTCATTCCCTATTATGGCTCCTTTCTGACCCTGAAATAGCCTATTTGTTCATTCAACAAGTTCTACAGGACCACCATTTTCCCAGTCACCTGATTCTCAACAGGAAAGTTTCTGGCAGGGTTTCTTTCTGCTGTTGGATATGAAGCTCCCCCTGCCCTCATCCCATCATTCTCAGTCAGACAAATGCCACCTTGGAAGAGTACCTTCCAGCAAAATTAAATTCCAGCAAGACAATTGACTAAAATTTTACCCATTGTAGAATTAGCTTATAACAGCACAGTATATGTTCCCACTCAACTGTAACTCTTTCAGACCACAAATGGCTACCACTATCACATTTTTTCTGAGTGCCTCCCACCCCTCCCCTGCCCAGAAGCTTCCAAAATCCTTCAAGAGCTTCAAATAGCTTAATGCCTCCATCAAGAACAGCTAGATCATGCCAAATCCTCCTACAAGCATTCTACTGGCTATCATCACCAGGAAGGCTCCCTTATCACTTTTGAAAATCTTGTCTTGCTTTCTCTGAAGTATCTCCCTTCTATGTAACCATCCAAGAAGCTGGATGCCAAGTTAATTGGCCCTTTCGATGTGATACCACAAATAAATCATGTGGTCTTTCACTCACAGCTTCCAGCCACACTTAAGATAAACTTAGTCCTGGTTTGAGGACACCATCCTTGCCCCTTGTGCATCTCAGTCCCATCATCCCTCCTATCTTGGTAGATAAGGAAGAGGAGGTTGGTTTGATTATTTGATTCATTAGAAAGTCTGCCCAGACACTGGACATTCCTGGGAGGCTGTGGATTATCTGCATGTGCCCTCCCTTCTTTGCCATTTGTGAAGAAGGAAGAGGAGGAAGGTGTGAATGTTAGGTTGGAAACCAGAGTTTCTCATGGCAGAAATATGAATTATGTTCACAAATAACAGCTCCAAGACGGAGAAGTACAAGACTAAATATCTGGTAAACCATAGGAAAGGAGAGAAAAAGGAACATGAAATTTATACTGGCCACTCAAAAATCACCAAAAGGACACACACACACCCAAAATGTAGGAATGGTAATGTGAACTTTTGACAGTTGTAACAATACATCTGAAGTGGAAAGCAATCTGAAAGTCTATCAGAAAAGCAACACAACTTGTTAAGTGATGAGGACTTCAGCTGAGCACCAACGAAAGAGTTACAGATCCACTGTTATTGTAAATCTAACTCTTTTATGAAAATCTCAGTCTTGTTCACATTACCTGTTATACATTCAAATGCAAGAGAGGGAGCCTCTGGATAGCTCTCCCAAGCAAAGCATTTCATTTCAGCAATTGCTGATCTTTCAAAGGAATCCTTGAGAACAGCTAATCATTCTATCTGTCTTTAAGCAACTGACTAAACCATAACTACAACAATGGTGGAGGGGGTGGGTGATTTCTTTTGCCGGTTGACATCTTTATCACAATACAGTCAGTAACGTCTATCTACAGACACCCAAATATTACAAATTCTGCTGCCTGGCAAGAGAACCATGGATGGAGGGAAGGGCTGAGTGATTAATCTTGATCTGAATAACTGTCATGCAGGCTTCTGCTAATAGCTTTGACTTATGCCACCAAAGATCCTGACAGTTATGATTGCCACTGTTTTTTATATCTCCTAATGTTATGTCGTTCACAGCAAAACAACCTTTAATGCTTGAAGTTGCAGAGCTTATTTCCATGTTGTGAGTGGTTGCTTTATGGTGATCAAACTGTTGTCAGGTTTGGTAGGAGGTTACCTGTATGGAATAACAAGGGTAGTTTCCATCCAACAGATCTCCTTTAAGAACTGGCCATAAATCCTCCCTCTCACCAGCAGCAAAGGAACTCTTCAGTGGGAGATGCCTGGAAGCTGCTCATTGTCAGGGGAAGCTGAGTTGATGGTTGGCATTTGATTGACTATTCCTCTGCCTTTCGGAGGTTTATGATTCTTCCCCTTAGTAATTGTTTTTTCAGCAGCTCCGGCAAGGGACAATCTGGACTTGGAGATTGTTTGACGAGGCTGGGCCAGCCTGAGCTGATGTAAAGTAAGGAATTTGCCTTGCTTGAGTGGGCGTGGAAGCATAACATGCCTGGATTGCCCTGTTATGTTTTAACCTTCTTTGATGAATAAAAGTGGATTAATATGCGAAGATAAAGGTGCATGGCATCTTCTTGATACAGTGTTTGGAGAAGTGAGACGGGGAAGCCGTCCCCAAGTGGTTTTTAGCTCATACAGTACCCATAAGGGTTTCTGTGTGCCCTGTCCCTCACGTGGAACTTGTTAATGCAAGATCTGGGTGAACACTGCTTCCTGTTAAACTAGGTTTCTCCCAGCCCAGTACAATAATCAAAGAAGCTGCTCATGCATACCACATAGAAGAAAGTTGAAACTGCACTCTCGCATGTTTCTGGGAAATGCAAATGTGCCACTGTTAGATCTCAGAGGCTTTTAAGGATACCGCAAAATGTCCCTCATAGTCACAAGGTCCTAAGCACCAATGGGAACTGAGCAACATCCTTTCCCACCTTTTTCAGAGCAGCATGGATGGAGGCAATGCCCTTTTTACCCAGCTGTTTGTTTTTGATAGCTGCATGACAGCTCCCAAAAATTAAAGCTATGCCTTTCCCTGATAATGGCAGCAATCTCCAGCAAAATCTGTATTATGGAAAGTCTGCCTTCCAACAGTCCACTAAAAGAAATAAGAAAAGAAAATGGGTGACATAGACCAGTGTTTCTCAATCTTAGCAACTTTAAGATGTGTGGACTTCAACTCCCAGAATTCCCCAGCCAGCTTCCTAGGCCTGTGGAGTCCTTGGGGTTCTCTGAGCTTGGTTGTTTTCTTGCAAACGTCTCGTTACCCAGCTAGGTAATATCTTCAGTGCTAGAATGGGATGGGGTTTGCTCTCTGTTTATATACTGTGGCTTGCCCCAGTATAACCCCATCCCATTCTAGCACTGAAGATATTACCTCGTTGGGTAATGAAACACCTGCAAGAAAACAACCAAGCTCAGAGAATCCCAAGGACTCCAAAGTCCAACCCTGAGCTACACATATTCACTTCTATTGGTTCTTGGGTCTAGATTTTAATTTTGATCTTCCCTGATTACTGTCCATGATACTGAAGCTCAAGTTCTCCTTCCAGTTTTTGTGGAATTATTTCTCTACTGCCTGCTTTCCATTCCCCATAGTTCTTTATCTTTCAGATATGATTATAGGTAGGGAAAACATGACAATGGAGTAGCTCTGAAATGTGAAATTAGCAGTCATTTAGTGGATAAACTTAAATTACTGTGGAAGGTTACTTATGGTGGATAATTATTTGACTGCAGGTTGAATTTTTGCACCGTTTATTAACATGTTGATAACTGACACAACCCTTTACAGCAGAGTACAATGTAACCCAACTAATAAATGAATGCACCATTTATTTTGATACTGTATGTGCCTATACAGATTCTGGGCCATTTTGCTTCAGGAAGAAAATCAATGAAGTGGTATAATTAATTTTCTCTCAGAGAAAGCTAAAGAAAATGCTATTCTCATGTGAGCTGTGAGGAAGGTTACCTACAGAATCATAATGTGTCCTTTAAAATAACCAATCCAATATCTGAGCAGTAGACAATGGGATGAAGACTTGCCTTTTTTTTAAAAAAAAAACCAAAGCAACAATAGGTTTGCTTTCCTTTGTAACCATTTTCTCTTACCTCACCCTCCAGTTTAGGGTCAAAATGAATTTTTTCATCAATGCACTGATTGCAGTGAAGCTAAGTATGGGAAATGATAGAGCTTGAGGAAAGTTCTCCACTGTCTTTCCTTTCTGCCACTAAAGATGATTCTATATCTAAAATGGAAGCTTAATTGTCACAAAAAAATACTTAAGAGGGGAATAGTAAGCACTCTAGCTGCACATAAAAGCTTGGAAGAATTCCAGCACAGGGCTTTTAAAGTCACTAGCAAACTCCAGATTTTTTTCTTGTTTTTTTAAGCCGCTGCTGCTACCAGATATACTGGATATAGATGCCAAGTCTCAAAAAACTGCAGCACAGCGGTTTCTGCTTGGTCAATTAGAAGAAATCAGAGGAGCTGCCAACTATTTGAAGGATGCTATGGATTTATTTTCAGGGCTTTTCATCTTGGATGAGACACACTTGTTTAAATTAACAGGTCTCAAAGAGAAAGAGAGGGGGAGGGAGACATAAAATAATCATTTTACCTCTTTACCTTAGAGGGCAAATGAGGACATCTGTCATGCCCAATTTATTTCAACACAATGGTGTAGTCAGGTGATCAGATTTGAACAGCCAAGAATTTTTTAGTCCCAAATAATCTGATTTTTAACAATGTACTGTATATCATTGGAAATATTTTCTTTAATTACATTTGATTTACTTGTACTATGCCTAGTTATAAGCACATGCTAACTAAAAATTAATATTACTACTAATAGAAATAATAATGCATTATATATATAATAGTTTATATATATAAAAATTTATATTATTACACATATAATTTATATAATTATAATTATATAAATTATATGTATATATAAATTTATATGTTTAATCTATCTATCTATAATATAAATTATATATTTATATTATACTGAAAACTAAGTCTGATGTTGCTATAAGAACACCATGTTTTTGAACATTTAAAAGAAGGAATGGGATGTCTGTTATCCATTCTGTAATGTTCCTAATGTCAACCAACAACACCCCCCCGCCTCCAGTCCAATTCAGAGAATTTGGGTTGCTTTGTTAAAAAATTGGATTGGAGATTGCCAGAATTTAAAAAAAAAGTCCTTAAAAACAGAACAGGGAGGAAGATAACCTTACCTGCTAGTCTGATTCAATTTTTAAAAGTTCATTTTCATGTAGAAATGTTATGAATTTTCCACAGCTTTCTGATGTATACTTAGACAATTTGGCTTTCTGGATTGCCAGATGAAAGGATTTTAGGCATGTTGATTTTGTACAATCCCAAGTACAGCTGTGTTCTTGCAGAAAGCCTACAAATATTCATATACTTGTTCATGCAAACTTTTCCATATACTGTATATCCTTTCTCTTATTTATTTATTTATTTATTTATTTATTTATTTATTTATTTATTTAACTTTTCCCCGCCCATCTCCCCACAACAGGGGACTCTGGGCAGCTTACAACAACTAAAATCAATACATAATTAAAATTATAAAAAGTTTAAAAGTTGTAAAAATTATATTTACAGAAATAAGGATAAAAATAAAGAGGCTAAAAGATCCAGGAGTCCAATAGAGGCCACACCAGGCCGCTAAGGGGTCAGCCAACCCCATTTCTGGTATCCTCCCTCCCCGCCCCAGCCCAGATAGCAGAGCCAGGTCTTCAAATCCCTCTGAAAGGCCTGGAGTGGAGGCCTTTCTCATATCCTTTCTCATATACATTGTATAAAGTACCCTAGTGTGATATACACATAGTTGTACATATTGACCAATATTTTTTTGAGTTGCATTTTTCTGCATTATTGTCAGCCATGGAACAATCAGTTTTGAGCATAAGTGTCAGGAGTGGGTAATGCTGCTTGCCTTGAAGAAGGTGGTGGTACACCCTCTTCTTAAGAGTTCATCCTTGGACCTGACTGTAGACAACTTTCATACAGGACTCAACCTCCCCTTTTAAGCAGGTGATAGGTCCTCAGCTTCAGAGGGCCAGGGATGAAGCAGATTATCTAGACACATTTCAGTCATGGTTCAAGCTGGGTTACAACACTGAGACAGTGTCATGCTTGTTGATGACCTATTGAGGGCCTGGTGGTGCTATTGTCCTGGTCCTCCTGGATCTCTCAGTGTTGTTTGAAACCATAGATCATGGTATCCTTCTGGACAGGCTCTGGGAGTTGGGAGTGGGGGGGACACTGTTTTGCAGTGGTTCTTTTCCTTCCTCTGTGGCAAGGTCCAGTTAGTGTTGGGGGGGGGGGGGGAAGGTCAAGTCCTTAGCACCTGCAATGTGGAGTGCCTCAAGGCTCAGGACTTTTGCTCCTTCTCTTCAACAACTACATGAGACTGCTGGGAGAGGTCAGCCAATGGCACAGGGTGTGGTATCATCAGTGCACTGATGATACCCTGTTATACATCTCTACTCCTGTCCAACCAAGTAATGATGTCCTCATGTTGGCCCATGCCTGGAGGCTATAAAGAGTTGGATAGGAAGGAACTGGCTTTGGCTCACCTCTAGAAAGATGGAGTGGCTCTGGGTCTTTGGTCCCCCTGATAAGAATTTAAACCTTGGGACTGACACATGTATACCATTCCTGTGTTCTACAATAGGCAGAACACAGAACCTCTGTGTATATTTGACTTCTTGTCTGCTCTACAGCAACATATCTAGTTGTACTGAGTCTGAGAAGTTTCTGCTGGTACCTAGTTACTAAAACCAGGTTTGAGTTTCTGGAAAATGGAGATTTATGTGAAGTTAAGATCTGCTGATCCCTACTCCCTACATTTTGGAAGGAGAGTCTATATTCCTGACATTAAAGTATATTACAGTTCCTCTTACAGTTTCCGACTAATCATAGATCGAGTCAGCAATGCTCTGGTCCTGTTATCTCAGGATGTGAGCTAAAATGAAGCAGACTTAATGGGCTAATTCATCTAGACTATCTGATGAAATATGGGATGAACTCATTTGTCAGGGCACCCTAGAGATGTGCATTAATTCACATTTGTTTGTGTATCGGTCAGAGACTCAAGGTATTAGAACAGAGTAATGGGCTGGAGTGGAAGATGCTATTCTCTTTCGTTCCTTCTTTCCTTCCCTTCTGCCTGCTCATCAGAAATTTCAGAAGTTGAACCCCTGAAGCTGAGAGCTAGCAGAACTAAACTAACTACCTAAGGAAGGTTGTACTAGTGAACACAAGGCCTATGTTTATATTCAGGTAAAGCTGGTCACATTGCATGGGAAAGCCCTGCTAAGTCCCCTCCTTTTTAAGTATCAGCTACATGTGTATTATGGGGAAGGCAGGCATTTTAGAAGCAGATACTCTAAATGTTCCAGATCTGGCCTGTTGGGAACTGAATTTGTCCCATTCTCCATGACCTCAGAGTTTGAAACACCCAGAAATTAAGTGGAGCCCAAACATAAATAGCTATGCCAGGTATAGAGAGGTTTGAAAGAGGGGACACTTTGTCAGCCCATGCCAATGAAGAAATAAGGACTGAAGCTGGCAAGGAACCAATGATTCTCAAACCAGGAAGAACCTTTTCAGGGTTAGGAAAGAAAGGCCAGAAGTCCATTGACTTTGTATGAAATCTGACAACTCTGTGAAAAAAGCATTTCCTTCTATCAGTGCTGAATCTCTTTGCATTTAGTTTCAATGGATAACTTTGAATTCCAATATCCTTGTGTGCGATTGCTTATTTTCTCTTCTATCATTATTTTCTCTTTTTAAAAATCTTATTTTATTTTTTGTCAGCTAGGCAAGGCCAAGAAACAGGCACAGCAGGGGTTCCAGGAATGTTCTTTATTGTTGTAGGGTAGAATAACAGAACCTTGAAATCTTGACAGAGTTTCTCTGTACTCCATCTTATACCAAACAAAATCGAGGTGGATCATATTGAGTTTCTTTCTTGCCATTTTCTCTTCTCTAAGTAATTTCTTTTGAACCTCTTCCCTTAAAAGTTTGCTCATTCCTTCCCATCCTCAAGGCCAGGTCTGCATTCTTTCACAATAATACTTTCAGTCATTTGCCCTGGAACGGATATTAAGCTAAGTAGCCTATTGTTCTTTATTACCCCTTAATCCCTTTTAAAAATTGGAGTCAGACTGGTTATTTTCCATCTTCAGGAACAGATGCTGATGTTAAAAAGACGTTGCATACTTTTGTAAAAACTACAGCAATGTCATATTTTAGTTTTTTATATATATAGTTTTTATTAAAGAATTTTAAGAGAATTAAAAAAAATACAAGTTTCGAAAGAGATAAGAAACTAAAGAAAAGTAATAAATAAGTGAGAAAAGGGTGCAAAGAAAGAAAGAGAAAAGAAAGAGAAAGAAAAAGTTATAAAGAAGTGGCTTCCGATCTCAACAGCAGTTATAGATACTGTACATTTATATTTTACCCTCTTTCTCTAAGGTTATAATATAATTTTCTTCTTTCCATAATCTACCCTTTGTAATCATCAAACCCATAAATCACAAGTTCACTTTTTCTTTTTTCAGCAAAAATTCCATAAGCGGTCTCCAGTTACTAATAAATGCGGTTATTGTCCTTTCTCTAATCAGACAAGTCAATTCTGCCATCCCTGCTAATTCTGTCATCTTCACCAGCCATTTCTCCATTGTGGGTATTTCAGATTCTTTCCAATTTTGTGAATATAATAGTCTTACAGCAGTTATCATATACAACAAGGTTCTTCAACCTTGGCAACTTTAAGACGGGTGGACTTCAACTCCCAGAATTCCCCAGCCATGAAGGCTGGCTGGGGAATTCTGAGGGTTGAAGTCTACCCATCTTAAAGTTGCCAAGGTTGAGGAACACTGATATATAAAAACAATCTTCCATAACTCTTTTATAATTGTCTATCCATCACATGTCAGTTTCTTAAAGGATTTTTGGGTAGAAACTGTCTGGACCCAGGGATTTATCTGCTTTTTGTTTGTTTATTTGGCTTATTTTATTTTTATTTATTTATTATTAAATGTGTATGCCGCCCATCTCCCCCAATGGGTGACTCTGGGCAGCTCACAATTAAAAAACCAAAAGCCTATAAACAATTAAAACACCCCATAAATAGCCCTCCTTCCTTTATCACTTTGTTGTTGACTCTGTTTCAGTCCATCCAATCTTCCTCTCCTCAAAAAGCCAAATTAGGCACAGTCTTCTGCTCTGTTTCAAGAAGTGAGAACAGAAGCAAAGAATTCGAGTGTCCCACTTATTGAAGTTGGACATGAAAATAACCTCACCAGTTGGTACTTAATAGCTTTATTCATATTTCTATTTAAACTGGAGTTTACTGCAACCGCTCAAGATCATGCTTGGTTCTGTCACCAACCATGAGTTAGAAAGATGAGGAGAATGATGGCAATGTTCATAAATAGCAAAAGGGCAAGTGAAATTTGGATTACTCGCTAAGCCTACAGCTATAAACAGAGTATATAAACTTTGGCAGTTTACTTCAGAATAAGTTCAACTGAAAAAAAATATCTATTCTTCCCAAATATTGGAACCATGGGGCTGCACACATATTTTTTTATTTGTTTATTCCTTTCTTCAAGGTGCTCAAGGCAACAGGATGAGTGGTTTTCACCTACTGACATTCAAGACAGAGCAGGGATTTGAACATGGATCTCTCCAGGTCAAGACTCATTTATATCACAGAGCAAAAGGCCATAAGCTGTTCTTTATCATCCCAGAGTCCTAAGTGCAGAATTATGTTCTTAACTGAACAGGACAGCAGATTTCAGTTGAATACGAGAAAGAACTTGCAACCAATGTTCAGATGATCTTCCTTTCACTCTATGCATTCAAATGGTGGTGGAACAGCTGTCTGCTGGAGATGATTTAAGGTGGATTTCTGAGTAGAATGTAGGACTTGTGACTTCAATAGCAATTTATAACTGTGGCTCTATGAATGGGTTTTAAATGCTAGATGCTAAATCCAAGTTAACAAAACACAACTGTACGTATCATGCAATGTCATCACAATGAAACCATATTAGGAATAATGTGATGGTATGCTTCACACAATATGCCAAGATGACAGCTGGGTCCCCATAACATGTTGTCCCACAAGTCAGCCAACCCCATTTTAGCCCAGTCTAGGATGTTGTGCAAACCCAGCCCAGAATTTGCTTTTGTGGTTTCTAAAAGCCATTATGAAACATGCCATGTCGGAACCAGAAGAATGAAGAGGAATTAAAAATTTCCAACTATCTGAGAAGCATCAGCTATGATTCCCATTTTTTTCTACATCCTTTTCAGTAAGGTTTGCATGAGGCCAATGCTTGATTATTCTCTGTTAAAGTGCTGTTGAGGTTAAATGGCATAATGTGGGAATTCGGCTTGCCCACTAGAATCCCATTTCTTTTGCTTCTGTGAAATTGTTTGCTATTTATTGTGGCAACGGGGAACAGAACATTGACAGAAGCCATCACTCAACAAACTAGTAATTGCCTTCAAACTGATGTCCAACCACTAAATCTTAGAGCCTTCCATGCATGGACTGAATTCATTAAACCCAACAACAAAACAAAACAAAAAATAGCGGAAGACTGCCAACCAAAGACAGCTTTGGAAAATGCCAACTAATGTTTCAGTGCAACCTCAGTGCATCTACAGAAATTTCCAAGGGACGTTTTCCAGAAGTGCTGGGGGGTTGTCAGCTGGCATACCTGACCTGAGATTTGATTGATTCAAAAGTAATCTAGAAGCCCAGATTCTGATGCCAGGGCATTAAATGGAATGAGGAAAGACTCTCATCCAAATTCTTACTTTGGCTATGAGTAACTATCAGTGGTCTTGGTTACACAAATATTTTTTATCTCTTAGTCTTGCTTATAGTATACATTGTTCCAGGCCATAAAAACATAACTTGTGATTTAGAAGCTATGTGCAACAACACCCCAGACCACCACTTTTTCTGCCTCTTCTTGCTGCTGCTTCTGATATGAGATTATGTGTACACATAATGTCTGCATGTGTTGGGCAATATACTGTACAGATGAGAAAAATGTTCTATCTCTTATATATTTCTTTACTTTAAACCTGAGAATCAACTGAAATGTCAGGATATAGGGATTGTTATCGTTACATTAATCACTAATATTAATATTAGCATTTAATTTTCAATGCATTTTAAAAATATGCAAAGTCATTCAAAAGCTGGTTCAGCCCTTGATCCAACAAAAGTTATGGTTCTTTCTAGTATCCTATATAGCTTGAACTATTTAGCAATTTTTGATCCTCCAGATCCTGCAAAATTAAATTCTCAGTAGACCTTGCTGGCTAGAGCTGCTGGAAGTTATTTTTATAATCTGATGATATATGATAATATTTATTAGGGATTATATGCAATTCCAATCCAAAAGGATTCTAAGTGGCTTATGTTACCCTCTTGCAATAAGAATCTTAAAAAGATTAAAGTCAACAACAAAATAGTTCACAATTACAATTACAAAACTGGCACCAAAGGAACAATCAAGCATCAAACAAAAACTCATGATAGGGGCTCCCTATTCATAGCACTTCCACTTCTAGAGCTCTCTTGAAAAGCCATGTGTTAATGATTTTCCTAAATCCTAACAAGATAGAAGCTAACCTTATCTCAGGAAGGATGGAGATAAAGAATGGAGGCTGTAACTGAGTAGCAGAAACAGACCTGATATGTAGCTTCCTACTTGAATTGGAGCCATGAGGATCTGGGACAAGTTCTCAGTAATCATGGTGTCCATGAACTCCTGAGTCATCTTAGAACTCACCCCCATGGCAGGCAAGATTTAAATCCCCCAGCACCATCAGCCTGGAGAACTCCATCAGCCACTCTGACAATGATGTCCAGCAGCCTGGAGAAGGATGCCACTGTGTAAGGGGAGGGGAAGGTGCAACAGCAGCAGCCCCCTCTTGTCCCTGGCACCCAACTTCATGAATAAGGCCCAACACTCAGTTATCTTCGAAACAGTGCCTCTGGTTACCTATAGAGTATTGTAAATGAAAACAGCTACTCCACCTCCTTGGCCTTAAGATCACAGCTGCCGCCATACCCACAACACAGGAAAGTACATTTCAGGAAGGGAACATCCCACTCTCCACTCAGCCAGATTTTGGTGATACAAACCAGGTGTGCCCTCTGATCCACAAGAAGATGAGGATGAGGAGAGATTTATTACGGGTAGACCTTGTATTCCGTAGCAGCAGCTGAAGTGAAGGACCTCCAAGAACCTGCTTCCCAGAATTTACTGATTCATAAATTCTATCTATTCCTTATACATTTCAGATATTTTTGATCCTTATGAACAGATCTTTTTAAAAAAATACTAGAGGATTAGGACCTACTTTGGGGGAAATGACCTGAATATCAAACCAGAAACTGGTCTCTCTTCTAAAGAGTAATGGTCTTTAAACCCTTAAACTGGTTCCAATAGTTGAGCTGCTCTCAAAGTTTCAGACCCAGTTTTCATGCAGAATGTTTCTGTCCTGGGTCTCCTCAGCCTCCAAAGGACTAGGATTGGCCTGTTTATTTAGGTTCAAATCCATCTTCAGCTATGCAAGTCCACTGGATGACTTTGGGTCAATTCTGACCTGTCAGTCTAATCTACTTCATACAGTACTTGCTTTGGAAAAAAGAAAAAGGAAGAGACCATGTAATGTATGCTGCCTGGAGTTCCTTAAAAAAAAGGTAATGATATAAACTCAACACATGAATTAATAAGTAATCAGACTTGATCTTGCAACTTGTACCTGTCAGACAAGAGCATCCATTTTACTTCATAAACTTGCTTTGAATTACTGACTATCCCATCTGATCTCCAAATCCAGACAGAAGCCCATAGCAACCTCTTAGTCTGGAAAAGCAAAAAAGTCTTGCTGCACCTCAAAGATTGAGATACTAACCTACATACATCATGTCCAATTGACTGGGACAGAGTTTGTGCCCAGCTAAGAAAGTATAAGAGACAGTTGTATCCCAGCCATAAATAAATCTAATTGACAGTAAATTAGTTAGAGGGTATACTGTGGTCTCTCCACACCAGGTTTTCAGTGGCATCACATAAATATCTAATTGGAGAATTCATGTTAGTTGCTGTCCAAGATAAGTGGAACTCCTAGTACAGCCCCTTTCAATTATTCAGTGAACATCAGAAGATAGAGCAAACACATGATATTTCTTCAGCAACATCTAAAACTAGCAATCTGTGCACCATTTATTCCACAGTACTCCCATCGGTGTCCTTGGCATTGCTCCTTGGTTCATCTACATGGTCCAGTTCAGTTCAGTTCAACTCTTCCATGTATGGTTGTTTGTTTGTAAATATTGAGTCTGAAAGAAATAAAAATGCCACTTAATAGCTTAAATGGAAATGACAGGAAAAAATAATCTGGAATAATGATAATGACAAGTTTTATTAGGTTTCCAGGAAATAATTTCACTGGCAATTATTTTAGGGATTATCCTTATTACACATTTTTTTTTCCATTCTAGCAGCAAAGGAAACAAAAAAGGAAGATGATTCTAAATGTTTGTTCAAGTATTTGTTTTCTCTGGGTGGGTATCTCCTGATATATTATAATGGATGTTCTTTAGTAAATTCAAACACAGCAGTAAAACTTAAATATTTTTACTTGCCTAGAACTGGAGAGATCAGCTAATAAGTGGCCCATTGCTGAAAAACATGTTAGACTGACATCCTTCATCTTGAAAAGCTCTCTGCGTTAGGGGAGCCATGAACTAAGATTGTGAAGACAGCAAGGGCAAGGCTCTATATCAAAAAGCGGGTAAGGTTAAAAATGCTGCACATCTCTAGAAAAATAGGCAAACAGACAGACCATAGGAGGTAACATCTGGTTGTAAGAAAACAACTGTCAGGCCAATTACGAAGGACCAAAATGATGATATTTGGTCCTGATAACCAGAACCAAATAAAAGAGACTAAAGTTGAAGAACTAGCTAGTAGATTTCCATTTTGATGACATATTTCAATTTTCTCTATTACCCTTACTAGTGTCTGATCAGCCTAGGAAAAGGCTGTTAAGTGCGTGCGTGTGTGTGTGTGTGCGTGCGTGTGTGGTGCGTTGCTTAAGCAAATAAAGTTGCAGTATTGCTCTGAGTGAAGTACTTGTGCTTTTTTTATTTGCTGCAATGATGATGATGGTGATGGTGATGTTGATCTGCCTTCAAGTCGTTTTTGACTCCTAGTGACCATGACAATCTATGAATAACCTGTTCTTTCAGGTCTCCCAATAGTGCACTCATTGCCACTATAACTGAGCCCATCCACCTTGCTGCTGGTCATCCTCTTCTTCTCTTTCCTTCCACCTTTCCCAGCATTGGAGCCTTTTCTAGAGAGTTGGAATAGTGTTCATAATGTGTCCAAAGTAGGATAATTTGAGCCTGGTCATTTGTGCCTCTGGGTTGATTTGTTTGATGATTCATTGGTTTGTTTTCTTGACTATCCATGATATTCTCAGGAGTCTTTTCCAACACCAGCATTCAAAGGAATCAATACTATTCCTATCCTGCTTCTTTGAAATCCAATTTTTGCTTCCATAGAGTGTCACAGGGAACACCATAGCTTGCGTAATTCTCATCTTTGTAGGTATAGGCACATCATGGCATTTGCTACCATACCTGTGAGTAAATTGGCTGTTTTAATTATGAATCTTCATTGAAGGAATGTGGGTGTACTCCCCATCAGATTCCCCCTGTCCACTTGCTGACTAAGGCTATGTGCCAAGAAACTTCAGCTGCTCCTATCTAGTTGTTGGACTAAGTAGGAAGCAAGGAAGATGGAAGGTGCTTGTTAAGTGATTGACTATAAGTGGAGGTCAATTTAAAATATGTGGGACAATCTTCAGACAGCTGAGGGTCACCAGCCACTTTTCATAACAATGAAAACTAGCATTAGTTACTCTTACCCTGTACCTTTTCCTCTGTGTAGTATTCCTTGTGAGAATATTTGCGGGGTAGTCCATTACAGGTTTTATATTGCCTTGAAAGAAGAAGGAATGCTAGAAGTTCAGCTCCTCATTGACCAGTTAGTTCTACAAGCATTGCCAGGATTTAATTGGTACCTGAAATTGGAGTATCTGCAGATCATATATTCTTATAACTGAGAAGTAACACTTTCTGCTCATTCACAACTGCACGATTAAGGAAAAAAGCTTGAAAAATAACATGGTAAGAAGATGATGTATCCAGAATTTGCTGACTAGGTGACCTATTTAATAAATTTGGGAAACCCACTGGCTTCTGGAGTTTAATGACAACATTAATGACCAATGGTAGTTTAATGATAAGTATCCAAGGATGTATCATTGCCAACACAGATTTTGTTTTCTCTGGGCCATCTTGGCAAATGAAAGAAATAGCAGTGAGAGTTGCCATCCTTTTTTATCATTTTATTTCTTTGTCTTAGCTTATATATATAGCTTCTTAACAACATTCCCAAAGTTTGTAATGTTCCTGAAACACTTCATGAATAAAGTATAGATCACAGAAGCCTCTCAAGCCTTTTTATTTATTGATAAAATGTTTCCCTAAACTTCCCCTGTAATATTCAGGGCAGCACACAAATGACACAGATCTGGGATAGAAACTCCAAATCCTCCCATTGATCTGAAATGCTACTGCAGAACTGTTGCCTGGGGAAAACTAGGTGGAGCAACTTAGTGGTGGTATGAACCATTCAAGATCCTATTTAATTTGCAGTTCAGTCTCTAGAATTGATAAAATTCAAATTTGCAGTTCAATTAGGGGGAGATGGGTGGGGATTAAATAAATAAATAAATAAATAAATAAATAAATAAATAAATAAATAAATAAATAAATAAGAAAAATCAAATGGATCTGGATTTGCAGTTTGAGTCCATTAATCAATCTGAAGATTCCATTCACTAAGATGTAGCTCCATACATACAAAAATCCATCAGATTTCTGAATCAATGTGAAAAGCCTGAATCATCTTTGAATTGAATCTTCAGATCATTGCTTCACACATCCCTAGATCACAGCATGATGTCATTTATGTATTTATTAGACTGATAAGGCATTGGTTCCCTCTCCATTGCCTGACTTTAAGATCCTGGTTGACTATTTAAAGCTGCAGAGGTTGAAGGATTCACTTCATCACCCATATATTTAATTCATTTTTAAGTGAATGAAGAGCAGAGCAAGTCCAAGAGCAAAGCTTTTTTACTTTTGGATGCAGTTCTGAAAATGCTTTTCTAAAGGATGCCCGCTTGGCTTCCTCACTCTGTTGCCTGTTAAAAACAAAAACTTTCTGAGGAGGTACCAGGGGAGATTGGATTCTGATACAAAGTTTGAACGACTACTGAGATAGGGAAGTTTTTAAACTTTTTTTCCCCCTTAATTTAGGTTTGTATTCTCTGTTGGAGCATCTGCTTTCTTATGCCTTTGCCTGTCAGCTATAATCTAGTGGAGATGCACTCTGGAGGTTATCACACCTGCTGAGAATTAGCTATGCTGTAATGAGCTGCGTAGAGTGTTCAGCTTGTAAGAAGCATGTCCCAGGAGAATTCTGTCAAAAGAAACTGGCTTTTTCTGAGTTATGAACTTGTCCAGATGGCATCTTCTCTGTGATTCTGTGATCTGTATAGAGCAGGAAAATATCTGAACATAGAATATTGTACACCCATTGTCTATCTGCCCACCCATATGATCTGTTAGAGAATGGGACTGACATGTCTAACAGGTCTAGTCATTAAAGTTCTGAAATGTAAACATCAAAGCCCTTTGGTACAGATTTAATATACATGTGTATGTACATGAAATGACTCCAGAGCAAAACACAAGGAGATATGAAGAATAAAAAAGTTCTGAGGCAAGAAAGTTCTGCCAATAGTATTTTGTTTACACGTTATGCAAAACCCAGCTCCCTTGAGAAGTCCATAATGCTGGAAAGGTAGAAGGAAAGAGTAGAAGGGGATGACAAGCAGCAAGGTGGATTCACTTTATTACAGTGGTGATGAATGCACTGTTGGAAGATCTAAAGGGCCAGGTTGGGGACAGATCATCCCAGAGGAAGTCTCTTTATGTTGTTGCTGAGGGATGACACTGACTTGACAGAATATAATCGATCAATCAGCAAATTACTACTTATATTTGTCATTAACTAATAAAAATACATATACAGACCAATCTTCAACTTGTTAAGTGTGATTGCTTACAGCAGATTTTACTGCTTCCATATATAAATTTTACCCACTAAAGCAGAGATGAGCAGCGCATGGCCCATGAGTTACATGCATTCCCCAAACAGCCCATTTTGCAGTCCCCAAAGAGTTCCGATAGCCCTAGCCTGGCTGGGGTTGAATAGATTTTTTTTCCCCTGTGTTCTGGGGTTGGGATATCCTTGTAGGCAAAATGGATGCCAAACATATGGTATGCATAGCATCTGTTTAAAAACACTAGAATTTGAACCAACTATCCATTTTGGTGTCTTAAGGATCAAATGAATGATTTAAACCTCTGCTTAATGCCTCCTTCTCCACATGCACAAAAGCTCAAAAGTGAAGGAAAAAATGTTCTAAAATCTTTCCGTCTCTCCCCCTTTGGTGACCACCAGCCCTGAAGTCCCCAGGCAGGGCAAAAAGAGGCAGCATGGCCTCTGAGCTAAAACCATGTTTCACCTTTGCTTCTGAGTGCCTGGTTGGGTATCAAGCCCTGTCAGGCTAGCAAGCCCAGGAAACCAGGACCACTTGAATTCTGGGAAAGATCTTTCTTGCTAGTAGGGTAATGTAACAGAATCTTGAGCAGCTAGCAAAATAATGCTCCTACAATACTTAGACTTAATGCAATGAGCGCAGAGTTACTCTGAGTATCTTTCTCACTCTTCCTCTATCCAGATTGAAGGACCTCTTCTGAACCAATCCTGTTTCCTCCCTGAACTGTCTGGTTGTTCCCATGGCTTGTTAGACATTCCATCACAATTTACCACTACACACATTTCCATACTTACAGATGATGCCTTGAGGTTTTACATTGATATAAACATTGAATGAATAAATTAAATAAATTAAATTAAATAAAAATCCATTCCAATCTGCTACCCTGTTTGCAGGAAAATTCCAGTACATGCTGTCCATTAGAGTCAGTAGACCAGCGCAGTGTTTCTCAACCTTGGCAACTTTAAGATGAGTGGACTTCAATTCCCAGAATTCCCCAGCCAGCCAATTCTGGGAGTTGAAGTCCACTCATCTTAAAGTTGCCAAGGTTGAGAAACACTGGTGTGATGGGAGAGCTTTACACTTTTGTTGGTTTCTTTTAGAAGTGTTCTTAAAACACAGATGATAGCTTATTGCAGCCAGGCATTCAGATTGGATACAGCCTTCTAGTCCCTGTACCTGCAAAACTAGCCAGCAGATCCTGTTGCTACTGGTTCAGAGAAGCCGCTGGATCAGTCCCAAATGGAGATAGAGTCACTGTGGCTAGAAAAGGCATGAAGGGGGAAGCTCAGCCGCTTCAAGCTATCTTTATCATCAATTGTAGCTACCATTGTCTGACATTCTTTTAAGGACAGGCAAGTACATGGCAGAAACAGATCCTGACCCACAGGATTACAATGGCCTTACTATAAATTAGCATCATTACCAGCAGCCCTTGAGAGACAAGATTTCACAATGCCACCAACTGGCCCTTATTTGCACACGAAACAAAAGCCATTTCAAGCTCACTTTGTGCCTGCTGATTAATTCTCTTAACTGCTCCTCTTTTCAACCTCACAGCTGCTTTTTGATAAATCCTTCTGAATCAGAACAGGAAGTTTCCAGGGTAAGGTAATATATGGTCTGTCTGCTACATCCCACATAAGTCTTTATCTTAACGATGACTGGAATCACTAACATATTGGGTAATCAGGGAGTCTTTTGAACACGGTGAAAGTGGTTAAGAGTTTTTACCCCTCTTTTCTTACCAAAGAGATTTCTGTTTTTCTCCCTCATTCTCAGATGGCCTCAGAATTTCTTTTGATGATGCTTTTAAAGCTATCTAGATTGCTTTGAGGTGATGGAGGGGCAGTGGCTCCCTTGAGCATCTTGCTCTGAAAAAAGCCCCAAAGGCGTAGTTCCTACATAATATCTGCCTGTGGATTGAATTGGAGTCTGGAAGCTTAGGAGGGTTGCAGCCTGAGGGAGAAATGATTGTAAAGGGCACATACACTTGGCCCATCTATGAGAATGTTATCAAAATTTTCTTTTGCTTTAAAAAAAATAAAGGAAAACCATTTTTCCCCATTGCATTGAATGGGAATTGCTTAAAGATATAGTTGTTATTGTGGGGTCCTTGGGGTTCCCTGAGCTTGGTTCTTTTCTTGCAAATTTTTCGTTACCTGGCTAGGTAACATCTTCACTGAACACTGAAGATGTTACCTAGCTGGGTAATGAAACATTTGCAAGAAAAGAACCAAGCTCAGAGAACCCCAAGGACCCCACAGTTCAACCCTGAGCTACACATATTCACCTCTATAGCTGTTATTTTTAGCACACTTTTCACCTTTTTAAAAGGACAAATCATTATTTATACTAAAGTACCCATTCTGGCAGCCAACTTTTTTTTTTTTCTGGAATGACCCTAAAGTATGCATGAGCCTCCTCAGGTACTGGTTGTTGGTGATGGGGAGGAGCAACTATGGGTAATAACATTACCAAGGGCAAATAATAGCTAAACACTTACAGTAAGAAAACAGAAGCAGTCTTGGATGATGAAGTTAGGAAAGTGGGCACAAGTGAGCCTTGTTGGAGAGATACTTACGCAAATGCCCCTCTTTTCAACCATAATGATACATACATAGGGCCTGTCTCCAGGCATCAGTTATTCAACTTTAAAAAATGGGAGCATCTGAATCCTTGAATTATGATTTTAGTGTATGGTGTATTTTAGTGTATGGTCAGGTTGGTTTTTTTGGGGTGAGCAGGTTTCAAGCTTGCAAGATTTATGTTGTTTTTTGCTGAAACCCCAAGATCCACCAATCAGAGTCTAATATTCCTGCTTGATATCTTAAAACTAAATATTTCTACAACCAAGAATTTGTTCTGAAGAGCAAAAGTCAATAGAAGATGCAATCCTTTCATACCAAATTCCACTCCAAGTTCTCATTGTTTCAGTAGTATAACATAAATTGGGGCAGGAGAGAATCATCATATTGGTTTTACTGGCAATCGATAATCAGAAATTATTGATGTCCTGCAAATCATCTAGATCAGTGTTTCTCAACCTTGGCAACTTTAAAATGTGTGGACTGGGGAATTCTGGGAGTTGAAGATGTGTGGACTGGGGAATTCTGGGAGTTGAAGTCCACTCATCTTAAAGTTGCCAAGGTTGAGAAATAGTGATCCAGAGAGCTGTGAAAAGATCACTACTTGCCTTCTGCCTACTCCTGCTTCCAATGCCTTGGTCCTAAGCCCTTGCAGTTCTTATGGCAGATCCTGTTGTTCTCCAGATGGTGCTGAAATATAACTTCCAGCAGATTCTGCCTGCAGAACCAGTGGTGAGGACTGCTGAGAGTTGAAGCTCAGCCACAGATGGAAGGCTGCAAGTTGCTTACTCTTGTCCTGGGCCATCTCTGTGAGAGAGGAAGATATCCATAGTTTGCTAAAGACAAACAGATCATCCAAACTGGAACTTTACTCCTGTAGTTACATTATGTAGTTTGATGCTATACTGCTTTATTTAAATTTTAAAAATTCATTTCAGAGGAATGTTAACCTTTATTGGTAATTACTTATTCTTAAGATTTTTCACTTCAATGATTCACCTCCTTGGTCAGGTTGATCCAGGAATATTGTTGTGGAGAGTAAGTGGCCCTTTCTGACTCTTTTTGATGAGACTTGGTTCTTTCAGACTCTTCTCTTTAGAACTGTTTTCCATTTGTAACTGAATCAGTCTTTGCATTCAATAAAAAGGCTGAGAGAAGTTAGCAAGCATCCAAGCACTGCTTGTTCAAAAGATGACATCTTGCTCTATAAAGTACTGTATTCTTCCATTAGGCGTCATGTGATGCCATTGAGGGAGAGAGAGAGGCAAAGTCGGGAAAGAGAAAAATGTTTGCTGCAAGTTTCCTTTGAATGACTCACCACCTTTCTTTGTTTCAATTAAAAATAAGTTTTATAAGGAATTCATTTGTTCTAGACTTCTGAGAACATTTTTGGTTGAATCCCTTTAACTAAACATAAAAAAAGAGAGAGGGAGAGAGAGGGAACATATTATTTTAATGCAAATATCCATGTATGGGCTGTCCTATCCAATTCAAATCAACAGCTCTCATAAATGGATTCTTTATAAAAGGTAATCTTTTATAGTCTGCTCAGATTATCACAGGCTTTGCTCTTGAAGTCATACCTCCATGGCAGTTTTGAGTAGAGATGGACAAGAATTTAACTGACTTTGGATTTTCTCTAACAATGTTCATATGTTTCTTGGTGAACTTAAGATTTAAACCCACTGAAGGTAGAAGAAACTGATAGATTTATCCATCTAGATTGGAACTTACTTACTGTACTTCTTAACATTCTAGGGAGTTCAACCATGTGTATGGAGCTGAAAAATAGTGGCTTCTTTTTCTTCCCTAGGATAACATGGGAGGCCTTCTTCAGACTTTCAGGTTCCAAATAGGACATTTGTTCAGGCCTTGGAAAGGTAATTGATTGCACAGGATTTTGCTTCACTGGAAATGAAACAATCCAGAGATTCATGGTTGGTGAAGTGCTTATAATTCTCTTTAAAAATTCATATGTATCTTCAAAAGAACTAGAATTCCCAGAAATCCTTGAAAATAGGAAATAATTCTGTAACATACATATGCCCATTATTTATGCAACTCTTTGGACCAGCAATCATTAACTGAGGAAGTCCTGTTGTTGTCAGACCAGCCCTGAACTCTGTAAATTGATCCTTAATTCTCAATTGCATCTGCAGCAGCCACTGCTAAAAAGTTGATCCACATGTTCAATGTGTTGACAGAATTTAATGTGACCGTAGTTAATTTCTCCTACCCATTAAGCCATGTTGCAGAAATATAAAAAGGGCTAACATCCAAAGTTGTCAAAACATTCACATTAATCTTTTTTTTTTTAATTTCATCCTTTTATGAGCTCAGTTGTCTCTAAATATGTCTTCCAATTTACATATTATTTCTAGTGATATATTTCTATCTGGTACATTTTATTTTTTTTTCTCCACTAAGTCTGTTATTGGTTGCTGCTGGTCCATTTCTTGCATGTTATTTACAATAATTCAGATTATGTTTTATTTATGAATAGACAAATATATTATTTGTTTCTGTTTCATGATCAAACCCCTGTAATCTCTCTGTTCCATGATGAAATCCCTCAACTCATTTTAGGTCGTCAGTGTACTGTAGCTGATATATCATATATACATAGTATAATTTAAATTCTTTTGATCTTGATTTCTTGGATGGATAGTTCTGTTTTATCAGCAATGCCAACGAACCAATTGCTATTGCATGTGAAAATAAGAGATGCTTGTCTCATATTCTCTGTAAAGTAAAATTCTCAGACAAATAGAGAAGTTCTAGCCTGAGTATTTAGACAGTTCTCCCATCATGCAAAGAGAAGCTCAGATCAAATGTTTTCTATTTTTCCCCCAATTCTGCATTCCTTTTATAGATAAAATACACTAAATTATTTTTCTGGCTGGTGTTTGGGACTGAATTTCTGTCATTAAATATTGGAGCTATCTGAAAATGGTAAGTTTTGGTTTAACAAAAGAGAATCAGTCAGTTGGGAACTTTATGCATTTTATTCCGAATACCTATCATATTAAAATTTTAAATATTTTAATGTTTGGAGGACAAGATGTGGGTTGTACAAAAATCAGACCAAGTCAGGGAGGAGTAATAACTTCACAGACAAAATTCATGCTGTGTGTATAGAACATCCCTGAACCAGCCTTCGGTATCTCTGTCAAGAGTAGCAATGCTGCAAAAATCCTCTAGTGGTGATCTTAGGAATCTGCAGCTCTTGGGGCTATGGAGTCTAAATCTGGTTCTTGTCAGCATCCCATATCATGCCTTATTCAATTCCATATTGTTGTGCAAGGGAAATGCTAGAAAATGCAGACTTGTTGCCATCTGTGCCTTCCTAATATACATGGTTTGTATAGGTATGCTGTTTTAAATTGAACCCCCTCCCCCCCCCCCTTTTTTGTGCATTTTGGAGCATGCAGTGACAAATGCTGAGTCTCACTGATTACTTTGATGAATGATTATTGATGCTATTACTGAGTCCATTCCAGCAGATTCCATTATATGGCTTTCTCTGAAGTCATGACAGCTTTTATTGTATATCCCTAGCTGCTATTGGTCACAAGAGAAATCAATGGGCTGGCTCAACATAAGGCCACTTAATATATTTACATTTTACAAAACAATCTCATTATTGAAAGATGCTATCAGAGTTATGGGGAAATGCAGGGTTTGAGTGCTGCTTCAAATTTTTGACAGGGTTTTAACAGGAACGGCCAAGCCATTTGTCTCACATGACAATTAGCCTCTTGCCTGCTTACTCTACAATCCTATAACTCTTTGCTTAGATGCAGAGCTTACTGCTCTGGATTGCTCTGGGCTGAAGCATTAATGTCAACAAATATATGAATCTTCTTCAATCAAACATTGAAAGCTAAAGTGTTTTGAAACCCGTGTTATGACCAGGTTTTCATAAGCCCAGCAGATGCATATCTACAACCAAGAATTGGCCATTCTTTATGCCAGCATTTTGTTTTAGAAACTGGCAGTTATGTCAGGAATATTATCATAACTATCAAGCAACATGTTGCCTTAACGTCAAGGGCCCAAATTACGGTATGCAGTTAAATTTCTTTTTCCAACATAAAATATTTTCTGTTTGTAGATAAGTAATGTGAAACATATACACGCAGGCAGAAGGACCATTCCATCCCCATTAATAGGTTCAGAATATACATATAAAAACACCAACTTCCTAATTGGAAGGAAAGACTACTGATTTTTTCTTAGGATGACTAGGAATCCCAGGATAAGGCATTTAAAAAAAAAAAAGCATAGTTGGAAAACATTGCTATATTTCTGTTCTGGATGAAACAATTATTGAACAGAACAATTAGCTGCAAATCTCAAATGATTCCTGTTCTACTTCTACTACAAAGGCTGAAAAAATGGAATAAACTGTAATAAATACAGTTGTTATTGTAGGTTATATTGCTTTGTGAAATGCTTCTGGTTTAGTTTACATTCTGTTTATTACATGTTGCATTTTGTTACTGTATGCTTGCTTAGAAATTTTTCTAAGAAAATTTTTTTAGAAATTCTTCCATGCATGCTTAGAAATTTTTATTCTATATTTATATTGTATTTCAGTGTGTGTTTAATATGTATGTATTCTGCAATAAAGACCTACAAACCGCAATAAATAAAATAAAATAAAATAAAGGGGTATGTGTTCTGATCTAGACAAATTATTTGAAGCAACTCCGTCTTGCTCAAAGAATGAAAGTAGTTTTTCACGTGATTCAAAAATATCCAAGACTAGAGAATAACTTAGATCAGGAGTTTTCAAACTTTTTCAGGCCATGGAACTTGCTTTTTTAAAAAAATCTGGAACCCTTGATCAAGAGGCAAAGGTCCAGCGATAGAAAATTGGTTGTGTTCAAGTGATTTTTTTTTTTTTTTGCTCTTGGCGTCTCACAGAATGCCATCAAGTTTTCACAGAATCCTAGGGTTCTGTGGAACATAGTTTGAAAAACCTTGGCCTACATATTACTAAACCAATGAAATTGTCACTTGCAGCAGAAATACACATAGAATGAAAGGAGTTTTATGATTCTCACTCTTAATGGTAGGCTCAATCTCTGAGAAATGGTCCAACAATTTCTTCCCTCCTTGGAGAAATTTCAGGAAATGACTATTTAAACAGTGGCAAAAGGATATATCTAAGTTTGTATGGCAAGGGAAGTTAAATGTTATAAGGTGTTATAAGATGCAAAGGAAAGAAGAGGATTGGGTTTACCTGATTTGAAATGGTATTTTGCAGCTTGCTGTTTGGTTTGGATGAAAGAGTGGGTGCTGCTGAGAAATAGAAGGCTTTTGGAGTTAGAAGGACATGACAGAGATTTGGGTGGCATAGATATTTGTGGTACAATAAAGTCAAATTAATGTAGATGTTAAAAATCACTATGTTAGACATGCCATACTGAGAATATGGAATAGATACAAATTCAGGTTGTGTCCGAAAACACCTTTGTGGCTCTCAGCATAAGAAGCATTTCATAGATGAGAAATAATAGGCAAACACAAATGGTTAACATACCATGAGATACTAGAATTCTGTCAAGGGGAATACAAAATAAAATCAAGAGAACAACTGATGGCAGAGGGACATAGTTGTCAATGGTTTTCCTATTTACAATTATCAGAAAGATTCAAAGTAGACAAAATAATTTATGGTACTGAATATTCTAAGACTGACTTTGAAACAGAATTGTGTACAAATGATGAACATTTGATTGCTAAAATGTATAAACTTTTATTGAAATTTGAAACAAAAGAAGAACAAGTGAGAGAATGTATGATAACATGGATTAAAATTTTTGGTTATAATATACAGATGCAACAATGGGAAAATATGTGGTTGAAAGGATTGAAATTATATTATGTTGTAATCTTAAAGAGAACTTTTATAAAATGATGTACTATTGGTATATGACACCAGAAAAATTATCTAGAATGTATAAAAGTACTTCAAATCTATGCTGGAAATGTGAACAACAAGAAGGGTCATTTTATCATGCGTGGTGGCCATGCAAAAAAGCTAGAAGATTTTGGGTTCAAATTCAGAGGATTTTAAAGATTAATATACAACTGAAACCAAAACGTTTCCTCATGGAACTGATGGATAAACAGTTGGAAAAAAGTCATAGAACTTTGGTTTTATATGTGATAACTGCAACGAGACTATTGTGCACACAAAGATGGAAACATTTGGCAGTACCTACAATGGAGGAATGGATGGTGAAGGTGATAGAACTTGCTGAGATGGCCAGATTGGCCTGTCTGATTAGAGAAAAGACAGTATCTACATTTATTGCTGACTGGAAACCCCTTATGGACTTTTTGCATAAACAGAAAAAAATGAATTTATGATCTATGGTTTTGACGATTAGATAGGATAGATTATAGAAAGAAGAGAGTCACGATGTAACTTTAGAGAAAGAGGTAAATCTACAATTGTACTTACAACAATCAGAAGCCACTTCTTTATATCTTTTTTCTTTCTTTTCTATTTTTCTTCTACCTTTCTTTTCTTTCTTTTCTTTTTGCACTTTAGCTTTCCCTTTTATTTCTTCCTTTTTCTTTTTTTCCTTCCTAATCTATTTTAGTTTGTATTAATTTTCACTCTTGTTTTTAAAACTTTCAATAAAATTATATTAAAAAGAGAGGGAGGGAGAGAAATTTCAGGAAATGCCCCCCCCCCGCCAGCCTAGGTGTTGGTAAGGGGGGACATTGATTAAATGTGTATTGCAATGTCATGATGCAAACCCTGCCCCTCAGGTACTTGTGTGCAATGGCACAATGCAAGTACAAAAGGATGGAGCTGGTGTGGTAATGTCATGACATATGTTTTGCCATTTTGGCATCGTTATGGTTAAAATGGAGGTATGCTCCTTAGTTGAGTGGGTGGCATTCATCCTTCAACTTCTCTTCATAAAGCTACTTCTGGCATTGAGACGAGCCATAAGAGAAGTTGTGCCTAGGTAGCCTAGGATTTCTGAAATTGCCTGGAGTGGAAAGAAGCCACACTAAATTTTATATAACTCAAGGACTGATTCATTAAAGCACAATAGTAACAGTTATGCAGAAATCACCAGAGAGAAGGCAGAGTTGTAATAACGTACTATTTAGGGCAGTGTTTCTCAACCTTGGCAACTTTAAGATGTGTGGACTTCAACTCCCAGAATTCCCCAGCCAGCATGGGGAATTCTGGGAGTTGAAGTCCACACATCTTAAAGTTGCCAAGGTTGAGAAACACTGATTTAGGGAAAGGATGCATGCTTTCTTTGCATGATCACATACCAGAATCAATCTCTAGCATTTCCGATCCAACCTACTGGGTAAAAGAAGATGGGGAAAGAACTGTGCTGAAGACCCTAAAGAGCAGCTGTCTATCAGAATGCACAATTCTGTAATATGTGTAAGAGTCTGCTTTAGCGTAAGATGGATTTGTCCTATGTATCTCTGAAACAGACTAAGTTCAGCTAAATTTTCATAATGATTAGAGGAGGAAAGTACAGCTCATATCCCATCAGTAATAGGTAAGAAGGATAGATTCTCTATTTCTAAGGAATAGAGGAGATGATAGAGTGGGTAAGCAAAAGATACAAGAGTATTGTGTGTGGTAAACAAAAAGTATACCATTGGCAGCTTTGGAGAAGCTCTTTTTAAGATTATTTCTTGCACCAGTTAGTGATTTGATATCAAATAACTGTGGGATTTTGCATATGGGTTAGAAGAAGCAAAAAAACATATATAAAATAGTCAAATATTTGCCATAAATCTCTGTGCTTAATGCTTAATTTCCAAAACAAAAAATAATGAAGCTTGCAGGAAGTTGTGCTCTCTAGCCTTAGAGATTCATCTACCATTATTGACATTTCAGGAGCATGTTGTAATTGCTTAGTGATGAAAAGTATTAATATTGCCATTTCACGTGCCTTCACATTAAAAGCAACTTATAGGCTAAACTCTGAATCAACCAGAAGCTGGATAGGGATCAATCTCTTAATACCTTTTTAACTCTGGTATTACCTGATGGCTACATAGGATGGGTGGCGCTGGTGGTAAGGGGGAGAAATTCATTTCACATACACATAAACATTTGGATTTTTTCCAGAGTTTCCTGATTTAAGCAGTGGAAAAAAAGGCTCTTTGCTGCCATTATTGTTAACATTTCAGAGTCAGAAGTACTTGCTTATTTGCTGCAAATTACCAGAATATTTACAAATAGAGCTCAATCTTTTTTTCACTCCTGACCGAAAACAATTGGTTATGTGACAGCCAATGCTGGTTGCTCATACTGCTACCTTTCATGAGGACTTTAATGCAGACAGTGTAGGGAGCTGATAGCACAACAAATGGCTTCCAACGGCTTTTAAAAATCACATTAGATGTGAACTTAGGGGCATAAAAGCATTTTCAAGGACCTTTCTTAAGCCTGACTATGAGAACACTGCAGAGCCCGAAGAGATCAAAGCAATCATCACAGCAGGTCAAGGATTCCCATCCAGAACGCTTCGTTAATGCAAGATGTTCAATGACAAAACAATTAAATATCTCCAAGGTTGTTTTTAATAGCTTATACAACCATCAAAACTTGTGAGTACTATCCCTGGTATTCAAGACAGCCTGTTTTATTAACATTTTGCAATTCCTCCCCAGGGCTATGACAATATAAATTTTGGAAAGACAACTGATTTATTATCTGGCTAAAATAAGCATGCTTTAAAGAACACTGGACCAGAAGCTATTTTAGCCATCTGAAATTCCCATATAATTTTCCATTTTCATCACACACACACACACACAAAACCTTCCTAAGGAGACTTTCTTACACCAAAGGGAATTAATTTAATTTTTGTGCTATTGATACCCAGCCTCAATATTCAATTGACTATAATCTTGTTAAAGTCATCTATAGGAATGAAGGTGAAAAAAAATAGGCAAAATATAACCGCATCTTTTAGATGTGGGATGATGTCAATGTGACCCTCCAGATATTGTTGACCTATATTTTATAGCATTCCTCACTACTGGCCACTGCTGGATTCATGTTCAACCACAGATAGCAGACTATAGATTCCTCTCTCCCAGCTTTATGTGAAATGGACCAAAATAGAGAGGGCATAAAGTAAACAGAAATTACATATACTTTTCCAAAGCCATATGCCATTTTGATGTAAGTATTAAAAAGAAATATCTTAAAAGCATTTCATGAATGAATTCCAATGTAAGAGCATTCTGTGCCAAGGAAAAGAAAAAGTGGGTATTTCCTTTTATGTAAGAAAATGACCAAAACTGATATAAATTTCAGTAGGAGATTCCAAAGTGAAACTGTTTAAGTAGAATTATAATTCTATTTGATTATAGTCAATTCAAACTTAATAAAGAAGGTAGGTATCTTTTCCATTACACATACTGTATTAATACCAGAAAGTTGGTGGAAAAGTGTTAACGACCATTATCAAGAATGGGTCACTCTGTTCTGACTGTGTATATTATTTTGAGCTTTGCAGAGGAGTGCCACAGATGTATCATGTCTCTTTCAATTCATAGGCTCCATAGTTTAAAAGTTTCTGCCATGTATATACACACGTTTAATGAAGCTCATGCCATAATAAATCCATTAGTTTTTAAGATTACGCATTTGCTGCTTTTGCTATAAAACCAGAGGGCTACTCCTCCTAAAAAAAAGGTGCAGCTGGTCTTTTTATTTATCTTGTCAAAATAAGTAATTCTATACAATTAACTATTAAGAAAAATTACTACTGGATTTTGCATACACATCATTGCAATCTTTGCTCTGCTCACATTGCTTGCTTTTCAACAATTGTCAGACATGTATCTCTAGACTTTTTTCAATATGGACTGAAGACCAGCTTCTCTTATGATCAGAAGTTTTTTTTTTTTTTTTAGCAGGTTGGCATTCTATAATTACGTATCTTTTGACCACGTATGTCAATATTATTTTCTGCTTTGATGGGTTTTTGTTGTTGTAGTTGAGAGAAACTGGTTTGGCTGAGCATCTGAGAAGTAGGCAAAGCAGACAGAAACCTGAATGAAGGATCTGTTTCTGAGAAATAACATAAAAGCTAGAGTTGTACACTAAAAATTTGAAGACTCTACTTCCTCCACCCCTAGCTTCCACTTTGCAAGTCTCTCATCACAACAGATTTCAGATAGTGGATTCTACATAATCCACTATGTACTGATTTATTTAAATAGAGTTTATGCAAGAGTCTTGCTCACCTCTGTTTTCTTCACCATCATTCCCAGTCTCCAAGCTGTCAGCATTGTGTTCCATTCCTGGAGGACCTTTGTTTATAAATACAGTATCATAATGGACAGCATGAATGAAGACTCTGAAAACTACCTAAAAATATAGGACATAGAATCAAAGGAATTCCTATTGGAAGAAGCCATTTAGGCCATCAAGTCATTTATTCTGTTCAGAATATAATATAATATAATATAATATAATATAATATAATATAATATAATATAAAATAAAATAATATAATATAAACAATATAAAAGGGAAAACTACTTGAGGGAATCTAGTCAATGAACAATGACTTCCTTGCTAAACTCTAGGAACTGAAAAAGAAACCATTCAAGCTCAGCTTTTGCTTATTTGAGCTACTGTCTGAGATGCTGAATACTAGTATAGAAACTGCATAGAATTGGAATCCCAATGCATTATTAAACCCTAGAGTTTACATACTATTTGTACAGTCTTAGTAGAAAAGGAACAATAATAGTCCTAAATGAACACAACCAGCCACAAAAGATTTTAGGTTTC
The DNA here is from genome assembly GCA_030867105.1 of Liasis olivaceus. Classification (NCBI taxonomy): domain Eukaryota; kingdom Metazoa; phylum Chordata; class Lepidosauria; order Squamata; family Pythonidae; genus Liasis; species Liasis olivaceus. The sequence continues at coordinate 24,930,311 of CM061348.1, read as the reverse complement.
AAAAGCAAGTTCATGGGAGGGTCTAGTAATGAATTGCACAATTACCATGTACAACAATAGGGGTGGGGGGCATTTATTTGGCTCTGGGGGGCACATTCTACAGCCATTAAAGCCATGATGTCAATGGAGTGGGTGTAGACAAAATGGTCTGTTTTAGGAAGGTTTAGGAGCAAAATCTGGGCTTTAAGCCTCTGCAACTTTAAGGTACCCATTTCATTTCTTATCCCTCCTGCTTCCAAAATAGTCCAAGCAGACAAAAAAAAGCTGGCCCTACCTTTGCTTTGGGGATTCTTTAGATGGGAAAAGGGGTGCTGGAGAGCCATAGGCTGACTGTGGCTATATTAGAATGCTAAGAAAATCCTCTACACTACAGCCTGATCTAGGTTGCAGGCAGACACCCATCTGAGCGGTCTAGCAGAAAGGTCTAGAAAAGGCAGGCAAAGAGGCAATCATGCTGAAGATAATGAAAGTAAAGGAAAGAGGAAAATGGGGTAGCAGGTAGGCCTGATCTGCTATTCAGTGTTAAGTGTTAAGACACATCAAAGAACAATACACCTACTAATGTGCAGCATGCTGGAGTGGGTGGTAGGAAATACCATCTCTTCTTGCTGTCTGCTGAGCGCTGGAGTGGCTGACCAGCAGATGCATCAGAAGAACTACCGAAGTACTCCTTATACAACATGAAGTCAATAGCAGTGTCATCATTTCCAGTGGAATCACAAAAATGTGCTTGATACTATTGACAAGCAAAGTTTGAACTTTAGGACACAAACCATATTGTCCTCAAAATCTGTAGTTAAGGGCACCGATGGCATTAAGCAGTAAAACAAAGTGTTTTTCAAGTCATAAAATGTCATTTTGTTTAGGTAACTGTTTTATTTCCCGAGAGCTTTTTTTAAAAAAGAGTTATATGAATCAATAGCTGCTAAGCTACAGAGATATGGAGAAATGCTTTTCTGTTTTATAAAGATACAGAAAGATTTGTATTAAAAAAATTGCTTGTGTCTATATCACTTGGGAAACTCCCTTCAACATTGGGCTTCAGTTCTCATACAGTAATGCCAAGCCAGCATGACCAATAAAATTGTGGAAGTGGAAGCCCAGTTTATAGGAGCAGCATGGCTGGTGTTTTATTGATTATTGTTTTAAAAACAATTCATATCTATTGAGAAACAGAGACAGCAAATACACTTTGCTATTTAAAGAACAAACCATAGGATTCATTTAAAATGTCGGTTGCTCAAATAGCTGCTACCACAGAGAGATTATTGGCCAATGCTTAAGGCTTCTTAAATGAAAAATTGGTGTGATTAACTGCTGGATGGTTATATTAATAACTCCCTAAACAACAGCTTTAAACTTCACATGTGCAAAGCTGATAACATTACGTTGAGCAGCATATTGGAAGAGAAGAATTCAACTTACTGTCCAAAACATTGCTGCTTACCAAATTACGTGTAAATTAGCAAAATATGCAAATATTTCACTTGACACCTATCAATTGTGCCTATTCCCACCTGCAGAAAAATGAATCATGATTGTTTTGACTCCTTGTTTCTGCAAGGGATTCATAAAACTCTCCACAGACAGACGTGAACTTCCTTTCTGTTTCATCCTACATGTTGAACCTGATCAGAAAGACCTTTAAATTTTAATGGGTATCAGTTATGGATCTCCTTACTTAACCATGTTCCTTGGCAAAGAGACCTGAAACAATATTCAGCACAGAAATACTGTCTTTGTCATCCCAGTGTTAAGAATACACAGATCCAAATTCCTTCATGACATCGGCCATAAAACCCTTCAGCTTGTGTTCCTGATGAATATTTTTGGGAATGGCTTCCACTGATATCAGTGAGGCCTTTACTATTGCCATGCACACCTCAAAAATGATTTGGAAAAAATGCTTGGAACCTTGTGCAACCACAGTACTTCCCTGTTATTCATTAAAACATGCACATCATTTTTCAGGCTTATTTATTTATTCAATTGATATAGCTACCCATCTCAAATACATGACTCTGGACAGCTTACAATATTAAAATAAGTTAAAAAATGTACATATACAAAAAATAAAACACCCAGCAGCTGGAAAAATCATTTTAAAAAGCCATTAACACAACCAGGAAACAGGCTCTATCAGACATTCAAGCTCTCAGGCTTGGGCACATTAGGTTTCCTCTTGATCCTGAAAAAAGATTCCATTGCTTTAAGAGTTACATTACAGATGTGCTGCTTTAATGATTTAATTAAAACCGTATTTTCATTTTTCAGCCTTGCACAGAAACCTGAAAAAAGATGTGTGTGCTTCAGTGAATAGCAGAGAGGTGCTGTGCTTATGAGGGGTCCAAAGCACTTCGGAATCATATTTGAAGCATTCACAGCTCTACTTTGTTCTTAATTTTATTTATTTTTTAATGTATTTTTAAAATTTATATAAGCACCCATCTCAGGCTTGTGACTCTGGGCGGCTCACTCAGTTAAAAACACAAAGCCAATGAAACATGTACAGCATTGCCCTGCATACTGTTTGACAGTGGTAACTCCACCAATGCATTCAGAAATAAATCCTATTGAAATCAGTGGGATTTTATTATTACGTAAGCACAAAGGGCACTATAGGCAGAGATGCATGTAGAATTGATAGATCATTTATGGACAATTTCATCACTCTGCAAGGATATGCCTAAAACACAATAGGATAATACATTCATTTATAATTTGAATAGCATGCAATGGAGCTGAATCCTGATTAAGTGAGCATCAGGTTGCAATCTCAGCACTATTTATTCTCTTAATTAATTAATTATTTTACAGGGCTTATAGGCTGCTCTGGTCACAACTGACTCTGAGTGGTGTACAATTCCACCTCTATCACTTGGATTCTGAGAAAATAAAATGCAATTTAAAAAAAACTCATAAAACTACAATATTGGACTCTGGCATTTCCCATGGCTCTTGTTTCTAATGCATTAATGATCCACATATCTACCCTAACAACTTTCTTTTCATGCACCGATTCCCTTTTCCAGCCTTTTAAACCAGGGGGCATTGCACCACATCATGGTAGTCACTTCCATATCATTTCATTATTATTTCATGGCAGTGTAATTATTGCTTCTCTGCTTAGAGCATTTTTATCTCAGGTGTGATCTGAAATGGCTATTGGAGCAATTTAGAAGTCACAAACACTTCTTTGGTGTGTGTGAGAGAAGACAGTGCATGTTCTCTTAAGCCTAACATCTAGAACACACAGTCCCTGTTTAACCCTGTCCCTGTTGATAGAGGCGCTACCTCTACGGTCCGGGGGGCTTCTCGGCTAAGAGAAAAGTTGGAGTAAGAGTTTGCTCCTCCAGGCAATTAGGCAGCTGCAAGGTGAAGGAGGCTGCTAATCATCCCGGCGGCGGAGGGTTCGTTCTTGGGGGCTTCGTGCCTCTGATCAGCACGAATTTCTTCCCAGTCTGGCCACCACAGGAACTACATGGACTTTGGTCTCTACCAGCAGCGCTAGAATCAGAGGGCACTGCAAAGACGGACCAGCTGCTCTCCAGAGAGTTCCTCTCGTTGCTCAACTCTTTGAAATCAATGCGCATCGTTGTTTCAAAAAGCTGTTCGATGGGCTGCAGGTCGCCAAGCCTCGTGGCCTCCTCGGTGCCCCCTCATAAATCTCCGTTTGGCTAGGTCCTTTTTATTCGTCCCAAATTTCCCACCATTCAGCTTGAGCGGAGGATCTCGCGTTCCGAGGGAAACAGAAACGTCCCCTCACCTTCCCCGCTTTTTGCAGGATTTCAGGCGCCGCTCCCCGTTCCTCTCCTCAAAAGCCTCCTGACTGGGATCCCCGTCCCTTTATTCCTCTCTTCCTCCTCCTCCTCCTCCGATTTCTTTGCTAAGGCGCTCCGGGCTAAGCAGGGAGGGAAAGAGTCAAGGAAGGAAAAGCCAGCGCCGCGCCACGGAAAAGGTGGGGCGGGGCGGGCGGGAGCAGGTAAGATAAGGGCAAATGTCTCTTGAAGGGGGGGCTTCAGTTTCCCAAACAGTCATGTGCGGCGCCCGCGCGCGGAGAAGAGGGAGGAAGAGGAGGAGAAGGCAGCACTGAGCTTGCGCAGTCAGGGGTGCGCCGTTCTGCTTGTTGCTGCTGCTGCTGCGCCGAGCGAACGCTCTCGTTGCCGCCGCAGTTGGCGGCTCGCTGCTCAGCACCTTGGTCAGCTCCTCGCGCGCTGCAGCTTTGCTCCCTTGCAAGGAACTACGCTCAGGAGCGAAGGAGCGGGAGGGAAGAGAAGGCGCCGCAGAGCCCCTTCAGTCTCCCGGCATCCCCACCGAGAGAGGGGGAGAGAAAGAGATGGGGGCACCGAGCCGGCCTCCCTGGATGAGGAGTGAACTGGCGGGTAGCAGCCTTTGATCTCGCTCTCCGTCGCTCCCCGGCAGCGGAGCCCGCCTGGGGAGGCAAGAGTTAAAGCCATAAACCCACGTAAGCTTGGGAAGACGGCGGCGGTGCGCTCTCCGTCGTCCGCTGCCTCCACCGCTCTCCGTGAAGGCTCATTTCCCCCACCCCCGATCGGCTGGTAATCCTCTCGCTCCTTTAAAAGCCGCGATTGAGAAAGGGGGCAGGAGGAGCCGGGGGAGGCATTGAAGGAAGGGCGCCAGAGCAATCCGTCCAGGCTTTGTGCCGGTGCCAGTCGGGCTGCCCTTCACTCTCGCGTCGTTCGCCCCGCCGAGCTGCGGGCGCTAGTCTGCGGCCAACATGCTGGACCCGTCGTCGAGTGAAGAAGAATCCGATGAGATCGTGGAAGAGGAGAGCAGTAAGGAAGTGCTGGCCCCGGCAGCGTCGGGGGCTCGGCTTTCTCCCAGCCGGACCAGTGAGAGCTCTGGGGGCGGCGGCGGCGGCGGCGGCGGCGGCGGGAGCAGCGGCGGGCTGCAGCCCAGCAGCCGGAGCGGGAGCAGCGTCCGGCCTTCCAGCCCGAGCCCCTCCGTGGTGAGCGAGAAGGAGAAGGAAGAGCTGGAAAGGCTGCAAAAGGAGGAAGAAGACAGGAAGAAGAAGCTGCAGCTCTACGTCTTCGTCATGAGGTGCATCGCCTACCCCTTCAATGCCAAGCAGCCCACTGACATGGCCCGGAGGCAGCAGAAGGTAAAGTCTGGCTGGGGAGAACAATAGAGCCAGGCAGGTCAGCGGGGAAGCCAGACCTGCCCAGAGAAATGGCTGGGAAGGGTCAAGGCACCTGGGTGTGGAGAAGCACCACTTGGTGCACACCGGAACCCAGGGACAGAGCAAGCAGTGGGGAGACAGGTGTGGCGGTCGATCTGGCTGCTGAAACTTTCCCCAGACCGCTGGGTCCATGGCCCTTTCCTGTGCAAGTTTTCCTGCCGGCTGAGGGGCAGTGTTGGAGGGGGCTTGGCAACCAGAGAGTTTATGTAGAAGCTGTGAGATCATCTCTCTTCACAAGATCCTCTGGAGGGAGGTTGTTAGCAGTCCCCAAAGCTCAAGGGAAAAGCAACTTGTGTGTGCGTGTGTGAGTGTGTGTGTGTGTGTGAATGAGAGAGAGAGAGATTGTTTGCTGCCTGATATGGAACAGTAAGTGGTGCCTCTCCACAACAGTAAGTCAGAATGCATCATACCAAGTCTGGCACTCAGCGAGATGCCTTTCCCCGGGAGTAAGAGCACATCACACATTTGCTGGGAGTCCAGTTCAGTCCCCTGCGTAGCAGCGGTTCTCTGGCTGAGGGCAGGGCTTATGCTCTTGCCAAGTCAAGGGCTGAAGGCAGCTCTCCTGGTTCAAGTCCATCTGTCTGTCCATGGAGATGGAACCTGAGCAGAGGCTGGGTGGCGCCTGCAGCAGGAGAATGCAGCAGGAGCTGAGGAAGCTGGAAGGACACCAGGGGGACACAAGGCCTTGCATCCAGGGAATAGTGGTACTTCTGGGAGAGGTGGAAAGTAAGCAGGAACCTAAAGAGTTGGGGAGGGATGTGAAACAAATCCTCAGTAGGACAAAGAAGTCCAAGGGTGACTGCATGGCAGCAATCATGTCAGTGAGAGGTCAGATGACCCATTGCCTTCCTTGTCTGCTTTTCCCCTTTTGGCCTTATATAACTGCAGCTAATGCTAAGAGGGGGCTGGCACTTTGTTCCAATGTCCACCTGCAGAAGGAATGTGGAGAGGAAAGGCAGTGAGTTAGAGGGAGATTTGATGGGCTTGTTCTTTGCCCTCTACCTTTCCTAAGAGTTCCCCACTTTTCTAAGGACCTTCCTGGGAGAAGCGGCCAAGCCATTGATCTCCTGGAGATCTTAGCAAAGGTTACGCTGATACATTCACCTGCTGTGTTTATGCCACTGAGAGAGCCAATTATTCCAGGGTTGCTTTTGTGTCCTTGCTGAAGAAGCTCTAGCCATAAGACTTCTTGCTGCAGTGTTTGATGTCTAACAATAGTGGAACATGCTTCACATTAGTTCAGTTCACTTCTTCTCGTCCCCTCCCTTTGAAAGCAGCCTGCACAGATGGGCCCTGCAAAATTCTTTGACCAGAGACAGCGATGCCTGCAGAGTTAAGTCTTGTGATCTTGATGGCTCATTGTAGTAAATGTACAGTACAAGTACGCCAAATTTAAATAATACTGAAGAAACTATGAAAACTAGAATAGTCCAGAAGGGGAATGTAAAGCCCTTACTGTTCATGCATTGAATGCTTCATTGCTATCCATTCCTCCTGGGGAAAACATGTTTAAAATATCTTTATTTAATTTTATATCCAATAGGACATGTATTTTCTAGTGAACAGTGGGTATGTTGAAAATGAAAAGTGATTTAATATTAGCTCTTTCTTTCGTATGTCCTGGAAACAAAGCAGAACACTAATGCCGGAGCTTTTTTACAGCTGAAGTCAGACTTAGATAAGAAAAAAATAAGTGATTTTCCCAAGGTCAGCCAATGAGTTTGTGGCATATGTTTATTCTAGGGTGTCTCAGAGCTGCACCCAAAGTAACATCCCAATTAGTAACATGCTTATTGGCCAGTAAGTTTTAGTGAAATGGGATTTTTTGGGGGGCGGGGAGAGTATGCATAAGATTATTGTTTTCAGAGGTGAATATCTTATGGGATATGAGGGAAAATCCCCACTTTCAGAGTACAGTTTTGCACCGTGTAATTAGACCAAGATATGAACTCTTTGCATTAAGATATCATGATAATTATTGCTTACATTCCTTCAAATCTATGTGAGCAATAAATGATAGGACATTGTATTTAAGAAAAGTAGCAAATTCTTCTGCCTTCTGTCACAATCTTTGCCTTGTAAATGGCCATAGACGTGCAAGCATTTGATTTATATTCTGGTATCAATATATCTGTTTGCAGGCGGAAAGCTGAGTAATCCACTAAAGCTTGGCCTGCAAAGTATGTTTGTGTTCATGTGAATTTCTGAATGAATAGCAGCTTCCTATCATGATATAAAGAAACGCTCCTCTCCAATCACAGTACTAACATGACTGATGGGATGTGCTGACCGGAAACTACTAGCAAACCCACGTCTTAAAACTGAGAAAACGAATTAAGAATTAAAGAGAGAGGCACTCAAGTGGACTCTGAAGCAGGCAATTTAATTTGGCAGCCAATGAAAGGGGCACATGTCAGTTTTACAGCAATGTTTGAGGAAATGGATTGGGACCAGGTGAATCAGGAAGCTCCCTTAGTTGGCTATGGAACTCACTGGTCAATCATGAATTCTCAGTTCAATCTAACTCCCACAATGATAAGACGAAAGAATGGCAACTTACAAGCATACCACCTTGAGCATCCTGAGGAAAGACAGGATATAAATATGGAAAAAAAAAAAATCATCTGTTACTCTAAACTAGTGTTTCTCAGCCTCTCAACCTCAACCTCAACCTCTCAACCTCAACCTATGGCTGGCTGGGGGATTCTGGGAGTTGAAGTCCACACCCCTTAAAATTGCTGAGGTTGAGAAACACTCCCCTGAACAGTCATAACCGATTAGAGATTAATTTGGGTTTGAATGTTTTGCCAAAGAAACCCAGAAAATTTAGATATGGCTGCCTCTTCCCATTTCCCTATTTTCCAGCCAAATGAATCTCTGATGTTTTTTGTTTTTGTCTTGTTTTTAAAAAAAATTGTTGTACCAAATAAAAAATATCACATTTAGATTCAATTAACTCCTTGAGAGTCCAATTCTGAGGAATGTAGATTAGTTTCACTTCTGCCAATGACCTTTCTATACCAAAAAGGCTCTAGGACATATTGACGAGGATGACATTCATTCAGCTCTGTCACGCCACAAAGCTATTATTAGGCCATTCAAGCATAAGGAAGTAGGAAAGCATATCAGGTCAACATAGTTTGAAGAGTCTGATGTGGACAGAAGGTCACATTCTTACATATGTTCTTATCTGTGTGTCATACATTGAGAATAATGCCGATTAGATTTATATATTCTTGCCTTGGAACTCCTGCATGATGGCAAAGTTATATTTTTCCCATTTGTATGCCATTATGCTTTGTATGTTCTTCACATTATGCAGGGAAAAATTAAAGGTGGAACATTCATTAGGTTTTGCAAAATTAGCTTTATGTGGTGATGAACAAAATGGATCCGAGAATTTGGCCTCCAAAGTAGAAGACTTTGATTCAAATGTCTGCTAAACCACAATCATTGATCAGCCTTGGTTTGCTATCTGTAAAGTGGAACGTTACCTGTTGTATCAGGCTGTTGTAAGGAGGAGGGGGAGATGCTGTACCAACTGTGCACATTGTAGCAGAACAACATGCATGTTGTTCAACAGAAGTCAATCAGGTTATGGTGAAATGAAAAGTAGCATTGTCAGAAGGAGACAGCCCAGCAAACTTGACTGGGGAAAAAAGTAATGTTGAAGAACAGGAATGTACTCTATGTACCCTTGTACTGAGTCAAAACAACAACAACACAATTCAAATATCAAAGTGCTGCTAATTTAGCTAATAGTAGTTCCTTGGATTTTTCTCCTTCAGTTCCAGTACTGGGATTCTTTTAGCTAGAAATATGTGAGATTGACTTTAGGATATTGCATGTATGATGCATGGATGTATTTATAAAATCATTTGTAAGGGTTGCACTTTGAATTTGATTCCAAAATTCCTTTGGAGTACAAAGGAGCAAAAATAGAGCATCTATCCCTACTCTTTTAAAATAGCCACATTTTTCCCTGGGATCATGTGGCAGCTGCAGAGGGCAGTTAGCCAACTGTGGGAAAAGATGCAGTTGCTTTAATGAGTTGCAGGCAGATGCCATGTTTGTGCATGTGAACAAAGTACCATTAAATCCAAAGCAATGCACAACCCTGAAAGAGATGCTAATCTGTTAACTTCTGTTTTAAAACAGGTGATCTTTCTTACTGACAAATTAAAAAGTAAAATGAGTGCCTTTTCTATCGTGTACTCAGGGTTACATTTCTTTTACACCAATCTATCGAAGTTTGGACAAGCTGAATGGTATTTTTCAGATATTTTAATAGTGATTGTGATGAGAGCTCATGTCCCTTTTTCAAACAGATTGATTTTAGAAAATATATTTGCTACAGTAAAATGACTCATTTGTTCCAGATCCACTTGGAACTGTTGACAGAGATTTTAGTATTCTGAGAAAGAGTCTTGGCTTTGTTTTATTCAGTTTTTTTCCTACACACAACTTTCTTCTCTTTCCCACCGAAATTAAACAGTCTCTCCCAAAGAAGGCAGCTTTTGACACAAGGGCACACAATTGCTAAGCAGCAGTTACTGTTGGGCTCATTGATTATGGACATGCCACTGAATAGTAAAATTTAACTTCTTGTCTCCTTGAGGCAGACAATGATTGCAGTCCTTTGCATCAGTTGCAGGTTTCTTAATTTATCATGTACTTACTAAATTTATGTTCTAACTATCCCATTAAATAGCACTCTGAATAGCTCACGGTCATATAATACTGATAAAAATGCAGTGTGTTAATGAAACATAAAAGGAACTAAATTAAAAAACAAAAGACACACACACCCATTTAAGAGGTGCTTGCTTAAAAAAAGACAGCTTAAAAGCCAGTAGTTGGTTGGAATAAAACAATTTCTGCCTTCAGCAAAAGGACAGCAAAGATGGAACTATAATACCTGGCCTTCCAGGGAAGGAAATTCCAGTATCAGAGAGTTGGCCCCAAGTGCTTCGACAGATGGTGGAACCGAGAGAAGGGTTTAACTCTTGGGGGAGGTTAATCCTGAGCACACACATGCTTTCAAAACAGCAGGTGATGCCCCAAATTGTGTAACATTCTCTAACTCATAATCAAGACTTTGAATTGCACCTCAGAAGGACTATTGGCAAGTGAAGGGGATGATGAGATATGCTGAAATGATAATAAACAAAGAGCTTGTTTCATGTTATGAGTCACTGGTGCTGATGAATCTACTGAAGTAATTCAGACAAAAAATAAAAACTGAATAAAAATACTCTCTCTCTAACAATAGTGAAGCACTACATAGTATTTTTTGAGAAGCATGGCAATCAAGTGTGAAAGTTTCATATAATTTAACCAGGCATTTTTCTACAGAGTTAAGTCCAGCTGCAGTTAGAAGGACTAGAATCTTTTTATGAAGCTGCTAAGCTTAGCTCTGGCAAGAGACAATACTTGGAGGTTCCTCTGAATCTCATGGAATGTCATCAGCATTTCCCAGACTGACATTCTTGTTAGATCTTCAGCAAAAATGGAATTTTCTGAGCTTTGAAAGTTGAAGATTAGAATGAATCTTCACAGGTAATAAAACTTTCTCATAGTCTGCTTTCCAAAAAATAAAAAGACTTAAAGAATTCTCAATTTTTTTCTGTAATATTGATTTCTTAAATGTTTTGCTTTGTCAACTCAGGATGTGTTCATATGACAACCTGCCTTTCTCTACCATAGAGAGACATGTAAGTCATTTACACAGAGTACACATGGGCAACCGCTGACCTTCCAGGTGCTACTGGAGTACCATTCCCATGTTCCTTATCCATTGGTCTACATGATGTAAAGTCCAACAGCAGATTCCTTACCTTCTAATGAAAACTTGTACTACGAGTGAATACAGGGTAATAATCATGTTGCAGATGATACTACATATTCCAAGAATATAACACCACATATTGTCCAAGCAGTCCCTCCATATGGAGTGAGTGGGCAAATATGATGCAATGTAGGGAAATGATGTAAGCGACATTATGCTTTCTGGGAGTGTTTTTTTTTAATGAGCTCTTGAAAACATCAGATTAATCATTCCTGAAATTTGAAAGCTGACCTAGATGGACCTTGATTTGGTTCTACAAAGACATTCTTATGTACCAATGAGCAATATTTACAAAACTATGCCATTGCATATTGCAATCACATAAAATTCCTTGCTTTCCATCCACAAGATGTTATGTGAACAAAACGTAAAATGCTAGCAGTGCAATAAGGTAATTATATGCACTTTGAATAAATGCTGACAGCAAATATGAAAGGATTGTGGAAATCTTGGAGATTACCACTTACATCAGCTTTGTAATATTCATAATTTATCCTTTAAAAAATAGGAAAAGCTATTTCTTTAATGGACATGCCTTTGAAGTATGCCTATTTCTGATCTGCAGAGAATGTTTTCTGACTAGAAGAAGGATAATCCACTCTAAAATGTGTAATGGGCAAGACTGGTTATAGATGCAGGAACCTACACATGTGCTCTATTGTCTTGAGCCTTCAAAGAGAAAACACAACAGCCAGCAAGGGGATTGCAGGCTGTTGAAATGATCTATCACTAAAGGTCCTCATAGTCATCCTAATTGTCATAATCATCAAAGCACTTCAATTATGCACTCATCATTAATGCATTTATAAAAGGCCTTACTTAAATAAAAATATAGATAGGATATAGGAAAAAAAAGAGATCAGAGAGGAGAGGTAGAGATACAATAATATACCAAAGCAAATTATAATGACAGCTGGTAATGGTTTGGTTTCTGGGATCTAATTTCTTCTCTGGGTTAATAAAGGCTGTACATTTGAGGACTGTTTGCACATTTTTCCAGGCCCTTAATAGTTAATGCTGTAGGGTTTTAAAATCAGGAATAGGGTGTTGAAAGCATGGAGTTAACTGAACTATTTAATTAATTGGGAGACACAGAGGTGCAACCTCCTCCTCAAATGGCTCATTCAGCTGCTAGTGATGATCTGCTTATTGCAATATTGGGGGCTGAATTTCCTCCAAGATAAAATAGCTTCAAGATACCATGGATCTCTCTCTCTCTCTCTCTCTCTCTCTCTCTCTCTCTCTCTCTCTCTCTGTGTGTGTGTGTGTGTGTGTGTGTGTGTGTGTGTGTGTGTGTGTGTGTTGGGGCTGGCTGGAAAGGGGGGAGAGAGAGACAGAGAGAGAGACAGAAAGGAAAGCAATTTTCTGTACTGTGTGGCTTGGTTCACTTAAAATGTTTGGCTCTTAAGGCCTTCCCTGTCTGTTCACAGCATAGTGTGATCTGAATTGAAGAGGCTTATCTAGGATGCAGTCAGTGAATGAACTATCCAATTCTTTGGCAGGAGCATGGATAGATGGCCTAATGATCCATCCTGTTTGATTTCATATTCATAGTTGCTGCTGGGGGATGTTGACTATGACATATAAAGACCAATAACTTTTCTTAGGAGGGATCCTTTCTTCATATTTAGAACATCTCCTTATTATCTAAAAGGTTGTTGCACAGGAAATATGTCAGCTTTAACCTAATGCTCATTTGTTGTAGTCTACTAGAGATACTCCCTTACTAGTAATTCAGGGCATTCAAAATAGATAATTGTTCCTTGACTGGAAATAACAACTGTCTACACTGAACCTCTTTAATAATGGATCAGCTGTTCATTTATTTCTAGTTAAAGACTGAAGGGAGCATTTTTAATATATATTAAATATGCACTAATCCACATTTATTGACAAGGCCTGCAATTAAAAACATATTTTGGGATGAGTAATTTAGCAATGCCTCAGTTTGAGGGAGCACTATCAGCAGAGCTCTTCAGTGAAATTGAAAAGGATGAGAACAGTTCATATCTTGGGGGTATCATCTCTTTCACTTTGGTATAAATAATGTCTTAGCAAGTTTCAGTATGGCCTTAATGTTGTTTTGTAAAGCAAAAGCCTCAAAGGAAATCTAAGATGGACTTGACATTATTATTCAGAGAGTAAAGCTTATTCCCCATTTTTAAAATATAAAGGTTGAGTCATCTCCCCCCAAATGAGGTTGGAACCATTCAAAGTGGATGACTAAAATCAGAACTTGGAGGCAAGAACTTAGATTGCTTTAGGAAAGAATTTAGCAGTGGCATCAGGAAGTTATGTTATGCCAACACAATATAAAAGAGAGTAGGCTCCACATGGCAAGAAACAGATTTTCCATGTAATCAGTTGTGAAAAATAGGGTGTCTAGAGAAATTGGCAAAAATAATTCACAAATGGTATTCAGGCAGTATTGCCCGGATTACTTTTGTTGGCTTTCTTGTTGGAATTTAAATTCGTAAGAAAAATTTCATTTTTTAGAAAAATTCTAGACAAAGTTAGTGATGCATCCTTTCATTCCTCAACTATCCATTTTAAACAAGAGCCAATTTAGTTGACCCCCCCCCCCCCCATTTAATGAAAGCATACTAGGTATGAAATGCCATCTTGGAGGTAGACAAGGTTAAAATATTCCCGTCATTCCTTTTGCAGCAACCTTACCCAGCTTAATTTAACTGCACTTTAAATATTTACCCTTCTCCATCTTGAGAATGCAACTAATTAAAATGGGGAATGCAAATAAATTACCTTTCAATCCAAATTTCTAGTGAATTGTTTTAGTAGTAGTGTGATGTTGGTTTGGGGTTAATCCTTTATCATGAATGATCATTTTAGAGATATAGTCAATGAAACAATTGCCCTGTAAACATTTCTTTAGTATATTCTTTTATCCACAGAACAGAATTCTCTCTTGTAGAATATTATTTATAGCCTAGTCTACATACTGCATATCTGCACTATACTCTTAAGCTTCTCCTACCCATATTAATGCCACCTGGACTTTAAGCCGCCTTAAGAAAATGCTGTTCAGGTTGGGATGCTTCATCAGCAACCTTCCAGGTGTTCAGTCTGGACTACCACCTATTGCACACACACCCCCCCCCCACACACACACACATACACACATCGGACAATTTCCCTGTTGCTGTGACCTCTCAACTTTCCATGCCAGGAAAACATGGGTGGATCTTATACTTTAATATATTTTAAAGAGTTGCATTGAAGGTTGTTGGAAGGGTCTTTTGGCTGGGGAGGAGGAGGCAGTGGTTGGGGTCAGACTGGGAAGAGAAATGAGAGGAGGGCACGCTGTTCCCAGGGAAGGTGGTGTGGGTTGGGATTTATCCCACTTCTCAGCCTTCAGTATTTGTCCCTGATACCAGGTCACTGGATCCTCGATAGCCCCGGTCTCCAGTTCCTGATCCTAAACTGCCAGGTCAGTTTGCAATATCATCACCTTTATTCATCACTTGATCATGGAAGAGGCAGGCGACTTGGAATATATAACTGAGACCTGGGTGGGCCCAGAGGGGGATGTTTGCCTCTTGGATATGTGTTTTGTATTTGTCATCAGCTGGGCAAGGGGCATGGAGTGGTAGTTGTCATCCGGGAAGCCTTGTTAGCTGTCAGAGGCCATGCACTGTAGATAGCCAGATGTGAGACCCTATGGTTGAAGCTGGGTTCTAGGGAGCAGTTAGTTTTGTTGCTTCTGTTGCCTCCTTGTTGCACAGCAACATCTCTGCCTGAGCTGCTTGATTCCATAGCTGGGTTGGTGGTGGAGTCACCAAGAGTCCTTCTATCTGCCCCTGGACAGGGTTGGGTCTGGTATGACAACCATGGGCCTGACCCAAGTCACAGAGTGCCGGACACATACTGGGTCTCACATTAGACCTGGGTTTTGACTCAGGGCAGCTGTTATGTGACCAGCAGGTGGGAGACATTATCACCAGTTCTTTCTCATGATCAGATCATTCTTGGATTGCTTTTTGGCTTGTTAGTGCTATTACTCCTCTCACAGGAGGTAGGGCCTATTGGGTTCCAGAGGGAGATTAGGGATCTCAAGGATCTAGGGAAAAGAGGCCTTAGTCTCAGCTGGAATGGGCAGGTGATAAGGGTCTTTGATCAAATCCCTCCTATGTGTCATCACCCTGTGCATGTCAATCCCAGGGGATTTCTTGGTTTTCTGAGCAGTTCCAGGAGATGAAATGATAGAAGAGGTGCCTACAGTACCATTGGAGGAAAGCAGAGAGTGAATCTAATTGGGCACAGGTAAAAATCCCTTATATTTGGGATTACATCATTACAATAAACATGTCCAAACACAGCTATTATCTTATTGCATCCATACATAGTAATCCAGCAACCCTTTTTAAAATGACCCGTTCATTGCTGGGGAGGGATAGGCACAGGATCATCTATGAGGTAGTTGTGAAGAATATTCTAGCATCTAGTGGGTAAAGTCACTCCGATTTGCTCAGAGTTGGACTCTGACTGGATGGGTCTAATCAAGGTGACAGAGGACTGATCTTGTTGGTTAGTTGGGATAAGTTTGATTATATGACTTGTGAGGAAGTGGACAGAATTGCCCAGACTATTAACCTAGCCACCTATGGGTTAGATCTATGCTCCTCTTCATTGGTGAAGGCCTCCTGGAAGGTGACATATTGTTGGGATCATCAGTAGCGACAGCTTCCTAGAAAGAGGAGGGTGATCCCACCTGCATTGAAGGAGGTAATGGTACATCCTCTCCTCAAGAAGTCATCGCTGGATCCAATAGTCCTGGACAATTTTCATCCAGTCTTCAGGTTTCACTTTTTGGAGAAGGTTGTCATGAAGGTGAGAAAATGGATTATCTAGACCATTTTCAACTGAATTTCAGGCTGGGACATAGTACAGAGACGGCATTGATTGTGCTTGATAATGACCTCTGGAGGAACCAGAATCCTTGTTCCTCCTTGATCGCTCAATAGCTTTTGATGCCATCACCTTCTGAACCATCTCCAGGAATTGGGAATGGGGGGCACAGTTGCTCCCCAATGTCCAATCAGTGCTGATAAGAACAAAGTTTGGATGTCTTCTTGGACTTTCAGCTCCCAAAGAAAGAGCAGGTGGCAGCTGTGGCCAGGAAAGCCTTTGCACAGATCTATCTGGGGTGTGCTAGTTGTTTCCATTCTTGCATCAGGAGCTCCTTCTCATTTCACTCCTCACCTCACGTGGAGACTGTTGCAACTGACTGTACTCAAGGCTGCCATCCAGAAATTGCAACTGGTCCAGAAGTCATGGGTAGTGATGGACATGCTGTGGTATGCCCATGTAACAACTCTGCTGCCCAAGCTGCAATAGTTGCCAGTACACTTCTGAATGAAATTTAAGGTGATCACATATAAAGTCCTATACACCCTACTTATCTGAGAGACCATCTGTTCCCCCTTCGTGTCTGCATGTCCTGTCCATTTTGACAGAGCTGGCATGCTTCAGGTTCTATTCATGAATTGGTGCCATTTGATGGAATCCTGGACATGTGCCTTCTCTGTCCCCACACCTGCCAGAGTCCCCCAGAGCACCAACTCTGCTTATCTTCAAATGAGCCCTGAAGATCTGGTTCTTTCCTTAGGCCTTAAGCTAGAATGAGTGGAGGGCTCCTTGTGGTTGGGGTGTGTTGGAAATTGGATGTGGGTTGTTCCCTCTGGGTGAATCATTGTTCTGTTCCTGATTAATTGTTTTTCATGTTCTGTTTTCATTGCTTGCCTTCCAGAGTGGCGTAGAGTCAGGGGGGGCTTTCAGATATGTTAAATAAATACATTAAACAAATAAAATTTATCTATTAAAAATTTGTTTGTTTTATCCTGTTTTTATTTTGTTTTTAATTGTTAGCTGCACAGAGTCATGGATATGAGATGGGCGGTCATGAACCTTTTACTGCATAAATAAATAAATAAATAAATAAGCCCACTTAGAGCATAAAAATGCACATATATGCAGGTACAACCATCAGTTTTAAAACAAAAACTCCTTTCCTGCATTTTCCCAGCTTTGCCTCAGTAAGATCAGTTGAAGCTTCTATTGCAGGTCTTTCTCAGTAACGTAGGGATAATAACATTTAACTGAGATGCTGTAGCTGGCACAAGCCACAAACCCAACTTTCAGCTCAGACCAGGAAAATATGGGCTATTCACAGTATTCTAGAGATAAGTAGAAGTCATTGCTTGTTTCTGTCCCCCAGAAATGATTGGTAACCCTTACTCATGAAGAGGGGATTTTTTTGCACTATTTATTTTTGTTATTAAATTGTTATGAGTGGGTTATCTTTTATCTTTCTAACACCATTGTTGTCTCCTTTTCTGCCTCCCATTCATAGATAATATTTTGCCAAAGTTTCCAAAGATTTACAATATGTTTTCCTATGACATACAAGAGCCAGCCTTGTTCCAGAAGACTAGGAAGAGAAAGGCCATGCATGGCAGGAAAATGAGCATCTGGATGCTTAAATTCATGTCAAGTGTTTATTGAACATGTGACGCTAAATTACTTTATTTAATGAACTATGGAAAAGACTTGAATGAGTTGAGACCTTGTGAGTTAATAAAACTCAGCAGCCATGAATTGTGGCTTGTTTATTCTGTTCAGAAACTGTATCCCCTTAATACCACAGACTCTGGATGGTGTTCTGTCTTTTCTGTTCCCCTGTCTAGGATGACTTTGTAAGGTAGATCTGCATTCAAAACTTTGCAAGGGAATTGTATAGACATTTTTTTGAATTATTTTTATTAAAATTTGCAAATACAAAGATAAAAAACAAATGCAAACTAAGAAAAATATTTTTTAAAAAATAAAAAGTGCAAAAGAAAAAAAGAAAAGAAAAAAATAATAAGGAGAAAAGAAGAAAGATATATAAATAATTGACTCCCCCCCCCCCAAGACAAGTACAAACAACTTCAGTAACTTATCACCTTCTCTGCTATTTCAATAAAAGATATCTTCCTCCCATAACTCATCTCTTATTAATAAAAAAACTATAAAATTCTGTCATTCAGTCCTAATCAGCAAAAGTCCATTAAGAGTTACCAGAAATAATATCATATATATTTTAACCTTAACCAAATAAATCAATTTCATATTCCTTTACTTTACTTTTAACCAGTGACTTATCACTTTTTCTAAAAATGCAGCAAAAAAAAAAGAAAAAAAATCTTCTTCCCATGTCTTATTGGTTATCTATAAACATCTTTAAAGCCTCACCATTTGGTCCTAGTAAAAAAAAAATCTATTGAGGGATACCAAAAACTGCAACCTATATAACCATGATCAAATAAATCCACTTTGTATGTCTTCTATTTACTTTTAAGAAGCTTGATCTTTATTCCCTTCAAAATGTGTCACACAAGTTGATTTCTTATCATTTTCTTTTTGTGTCCACTCAGAAACTCCTTCACAGGTTTAAGACATCTCTTTTGTAAATCCAAGATTAGAAAGCTATCCAGATCACTCTTCTGATTTATTATTTGTATGTCCCCATTAACTATTAAGACATCAGCCAGTTTCATTTGTAAATTCAGTGTAACATTGTTTTCCATATCCTTCTTGTAGCCTAACATTTTTAAATCCATTGTCAGAGCTACATTCAAATCAGCCTCAGTCTCAGTTTTATCCAGTAAAATCTGCTCCTCTTCCTTAACTGCTTTTGAATCCATTTTTATAATAGCAGACATTCTTAAAAGCAATTTCTGAGTGCATTGTTCCCAAATATCCTTGAATTCTTTCACAGTCAAACAATATTGCTCCATTTTGTATTAATAGGTCTCTTCTCCTTTAATTATAATCTTTAGCTCTCTCTGGTTCCCTCTAGTGAACCTCAAAGTCCCCTCTTATCATGTTTTTTCCCCCAATCAACAGTACTTTCCCATGGGAAAATTTCTTGCAGTTGATTTCAAAGTCTTCATATATATAAAATGTTAGACCACCCACAAGAGATATTCTTGTAATTGATTTCAAAAACTTTTCAAGTCCATCTGGCCCCTTAATCCATTTATAACTTTTCAAAATCAATGTTCTAGTCACCCTTTTGCTGTGTATTCAAAAGTAGTTTTTCCTTTTAAAAGCCTTAAGCTTGCATAAAACTTCTTTCATCAAGGATAGAAGGAAACTCACCTGGTGTAGTGAAACTTGTCCTTCTGAGGGTTCTTAACATCCAAAAAGCCATTAGCGAGCAATTTCCTAAGGTGGTTAAGAGAGGAAATAGGCAAACCCAGTGTCCGCGAGATGACTTTCCCCCGGCTCCCAGAACTTTAAAACCCACCAGAGACCACTGTCTTATGGTCTCATCACAGAAAGCCTCTGTATGGAGCACTTGTGGGTGATCCTGGTCCCCTCATTACTCCAGAGAGTAATTCCGAGAAGCCAATCCATTTATTGGCTCTTCTTTCCACCATGGGAATCAGCTCCACTCTCCGCAGAGCTGTCTTCAGTCCGCCATTGCTCCCCCAGAAGTCAGAATTGTATAGACTTTTTAATAAACCTAGAAACTCACCAGCTCCTGCACAAAGCTTGAATCATTTACATTCACAAGAACATAGTCTGCAAAGTACATGGTAACCTTCTTTTTTTCAGCACCAGGAAAAGAAGATGTTTCTCTGAGTCCTATACAGCAGCATAGTGGGTATGCAGGTTCAGTTCAAAACTGCATGGAGCGCTCTTCTGAAAGGCTTAAAAGCTGTGTGGCAGAAACATCTTTTGTAAGTCAGCTTCCTTCTCTTGCAACTTCATGTTGTCCTGAGTCAGCCAGACTTGCTCCCCTACTCAAAATAGAGTCAGACAATTCCTACAGAAGTCAGTTGTAGCTTCACTGGGAATACTGGAAAGCAGAAACTACAAATAAAACAAAGGCAGGAAGTTCAGTCAGCAAGTAGGGTCAGTATTATATCTGCAGGTGAGCTCAGCAGCCAGGATCCAAATGGATCTTTCTCCATTATATCTGATTCTCGGCTGTTACGCGAAACTGGGTCATGATACCAGTATTCCGACTGATATACTTCTTAGGCTGAAAAGGCAGCATGTCTATTCACTGAGTTATTATTGGATTGCTTAACTGGGCATTACATCCTTTTTGCTCAACCTTCCTTTTTTTTTTTCTTTGCCAACGGATCAGGTTTAATCCAGTCAATGACCTTGCCCAACAGCTAGGCTGCAACGTGCCTTCTTGGGATGGGCATGGGGAATCAACATTTCTCATTAAGATGTCTCTTTTTCAAATAAGGACCAAGACATGCAGGTTTGAGGTCAACCTCTATTAAAACAAACATGTCATTACACCAGTCGCAAAGACTCATCACTAGCATCAGGAGCCCTGCCCATTCTGGCCTCCCTAGGTACCAATAAATTCTGCCATACCAATAATCTCTGATGCATTTTGCAGTTCTGCATGTGGCCATCATGTACATCAGGATGGTGAAGAGAAAACATCCAGTCTGAGGTTAATTAAATAAAGTTTGAAGCCAAATAATTAGGTTCTGAATTAGACAGGAGAGGAGTGATAGGACTTATGTGAGCCAGCATTCTGCTGGCTCATAAAATTTGGTCTTGCTTGGTAAGCACCCACATTTTGGTTCTGCTTAGGCTTGGGACTTAAAAAGATGTCAATATGGATACATAGCAATACCAGTTCAGATATGTTCAGGAAAGGATGCCAATACTTCTTTAGCTCTCAGGACTTCTGGCAGTCTCATATGTGGTGCTACCAGTGTAATGTGTAGTAGTAGGGCTCTGGGAGGACTATATCACATGGTTAATATGAACATCTCCTCTGCTCCAATTTTCTCCATCCTATTTTTTTTTAAATCAGTCTTTTTTTTTTTCCGTACAGTCTACCTTTGGATAGGCATGGCTTTCCCCTACTCTTCCCTCAATTTTATGTTGAAAGAGAGAGAAGAAGGATAGCAGTCAGAATATTGGCATCATGACTCAGATCTACTCAAATTAGCATCTAGCATCATGATGCAGAAGAAGTCCTAAAGTCTGAAACTTACTGCTACCTGCAACATATTGTTTTCCTTTAAGGATTGGCTTTTTAAACAGATGATATCAGTTGTTAGCGTGGACTCAGTCCATACAGATGGTGACATTTGCAAAATTGTTTAGAAAAGCTGAATCATTAATATCCACATGGTAGTCCCTACTAGAGACTCCTACATTCTTCTTTAAAGAATGAATGTAAAGCAAGTTGAGAAGCAGCTCCTAAAATCTGGATCAATGCATATCATGTGATTCAATGACAGCCAAATTAAGGTAAATTACTCCAGAAGCTGTAATTCTAACTTTCAGAACACATTCACCTAAGAAAATTATCCACAGGGCCTGAATCCACTAATTTTCCCTATTGAATGGCATGCTGAATCATTCTGGACCATTACAATAAATACTTCCTAAAAATATATAGCACTCAAATTACCTTATCCTTATCATTCCAGCAGGTTTGTGGCAAGAAAGAATATTAGCTAGACAATATTCTACACAATATTATCTAGAAGACCAGATTGACTGGAGACAAATTTTAAGCCCAGACTTGTGTCTTCCATACCACACAAAAATTGTGGGTTGTTGTTGTTCAGTCGGAGTCGCAGACTATTCGTTAACATTTTAACTACATTTCCCAAATTATAGTTTTCCATTAAAAATGACATTCCCTGGGCCTTTTGGTAGTGGACTTTTAACTATTGCTATGTGCCAGTGCTAGAAGCAGGAATATAAAATTTGGCCTGGAGGAGGATAATTTCAGGAGCACTGACTCAGGGTTGTCCAGAGGGTGTGGTACAAACAGTCAAGGTGGTGTCCACCATGGTGCAATCAAAACTCTGCCTATTTTTTATGGATGTCACCCCTGAGCCAGGACTCCTCAATTTTTCTCTGCCAGTGGACACATCTGGACTTTGGAGCCTGTTAGGGTGCTTATGCAATGTGTGGAGGAGCTCTTCCTAAAATGGCTCCAAGGGCACCAAACAGGTTATTTTTGTTGTTATTCAGTCGTTAAGTCGTATCCGACTCTTCGTGACCCCATGAGCCATATCGCGCCAGGCCTTCCTGTCCTTCACTGCCTCCCTGAGTTTGCTCAGTTCCATGCTCATTGCTTCAGTGATGCCATCTAACCATCTCATCCTCTGCCGTCCTCTTCTCCTTTTGCCTTCCATCTTTCCCAGCATCAGGGTCTTTTCCAAAAATCAATATATCATTATGGTATGTGCTTCCCTTTCTTAGTCTTTTTGGTAGGACACTGCCTATCATCCTGCTTACCTTTGTCCATGTCCTGAGCAAGTAAGAAGCCTTTTAAAACAAAGTATTGGACTGCATTATTTTTCTTTTCTAAGGAAGTTTATGAGATCCTGAATTCAGCTCTAGCTCTCCAAAAGGCTGCAGTTCTTGTTTGGAATGTGAGGCAAGCAAAACCTGGGTGCTGTGACGTCAGTCTGGATGCATGCATCGACACCTGAACGTCTCTGCAGAAGGAGGCATCTTCGGAACATCCACGTGCCTGTGCTGCCTTCAAATGGCGAGCCTGAAAATGCCTTTGAAATGTTCTTGGGGTCGATAGGCTTGCAGGGAAAGCTGCAATGGAATTGTAAGAAGAGTCCTTCTGATTTCAAACCTTCAAGAGCAGGTTTGTCCTAGATGGCTTTTACTGTGTCAGTTCTGTTGGCAGCAGTGATGCATCATTTTCAAACCAGGAAGGCAGGATGAGAACCTTAGTCAGCCCTGGCTGGTTTTCCAATATTGTGTTTCAGCAATGCCCTTTAAGATGAAGCCTGTACAGAAGCTCCTGCCATGTTTTTTTCAAACTTAGTGAGCCAAAAGCTCTGCTCGGTTTATGAGGACAAAACAAGAGTCATGAATCTAGCTGAGCAGAAATGATAGCCACGGCCATCTGTGAGACAAAGATGGAGGTGTGGGCTTGTCAGTGCTGAGTGAAATAGTTTGCCTTTATCCCTGTCTGGCCATTATTGTCTGAAATGTGAAGATCTAACACTGCTAGTCAAAAACTGTTTATATATTCTCTGAGGTTAATGAGGCTCTGCGAAGGTGAAAAGAAAAAGCAACAGAAGTCTTTCTGCAGGATTGATCATCGTTCATGATCATAGGCCTGAGGGCACCGCTTGTCTGTGATTTTGAAAGGATTTTTTAAATTAGCATTGCTAAATATGAGGGCCACCCTTATCATTTGGTGCAATGAAACAGGGTTTCTGATAGAGAACAGGGTGCAATCTTCCCTACCCACTCCCCAGAATAGCCACTTGTTTACACCCTGGGTAGTCATCCTATAAACATGACTTAGAGGAGACCTCAGAATGATTCAGTGTGATGTTGTTATGGTGCCTGCCTGCCTGCCTGGGCTCTTGCAGGGTCCACTTTGCACTATACTGCTCTGAGAGTCTCATCACTGATACATACAGGGTACCTGTCGGGCTGGTTGACTGGAACATGAGTGATGATGTTAGGGCTGATGCTGGGGAAGAGATGCACAAGGCCAGATATGCAAGGGAGTGGGGACTCCTTGCTCAAGCAGTAGGTCTCTCTCCCATTTCAGGTGGCAGATCCCACCCCTGCCAGATATCTGCTGACAAGTACAGAAATCTGTATGGAATCCAAGGATGGATTCCTGGCAATCTCAGCTTTTAGTTAAATTAAAGAAAGAAAGTTTGGGACATACATGAAAAGGTGCCTACAATTATTCTCATTATTTGTATATCATGATCAATACATCTTGTGCCTTATAGTGTAGAAGAAGATAAGTCTGTGCCCTAGGGAAGCTTACAATCAAAAATGAGGGAGACAACAGAATAGCTGCAGTGCATATAAACATTCATTTCTGTTATATATAGTGCTTAAACTTAGTCTAGTGAAATAGGAAGACAGTGGCTGCACTCACACATCACGTTACACTGTAATGTGGTTTGTCTGCTGTGCCTCATAGTATTGTGTGAACCAGTCATTGTGATTTTAAACCATGATTTGAAATTTAGCTCTTTGTGGTTGATTTAGTAAGCCAGGATCCAGCAAACCATGGTACAACAAAATATGTAATCTCAGTCTAAGTGGTTGTGATAACGATATTACAAAAAAGATGGCTTTCCCCGAAAGGGTTATTTATTTGCATAGCTTGGCATGGTCAATTACTTGTATCTCTGCTTTGATTTGTGCAATGCTGAAGAAAACCCTATTTATTTTTTATTTATTTATCGAATTTCTCTCCTGCCCATCTCCCCTACAACAGGGGACTCTAGGCGGGTTACAAAGACATTAAAACTATAAATATATACAAAATACATAGCATATATACAATTAAAACAATACTGTACCAAAGTGAGGGGAAGGCTCAGACAGATTTAGATTAAAGCAGGCAAGCTCAGCTGTATAAAAAACAAATCATATTTAGAGATTTCTTGTTCTGTGCAAAGCAGCAGATGGTTTTATTGTATTTTATAATTGATTTATTACTGTCAATCACTTTCTGAAAACTGCATCTGGAAAATCAACCTATGCAACCATGTCGGAAATAAATCCATTAAATAACTATGAAATGGGTACAATTTTTTTCATCAGTAATTTAAATGTAAGAACAATCTATGGGAAGAAAATATAGAGTGGGGTTATGCAACCCTTGGCATTCTAGATGTTACTGAAATACAAATCTCAGCATTCCTGGGGAATGTTGCTAATGATGAAGGACCTTGAGAGCTTTAGTTCAGTAACATCTGGAGTACCACAGGAAAGCTGCTACTCACCAGATGTGTTGAACTACAATTCCCAAAATCCCAGTCAGAATAGCCACTCAGTTGTGGGAGTTGTTCAATTAACATGCCAAGCCAGGGAAAGCTGGCTTAATGATTCTATCAGAAAAAGTTTAATAGATGAAAGCCTGGATTCTGAGAACCTAAGGAGAGAATTCTGATCATGGAATGGTCCCACTGAGAATGGAGAAGAGATTTCTCACTGCAGCCTCCTTGACTCTCCAAGAATTTGCTCCAGGGAATAGAGGAATCTTCCAGAGTAGCTTGGAAGGTGATGAGAGAGCTGCAGGAGGCTCCAGGCAGGAGGAGGAATCAACCAAAATGTCTTCCTATTAACCACTAGGTACTTCCACTGGTTCAAATTCTACATGAATGGAAAGAATCTTCTCTTCAAGTACCATGTCTTGGTACTTTTCATGAGTTGTATAAGCAAACCTACTGTGGTCAGGTAGGATTTTGAGGCAAATATCCCGGGTCAAAATCAGCAGAATGAGCTAAACAAAACAAGTCTGACTGACCATATGCTGAGGTGAAATAATCCACACTAGAATCAAAAGAAGCCCTGCCTCCCGTTTATTGGCCAGAGGTGAATGCAACTTAGCTGCAGCAGTTTTGTGAAGTTGGAGTCAAAATTAAAATTTATCCCATGCCGTGGACTGCTGCTATGTTACAGTAAGGGAACAGCAAATTATGGGCACGTTGAGTTTGCTGAGTTGGTTCCTCTGCTAAGGAAAACTTGTACAGTTGGCTGCCAGACACACATTCGAGGTGCAGTGCAGAAGACTGAAGAATACAGTCTTCTTTATTCTGGGCAGGTGGTGAACTCTTTTTAGGAAGCCAAGCATTGCTGTGCCCTAGAGCAAGAATTGATCTTCCAGATCAATATAAGGGACATTTATTTGTTTATTTTATTGAGTTCATAACCTGCCTGTCCTCCAATAGCTCAAGACAGCACATATAAAGATCCTTCCACTGTTTTCCCCATAATAGCAAGCCTATGAAGAAGTCCAGCCTGTCTTGCCCTTTTTCAATAGTAATTTTATTAAAAATTACAATTACAAAGATAAAAACTAATACAAACTAAAAAAGAAAAGAATAAAAAGAAAAAATAGAAAGTGCAAAAAGAAAAAGAAAGAGAAAAAGAGAAAAGAAAGAGAAAATAAGAATTTACTGTAGTAAAGAAAAAGAAAATAAATGTATAAAGAAATGACTTCCCTGTTCACCACAACAAGTATAAACAATATAAGTAATTTATCACCTTCTCTTAAAATACAGCAAATGATCTCTTCATGGGGAGAAGAGATTATTTGCTGTATTTTAAGAGAACGTGATAAATTACTTAATTTATCTCATCTCATCTCTTATCTATATCTCACCTCTTATCTCTAAACAAACCCTTAAAGCCTTGTCGTTTCAGTCTTGATCAGCAAAAGTCCATTAAGGGTTACCAGAGATAATAACATATCTGTTTTAACCTTGATCAGATAAACCAACTTTACATTCCTTCCTTTTGCTTTTAACAATCTTGATCTTTAGTCCCTTCAAATAATGTCCTAGAAGTTGATTTCTTTTCATTTTTTCTTTGTTCCTTCTCACAAAAAAGTTCTTCAAAGCTTTAACAAACCCCTTTTGTAAATCCAATTTAGGAAAATTATCCAGGTCACTCTCTTGGTTGTTGTTTGCATATCCCTTTTAATTATTAAGTCATCAGCCGGTTTCTTTTTTATGTCCAGTGTAGCATCTTTTTCCATATCATTCTTGTAGTCTGTCATTTTTAAACCCATTGTTAGATCAGTCTCAATCTTGTCAGGTAAAACGTGTTCCTCTTTCATAGCATCTTTTAAACACAGTCCATCTATAGAGGCAGACACTCTTAAAATTAACTTCTGGGTCCATTGCAAAAATATTTTGCTTCATTCTGTATTAGTAAGTCAAATTTAAGTGTTCTTCTTTAGTTCCTTCTAATTCCCTCTAGTGTCAAACCTTCAAAGTCCCATCCTCTCTCTCTCTCCCTCTCTCTTTTTCTCTCTCTTTTTTAAGAATTCAAAACAAAAGTATTTTCCCATGGGAAGAATTCTTATAATTAATTCCAAAATCTTATCTCAAATCCATCTGGGCCCTTAGTCCATTTGTAACTTTCCAAAATCAAAGTACTAATCACCGTTTTGCTGTTCATTCCAAAAGAAAAAAAATTAAGTCCTTAAACTTGTATTTAAAACTTCTTTAGCTAAGGATTGAAGGAAACTCACCCGAAGTTGTAAAACCTGTCGACCCAAAGGTTCCTAATAGCTGAAAAGCAGTTAACAAGCAATTTCTGAAAGTTATTAGAAAAGGAAGCATGCAAACCCAGTGTCCTTTTGAAGGTGCCAACCATGGTTTGAGGAAGATGGCTATTCCTTCATCTCCAGAGCTCTAAACCCACCAGAGACCACTGTCTTGCGGTCTCCTCATGAGAAGTAGCTGTCTGGAGTACTTTGGGCAATCTCAAGTCTTCTCCTTGTCCAGAGAGGAATTATGAAGAGCCAGTCTACTTGCCGGCTCTTCATTCCACCACAGTTGTTGACTCCACTTTTACTGAAGCCGTCTTCAGTTCACCATTTCTTCCCAAAGGAACTCCCTGTCTTGCCCTTTTTTGATGTACCCGCATGATGATATCCACTGCAAATTTGCATTCATCTCAGCATAGATACATTTTAGGAGAAGGGTGGGTAATCTTGTCCTGGGGTCACACACAGCTCCCACATTTGGGGGGCTTGGATACCTGATACCCTCTCTGACCATAATTTCTGAAAACTGATGGTATGCTTTCATTAAGGCAGAAAAGGTGAGCCCCTAAAATACCCATTGCATTATTTTTCTTAAAAAAGAAAAGCTACCCCAAATCCAGGGAAAATGGAAGAATCCAGCCCTTCCTGCCTAAGTAATGGTGCTCCACCCATTTTGCATCATCACCCCACCCACTGCCTGTCCCTTATTGCCCTCCACTTTGCAAATGTTAATTGCAGCCCTAAAAAACTGCTTATCCTGTTTTTATGATGTGCCTAGAACTACAACATGAAATGCAGCTTATCGGTCACCATATTCACCAGTTTCAGAGTCT
This sequence comes from Liasis olivaceus, assembly GCA_030867105.1. Classification (NCBI taxonomy): domain Eukaryota; kingdom Metazoa; phylum Chordata; class Lepidosauria; order Squamata; family Pythonidae; genus Liasis; species Liasis olivaceus. Next base: position 24,902,376 of record CM061348.1, on the reverse strand, counting down.
GGCGGCTGCTCTGTTATTTTTCCTTTGACTCTGATAACAATGTGGTATCATGAGCATTCTAAATGTAAGTTCCCCAAGTTGGTGCCTTCTGCCCCTTGGCTGTGTCTGCATAATATGGTAGCCTAATTCTGGAGATCTGCAGAGACTGGCACAACTACCTAGGTTGAAATGTGGCTGGTGAGGGTGTAGTTCAGTGTATCATGTGAACACAGCCAGTTAAACATTCTAACCTCCTCCTTTGTTTAAAACGGCTTTTGTTTCAGAATTTTAAATTTGTTGGTATCTGTGTTAATTGTTTTATTGAACACTGTTTTGACTGCACTTTTCATCTCTGTTGCTCTAAAGTTGTTGCAATGTGATACCTCACTGTATTATTAGCCACCTGGGAATCTTTTGTGGAGAAAAGGAGTATTTCAAAAAGGTTCCAGATAAATCACCCTCCCTTTTTGCCTTCATTCCTTTTATTAAGCCAGTGATGCTTAAACAAGCCTTTAGCTGTGGCTGAAGAGCATGCCCCTGACTATCTGCAGATGGCTACAGATGCCTGCATAACACGGTCCCTTCCCAAACAAGTCAGTGGAGCAATGCCTTGGGTAACTATGACTAAGCTTGGCCATGATGTGCTGAACCAAAATTTAATGGATGCAGCATTAGAGTTAGCTTAACCTAACACACTCAGACTCAGGCCACAATTTAAATCATGTTAGCTCAGTTCACACATAAACTAAACTAGAATGGAGCCACCCACATGATAGCTTAGTAGGTATGGGAGGAAGGATACAATACCTGTAGGTCATGTGGTCTCCAGACTCCTTTTATTGTCCATAGAATGTCCCCAGATAACAATGTCAAAATGTGAGACCAATCATCAGAAGAATTTATGTTTGATAGTTCAGTAGTTGTCAGCCCTTTGTGGTAGTCCAGACAAGTAGCACAAACCATTAGTATTATTACTTCCTTTATTGTAAGGGTGGTTTTTTTGGGGGTTTTTGTTTTTGTTTTTTTGGGTGCCTTCAAGTCAGTGTTGACTCCTGGCAACTGCCTGGACAAGTCCCTGCAGTTTTCTTGGCAAGATTTCAGAAGAGGTTTGCCATTGCCTCCTTCCTAGGGTTGAGAGAGAGTGACTGGCCCAAGGTCACCCAGCTGGCTTTGTGCCTAAAGTGGGACTAGAACTAACAGTCTCCTGGTTTCTAGCTTGGTGTCTTAACAACTATACCAAATAGGCTGTCCAGTTGTAAGGTTGCAGTAACAGAATCTTGCAAGTCTGAAGGCACTTCTCCCTTTCTTTATTTTTACATTCCAGAAATCTAGGGACAGTCCCTTCTGAGATGCTTCCCACACCCCTTGTCCTTCTTTGGGCTGAGATACCTTTTGTATGACAGTTGTCTTGGCTGCAGCTCTTCCTCCTGCCTCCCAAGGTCATTTCCACATATCATTACAGTAGTGCCTGCGAAATGATCTCTTTGCTGAATGCCTATATTTATTCTAGATTTAATCTAAAAATCTGTCCTGGTCAGAATAAATTACCTTAATTGCATGGCTCAAAGACTATGATGTCTTCCCCATACCTTCCCTCCCTTCTCCCTTCCTCTCAACTGTTAAATTTGTACCCCATTTTCTGGATTCCTGTAGTACACTGAACTGACTACCCAACACCCTTCACACAAATCAGCTCACACAACATGCTAGGTTAAAATGAGGTAGCTTGTGATTCAGTGTACTATGTGAATAAAGCCAGTAACAGTTTGTGTACAATTTACTCAGAACAATAAAGCTATATAGATATATACTTTCCCTCCAATCCCATTTCTTTTCAGAACACATATCAGGGTACCAACCATAACCCATAATATGGTTTGTTTAGTGTATTGTGTGACTATCATCCTCATATCACATAATGTGGTTTGTTTAGAATATTCTGTGAATGTGATATGAAGTGTAAACCATATTTGATGGCTTAATGTGATGTGTGAACCCAGCCAAATATGGTTAATTTGATAAACTGTACTTATGCAAACTATGTCTTAGTGCTATGTGTGAAACCAGACAGTTGTTATTTATTTATTTATCATAGTTATATGGCCACCCATCTCACAGAATGTGACTATGGATGGTACACAAGAAAAGCATTGGTGCAAACCGAGTGGTAACTGAAACCTGCCTCCTCAGTCCTACTACAAGACTTCAACCATTACATCATACTAAGTTCTACATTTCTTCCAAACAGACCATTAGTATAATTCTAGTTTCTTTTAGCAGCTATGGGGGGTAGGACTATAAGATGTGGGCTGCAAGAAAGTGGAAGATCACTAGATGGAAGCCAGAAGATACAGAAAACTCCAATCTTGGCCACCATCCAATAAGTCATCCAGCTTTTTGCAGCCCTAGTGCTGTTGCTATACGGTCATATGCTTCTATCAGATATAATCCTATGAAACATAACAACTGGTTATTATTATGCTGCAGAAAGTCTTAGCCTGTCTAGAACCAACAAGTCAGGACATAGAAAGAAGGTGAATCAACAAAAAGTCCAGGACTCAGATGGACGATGGCCTTTGAGTACATTCCTAGATAAGAATCAAATGGAATCTCAAAATCTTGGATGTCCTTCCCCTCAAACTTTTGCTGTACCAAATCATCTTCTGTGAAAGTTGAATACTCTGCAGCTTTCAGGAACTGAACAAAGTTCTCAAAATTTCTCAGGGGCTTAGCTTCATTTAATTTACCTGAGATGAAATGACCTTTTTTTCTTTTCTAGTTAAGCATGTAGCCTTGTTCTCATGGCCAATCTGGAGTAAGAAAGGTGGCCAGGAGGCTGCAGAGAAAATCACTGCTTCTAAGGAGCATCAGCAGGTTTTGTTTCAAACATATAAAACAAAACCATGTAAACTAACCCAGCTCTTCCCTTAACTGTTTCTGGGAAGTCAGTTTCCTACCCCTACTGTCAATAATCAGTGCTTAGGGCCTTGCTGGATCGAAATATATATTCATTCATTCATCCATCAACATTCCAAGTTCTCATTTGTTCATATATTCCCATTATTATGGCTAATTTTGCAGTGAGTCACAGTTTAAGCCTACAATATTGTACAACCATTGTGTTCAGTTTACAAATTCAGGCAGTTGGGTTATTATGGTAAATTATGGTCAACTCAGTCATGGATAAGGATGTCATGCAAACACACTCTGGAGCCAACTTTCATCAATTTAAGCCTACATCAGTGTTCCTGAGCCTGACTCTGGTTCATGGAGATTGAAGATTTTGAAGCTGTAGTTCTAATGTATCTGTAGTTCTAACATATCTGTGGCATAAACATATGCTTCTTTGCAGGCTATGTTCTAAGTACAGTAAACCACCTAAGCCAGAATATCTGCCTGACATGATTCAGTCAGCTGAATTCAAGAACCAATCCATGTCTACCAGACTTTATAAAATTCCTAAATTTACAACTTGTTCCCCGGTTTGTGTGGGTCAACCTTGGGAAAGGAAAAGACTACTTGATTTATTTCCTGCTGCCCTTTCACAATTATATGTGGAACTTAACTTCCTAATAATTTTTGGAATGTACAACCTGCCTGTAGCCACACCAGTATGACAAAGCTTCCTCAAGGCTAGGGACATCTGCAGGGGGAGAGAGAGTCAAAATACTCAAGATGATGGCTGTGCCAATGTGATCCCTGCCCCTTTTTCATGTGTATCATTTGACTCTCTCGGGGAAATGCCAATAAGTCATTTTCTAACTGTTTATTAGACTTTATATTCTCATCTGAAATGTATGTTGTGATGAAGATTAAGTTTTAGGTCAGTGAGTGTGAACCAAATTCTAGCATCCCAATCAGGGGGTGGGGATTGCCTGTCCAGAGTTTCTATTTATATCAATAGAAGACGACATGATGATACCCAAAGAAAGGATCATAAAAACATGTTTTAAAGGGTGGTAAGTCCATAAAATCAATTTGGAGAGTTAAAAAGGAGCTCTTGGGTAACCCCAGATCATGTTGTGGAGGTTTCAAAACACCAGATATATTATTGATAAGACATAACATGATAGTAGATAGCAAGCTGATAGGGCTGGGCCCAATCTGGGTACTATCCAAATCAATTAAATTGACTGTACATGACAGCCTTCTTGGGATGACCAATTGAGTGTGTGATATGGGCAAATATGGGCAATTCCCCCCCGCTTTGGGGCCACTGGCATCCATCCAGGGATTCCACAGTCTGTCTGCACCTGTGCTATATCCTTTCAAAGTCCAAAACGTTTGTCCTCCAGAGAGTGTGTCTGACTGTAATAAATTCAAGTCCTGAAAGGAAAAGGAGGTAGATAAAAAGCCTTCCAATGAAACTTCGGGATCAGTGATTTGGTAAGTCTGTGAAATAATTCCTTGGAAGCAAAGAGTGCCCCAACACTGAAGTGGCCTTTGGAAATAGAAGAGCATATGCATGAACATATGCAAGAACTAGAGAAGCATGCTTGATAAAAGTTAGAAGAGGTCAGGCAGTCTAATTTCTTTTACATTAAACTGTAGTCACACACAACTCTGAACAGGTACCTGGAGTCAATATAAATACAGACAGTTTGTCCCTCATTGTACTAGCAGACTCAGAGGATGGCATAAATCTTGGTTGTTTGCAAGATGACAGCTTTCCAACCTCTAAAACTGCAAAGCAACTTGCCTTTGGGAGTCACAAATGCAGAACCACCAACATACAGTTCTAAATCTGGATTTCGTAAGGGTGACAGATCAATCCTAGGTTTTGTAGCCATGGCAGTAAGATTACAGTAATCACCAGATTCTTCCAGTGCATCCAGCTGAGGCAGAAGTATGGCTAGGTTCAGAGATGGAGAGGAAATTACAGTAATGCTTGCAGATTATATGAGTAACATATCAAACTTTTGTAGGTGAGCACCTGAAATAGACAGGAGTTGAGAGTGAACCAAGAGGGTAATCACAGTGTGGGAATGGCCACTGTAAGAGTTCCCAAGCAACAATGATGAAATTGTCTGAATTAGCAGTGCAGCAGTGGCAAGGAGGAAAAGCTTGTGTGATTGGATCATGTTTATAGGAAAAGTATCCTGGTGGTCTTTGATGGTCTCCATTGCATCTGATTTGTACCCTGTGGGCTGCCCTCTTTTGATCATGACAAAACAATGGATAGATGATCATTTTTGTATGTGTGCCTTCAAGTCAATCTTGATTCCTGACGATCCTTCTTGGCAACATTTTCAGTTACCATGGCATTCTTCCTAGGGCAGAGAAAGAGTCACTGGCCCAAAATCACCCAGCTGGTTTTTGTGCCTAAGGCAGGACTAAATCTCAGCTATCAGTTGATGGTACATCCCATGCAGGGTCTTGTCTTGTCATGGCACTTCCTCTGCTTGAATTTCCTCCCATGTCTTCTGCTGCCTCGAGCATTCTCTCAGCAGCTCATCTTTGGGTGCCATCTTATTGATGTGCTCCTGGATGCTCTGGGTTTCATCCAAGACAGTGGCTTTGATGCTCACCAGGCCCCACCCACCCTCTTTCCGGCTGGTGTACAGTCTCTAGGTGTTGGACTTGGGGTGGAAACCTCCATACATTGTGAGGAGCCTCTGGGTCATCACATCGGCAGCCTCCATGTCTTCCTTTGGCCAGCTCACTATACCAGCAGGGTATCTGATGACTGGCAGGGCATACATGTTGATGGCATGGATCTTGTCCTTCCAATTGAGCTGGGTCTTCAGGACCTGTCTTATCCTATGGTGGTACTTGGATGTTGCTGTCTTCCTTGCCTCCTCACCATGGTTCTCGTGTGACTGTGGGTTACCAAGCTACTTGTAGCTGATCTGTATGTCTGCTGTGTGGCCTGCTGGTAATTCCACCACATCAGTCTTAACTACCTTCCATCTCTTTACTACCATCCGGCCACACTTCTCCAGTCCGAATGACATCCCAATGTCCTCACTGTAGATCTGTGTCAGGTGGATCAGCAAGTCAATGTCTTGTTCACTCTTAGCATACAGCTTAATGTCATTCATGTAGAGCAGGTGGCTGATGGTAGTTCCACTCTTGAACTTGTATCTATATCCAGTCCTTGTAATTATCTGGCTGAGGGGGTTCAAGGCTATGCAGAATAGCAGTGGGAACAGTGCATCACCTTGGTATATGTTGCACTTGATGGCCACTTTGCAAGCTGTCTTGAGTTTACTTCCAGTGTTATCTTGCACAGTCCCATTGAGGAAAGTCCTTAGTGTCCTGTTGATTTTGTATAGCGCCAGGCATTCACAGATCCATGTGTGGGGCATTGAGTCATAGGCTTTCCTGTAGTCAATCCAGGCTGTACTCAGATTGATCTGTCTGGATCTTGAGTCTTGGGCAACTGCTCTGTCTATGAGCAACTGGTGTTTTGAGCCTCTGGTGTTGTTCCCAATGCCCTTCTGAGCTGTGCTCATGTACTAGCCCATATGGTCCTGTAGCTCGGTGGCTATAATGCCTGATAGGACTTTCCACATTGAGAGGAGATAGGTTATTGGCTGGTAGTTGGACAGTGCTGTTCCCTTGTGAGGGTCTTTCATGATCAGCACTGTCCTTCCTTGTATTAGCCAGTCTAGGTGGGAGCCTGCTGCTAGCAGCTGGTTCATCTGTGCTGCTAGGTGTTCATGCACTGCTATTAGTTTCTTTAGCCAGTAGCTATGGATCATGTCTGGGCCAAGTGTTGTCCAGCTGTTCATGTTCTTGACCTACTGTAGGATATCTGCTACTGGGATGGTGACTGGTTCCTGTTCTGGGAGATTGCTGTGGTCTGCTTTCAGGTCCTGTAGCCACTTTGCACTGGTGTTACATGTCTTCTCTTTCTCCCATATGTTCTTCCAGTACTGCTCAGTTTCTGCTGTGGTGGCTCTGCTGTTACTGTGTTGTTGCACTGCAGTTGGGAGAACACCTTGAATGGTTCTTTGGAGAACAGGGCATTTATCTTCTTGGCCTCTGCTTCTCTATTGTGTTTCCTTAGCCTGATAGCCAGTGCTGTGAGCCTTTGTTTAGCAGTCTCTAGGGCTTCAGATGGAGTCAGGCCCTTGTATTTTTTCAGTAGGTGAGTCTTATCCTTAATCCACACCCTTCTATCCACACCCTTCTATAGTTCCAACAGCTGACTAACTTCTCTCTGAGTTGCCTTGATCTTAGCCTCCAACCTCATTTTCCAGGGAGGATATGTACTGCTTTTCTTCTTGATCGTGTAACCAAGCATCTCCAGGATTACAGCAGCTGTAGCTTAATGACGCTGAAAGTTGCCGGCCAGAAATGGCTGACGGCTTCGGCGGTTTGAGTCCAGCCTTCGCCATTAACAAGGTGAGCTCTTGTTTCCTCCCCAGCTCCTGTCAACCCAACAGCTCGAAAACTTACGTGAGTAGATAAATGGGGACTCTCACTCCGGTGGGAGGAAAAATGCTGGCAGTGCCTTGCACAGAGAGACGGGATCAGCTGCCGGTAAGCGTGAAACCGCGCTCGCCCAAAAAGGGCGCGAAGCAACGGAAATCCCGCCTCCTGCGCTCGCCAGCTGGGCTCTGCTCTAGGAAGGAGGCTCTGGCAAACCACTTCCGAAACAATTGCCTTGAAAACTGCACAGGATTCGTCCAGGCAAGGACTCGTCCAGGCAGGCACTGCAGGGTCAGTAATGACTGAGCGCAGACAAAAAAAAAAAAAAAAGCATATACCAGTTCATTGATTTGAATTTTTATTTATTTATTTATTTAATTTGTCCCCGCCCATCTCCCCTACAATGGGGGACTCTGGGCGGCTTACAACCACTAAAATCACAATTAAATTAAAAAAGTTTAAAAATTATACAGTATAAAACTAGAAATTTACAGAAATAAAAAGCTAATTATGGTGGTAGTTATTATATTATATGTTATATAATATATATATTATAATATTATATATATATATAATAATATTATATTATAGTAATTATGGTTGTTGTGAGGGCTCTATTGGCATCTTCTAGCATGCTATCTGATGGTACTTCTCTGCTGAGCCTTGGTAATCAGACTCGAGGGTTGACTGTAGCTAGTTGTTCCATGATCTTATGCCTCATATCAGCTGCTGTGCTTTGTAGTGCAGTGGGTGGAAGTGACATTCCAGCTTCAGGTGTTGGCTGCATATCCAGTTGTTCTTTTTGAGTCTGAGATGTAATGTGTAGTTGGTCTATCTCAAGTTGTGAGAGCAGCTTCCACTTCCCTATGTTGAAGCATTGTTTTAACTAGCTGTTTCTCAGTTAGTGTGGATGTAGGTCTTCTATCCATCCATAGTTCCCTCATATGCTTCATATATCCCTCTCATTTCTACTCTTGTAGTAGCACTCCAGCCATTCCAGGTTCTCTTGTCTCATCCATGTATGGTTTGTTCCAGTAGCCCATTGGATTGTCAGATTGTCCTGGTTCCTCAACATCTGGTGCAGACCTTGTTAATTTGTGAGACGTCCAAGCCAGCATGACTCTCTTAGTTTGTGTCAATCTCACATCCGAGGTAGGCAGGTGAAGTGTGAAGGAGTCTCTGCCCAAGGACCCCTACTGGTAAGGTAGGTACCAGCTGGGATTCGAACCCCAGTAACCTGCATCAAAGGGCAGCATTCTAGCCACTACACTATCCAGCCACTCTCTATGTATATGTCATCAGCAGCCCCCAAGATGGCTAAAGCCAGATTCTGGTCCTTCTTGTCAGGAGAGCCAGATATACAGTACAAGGTACAATCCAATTTGCAAAGCAAGTCACACCCTAACAGGATGATATCCACTTATAGATAACCTCTTGTCTTTTGCAGCCTGTTGAGGCACACACAGCTCTCAGCTCTCCTTACACTTGGCTATGTACCTCTAGGGGCACCTTGCAGGCAGGCTTGGTCAATAGCTTATTGCACACTTATTCTGATAATGGACCACACACTGCCATCCTTCTCCCTGTCCTTCCAACTCCTGCACAGGAACATAGCTGCATACAGCTGAGATTTCTTGGCAGGTAGCCCTGATCAGTGGTGGGAAATAAGGACAAGGAACACACACACATACATTTTCAGTGGATGCTCAAAACAAAACAGAAGTTAATACTCTTACCCTCTCCGCCCCCACCGCCCCAAGTCCTTAATTTCATGTATATTTCCCTCTCCAATGTGCATGTCTCAACAGCAGCTGGCAATGTTGGCATAGGTACCTCCTAAACACTATCCCTGCCTTTCAGACTCGCAACAGCTGCAGAGCCTCCATAACCAACCAGCTTGCCCCCTTGAAAATTAAAGACAAACATAAAAGACAAAAAGCCTCACAGGACACTTTTAGAGTTTGTGGTTGAATGCAAAAACAAACCAGAGAACCATACAGAGCAAAACAAAAAAGGAAAAGAAAAACCTTCTCCAGTTGGGCAGTTCAGGTAGGAGAGTCCTGGGCTGAGCAGAGGCTTCCAGAAGCCCCATATCCAGAGTGATGGGGGCACCTCCCCTAGAGTGCTATCTTGATATCAGGCACTTGCTATTCTGCTACCTAGGCCAGAGGTGTGGTAGAAAATGAACCTGCTACCGAGGCAATGGTCAGAAAAGAGGAGCTTGAGCCCATTCCAAGGAACTAACTTAAGAAAACTTCTCAGGTAAGTCCCTCCCTGGTTTACACAAAGATAAAGGGAGGGAGGGAGGAAGCATATTCAGACTTGCAAGATTCTGTTACTATAACAGTTACAATAAAAGTAGTCCTGACCTAGACGGCATTGATTGCATAGCCTGGTCCTTGTTGAGCTGACATCGGTCTTGCAAATCTCAATATGCTTCTCTCTCCCTCACTTTATCTTAGTGTGAATTAGGGAGGGGCTTGTCTGAGACATTGTCTTAGGTTATTTTCTTGTCCCTGGTTGAAGCCCCTCTTATCTGACCATTGCCTTGGTAGCTGCTCTTCCTCCTGTCCTTCGAGGCCATTCCATATGTCCTATACAACTTTAATCAAATATACTTTGAGCATGGATATACACTAGTGGAAGATCCCAAATTCAGAAAGAATTCTTTACAACAGATAAGGAAAGAAGATAGCTACAGAGAGAGACATGGGTACCTTTCATGGTGTGAAATCATTAAAATATACATTCCTAGAAAAGAAGCATTAGCTTTGATATATGACTTGAGCCAAGACCCTGGCTCTTATTCTAACAGGCTGGCCCTGTACTTACAGTAGAAGAAACAAGGAGGCATGGCAGCATGTATTTATTTATTTATTTATTTATTTATTTATTTATTTATTTATCCAATTTATACAGCCGCCCATCTCACTTTACATGACTCTAGGCAGCTTACAATAAAATGCATAAAATACACAATATAAAAATAGAAAATAAAAATAAAACACATAGCAGCTGGGCATTTTCTAATCAATCTTCCACATAGCCAGGAGGCGGGCTCTATTCCACGCCAAGTTCTGAAGACTTTGTGAAAGGCCAGCAGGGATGGGGCCAAACTAATGTCATTCATATCCTTTCAATCTTTTCAAGGCATGAACTCTATAATCAATTAGTAATTACCAGGCCCAGATTCCCCTTCATGGATCACTGCCTTGTCGTGGCGAAGGGGCTTGCGTAACTCAGTGAAGCCATGAGCTATACCGTGCAGGGCCACCCAAGACAGACAGGTCATGACAGAGAGTTCTGACAAAATGTGGTCCACTGGAGAAGGAAATGGCAACCCACTCCAGTATCCTTGTCAAGAAAACCCCATGGACAATGTTAAAAGGCTAAAAGATATGACGCCGGAAGATGAGCCCCTCAGGTCGGAAGGTGTCCAGTATGCTACTGGGGAAGAGCGGAGGGCAATTCCAAGTAGCTCCAGAAAGAGTGAAGCGGCTGGGCCAAAGCCAAAAGGATGTTCAGCTGTGGATGTATCTGGAAGCAAAAAGAAGGTCCGATGCTGTAAAGAACAATATTGTATAGGTACGTGGAATGTAAGATCTATGAACCAAGGCAAGCTGGATGTGGTCAAACATGAGATGACAAGATTAAACATCGACATCTTGGGAATCAGCGAATTGAAATGGACGGGAATGGGTGAATTTAATTCAGGTGACCATTATATCTACTACTGTGGGCAAGAAACCCTTAGAAGAAATGGAGTTGCACTCATAGTCAATAAGAGAGTGGGAAAGGCAGTAATGGGGTACAACCTCAAAAACGACAGAATGATCTCAGTGCGTATCCAGGGCAAACCATTCAACATCACAGTAATCCAAGTCTATGCCCCAACCACTGATGCCGAAGAAGCTGAAGTTGACCGGTTCTATGAAGACCTACAACACCTTCTAGAACTAGCACCAAAAAAAGATGTCCTTTTCATCATAGGGGATTGGAATGCTAAAGTAGGAAGTCAAGGAGTAATCGGAATAACAGGCAAGTTTGGCCTTGGAGTACAAAATGAAGCAGGGCAAAGGCTAATAGAGTTCTGTCAAGAGAACAAACTAGTCATAGCAAACACTCTTTTCCAACAACACAAGAGACGACTCTACACATGGACATCACCAGACGGTCAATACCGAAACCAGATTGATTATATACTTTGCAGTCAAAGATGGAGAAGCTCTATACAGACAGCAAAAACAAGACCAGGAGCTGACTGTGGCTCAGATCATGAGCTTCTTACTGCAAAATTTAGGCTTAAATTGAAGAATGTAGGGAAAACCAGTAGACCACTCAGGTATGACTTAGATCATGTTCCTTATGAGTATACAGTGAAGGTGATGAATAGATTTAGAGGATTAGATTTGGTAGACAGAGTGCCTGAAGAACTATGGACGGAGGTCCATAACATTGTACAGGAGGCAGCAACTAAAACCATCCCTAAGAAAAAGAAATGCAAGAAAGCAAAATGGCTATCTGATGAGGCTTTACAAATAGCTGTGGAAAGAAGGAATGCGAAAAGCAAGGGTGAAGGGGAAAGATATAAGCAACTGAATGCAGATTTCCAGAGAACAGCAAGAAGAGATAAAAAGGCCTTCTTAAATGAACAATGCAAAGAAATCGAGGAAAACAATAGAATGGGAAAGACTAGAGATCTCTTCAAGAAAATTGGAGATATCAAAGGAACGTTTAGTGCAAAGATGGGCATGATAAAGGACAAAAAAGGCAGGGACCTAACAGAAGCAGAAGAGATTAAAAAGAGGTGGCAAGAATACACAGAAGAACTATACAAGAAAGATCTTAATGTCCCTGATGTCCATACTGGTGTGGTCACTGACCTTGAGCCGGATATCCTAGAGAGTGAAGTCAAGTGGGCCTTAGGAAGCATTGCTAACAACAAAGCTAGTGGAGATGACAGTATTCCAGCTGAGTTATTTAAAATACTAAAAGACGATGCTGTTGAAGTGCTGCACTCAATATGCCAGCAAGTTTGGAAAAGGCAACAGTGGCCACGGGATTGGAAAAGGTCAGTTTACATTCCAATTCCAAAGAAGGGCAATGCCAAAGAATGCTCAAACTATCGCACAATTGCACTCATTTCACATGCTAGCAAGGTTATGCTCAAAATCCTACAAGCTAGGCTTCAGCAGTACGTGAACCGAGAACTACCGGATGTACAAGCTGGGTTTCGAAGAGGCAGAGGAACTAGAGATCAAATTGCCAACATTCGCTGGATCATGGAGAAAGCACGAGAGTTCCAGAAAAACATCTACTTCTGCTTCATTGACTATGCAAAAGCCTTTGATTGTGTGGATCACAACAAACTGTGGCAAATTCTTAAAGAGATGGGGGTACCAGACCACCTTACCTGTCTCCTGAGAAATCTGTATGCGGGCCAAGAAGCAACAGTTAGAACCGGTCATGGAACAACCAATTGGTTCAAAATAGGGAAAGGAGTACGACAAGGCTGTATACTGTCACCCTGCTTATTTAACCTATATGCAGAGTACATCATGAGAAATGCCAGGCTGGAAGAATCAAAAGCCGGAATAAAGATTGCAGGGAGAAATATCAACAACCTCAGATATGCAGATGATACCACCCTAATGGCAGAAAATGAAGAAGAACTAAAGAGCCTCTTGATGAGGGTGAAAGAGGAGAGTGCAAAAGTTGGCTTGAAACTCAACATTAAAAAAACTAAGATCATGGCATCTGGGCCCATCAATTCCTGGCAAATAGAAGGGGTAGAAATGGAAGCAGTAACAGACTTCATTTATTTGGGCTCCAAGATCACTGCAGACGGAGACTGCAGCCATGAAATTAAGAGACGCTTGCTACTTGGGAGGAAAGCTATGGCAAACCTAGATAGCATATTAAAAAGCAGAGATGTCACCTTGCTGACAAAGATCCGCATAGTCAAAGCTATGGTTTTTCCAGTAGTAATGTATGGCTGTGAGAGCTGGACCATAAAGAAGGCTGAGCGCTGAAGAATTGATGCCTTTGAACTGTGGTGCTGGAGAAGACTCTTAAGAGTCCCCTGGACTGCTAGGAGGTCAAACCAGTCAATCTTAAAGGAAATCAACCCTGATTGCTCATTGGAAGGATTGATAATGAAGCTCAAGCTCAGATACTTTGGTCACCTAATGCGAAGAGAGGACTCTTTGGAAAAGACCCTGATGCTGGGAAAGATTGAAGGCAAAAGGAGAAGAGGACGGCAGAGGATGAGATGGTTAGATAGCATCACTGAAGCAATGAGCACGAAACTGAGCAAACTCAGGGAGGCAGTGAAGGACAGGAAGGCCTGGCACAATATGGTTCATGGGGTCACGAAGAGTCGGACACGACTTAACGACTGAACAACAACAACAGGCCCAGATTGGCACGATAATAAAAATTCCATTACAAAGGGGCTACATAGGCAATACAGCAAAGCGCTTATAAAGAAAAATACATGTGATATTATATTCATATAAGTAAGATGAGTATGATGATACAGTTGATACAACCTGACTTCTTATTCTAACCCTCCACCGTCACATGGAAAAGCCCGGGATAGTCCACATCGCCAGTGTCAAACTCTACGACAAGCTACCTGACTTTGCAGGATTGATGTAAAAATGAACACAACGTAACCATAAAAACAATATTTCAGCAACTTTTTGTTTCTATTGCAGTTTTTAGAGGCAAAAGAGTATATTTATACATTCTATCTGAGCATGCTGTATTTTTTCCAATTTGGCTGTTTACAGTAATCTCCTCCACCTCCCTCCCTGGGTCATCCTTCAGGTTATTTTCTGCCATCCTTAGTTTTATGGACTGTTGTTTCGAACTAAGTAGCCCACACAGAGCTCTGAATCACTGACAAATTTAATCATGTTTTTTATGTTTATCTTCTCCGGCAAGGGATGCATGAGACAAAGCAAAATTCATCTTATAAAGTCTTTTGTGAAATGGCCTTCTGGGCATAATCTTAGAATGCTTCCCAACCTTATAAATTATAGTTACTCATCCCAATCAAATATGGACTTGGCTATAAAATGTAGCAGTATATTGTTTAGATCCAAATATTGGTTATATTTGCAGAAAACACTGAACTATAAATTAGCCATATTTAGCTCAATATGTTGCATAAACCCAACAAATGTAGTTAGTTTGTGGCCCAGTTATGTCATGCAAACTCAGAAAGATGGGTTCAGCAAAACATGATGATATCAGCCATGGGTAAGCTTGTATTCTGACTGTGATGAATACATCCAAAGAAATGAAGGTGTGACTATGAATGAAAAGGCTAAAATGTATGTTAAAATGTATGAACTGGGGTCATCTAGGTTGCTGTGTGTATGTATGAAAGTAGAAAACCATAGATTGATGATAGTTATACTTTACATTCCAATGAAGGTTGATGATGGAGAAATTAGGGATGGGTTTTGAGCAAAAGTTGAATGAATGTGATCTAATGGAAAAAAAAATGCTATGTAATATGAAGGGATGAGTGGGAAGAAGGGAGAGTACAGAAGAAGTGACTGGGCCATTTGGAGGGCCAGGAATGAATGAGAATGGTGACTATTTGGTAAACATCTGCTTAGAAAATGGTCTTTTGGCTGCACTCACTAGTTGCTTCCATTACCTCTTTTCCTTAAGAAAAAAATATCACACAGAGCAGGAATCACCTTTGGAATGTTGAGAATGTCTCGTGCCAGTGTTTCTCAACCTCAGCCAGGGGGAATTCTGGGAGCTGAAGTCCACACATCTTAAAGTTGCTGAGCTTGAGAAACACTGCTTGTGCGTTCTCTTACAAAATGGCTTCTGATTTACCAGAATGCTATTTGTCACATTCCCTAGCCTGCTCTCCAGCAGCATGCTTCCCATTACTCCTGTTTACCTCTCTGTTTGTCTGGGCAGGCGGGTTGCAATTCAGAGGGATTAAGCAATTTGGGGTCTCCTAGGAGCATTGGTCTTACATTCCTATCCGGCCACCTCGGTTACCTGCTCTGACGTTTTGAGGGAGAACCAAGCTGCAAGGCTCTATTGAGCTGGTAGCTTTGTGGAAAGGAGAGAATTATCACCACCTAATACCAGTGATTTGGGGGTGCAAAGCTGCAGCAGTGCTTTGTACCCCCAGATCACTGGTATTATGAAAAAGCAATGGGGGAGTGTGTAGAGCTGCTTCAGACTAGCCTTAAAATCTTCCTCTGGGGCAAACGTAGTATGCGAAGTATGAGCATTCTATATGCTTTCTGCAAACAGTCAAGGGATTGCTGGTACTGAATTTGGTTTCATTGTAAAATTTGGAACATGGTGACCTACCTCCAGCCCCCTTTTCTAACTTCCCTGTCCTCCAAATGATGCCTGCGTCCTGGGTTGCATCATTCATGATTACGAGTTGTATACCCTTTTTTTTCCCACTGTGAACTTTCTGTTTATTTAATTGTATAAGATTTGAAAGACTATTTGAAGAAAAATCACACAAGAAAAAAAGATACACAAAGCAAAGTAGGAAACAAACAACCTCTAATTAAAACATAAGTAAAAACATTATGAAAAAAGACTTTTGGTAATACATTCTCTCCTTCCCTTCCATTTGTTTCCCCAATGGGTGACCACTTCCTAAATATTTGTGCTATACTTTGAACGTTAAACGTTGGAAATTATTGCTAATAATTTCATCTACTATTTTTAATTGGCCTCTTAACTGTATTCCTAAAATCCATATTCCAAATATTGGAATTTGCCTTGCTATGTAAGGGTAATATATAAGGGAGCCATTCCTGTTTGAATTGTGTTAGGGTTCTGTTATGAATATATACAGTACTGTTAGTTTTGCTGGAACTATTTATTTTTAAGGTGAACTATCCTGTTTGCAAAGGCATATGATATGGGAGAGTTTTCTGCTTAGCTTTATGTTCAGCATTAGATAAACCTTGCGTCCTTTTACTTTTTTTTTTTTTTTGTTTGGTAATAATTTTATTAAAGTTTACAAATACAAAGATAAAAAACTAATAGAAACGATGAGAAATATAACAAGTGAAGAAAAGGAAAGGTGCGAAGACAGAGAAAAAAGAAAAGGAAAAATGGAAAAAAAATAAGAAAAGGAGAAATATAAAAATGACTTCCCCCTCCCTCCAGGCAAGTATAAACAACTTCAATGACTGAACACCTTCTCTAATATTTCAATTAAAAAAAGATATCTTCTTCCCATATCTCATCTCTTATCAACAAACAAACTGTAAAAACTCATCACTCAGTTCTATTCAGCAGAAGTCCATTAAGAGCTATCAGAAACAATAATTATATTTTAACCTTAATCAAATCAATCCATTTTGGATTCCAACATCACTTTCTCTGAGGAATAAAGCAAAAGGAATCTCTCCCCATTAATAAACAAATCTTCAAAGCCTCGTCATTCAGTCCTGATCAAGAAGAAATTCTATTAATAGCTACCATAAACCACAACATATATATTTTAACCTTGATCAAATAAATTCACTTTATAGTCCCTCCATTTATTTTTAAGAAGCTTGGTCTTTAATCCCATCAAATAATATCCCATAAGTTGTTTTCTTAGCATTGTCTCTTTCTCTCCTCTCAGGAACAGCTTCAGTAGTTTAAGATGTCCCTTTTGTAAATCCAAAATAAGGAGACTATCCAAGTCACTTTTCTGATTTATTATTTGTATGTCCCTTTAAGCTATGAAAACATCAGCCAGTTTCATTTGTAAGTCCATTATGGCATTTGTTTCCAAATCGCTCTTATAATCTATCATTTTTAAATCCATTTTCACATCCACATCATCTTTTTCCATACCACTCTTGTAGTCTGGAATTTTTTAAAAAATCCATTTTCAAATTCACATTCAAGTCAGCCTCAGTCTCTGTTTTGTCCAGTAAAATCTGTTCCTCTTCTGTAGCCTCTGTTAGATTCATTTTTATAGCGGCAGACAATCTTGAAAGTAATTTCTGAGTACTGTTCCCAGACAGCCTTAATTTCTTCTAGAGTCAGATAATATTGCTCCATTGTATTAATAGGTCTCTTTTCCTGTAATTGTAATCCTTAATTCTGTCTGGTTCCCTCTAGTCAACATTCAAAGTCCCCACTTATCATATGATTATTTTCCAATCAACAAAACTTTCCCACAGGAGGATTTCTTACAGTTAATTTCAAAATCTTCATATATACTTTTATAAAATTTTAAACAACCCACAGGAGATATTCTTTCAAGTCCATCTGGCCCCTTAACTTTCCAAAATCAACATTCTAGTCCCTCTTTTGCTGTTTTCCAAAAATTAAAACTTTTCTTTTTAATCCTTAAATTTACATGAAACTTCTTTCATCCAGGATAGAAAGAAGCTCTCCCAACATAATGAAACTTGCCCTTCAGATATTCTTAACATCCAAAAGATCAATAACAAGCAATTTCCTAAAGTAGTTAAGAAAGGAAGTGGATGAACCCAGTGTCCCTTTGAAGGCACCAAGCTGTGGCTTAGGCAGGATGATTTTTCCGTGGCTCCCACAACTCTCAAACCTGCTGGAGATTGCTATTTTGCAGTCTCTTCACGGGTGTGCCTCTGTGTGGAGAGATTGTAGTCCTCTCCTTGATCCAGAGAGGGGTTTCAAGGAGCCGATCCATTCATTGGCTCCTCTTTTCACCACAGCCATTGGCTCTGCTCTCATGGAGCCATCTTCAGTCCACCATTGCTTCCCCAGAAGTCACGAATTGTACACCACTGATGATAAAGGGAGTTAAGATTTATTTTATACCACTTCACAGTGCCATCAAATGAGTTTTCAAAGATACATAAATAGCTACTAGAAAGAGGGGTGAGAGTGAATAAATGAATTTATTATGGTCCTTGGACCAGTAAAACAGTAAAAGTGTCTTCAGACTCTATGTTCTGTCATCTTATTGCCCTGATATCCAGCAAATGCTGAAAAGAAACTTTGCTCTGTCTTGTCACTCTCCATCTGTCAGCTTGGAAGAGAAGTCAGAAAATGACCATTTTTTCAGTTGCTGTTTAGATCTCCAAGCCATAATTGTGGAAAAGTGTCCAAAGCAGCGAGGACCCTGATGCAACAACAGAAGATGTGGTGTCAAACTCCAGTTCATCAGATTACTTGCAAGGTTTTCTTGACCATGTTTTTCATCATTTACTTCATTTTCTCATTCATGAATAGAAGTAAATAAGCTCACAAGTTCCTCGGAAGAATAAACACATTATTAAATGGTTGTATGGTTTAGAAAGATCACATAATCTAGTAGGAGGTTTTTAAAAGGTGAAGGTTTCTATATTACTCAAAACATGCCCATCCTGGTAATATTCCTGTAGTCTTCTTAAAGAATTGCCATGATCAGAAAAATCAAAAGCACCAAGACTAGCTGCTGATGGCAATCCCTTTACTATTTCTAAAACAAAAATGCCCTTATATTCACTTCTGTTTAAACTGCACTGAGGTTGGTGAATCCTGTTTAATAATAACACAAGGAAATTCAAATAGGGTCACATTGTCAGACATCATGCTAAGCCATAATGGGATTTGTTTGGTTTTGGCTCAGCATGATGAATGAACCCAATCACCTTGACCAATAAAATACAGGTTCTGGGCAAGAATAATATGTGAACCTAGCCACTGGAGCTTGTTCAACAAACCATGGTTAAATCATAGTGCAATATGTGAACCCAGCCCCCTGTATTTACTTTCCATCCTTAGTTTAGTAACCTAGAAGGAGTATGTTGGCTACCCAGTCCCCTACCTAGGAGCTGCACTTCCTGTATTCCACGTAGGATGTCTGGGCATGTCCACCCTAGCTCAAAACATCAGCCAGAGAGAACTTTACCTTTTGGCTCAACTCTTTTTGACCGAAAGAACTTCCCTTAGATTCACAATTGCTTTGGGATTGCACATTTGAAAGAAAAGAGAGCTGGGAAACAAGGGCCACTGGAGGGCTGCCATGGTGGGAGGGCATCCTGTTGGCCAGAGAAAGGGTAGCTCAGCAGTCGGGTCTGAGGGCCACACTGTTTTTCTCATACTTGGGGGGGGAGGGTGAGCAGGAATTCCAGTGAAGTAATGCCAAAGTGGGTGGAGCCACAATGGAAATGGGGGCATGGCCATCATTGTTTTTCTTTTTTTTAAAAAAAGAAACACCTCCAACCAGGGTCCCCAGGATAAGACGTTACCGGTCATAAACCAGCCTATAAACTGCACCACTGAAATTCAGCAAGGGGGTTGCAGAGGGCCACATCCCACATGGCCCTCTTGGTGTATTTGCTCCTCTGCTTGCTTTCCTACTCCTTCCCCATACCTTTTTCCTTGCGTGCCTCTTGGATTCTGTGCCTGGGAGCAGGGACTGACTTATCTTTTCTGAACAGCTCTTACAGAAAGTTAGAGGTTTCACAAGTCTTAGCCATATGAAGCTCAGATTACTGGATCAGTCCAGAGATGCAGCAAAGACCAGCTAAGCACTTTCAGAATGCTAAAGCAATAATTTTATGTGTGTAAGTCTGCCAGTTGTTGAACTACAAATTCTGTTGACTTTTTCTTTGGAAGCAATAAAAGGATGTGCTCACTATCTACTCTGCCCCCTCCCTCGGGTCATCTCCAGCAGTCCCATTCTTTTGATTTTGACATCGATTTGTAGTTTTTGCTCCCTAGCAGACTAGGCAGGACAATGCAGCTGTGGAGCAGCTAGGTGAACAGGACAGCTTCTGAATCATCATGGCTGTTCTGGGCTTATTAATGGGACCAATGGGATCTCTAGCCTGATAGCTGGCCACAAATGCAACCAAACACATCAACTGATTCAGTCACTAATAATATTATTATACCAGGAATAGGAAACTAACAATTTGCAAGCTAGACCTGGACTCCTTAAGCAACTTTAGTTCATGCCAGCAACCCCATCAAGTTTTAATTGAAGTAAAATGATTGCCCTTCTCATTTCATCAGTAAGGCAAAGAACAATTCCTGATGATAATGAGATATTTCATATTCATTTTATTATGTTTACCATTCTTCTTCCTTCCAAGGACTTTAGGGCAGCAGCATGTATTGCTCCATTTTTATGATAGTAACTGTGCTGTATTTATTCAGAAGAATAAATACTTTATGTATATATGTTTGTATGTCTGTAGAGAGAGAGTGATGGAGGAAGGCAGTTTGTATGTGTATAGACAGGGACACCTGTAAAGGGGGGGGGGGGGGGTAAAAAAAGTCCTAATGGGGCTATGATTGTGTGATTGAAGCCCCATGCCTCGATCATATGGTTATACATTCCTATACATAGATTTTATTTGTTGAACTACATGGAACTCTCTCAAAAGTTCAGTGTTCTGTTTAACCCAAGTCAGCTAGGTCCTGAAACTAGTCATAATCAATTCTCATTATTGTCAAGACTTAAAGAGATCTCCAGTTTTTTTGCAACAGGAATCTTGTCAAATAGGGTTAGGCTGAAAGATAGCTGAGTGGGGATTTCAGCTGAAATTTCTGCAGTTCTAGATCAACACTCTAATTGTAACACTACACTTAATTATGTCACTGCTAAAGGGGGGGTTGAATTCTGTGTTTAATCATATCAATGTTTTTTATTTATATTTGCATGACTTAAGCCTATATTCCATTATTGTTTAGCCTTGCAGAAACAGGTCTTGCTTGACTGTCTTTCTTTTAGAATTCCAGCCCATTCATCAAATGGTAAGAAATCCTGTGGCAAGGATGAAACAAGGCCTATGTTTCACAACATTTTCCTTTTCCTTTTCCTTTTCCATACCATCTTAAGTTAGGGTTTTAAGAGAAGATTAGGCTTTTTGAGTGATCTCAGATATATTTCTGCTGGCAATATCTGTAATAGTACTTCTTTTTCTGATTAATTTAGGGTGGGTGAATAATTATCCATTAGGTAGATTAATAAGATCAAATTATATTTTAAGTACATAGTGCTTTCTAATCCTGAGTCTCCAGCTAAGTTTATTTATTTATTTATTTATTATTAAACTTGTATGCCACCCATCTCCCCCAACAGGTGACTTTGGGCAGCTCACAATAACAAAAAAGAACAAACACCCCAATCCCTCCAACAGTGGCCAAAAATCCACAAATAATTAAAATACAAACATACATTAAAAATGTTCTAACCCCCCCCCCCCGTATATTTTAGCTCTAACACCTTCAAGATGCTGGGGGGTGGAGCCAGAACCCATCACCCCACCAGCCATCTCCACAGATGCGAGCCCCCATCCAGCCCCCAGGCCTTCTGGCAAAGCCAGGATTTAACCCCTTTTCTGAAGGCCATGAGGGAGGGGGCACACCATTAAGTTGCCATTAATTGCCCATCATATAATTGTGGTTCCTTCTACTAGAATTGCCAAATGCCCCTTTAAGTACTTGGGCACTTCAAACACAATTTATGTGGGTAATTTACTGTCTAATCCCTTTGCCAATCCCATTCTATTTGCTCATTATTAAGGGTAAGGGTCAGCAGCTTTTTCAGACAATCACCCAGAACTCTCACTCCCCCCTGCTTCCATTTAACATGAAGATGTTGTATTCTCACAAAACCTATGTGAGATATAGTACTCTTGCAAGATGTAGAAGATTTCATGGTCTTGTAGGGGATCTTACGAGTTCTAAGATGAATTCCCCAAATCATCAGATGTCAGCAAGCTTGTAAGATCTCAGCCATTTTAACCAGGTTACTCCTACAGAAATTATTACATCAGGCTGCTTTTCAACATTAGTTACAGGGGCAAGGTTCTCTGAACAAATGGTTCTCCTTGCCTTTCTTGTAATGTTCTCTATTGGATGAGATAGAGCAGAAGTTTCTGTATTATCAGCATTTGAAGGTATTGCCGAGGAAAAGCCAAACCATTTCCCTGCTTTTTCCCCATGTGATAATTGAAGCTGTCACCCAGTAATTTGAATATGTAAAACTGATGTCAATTAGCCATTACTACAAATCCTGCATTGTGACAACATCAGGCTGTTGCCTAATGATGGAAGGTGGTAAGTTTGCCCTCACTTTTATGATCACTTTCCTTGGTTGTGCGCAGAAATTTGGTGATACCATCTGGAACATCTGAAGAGCCTGATCAGAAGAGCAGCAGGAACAAACCAGTGACGCTCCCGTGAATCATGCAATGAGAGTTTCAGCACAAATAAGATATCCTCTTATCAATGTATCTTTTAGAGGAGCTAGGATTTGTCAGAGAAGAGGAAGAACATCTAAAGTACTTTTTATTTCCTATATATCTTGAACTGTTGAGGCAAGCAGGATCACAGCAAAATATTAATGATCACTGAAATCATAAAGATGGAGTGTTTCTAAAGGGGATCCGACTATCAGTGTTGCTCTGCAGCAGCTTAGCGCGTTACATTTGCTGCTCCTCCCTCAAGCATTGCTGCCTACAGTCACTAATTTGTTTGTCTTTGAGAGCTCTATGCTTTTGACATTATCGGGTGCTTCATTCAAGTAAGTCAACAAAGGACACTAACTCTGTTTATTGGCTGTCTCCAAGTTGGTAAGCAATAGCTATCCCCTCTAGATAAGTTGAAACTACAACTCCCAGAATGCCAAATAAACATGGCCATTGGGAATTATAGTTCAGATTCTTTAGAAGGATACCAGATTGGGAATTGACTATGTACAGCTTCCACTTGCATTCTGTGCATTATCACCAAACAGCTTGTCTCCATTCCCACTTATAGATATGCTGAATAGATGGCACAGCGCTCAGTACAATTAGATTCAATTCATTTTTAAATGAAGTTTATTAAATGTGTTTTCTTTTCCAGACTTCTGATAAGAAGAAAGCATAAGATTAAAGCTATATAGTAAAATGCTGGAAAAATATTCCCAGCAAATGAAACAACAATGATTGCATAATATGAAAAAAAAAATGAAGGAGGGGGAGGCTGAAGTATTGCCAATTAAAGCTGTAGTTCCTCATATTTTATCTGTGAGTTAAGTCTCATTGTGCTCAATTGGAATTATTTTTTAAAAGCAGTGGGCATTGTAATCCAAAACGTCTGCCTAACCTTAAGAGGACTTTGAATCACACTAACTAAAGCTGGATAACAGGCACACGCTTGCTATGAGAAGTTACCTACTTCTCATCTATGGTTTTTCTAGAATGCATTAATTTGCTGTGTCACATTCTCCAGTTTTCTCCTGAGATCGGTTCAGAGATGCTTTGCTAAGCTGTTTTCACAGACCAGCATACAAATCTTACCTGCTGTATAAAGATTTTTGACTTAAAAAGGTAGCTAGAATCATCTTTAGCAAAGAGATATAGAAAGTGGGGAGGAATTAATCTGTTTTTCTAAGTCCATGCAAAATTTATTCATAACATATCCTGCCCATTTCTTCACTGATGAGAAGGTAAATCCTATAGGGATGTTATTTATTTACTCTGTTTGATAGATTTATACCCCACCTTTCTTCTAGGAGTTCAAGGTAGTTTAGATGGGGATCTCTCTTCATTTTTATCCCCACAACAGCAACTCTTTGAAGTAGCTTGGGGTAATAGGGAGTGAATAGCCCAAAGTCACTTTAACTTCTGCAGATGGACTTCTCCATGAGTATATATGGGATATATGGGTGCTTCAAAACAAATATTACTGTATATATTCGCGGAGAAGCCCATCCACAGATAAGCCAAACCCAACTTTTTGGGTGTATTTTGGCACCTGAAATTCCTGGTTTATTTGGAAGTATATACTGTATAGTAGTATGGGTTGAATAGATGAAATGCATCAGTTGCATTGCATCCTGACGGCTTTCAACAGGAAGAGACCTAACTGTCAAACAGTCTTTTATGCTGCTCTACTACTTACCAAGGCAGTAGAAGGGATATCTTTAAATATATGGGCTGAATGAATTACAGGAGGATGTGTAGAAACATTGCATTGCATTGGTTAAATCATGTGGAGGCCTATGGTTGCTCCTCATTTGTAAGCAGCTTTTTTGGAGCTTTTCTTTCGAGATGAACTCCCAAAGTGTGGGATAAATAAAATTAAAGCAAAAAGGTAACCTGTTTGGGAAGTGTATGTGTGTGAAAGAAGGAGGGAGAGGTGTGTGACTGTTGCATCTATGTGTTGTAAATGGATTTTTTTTCCTGTTTACATGTTTCAGCCCGTAGAGCAGTAAGGGTGGGGAACAAGATAGGAAGATGTACTGTAGACTATATATCAGAATAGAAGCCAAAGCAAGCTTTTGGGGCCAAGGTTGCATTTGACATTTCAAGAGCATGTGGTAGGAATTCTCATAAATCCCAATGACACCTTGGTAAGACTCAGAAGTAAATAAGTATGATGTTAGAAGTGGCTGCTGTGCTGTGCATACATTAGTTTCCTATTTAATTAAAAGAACCTTTTAAAAATTCAGATGAAACAAGATGTCTGATGGGCACCAAGGGAAGTATCTGGAGACATCTTGCTTCCCCTTGTACATAAGTTGCCAGCTCCATCTTACTTTGATCTGAGAAATATCTTTAGCTCGGAACCATGTCTCTGGAAGCTCAGCAGCTATTGAAAAGTTGTGAAGAAGCCGAGTCACTGAATAGAGTTTCATTCTCTCTCCCTGTAAGGCATGGATTCTCAGGACTTGTGAAGCTAACGGCCTCTAAGTACATAACAAACTCCAAAACACATACAAGAGCTTTCATCTCAAAGTGAATCCTAAAAATAGCTTAAAATTCACAGTCTTGAAAACACGTGAAGGAGTGTGAAAGAAGTGGCTTGGCTTCTAGCATGGTCTGCTGTATTAGTAAGTGTAGTCTTCAGAAACACCCAACATAGTTGGTATGCAGAGAATAGTTAAACACCCACACCAACATTGTTCACTCGAGATCTACATGTAATATTGTTGAAATCTATTAAGTAAGTGCTATTTGATCTTTGCACAAAAAAAAAAAAAAAACAGCAAAAATATGCCAATATAATAGGCCCGCTTGTATATTTATTTATCACTAAAGCCTCAAGGAAAATTACAGCAAATCTTAAAACACAAATAGGATCAAGCAATGCACAACAATTCTAAAGAAAAAAAAAGGGAAAAGGAAGTGAGAGAGAGAGAGAGAGAGAGAGAAGCAACAGCAGATTATGAAGCCAGGCAGTTGCAAGAATGCAATTAGCAACTTCAGTAAAGCTGGGTGAAGGCTCTGGAAAGGGACTCAAGTGCAGTTAAAATTAAAAATCCTTGAAAGAATAGGACAGTCTTTTGCCTGGCACCTACAAAAGAACAAACTACAACAACAAAACCCCCATCAGCACTCAGACGTTGGGGAGGGAGTTCTATGATCTGGGCAGCACTACAGGCCCTCTCCTTGATGGCCACCTATCTAACCTTGGATGATGAGGCTTGGATGGATGGCTTCTCAATCTTATGTCCCAGCCATGTAGTTGCAAGTTATTGTTCTGTTTTCTGGGGCTTACACAGAAGTGACCTAGAATAAAAACCAACATCATACATATTAAGACACCAGAATAGTCACACAATTACACATTTACAGATGAGTAGCTTTGACTGTTTGGGGCATAAAAAGCAACCAAGAGTGCTGTAATGCCTTAAAGACAAAGAAATTTATTGCAAGTGCTACTTATTTGGTAACATTTAAAAAAATCAATCAAGGAGCTGCAAGATGGTTCATTATTGTTAGCCTTTAGCTTTCCTGTTGCATTATTAGATCATAGATACCTTTTTGTGGTCCTCAGAGCTTCCCCCAACAGTAATGGCTGAAAACTGATCATACATTTATTTATTTACTTATTTACCTCCAATTTTTATACAGTGCCATACTCCAGTATGACTCCAGGTGGTCTACCAGAACAAAAGAGAGCTGAGATAATAAAATAATTAAAATAATACATCCTATGACACATCCCCCCACAGGCACCCAATCTCAATGGCAACCACCAAAGCTCAAATGCTCTACTAAACTATTTTATTTTATAATCAAAAGAGAGTGCCAGCTGAACCTCTGGAGGAATGCTATTCCAGAGGAAAAGGGTGCAACAGACAAGCAGTACTTCCACCTTCCTTGTGTATTTCAGGGAAATACATAAATTTATGGTGGAAACTAGGCACAATATAGTTTGCCAGTACAAAACAGAAAATCCTAGGCCACCTATATATACGATGTGATCCCACTTAGTTTTCATTACAAACAATTGGATCATCAAACAAATCAACCCAGAGTTCTCACTCGAGGCATAAATGACCAGACTTATCCTCATCATCATTGGTGATGAGTGCACAGTTGGAAGACCTAAAAGTCCAGGATAGGGACAGAACATCATGGATAAAATCTGTCTATGTTGTTGCTGGGAGTTAACAACTACTTGATGGCACAAAATCAATCAATCAATCACTGTACAGTGCAGTTCTCAGCCTCTGAAAATCCATTAAATATAATTCTTGGACATTGAAGGTTTCCTGTCTCTGGACAAAAGCTTAACTTTTTGGTTTAATGGTCCTTTTGGGGTTCCTTAAAAGATTGACCAGAGCGTATGAGTGCTTTACAATTTTCACAAGGCAAAGTTATATATTGGTGCTTAATTTCATAGATTTCCCATTTAAATGACTTTACATTCTTTGTGAAGGAGAATGTTGTTATAAAAACATTGACATATGTATTGAGAAATCAAGGGTGTAAATCAAGTGCTGTTGTCAGTTACGGAAAGCTCTAGTGAGTAATCTTTCCTTTTAAGCCAAAGAGCAGTTCCTAAAGTTCTGTGCAAAAATACACAGTGTGAAGAAAGTATACAGTAAAGAAAAAAAAAAAATCAATATGGGTTGTAAATCGGTAACAGCTTGTTTTTCCAATGGCAAACCTTGCTTCACTAGGCTACAAAAGGAACTTGTTAGTATGCATAGGTTCATTTCAAAGGAACCTGTGAAAGCTTTCAAGCATTGCAGAAACATTATTTTTTCCCACTAGCAACTTGTCCACCTTCTTGTCATCTTGTTGTTACTTTTACATGTGATCATGATGCTGCCTGAACTGGAACATTCACAGACTCATAGAAATGGAATGGGACCCAAAAGCCTTTGGGTCCAACGCTTTCTTCCAAATTATAGGAAGCCAAATTACAGCATCCCAGATATCTATCTAAACTCTGCTTGAACACATCCAATGAAAGGGAATCCATCACATCTCTGTGTATTTGGTCCCACTGTTGAACTGATCTTACTATTAGAAATATTTTGCTAATATTTACCCAAAGTCTGTCTTCCTGTATCTTAATTTTTTTCAGTGTCCTGCACTGTGAAATGATAGGCCTTCCTTTGACTTTCTTGATCTTGTTCTGTCTGATTTTCTTATAGGCATTTGAAGAGTGCTATCATTTCCTCTCTCAGTCCCCTTTTCACAAAGCTAAACATTCCCATTTTCTATTTATTTAGTTTCCCAAGCCCTGATATCCTCATTGCCTTTCTCTCTGTGAATTGGTCTATGATTTTCTGATCCTTAAGTCTTGGACATGGAGTCTGTCTGTTGCAGAATAAAGTATTTGATTCAATTGCTTTCCTATTCAAAGAAAGTAGCAATATTCCCTGGCGATGTTTCTATCAGACTCAGACTTTAATCCTGCCTCTTGATCCTGCTCTTTCCAGTATCCATTTGTTGATATAATGTTGCAACTTAAATATAAATTCTGAATATAAACAGAAATGTTGAATTAATTCCTTGAAATGGTCAAGGAATTGACATTTAAGAAGTAATAGATTAAAAATTAATAAACCACTGGATCCCAATGGCAGATACCATATGCTTTTAAAGACTTCTTTATAAAATGTGCAATGTCACTAAAATCAACTATCTTATAGGAGTCCTGGAAAGTAGCCAACATAACACCAAGTTCTTAAAACAGGACCTAGATGAGAGCCAGGGAATTACTGGCCATTTAACATAATATCTATTTTAAAAAATTCATAGAAAAATTACTAAGAGCAGAATTATTATGAATTTAGAAAGCCTTCCTTAGGAAGAAGCATGGTATCTCCAAATGGACGTAAACTTGTGTCTCATCAGATTTTGAGCATGTGGCTAGGAGTAATCAGTAAATGTCTGTGTGCGTGTGTGTGTGCGAGAGAGCGATCCCAAGACTTTTGACTATGTATAATAAATACATGAGCAGAGTTGAAATGACAAGGGAAAGTTACATGATATCATGGACGATTAGTGTGAATGATATCCCTTCAATTCTGAAATACCAGGCAGACTGTGAAGAACCTCTGAAGGATTTCTCCAAAGTGGGTGAATAGTGATAAAATGTCATTGTAAGTAGGCATAAAATCTGGTCCATTATCATTACTAATACTCTAATGGGTGGTGACTAACCAGGATAGCGATTTTAGGATTACAGTGGATTACAATGGAAACTCAATAAAAAACATCTGTTCATTTGTGAGCAGGGCAGAGAAAACAAAAATAAAACTGCCAGTTCTGTAACACCTTTATGTAATGCAGCTACATTTGGAATATTGAGCACAGCTTGGTCACTGCATTTCCAAAAGGATATTATAGACTGAAAAATGCTACACAAAAGGGCAACCAAAATCCCTTCCTTTTGACTTAAGAATATGTCTTAAGAAGTATGTGATTGAGGTTTGTGAAAGACAGATAGGGAGGGAGGGAAGGAAGGACGGAAGGAAGGAATTCCAATATTCTCTGTAATATTAGCACGTCTGGATTAGCCAATTAAACTGATGTTAGATTGTTTGCATGTCTTTTAAAGCTATCAATTCATAGAAAATAAGTTTATAGTGAAGGAATAGGGACCTTATTTACAAAGGACATTCACATTCTCTGAGCACCAACCCAAAATTTCACCTTCTGTGCAGAAGAGTAAGGTATTAGCAAATGAATGGATGGAAAGATGCATGGCTGGATGGATACATGGGTGAATAGAGAGGCAGAGAGGGAGAGAGGGAGAGAGAGAGAGAAACTTGACGCTAAGAAGGAAAGCAAATAGCCAAATTAGTGATGAACATGCTCAGAGGCAACTGAATGTTGTACTATTGAGGGTGACAGTTTTTTTATTCCTTTGATCCCATATTAATATCACTTTAGCAAGACCAGTCTTACCATAAGCAACAGGACATAGTCACCACAGGGAGGTATTTTGGGGCATCAGAAAAAATATATGTTATTCCTTATTATGTATTCCCTGATAAAGCACTTGCAAGGTTCTCTGGCTTAGATGCCTGAAAATTTTATTTTCTCCCCTTATGGGAGGGGGATACCATTTCCTGATCCATCTCAGGAAGCAAAATGCCTTTATCTGAACCTCGGTCTCAGAAAATTAACTAGAAAATTAGTCTGGTTGTATAGTGCCTCCTCTTGATGTTAGGCAGTTGTTTTTATTGTTGTTGTTGTTATTATTATTATTATTTTAAGGTCTACATATCTGAGTGATGATGGCAAGCTAAAGTAGGAGTGAGTTAGGGTTTCATTGTTTATATGGTAATCCTTCTAATCTAGGATTATATCCAGTTGTTTTATCCATGCATTACATAATGTCCAATATATATTACAGTAGTATCTCATTATGGGAGAAAAATAATGGAAGATGCTGTTTGAAGACTCTCCATCATGAGTCAATTTGGCCACCCCCAAAAATTGGAACTTCTAGATTAGCAAAAGTCCATTCAGGTATATTGGCTGAAAGGACACCATGGCACCGACAGATGGAGGAATCCTGAGAAGGCTAACCAGTTGTAGATGAAATAGTAATTGCTTTCTCCTCATCAATTGAAATCTTCTCTGAGACGATTACACAGATTAAAGCTTCTCACTGAAATGTTCTGAATAAATATAGTCTGCTTCTCTCAAAGGAATTTCCTGCAAAGTACTAAATATTTGGCAGATGCCCCAACACGGATTCTAACTGTAATGTATAAATGAAGTTTGGATATTGGCTTTCTCTTGCTTTGCATAACAGGGCCATGTCTGGTGTTTGGTTGTGAATAAATGTTGCTGGAAGAAAAGGTTGAACTGCTGTTGTTTGTGAAATGGAAGCCTGTAGTGAGTCTTTGTGAGTGTGCTTTAAGCAATGCTCCGCGATTTAATTTTTGGCTGCTGAAGGAATCCCTTAAATTGAAATCAACTGCTGAATGCAGGTGGTTTATGAGGATGATTGTGTTGACATGAGTACTATGTATCACTGTGCCAAAAAACGTAAAGATGGTAAACCAGGAAGAGCTGATTTGTAGAATGAAGTAGATGACCTATAATAGCAAATGATGAGTTTTAGATGAGAAAGTCTGATAAACTGATTAAGGAAAATTGGTGGATTGCTCAAAGGGAAATTGCTGTCAAGTCTGGCATTTCACAGAAATGTGAGGGTCACATTATTGATGTTCCTCAGTATTGGAAGGTTTGTGCATGATGGTTTCCTCACATGTTGAAAGCAGAGATGAAAGCTTCAAGAGTTGAAGTTTGCCAGAAATTCCTGTCATGCTATGAGAACGAAGGTGAGGCATTTCTTCACAGCATTGTGACAGCCAATGAAACATTGGCTTATCACGATAAGCCAGAAAAAAGTGTTAGTCTATGGAATGTCATCACAAAGCTTCATCTGCCAAAAAGAAAAAATAAAAACACTCAAAACCCAGGTTTTGGTAGGAAATATTTTGGTTATACATGCCAGGTCAGCTGCTCCTCAATAAGATCATGCATGAGGGAAGCTTTGTTACAGACCAGCCTAGTATTTACCAGCAATAACTGGAGCCCAGTGCTGATGAAAAGCTAGGGACCTGACATCAAGGCTGAATACTAGGAGCCAGAAAACAGGATTGGTTTCAAATATGAATTCCTTCTTTCCTGTGTACAACCTGCCCCAGATTCCCACCACATCTCCCGCTGCCCATCACCACCTGGATGTGACTGCTTGTCATCTCTCCAACATCAGTCCTTACCCTCTCCCACACACACACACCCCCCTTGCCATCCCTCACTTTGTTAAGGTGAAATGGTACCTGGAACCTATCATCCAATAGTCAACCATAAGCTCATCCATCCATCAGTCAGCAATGACCCCATGCCGCTTCTGCCTACACACTCAGCAGCTACAGGGCATACTTAGCTGTTGTAAGCATCCCAACCTGACTCATCACTTTTTCCCCACAGTTCTTGCTCCCCTCACTAGACCCCAATCACAGGATGAGCATTAGAACAGTATCCCTCTAAGCAGCCTGATCTGGAATAACCTGGGCTGATCATTTCATTAAGCTTTAATCTGAACAAGATAAGGTACAAAGCATCCACACTGCAAGGTACCCTAACACAGCCTATTTCTGGCTTTGATATTACACTGCTTAGATTTAGTGATATTTGAAATACTCCATGGGCTTACACAGCTTACTAAAGATAACAATGAAGAATGACCATATTTTGGTCATTTCTGCCCAGCTAATGAAACATCCCCATCCCACTTAACTTCTTAGGATGGGAGAACATTAGTCATTTAGTAGCTTAACATTTACCATTAAATGAGAAAGTTGAATTAATACAGGATATAGAGGATCTAGGTAAACCACCAGTCTCTTGGGGAAGCTTAACCCCTACTGTGTAATACTACTCATAGTTCAGTAGATCTGTACTAATGATCTCAGAATTTCTGGGAATTGGGCAGCACATAAATTTAATAAATTATTGTTTTTGTTATTATTATTGTTATTTTGATCCTTCTGGAACCAACACATCTTCATAACTCCTGCTACCTTTTGAAAGCTAAGTTATGTTCACAAGGTGGCAAAGATGAATGGGGAAGGTAAAGATGTACAGGTCTGATTTCATTGGAAGAGAATGACGTAGCTCAGTGTCACAGGTCCATCCATATATATGATCCTACATTCAATTTACAATCTGTACTTGAAAGATTTCTGGTTACATATGATTATTTTATTATAGTTTTCTAAACTAGTATTTTTTAAAAAAAACATACATTAGGCTTGGAGATTGGTGAATGGAGCATACAAATGGTTGTTGTTATTATTATATGTGTTATTATAATAATAACACCACATTTTTTATAAAAGCTGTGCTTATCCCAAATAACTGTATTTAGCTTCAAGTCAGCTGAAGCAAACTTCATGTGATCTTTAATCATACATTAAATGCATTAATGCATGTATTAAATGCAAAAAGGCATTTAAATGCAAAAACGGCTCATGTTCAAAATAATCACTTTTCTCTAACACATCAAGCACGGGGAAGCAGTTGTAAAGGGTATCATGATGATGGGAATGAGGAGAACAGAAATGTGTGCTTCAGAACTGAAGAAATAAATACAACCATCTTCATTCCCCTCCTTACCCATAAATTCATGAAGTCCAAACTCTGATATAGTTTTATTGCTCCAGTGATGATGGACTTCTATTCTCTGGAAGTCTTAAAGCAGACAGTGACCCACCATACATTGAGGATGTTCTAATTCTGATTTCCTTCACTGGGCATGGAGTAAATACCCAACTGGATATCTTCCTACAATCACATAAACGTAGATTCTAAAAACAGACGGAACCAATTTGGAGCCGGCATTGCTTTTATGATAATGTCATGAGATTCACTTCTCTTGAAGGCTTTTTGTGTAATGCAGTTGCATGTGGGGACAGCATCATTAGAACTTTCATTAGCTTATATGCTGTTAAACTTTGATCACTGTGTGCTCACACTAATCACATAATGCAAATTTTAAATCCCCAAAGTAAGAGAGTCATGGAAAGTTTTCCTTCTTAATTAATCCTTCACAAAGAAAGGATAAATATGAGGAAGCAGAAGGGCTCAGAGTTAAAGATAGCTTGGTAGGCCAGCTTAGAAAAACTAAAGCAATCCTGATTGGATAGAAATAGGGAGAACGAATCTATTTCTGATCACTTAAATCCAAGATGGACAAACTTTCCACGCTAATAAAGGCACACTTCTAATCATTATGTACAAGAGGGAATTTCAGCAGGAACAACTTGTTATGTCATAGTACTGCAGTGATTCAAACATCTGTAGATGTCAACATCTCTGATCTATGCAGCCTTTAAAATATTACAATAATATATAGAAGGCAGCAGTTCCTCTAAAAGAATAATTGAAACAAATAGGACTTCTTGGATCTGAATGGTCTGTTTGGTGCTCCAGTTGTACTGCTCCTTGATAGAAAAACGACTTGGCCCTGTATGATTCATGCCTTAATTTCCTCAGTAGTTTAGATTACTGTATTGTACTTTACATGAGGCAAAAAATATTGGACTGTGCAAAAAGACAGACACTTCTCAGAAAAGCATTTGAAGTCTAATTATAATAATAGCAGTAACCAGAAGGTAAATTATCAGCAGGTAAATAAAATATAAGTTATAATAACTTTTCTGAAGCTAGGCTGATCTGGCTCTTAGACATGTTAGATCTATATAAAGAGGATGTGCATGAAATGAATAGAAAAGACGCACCATTGATTACCTTTTTTCATCCAGCAGTAGTTAACAAATTATGCCAGAGTAAGTAAGGACAGACTGCCAAAATCATACATTCCATCATCTGTGAATCATTAGTAGTGCCAGGCTGTGTTCGACTGGTTTTGTGTTGCCATTTGTTTTGATGTACTGTTTTAACCTGTGTCCTGGACTGTGGAGGCCATGCTGCTCAGAGTCATGTTGACTACAGTGGCCTAAAAGCCCTAGTAAAAATGTTAGATAGCTAGACAGAGACACAATATAAATATAATAGCAAGAAGGAGGGGGAGGATTTTCTAATCGTTATGTACAAGAGGGAATAGACTGCCCATATTTCCCAAAGGGAAGTCTCCCAGGATGTAGCTGGAAAATGCAATACTGGGAAATCACCTGCCAGAGCTACAAATTCTGTCACTGTTAAAGAAGTTGTCTATCTCTCTAAAGATATACTGAACACTAGTCACGCATGGAACCAAGTGAGCAGTGTGGAGATCTTACTGTATATTAACATTTACATTTAATGGAACATTTATACGTTTCAAAACATTCACATGCTTATCATGCTTAATTTTACATATACACACTGTTTTGAAGAAGAGTGGTTTATAAACATACTTACATTTATTAGCATTTAATTTAAGGCATGTAAATGCTTTTAAAGGATTAGTCATGGTTAATATTATTACTTCTCTTTCAGACCTGTAGAAATGTGTTCATTCTGTGCTGTCCTCTATCTGCCCTTGTAGTGGGGTTTGATACCCACAGAGAACGCTTTTGGTATCTCTTATAAAGCACTGAAACAAATTGATCTTTGCTGCCAAAGAGCCAAGGGTGACTTTTTTCCCATGGAAACCTGGGAAATTGCCAGAATTAGTCTGACCATCTGGTAGGAAGGTAGAGAGAGACCACAATCAGTGCAAGGAACATGGTTCTGTAGGTGAGCAGATGTGAGCTCATATTTCTGAAGTGGACCAATGGAATAAGCCTAGACTGCTGCTAGTGTACCACATACCCAGCTATACAGCAGCATATAGGGGGTCAAAAAAGTCAAGATGGCAGCCACAACTATGTAATCAGAGCCCTACCCCTTCTTTGCATGCATCATGACACATGTAAAAAAGGGCAAGGCTTCAATCACCTGGTTGTGGCTGCCATTTTGACTTTTTCAGGCTCCTTCCTGCAGACACCTCTGCTGATCCTCTTTCTGGAGTCAGAGTCAGATCTAGAATTCTTGGCAACCATAGACTTGTCCCAGGTCATTGCAGGCCAGACTCACAGAGTATTGGTTAGATCTGGCTTTTACCTGGAAGCAGATGAGGTGAAGGAACATTAACAACAACAACAACAACATAGCCTTTTTGTGTTGCAGTTTTATTCAATAGGAGAACTGGGATGGGGACATTTCCATTCACAGGAGTCAAGCATGCCTTAGGAACAACTTCAGATCACAATGCCAAAAGACACAGAACTGGGATCAACAACTCCTTTTTCAAGAGCAACAAGAATATCGTAACAGCCAAACTATGACAGCTGACCCAACTATTTATTCCCAGTGCACTACCTGTTTTGGACTATGCAATATGAAAATATATTTCAATTAAATAATTAAACATACTTAAATTATTACTAGCTTTAATTTCAGTATAAAGTAATTAGCTATAGCCAAACTTTCCTAAAATAATTAGAAATGAACTGGATCTGGTTGGTATTTCAGCGGGAGATCACCAGGCCTATAGACTAGATCCAGGAATTCAGAACCTCCCAGAACAAATGCAAACCATTCTGTACTGCTGGCAAGGAAACTAGATAGAGATGCCCAAATAGTTTTCAAGGAGTTACGCTCAATTCTAGGCACTAGACAGAAAAATTCTCTGAATTTTTAGAAGTGTATATATATTTTAAAAATCCCATGCAACCTAACTCAGAAGTGATATGTTCAATGTTATTACTGGTTGTATCCCAACATCCATATTTCCTTTCTAAATGATTTCTTTTTGAAGTCCCTTTCATCATCGTGGGTTTTTCTGGAGCAATATATTAAAGTATTTTGCTTTCCTTTGAGTACTAAGCCCGCATGTGCCTTCTTAAAATTTTCAGTGGTTGATTCATCCATCCACAACACTTGTTAAGGGTGTTGGGCTTATGCTCATAGGAAATATATCAATAATCTCTTTCATCATTTTTCTTTCTACAGCTAGACAGAGTGTGACATCTGCCATTAATCTTGCTATGTACAGTTAAGTTCCTGGAGAGATCCACATGTTGTGCTGGCATTTGCCATAATTTAGGCCCATCTCTAAATATGCTGTTTGATATAATAATAATTACAATATGATTGTGTATATTCTTCCCCCAAAGGGGTGTGTGTGTGTGCACACGCGTTATTTTATTTTTACTCTTCCACCTCTCCTTGTACTCTTCCCTTCCTTTCCCCCAGAGCAACAGATGTGCATATCATGTATATTGCTCTGAGAATTATACTTTATGCATCTGATCAAATGGATTGTGACCCACAAAATCTTATCATACATTTGTTCATCCTGAAAGAAGCCCAAACAGAACAAAAACAGAAGCCCAAACAGAACAAACTGTTCAGCAGATCCATGAAATATAAAGCATGGATAAAGAAGTTGACTCAAAGATTTCCAGGAAAATAAATTTAAGTGCTACTATGTTGAAACCATTAATTACATTGTTTTTAAGAAACTGTGGGAGAGCAACTTCCTCTACCTCCCATCTTTTCCTAATGTGTCATGTACTAGACATTTATGACTCAAAAGCTTGTAATGCCAAGGATGCCATGTTATTTCAGCCTGCATAAATTTCACATGGTTTTGCTTGGTTCTTTGAAAAGAGAAAATGGAAATTTGTCTTAAGGCAATAATGTACTGAAACTGCTAAAAAATAATCAAACTGACTTTCATTCTGTTTTATATACACACACATACAGGTCCATCAAAACAAACAGTAAGAATAGAAAATCAAAGTACTTTCAAACTAAAGAATCAAATAATTAAAATCCCTCAAATGGTAGGTGAAAATAATAATTGTGTGCAGAGACATCAGGACAGAACGTCTTGTTTTGTTTTTATTAATTGTTTACTGTATTGTTTTTCATGGATTTATGGCTGTTTACTGATGATGTATGTCACCCTGAGTCATGTCCTGAGTGGGCAGCTATATAAATGGAATGAATGAATGAATCTTCTTTCCTTCCTGCCTGCCTGCCTGCCTGCCTGCCTGCCTGCCTGCCTGCCTGCCGGGAGTTCCTCAAACTAGTCACAGCTCTAAAAAAGGTCTTCTCATGCCCCAGTAGGTCTTCTCATGCTCCAATCTACTAAGTCTCTACTCCTGTTAGGCTACAAAGTTTGGGATTACACTTTGCACTATGTCATCATGTGTTGAGCCACAGTTTGCTGAATAAACAAATGGCTGCATGGATACAAAAAAGTAAAACCAAACCAAACCAACCACATTTCAGCTGTGTTCCCTCAACACACTAAGCTAAAACCTCAGTTAATGGGTAGGCACATGGCATTATCTTACCTGTGCATCAAGCCTGGCTCTTTTGTTTGTCGTCATCTGAACCTGACATGGCTGTCATTTGAAATTCAAGGAAATGAAAACTTGTAGCCAGGTAGGTTACAAGTCTCAGTTTGCACTAAGCCCAGAATTGAGGCTATTCCAGATTAGGATTACATGATAAGCCACAAAGATCCATTAAAGAATGGGACCTTTTTTTAATGAAGATTTCTGTTTGTCATATGCAACCCCAAGCTATGTTTGTGATTCCACAGTATGCTAATAATGATTAGCTGAACTACAGTTGCTAAATTCACCTAATTGCTTGGATTTGCCCAACACAGAGAACCATAAGATGAGTGAGTACATTAGTGCATGAGCTGGGTACATTTCAGCTGGGTAAAAGCTAGAATATCTAGCCTGCAAAAATCCAGATGACTACTAGAGTTGGCTGCCATCAAGTGGTCATTTGGATTTTTGCCAACCACATTTGGTAGCCCTAGTTTAATGTATTGTGAGAATAGTTGAATGCAAAATGCAGCAGTACTATGTCATCGGCTTGGGTTTACATTAGCACACTGAACCTCATGGAACAGCTACCCCTGCAAATCTTCCAGAGAGATGCTACTTAAAGAAACTTGGTCCCAAACTTCACAAAAGTGTATACCTGGTAAGTATAATAACTGGCCAGGACTCTGAAATTATGTTTGTTGCAACCAAACATAATATATATTGAACAAAAATGGCTTCCATATTATGACCTGGTTCTTCATTCTTGTCTTTGGTACCAGATCTCCCAATTTCATTGCCCTCTATCCGCCTCTTCCTTATCTTAATCTAACTGCTCACAGTGATTGCCCTCTCAGCAATTCCTTATGGCCACCCTTTTCTACCTCGATTCTTTTTCTTGACTGCAAATAACATTTGTGTCAGAGCGGCTTTGGCTCCAAAATTTTGACAAGCAGTAATAAATCTGTAATACAGCCTTGCATACATGAATATTAATGTTGTCTACCAAGAGGATTTCTAACCTTTTACAGTGAAGTGGAAAAAGTAATGGCAAACCATTTGGGGGGAAAGAGTTTTTATTTTAAAATTATTATTATTATTATTATTATTATTATTATTATTATTATTATTAATTCCCAACCATATGAAGAGAAAACTCTCTTCTTCCAGTTCTTTCCCCCACCTCTCATTCATTGAAAGAAAGATCTGTTGCTTTGTTCCTATCCCCTCCTATCCCTCTAACCTATATTCTCAGTTCTCTTTGTCTAATAACAGCACTTTATTTCCTACGCTGACATAGAAAATAAAGTTGGAAGGACAGAAGAGGACATACTAGCTCTTTACAGAGGATATACTTACCTGTGGTTAACTGAATCATGGTTTAGGGAGTTAATCTAATTTTCTGAATTTGCCAACACACCAAATGATGAGCTAATCACAGAGCCTTGCATAATCCAGTTAGCTAAAATGTGATTGTGCGGTCAAGTGATCAGTCTAAGAAAAATGAAGATGGAGGAGTTGCACTCTTGCGCTGTTCCAAATGATGCTTTAAGGAAAAAAAGAACAGAGTAAAGAAAAGATAATAGAGCCTGCTGGCTGCCAGAAAACTTCCTCTTCCCTCTCCTAATTCCTCTGAGAATACTTCCATCTCTTTATAAAGAATCAGTAGAGAAATCTTGCTCTTTCATGGAGAATAATGTTTTGGCCCAGCAGTAGAGCCAATAACCAGGGCTGAAAGCAAAGCAGGTAGGAGAAATCAGGAAAGAGTTCATCGTTCATTCACAGGAAATCAAGCTGGTAAGAGACAGCATTATGGGCCAGGGTCTAAGTGCATCAGGCAAAAAATCAATTCTAGAAGCTGCCTCCCAAATTAGTTCAGGGGTTCTATTTATTGCTTCACAGAAACACAAGTAGCACTTCAGATTTAAGATTAAGACTGAATATAAAGTCTTAATCTTGCTCGTATACCTAATTTAACCTATACCACAAATAGCTTCTTATAAGCCTATTAACTCATTTGCCTAGTTTCAATATTTCTTCCTAGCTTTGTGAATTGAATCAAATTACACACTGTCTCTGCTTTGATCTCTGCTTCTGCTCCTTTAACTGCTGTAGAGATTTTTTTCCCTTCTCTCTGAACTATTTCCACCCTTCTTTACACAGCCTTTTCCCACATTATTTTCTTCATCTACTGGCTCATGCTATAGAAGACCACTTTCTCTTTTTCTTGGAGATTCCTGGGGGGTGGGAATCACTTAGAAGTAAATTTCACATTTTCTCTCAGACTTTAGGCCAATTACAAATTCACCTCAATGCAGAACCAATCAGAAACTGGCTTTCCAGAATTCTGAT
The DNA here is from genome assembly GCA_030867105.1 of Liasis olivaceus. Lineage (NCBI taxonomy): Eukaryota > Metazoa > Chordata > Lepidosauria > Squamata > Pythonidae > Liasis > Liasis olivaceus. The sequence continues at coordinate 24,862,658 of CM061348.1, read as the reverse complement.
GACAACGGTGCAATTAGAGATTAGCTCTGTTACAAACACAAGAGCAAAGTCAGTTCCCTCCGAGCTGCCAAGAAGGGTGCCACAAAGCAGGCCACTTGCACCTCTGAAGATGCCAGCCACAGTTGCTGGCAAAATGTCAGGATACCAAATAATTAGACTATCGTCTATTAGCCTAGAAGCTCATCACCATTGTTTATCCTTTGCTTGCACATAGCTCTCAGCTGACTCTCCTCCTTTCTCTCCTCCTAACTGTCATTCTCTTCCTGGACTCTCATGTTCTGTTTTCTTTAGACAAACCAATATGTTCTAGGCTGAGATATATCAACTCCTCATCCAGCAGCCTCCAGCACTATCAGCTACTCAGCCATTAGCAATCTTGCCCTCTTGTCTGAGTTCTGTTTATCAGTTAACATTCAACAAGTAGGCAGAACACAGAGAGAGGTTCCCATTTCTTGGGGATTTACAGTACAGGGAAGAATTTGTATTTTCCAGAAACTTGCCTACTTTATAAAACATCAGGCAAGAGAAAAACTGTACTTTTCTCATCTATTACAGCTGTATTTCTCTAGTTTTTGCATTTGCATTTTCCAGTGTATAAGACTATAAAGTCTCTCTCAGCTAACAAGGCAAAATGCTATAGAATATATTTCCCAGGACTTGGAGACTCAGATATGTAGATTTATTGTAGCAAAACTATGAAGCCATTATGAAAGAATTCCAATGACTGCTGTGTTTCAAATGTGAGCTCTCTATATGACAATCAGTTTTCAAATTTCTCCTGCCCACTTTATGTAAAGGGCTAATAGCAAATATCTTTGGGACAGGAAATACAATTTCTATCTGTTCCTTGTTTGGGAACAGGCTGATCTAATATCAGGCTGTTTACTTTTGACTCTGTGAGAATCAACTTTCATACTGAGGGAAGTTCTTCCTCTCACCAAGGTCCTGCAAAACAAATAAGAGTTTAAAAAATACACCCCCAATCCATGAGCTTAGTTGATTTTTTTTACCATTGGCAACAGTGCATTAATTATTTTTAAATTTGTGCATGGGGACGGTAAAAAAAGGTTAAACCATCTCTTCCCACAGAGTAAGTCTACCAGCTTGATGGAGGGGTACTTGGTTTTTGCTTTTTAAAATTCACATGGCTTCAACTAATACATCTGAAGGTTTTTGGCTATTGTATTAAATGTGGTTTAATTAATTTATCTCATTTTCTGGTTTCATATGGTGTACCGAACTTGTAACCTATATACTGAAACAAAATGTGACTGGCTGGTTTATGGCTTAGTGGGTCAGGCCTCTGCCTTTGATCTTCACATCTGCTGCAACAGAAGATGGGACATCTTACACAACCATTTATGGTTGTCCACTGGTTATGCCAACATCTGCAGTGAGACCCTGCTGAAGGCAACAAAGAAATGTCTCAGGCGCTCTTAGGTGTAACAATTATTTACAAGCCTGAGACAAGTATTCCTCTTGCAGTCTTGAATAGTGAAATCTGTATAGTAATTTTAAAAGACAAGTGGATATAAAAAAGACAAGTGGGTATAAAATACTATGTTTAAAAGAAGTTCCAAGGTGAATCACACAGTGGATTCCTCTTCAGAAATGATTTCCACATGAGTCTTGATGGAATTCTAAATAGAAATCAACACTCAAGTAAATCTAATATCTATGTGAAGTTGGAATCCTATATTTTTAAAAACATCCTGCAGATGTTTTTAAAGATGTCTTTTTAATTTCTGGTTCTTCCACTGCTGTCTGCTGATGGTGAGGTCTATCCTAGTATTTTTTTTTTTCAAGCTGACTTTGGTGGGCCAAAGGCAATCACTGAGTACATCTTCAGAGTCAGTGCTGTTAGAATAAGGCTTCCAAAATATGAAATTAATTCATGTATTCATTTGGCTTGCATATTAAGACTAATTGTTGGCCAAACCTGACAGTGTATGAGACATCTCAGAGTTCTTGATAGATTGTTCAGTTAAATGTCTAATTTTCCACACCTGACATTATTACTCAGCAGAATCGCCTAGGAACCAAAGTTGTAAAGAAAACAATACATTTTAATTCTATCTGTTATCTACAGATAGAACCCAAACTTTGTAGAGGTGCACAAATGCAATTAATATATGATAACAATCAACAAGGACAGCCAGATTCAAAACAAAGAAATGATACATCAAATACTCATAAAAATAAAAAATTTAAAAGTCTGAAAGCAGGCATATGGCAATATTCTACAGCACGAATGAATTTTGCAACTATATGGATTTTAGCCACTTGATTAGCATGCTCCAGTAAATGGAATGATAATCACTGAAATTATTCCAGGCTCTCCTAACCTGGAATGAACTGGGTTTGCAAATGGGTTCCTCTGTAATTCAGTGTATATGGAGCTGTCCTTCTGTTTGTTGACAAATACAATTCACACAGCCTTTCACACAATCTCAGAATTGTTCTGACACCTACTTAAACTCTTCACCACTATATAGCATGGTGCCTATAGTCAGACCTGACTTTGAGACATATGAAGATAGGTTTTCCCTTGAAATTTGGTTCCAGTTGCAAGAACAGAAGTTTCAAAGAAAAAAAGGTGTTATTTTCCACTGCAGAAGGGAAATTTGCCTGGAAGGGGTGTGGGGGACTTGGAAGATCCAAATGAGTTGCCAAACATCTCTTTGCAATCTTCTCAAGACTTTCCAAACTAAATTAAAATTGGGAAGCAGTAACAAAATTGCTGGCCATGAAAGGTGAATGAGAAGATCCTCTTTTCCTTCCACTGATTCTGTTACTAGAGTTATTGCTAGCATTTCAGTGTTGCTACTTTTCTAATTTGAGATAGAGGCTTGCTTAATTGTTACAAGAGGCCCTAATCTTCAAAAAGTTTATATTTATATTTTTATATGCAAATGTTTTATGTATATGAAATATTCCTATGGATGCCTGCTTATAAATACAGCTTTTCCTGTCTACCCCTGGAATATGTCCCCAGTTCCAAAGTAAGCATCGTGCAAATGTCTGATTGGAGTATTCCCAATCAGAATACATACATTCAATCCTATGTCAGGTATAGGTTCTCCCATTACATCATTGCTGTCTCTTAAATTGTCTATTCTTATAACCCAGGATTGGTTCAGGAATTCAGAGAAGAAAGTCGCACTCATGTTGAACATAGTTTGGCTTGCTCTCTCTTACAAGCACCATTCTGCAGTAGAAGTCATAATGGAAGCTTCTAAATGAGAGATGTAAAAAAAAAATTTCCCCCTTACAAATTAGGATGCCTTCCCTATGAGTATCAAATGTCAGCTTTCAGTCTGTTCTCCCCCTTTCCCTTGCTTCCTGTTTCATGTACTCACGTTGTACATGTACTGAGAAGCTGCAGCTAATTGTGGCTTTTTAGAATACATACACATAGTAAAAACAAAAAACAGATGGCTAGCAGCTTTGACATATATATCCAGAATCTAGTAGGAATTAGCAGACCAGTATAGGTTCACTTTATTTTACTATCCATTTTCAGGAACAGATTTCTAATCCAGGAAATTTTCATTCCATTTTTTATTTAAAATCTATAACAAAATTGATCAAATCAAATCCGGGAGCAGAAGGAATCTCACTTATTTTCTCAACTTGATGAGTTGGCTTAGAACAAACTGTAGATAATGGGTAGATACATAGACAGGTATTCTTGCAAAGGCTTAGTGCGCACTTGGCTTTTTGAAGAATAAAGATGTTTGGTCCAGAAGTGAAATTCCTAAATTGATTCCTAGAGGAAACATGGAAAAATGTATGAAGTGGCCTTGAATACTTGAATTGCTGGATTAATCAATTTGTATAGGAAGCACTGGAATAATAAATTCATACATGGCGTTTTCCCATTTATATAGTTCCAAAAGATGACCAGCCACAGAACAGTATCTTCTATCACTTCAGCTATCAGTTCTTAGTCTGGGCATTCCTCTCTGGGAGCTCTGATTATTGATGAATGATTCCTTACTTGTAATTTGCTTAATTATATCAGCCATCATGGCTTGCTTGCTTGCTTGCTTGCTTGCTTGCTTGCTTGCTTGCTTATTTATTTATTTATTTATTTATTTATTTATTTATTTATTAAATTTGTATGCTGCCCATCTCCCCCCAGCGGGTGACTCTGGGCAGCTCACAGTTAAAATCAGAAACCCCATCAACAATTAAATATCCCCCATAAATAGTTAAAATAAATAATCCATTAAAAATCAAATCTAAACAATCTTACATATTTTACTCTCCTAATGCTGTCCCTGAAAAAAATGCATTTATATTATAACAATGGACATTTTCTTTGAAAATTATTATTATTATTGTGTGTTACTGCCTGTCACAATAACAAGGCTGTCGGTGGTTTTACAGTAATAAAATATCCATCATAAAAAAATAAAATTACATAATTTTAAAATCATAAAAACCCCAAACCACAATAGAGCTTCCCAGGTGTCATGTATGACTGTAGAGGTTCTAGAACAGATCTTTTTTCAATAATTTCTGGAGGGCCAAACATGTAGGAACCAACCTCAATTCAAGTGGGAGACTAGCCTCCATAGTATGTACCTTGTGGAAATAGAGGACTACCAGCAATTTATACTGGGACAAACAAGTTGGGCAGGTCAGTTCCAGCTGGAGCAGGTGGTCCTGGAGATACTTCAGAGCCAAGCCATAAAGGTCTGTATACATAATGACTAGTTCCTAGAAAGTAATTGGACACCAAGTGAAACGTTAATTGGAAGCGAACATAAGGCATGAATGTAATAAGTTATAGTGGTGAGTGCCACCTAATAAATAAGCTGCTGCATTCTGGACTTACTGCAATTTCATAAGGTCTTCAAAGGTTGCCATTTGTAGAGCACAGTAGTCCAGTTGTGTGTTGATGAGATAATGAGTTATTGTCATGAGGTCATTCTAATCCAGGTACAGCTATTCCTGGAGCAGAAATTGAAGCTAGGCAAAAGACCCTTCAGCTGCTCATGAAGCAGACAGCAGTCATGATTCCAGGTGGCTCCCAAATCACAGACCTACTCTTTCATGGGCAGAGACAAGACAGGAGCTGTGAGAGCACTTCTGTGAACAAACAGCTGCTCCATCTTACAGAGATTCAATTTTAATCTGTTTCATCTCATACAGACTCTAACAGCCTCCTGCTGGTTATTACCTTTAAAGCCCTACATGGCATGGGTCCAGGTTACCTGAGGGACTGTCTCATCCTCATTTCATCAACCCGTCCCACCCAGTCAGGCAGAGAGGGCATGTTGTGGATCCCATCAGCAAGGGAATGTTGGCTGTTGCCCCCGCCCTTTGGAATATTCTACCCCCAGAGGTGTGGTGGGCTCCTACCCTCCAGGCTTTCTGAAAAGGTTTAAAGACCTGGCTGTCAGGCTCATCCCAAGAACAACGATGAGACAGTCCAGTCCAGTCCAGTCCAGTCCAGTCCAGTTTCTTTATTTGCTTATACCCTATAGACAGAATCTCACCAGACTAACTCTGCACTACAGCAACTAGTGGATATACCCCGTGATACTCTTGGGAGGAGCTAGTCTAAACCTCTTCTTCTTCTCACAGTCCTGCTGTGGACTGAGAAAGCACTTACCTTGTCCCACTCTCTGGAATTCACTACCTCCCTCCTGACAGCCTTGATCTCCCATACTAGTCTCCTCATCACAGATATTTTCCATTACACTGGCTCTGTCAGTGTGCATGGGGTGATATGGGCTCTACCCATCCTTGAGGGTGGTTAGTGCCCTGATGACACTCCCCGAGTTATTCGCCAACTCTCCATCTTTCTTGGAAGCTAATTATTATTAGGATTGTTTTTATGTTGTATTTTAATGAATTTTTATCTTGTAAACCACTCTGAGTCATTTCACAAGATGGGTGGTGACAAATTTGATAGATAAATAAGTAAGTAAGTAAGTAAAATAAATAAATAAATAAATAAATAAATAGACAGACAGACAGACAGACAGGCAGACAGACATTGATGGCAACTCCTGCCCAGCTTCTGGTGGCAATATAAAACTGGGTATCATCAGTATATTGATGCTACTACAACCCAATCCAGTGAATGACCTCCCCTCATGATTTCATGTATATATTAAAAAGCAGGGGAAAGAAAACCAAACCCTGCAGCACCCCACAAGAAAGTGACAGCCTGGTCAATCTCTTTGCTCCAAACAGTCAGCAACTGGGACTATCAACTAAGAAAAGAGTAGAATCACTGTAAAATCCCCAACCCTCACAAGCATCCCAAAGGATATCAGTGGTATCAAAGCCCTTCAAGAAGTCTAAAAACTTCAGAAGAGCTATCTCCATCCAGATCATAAAGTCATCAGCAAGAACCTTTCCATTCCATGCTTGAACCATGACCAGAATAGGTTCAAATAATTTGCTTCTTTTAGGATGCTCTGCCTCATGACTACTACCTCAATAAACTTCCCCAAAATGGGAGATTAAAGACAGACAACAATTGTCAAAGATGGCTAAGTCCAAAAGGGCTTTTTAAGAGTCTTTCAGGACTGACACCAGTGCTGTCACTCCAAACAGATCAAATTGCAGCACCACAAACTAGAAAAAGGGCAACTCCAAATTTCTGTCCCAGGGAACCATCATCAGTAATACTCATTAGAACCTTTTCTTCTTCCTTCATGACCACTATCCATCTCAATGCCAGCTCCTGAGTCCCTAGCATGGTGCATCCAAGCCAATAGAACCAGCCTCAGCTCCACACAACCAAATCTGAGAGCACACCACATACAACAAAAACAACCACCAGTTCTTTTATTTTCACTCCCCAAAGTTATCTGAAAGCTCTCCATCAACATTCCCACTGCAAAGACAACCACAACCAATTGCTGTCTTCATTAACACGCAAACATATATAACTATATATCTGTATCTGCATCACTGTCTCTATCTCTACCTCTTTCCCATTATTTAAATGAAACTATCACAGTTACAGCTTGGAATTGCCATGCTTTAAAAGTGAACAGATTATATATGTATTGGGGGCTAATATTCAGCGACTATTCCAAAAGGACACAGATTTTCATTTAGTCTTTGTAAAGGTATCTCAGGTTGATTTTAAGTTCTGTCAGTTCCCAAGCCTGCATATATTAAATGATGTTATAAAGTTATTGAAGAAGGTATAACACATTTAAAAATTAGGGGGGAAAAAGCAACTTCAAAAGCAGTTCACAACTCTTGCCCTTTGCCCTCCATATCTTGATTCCTGCATTTTTACATCATACATTCCCAGCTGGCATTTTCCTCTTTCCACATGCAACCAAATTTATAGCTCCAAACATGAACATTATGTAGTTATTTAATCTGATTCTTGGAAATGAGTGACATACAAAGCTGGCAATGCCCAAATGCTGTCTTGCAATGCTGCTTTTACCTTAGGGAGCCTTTTCAGTTGGCTATTTTATCAGGCAAGTATCTTACACTTGACCCTCCCTTCTGTCAAAAAAGTAATGGAGAGGACACTGATGTACAGCACTGATTTCATCCAAGTTGTTGCAGCTGGAGTTCCATTAATTTATATTGATGCAGTTTTTAAGCAACTTATGGAAGGCAACAACTTGAGAAATGTGCTACCATAGTTCCTTCAAAATGCACTTGGCAGGGATTATGATGTTCCTTCACTATGCTGACATGAAATGAAACTCCTAAATCTATAAGTAATGTAAATGCAGAAAAATAGATCCTTGAATATAGGTCATTGGATATAATATTACCCTAGCTGCTACCTTATGGATATGCGCTAAAAATCTCTCAATATCCTTTAACAGCCACCCCCCCTCCTCAAACACTGCTGAATTTCTGCAAGTTAAAATTTAAGTTACTCTTAAGTGGAAAAGACTGTCCACATCCATTGTCATCCTTGCCCCAACTCAACATGTGGCAACTGATACATTCCACATGATTCCTTTTATCATCTGATGCCTGTTTAATCTTCAATATGCCATAGAAAAAATGTTCCCATCTTGCTGATTAGATTTAGATGCAAGAAGTGGTTCAAAAACATGCAGAAAGGTAGCATTCTACATGCTCTGCTTCAGGGGCATTGCCCATAGAAGCAGTTTTCAGTAAGGACACATGTAGACCTTTCTTTCACAGGGGTGTAAACCTTGATGTTTTTGAAGAAACAATCAGGGCACTTTCACTTAACTCAGAGGAGCTACAGTTGAATGTTCCAACAGATGAGTCTTATGCAACACCTCCCGCCACCACCTGGGTAAATATGTGGCATCACTAACAAACAAAGTCTTTGCTTTGCTTCTTTCTTTACCCATATGACTGAATGCAAACATACACCCTTGTTTATGTAGGCTTATGGTAGACAGGAAGCTGTTGCCAGTCAGCTGTTATGGTGGCACTGTAAAAGCTAAATGGAATATAAGAGCAATTTAATTTCCTCTTAGGAATTGACTTTCTTTCTTAACAACATTGGTAGCTGTTGAAGCATGGAAATGGGTAAGATCAATAAACCACTGCTGTTTTGCAGTCTGGAAAATAATTACATTAAAGGGTAGAAGAGGAATTTTCTTTTGATGCTGTTGTTTAACCCTCACATTGCTAAAATGGTATATGTCTTTAGAGGAATGAAAATGCAATCAGAAAAATTCCATGTCTTACCTTACCCGCTGTAGCTAGAAGCACTCAATTCATGAGTGAAAGTCTCCAGAAACATCAGCCAAATTCACTCATTTTAAAAGCAGCCTGCTATAAAATTGGATCCATAAAGGAAAATTCTTCAGAGCTGAATTGGTTGTCATTTTTTTGAAATCATCACTCTGCACTATAAACCACACAGTGATGTTTTAAATAAAACAATAAAAATTAACATGAAAAGTCAGCTCATCCCACAGCACTAGAGGTAACCCCAGGGAGGAGTTCAAAAGAGTCATGATGGGGGCCAAAACTATGTGATCAAAACCCCACCCTTTTGACATGTCTTAGGGTGTCCATAAAAAAGAGCCAAGGCTTTGATTGCATGGTTGGGTCACCATCTTGACTTTTTGACCTTCTTGTGGACACTCCTGCACAGCACAGAGTATATGCTACTGTTGGATAGGTTTCCACATCATGCCAGGATGTAATGAGATTTGTTTCATTTTGACTTAAATAGTGTGGTTTCTCAAACACAATTAATGGCTTAGTGTTATTTGTGAATTCAACCACTTTGACTTATTCAACACATTATGGTTTCAATATACTATGAGTTAGCAAAATATGCGATTATATTTCACAACAGCTAAAAAACATATTGAGTGAAACTGTTCTTCCTATATAGAGGCAAGAAGGAAAAATCCTGCAGACAGTGGAGGCAAAGTAAGGAACAAACACTGGGATTGCTCACTCAAATGACTCCTCCTTTCTCCTGATCTTGTCTTCTTTCTTCTTATTCTGGTGTAAAGGTTTGGCCAAGAGGGCAGCTGCTGAGGGGCAGGGATGCAAGGGAGGGAAGAGCAAAGAAAAGGCTGGCTCTTCTCTTTATCAGGCTGCTGAATGTGGTATTTCTTTGACTTCTATCTATATCAGGAGCATTCATCCTCTTGTTTACTGTGCCATTGACTTTGGTGGAAAAAAATGAATTATACCGATATATAAAAGGTGGAGAGAAGTGTGTGTATGTGTGTGTATGAGAAATCAATCAATCAATCAATCAATCAATCAATCAGATAAAGCATTTTGCCCCTTAAAGAGTCTTAAACAGGCCCTGGCCCAGACTGCTTCTTAAGTTTCATGCTGCTGTGGTCGAGATCCTGTATTTAATGTACGGATCTCAGTTGCTGAATTCTCTATGAGGAGAAGACAAGGCCTTGCTGGGTTGTGACCTAGTGCATTGCTGCATGACCAGCATGACAGAAGTCAAGGTACCTTGTTTTTTTACAGTGTGGAGGAAGGACAAAGAGAAGAAAAGCTGGATTGTGTTATTTGGCATTTGTTCTTGTTACAAGGGTGTATGTCAGTTGATGAAACTGGACTTTGATCTATGGAAAGGGCATTCAAATTATCAGAGTTTATCTTGTAGTGACTGAGAATTATTGATTTAATTACCTGGTGTTTCCCAAGCTGCCCAGTTTTATTTCTATTGGCCTAAATATTCTTGGTTTGTAATCTAGCACTAAGGAGGCCAGTACTGTGCTCTGATGAGACACAGCATTTTCCCCTATTGAGTCATTTTTTATTACAAGAAGAGTTAACTTGAGCAAGCAACTGAGGATGCTTTCCAGTCTAATTTATATAACTCATATTTCATGGAGTAGCTGCCAAAGGACGTCATTATACCCTGTTGGTGTTCTGGAGGGCCATAAAGACCTGGCTGTTCTCCCAAGCCTCGTGGAGCCCCCTCCACTGGATGGCAGATGGTAGGACGATTTGGAGCGGCTGCCAGGTTTGGCATCTTGTTCTTTTTTCTTTCCTTCTTCTAGTTTGGTTTTGTGGTTTGTTGCTTCTTACTATATTGTTTTTATATTGTCCGGTGTATTGTAAGCTGCCCAGTGTTGTTTGGAATTGAACAGCATCAAACTGAATCAAATCAAATCGATAATAAAACAAATCATTACAAAAATACTTGATCAAGTGACTACCTGTAGGAAATATTATTTCACTCTCTTGCACAGCATCAGTTACTGGTGGGGTCCATGTGGTTAATGGTTGTAACTGGAGTCATGTCTTTAAAGGAACCTTTAGGAAATTAATGATTTTTTTCTAAATGCTCATCAGCTATGGTCTTTAGCCAGAGATGGTCTTCAAGATGTAGGCGTGAGTAATATATATGTTTGCTGGTTCTTAGTATATCTAATAAGCCACATAGACATAGGTAAACAATGCAAATCACCTTCATTAAGACTATATTGATTAACAATATATCAAATGTTAAGATCTTGTACTTGATGAGGATGATACTTATTTCCTGTTACTGATAGTTAAAGACATATAGACAATCCACATTGGGACAAGTCTTCTGGTTAAAGAAACCCCTCAAAAGATGTGAACCTGAGTTTTATATTCTTTAGACTAATATTGTCCCTGAACATTGTGACATCTAAAATTATTTTGTGGGGATAACAGAAATACTTCTACAATTGCAAAGGAACAGTCCTCAAAATATTCAGAGCAGGGACATCTTAAAATAGAATATGTCAGTTGGGATAAGTCACAGGTTAAATGCAACAAAGAGAAGTAAAAAAAAAACGAGTGGAAGCAGCTAAAATATGAGATAAAAATGTGCATGTATGATAAAAGGACAAGACTGGAACTCATACAGAGATAGGATAAAGAATGGGGAAATGAACATATCAGTCTGTGGCCTAGGAACATAAAACTAAATAATAAATCCTGTACCCAAGTGTCAAAAATAAATTGTGGGTTCTTCAGAAACCAGATCAGCAAACCTGGGTGGAGGTATGTGTCCCATTGCATAGCCTGTGACCATTGCATAGATTTATGAGTGGAATCAGTAGAAAATAGAAAGATCTACTGATATAGAAGGCAATTCAGTATGACACACCAATTTCAGCATAATATAATGTCAATCACTGTAATTCACTGTAAAGAGAAAGCTGAATATAGTGAGTATATTTTCAAGCTCATATGGAACAGAAAGAATGGCAATGCTTAGATGTTACTCTGAATTCAGATAGTTTGGGGTGCATCAATGCACCCACTAAACCTCCCAAGGCCCCCTAGACACATTTGTCATTATATGAGCCTGTTCTGGTTCAAACTGAAGGTTTAAACACTGCACATGTTCAAATAATTTTAATAGGTGGAATTCCTGTTTGCAGAAAACATTTCCCTAACTGAACACCAGTGCATCTAGTAATACGGCTTTTGCACTGAAGTATTCTTATATGATGAATGCTAGGCAGAAGTGTGTATGTTCATATGTCTCTGGATTAACATTTCAGCATTCAGCACAATCTTAGATTTCATTTCTTTAAAAGGTTTTGAATAATGAAAATCAACTTGAAATATGGGAATTGAGCAGCAGTGTATTATAGTGGCTAACATATTGGACTTGAACTCAGAAGAGCACACAGAACAAGTTCCCACTCAACCACTCAGTGATTTTGGCCAGTCGCTATCTCTTAGCCAAATCCACCACACAGAGTTGTTGGAATGGAGATCAAATGAGGGCAGATCAAATATACCCAAGGTGGGATGTAAATGTAGGCAATATGATTAATTTGTAAACAGATGAGCATAGAAACTGACTCCACCTTTATTGTTTAGTTAAAATTGCTTTGACAACCATGAATTTAAATCACCCAGTTTATGGCCAATATTAATATTTCAGTTATGTCATTCTAAATATTTGTTTCCTTTGTTTTCTCCTCCCCCCACCCCTCCAGATAAGTAAACAGCAACTGCAGACTGTCAAGGACCGCTTTCAAGCCTTTCTCAATGGCGAAACTCAGATTGTTGCTGATGAAGCCTTCATGAATGCTGTCCAGAGTTATTATGAGGTAAGAAAATAAGCCTTAGAAGTTTGCAGAGCTTCTGAGTTTAGCTGACCTAAACATGATCTGACTGTTGATTCATTTGTATTAATACTATATCCCTTAATGCGCACTAGCATGGGCTGTCCAGAGCTTTTTAAACCCTATTTGGAGATGCTTGGAAGTGAACGTGGGATATTTTGCCTGGGGTTGACCAATAAGTTCTGAAACTACTACTCCTGACGTGCTGAACTCAGAATGGTTATAGATTGCAGATAATGGCATTCCATGCATGTTGTTGTTGTTCAGTCATTAAGTCATGTCCGACTCTTCATGACCCCATGAACCATATCGCGCCAGGCCTTTCAATTCCATACATAATATACCCCAAATTATATAAACATCCATGATGGCAAATGGTATAATTCACATGGCAGCATGTGGCACAGTGCCGTTTCCATGTTGCTGCAGGACTAGGTATGGGTCTAGAAGTCACACCACCTCTTCCCACTCCTCACACCTTTAAGCATAATGACCCTCATGGATGGGATCCAGCTTTCCTAAAGCAAAGGGGTGGCAACCAGAACAAAGAGAATTTTAAGTTATGTTGCTTTATTCATAGAACTCCCTTCTCAAGGAAGCTTGTTGTGTCAGAAAAAGAGGCACCCGTTCCTCTAAGGTTTTCAAAAGATTTAATCATTTTAACTATCTATAGCAAACTCTGGATCCACATTTCACTCTGTTTGTTCCACTACAAGCATAGTTAATTGAGAATGGATTGAGCCCAGAGTTTGACAAGAGCTAAAACTCAGCCTTTTAAGGAACAGGATTCTTCCTTAGGAACATAAAAAAAGAAAAGAAAATCACTGTGAATACCTCTATGGGAGGCTTTGGAGATCTTCCCTTTGAGAAATTCATGGTGGGCTAAATACTGGTTACAAGCTAAATCTGGCTACTGTTCATACTTCTCTCTCAAAATAATCATGGAATGGCTTGAGAGTTGCATTTGATTTTTTAAGCATTTACAAGATGGCCAAGGGATCTCTTCCAATTTTTTCATTAGCATTTGAAAAGGCTGACATTTTTATAAGAGTGCCAAGTTGTTTTTTTAAAGGTTACTTCCCTTCTCTGGAACTTTTAAAAGTTTTTTAAAAAATGGGAATGTATCCTTTGGACACCGTATATATTTACAAAAGTAAGTACAATCCCTGTTCATTTCATCTGATTTTCCAGATATTTCTTTGCTGCTGCCTCCTCCTCCTCCTCCATCATCCTTACAAAAAGTGCCAGAGCTAAAAGCTGCTAAATACACAATGCAATGAAGCATAATTTTGAGAATTAAATCTCTTCTCTTCTCTTCTCTTCTCTTCTCTTCTCTTCTCTTCTCTTCTCTTCTCAAGCAAAAAAGTCTGGCATCAGAGTTTTATGATATTGGTTCTCCTAGAACCTTGTCAGATGATGGGGAAATTTTATTGAGCTCCAGAATGAATGCATAGAATGAGCTGGACAGGCTCTCAGAGCTGGAAGAGCCTATGGCCAATATTGTCACACCATGTTATAAAGCAGAGAACTTCTTGGTCAATAACTAGGCAAACCATCCAAACATCAGTAGAACTCCTGCTTTGCACAGCAATGATCTCAAGTAAAAAGATGCCATGAAAAACCATTTCCTACAGCTGGTAAAGTAATATGACCTGGTACAGGGGGAAAAAAAAGAGAGAGAGAAAGAAAAAGAAACATTTCTATAAGTCTTCCTTCCTTCCTTCCTCCCTCTCTCCCTCCCTCCTGCCTTTCCACCAATAACCAGATGGACCCAGACTCAATAAACCCAAAGTACTGGAAACTTGGACAGTTGCTTGGATTTTTTTATCTCCCTTCAGTGGCTGCTGGGAGAATTTTATTTTACAAAAGGAAAGCTTACAAACAAACAAAAACAAAGGAAATGTAAATTATAAATGCCTTCAACTAGTTCAGAAATTAATCTTAATAAGATTATTGACAAGAGTCACTTGTTGAGATGGGCAACCATACAAATGGAATAAATAAATAAACAAACAAATAAATAAAACTATTTTCAAATTTAACTATTTTGTATAAATTCTTTATATACAATATATTCTTTAAAGTCCAATTTCACTATATTCTTATAACTTTCTCTTTTATATCTCTAATATATTTGCTTATTGGTAACTTCTGTATTTCTGTTGTCTTAATCCCTGTATATCTCTCTTGTCACTTTCTATCCAGCTATGCTCCTTTTTCTATGGAGTTTGCTCTCTCTTTCATCTTTTTTTAGTTTCTGTTTTCTATTTTTCTTCTATCAAAGTATTTACTTTTTCTTCATTTTTTCTCCTTGTTTGCTCCTGGCTGGGCTTCTTGATTCTTCTCTTCTTCCAAATCTTGGCTCCAGCTGAGGGAAACAACTAGAAGAACTTTTCCCTCATGTCAGGTCTGAGGGAAGGAAATAAATGCCTCTTTCTCCCCAGTGTTCTCAGCTGCTGCCTCCTTTACCATTGCCTGTTTCTCATGAGGGCTGTATCTTTTAGTCTGCCTCTTTATTTGGCTCCTGAGCTTAGGCTCTGTTTATTCAGCCTATTTGTCATGAGGCCAGTGACTGCAGAGCTCCTGGTAGCCATCTTGTCTTCCCTCCTTCTTGCCTCCTGCCCAACACAGCTGTTGGTTGGCCACTGCTGTTTGATTGACAGCTGGGTCATCCTGACGATGGGGAGGGCCAAGAAGAGGGGGGAGGAAGGCGCACAGGTGCTTATAATCTGCTCAGGCAGTTTGTCCTTCCGCACTATATTCTTAAGTACTGGTATGGTTCATGCATTATAAAAAGAGGTAATTCTCAAAACACAAAAGTTTGATCTCCAGTGAAACTTAGATGACTCTAAAAGGGGATGAGCCAATTTTTAAATGGGTCTTGTCTTAGATAACCCATACAGAGACTCTATGTCCATAGGCAATATATTTCTGAAAACCAGTGGTTGGGTGGGAAGAACAGTGAGCAGGAGCTCTTCTAGTCGATTCATACACATATGCAAGAGGCCTCTAGCTAGCAAATGTGGGGGACAAAATGGTCGACTTGAAGGCTCACAAGAGCTCTTCCAGTGTTCTTATGCTTTCATGGGATTACTTGCTGATAAAAGGAACATGTTCGCATGCCACTTATTCTGGAATACTTTCAATGGAACAACTCCAGAGAAGGAATTTGAAGATACAGAGAAATAGTATCTAAGGATGCCTCTCAGCCAGTTTATATTGGCTCAGAAGCTTGTTTTACCAACTAACAACTATTGGAAGGCAATAAAAAGACTAATGTGGAACTGGGGAAGTATGCATCCTCCAATACTCAGTCATTAAATTATTTTGTGTCGTTTTCTCATTTCAGAGGTCAGATATTTCAATTAGGAGATGCTATTTTCCAATTATATATCTTCGTTAAAAGAATAAATATTTTGGCATTTAATTAGACTGTAAAGAAGTCTTCTGCATGCTAATTAATTTGTGCCACTGATCATTACAGCATCCCACACTGTTTACAAATTGTCAAATAGCTCATTTGACATCATCTTATATTGAATGGGTTCATATCACTTCAAAATTTTCAACACATGTATGCATTAATATTTACACCTTCTATGTGAAACGACCCCTATCCTATATACGCCAGGGATGTGCAGGAAGTTGAATTTCTTTTTAGATGGCAAACCCAAGTTTACGGAAGTTATATATCTGCTTTAGCAATGCCTTTTATTGACACATGAAGACATACTAAATTAGAAATTAATCTATATAATCTATCACTAATCAACTCTTTAGTAACCAAGGACTGCCCTTTACATACTTGAATGGTTGTAAAGTGGATGGAACCATATCATAGATGTGGGAGAGATGTGGGGTCTGTTACATTAACTGTTATGTGCCTATTTTAAAAATTTCATCTGCTTCCTGCCTCAAAAAGGCAGGAAACATTGTTGGTTTTTAGGTATTCTGAGGAGCACAAAAGCAAAATGCAGAAGCCATACATGGCCGTAGGACCACAAGTTGTCAACTCTTGATCTAGTCCATTATTGTCCACTCTGCTTTCTCCTGGACATCAAGATATCATTTAACTCTGGGGGCCTAACAGCACACAGTTCAGTTTAGTGGCTTCATCTTTTTCCCCTGTGGCTTTTTTTTTTCCCCCCCTTTGGTGCCTTTACTGGCATGATTTCTGGCAGAATTCTTCCTGGGTCTTTCTGCCCAATATCTTTTAAAGTGGAAATTCCAAAAATCAAACTGTGATCTTCCACCTGCAAAGCAGCTGCACATCTTCTCATTAGTTAGACAGATTTTTCTCACTTGGTGGGAAAAATTGTGAGAACCATGTGGGTTTTCTTGTATGCTAAGAGCTTGTTCCCGCCGCTGCCTGTCTGTCATCTATACAACTGTTTACCCGGTTGAATCAGAATCAGCTGACATGCTCAACACAGCTTACTTCTTGTCTACTGCAAAAGTTGTACTGTTGAATGCTGCTGTTTCCCAGGATACAAGTATCTCTTTGTGCATGAAGGACAACCTATGTAGGCAGAAGTACCTGGAAGGAAACCTCGCTCAATCTTGTTCTTTCAAAAAAATTTATTTTGGTGGTTAGATATCATGCAGGGGGATTCCATTGCCCAAACAATACAAGGATAAGTTGAAATTTTCTTCCTCAGATGCTTGTGCAGTGACAGTGTGAATTCTCTTGTTTCTTTCTTCTTTCTGTCATCTGTAAATGCAAGTATCTCTTCTACCAGTGGAAGGCACAGTGAAGAACATGGAAAGGTTTCCCAGATTTGAGACTCTCAGCAGAGTGCAAAAATCTGTCACATTCTTAGGACATTTTTGAGTTGCTTATTAAGCATTATGGGATAGCATGTACTTATTTCTAAAATGTATAGACCACCTCATTCCTGAAGCTCTGGGTAGTATACCAAAGTAAAACACAGTACAAGGATTATACAAAATAATTTAAAATCCTGTAAACTACTATTACTACTACTACTACTACTACTACTACTAATAATAATAATAATAATAATCCCCCAGTAAGGCACTACCCTGACGTGGTTGTGGGGCATAATAATTAGATCTTCCCCTAGCTGCTTAATCCCAAAAGACCTTCCAGAAGGAATGGTTTTAATTATACTTTGGAAGACTGTATGAGTGGGAGGCATTCTTGTCTCAGGATTAAGCTGTTCTAAAGGATGGGCAGAGCCACCAAGAATGCCCACTTCTGTGCCCCTCCCTTTCATGCCTCCTGATAGGTAGGGACCTTCAGCAAGTGGTTCCTGTTCACCTGGGTTGGGATAGGCAGCCTTTAAGATACCCAGACCACAAGCCTTATAGGGTCTTAGAGGTAATAACCAGCACCTTGAATTGCATTTAGAAAGAAACCAGTTTGTGCAAACAATGTCGTTCCTGTAATAATGGTATTATGTGACAGTACTGTGATTGTCCAATAAGCACTTGGGAACTGCATTTTGTACAATTTGAAGTTTCTAGGTGGTCTTCAAAAGTTTCTGAGTGATCTTCAAGAGCAACTCCATGTAAAGCAAATTTCTCTACACATTGCCTATCCAGCTGTTTTCCAGCATACTATATCTATATCTTCCTCAATATCCAAATAAATTAATACTCTAGACCCTCTACCCTGCTAGAAGTCCTTACTTTTTCTGCTAAATACATAAATGAATCTATCCTGTTATTTCTCTCCTTTACTTTTCTGGATACCCCTCATTTCCAGTGGTATCATGATCCTTTACCCCCTTCCCCACACCACCCCTTTTTAGAGTGAAATAATAACATTGCTGATACCAGCTTCATTTCATCCCATTCTCTTTATCCCATTAGGTATTTGTTTTATTCTAAATTCACTAATCTAAATAAGAATACATCACTGTTGTAAAGCTCACAATTATTGGGGAAAACAGAATAGGAGAATCAAACCAAATATGGCCTTTTCTCTGCCTTCTCTTATCATGTAAGCTGCTTTGAGTAGTGTTCAGTAGTTCCCATTTCCCCATGGTGTGAAAAATCCCAGGAGCAGTCTACCCATATTGAAGGACAGGGTACTGGAAATTTCTGCATTCTTTGAAAATGTTTGGGAGAGCAAGGGTATCCTTCAGGCTTGCAGAATCCTCTTTCATTTTTACTTAGAACTCTGACATACATCCAGGAGATGAGAGAACAAAATAATGTCTGAGCAGAACCTGATTAAAAAAAAATGGTGGCTCCAAAGATGGTTCCAGATATTTACAGGATCCTCTGCATTGGACATCAGGAAGGGCTTTATAAGGTTTTATTTATGTATTTATTTATTAAAATCTAATTGAATATTGAATGTTTTATTCTGATTGTTCAATCTAATGATGAGGTTAAGGCTCATCTGTAATTTTCTAGGTCCACATCAGCCATGTTCTGTCACTTACAAACGTGGACTAGATTATTTCCAAACCTTGCTGGATTATAATTATTGCAAAAAATATGAACTAATCTTTTAAATATTACAACCTGCATGGCCCCTGCTTCCATCCCTCCTTCTCTCTCCCTCTCTCTGATTTACTAAAGATTAGTTATTTAAACACAGCTGCATAACACAAGCTGCATGAAGTTCTGGTCTGGTCAAAGGCAACTTGTGATGGATTGGTGTGAGAAGGTTCAAGGACAGAAGCATCTCCTCAGCCCACAGCTTGAGCATGGGAAAGCGAAGAGGATGAGACTGGCACCACCCTAAGGAATTCATAGTGTTTGGTTGCTGGCTTGGGGAGTTTAGAGTGAGTCTGGCAAGACTGATGTCAGGTTAAGCCCAAGAAACTCCACAAGGCAGTACTGGAACAGCTCAGTTACGTTATTAGCTCACACCTCCTAGACAGAATCTCACCAGACTCACTCTAAACTCCCCAAGCCAGCAACTAAACACTACAAATTCCTTAGGGTGGTGCCAGTCTCATCCTCTTCACTTTCCCATGCTCAAGCTGTGGGCTGAGGAGATGCTTCTGTCCTTGAACCTTCTCACACCAATCTATCACACAACTAATTACCACCAATTTATTTTAACTACTTTGGACACATTACAAGGGCTGATTGAAAAGACAACAGTGCTAGACAAGGTAGACAGAAGGTTAAGAAGAGGCCAGCAGCAGATGAGGTGAATAGATGGAGAACTGGAAGCCCCAAAAATGTACCTGCAATAATTGCATAATGCAGTGAGAGACAGGACAGTTTGGAAAGTTTTTATCCACAGAGGCACCAAGAATCAGTTATGACTCAGCTGAGCATAACAACAATATACTGCTCTCTATTTAAAATTATTGATGATCATATTTTATAGGTGAAAACACAGAGGTTGAAGGAATTGCAATTAGTACAAATATAGAAATGGAAGGAACCTTATTTCCACTTGCAGTCTTGTTCCTCTTGTTAAATGGGTGTGAGTCGCAATGCACCTAAAAAAGGAGCAGGGCTTTAATCACATAGTTGTGGCTACCATCTTGACTTTTGTGATCCGCCTCTCTCTGGGGGCATCCCCAAATGGAAAAAATGGAAAACCTCTATACTATGAGATATACATCTATGAGTAATAACCCCCCCTACCTTGTATCTAATATCTAAAGAGATGTGTCCTGTCCTGTTCCCAGCCATCACCTGGCTCCTTATTTCTTTATCTGAGAACATCTTAGGTCTCTTCCAAACCTACCTTTTTCCTGCATGTTTGAATGATAAATATGAAGTTGTTCCTCTGGATAAGACACAAATAAAAACAAGAATTTCTTGAACATTTCAGATGGCTTCAGGGTATGAACAGGCCCCATGATGGAATATTAAGCTCTGTGGGAACCGGGGTTGATGTTGAAACTGATGCCAGTTATGCATATGTTATACACAGCTAATTCTATGTGTATGTTATACACAACTGAAGGTTGGCTGGCACTCATTCATTCATGGAAAGCATTTAAGGTTTCCAATAATTTCACTTCATCTGGTAGAAAGGTGCTCCCTTCAGAAAAGGGCAATGTCATGTTTTATTCCCTCTATGAATGACACTATCTTCCAGGTGAACATTTCTCTTTCATAATTTAAGTGGGTTTGTTTTTTCACACTGTTGTTGCAAAGAGGTCATTGTTGACAAATGGCTCCTAGGGAGAAAAAAAGTCATGACTTTCTCCTGTTCCCAGAGTAGCTGTTATAGTGTCAAGTGCCTTTCATCCCCCGAATCTGACCTGTGCTTTGTACTCGGCATGCCTGTGAGTGGTGATAAAAAGAGATCCTGAGGATAGCAGGAAACACAGATTGCCTTTCTCACACCAGATGCAGCCAAATAACAAGGAGCTGAACTGTGTTTGCTTCTGAAATAGCACCCTGTCATTCACGGCAGTATTTTTTAATTAAACGTTGCCACAATGCCCCTCGCTGGTCACAGTATATTGGAAAATTTATTCTGCTGTATATCGGTAATCCCAACTTGTTTCATAATGCCATGAGGTTAATTGTTTAGGTAATACATCATTCTTATGACATGCTATATTGTTTCTGCCTAGCCACAAGGTATTTCAGCATTTACTCAAACGAACAAAATACAGTTATCCAAACTCTTGGAATAATCAGATACTCAGAAAAAAATCAAGTTTGGGAATAACTATGGAATTGGGGTAAAGGAAATGATTACAGTGAGGTGACATTGCGGATCTCAGTGCAGTTAGATTGTTCATAGGCTTTGGAAGAAATACATTACATGGCTAAATACTGTGGTCATGCACTTGATTATTAATTTTAAATTCATGGAAGAACCTTCACGTATACCCCTATTCTTCAATGGACAAATGGCAAGAACAGCTGAAGGAAAGACTTAAACACTGTTGCTTTGGGGCCACTAGTCCAGTCCAGCTGGCTTCTTTTCCATGGCTACAGGACTATTTCACTACCAAGTACTAAAGGGTTAGGAGCTCTTCTCAAGCAATGTACCATTCTGACTCCTGTATCAATGAACTGAAGCAATCTTATTGGTGCAAGCTGTGAAAAGAGTAGAGACCCAGTGTAAGTCTAAGTAGGATGAAAAACAAAACATGGACACGGAGGAAGCAAAACAGTAATTAGCTCATTGGTGTCTGCAGGAGGAATGAGGGTGCAAATGAGGAAAAGTATGTAACAATGACATCATACAAAGGCCAGAACTTGTATCAGACATCAGCATTTACTTTATGCCATTGCCACATGCATGTTGTCATTTTAGCATCCTTGTGGTCTGCCACTCAGTTAGCTGCCTAAAATATATACTGTCTTGGATATAATACTATTATCTAATAGTTACATCTGTAATGCTATTGTATTTTCAAATTATACTTGGGTTTTCTTAACTCACGTTGTACTGGTCTTGAACCATAATAAAGAAAGAAGAGACTGTCTTTCTGGAAATCATAGACCCATAAACGAAGGCTAGTTAATGACAGATCATAACAGAAAATAAATGATGTCCATTTTCAACCTCAAAGATGGATGTAATAGAATAGATAGCATGATGTTTGTCTTTCTGACTACAGAAAAAATACATGTAGTTTTCCTAGCAACAGTATGGAAGTCAGCCACTGTTTTCCTCTAGGATATGTTTTGACTACACAGTCTACTTTAGAGTTTTGGGATTTCCTGATGTTCTTCATTTCAAGCATTAATTAGGTCTAATCCTGTTTAGCTTTTTCAAAATCAGCCAAGGTCAGCTAGAAATGCCCATTTGTCCCGTAAAATTGAGACTGCGAGCGGGGAAAAACAGCTTATGATTTCATTACCTTAGAAGGTGACATTCTTTGAAAACACATTCAAAATAATATCAATTTGCATCAGATGCATAGAAATGCGTATTTGCGACCAGAGTTCATTTCTATTTTAAGATAGAAGAATTAAGAATTTCTGCAAGAAATGTGGGAGAATAGTCTAAAAACAAAATAATAAAACTTCTGAAACCTCCAGAAACATTTTTTTTTTCTTCAAATGTTCAGAATTTGACTGTGTTCTCATATCCTAATCTCCTATCCTGTTTTGACTTGCATACAGAGTATATTCTCTGCTATTGAACTGTGGTATTCCAATTCCTAGAATTCTAATAATTATGACTGAGGGGGCAGGATCGGAATGTCACATACTTAATTGGTGGTGCATGAGGAACCATATGGAGTTTTATAATGATATAGGTTTCCAGTTCTTTCACAAACTGGGAAGGATCAAGTTTATGTTTTTATTTTCCTTGCAGGTATTTCTGAAAAGTGATCGTGTCGCCAGAATGGTGCAGAGTGGTGGGTTCTCAGCTAATGACTCCCGAGAAGTCTTCAAGAAACATATTGAAA
Organism: Liasis olivaceus; assembly: GCA_030867105.1. Classification (NCBI taxonomy): domain Eukaryota; kingdom Metazoa; phylum Chordata; class Lepidosauria; order Squamata; family Pythonidae; genus Liasis; species Liasis olivaceus. The sequence goes on along the minus strand of CM061348.1, from coordinate 24,839,815 downwards.
AGAGGGTCCGTAGCCTCCCTGAGATTGATGGCCTCAGTAAGGAGACTGTCCTGAGTTCCTGGATGGCAAAATTTGATGCAATATATCGGGGTGAAGAAGATCCACGCAAAGCTCAAGCCAGAATGACAGCAAGTGCTGCTTCAGAGCTGATTCTCAGCAAGGAACAGCTGTATGAGATGTTCCAGAACATCTTGGGAATCAAGAAATTTGAGCATCAGCTTCTGTACAATGCATGTCAGGTAAGACTCTTTGCTGTCCAGAGAACCATCTACTGCCTAATTGTGAATGTAATAGAATCCCTGATATGGTGTTAGCCTGAATCATACGGTAAGATGGAGATGAACACGCTCTGCTGCTTTTACTCCCTTCATTTCTGCTCATTGTGTCATGACTGAACACAGAAAGGTGTGCTTGATATGAAGGCCATGGTGACATCTGATAATAACCTCTGGGTATAGGATGGCAAGCTCTTTTTCTTTGAAAGACTAGCAGACTTTGGTTGAGACATGAGTGAAACCATAGACTCTAGTGGGATGGGATGAAGTAGGGTGGTTGCAGTCCTGATTTGGATCTTATTGTATGAAGCTTTTGAACAGTGTGCTGAGTGTTGTCAGTCTTATTGCTGAATAAGGCTGTCCTCATGGAAGAACAGTCCTCAGAGTCTTAGCTTTTGGAGTCAGTCTGGTCACATAGAGCCAGGCATGGTGACACAGGCAGATGGAAGACACTGTAATTTTGTCTGTTCAGTTGAAAAACTGGACTATTTGCCTCATGTCTTTCAACAAATGAAATAGGAATGATGATATTGTTCCATATATACAGTACTGTATAATTAGCAATACAGAGGAAGAGTGCACCTGAAGAATATAACTTGTATCAGTTGACTGTCCAATTTTCTACCGTTCATATGTATGGGTGCAGAATGTTTTTGAAGCTGGGAGCTTGATTATGATGTCCTCACTATTATAGAGTAGGATGTTGGAATAAAATATAGCCTCCTTCTTTCTTTACTCTATACAAAATTTCAACTTGGTGAGAAATTGATGGCATAGAAGTTGGGTTAGCCCATGAGTCTTTTAAATGTCTTCAGCAAGATTGGAAATACTTGAATTAAGTCTGGTGAAGTGGTAGAAACTTAGGCTAACTGGTGGCCAGATCTTCTGCCTTCTGAAAAGTCTTTGAACCTCAAGACTAAGACCAAAGACAAGATGCTTTAGGAAATCATGTGTTACACAAAAGCTAGAGGTTTGTCATAGCTTGCAAAAGCTGTCTGACACATGGTTGATTCAAGTCTCAATTAGATGACTTTGAATATTTAATGGTGCTGATAATGGCATAGCAGAGACCTGAAGGCTTCTCTGTGGGTCATAGAGACAAGAGAGCTGTCAGACAATTTTGGGGGCATGGGAGGGTTTGGAGGAAGACAAGGGAATTATAAAAGTGTTTAGCAAATGCTTGGCAGTGTTTACAAGGGCTTCATGACCTTCATCAACGTAAAAAAGACACAGTGTATACTCAGATAAGGTTTAAGTCTGGATACCTGCAATAGAAGGAGAAAGTTTCTTGATGTCAACTCTAAGAAGTTTTGAAGAAGATGTTGCGAGAAGATTAAAAAAATATGAGAAAAAACAAGAAGGAAAAGTTAAAGAATTCGGATGAATCAGAAGGACAATCAGCTCAGAATAAATGAGCTAATGTTGCAGTGGTTGAAAATAAGGGGTTCAGCAGGTACCATCCCTAGTGATACTATGGCACTGCCAAATGATACTATAAGCTCTATTGGGATTCAACAGAGTCTCTGTATATAACTCATATGTATGAATTACAGACACTGTGATGAAGAATGACGGTTATTAAGTTTGATTAATTCAGAGTTACAAACCAAGTTCTGAACCTGATAATAATCACTTTCTAGTTTGTAAATAAGGATAATATATGGTTCACTGAAGAAATCTGAAATTGATAGTAGCAGGCCATGATCTGTATCTGGTCACATGGCATTCTGGAGCTGAAATATATGTAGCTGTATTGTGGTCCTTTATGCACATTGCAAGAAGGATTGCTGGTAATTAAAAACTAGACTTCTGATTCACGTGTAAACAAATATATTTCTAGAATTTCCTCCCAATGCCCCCCACTCTTTTGGTTGTTTAAATAGGCTGAACATGCTATTTCATGTCCTGAGCTATATGCTAGTCTTACTTGATTTATTCCTGAGCTATATGCTAGTCTTACTTGATTTATTTTGCTTTTGCTGTCTCTAGACCGCAAAAACTAGATGCTAGTTTTTGAGGCATATGCTGTATTTTTAGTACTGTATATTCTTTTCTGTTGCTGGAAGCAGTATTTTCAGGATGTACAAATATTGAGAGTGAATGAAAGTATGAATGAATGAAGAATGTATGAACAAACGAATGAATATTCTGGAGATGATGCTTTTAATGCTTGAACCCTTGAAGCCAAGTTTGGAATCAACTGGCTCATCCCAAGCTATAGAAGTTACCATGGTTACAGATTAATAATACCGATGTGTTCATTTAATGCATTTAGTCTTTCCCTGAATCTTTGTAACTGTTCTTCAAGGTTGCTGAGATCTTGCTCAGATAATCTAGTTTTAGGAGAAGGGTCATAGTATCTGCAGGACTTGACCAAGACAGGCTTTCAAAATGGTGACTTAGTGGCACTTTCTGTGACTTTTATTTTAGATGTATTCTAATGGGAAGATACTGAGAGATACTTGTCAAGGGATGTACATGTTTCCTACATCCAAAACACAAGAAAAGAGAATAATAGATTAAAAATAATAAAAATAATTTTAAAAGCATCACAGAAATGCACTTTAAAACAAGTTCTTTGAGGAACCACGAGATGAACATGAGTACTGTTCAGGAAATTGTTATTTTGATCAACACTTAATAATGCAAACACATCTGGCCACATTCACAGACTCCTTAACATTTACACTGGTTTAGACAGCAAGGCCTGACTGAGTAGGAATGAGACAGAGGACAGATGAAGATCTTGAACAGTCATATGCTAGGCTGGCACAAGAAATTTACCTTTAATCATCTAGATCAGGGTTTGCTTTGCAGGATCTTTTTTGTATATTAGCTGGGCCTAGAACTAAGCTCATAAACATCCCACACAAGTATGCCATACTGGTTACACACTAAGCTTTCATTATTTCACCAGTGTAATATGAGGAGTGGGTGGAGAGAAAGTGAGGTGTGTGTGTGTGTGTGTGTGTGTGTGTGAAACAATAGGAAGCTAGAAATCCTAGAAAATCTGCAGCAAATCATCCACCAAATTAGCAAAAGGTTCAGATCTATTTTCTGCTTAACCTTTATCTAAAGAGTTCTTGAGGACTGATGTGGAATGAAAGGGTTTTATACTGGACAGAGCAGAGAATGTTGGTTGACCTTTGGAGGGCTATCTGGCAAAAGACATGAGCATGCAATATAAAAAGGAAACCAAAAAAAAACAAAAAGCAACTTAAACTCCTCTTCTTTCATTCCACCATGACAATTGCTTCTTGCGCTGAGATCCTTCTTCCACTCCCATGAGCTCATACACTAATTTCTGTGGAATCTGTCTTAAGCCATTCCACATTCATTATTTTTATATCGATTGATTGTTCTGCCATTCTTTCTTTTATAGCTGTGCTGGAATTACTTCTGTAGCGCACACTGTTTCCAACTGACATTTAGTGGAAAATTTGATTCGCAAACTGTCCCAGGATAAAGAGCAATAACAGGATAGTGTCTATGGTATCAGTAGAAGCAGAACCTTTTCTATCACTCTTGTAATTAAATTCAGAACAGTTTTAAAAAATAAGGACCCCCTAAGCCATACTTGACTCCTGATAAGTACATGGACGCAACAACCACATTTTGTAAGCAATATGGAAGTGGTTTGCCATGGTCTTTTCCAGGATAACTGTCATCACTGTTGTTGTTATTTCCATTCTAGCCTATTGGCATTTCCGGTGGACTCTGCTTAACTTTACTGAGGCCAGTCAAGGTTGTCTAGGTGCTGCTATGTGATATGGCCATTGGTCTTTTGTTTGGGTGTGCCTTCAAGTCAGTCTTGAAGATATGTCCCTGCAGTTTTCTTGGCAAGGTTTCAGAAGTGATTTGTCATGGCCTCCTTCCTGGGGCTGAGAGAGCGTGACTGGCCCAAAGTTACTCAACTGGTTTTGTGCCTAAGGCAAGACTAGAACTCATGGTCTCTTGGTTCCTAGTCTGGTGCCTTTAACCATTATGCCAAACTGGCTCTCCAAGGTCAATTGCTAGTTAATAAATAATAATAAATCATTAATATTATAGTAATAGCCAGCTTGAATCTACATATCTGTGTCTGTATAGGCTGTTGGCAGTTTAGGCTGCCAATTCTGGAAACAATGCATATAGAGGGCACACGATTGAGGAAGGCTGGTCTATAAAGATTCAGATGGAACATTCTTTGGTTTTGTCCACTGAATTCATAGCAATGCATTTCTTTTTAGAGCAATTTCAGTGATTTTGCAGTCCTCAGATTTCCATATCCATTTCCAGGAGACAAAATTATTTATATTTCATGACTAGATTAATTTCCTCACGCTTTTCATCTCTCTCCTTTTCAAAGTCAGAAATGACAGAAAAAGCATCCCACTATTTACAAAGATACAGTGGGAATTACTCTGGATAATAACTCGGTGGCCCATCCCAGGGGAGTATTCAGGAAATGAAAAGACAAATGAGAAGTATCAGGAGTATTTCCAATTTTCAAAACAGCAGTTTCCTATTCATTTTCATTCCTGTCAGTTTCTCTCTGTTTCTATATCTTTTTAGTTCGTTTTGTTCCACCATATATCAATCTGGGATTTAAAAAAAAGTCTGCATGAATATTTGTATCCCTCTCATGTGCATTTTTCCTAACAAATACCTTATTTATATGGATTTGGGCCTTAAGTTAGATATAGAAGAAGTGACCAAATAGGAGCTGCATTTTAAAAAGTGGGGAGGGCCAGAAGAAAACAAGATTTGATTTAGTATTGGTATTAATTTACTTTAATTACTTACATGAGCAATTACTCCTCACATATTTTCTCCTTCCATCACATTAAAAACTGTAATTCAATTGTAATTATAGGGCTCCAGGGGTGCTGGGTGCACCACTGCCTCTAGGGTAGGCAACATCCTTAACATAACATCATTGAAGAGTTTTGGTTTATTGGGAGAATGGAGTCTTTACAGGACTGATGTATGCATGTAAAGTTAAGATATATAGTAAATGGATTTCTTCCTTTAGATGTTGAACTTACAACTACCTGCAAGGAAGCAACATCATTTGAATGCCCTTGGAAAAAATATCCAGACCACTCTCATGGGGAGACTCCAGATCCATATGCTATAAAAGGGCCAGGCACCCAGAGAGTAGGAAGTCCATAAAGTTGGGCCACACACTGTCAGAGCTATTTTTGCTGACAATACAACTTTTCCTGCATTTTAATTTTCTTTAGATGATTGTATGGCTGCCATGGGTACACCTAGAACAAAACAATTCCCAGCTTTTGCTGGTGGACACACAATTATATCCACCACTGAAACATATTTATCTAATACAGTATACCCTAATAAAAATCACTAAGAATGTTCAGGATCTAGCCACGTAGTTTTCGCTCTTTGTCTGCATGGGTCTTCTCTGGATTCCCCTTCTTACTATGACATTAAAGGTGTGATAGAATATTGGCAGAGAATCAGCTTTTATATATGCAGATGAGATGCAAAAAAAAAAAAAATGTAACAGATGACAGGTAGTCAAGAATGAGTTTGTATACTGCAATGTAAACTAGGACCAGAGAGACTTGAGTTCAAATCCTCAGTCATCAATCCTTAAATGCTATTGTGAAGGACAAATAGATGGGCACTCTCCCCTTTGAAAAGATAATACAATAGTAAAACTAAAATAACCACATATATTAACCACATATGTAGAGCAAGAAAGGGCAATGAGTTCCTTCTGGGAGAAGGGTGGCTATATAAGTTTGTTTAATAAATAAATAAAATAATAAACTATAATGTAGCCTGCTGGGCATAAGTGCCCCTCATCCAAACTTCAAAAGCCTCTCCAAGCAATCAGCTCACAGGTATAGGAAGAGCTATCTGCTCCAACTCTGGTAGCCCTTTTTCGGGGGAAAGGAAGAAACAAACAAACAAAAAAGAGAAACAAAAAAGAGAAAGAAGGGGGTTAGAAAGAGATCAGAAAAAAAAGAAGAGATGCTGTAACTCACTTTTGGTTCTAACTCCGCCAACTGCTGGCTTTCAACCCATTCATCCACTTGCCCAGTGCCTTCAGTCGTTTATCCAGGAAAGAATTGCCCACTCCTAGCTTAAGGACCCTGAGTTTAATCATGTTTTCACTGTACACAGCATGCCTGAGGCCCAGTTTGCACAAACAAGAAACAATGATGTGAGCAAATTAAGTGCAACATGTAAAAATCGTGGCTATTACTCAGAGAGATTTTTTAGACGTTTAGTGTATTGGTGGTGTCTATTCTCACCTGAAAAAAAAAAACACCAACAATATGGTACTTTGCTGAAAATTGTTAGATCAATAAGACAAAATACTGGCAGAAACTGTTCCATGTAATTGTTTCTGAAGAGTTATTATAGCATTAGTGGTTTGTGAGGATGAAGCTTTCAATGATCAGGCATGTCATTGGCATTAATTATTGTTTTCCTTCTTGAGGTTTTAATACAGAAATAAGCAACATTTCCAAGCAGTGGGTACAATCATGCCATCTCACAATGGAGCCATTTAATTTAAAAAAAAAATGATTGAAATCTCATGAAAAATTTGGTAATCTCATCCTCATGTAAGATCTCATTTGTGAACACAGTACCACTGAATGAAAAATCCAAATATGATTTTCAGTCTGTACTGAAATGTGATAATGAAGTGGCAAGTTAGAAAACAAACTGATTTTACACTGTGTATAAATAGATCTACAAGCTAGACACAGTGTTTGCTGCTGGGAGTTGAAGTCCACACACCTCCAAGTTGCCAAGGTTGAGAAACACTGAACTAGAGGTTTATCATTAAACCAGCATAAAAAACACTGCTCCCTTGATGAAGTTTCCCCATTTAGTTGTTTTAAAGATCATTGTATCTTTATTCCCTCAAAAGGACACAGTTTAGAATCGCTTATATGAAACAGGGTTTCTCTTTTACATGTTATTTATTTTCGGGGAAAAAGGGGTAGTTGATAGCTAGGGTGCTTGGCAAGTACTTCCTAAGGCAATGTTTCTCAACCTTGGCAACTTTAAGATGGATGGACTTAACTACCAGAATTCCCTGGGAACTGAAGTCCACCCATCTTAAAGTTGCCAAGGCTGAGGAACACTGCTCTAAGGGAATCCAAAATTTGAATTCACCTATGTTCCAAGTGTAACATCTGCAGTGCTAGTTCCCAAAGCTTGAGTGTGAAGCTGTGCCTGGTTTTATTTATGTTCTTGTATTGCTCATTAAACCAGCAAACCTGCAATTAATTAGGAATTTGCTAGAAGTACATATTTCAGTGAGAATGCAAATGCTTAACACAAGGATTACTTTGCTATTTTTAATATGTGTACAATAAGAACGATAATTAACAAAGACTCTCTGGAGAGAAGGCATTTTATATAAGACATCTTTTGGAATAAAGTAAAATAGAGTTTGTAGTGGAAGGGTTTAACATTTTCATAAGGATTTATGTGTATCTCTGTGTGTGTGTGTGTGTGTGTGTGTGAGGGAGAGAAAGATCACTGCATGTGAAGATTAAAATGATAATACTCAAAACTAATAACTGTGGTAACAGTTTGCTGTGACCAATGCTTGTCCTAGACCGTTTTTCCACCCTCTCATTAGAGCTCTCAACAGATTTATTTCCATCTTCCTCAGTTCATTTCCTGTGTTGCTTCCTGGAGCTACTGATTATTTTTAGAAATGAAGGGTTTACAAAGATATTCCAGATGGGGTCTGGGTAGGGTTGCCTTTCTTTATCGAAGTTCACAGTCTTCTACCAGCAAGGTAGCTGAATAAAAAGAAAGAAATGAAGGGAAATTCTTCCTATCAAGCATCAGCAGATGAACTTGTTATTGCTAGTGCTGTAGAAGGCTTCTGAAATAGTTGGTTGGGACTGAAGCAAGCACTGGGGAGGACCAGACCCAAAACTGGGGTGAAGATACATCTCTCTCATTCTAAACCATTCTTTATCCTTTTAATACCCCGCTTTTTTTCCCCCTGAAATCATTTCCTCATTCCCTCTAATGTTAGAGTGTAGACTGTTGTGATGAAAGGTCTGCATTCATCTCTGGTAAACAGCTTTGGAAATTTGGCCAAAAGATGCTTGGAATACAATATGGGCTGTGGGTTGTTTACTCTCTCCCCATTATAATCAAAGCAAGGCCAGTAGCTGGGGGTCACTTGCTTATTTATTTATTTAGAACTTTCTGAGCATTAATTTCTCTTGAAAAGCCTAGATCAGTTTTTCCCTCCTTTTGGGGTACCTTCCTGGAACATTTAGGTGGTCAAAGGTCACTCTTGACACATCCTGACTTTGAATGCATGTAGTAGATATTGCATTTGTTCCTCTCTACTGTTTGTTGGTGCTTTGCTTTCCAACTGTTGTCATTAGGGGTCTCCACAGGGTGTGGGTAAAAGGTCCAGTGACAGTGCAGTCAAAGCTCTGCCTCAGTGTTTCTCAACCTTGGCAACTTGAAGATGTCTGGACTTAACTCATCTTGAATGGTATATAGTCCTTTTATACAGAATTGTCTTAGCTAATTTTAACATGCTAAAAATATTGATATTTTTTATTGTTTTGGATTTTAATTGCGAGCCACCCAGAGTCGCCCTCTGGGGGAGATGGGTGGCATATAAAATAAATAAATAAATAAATAAATTAGAAGATAAAAATGATCCATTCATATCTTTTTAAAGAAGATACTACTGTACTTTCATTGGAATGTTTAGCATATGGTTTACCACCGGCATTCATTGCCAGAAAAGGAAAGCAAGATAGAAAGGTTGCATAGAGGAGCTCACAAATGTTGCGTTGATTTATTAAGCAGTCATGCGGGGGGGGGGGGGGAGGTTGTAACAAATCTCATTCCCACTTCTTCTGCTGGGCATAGACTACTTCATTTTGTATAGTATATAAGAAACAGGGCTTCAGAGAGTAAGTTTCTCCCACTGCTCAGAAGGCTACAGAAACGTGTTAGAAGTCTGTGTGAGGATGAGCAGATGAGAATGAAATGGTCTGAAGGAGAAAGTTGCCATTAAAATAGTCATGATATAAAATGTTCCTCATCCTACTCCAGTTCTGGCTTTTATTGTTTAAAACTGGGGGGGGGGGGGGGGGTTAAAACAAAGAAAAAAACAAATAAAAACTGTGCTGTAACTCTCTGAGACAAATAGCTCAGAACGCAAAATCCCCTGGTGCAGAATTTATATTCAGCCTGACCACCCCCCTGATCCCTCAAATTACAGAGTCTTGGCTGGAGTGAAGGGCTGCAGTGCTGGCTCAAGCCATCCTACAGGTTATGCTACAGCTTAACACAGCTTGGTGACACAAAGGATAAGATGCCTGGGCACTGTTAGGGGAGGCACAATTCGTACTCCTGGTGCATTACAATTCCGGATCATTAAACAAGGATCAGAGGCCCCAAAGACAGTCAAGAACTAGCTGTCAGGAAAAGAAGCATGTGCATAAACACTACTGCATATCAGGTTGAAGTAGCATACTCTGAATAGCAAATTCTGACCCTGGGCTTTCTAGGCAAGACTAAATTCTCAGACATGGTGCTATTGCAGCTTAGATGGTACCTGGAAAACTCAGCCTGCCAGCCAGGAGGTAGAGAAATAAAGTATTGTTTGGGAAGGTTCCTGAGTTATTTCCAGATGCCCTAGTTTGGGAGATAAAGAAAATCCCACAGCCACATCACAACCAGAAAAATATAAGAATCAGTACAATCAGAACACATAAATCTAGTAAAAACTTGATATCTTGTTTATCATACTGTGGTTGATATTTAATTATGAACTACCTGGCATTCCAAATAAACATGGTTCAGTCCTATTCTCTATCTAGTAATTCCTCTCATATGTAACTCTACACATGAGGAGTGTATTGGGGGTAAGCTCTCCTTCCCTTGCCATCCATATCATACACTACATAAATAGAGCAACAGTCTACAAATAAGAGCTTCCAACACTACTGGGTGTTCTCCCCAAGCTCTTTAGAAATTATTTAGAATTGAGATAAGGTTAAAGATGCCCAAAAGTTTTGGGTCAGTGGACACATCTGACAGCATGGATACTTAAACACATTTGTGAGGGCTTGGTTGTTTGTAGAACAGTTTGCCAGTCACAAAATAGCTGTTCACTGGAAAACAAACTATTGATGTTGTTCCTTGTCGTCCTGTCTGGCCTCCTAGAGGTTGAGATCCTGCAACAGGCCAGATGAAGCTAGTTGGCCAGTGACCTCTGATTACTCCTCCTCCATCCGATCTACTAGGTCCAGATAGGAGGTCTTTTGCTGCAGTCGCTGGGAAAACCTTGAGCCAGCTTCAGAAGGTCAATACCTTCAGGGGTTTGCAATGATAAGGAAGGTCTTTTGTGAAGTTATATCCTCAACAAACAGCAAATGGGGCATCTTCATGCCAGGGTAAGGAGGCTTTTTGAATGAACCCTAAGATTGCTATGTATTGTAAGAGGAATCAATCCATTTAACATGAACCAAATAAAGCCTAAGTACTATTTTGAGTTGATTATTAACATACAAAAACTTGTTTTGGGCATGTGATGCAAAGAGATTATGGACTAGAAGAAATTATTATGCTACATGAGAGAAGTAGAGGAAAAGGAAGACAACAGATATGGTGGATGGATGTCCTAAGGTGGATGTCCTTGGAAGAGCCACAGTTCATTACTAGACAAGTTGAGGCAGATGGCAAACAACTGTCCACGTTGTACAAGGAATAGGATCCAACTCAATGGCACTTAATTATTAACAGATAAACTGAAATCATTTTTGTTTAAAATTAAAGTGATCTTTTAAGCCTTTTCAAAGTAGATTGAGGAAGCAAGGCTGGCCAGTTTCAGAGGAAGTATGTGCAGATACATGGATGACTATAGGTTCCTAGTCCTAAAACCTATATTAAAGAATGAGTCAACTGGGCTTTTATCATTCCTGTAAATCCTTATTAAGGATTGCAAACTATATCTTTATCAATATAGAGCAATCAATCAGCATATTTACTTGCTTATATTTAGAATCTTCACCATACATATCCTATGTACTGCATTACACTTTTTGATGTATGTAAATCTCAGTTCATTGATGAGATGATGGTGCTGGGAGATGGGTCTTAGATATTGTGTCTATGTGTGTGTATGTGTATCCAAATCCATATCCATATCCAATGTAAGCAGATATTATTTATTTATTTGGTTTATTTGTGTAATCAATTTCTGTGGCTGCCCATCTCACAAATTGTGACATTGTGACTCTGGGCAACTAACATAGGATTAAAAACATGAACAGCATCAAGATAAAAAACAACACAAACAAATATAACATAAACAAGGCCAGCCGACAATCATTCAGTGTCCACCCAACTACAAATGGATTCATCCACCAATGCCTGGGGGAAAATCTGTCTTCAAGGCCTTACAGAAGGCCAGTCGTGTCAGGGACATCTGAAGAAGGTATGAACAAGATTCTGTTACTATAGCCATATTAATAAAAGTTAATAATTTAGCCTCCTTGTGGAGTTGATTTCTTAGTTTGGTCTACATAGTGGGGCTGACATTGATTTTGCAAGTTTTCTTACTCTGTACAAGGGGCCCTAACATTCAGAGTCACTTGATCTTGCTACAGTTAAGTTGAAACCTGTTCTTCCCATCCAGACACCCACAACCTCCAGATGCTGGGAAAGAACCTTGATAGCATCATATAGTCAGCCAGGGGTAGAGATGTCCAGCTGAATACTGATGATACTTAACCCAACAGATACCTTCACTCAGCAGTTCTATGTAGATGTTAAATATAAGAGCAGAAAGGGAGAAAGTAGTGCCCTGAGGAACCCTATACAATAGGAGTCTAAGGCTAGATCTCTCCTCTTGTACAATACCAACTGGAACTGGCCCCAGAGGAAGTGGGAAAACCACCACAACATTGTGCCCCTCTCTTCCAACCCCCAGATTCAGATCAGGATGCCATGACTGATAGTATTGAAAGCTGCCAAAAGGACAATAACTGCATTTATAAGTGACTGGAAACCCTTTATGGACTTTTTGCTGAAAAAAGAGAAAAAATGAACTTGTGTTTTATGGGTTTGATGATTAGAAAGGGTAGACTATGGAAAGAAGGAAATTATGTTGTAACCTTAGAGAGAGAGGGTAAAATATAAATGTACTCGTAACTGCTGATAAGAAGATTAGAAGCCGCTTCTTTATAACCTTTCCTTTCCTTTCCTTTTCCTTCTCTATTTCTTTCTTTGCACCTTTTTTTCACCTACTTATTACTTTACTTTTTCTTTCAAAATTTGTATTTTCTTTATTCTCATAAAATTTCTTTAATTATATATATACATTATATATACATATAAAATTAAAGAAATTTTAAGGGAATACACACACACACACACACACATAGACCTGGTCTGAAACTCAACTGAAAACAGTCCAGATAATCCGTTTCTTCCAGGCCCTCTGAAGCTGCAAATCAACTACCTTCTCAACAACCTTCCCTTAAAAGGGAAGGTCAGAGACAGGACTCAAATTGTCCAATGCTGTTGGACTCAGCAATGGTTTCTTGAGGAGGGGACAGAGCACCATCTCTTTAAGAACTTGCAGAACCACCCCTCTCTCAAGGACATATTCACCACCTCCTAGATTAAACCACATATTATCTCCCAGGAGGCCTTGGGCAGCCATGGATGTAATACATAGGTAACTGTGCTTCAAGACCCAAGGACCCTATCCACTCCCTTGGGACTAAGAGGTTTGAACTCCACCCAGATATCCATGTGATTGAAGCAGCATTACAATCCTTTGTAATAAAGTAAATAAGAAAGGGGTCTTGGAATCTCTAAGAATAACTTGATGAAAATATCACCTGAGTGGGCAGTTTCTGCAAAATGAAACTTCCATGTTTGGAACAATTAAGAACAGAGCTCAAAATAGAACTGTAAATATTATAATATCTATATACAAATGGTGGTGGTGAAATCACACTTGAAATACGGTGTATGCAAGGTTATATAGCAACTGGAATCCTTTAGCATCAAACCAGGGTGGATGGGGATACATATCAGAGGCATATAAAATCAGGCATAGTTGAGATAACATGGATGGAAGGAACTTTTCCCCCCTCTCTTGCAATGTTAGAACTTGAGGTCATCCACTGAAACTAAATGCAGGGAGATTCATGACAGCCAGGTAGAGATACCTTTTCATCCAGTGCATTGCTAAACTCTGGAATCTGCTGCCAGCAGTTGTGGTAAGAGCAGCCAATTTGGGAATTAGACAAGCTCATGGAGGATGAAACTACTAATATTGATGGCTATTTATAATTCTGAAACATAAGCAGAATGCTTTTAATGCTGGTTGCTGGGGAGTGACAGGGGAAGGGGGCTTTTGTGCTCCAATTCAAGCTTGTGAGCTTCCCAAATGCATCCAGTTGGTCACTGTGTGACCCAGAATGCCAGTTAAATGAGACATGGCCAGACCCACCAGGGGTCTTTTACAGTTTCCTTTATTACTAAATTTACATCTGCTTCCCTGTTTGTATAAGCACTCATGACAGCTTACAGCGATAATACATTCTGTTGAGGCAGCCAAAAATCAGTGCTGATAATGGGTAATTTCTCCTCCTTAACTATCACAAGAAATATGGAAATATGGAAAATATCACTCATATGCTTCTTTAGATGTAAAAGATAGATCTTTGTCTAGTTAAAGTACATGGTGTGGGCCAGACCTTGATTGTTTCAACTGAGAGAGGCCACCGCTGGAGGAGACAGGACGTGGTAATAACACCAGCTGAATAGAGACAAATATCTTCACCCCATTTTTAAGGGCTGAAAGGAATATGGGAAGTTTTAAGAGATTTAATTTATTAAAACAATGTGCTAAAATTGTGTTTCTGAAAGTGGGCGATCTTGGTATGCTTTCAGGACCACATGATTGAGACTGAGCTTGCATGTGGAGCATCAGTTGCCCATCCCTGGTGTATACTCTGCAAAGCTTCAGAATGTTTGGATTTAAAGTAACTTTCTTGTTCCTATTGCCCAGCCTCTACCATGCATCCTTGAAGGAGATTTCCAGTTTTCCTGACTTCAGAAAAAGATGGCCACCAATTTGGGAAGCAGGAATCCAGGCCTGGCCTTCTCTTACAGTGCTGTAATTTGAGCCTGTGCAGCTGAAATTCAAATAATTCCTTGGCTCCTCATGCTATCCCAGGGACCATAGGCTGGCTCCTCATGCTATCCCAGGGACCATAGGCTGGCAACATTCTGATTCTGTGAATACACAGTCCTTTTTCTCGGTGCCACTGGATTCTGTTTCACCTTCTTCCTCAGTGGCTGATCTTTCCTTTCTGAATCAAAAGAATGCTTCAGAGCAGAAAACCTTAAATGGAGTCCTAAATGCAGCAGAAACTCAGCCAAGCCAGTTTTGCTTCCCACTCCCTGTGGGGCAAATGCCTTGCTTAAAGGGGCCTGGCCATGTCCACAGTCATGGATTCTTACTGCATAGGGAAAACAATGATTCTAGAGAATCAAGGCCCCTCTAGCCAAGAGGTTTTGTTGCCCGAGGCACAGCAGCTAATGGAGTCATCCATCTAGCCACATTCACATGCACACTGTACCTAAACTAAGACAGGTTATTTTGGCATCCAAGGTGGAAGATCCTACAACATTTTTCCATTTGTGTCAGTAAAAAAATCAGTAATAACAAATATAAAGCAATTTGCTGTCATTTTATGACTCCCTAAACATGCTGCCTGAGGCAGCCACCTCACTCTACCTAACAGGAAGGCTACCTCTGGGTGTCATTTTTGGTTCAGAAACCTAAGAATCAAAAAATCAGAGCGAAACATTGTGAAGCTGGAGCAGTGATGGTAGAATAATGACTCCTCTGATGCTGGAGCTTTTGACGCAGTGTGGTATTTTCCTCACCCTGTCTAATTCCTCCTCCAGTTCCACGACACCTTCCCCTGAAGTGGAGCAAATAACCTATGCAAGTAAAGGAGAGAAGAGGAAAAAAACAGAACGAAACCCTGACGTCATTCAATATTAAAATATTCATACTAAGGTTTGTTTTCAAACAGGGAAACATTTGTTCCCCTAGCATCTGGAATTTGAGGATTAACATTAACACCAAGGACACCATAGGATTAACATTTTATAAGATTTTATTAAATGATATTGGTAGGCCATACAGGTAGTTTGAAACAGCAGAACCTTAAGAAGTGTGTGAGGTTGGCCCCCACTCTTCTGGCCTTCCAGAAGAGCTTTAAGACCTGGCTCTGCTGACTAGCTTGGGGATCCAGTGGGGGCTCCCAGCACTGGGGGTGGCTGGTGACTTAAGGATGCTTTCTCCATCTTTTCCCTTTGTTTTTCTAGTTTTTTACTGTTTTTTATGGCTTTTATCTGTGAGCCGCCTAGAGTCACTTATATAGTGAGATGGGTGGCATATAAATTTCATTTGTAAAATAAATAAAAATAAATATGTGTGTGTGGGTATAGTATGTGTGTATGTGTGTGTGTGTATAGTATAGTTTTTTACATACATACATAGTATGTATGTAAAAAACATTTCCAGATGCTCATTTCCTCAATATTTATTAATAACTATTAATAAATTAAATTAATAAATATAAGGGAAAAATGTGACAAAATGTGAATCAACCTGCAGAAACAGGTTAATATCAGACAACAGAAATCTGGAAACATTTCCAGATGCACATTTTCTCAATATTTATTATTAAATATTAATAAATTAAATTAATAAATACTAGGGAAAAATGTGACAAAATGTGAATCAACCTGCAGAAACAGGTAAATATTAGATGACAGAAATGCCATATTCATCATTTTCCCTTATACCTGTAACAATTTAAAAGTGGGTTACTAAGTTATTTAGTTACTCTTTTGTTATTTTTTTTAATTTCAATTCGCAAGAGTCCTATTATGTATCCAGATGCAGAATCAGCGTCTAACTTTTCCCTTGCAAAGTTTAGTAGAAAAAACATGCAAGGTGAGAAGGTTTTGGGGGAAAAAAATGTCATATTTTCTGCTTCAAGGTATGGCTCTATATGTTCCATTCTGTAGGGGTGTGTGTGTGTGTGTGTGTGTGTGTGTGTTAACATCTGAAAAATAAATGATGGAACTCAGTATTTCTCACTGAAGGACAGTGATTTGAAATACAAACAAAAAATGTGACAAACCCTTTCTTAACAGTAGTGGCTATAGGAAATAAAAATCTAGTAATCTGTACATGATGTTTTAAAGCACAAAATGTCATTTACATTTGTGATGCAAATCACAAATAGAAAGAGCTGATGATACCGTCTCAGAAAAAAGGCATCTCTTTCAGCTGGAAGCCTCGCTACACATTCATTTTAATCCCTGTTCTGGGTTCCCCCAAGGGCTGCTGGTTGGCTCCACAATGGTGCCATTGTCCATGGAGCTGAATGCTAAACCAGATCAGTCACCCACCAGCCATATGTAGAACAGCGTCCCTGTCAGGTTCTTGGCCACCCCATCTTCCCCAAAAGCAAGATTCTTCCAGAATTGCTTTACCAAGGTTTATTGAAAGAGGATAGGATAAGGTTACAGAATCTTAGCAGATGGATTGTTTTACACCCCTTTAGAATTCAATTTATCTCCCAGATTCATAAGGCAGAGACTTTCTCAGTCTCATATTCATGGTTCCTGAGTGAACTGGTAAGGAAGCTGTTCTCTTAACAGATAATGGATGAATCTCCAGGTAGTTAGATTATTCTCACTCTGTTTCTAAACACACAATTACTGTCTGTTTCCCTTTCTCATTTCCATGCAATATATACAGAGTGACCCTCTAATAAATGGGAATTCAAGTTCTAAGATTTGACTACATATGAACAGTCCATTTTAATATCAAGAAAACACCAAGGAGACATACTCTCCTTTCCACAGAAGGTAAATTATAATTGAAGTAAACAAATAAATGTGTTATAAAATGGCCAGAGAGGAGTGAGTTTATTGGAAAAGTGAAGTTAAAGTAAGAAGGTTGAACAATGGCTCAAGTCATGTTTTGCAAAATAAATGCAACTGGAGGAAGGGATCTGAAGAGGTTGACTAGGAGTGGGGATGCTATTCTATACAAAGAAGCAAATAAAATAAAAATGAAAGCTGTGAAAGGAGCACTACAAAAAGGTCTCCTGAGCCAGCATGGATACTAAGGCACAGAATGACAGTACATTACTCCAAGCAAGTGCTGAGACAATGCAACATGCAGCATTAAAGAGTGCTGACTTCCATGAAAGCATTTTTTTATAATTTATTAACAACACATGGAAAGCAGACCAGCTGTGTAAAACAGCTTTGGATAGTTTATGAATCAATGGAAAGATTCCATCAAAATATATCTTACACTTGAGAATAGATGGAGCTGTGGAGTGGCTTGATGTAGCGTAGAATATACTCTGGAATGGTCTAATTTTATTTCAACCTTTTGTTGCATGATTTATTCCTGCCAGTGTAAGAAAACAATCTACGTTTCCTTGACTGTCATTCTGAAAGTCTTGATTTTCCACACAGCTTTTGGTAGACAGCTGTGAGCATAGCTAATCAGTCCATCGCTCTGAGTTAGATAAGCATTCTTTCCATGTTCATTTTCCCCCCCAATGATTCTGCAGTTCTCTAAGGTTTGGAGTTCACAGTAGTATAACTGGGTTTGAGATTTTGCAGTAAAATGGCAAAGCCCTTTATTTAGTATCTGTAATTAGAAAGTTCAGGCTCTGGGATGAAGATCATAGCATTCCTGGCATTAATGGTGGTGGTGTTTCTACTGTTTCCAAAAGTATCTTGACAAATGTATTTAGCTTTTAATCAAGTCCAGGTTTTGTCATCAAGAGTTTAATTATTAAAACAGATGTTTCACTAGATGTATCTTGTGAAACAGTTTCTTCTCTTCTTTTCATTCTTTCTTTTACGTCTAGTGAAAAACACGCTGCATCATTATTTAGGTCTACTTACAGTTGAAACAAAGTTTTCGTATTCTCATAGCAAACAGATGAGACGCAGCAGCAAACTGAGTTGCTAACAGTCACATACTGTTGCAAGGTGAGGGCCACAAATAGAATCTAGGTTTCTGGTCTTTCCTAATCCTATTCCCTTGGCTTTGCTGCCCTTAAAATCTATTTTAGGTAAGTTTAAAGTCACTAGAGGTTTTCTTTGACTCCTAAATGTAAAAGAGAGAGAACTGATGCTCATTTTTATTTTGTGTTGGATTATGCTCTGTGCTTGCTTAATCAGTATTATGAGTGGAAGCTGCTAAATGTAGTGAAAATATATAGTTATTTGGATTTCAGATTCCCAATTCTGTGTTGTCTATTCAACGTAATACAGTGGTATCTTGAGTCACAAACTTAATTCATTCCGCGACTCTGGTCGTGACCTGAATTGGTTGCGACCCAAATCAAATTTTCCCATAAGGTTCAATGTAAATACGGTTAATCCGTTCTGAACCATATGTTGTTTTTTTTTTAAATCACAAAAACATGACACAAAGTACAGTACAAAGAGAGAGAACACTAACCTTGCTTGAGGCAACTTCTGGCGTGGAGGACAGGAAGGTGGGTGGGGAGGCAGTTATTGCTTGGAGGGCGAGTCCCCCTCCCTACAGGAAGCCATCACCATGTGTGTCAGCAGGGAAAATGGCCGTGGATCCTGTTCGTCACCCAATGCGGAGTTTGCGAACGGAAGCAAAATTTTGCGAACGGTGCTGTTCGTGACCCAAATTGGTCGTGAACAGAAGTGTCCGTGACCCGAGGTACCACTGTATGTATGTATGTATGTATGGGAAAAAAAAAATTCCCTCTCACGCCTATGGGTGGTATGTGTCTTCCTCAATCTCGGGTCCTCTACCAGAGGCCTGGGAGTTTGAGGGTTCTGCGCAGTATCTTAGCTGTTCCTAGCACTGCACTCTTCTGCACAGAGAGCTCTGATGTTGTTCCTGGGATCTGTTGGAGCCACTCTCCCAGCTTAGGAGTCACGGCCCCGAGTGCTCCTACCACCACCGGGACCACTTTGGCCTTGACTTTCCATATCCTCTCGATTTCCTCCTTCAGGCCCTGGTACTTCTCCAGCTTCTCATGCTCCTTCTTCCTGATGTTGCTGTCACTTGGCACTGCTACATCTATCACTACCACTGTCTTCTGGTCTTTGTCTACTACCACGATGTCTGGTTGATTGGCCAGTACCCACCTGTCTGTCTGGATCTGGAAGTCCCACAGGATCTTAGCCCTGTTATTCTCCATGACCTTCTGTGGAATCTCCCATCTGGACTTGGGGGGTCTAGCCCATACACTGTGCAGATGTTCCTGTACACAATGCCAGCTACTTGGTTGTGCCGTTCAGTGTATGCTGTTCCTGCCTGCATCTTACACCCTGCCACTATGTGCTGGACTGTCTCTGAGGCCTCTTTGCACAATCTGCACCTTGGGTCCTGTCTAGTGTGTTAGACCCCTGCTTCTATGGATCTGGTGCTTAGTGCCTGTTCTTGTGCTGCTATGATCAGTGCCTCAGTGCTGTCTTTTAGTCCGGCCCTTTCCAGCCACTGATAGGATTTCCCAATGTCAGCCACCTCAGCTATCTGTCGATGGTACATCCCGTGCAGGGGCTTGTCTTGCCATGGTATTTCCTCCGCTTGAACTTCCTCCCATGTCTGCTGCTGCCTGAGGCATTCTCTCAGCAGCTCATCTTTGGGTGCCATCTTACTGATGTACTCCTGGATACTCCGGGTTTCATCCAGGACAGTGGCTTTGACACTCATCAGACCCCACCCGCCCTCTTTGCGGCTGGTGTACAGTCTCTGGGTGTGGGACTTGGGGTGGAAACCTCCGTACATTGTGAGGAGCTTCTGGGTCTTCACATCGGCAGCCTCCATGTCTTCCTTTGGCCAGCTCACTATACCGGCAGGGTATCTGATGAGTGGCAGGGCATACATGTTGATGGCATGGATCTTGTTCTTCCCATTGAGCTGGCTCTTCAGGACCTGTCTTATCCTTTGGTGGTACTTGGATGTTGCTGTCTTCCTTGCCTCCTCCTCATGGTTCCCGTGTGACTGTGGGACACCAAGGTATTTATAGCTGGTCTCTATGTCTGCTATGTGGCCCACTGGTAATTCCACTCCATCGGTCTTAACTACCTTCCCTCTCTTTACTATCATCCTGCCACACTTCTCCAGTCCGAATGACATCCCAATGTCCTTGCTGTAGATCCGTGTCAGGTGGATCAGTGAGTCGATGTCTCGTTCACTTTTAGCATACAGCTTGATGTCATCCATGTAGAGGAGGTGGCTGATGGTGATTCCACTCTTGAACTTGTACCCATATCCAGACCTTGTGATTATCTGGCTGAGGGGGTTTAAGCCTATGCAGAACAGCAGTGGGGACAGTGCATCACCTTGGTATATGCCACACTTGATGGCCACTTGTGCGAGCTGTCTTGAGTTCACTTCCAGTGTTGTCTTCCACAGTCCCACTGAGTTCTTGAGGAAGGTCCTTAGTGTCCTGTTGACTTTGTATAGCACCAGGCATTCACAGATCCATGTGTGCGGCATTGAGTCATAGGCTTTCCTGTAGTCAATCCAGGCTGTGCTCAGATTGGTCTGCCTAGACCTTGAATCTCAGGTGACTGCTCTATCTATGAGTAACTGGTGTTTTGAGCCTCTGGTGTTGTTCCCAATGCCCTTCTGAGCTGTACTCATGTACTGGCCCATATGGTCTTGTAGCCTGGCAGCTAGGATGCCTGATAGAACTTTCCATGTTGTGGGGAGGCAGGTTATTGGCCGGTAGTTGGATGATGCTGTTCCTTTGTGAGGGTCTTTCATGATCAGCACTGTCCTTCCTTGTGTTAGCCAGTCCGGGTGGGAGCCTGCTGCTAGCAGTTGGTTCATCTGTGCTGCTAGGCGTTCATGCACTGCTGTTAGTTTCTTTAGCCAGTAGGTGTGGATCATGTCCGGGCCAGGTGCTGTCCAGCTTTTCATGTTCTTGACCTGCTGTTGGATGTCTGCTACTGTGATGGTGACTGGTTCCTGTTCTGGGAGATTGCTGTGGTCTGCTTTCAGGTCCTGCAGCCACTTTGCACTGGTGTTATGTGTCTTTTCTTTCTCTCTTTCTCCCATATGTTCTTCCAGTACTGTTCAGTTTCCGCTGCTGGTGGCTCAGCTGATACTCTGTGGTTGCACTGCAGTTGGGAGTACACTTTGGATGGTTCTTTGGAGAACAGGGCATTTATCTTCTTGGCCTCTGCTTCTCTAGTGTATCTCCTTAGCCTGGTAGCCAGTGCTGTGAGCCTTTGTTTAGCAGTCTCTAGGGCTTCAGATGGAGTCAGGCCCATGTATTTTTTCAGTAGCTGAGTCTTATCCTTAATCTCCACACACTTCTGTAGTTCCACCAACTGACTGACTTCTCTCTGAGTTGCCTTGATCTTAGCCTCCAATCTCATTTTCCAGGGTGGGTATGTACTGCTGTTCTTCTTGATTGTGTAGCCAAGCAGTTCCAGGATTACAGTGGCTGTAGCATATACCAATTCATTGGTTTCAGTTATGGTGGTAGTAGGGATTGTCTGGAGGGCTCTGTTGGCATCTTCTAGCATACTATCTGATGGTACTTCTCCATTGAGCCCTGGTAATCGGGCTCGAGGGTTGACTATAGCTAGTTTATCCATGATGTTATGCCTCATATCAGCTGCTGTGCTCTGTAATGGAAGGGGTGGCAGTGACATTCCAGCTTCAGGTGTTGGCTGCACAACTGTTTGTTCTTTCAGGTCTGCTTGAGTCCGGGTTATAATGTAGAGTTGGTCTATCTCGAGTTGTGAGAGCAGCTTCCTCTTTACTATGTTGAAGCGCTGGGTAACTAGTTGTTTCTCAGTTAGTGTGGATGCAGGCCTTCTGTCTATCCATAGTTCCCTCATACGTTTCATATATCCCCTCTCATTAGGTCTGCTGTTGTAGTAGCATTCCATCAATTCCAAGTTTTATTGTCTCGTCCATGAATGGTTTGTTCCAGTAGCCCACTTAACATCAGATTGTCCTGGTTCCCCAACATCTGACGTGGACCTTGTTAATCCGGGCGATGTCCGAGCCGGCATGACTCTCTTAGTTCATGTCACTCTCATATTTGAGGTAGGCAGGTGAAGCGTTAGGGGTCTTTGCCCAAGGACCCCTACTGGTAAGGTAGGTGCCAGCCGGGATTTGAACCCTGGTCTCCTGCATCAAAGGTGGTGTTCTAACCACTACGCTATCCAGCCGTATGTATGTATGTATGTATGTATGTATGTGTATGTATATATATGTATGTATGTATGTATGTGTATATATATATATATATATATATATATATATATATATATAAACATTTTCAGGTGTGCATTTTGTATAAAGAAGGTTTGGTATAATTGCTTTTGATCTCCTTACTATATCCCCATCGCTGAAAAGGAACCTTG
Organism: Liasis olivaceus; assembly: GCA_030867105.1. Classification (NCBI taxonomy): domain Eukaryota; kingdom Metazoa; phylum Chordata; class Lepidosauria; order Squamata; family Pythonidae; genus Liasis; species Liasis olivaceus. Next base: position 24,817,076 of record CM061348.1, on the reverse strand, counting down.
CACAATGCTTTTCCTACTAAGTTCTGTCAAGACAAAGTGAGACAAGTAGAAGCTTAGGTAGCCACATGATAGTTCAGAACTGCAGCTAGAATGGAACTACAAGTGTCAGAAGTGACATTTGGAAAATCAAAATAACCGTCATGTGTAGATGAAGAAGGAAGAGCCAGAATAGAAGCTTACTGCCTTTATAACCTCTAATGTAAAGTGTCATGCTAGTGAAGGTCTCAGCAGATAGTAGTACTTGGCCAACATAATCTGGAATGATGGCCCTGATTTGTTCTCGCATGGGACACCATCAGGGAATATCAAAGCTGATGCCTGGTTGGGGAAATAAAAATTAATACCAGAAATTATTTCTCTATTGCAGCCAGTAAAACCACATGGATGTCACCAGGAATTAAGCTTGACTTGAAAGAGGCTTTAAAATAATAGATGGCTAGAAATGCAGTCATTTAACTGTGTTATTGAAGAAACATGTTCCATCCACATCAACAGATGGCAGTGCGGTTAGTGAAAACAGAGTTATCCATAATTGATTAGGAGACTCAATCAAACAAGAACAAGAAAAAAGCATTAGAAGGGACAGGACAGGAAAAATCCTTTCAGAAGAATTAGCAGATTTTTTTTTAACAAACAGAAACGTTACTTTAAAATGAAACAAGTTTCAGATGCAATCCATCTGCCTTGGGACTCAGGATCTATGAATTATGTTCTACTCAGTATATATCAACGGAAGCTGTGTGATAGTATGGAACCTGTTCCCTTCCCTTCCTAATTATTTTATTTCAGTAAAGAATTGTTGGGTTTGTTTGTTTTTTAAAAAGACTTGATTCAGGGACCATCTGAATTTTGAGAAGCAGAGTTTCTTAAGCCAAGAAAGGTTATTTACTATGTGAAAGCACTGTATGTGTGCCATGATCCCACAGCAAATAAGATAATGTGCTTTTCCATGGCTGTGAAGAAAAGCCATCTGAGCATGATAGCTGCTATTAGTAATATTGCTTTAGTCTACTTTGTTCTTTCTCTGTGATGCTTTCTTTCAACTTAGTTCCAACTTCCTCAAAATTTCCGATCTCTTGTGGACATACACATGCTAGAATCTATGACTTGTCTTATTCTCCTCTAAGCACTATCTTCCACCTTACTACTGGGAGGACAACCCAGATCATCTGTCATGCTCACAAATGGGGCAACTGGTAGATTTTCATGGAATTAGAAATTTTAAGTCTTATGGTTAATGAATGGAAACATATTTAAGAGCCATCATTTGTTTTTTTGTTTGTTGTTGTTATTGTTGTTTTTAATTGTCTTCCATCCTGCAACAGCTATTTTTACATGTTCCACAAAATAACGATTACAGCCAAGGATGACATGCTCATTATCTCTTGGGAAAAAATTGCCTATGAGTAATAGAGTTCCTCCAGATGGGGTTTTCTACTTTAACATCAAGGCATGTGCAGAAAAAGATGGATCAGGAAATCATATTAATTATAAAGTAATGAATGGGTAGAATTGACTTTCCCATGAAAGATGGAAGAGAATCAGCTGGCAGTATAACATGTTGAGAAAAAGGGAAGTGTACTCTGACAGTGGAAATGGCTGGCTTGCCCGATTAATGGGTGATGTCCCTAGGGCTTTTGGTGCAGGTGCTGACTGGTGCCTGTTGACTCATCCTGGCAGCTGCTTTGTGTCTCATTAACTCTACCCTGGTTATAAAGATGTAGGAGGGTCTTATTGTTCTCTTCATGTCTTAGATAAAGTTGTCCAGCAAAGAAATTACATAGAAAGTTTCAAAGAGAAAGACCATGAGCAATGTGAGCATTTCTGTGTTGATGCTCCAAGTCAACAATGAAATCAAAGCTGCTTTCCAAAATACATGTACTCCCATTAAACTCAACAAGCTTTACTTTCAGGTTTGAAATGAAAAGCTCATCCTAGTGGTAAATTTTAATCCAGGAATATGATATATAAGATTTATGCTTGGCTTACTGCACTGATGTTTATTTCAACTTGATGTTTATTTCAGTTTCATAGTTAGGTCCAATATATTTCTTTGAAGGGATTTAAAAATAGAGACATAGAATTATTTCAAATACAGTTTTTTTAAAAACAAAAATATCAATGCACCATAATATAATGTCATGGAAATAAGCTTCTGTATTTTTGAGCTGATTTATATGTAGCTGATTTATGCAAAGCTAAAATAACTGATATGGTGGAAGAGGGGGGGTTTAAAAGACAGGAAGAAGAAATTAAAGTAGGCCAGCAAAGGCTTTCTATTGCAAAGAAAGGAGCAAAAAAAGACATAAAACATATTTTAGTCTAGAAATGTCCCAGTTCAAAGAGCTTAATCAATACAAATAGAAATAAATAACTTTGTCTCAAAGCAGTCCACTTATTATAGGGCTGAAATCACTAATAGATGCCTCATTCACAAATTGATAAAAAAAAGATTCAGTTTATCAAAGGTGACCACTTCTACTGGCATCTTCCCTATTCATCCATTCTTTTTCTTTCAGTGGATGAAAGCATGTTCCCTCTGGCACTGACAGCTAATGACCAAGCTCAGAATAAATGACCATGGCTTCCATTCCTTTACAAGCTCTAGATTAAGAGAAGGAAACAATTTGATGTATCCTGCATCTCTCTTTCTATTAGTTCCTCATTCCATACTGTCAGTGATCTGTCGGAACTCCACCTTCTGCACGTTGTATCATAATATGATGCCACGCACAGCTGGCCAGACTACAGGGCAGACATAGAATCTACATCTTCACAATGGAGAGATGCTCTCTATCATGTACACAGAGATGGTCCCGCCCCTCCTCCTGTTTGGGTGACAGAAAAGCCATTGCCCTCTTAAAACCAGGATAGAAGTTATTGGACCATGGCTGAGAAAAGAGGGAACTGACATTGTTCTCCAGAACCTCAGATTAATTTTTGGAATTTCTAGAGGGAAGGAAACTTCAGGAAAATTGAAGCACAGAAACAGATGCTTCAGATACTAATTCTGAAGGAATAGGTAAACCAGTCTAGGAAGGGGTTTGGATTAAAATTTGGATGTTTATTCCTCTGTGTTGTGAAAATCTGTTGTAATTTTTGCCTCTGGAATAATATGTTGAAATCCCACCACAGTCTCTTTACAACAAATTCTTTTTTATTAGTAGCAAACTAGTACCAGCTCATGTTCTGCCTGGAGCACTGTATTTTCTTATGTAATTCTCTTTTAAGGCCATTGCTTTCCCTTGATTTGAACAACTCTGTATTTACCTCCTTCAACAGATTAATTAAATTTTATTTCTTTATTTCTTCTGAGATTGATTTATTTCCCAAGGAAGGGATGAAACTGCTAGTTACCTTAACACTTTACATCAAAAAGTGATGCTATAGGATTTTTCCCCATTATTTTATTTTTCCACTTTTAATCACCAGAAAGGCAGCATTGGGTGTGAGATTCCTCTCTCACACACATAATGGGGTTGAAGGGATGGACGTTAGGTGAGATATCTTCTGGAAGAAAAGTGGCAGCAGAACAAACAAGTCACACACACACACCCAAAACAGGAGGTGGGGCCAGGGTGTGAAGACCCAGAGGGCTTCTGGAAGAGGAAGTTTGAGACCTCCAGCCCCACCTCATCCTAGGAGCTCAGCCGGGGTTTCACTATAGTATCATATCTTAAAATGTTGAGCATCATAGTATTTAGCCAGAAATAAAGAACAGAGAAAACCACATATTGTTTAAAACCTACAATGTTAAGAACACATATTCACCACCAGATATCTGAGATGTCTCTCCCACGGTTGAAGGCTAGTTTATGTGAACTTGGTATATGATACTGACATATAACATGATGAATCACCACCAAGTACCAGAGGTACTGTCAGAAGTAGATTTCTAGAAATGTCCTTTTCGTTTCTCTTCTACATTAACAGAGATTCTTTTCAGTTCCCTGACACTCACTGGAAAGACTTGTTAACATAGTAATTCACACAAATATAATTGCCCATCAACAGTATAAAACATTATTATTCTCATTTTGTAATGTTATCCCTATTTCCTGTTTTATGCTATTAGTTTTCTTTTTTTAAAGCTATGTTAAAATAATTTTAATAATTCAGGGCATTAAATCTTTATAAATAATTTTCTAGGACTTTAATTCCACCAAATTCTGCTTTTTAAGTTCAGAGTGTATTTGGCTGATTATACCTAGAGTAGATCACCCCTTTGCTTCTGGAGTGCTTTATGGTTTAAAATGGTTTTTAAAAAACCCATCTAGTTTATTTATCACAACAAGCATTAGCATCTGTTGATTTGTAATCTCAAACTTTTGCAACTCTCAGCAGACATGTAATTTGGACATAGCATCACTTTAAACCAATTGCTCACCCTGTGAATGCCTCCCTAGGGTGCAATCTTTCCAACTGGGACATGATAACAGATACCATGGAAAACTTGCCCCACTGAATGAAAGATAATTTGATTGTCAATATTCAGATTTAATTATAAATTCTGTATCAAAGAATAAATGATGTTGAGAATGAATCTGATATTGCTTGGTCAGACCATGATGTATATGAATTTTACAGCCTCTATAAGTTGCTGTCACACCATACTCATCTGGGTTGAATAATATCTGATCCCATGGCTTCATTCTACAAAGTACTAGGGGATTCACTTAAGAGAAAGAAGTGAAGGAAAAGACACACCACAGTCTCAAGCTATTTAATATACCTTGGGATTTTGCTTGTTTGTGTTAAGAGCCTAGTAATCTGTAGCTCCTGCATTTTTCTAGTGAGCCTCAGAATAATTTTCAGAAGATGTAACATAAATCAGATGCAGATACAGAAACTGGAGGCCAATTAGAACATTCAGTTGTTGGATGACTCGCAGAAGCATAAATGATATTCTTCTTATATTATTTCATTGACAAAGATCCACAAATTTCAAACAGTATAGGGAAGAGGAGATATAAATTTTCTTGTTGATTCATCCCAAAGATTCATCTAGTTCAAGTCACAGACAAGACATGATTGGAATACATTCCTGCTCTTTGTTGTTCACAGCAGCTCCACCATCTGTTATAGTGCATATTTCACTGAAATGCAGCCTCAAATCTCCTCCATCTCCCCCTCCTCCTCCTCCTCCTCCTCCTCCTCCTCCTCCTCCTCTTGTCCTGCAGTGTGCACTAGGGCAAAAGTGTACACTAGGGCAACACATGTGATGTGTCATTGCATGTAGTTCCGAGTTTAAGGACAGGTTCTGTTCCCAAGGTCTGTCCTTAAGTCAAATTTGTATGTAAGCTGAGTCAGTATTATTGTATAATACTGTATAAGTAATATTGTTTAATGAACTTGAACCATTGTGTATTTGACTTGAATCATTGTGTATTTAACTCGAATTTAAATAGGCTCTGTTCTTAACTATGGGTCATCTGTCACCCATCTTAACCTGGGGATTACCTGTATTGCATTGCTAGTTTCTCTACTTCTATGAACAATAGCCAATGCTTGGGAACAGGGACACAAAAGGTTATGAATGCAGAGATCTCATGCTACACATTTTTATATTACTAGACATTGTGTGGGGAACAGGATGAGGAGACACAGGAACATGGCTTTTGATGGCAGGCACACAGCAGCTGAATCATATCTTCCTGCTTGAAAACTAGAGTTATAATTGGCTATCATGAACCTGCAATCTGTATGAATTTGTTTTATTTTTTAATAAAACAAATTCATAGTAGCCCTTACTAGTAGTAACACATAAACACATATCCTAAACTAAGGTGCACCGGTGCTCCTTGACGAAAAGCAAGAATGCTCATAACAAAACAGAAATGTCCATTTGCTATGTCAAATCATTATATATGCAAGTGTCCTACTTTAACCAAAGATGCTGCTTCTCTAATGATACTCCAAAATAAACTATTGAGATGCAAATATCTGGATTGTACACCTGCTACAAATACATTTGAGCACCAGACTCAATAGCCAAGGATACTGCAGAGCCCACGTGTATTCTTTACGCTACATTATCATCTTGTTCTTGCAAATCTGGAGTTGTCTGTGACACTTCCAGATAATGCTGAGAAAATGATCATTTTGCATGGTTACCATAGGTTGAGTTTGTTTTTCTGAACTGTTTCAAGGTTAAAAAGCTGTTAAAACATTTTCTTTAGAGGCCATGTGTGCATGGGTCAGAAAAGGTAGCTAAGTGTTCAAATTATGTTCCTCAGATTTGCTAACATCAGCAGCAGCAGAGATATTGCAATGGAAGCCAGAGGGCCAACGCTTACTGCAATAAGGAAACATAAAAATAGTATTAATAAAGTACCATTCATGCAACATTGTCTAATATATTAGGCAGAGTACAAATAAGTAGAAACATATTATAAGGTGCATTGGATGAAAAGATGTGATGAATTGTATTCAGTGACCCAAATTTATCAGCTCAGTATTCTTGATTTTGTTTGATACAGGGAGCAAAGGAACTGGGGAGTTAGGGGTCAAAAGCCTGCTTTAAGCCTCAGAGAGCTTTCAGTACTCACTTATGTTGGACTTCTGGTAAAAGCTGCTCCAGAGGTGAGGGACCATAACTGAGAAGGCTTGTCTCCAGGATTCCAGATGACAATATGTCCTTGGTTTTATCTTCCAAACTTTTCAATGGTTGAAATAGTAACAACAGCAATATGTAACTGTGAATTAATTTAAACCAGTGTTCCTCAACCATGGCAACTTTAAGCTGTGTGGAGTTGAAGTCCACATATCTTAAAGTTGCTAAGGTTGAGAAACACTGGTTTAAGCAGACAATATCTGATGCAATTACAGCTTGACTTTAGTATAGGTAGATGTTAGCTGCATTTTACCGTCTCTCTTACAGATCTAACTAGACACCATGTCTTTTTCTGAATTTATTGTCCATCACTTTCAGCTTGATGTGGTCAGATCAGACCAGAATGTTTAGACTCTCTCTTGAACTCAGGTTCACCCGATGAAATTGACAAGATGAGGTGGGGGGGGGGGGGGAGAAAATACAGCATCAACAGCTTGGTAGCCAAGATAAGAAAATAGAATCTTCTGGTGCAGAGGCAGTAGGCTTTCAAATGACTGTTGCCAAGGTACAACCGGTACAAGGTACAACATTTATGCTTAAGCCAGGCTAGATGATTGCATACGTACTGCCTCTTGTACTGATGTTTTGAAAAATTGATTAAAATGCTTATAAAATTGCCATAGTTTCAAAGACTATAAAGCATAATCATATATTTTTGGAAAATCAGCATTTATTGCCATAGTAACCAAAGCAACAGCTTGGAATCCTTCTGGAGAGCTGTAATTACTCCTGCAACTTTCAGAGGGCTGAAAGTAAACATCATCGCTGCTCCAGCATGGATGCTGGAGACTTTGGATAATTTCACTCTGAATGTTAAATGGATGATCAAGAAAAATTACTCCCTTGTGACCATCCTAGCCCTAGAATTGGGTAGAAAAAAAGACTAATGTAATTTGTTTCCAGCTAACCAGTTTTATTATTTTATTAAAAGACAAACCTAAAATATATCTTCCCAGGGAAATTAATATAAGCCATTTGTTTTGCTTGTTTATTTTTATTTTTACCTAAAACAAAACACATTTTTAGGAATGCATAAATTTAAAAATCCATATTTTGAACTGAAAATGGCAAATTAACATATTACATTTGTATAATTCGTGAGCTGTTTCTGTCTCTGAAATGGATGTAATTGTATACCAGAAAGGCATACCCTAAAGCAGGAAAAAGTAACAATAGGAGAAACAGGGAAAGAACACCCCTAATCCAGATCAATTGGTAAGAATAGAAATTTGGTTTCACCAGCCATGCATTCTTCTCAGTGGAAGGGTCAAGTTATCCTGCTGTCAGTGCTTTTCCAAAATTTCTAGGTGCAGTGTAAGCCCCACCTCTTCCTTTATAACAGTCTTTCTTAATTTTTTTTTTCCTCTCAGGACCCCTTTCCCCTTTTAAAAATTATGAAGGACCCCCAAAAGAGCTTTTGTTGTATGGTTTATATTTATCAATATTTACCATATTAAAAATTAAAATTGATGCATTCGCTGCCACTACTGCTTCTCACAGTTGTTTGATAGGATTTTAATATTGTATTCTTTTTCAACATAGGCTGGGAAATTATTTTGATTTCATGGCCCCGAAAGGGTCTTGGGGAACCCCCGAGGAACCTCAGACCACACTTTGAGAAACACTGCTTTATAGCACTAACATAGAGTAAGAATGTGACAGAAAACTAGAAACAAAATGCAAAGGAACTTCAAAAAAAAAAAAAAGCAAGCAAAATATTTAGAGAGAAACAATGATTTCAAATGCACTAAGTTTCAGATGATGATTCTGGAGCAAACAATAATAGAACAAGGACTGCATCACTGCCTGACCCCTTCCATAGAAATAGTATATTCAAGAGGCACAGAAGATGTAAGGACGGGAAATTAACCCAAGTCTTCAGATATTTTTCTGTCTGAGCGCTAAACATTTCTACTCAGCATTTTGCCCCACAGAACTCTGGTATGTGAGGAGGCTGCTATGCTGGAATCTATTTCTGTTGCAGAAATGCAAATCCCATTTCCCCTAACCCATAAGTGGAGAGTGAAACAAGAAACCTATTTCTGTTAATACATTCAAATTGATTCATGCATTGTTGGTGGGCAACTGACCTATAAATCCTAAAATGCAATACATTTTTTGCTGTTGCCTGTGGTTGGAAAGAATTGCTATACGATATCAGATGTGTGAGATGTCATCAGACCTTTTTGTGGCAGAAGTGCCACTGCACAATGGCTTCATTCGGTATCATGTCAGAAGAGTGTCAGATGAGCAAGTCTGGTCTGGTGTGAAGACACCAGGCTAGAAAGCAGGAGATATGTGAGTTGTAATCCCACATTAGGCATGAAAAACTAGCTGGGTGACTTTGGGCCAGTCCCTCTCTCTCAGCACAACTCATCTCACAGGGTTGTCGTTGTGGGGCAAATAGGAGGAAGATGGAGTATTAGGTAAGTTCATCACCTTGAGTTATTTATAAAAATAAGAAAGGCAGGATAAAAAAATCTAAAAAAAAATGTAGAAATAGCTAGGACACCAGCATAGTCCTCATTTGTACTCCACAGAGCATTTAGTTAGGAGACAAAAAAATGGGGCAACAGTTGAACAACAAAGAACTACAACATCAGCATCTTTTTTTCAACATGTTTTTTGTGATGCCATGCAAATCATGAGAAAAAATAAATTGTTAATTATTCTTCCATCTAAGAAGTTCCTTTAATCCTTATAAAAGGAATTCATCCTTAATTCACCTGGAAGGTGAAGCGTAGCATTGATGAATCCTAGCTTTATGTTATTGATATGTTGGCATATAGATTTCAGTTTTTGTTGATATCATGTGGTTTTAATGGGAATATTGGGGGGTACATTCATTCATTCATTCATTATTTATTTATTTATCACATTTATGTAGCCACCCATCTCTTGGATGTGACTCTGGACAGTGTATAATTAAAACAACAGTTAAAAACCAAACCTTAAAAACCATCAAAAACAGTTAAAACATAAACAGGACCACAAGTGAATGCACTAAGATCTCACACATGACATAGCCATTTCACAAGCTCCCTGTTTCCCTGGGAACCCCAAAACAGCTGGAAAAACCACATTTAAAAGGGTTTCTGAAATGTCAATAGGGTTGGAGCCGATGTCACCTCAGTGGGGGGGTGATGTTGCAAAGGATGGGTGCTGTGGCAGAGAAGGCTCATCTCCTGAGTCCCATCAGATGGAACACCTTAACAGATGGGATCTGTAACTTGCCTCTCCTGCCAGACCTGATGAGATGGGTAGATGTAACAAGGGAAAGACAGTCCCTCAAATTAATCTGGTCCAATGCTATGTAGGGCTGTAAAGGTCAAAATCAGCACCTTCAATTGAACCCAGAAGCAAACTGACACCCAATGCAGCTCATGGAGCAGAGGTGTAACATGTGCCATTCTAGGGCACACATAACTGCCTATGCCACTGCATCTTGCACCAGCTGAAACTTTCAGGTGCTCTTCAAGGGCAGCCCCATGTACAGCACATTACAGTAGTCCATTTGGGAGTTGAATAGAGCATGAGTAATTGAGAATAGAGCCTCTTGATCCAGAAATGGGCACAACTGGCACACAACACAAAGTTGCACAAAGGCCCTCCTAGCCATACTGCCACCTGCTCCTTGAGTAGGAGTTGTGAGTCCAGAAAGACCACTAGATTGCACGCGGGTTAGTGCAACCCCGTCCAGCACCAAAGATGGTAAATTCCCAGATCCAGGTAGACCCCAAACCCAAAGCCACTCAGTACTGCCAGGGTTCAGTTGAAGCCTGTTGTTTCCCATCCAGACCTCCACAGCTTCCAGGCACTGAGACAGAACATCAACAACATTGCTTAATTTGCCAGGAGTGGAGATGTATAATTGGGTATTGTCAGCATAAATCTGAGGTATGCTGCCCAGAGTTGGAACTACATGAGTTGAGAGGCTAAATAAATAAATAAATCTTAGTTCTACAATTAGCCTTTTTTAATTTTTATTAAAACCTGCAACTGCATACCTCTGCAATCATGAAACATATACCTAAGCCTTAATTTTCACTATATGTGTTTTCTTTTACAAACAGCATTTAAAAAAAAAACAAGTGGCAAGGCAGTCTTATATATCAATATATGAGACTAAACATCAATACTTCCCTCTGAAATCATTAATAAAATGTTTTTGGCTCGGATTCCTTTTGGGACTTAACCTAATGATACTGTCTTTTCTTTTAGGAAACTTATCTCACACTCTGGGGGCCTTGTAATGAAAAGAAATAGCAATTCTCTCCCCCCCCTCACAAAACCCCCAAAACATAAATCAACATTGGCCCAATTTTTGGAAGATTTGGGGGAAAAAATATTTTCAGTTGATTTAGGTTACTGAGACTTTAATGTAGTATGGCATTAAGTGAACTATGCTTTACAATAAACAATATCTTAGCTGTAATCGATTCAACAAGTGTTCTTGGCTCTCTCACCACCAGGCAGACAGAGTGACAGTGTGGTCCATGTGGGGGAATCAAATCAGGCAAGGTGGTGTCCACAATGGGACTTCTGCCTCTTTTAAATGTGCAACGTATGTACAAAAGGAATGGGGCTCAGATCTCAGTGCTGTCATCTTGCCTGTTCTGATCCCTCCTCCAATGCTACTGCAAGTGACTAAGTTAGGGCCTGAGGTAGCCAAAACTATCCCACATAAAGATACTTCCAAAATGGCCCCAAGCTCTGAACACTAATATCAAAGAATAAGATATTCCTGCACACAGGAATGCTTTAGTGCTGGACTGGTGCCATGAAATGGCTTCTACAAGTCCAAAATGATAAACTGATTAAAAAAGAAATGGATGCTGCATCAGATACAATAAACAATGGCATTTTTCCCAGGATGAGCTTTGATCAGCCACAGCTTAGATTTAATTTATAATCAATTTAATTTAAAAGCAGTGCATGGGTGCATCCATGTAATCACCAGAAGCTGAGCTCAACTTAAGAAAATCTTTACTTTTTAGCTTCAGAAATCCAGGTTTTGGGTCATTTAATAAACATGTAGCTGCTTTAGTAATAGTTTCTTCTAACCTCGTGCACTCCAGAGGTGTTGAACTATAATGTCAGTCACCCCAGCCAGCAAAGCCAATGATTGCGATTGCTGTGAATAATGGAAACTGTAGCTCCACATCTCTGAAGGGCAACTGTAGGAGAAATCTGGATAAGAATAATAGAATGTGGAATTGCAGTTGGTGAAAAGTGAAAGCGAACACCTGTCAAGCCTCAAGCTCATGTCAGCTGCCTTCCATAACAATAAATCTTATTGTCTGTAATTGAAATCAATCAGTATCTCTCAAAAGCTGCTTATCTGCTAAAGTTAGAGACATGGCCTTTCTTGCACATCCTTCCAACTCTTTAGACATCAAAGAAAATGAAATACAAGAGAATTCAAGTCCCCTACACTGCCCATTATATTGCCAAGATGGACATTTGCCAATTCATCTTATAACCTCCCTTTGCATTTATATTTCTTTTGTACTACATTTTGCAAGGTGTACTTTCAGCTCCAGTGTAAAACCCTGAAACCCTTAGTTTAATTGCCTACGTAGCAGCTAACTTAAATGATATACTTTTACCAGTTTTATGTCAAAAATTCAGCAGGGATTTGCAGTAAACTCTGTAATATATGATACAAATATACGCACAAAGAAATGAGCAAGTATATATATCAAAACATTTAGAAAGCTTGAGCCAAGTTCCTGCTTTCCACAGCATTTTAATTATGTGTATCCACTTAACACATTGCATTATGTTCTGTTAAATGCATATTAGCATTCCATACATGGGCATCTACAGCGGTACAAGGAGGAAAACTCAAAATATGCTTTGTGGCACAAACTCATTGGTTGGGTTATTTCAACAGCAGAGAAATTTACTCACAAATTTTGAAATATGTTTTCAGTTCATGTAATCGATCAACTTTCATAAGCAGGACAGATACATGCCAAAAGACACAATTTAAAAGGTTGATATATGCATGAATATGATCAAGGTATCTATCGATCAATCAGTCTGATTTTTGAGTAAGTCAGACTTTTGAGAGCTAAGGCAGAATGTTGGCTCTTCTAATTAGATTTAGAGGAATTAGTTTTTCCATTAAGCCACAGAAATTTGATACACCATAATGCTGACTTCCCCAGCAGTAGCTGATCAATAGCTCCTGTGAAAAAGAGTCAAGCACAAATGAACTAATCTGTATATCTAAAGTATGGTCAATTCAATTTATTCTGATGCCTTCATTTAAATTTGCTGAGTTTTTTTTTTTTTTAATGTACCACTCAGTAGCGAGTTTATGTCTAGTTTTCCTGTAGCATCTATTGAGGTACTTCCTCCCACACACATGTTCAAACAGATGGATAGGCGTTTAAGGGCGTTTCCATACAGTGAAGGCCATGAAGGAAAATATGAATTTAAATTGTATAACCACTCATCTGTTCACATAGTGGCCGTAGCACAAAGTTTAGCATATGTGTAAAACTGTAATCTTCATAATATCTGGGTATTCCCAGATGCCTGATTTTGGGATGGGGTACTTTAGTCTATTTGGGACAAATTTATTATCTAGAATCATTTAATGCAAGGGTGGGGAGCAATGCAATCTGACAAAGGTTTCTAGATCTCTTGGTATATCTCAGTGCAACTGAGCATTGAGTATTGGTGGTTATTATTTGATGAACAAATTGTTAGGACCCCAGAGTGCCACTTCTAGAGCCTCAGTCTTCAAACGGAATTGGTTCTAACATTTGATAAATTGGAAGATTTGGATTCAAATACAATAGAGTGTGCCACATGGAAAGCAATCTTAATCTGTGGCTGTGCCTAAATTTAAACCCATATCTCCTTGGTAATATCAGTGTTCAATCCTTCTTGTGCTTTCCAGTTACAAAGAGAAATCAGTAGACAGTGTTTGAGGTGCTGCACTCTTGCTATGGAGTTAAAGAAAAAAACAGTACCCAACAGGACTGCAGTATCTCAGTCCGTGTGATTCTTTCACTGGTGGTGACATGAACATGAATTATATTTTCAGTAGAATACATTTCTAGTGTAACTCAATTTTCAAGGAATGAAGTGACTAATAAGGAGAAAAAGAGGAATTTATGCAGCTCTGCTAATTGATGCATTGATTTAAGTTTAGCTTTCTGGGGAGTTGTGGTATTTCCAGTTCATGAAGAATTTACCCAAATCCGCAGATTATGAATGGACCCATAACAATAAGGGAAGCTTGTAAAGCTATAAAAAAAAGCTAAAGCAGGAAAGGTGCCTGGACCAGATGGGTTACCGGCTTCTTACTATAAATGCTTTGAGGATGAACTTTTACAGCCTTTACAAAGTACAACTAATTCTATTTTACAGAGCGGAAAGATGCCAGAGAGCTGGAAAGAGGCTAATGTAGCATTAATACCTAAGGAGGGACAAGATTTGACTTTAACAAGCAACCATCAGCTGATATCATTATTGAATAACGACTATAAGTTGTTTACAATGATTTTGACTGAGAGGTTGAAAATAATTTTGCAAGAATTTATTCATGAGGATCAATGTGGGTTTTTATCTATAAGTCAGTTAAAGGATAATATACAAAATGTGTTTGACATTTTGGAATACTTGGAGCAGATAAAAAACAAGCCACATTGATTTTCCTAGACGCAGAGAAAGCCTTCAACAATTTGAACTGGGCCTTCCTGTGTAAAGTTTTGGAAGATACGAATTTTGGAGAGAATTTTATTAAATGGGTAAGATCAATTTGCACTTTACAGAAAGCACAAATAATTGTCAATGGAGATCTAACAAAACCCTGTGAGATACAAAAAGGGACGAGATAGGAATGCTGGTTGTTTCCTCTCCTGTTTATTTAAGTTCTTGAAATATTAAATAGAAATATAAGACAAGATGAGAGAATTGTAGGAGTAAAGATTAAAAAAGGAACTTATAAGTTAAGGACTTTTGCAGATGACTTGGTGTTGGTTTTGGAGGAACAGAAACATTAAGGGGAAAATTAAAAGAATTTGGTACACTAGCAGGTTTTAAGATTAATAATCAGAAGAGGAAGATGTTAAAAAACATGAAAATAGAGAATGAAACAGAATTGATGAAGAAAACAGATTTTAAAATTGAGAAAAAAGTAAAATATCTGGGTGCCACCATGACAAATATGAATTGCATGTTATTTCAAAATAATTATGTTAAGACGTGGAATGAAATTAAACAAGATGTGTTAAAATGGGAGAAATTACAATTGTCACTGCTGGGGAGAATTTCTGTGATAAAAATGAATCTTTTGCCTAGAATGATGTTTTTGTTTCAGACAATACCAGTTTTGACAACTGATGCATCATTTAAACAGTGGCAAAGGGATATATCTAAATTTGTATGGCAAGGGAAGTTAAATATAAGGTGTTACAAGATGCAAAGGAAAGAGGAAAGAGGAGGATTGGGTTTACCTGATTTGAAATAGTATTTTGCAGCTTGCTGTTTGGTTTGGATGAAAGAGTGGGTGTTGCTGAGAAATAGAAGACTTTCAGACTTAGAAGAACATGACCTGAGATTTGGGTGGTATGGATATTTGTGGTACAATAAAGTCAAGATCAATTTAGAGTTTAAAAATCACTATGTCAGACATGCCATATTGAGAATATGGAATAGATACAAATCCAGGTTGTGTCCAAAAACACCTTTGTGGCTCTCAGCACAAGAGGCATTTTATAGATGAGAAATAAGGGGCAAACACATGGTTAACATACCATGAGATTCTGTCAAGGGGAATACAAAATAAAATCAAGAGAACAACTGATGGCAGAGGGATATAGTTTTCAATGCTTTTTCTATTTACAGTTATCAGAAAGATTCAAAGTAGACAAAATAATTTATGATATTGAATATTGTAAGACTGACTTTGAAATGGAATCATGTACAAATGATGAACATTTGATTGCTAAAATGTATAAACGTTTTTTGAAATTTGAAACAGAGGAAGAACAAGTGAAAGAATGTATGATGAAGTAGGCTAACATTTTTGGTTATAATATACAAATGGAACAATGGGAAAATATGTGGTTGAAAGGATTGAAATTTACACTATGTTATAATCTTAAAGAGAACTTTTATAAAATGATGTATTGTTGGTATATGACACCAGAAAAATTATCTACAATGCATAAAGGTACTTCAAATCTATGGTGGAAATGTGAACAACAAGACGAGTCATTTTATCATGCTTGGTGGATGTCCAAAAAAGCTAGAAGATTTTGGGTTCAAATGCATACACTGATTCAGAGGATTTTAAAGATTAATATGCAACTGAAGCTAGAATTTTTCCCCTTGGGACT
Organism: Liasis olivaceus; assembly: GCA_030867105.1. NCBI lineage: Eukaryota > Metazoa > Chordata > Lepidosauria > Squamata > Pythonidae > Liasis > Liasis olivaceus. Next base: position 24,801,104 of record CM061348.1, on the reverse strand, counting down.
GATGGATAAACAGATGGAAAAAAGTCATGGAACTTTGTTTTTATATATAACTGCAGCAAGATTATTGTACAGACAAAGATGGAAGGATTTGGGAATACCTACAACAGAGGAATGGTTGGTGAAGATGAAAGAACTCGCTGAGATGGCCAAATTGACCTGTTTGATCAGAGAAAAGCCAATATCTATGTTTATTGCTGACTGGAAACCCCTTATGGACTTGTTGTGTAAAACAGAAAAAAAATGAACTTATGATCCATGGTTTTGATGATTAGATGGGATAGATTATAGAAAGAAGAGAGTCATGACGTAACTTTAGAGAAGGAGGTAAATCTACAATTGTACTTATAAATGCTGTAAAGAAAATTAGAAGGTACTTCTTTATATCTTTTTTCTTTCTTTTCTCTTTTTCTTGTACCTTTTTTCTTTTCTCTTTTTTTTTCTTTTTGTACTTTAGCTTTCTCTTTTATTTCTTCCTTTTTCTTTTTTCTTCTTTATTTTAGTTTGCATTAATTTTACTCCTATTTTTAAAACTTTCAATAAAATTATATTTTTTAAAAAAAGAATTTACCCTAATCCAGATTTAGATGCAATGCTGAATACAAGTAGCAGTGCCGAAGAACCACACTTCATTCTATTTTTTCATTATTTGTACTTTCTACAGGAATATAACATATCCATTTCTCAATATTTCAAAAGTTACATCCAGAAATACAGCTTGTTAAATTTGCATTAAATGAATATTCTTTTCCTTTTTACTGGTCTGATAGTACACAGACAAAAGATTAAACAGATGGCAGTATTTTGCTTGTGTTCATGATATGACTGGTTCCTGTATTTCAGATTGGGAAGCTATTTTTCCCCTTTTACACTAGTGATTTTGGAGGGCTTCTGCTCCCCTCTATAATTGATTTGGCTTATAATATGATTCATTTCAAGTTATTTGTAACTTTTCACAATCAATTCTTTCAGAGAACTTTCACTGTGATATGAATTACTACAGCTATTTTGTGGAGCATAATAGTTTGTACGGATAGTCTATTGAACTTCCTCTCTTTTCTATGTTTAGAACTCTGTGGACTATCCATATTCCTAAGTCAAATGCTTCTTGAAATTCAGGGTGTTGTCAGAAGCAAGGTCTTCCTAAAGATGGTACCTTTTTCAAACAGATAATCTCTGCCTCCAAACCGTAAATGTCAGGTAGAAAGTTAACAGATACTTTTTAACTGTGGCAATGTTTTATTTATTTTATAAGGAAATTTATATTTTCATTTTAAATAGTATTTCTCAAAAGCCCTGTAGCTGTGAGAGTAAGGGCAAGAGGGATCAAGAATGTACTTTCATCCCCCGAAGAGTGAGGGAGAGATAAGAGGATGAGACTGGCACCTCCCTGAGGAATGCTAGAGATGTTTATGGATTGACCCTGGGAACTACTCTCAGTCTGGGAAGATTCTCTGTAGAGGGTGAAGCCAAATAAACCTTGCTGGATTGAATCTGTATGGTCTCCTGGAGTTTCCTGGGCTAAACCTGACAGTAGCTTCCCTTTCTTAATTTAAACTGGCCTTTTTTCTATTTTAGAAAATCTATATACTACTAAAACTCTTGTGTCTATAACCTTCCACTGGGCAAAATGGTGCATCATAGGCCAACAGTTTTTGAACCAAGGTATCCCAAATGGGCTAACTTACAGAATGCATCCAAAATCTGGGATCCATGACTCCTGTGGGATTGAAATTTGGGAAATTTGTGGCCACTTCAGCACTGCTATGCTGCTGCACTGCTGTGGTCAGCCCAGATCACGTGACCATCATGGGCATATCCCTGACCTCTTTCCTGCCCCCCTCTGTCCCCTGAGACCAATCAGCTGGCAGCAAGGCCCAACAGGTAAGCAGCGGTTGGCTGTTTTGGGAATGAGGCAGAAATTTCAAATCTCTTAACAGCAGTGGGCATTGACAGAGGGATGAGAGAGCAACTTGGTTTCCTGCTGGTGAGGTAGGGCTGACTGGGGTGTGCTGGTGGTCAATGGGTGACCCCTCTTCCTTCTTCATGGCCCTTGGGGACATGCCAGAATGGGGAGCAGGGTGCAATTTTTTCCTCACAGTCCCTTTGTTCCACCTCCCCCCAGCAAAGTGGCAGGCAGTTCTGTGGGTCAGCTGAGGAGGAGGAGGCTCCATGGAGACTCTCCTGAGGCTCATGAGGGGAGAGAAAATGGCACAAGCCTGTATTATATGTGGGAAGGAAGGAAGGAAGGAAGGAAGGAAGGAAGGAAGGAAGGAAGGGAGGGAGGGAGGGAGGGAGGGAGGGAGGATTTCTGACACCCCCTGCCAGCTTCCCACAAACAAAATCAATGGGGAAGCTGTCAGCAAGTTGTAAGTCACTCACTCACATTCCTACTGCCTTTTTGCCCTTGGTCATTCTGTTTCTCTGTTTAGGTAAGGAAATATATCTGAAATGATGGCCCAATGGGTCATGGGTTGTATCCACTTCTAACTTTTTTTGTTGATGCCACATTCAAATGGAATTTGTCATCTGCATATATATGCACTGTTCATTTCAAGGTCTGTGCAAAGGACAAGCTCCAGGATTTATTCTTTGTGACAAAAGCATTTCAATCTTCCCATGGAATATAGTGAACTGGAAGATACCTCTGAAAAAACTGAAATCTCTGTGAAATGTTGAGTTCAAAATAAAAACTTAAAAGTGATGAAGGAAGAATTGACCCAGAGGAATAGGGAGGCAGGTGGTCTGTTCAGATTAAGGTCAGGTTTGAGCAAGAGATGAACTTGCTAAGCATAATCAGAGCTAATACGTACTTGGATGGGAGACTACCAGGATGTACTACAGCTAATTGGTAAAAAGAAACAACATCCTGGAAGAAGGAAATGGAGTTGAGATTGATTTGAAGATGATTTTACAGAGAACTAGGAAGTAGAAGACAGATAATGGCATATACCTTTCAGATTCACTATCTGGTACTGGAGGTGCTGGTGTGTCTTAATAGGTTTAATAAAATATTTGTTTCACACAATATAAATTGTGAGGCTAGATTATACCTGCTCCTCATTCTGCAAATGTTTCTAGCTGATTTCTCTCTGATTGTTATATCAAAGTTGAGGCTACTCTTAATCTAACACTTTATAGGGAAACAAAATAGCCCCTTTTTCTCTGATGTTTACTTCCTGCCATAAATGCATACCTCTCCCATATCCTCATAGTAAATAACATAGTAAAAAAACACATGATGATTTTTTAAAACTTTTTTAATCTTAGTAGGTCAGATCCACATCTTGACCTAATAAATATATTAACCAATCATGAAGACATAACACATCCTTATTTTATTCCCTGTTCAGCGTTAAACCACTCATTAAGCAATCCATTGATTCTCTTGCATGTTTTATTTCCGTAACCCATCCTTCTTATATCAGATTCTTCCACCAACCTTTAATTCCATATTTATGCAAAACATTCCATAATTCAGGCTAACAAATACTGGTACATCCATATTCAGAACTTCTCATCACTCTTACAGACTTCACTATTTTTCTTGATTTTTCTCATAAACAATCAAATCAATCATGTTTTTAATTCATTCCTTTGCCATGTGGGCATATGAATAAATGTATATTTATACCAAATATTTGAACAGGCATTTTTCTAAGCAGATGCTCACTGAACAGTTACAGTTCTTATTAATTCTTGGGTCTCCAAATGGCCCAGTCACTTTTTCTACAGTTTCTTGTCATGTTCCCACCATCTATTCATATTGATACCCTAAGTGAATAATTTTTGGCCTGGTCACATTCAATCAGAATTTACATTTGTTCACAGAACCTATCCCCATTCCTTTCACTATCATAATTCATTGGAATGTAACATGCAACTTTCACCAATCTATGGACTCCTGCTTTTATATGCACCCACGGCAATGTAGATAGCACCATACTTTCTGACATACATTTTGGCCCATTCATTGCTAACTGAACTTGCATCTTCACTATTGCATTTATATATCAACTCTACCACACAAGATCAAACCACCTTCATTCATATTGATTACATCTTTGCTTTATGTATATTTCACAGACCAGCAACATGAGTATTTTTCTTTCTTTCATTTCATTCTATGATTTACTTTTCTTGCTTTCCAAGTTACAACTTTGCATCAGCTGTGGTTATCACCAACTGAGCTCATAGATATAATGACCTCTACTTCCCATCATGGGGTTCGTCAATCAAGGCGTTCATGTAATGCTATTTAGTAATAAAGGAAAGGCGCAGATTAGGTCACCAGCTTTCAATGGACCTGTGCTACATGCATCATGCCTGCTAATATTAAGGAGAGTACCAATAAATTTTGGCCAGTATGCTACAAGCACAAGTAATGCCCAGTATTACCTTAAGCATGCTCACATTCTTCTATGCAAGCTAGGCTCTCTGAACTGGTGTCTGCCTTGCAAGTCAACATACATGCATATAAATAAAAATAAGATAAGAATCATAGAGATTTTTCACCTGGGGAAAAGATAAGCTATAGGATCAATAAATTTTTTCATCATAAATTAATGTGCTTGCACATGTTTCAGATCATAGTACTGTTCAGATTTCCATGCTTCCATGACCTGTTTTTTTTCCCCCTTTATACAATAAGAAAGCAAGAAAATGTAGGATATTCACCAAGGGAGCAGATTCTGCAACATATACAACATTGGGCGGGGGGGGGGGGGCATAGAGAGACTGGGAAAGGCACAGAAGTGTGATATCTAGAGCAGCACAATCACATCTGGTAAAAGTTACAAGGATTGGGAGCTGGCCAAGAACAGTAGCAGTTTTGGTACATTTTAAGCATCACTCTCCAATTTAATTAGAAAGCTATGCTCCATCTAGTTCTCTGCATGGCCAAATTAAGCCATAAATGCAGAGCTATTCTGCTGTAACAAACCTGATGCTAACTCTTATCAAATGTTGGATTATTTCTCAGAGTATTAGAGATTGACTTGTATGTTTCTGTAGGGAAGTCCATACAGAGTTAATTGTATTTAGCCTGCTCAATGACCTCAAAAGGATCCACATAAACAAAAATGTTTAAAATATATTGTGCATGTCTTGCCTTTCATCATAGTCAAGCATACAATATGCCCCCATGTTTTAAAATCCAATTTACCCTGATGGATTTAGTCTTTACCTAAGCCAAAATTTATTTCTTTCCTCTGAACCCTGGGATGTCGCCAGGTTTTTATAGCAAGTTGCCAGATTTCTTCATACTCAGATCAAATCATGAACATTATTTATCTTGGTTGCTCATTAAAATATTTCTACAATTTCAGATACAGTAGGATTTTAATGAATCATGTATTTTCACTCAGCTAAGCAGTGAACTTGATAGATAGATAGATAGACAGACAGACAGACAGACAGACAGACAGACAGACAAAAATAAATAAAATAAAATAAAAATAACACTGCATCTGGAACAATGTTAAGATAAGATTTGTGCTGCGCTTTTTTTGCTCAAAGTGTGCTTCCATTTTTCATCCTGTTAGGTTTCTTGCAAAGGCACAAAAACTCTATCAAAAAGTAAAGTTCCATGATCTTGGGAAAAATTGAATGATAATCTACCAAGCATTCATCTAAGAAGCATTCATTCATTGATCTTGATCACAAATCACATTAAAATGCAATATTGTGTGGTTGGTTTTATCCTATTATGTGAACTTAGACATGGTTTATAGTTTAGTATGTTGGGTAAAAGAAGCCAACTGTGATTTATATCATGAACGATGGTTAAACAAATCATTGAAAGCACAATAAACCCAATTATTGATACATTTTACCTAGCCAGCTAAACATTACAAAATGAAAATTTACATTAATGAACTCAAAACAAAGGTGAGGTGAAAATTCATAGGAGAATTTTTATTCCAGTCTTGGCTATGGGCTGCAGATTTAACACCAAGAAGTTTAGCATAGATGCTACACAGGACCCAATAACCCAGTTTGAAGTTGTTTCCCAGAATGGAAAAAGGCAAAGTGAAGTTGCCCAAATCACCAGTCAAACTGCGTATCAGGATGCCTTTACGCAACTTACCGTATTTTTCCGACTATAAGACGATACTTTTTTCTAAAATCCTTACCCTAAAAATTGAAAGGCGTCTTATTCAAGGAAGTCAGCCGAAGAGAGAACCGCCCGGCTGCAAAACTGCCCATACTTTGTTTCTGCAGACAGGCTTCCTCCTATTGCTAGCCTCCAATCACGAGTGAAATAGCTCGTCTCCCAAACAGACTTCCTCCAATCACGAGCCTTATGTAACTGATGTCAGCTGATGCTGAACAAACCAATTAGAGGAAGGCTGTTTGCAGAGACAAGCTATCGGCAGTTTCACTCATGCTTGAATGTAATCAGTTATGCAAAAGAGCCTGGAGATAGAGCTGCAGAGAGACAGTCTGGACCTCCTCCCACTGAGTGTATCAGGTAAATGTTAACTAATTACTAAATAAAAATGTGTTCTGCACTATCTTTAAAATATTGATTTCTTAATTTTGGGTTGGAAAAGTGGGGGGCGTCTTGTACATGGGGGTGTCTTATTGACAGAAAAATATGGTACCCTTAGGCATTCCTACAAAGTTTTGACACAATGCACAAATTGACACAATGTACAATTACATTTACATTACATTTACAACTACATTTGTGTCGAATACAGATTTGACACAATGCACAATTTGATACCCTCTCTTCATTGCTTTTATTTGAGGCTTCAGTAATCTTGGTAGGATACCCTGAAATGTCCAAGGTGACCCCAAGTATCAGTTTAAATAGCCTTCCTTTAAAAAAAATATATTGAGAGACAAATTGCAAAGAAGAAAAACAGATCTAAGGATAGTAGAATATTACAGTTTATTAAACTGAGAATATTCTGAACAATGGATGGATTCTCCTAAACTGGTGGAACTCTTTATTCCTGGAAACCAGAGAAATGAAAAGGAAGAGTGAGTAATATGTTTTGTTTCAGTAGGTTTGCATATTAAATGTAAATGTTTTCTCTAAAAATATATACAGTGCATTTGGAAAGTATTCAGACCCCCTTCAGTTTTTTCAATTTTGTTATGTTGCAGCCTGATACTACGATCGTTCAAATTCATTTTTATATATGTATATCTGGGATGAGGAATCTCTGATGCTCTGAAAGTTGCTAACCTTCAACTTTCAACAGCCCTAACCAGTATGGCCAATGTTGAAGGATGATAAATGCCATAGTGCAGAGATTGTATAGCCCTAATTCAGAGTGAGTAGTCTATAGAATAAACTGGGTTCTGAACAACAAATTGAGAACAGAAGCACACAAGTATCTATAGAGATCTTCTTTTAAAGCTGAGTTGGTGCCAACTCAAAAAATTAATCCTGGCCATGTTCAAAAAGGAAATGCAGGGTGCAAAGGAGAGGAAGCAGGGAGGTATGAATCATGTAAACATGAAGAAAATCAAGCAATGTTTTTTATATGTTAACTGTTTTATAGTTTTATTGTAGGCCACCCAGAGTCACTTTTTCATGAGTTGAGAGGCCATATAAATTTGATGAACAAATAAATACATAAATAAATGTGATCAATAGAATTCCAGAGGACAAGAAAATATGTTTTCCTTTCCTTTCCTTTCCTTTCCTTTCCTTTCCTTTCCTTTCCTTTCCTTTCCTTTCCTTTCCTTTCCTTTCCTTTCCTTTCCTTTCCTTTCCCTTCCCTTCCTTTCCCTTCCCTTCCCTTCCCTTCCCTTCCCTTCCCTTCCCTTCCCTTCCCTTCCCTTCCCTTCCCTTCCCTTCCTTTCCTTTCCTTTCCTTTCCTTTCCTTTCCTTTCCTTTCCCTTCCCTTCCCTTCCCTTCCCTTCCCTTCCCTCCCTTCCTTTCCTTTCCTTTCCTTTCCTTTCCTTTCCTTTCCTTTCCTTTCCTTTCCTTTCCTTTCCTTTCCTTTCCTTTCCTTTCCTTTCCTTTCCTTTCCTTTCCTTTCCTTTCCTTTCCTTTGAATATTTCTTTCCTGTCCTGTCTATCCTGTCTTTCAATCAAATCACCCTTGAAGCTGTGGCATAGAATCCAGGAGCTTTTATCCCTCCAGCCAATATAAATTTATTACAGAACTGTAAGGTATGAGAAGACTGCTAAGTGATGGTGAAACCACAAACCAATATAGTACACAAAACTGAGGAATGTGGGGGCACAAAAACTAGCTAAATCTAGTTTTGACACATCAGTATTATTCCATATGGCAGGAGATGAGCTCAGTGTTTTAAATTTAGAGGCTAATAATGCTGACAATTAAATGCCCAATGGCTTTTTTTTAACCATTTTTTAATATCATAAACATTCTCCAGATTTTATAATACAAGTTCAGATCTTAACATTTCAAAGTCTGTTTTTCCCCCCACAAAATGGACTCCTTTTCAGTCTTCATCAGATATGCTGTTGCCTGATCTTTAAGTTATGTATATAGTGGCCATTCTTGAGCACTGATATTTAAAAGGTAATGCCTGAATTAATATTTATCTCTAAAAGTAGGAATATATGATTTTTTTCAGGGAAATCTAACCTCAGATATAGTGTATGTAATGCTAAATATAGAAGAACTCAAAATCATCTAATGTAAGAAGTCAATTAAGCAATAGGTTTAACCAGTAATGCCATAATTTTTCCAATATACATTAAGCAGTCTGAGACATAAAGATATACCTTAAAAACACATTATTCATTTTTAATATTGAACTAAAAGGAAATTTGTGAAGGCAGAATGTATTTACATTCATTAATACATTTCTTTTCATTTCCAAGTGCTGATGTCGCAAATTCCTACTTCTAAAAACAGTATCAAAAGTGGACGCCGACAAAAAGCAAAGACTATAATTAAGAATTTGCTAAAAATGCCAAGCTGTCAAAATATCTCAGATATCAATGCAATGTTTCTCCAGTGCATTAGAGAAATTGCAGCCAGTCCACATTCCTCTTCCAATAAGGTCTGTCCAGACCTCATGTTTAATGTAAATAAGTAAGAGAGAAAAGGCCATCTGCTTACATGGAGTTATGTATGAGAGTCTCACTGTAGGAGTCTCTGTCTCAAAGATCTCTAAATATGCTCTGATTCTGACTATAATCTTTTCATATGAGAGGAGACAGCTATTGAAGTCCTGTCTTTAACCATTTAAACATTACAACCAGCCATTCCAAGTGAGGCCTGGAATAGGTTTTTAACCAATCAAGACTTGGATGATCTGACCTGATCTGCCGGCCATAGTAGCTTTATTATTTGCTAACTGGAGTTTCCAAACTTTCTTCAAAAGCAAACTATTCCAGATGCACAAAGATGGAAAGATTTGGCAATACCTACAATAGATGGATGGTTGATGAAGTTGATAGAACTTGCTGAGATGGCCAAACTGGACAGTTAGATAGGATAGATTATAGAAAGAAGTGAGTCATGATGTAACTTTAGAGAAAGAGGTAAATTCATAATTGTACTTATAACTGCTGTAAAAAAGATTGGAAGCCTCTTCTTTGTACCTTGTTTCTTTCTCTTCTATTTTTCTTTTACTTTTTTTTCTTTCTTGCACTTTTAGCTCTCTCTTTGATTTCTTTTTTTTATTTTTTCTTCCTTACTCTATATTAGTTTGTATTAGTTTTTACCTTTGTTACTACACACACACACACACACACACACATGCACACCCCATTTCAGAACAGGAGGAGCTTTCTGTATGGTTAAAGCACTTTTATATGGCCAAGAGTTATAATCTGGATTCATAGTAATTCTTAAATTACCCTTCTGCCCACGTAGGTGCATATGGATTCCTCTTATATAGGTCAGTAATGCTCTAAACTGATTCACACTGCATAATCTAAGTCACTGATATTGTACTTTAACCATAACATGGGTTTTATAGTTTGAATGTTTATTTTTATTTGAGTTTAGAAGTGCCTACCTAAGATCAGAAGGAATCTAGCAGCACCTTTTCTAACAAATGTTATTCAAAGGCATAAAGTTCTGCGTTTATTCAAAAGCTCACAAAAGCTTCTGCCTTTGAATAACATTTGTTAGAAATGGTGCTAACAGACCCTTTTGATTTTTGGCTACTGTAGACTAACACAGCATTCCTCTTGCAAAGTGCCTACCTAGTAACTCCTGACTGGAAACAAAATCCTACTAATCATTAATAATGATCCATGGCCAAGAATAATAGATACAAAGAAGTGTGCTTGAGGAGACACATGAGATTTCATCAAATGAGATTTCATCAAATGAGAACAAGTAACAAAAGAGAAAATACAATCAGAATCACATAAAAAGTTCATGGTTTGTACAATAAACCTCAAGGCTGTAACAATAGATATCAACAGAGATATGTTCAGTGAGCTATAAATAAGAACCCAACAAGCCTATTTCTGAATAACACAATGAAGCAGTACAACAGTAGTAAAGATGGATCCTAAGAAAAATGGTTCCAATAAAACCAGGGTTCAAGGTAAAAGATGTTGGTTAACCCCTGAAATTCATTTTAGACATTGTGTTCCTGGCAAAGTTCCAGCATTTACCACTTCTAGAATCCCACTGTATTTTACACATACTTCACAGCTTCCACAGGATGAGATGTTCCAAAATGGTCCATGTCAGGGATCAGTGTGGAATGGATGCTGCCACCATGTTATTGTAAATGGGAGATGAGAAGATAGGACAGCTTTGAGACACAAAGGCATGAGACTAAAACGCAGGACCAGGAAAATTACATTTTCCACAACTGCCCAGTCCTATGGAACAGTCCCCCCCCCCCCCACCACCACCCTTTTCAAATTGCCCAGAATCTTATGCTTTGGCATAGAAATCCCGTAAAATAACAAATAAAATGAACAGATAAATAAGAAAAATTTACCGTTTCTCATTTCTCTGCCACAATTTATTCTCTCAGGGAAAGAAGGAATAATCATCAAGCACATCTTAGACTTTTATTTCCAGGGCCATCTTAACTGCAAGTTTTGTTCAGTTTGCCACTACTGATATGAAGTATTTAAAATATATATTAAAAATGCAATGCAGTGTACAGTGAAACCTTGTTTCAACAGACTAATTGAGGGAAGGGAAGTCTGCTATTCAGAAATATCCATTGAATAAGAGAGCAGGGCATCACAGAGATTTACATCACCTTCAAAATGACATCATTAAGTGTTAAACCATTGGTCCATCTAACCAATACTTTTGAGAGTGATGAGGAGCCGTTTTCAGTATTTCAGATGATTTTTCCCAACTTTTCCTGGATGTGTTAGCAAATATGGGACCTCCTACATGCAAAATATCTACTCTAGCCATTTACTGCAGCTTGACTATGTGACATACAAAGAATGAAAATTTGAATGAATGAATGAATGAATGAATGAATGAAAGAATAACAAATGAGTAGAATGCCTTCCAAGTAAACACAGTTATGAGGAATATCCCAGATATGGCACATTTGATGATACGGCTTCTCAAAAGCATACGTTCCAAAAACAGAGCTACAAATTTATAGCATAAAGCTGCTTTGCCTTTTTTTTTTTTTTATTCTTACCATTTTGGAAAGAGAGACCAATCGCTTGAGCTCTGGGAATATGTTTATTCTGGTACTCCCAGGCAGAGGAAGACTGAAGTCTCTGAAGTGTGAAATAAGATTTCAGTAACTAAGAAAAAACAGCACTGGCTCTCCCCAAATTGTCTTGTGTGCTACCATGAATAGCTCTGTCTCATAGCTTCTGCTTATTTATACTTCAGTTTTTGAGAGTTAAATAGATGGATAAGGAGGATGGTTGCTGAAATAATAAAGAAAATTTAATAACAGTAGACTTCAACCCCCCACCCCCAGCCAGAGTGAATGCCCTTCATTTGGGTGAATGCCCTTGTTTATCACAGAAGGCAGCCTGCTACACAGCTAAGCAGGATGCTTTCTCCTTTGTGAAAACACTAGAGAAACTAGGGTTGCCAACTCTTTTCCTGGAGTGCCTGTATTCATATTCCAGATACAAGAGAGGAAGGGTGACACGTATCCCTTGGAAACATGTATGCCTGTGAATGTGCTGAGGAAAGGCAAATAGAGGGATAAAAGTTGGCATGACTTTAAGACAAAAACAAAGAAAAGATGGAGAGATACAAAACATCTTTCTCTCCCCTGTCATTAAAGTACAGCACAAAAGAGGGGAAGTGTTTGGCACAAGCAACAAAGAAACCATCATTTGGCCTAAACAAACCAAAATCTAACCATTTCCCCCAAAAATATGCAGACTACAAGGTCTCTTCTTTTGGGTTCTTCTTCAGGAGTATCAGATTTGTGATGTCCTGCCTGATACTTTGTTGCCCTATTCCCTGCCTGCATTTGTTTTTTGTGGGGGGGGGGGGGGGAACAAGGAGAATAGAGTGTGAAATGTACACTCTTTTCCTGAAAATCAGCAGTCCTGGCACCCGAGGTGACTTGAGTGGGTTATACTAGTCTTAAAGTAGCAGATGGAGAAAAGTGGAACTACCCCTCCACTTGGAAGGGCAGCCAATATCTGAGGAGAATTGTCACTTTTGAATGCAGAATGATTGGCAAGATATTATATCAGAGATAAAGCATTTTTCAGAATGATAGACATGCTTGGAATGTTGTGGATATATTCACAAGTGATCAGCTTCCTTGCCTATAAAACTTGTTGCAATTTAGCATTTCTAATATCTCCCAGTACAAATCTTGAGAGAGCTTATTCATCACTAAGGTCAATTTCCACTGTACCTACTTCCCAGCATTTTCTATCTTTCTCTGTCATTTTACACCACCACCACCACTGCCTTCTTCTCCTCCTCCTCGCCATCCAGCCCTTACTCCATCAGGATTTCCCTCTTTCTTCTCTTTTATATGTCATAGTCTGTAACTTGAGCTCACTTGGTAAATAGTATTCTGCATTTCATGAAAAGTGTAATACATTTCTGGTGGTTCAGTATTGCTAGCAGGGCTTCCTACCACACATAATCACACATAATCACACACACACACACACACACACACACACAGAGAGAAATCATAAAATGGCTGCCAGGAAACAAAGTATTGCAAGGTTTATTTGTATAGTTCATTTATCAGAAGTGCTTCTATGCTGTTTCACAGAGAAAATAAAGTTTATGGGAGCCCTTAAAGCATTTTAGAATAAAACAAGGGGAAAAAACAACCTATTAAAATAAACCTGTTGGGGGAATTAGTGGCTGAGGAAAGCCGACATAAAAGTGGCTTTTGAAAAGATGCCTAGTCATGAGAGCACTGGGGCATATCACAGAGGGGAGATAATTTTGCAGCCTGTGTGTCTAAGTAGAAAAGGTCTGCCTTTATCTTGCTGACACAGCAGTCTGGGAAGCAGGACATTACCTGAAGATCTTTAATATCCTGACTTGCTTAGCCTTGTTGGTGCCGCCCTCTTTAGCCCTCCAGGGTGCTTCCTTTCATTTTTATTTTAATGTATTTATTTATCATATTTATATACCACCCAACTCACAGAAATGAAACTCCTTACATTTGTCCTTTTTGGGGGGCTGATGAGCATTACTTCCAAACAAAACATTGGGACCCTTTTGGGACTCAGAGACGCTCTTGGAAAGCTAAAAGCTGACACGATGCAGAAAGCAAGTTTACTATTTAGGTTCCCCCCCCACCCCCGAATTTTAAACTTCTTTACAAAAAAAAAAAAAAATCCACAATGCCATGCTTCCAGATGGCCTGTTCACTGCTGAGACATGGTTGCAGAGACGAGCTTTCCCAACATGCATTCTTCTTGCAAAAATAACAACTTGCACCATTTTTTAAAATTGCACAAATGTATTTCACAAAAATGTTGCCTATGAAGAGCCTCAAAGGCACTGAATACAAAAGCAGCTTTTCCTAAACTATAGTAAGGGTGATGGAAGGGTCCAGCACCTAAGCCATATTGAACTGTGGCTTGATTCTTTGAGTTCCCATTTTAAATGGCTGCTTGACTCCCCAGTAAGGTAGTTTTCAGTTCTCTCTCTCTCTCTGTCTCTCTCTCTCTCCCTCTCCCTCTCTCCCTCTGCGCGTGTGTAAACAATTTGCATGCCTCTGTGGACCTTATTGCATCCCAGGCAAACGGCATCATTAGCTAAACTAAATGAAGTGATTGGAATGAGTGGCCACTGGGACCTTATTATATCAGAAAACAAATGGGAAACGTTATTAATAGGCTTCCCAAAAGCTTATTTTAATTGTGCTAACAACTGGAGACTTTTAAAGCAAAATGTTTCTTCTTCTTGAATGGGGCTCCTGTTGTCTAGATCTGTGATTTTTGCATAAATAAGGGGGGTTTTTTTAGTTTAGTTTTTTACCTCTACCAAAATCCCTGGTGTTTTTATGGGCTAGTGAGCCCATTTGGAATTTGAGAACATGTCAAGGACACTCTTGAGAGAATGGCTGCTGGAGTTGGCATTGCCATCTACAAAATAGCTCCAGTAATCTATGTTGGACTGAAACGGATCACAGAAAGCAAGAATCAACTGTTCACATAAATAAAATTAAATTAAAAAGAACACATGAACACTACTGTTCTTTCTTCCCTTGTAGCCTATGTCTCTATGTGGACGTATGCTATGGATATGCTGTATCAAAGCTTTCTCTACCTAGTGACTTCCAGATGCGTTGAAGTTCAGCTTCCATAATTCTCAGCCAACAACTTCCAGAAATATTGGGAGGTATAATCCAACATATCTGGAGGATGTCAGACTGAGGAGGACACTGCATTGGTTTGAAATATGGTACCATGAGGGTTAAGGTTGTACAGTGCTTTGGGCTCAATTCTATACTTCAGGACATGTTGGAGGGTATGTACAGAACCTCTTTTCAGCTTTAAGCAGTCGCGTCTACTTTCAGAATCCTGAATTCTAAGCACACCTTCCAAACCAAATCAGAAGCCCTGCACAGATCTAATAGAAATCCCTACAGACAAGATATTTGTTCAGGCCGAACTGGTGAAATACGGCATATGATTGAAACACTGATTGTACTATATTTCAGGCAATGCACATAAAAAGCAGGCACTTGTTTGATCACACTGTTGCAGTTGCCATCTTGATTTTTTTTTCTACTGTACCCTGTGGACACCCCTGCTCTATTTACTAGTAAGCAATTGTCTAATAATCTTCTAAGAAGCTACAGATTTAGATCTTTGCTTTTGTTATGATGTTTTCCCCCATTTTCTTTTTTCTTTTTCCTTGTTAGCTGCACAGAGTCCTATGTTTGAGATAAGCGGGCATATAAATTAAATAAGTAAATGAATATTTGGTCACTGGGTGCTGGGGGAACTGATTAATGTTTAGCATTTTGAAAAATAGAGATTGTTGCGATTTATATTTCTTTCTCTTAATTTTCTAGGGGATCCTTATAACTGATATGTTTGTTATATTATTTATTAGTTTTGCTTCCTTTGCTGTTTTTCCTATGGGAGCTTAAGGAGACATGCATAACAGTCTCCCCACATTTTTTTGTTGTTTAGTCGTTAAGTCGTGTCCGACTCTTCATGACCCCATGAACCATATTGCGCCAGGCCTTCCTATCTTTCACTGCCTCCCTGAGTTTGCTCAATTTCATGCTCATTGCTTCAGTGATGCTATCTAGCCATCTCATCCTCTGCCGTCCTCTTCTCCTTTTGCCTTCCATCTTTCCCAACATCAGGGTCTTTTCCAAAGAGTCCTCTCTTCGCATTAGGTGACCAAAGTATCTGAGCTTGAGCTTCATTATCAATCCTTCCAATGAGCAATCAGAGTTGATTTCCTTTAAGATGGACTGGTTTGACCTCCTAGCAGTCCAGGGGACTCTTAAGAGTCTTCTCCAGCACCACAGTTCAAAGGCATCAATTCTTCGGCGTTCAGCCTTCTTTATGGTCCAGCTCTCACAGCCATACATTACTACTGGAAAAACCATAGCTTTGACTATGCGGATCTTTGTCGGTAAGGTGACGTCTCTGCTTTTTAATATGCTATCTAGGTTTGCCATAGCTTTCCTCCCAAGGAGCAAGCGTCTTTTAATTTCATGGCTGCAGTCTCCGTCTGCGGTGATCTTGGAGCCCAAATAGATGAAGTCTGTTACTGCTTCCATTTCTACCCCTTCTATTTGCCAGGGATTGATGGGTCCAGATGCCATGATCTTAGTTTTTTTAATGTTGAGTTTCAAGCCAGCTTTCACACTCTCCTCTTTCACCCTCATCAAGAGGCTCTTTAGTTCTTCTTCACTTTCTGCCATTAGGGTGGTATCGTCTGCATATCTGAGGTTATTGATGTTTCTCCCTGCAATCTTAATTCCGGCTTGTGATTCTTCCAGCCTGGCATTTCTCATGATGTATTCTGCATATAGGTTAAATAAGCAGGGTGACAGTATACAGCCTTGTCGTACTCCTTTCCCTATTTTGAACCAATCGGTTGTTCCATGACCGGTTCGAACTGTTGCTTCTTGGCCCGCATACAGATTTCTCAGGAGACAGGTAAGGTGGTCTGGTATCCCCATCTCTTTCAGAATTTGCCACAGTTTGTTGTGATCCACACAATCAAAGGCTTTTGCATAGTCAATGAAGCAGAAGTAGATGCTTTTCTGGAACTCTCGTGCTTTCTCCATGATCCAGCGAATGTTGGCAATTTGATCTCTAGTTCCTCTGCCTCTTCGAAACCCAGCTTGTACATCCGGTAGTTCTCGGTTCACGTACTGCTGAAGCCTAGCTTGTAGGATTTTGAGCATAACCTTGCTAGCATGTGAAATGAGTGCAATTGTGCGATAGTTTGAGCATTCTTTGGCATTGCCCTTCTTTGGAATTGGAACGTAAACTGACCTTTTCCAATCCCGTGGCCACTGTTGTGTTTTCCAAACTTGCTGGCATATTGAGTGCAGCACTTTAACAGCATCGTCTTTTAGTATTTTAAATAACTCAGCTGGAATACTGTCATCTCCACTAGCTTTGTTGTTAGCAATGCTTCCTAAGGCCCACTTGACTTCACTCTCTAGGATGTCTGGCTCAGGGTCAGTGACCACACCAGCATGGACATCAGGGACATTAAGATCTTTCTTGTATAGTTCTTCTGTGTATTCTTGCCACCTCTTCTTAATCTCTTCTGCTTCTGTTAGGTCCCTGCCTTTTTTGTCCTTTATCATGCCCATCTTTGCACTAAACGTTCCTTTGTTATTTCCAATTTTCTTGAAGAGATCTCTAGTCTTCCCCATTCTATTGTTTTCTTCAATTTCTTTGCATTGTTCATTTAAGAAGGCCTTCTTATCTCTCCTTGCTATTCTCTGGAAATCTGCATTCAGTTGCTTATATCTTTCCCTTTCACCCTTGCTTTTCGCATTCCTTCTTTCCACAGCTATTTGTAAAGCCTCATCAGACAGCCATTTTGCTTTCTTGCATTTCTTTTTCTTTGGGATGGTTTTAGTTGCTGCCTCTTGTACAATGTTACAGGCCTCCGTCCATAGTTCTTCAGGCACTCTGTCTACCAAATCTAATCCTCTAAATCTATTCATCACCTTCACTGTGTACTCACATGGAATATGATCTAAGTCATACCTGAGTGGTCTAGTGGTTTTCCCTACATTCTTCAATTTAAGCCTACATTTTGCAGTAAGAAGCTCATGATCTGAGCCACAGTCAGCTCCTGGTCTTGTTTTTGCCGTCTGTATAGAGCTTCTCCATCTTTGGCTGCAAAGTATGTAATCAATCTGGTTTCGGTATTGACCATCTGGTGATGTCCATGTGTAGAGTCGTCTCTTGTGTTGTTGGAAAAGAGTGTTTGCTATGACTAGCTTGTTCTCTTGACAGAACTCTATTAGCCTTTGCCCTGCTTCATTTTGTACTCCAAGACCAAACTTGCCTGTTATTCCGATTACTCCTTGACTTCCTACTTTAGCATTCCAATCCCCTATGATGAAAAGGACATCTTTTTTTGGTGCTAGTTCTAGAAGGTCTTGTAGGTCTTCATAGAACCGGTCAACTTCAGCTTCTTCGGCATCAGTGGTTGGGGCATAGACTTGGATTACCGTGATGTTGAATGGTTTTCCTTGGATACGCATTGAGATCATTCTGTCGTTTTTGAGGTTGTACCCCATTATTGCCTTTCCCACTCTCTTATTGACTATGAGTGCAACTCCATTTCTTCTAAGGGTTTCTTGCCCACAGTAGTAGATATAGTGGTCACCTGAATTAAATTCACCCATTCCCGTCCATTTCAATTCGCTGATTCCCAAGATGTCGACGTTCAATCTTGTCATCTCATGTTTGACCACATCCAGCTTGCCTTGGTTCATGGATCTTACATTCCAGGTACCTATACAATATTGTTCTTTACAGCATCGGACCTTCTTTTCGCTTCCAGATACATCCACAGCTGAATGTCCTTTCGGCTTTGGCCCAGCCGCTTCACTCTTTCTGGAGCTACTTGGAATTGCCCTCCGCTCTTCCCCAGTAGCATATTGGACACCTTCCGACCTGAGGGGCTCATCTTCCGGCGTCATATCTTTTAGCCTTTTAACATTGTCCATGGGGTTTTCTTGGCAAGGATATTGGAGTGGGTTGCCATTTCCTTCTCCAGTGGACCACATTTTGTCAGAACTCTCTGTCATGACCCATCCGTCTTGGGTGGCCCTGCACGGTATAGCTCATGGCTTCACTGAGTTACACAAGCCCCTTCGCCACGACAAGGCAGTGATCCATGAAGGGGCCCCACATTTTATCCTCCCAAAAATAATCCTATGTGTTTGACTGAGTTCAGCAATAGTGCTGGCCTAAAGTCAACCAGGAAACTCAGTGGCTGACTGGGGACTTGACTTGAATTTCCCTCATTCAGGCCCAGTACCTTAACTTAACTTAACACTACTACACTTTCAGGAAGCATAGGAATAGGAGATCATTCAGTGGGATTGTTTTCCATAAAATAATTTGTTCAGATTTTCAATCTATGCTATTTCAAGTAGTGTAAGTGAATTATAGCTTCACTGTTTGTAACTTAGCAATATATGGCTACTTAAATATTAAAGACTTTAACAATTATCTTTTTTTCAACTGATTGACTAATTAATCAATAATTTTTGCATACATATTATCAAAGCTTGAATAAACAAATCATAGGATAAGTTATTATTCAACAACAAACCTTTCTTGCTTTTGCTTTTCTTGTCTTTTAGTTACTTTTTTGCTAAACTATGTAGAAAAAAATAATTTTAGAGTAGTTTTAAAATCTCTACATTCCTGAGATAGTTTTCAGTATCCGGGGGTATATCATTGCAACTTCATTATAGTACTATTGTTGTTGTTGTTGTTATGGTTATTTTGGTTGGTCAAAGTCAGATGTTTAGACTGGATCTGGCATTTTTATCCACCTGTCAAGTCCTTCCCAAGGACCTGGGATAGCCAGATGTTGGTGGTGGGGGTGGTGTTATTATTATTACAAATAAATAGGATTCCATTAATTCAAAACTTTTGCTGTGATCAAAATTAGCATCAGCATTTAAAATAGTCTCTTTCTTGTTAAGCAAGTCATTATCTATATCTATTAGTCCAATTAAAGCTTGGAGCCTTAATCACATGCAGTATGAATAATCTAATTTTCCATTTGCAAGATTGTCATAATTCTTACTAAAAGTAGGCACAGCTTTTGTCTGCAAGATTGGGGTTAATTCTCCTTTCTATGTCTCAGTGCTAATATTTATGTTCAATCACATCTAGGCAAGATTGTCAAAGATTTCAGTGAAGGCACACATCTGTAATTAAAAAAAGTATATGGAAGACAACACATGCTGAAGTTCTCCAGCAATTATGGATGCCTGTATTTTTTTTCTCCTGATCATTCTTCCTTGTTTTCTTTTTTCTTTTTAATCCTGGGGGGGGGGGGGGGGGGAGAGATTTCCATTTGTCTAAATCCTGAGTCAAAATGGGACTGTGGCAATGCTCCGAGGAGGTACTCCAAATATTATGGTATAGTGTATTTCTAATTGAGCCTCTCAGATGGGGATATGTAATCCTGGATTACATGATGACATTAATGCTTCTCATCCTGCTTTCATTTTAAGGCAGACATTGGATTGCCAATAATTAAATGCCCTTGAAACCAGGAGGACCGTATCCCTGTAGTCCATGAAGCAGGACTAAAAAACTCTCTTGTTGACCTGAGAATTCCAAGAATAAAAATTATAAAGCAGATTACTAGCTGTCTTCCTCTCCTTCTCCTTCTCCTTCTGGAATACAGCCTTGGAAAAGGTTTAAACTATAGGTACTTCTGTGAGGAAAACAAACATAACAAGCAGAACTCCAAATATAGCCAGAAAACACCAAAATATAGCTGGGCATGCAGTTATTTGCTGGGCATGCAGTTAGCCTCAATTAATAGCTTAACATAATAAGCCATTATTGAATTACCAAAGCAAGGAAATAATTGTAACCAAAGAATTTTGCATAACTTTAGCTACTGAAAATACAGTGAACATAGATTGTAGCAGAAGACTTTTTAATATCACCACAGGCATGCAAAAAGTCAAGATGCCAGCCACAACTTCACCCACCAAAAAAAAAAAAAAGCAGAGCTTCAATCAGATGTCACAGAACTCATCTTGACTTTTTTTAACATAACCCAAGGACACACTTGAATGCCATCAATACTTGATTATGGGATACATTTTCAATTTGGGGGGACAATGAAGGAAAGACACAGAATTGTTGTTCTTGCTTGATGAGGGTCAAATTCCAGAAAGTGTTAAATTCTTGCAAATTTAATAATTCTGAATGCTGCATTATTCCTTATGCTGGAAAGGTGTTTTAAGAGTAATCATGCAGGTGGAACAGGGGCTAAATTCACCAGCATAGCCCTCTATGCCTGCATAGACATTTGTTCTGGAGCAAAACATTTCCTGGGCAATTGATCAGTTTGCAGGTTCAGCAATAGCTAGATGGATAGATAGTGTGGTCTAATACATTTAGGAAATTGCAATCCAACACTCCTATCAAGTCAGGTTGGGAACTGAAACTGCAATGTTTGCTACAGTTGCAACTTTCCAAAATGCATTGCATGAAGCAAGCATTTACCGGATAGAACAATTTGTCTCTGGAGAAGGATAAAATATAGGATGGCATTTACAACAAACCCAAGCTATCTTATAAAAATGCTTTATAGAGAACTGTCATCAGAGGCAGCACTATTTCAGACAAAGTGTATCTTATGATTGAATTTCCCCTCCCCCTGACACTAGAAGAGATTACAGAGAGATCCATGATTTGGAAAGTTAATAAAAGGAGTAATGAACTGATCCATGGTTAATGAAGCTCCATCACATAAAGAGCCACCCAGAGTCACCTGTTGGGGGAGATGGGTGGCATACAAATTTAGGAAAGAAAGAAAGAAAGAAAGAAAGAAAGAAAGAAAGAAAGAAAGAAAGAAAGAAAGAAAGAAAGAAAGAAAGAAAGAAAGAAAGAGGGAGGGAGGGAGGGAGGGAGGGAGGGAGGGAGGGAGGGAGGGAGGGAGGGAGGGAGGAAGGAAGATAGGCTGAGAATGTACTAGGCAGTGTTCTACTTTTAGATCTCAGTTGTGTAACTTCGGTGTAATCCTGACTTATCATAGAATCATAGAACTTGAAATGACCTTAGAGGTCACCTAGTCTAACCGACTGCTTAGTGCAGAATCCACTAAACCATTTATAACAGATGACTACCTAGCTTGTTTGAAAGCCTCTAACAAAGGAAAACGTATCAAGACCTATAGCAGCATGTTCCACTGGCTGACAGCTCATACAGTCAGGGAGTTCCTCCTGATGTCTTGTCTGAATCTCCTTCCTTATAGTTTTAACCTATTGGTTCTGCTCCTGCCCTCAGGACAATAGAATGTAAGTCCATTCCCTCTTCTGTGTGACAATCCTCAAACATTTGAATATTATTGAATCTCCCCTCAGTTGTCTTTTCTGGAAGCTAACCATAATCACATCCTTTAAACATTCCTCGTAGTCAGCCCCACTAGGTAGACCAGACCAGGAAATCAGTTCCACAAGAAGGTTAAAACTACTTTTAGTGAAATTGGCTATAATATCTTGCAAGTCTGATTGTGCTGTACCTCCTCCTTCTTCTTATAGTTCAGCGAATTAGGGAGGTGTCTGCCTGAGCCACTTCCAAATGTTATCTTGTTCTAGACTTTAAAAAATGCTTCAGTCCCTTTTGCCTAGGTAACAGTTCCTGCATGCCTTCATCAAGGTCATCTTCCTTGCTCTCTACACTCATAGATCCTTCACCATCTTGGTAGTCCTCCTCTGAACTGGCTCCAATTTGTGAAGTCCTTGGTGCTCTCTGATTGTTTGCTTGCAGACGTTTCATTACCCGACTAGGTAACATCATCAGTGCTAGTGAGTGTGGGGTTTGTTCCCTGTTTATATACAGTAGTTTGCCCTGCCAGTGTTGCTGAGGATTTGATTTTCTCCTTGGTAGTTCCTTGAGTAGGGTATTGTTTTCTGCTTGATTGTTAAGTGTTAATCCCTGCTTATCTGGGTGTAGGCTGCTGGGGAGGATGTGTTCTGGTCTTTTTGTTTCCTTCTTAGCTTTTTAATTGTCTCTTGTGAATGCTGTATAAATGTGATTTATCTCTATGTGTCTATTGATGGCTGATTTGTCTGAATGCCAAGCTTCCAGGAATTATCTAGTGTTTTTTTATTTTGCTTGGTCTAGGATGCTCACAGTTTCCCAGTTGAAACTACAGTTGGGTCTGTCCATGTGCTGTGAGATTAAGGTGTTTTCAAATCAGATCAAATCTTTATTGCAGTCAAAGACTAGCACAAGGAGGATAGGGTACAGTCAATTTAAAAAGCATAGAAAATATATCAGAAAAATAATAATAAAAAGCTAAAAGATATAAAATAGAAAGTATATATCTAAATGGAATCTAAGAGAAAAATTATGAAAAGGTAAAGATATAAAAATGTATGCATTAAAACAGAAAGTATATATAAAAAACAAGAGTCTAAACAAATCTAAAAGGAGGGATAGGAGCATTAGATGGGTGTGGGGAGCATAAAGGTTAGCATATGGCAGACTATATCTATCAAATTACAGAGCACTCTAGTATGGCAAACCATTTCTCTTTAGGTCATATAAATATTTTGCCTTAAGGAGTTTTCATCATGTCTTCTGACTGCTAGTTCATGGATGCACTCTGCTAGTCTTCTGCTTGTCTGTCCTACATAGTGGCTGTTACAATCCTTACATGTAGATGACAGTGTAACGACTCAGTTGAAAGATCTAAATCAGGTTACCTCCTAACTGATATGTTACCAACCTTTTGTTCATCTAAAACATATGAGGGCATGCTGTTCAGTCTCTTTTCTGTCAGAAAGGAAGGCAAAAGTAATTATTGTTTAGGCCTTTATTTTTCTTCTCCAGGCAAAAAAGAAAAAAAAAAATCAATTGTATTTGCAAAGTTCATAAAGATCTTTACTCAACAAGAATAGATGTACTGCAATTTCTGTATTTTGTTGGGATTGGTGTACATGTTGCTCTGACAAAGAAACATAGCTGTCCCACACAGTGGCTGTTACAGTTTTTACACTGTCTGTGTAGATGACAGTGACACTAAGGGCTTCACAGTTCAACCCTGAGCTACATATATTCTCTTCTATTGCTCCAATTTGTTATTGTCCTTTTTGAATGTTGGTACCCAGCACTGGACATAATACTCCAAATGTGTTCTGACCAGGGCAGAATAGAATGGGACAATTACTTCCTGGGACCTGGACTCTATGCTCCTGTTAACATACCCAAAGATCGCATTCGCCTTTCACCTTTGCCCCTTCCAATCTTGAGACATCTGCAAATTTTATAAGGACATCCTCAAATGCTTAATTCAAGTCATGAATAAAAATGTTGAACAGCATAGGACTCAGGAAAAAGCCATGTAGCATTCCATTAACAAGCAGTCTTTGAGTACAGTCATTCAGCCAACTGTGAATCCAGCTAACAGTAGAATTATCTTATTTTACCATATATTAAGGAAAATATCCTGAGGCACCATCAAAGTTTGCTGAGGTCTAGGTAACAATGTTTATGGCATTCCCCTGATCTACTAACTTAGTAACTCTATCAAAGAAAAATATAAAGTTAGCTTGTTTGTGACAAACCCAAGCTTGCTCCAATTAATGTTAGCATACTTATCCTAGCATTCACAAACTTACTGCAAAAATAAGATGGGATAGTAATATATGGTGCACTGAATGACTTGGAGGAAGAAGATAATGGGAATCTAATCAATAATGAGCCATGTATTGTGATTATTATCAATTGTTGTTTTAACGTAATAAGTTAGGGAAAATAACTCATGACAAAAATATGTCAAGTACGATGCAAAATATTCCTCATCACCATATGGGATTTACAGTCTAATTCAACTTTAATGATTTCTCTTTGTCACAGTCAGAGGCAGACGCTCCCAGAATTAGGTTACCTCCTTTCCAGTGATAGTACTAGTAGCAGTAACAGCAGTAGTAATACACCAGGTGGAGCATGATCTAATTCTCATGCCAAAAAAACCAAAACAAAAAAAAACCTCATTCCCCAAAATTAATGTGGAGAACACAATAAAAATATTCAGCAATGATAGGTGTTAAATGATCTGGATCACTGAATTGCTTTACTACAATTGTTGCTGATTTCACTTCCAGCATTTCAGAGAGTGACATACAGCCATAAGCATTCCTTAAAAAGAAAGAGGACAGTAAATGCCTGATTTCTGAGCCAACTGAAATGATCACCCATTCTCTTCCATCCCCTTTAAATCCCTTCTGTCTTTGTTGCTTATATGGCTGGAAGAAATAAGCAGTTAGAATGAAGACTGGAAGGGGAGGTTGTGATGGGGGAAAATCAAGTCATGGTGGGACAATGATTTTGTCACTAGGGTTTATGCAAGGGGTAAGGCAGGAGCCGGTAGTTCTCAGGCCAGAAGTGGCAGTTACATAAAGAGACAACTGAACTTTGAGGCCACCAAGTGTCACATCAAGAAATATTGCCCCAGGCCACCCAAGTTATGCCATCAAGGTGCTTTCCCAGTACCTGGAGTCTGAATCAACTGTTTTATATGGCTTCAGTCTTGTTTGCAGTAAAAACTTCTCCACCTGCCTAGTACACCCAGCCAAGGAAATAAGTTGTACAGTGTCTAGAGATTTTGAATTACTGGCATATCCTGGTGAGGGAAACGTGACAGACTCCTGATTTCTGTTCAAGCCAGACTTCTCCTGGATTAATCTAAATATTTTAATTTAAAATAGTGCAGCGGTACATAGTGCTATGGGATCAAATGCAAACCACCTGTTCCTGTATTGAGCATGAGGAACAAGACATCTTGTATGCAGGATCTAGGTTGCAATTTATGATGATGCTTTTCACCTTTCAAATTTATGACCCTGGCTGGGATAGCCCTAACCCAAATCCTGACACAGAAGTTTAAGTCCAGAAGAATAAATCATCTACAACATTAAACAATTATTCTGGCAAGTGTGACATACAAAATTCCTTTTTTTCTCCACTTGGAGCTGCAATGATGGGTAGAGATCATTTTGATACCTTTATAGCCTTCTTGGACCCTCCCCAAATCTTTGGGAGAGATGCCACAGAGTTGAACCAGGTGTCTCGTCTTGTGTTCCCACAAAAGAGAGGAGCAAGCAAAGATGATCTGGCAGCCAGAGGTTCACACGGGGGTTCACAGCTAAATGCCCTTACTCAAGGATGCCACCAGAAAAATGGAAGAGAAAATTTTCTTATAGTACAGTTGGTCAAAGACGTATAGACTACTTCAGTAGCTGATAGCTGGCAAAGAAACTTCAAGCAGAGGGAAAGGAAACCTGGCTGTACTTTATTTCAATTCATCTTCCTACTGCTGGGTTTTCCCAGATATGTAATAATAAATATTTGAGTTTTGGGGAGAAACACATGCTGCTTTTTTCACATGCACTGTAATTATCTTGCCCACCACCACTCTATAATAGAATGTCATATAAACTATAATTATCTGTACAGTGTAGGATCCCAAAATAAACATCAGGCAAGTTCTTAGAGAAAGTTTACACGTCAAAAGCTTTCAAAGCCTTCCATGTAAACATTATGAGGAGGGAACGCTTTTAAGTAGTAATGTCTTAGCAGTCCATCTTGCTAACTGTTTCTCTGTACAGGCTGGGCCAGCTTCTATTTGATATTTTAGATTAGACTAGCAGTGACTGCCTTCAGAAATTAAAGCAACTGGTCCATATGTGCATGCATGCATGCATAGATACCCATCCCATAATTCTGTTTCGGACCAAGCAATATTATGTAAGGGGAAGAAAAGGAGTAAAAAAATACCACCCCAAAAAATGATCCCGTCCATGTATTCTACTGCCAAGCCAGGTGTCTCCCATCCTATTCTTGTGTCTTATATTTTCCCTATCCTTACATTTCTCCCCATCAAATTCCATCCTGTTCACTTCTGCCCCTGCTCAAGCCTATCTGGATCTTCTTGAATCTCCTCCCTTTCACTTAAAGTATTAGCCACACCTCCCAGCTTTGTGGCATACAGAAACTTTTTAAGTGTTCCCTCAACTCACTCAGCCAAGTCATTCTTTAAAAAGCTGAACAGCACAGGGCCCAGGATATAATCAACCAAGGTTTTCACATAACCTCTTTTAAAAAAAAATACAAGTGTAGTCTAGGTTACCCATCTTGTTGCACTGTGCCACATCCAATATTCTCTTCTAATGGTAAGGACAGTGCCATTCAGTTTTAGCATGTTTTGGCTAGTATGCCACAAGTACAACCAAAGTCCAGTTTTGCCCCAAGCCTACTGTAATGGGCTGTGTCAATAAGCCTGGGAGACAGGAGGAAGAGCTGCAGCCAAGGCAATGGTCAGATAAGGGCTATCTCAGCCGATAGCAGGAAATGGGCATGGAGAAAGTGTCTCAGAAGGAACCCTCCCTAGTTCTCCAGAAAGTAAAGGCAAGGGAAGGGGGAAATGCTTGCAGACTTGCAAGAGTCTGTTACTATAGCCTTACAATAAAGGTCATGGTTGAGGTTTCTTATATAGACTACCTGGAAGGGCTGACCCCTACTCATGCTATTCTATGCACAATAGGCTCTCTGACTGAGAAACCCTCTTGCAAATCAGTGTACCATTGCCTGCATCACACCAACTAGGAGGTATATGCAGCACACTGGCACATACTCAGGATGCTTGCAAAGCAATTAATATTTATTTATTCACAATGTTTATAAAAGGTCATCTGCTAACAGAGTGCTCTGCTATCTCAGAAAGACATGCTTTAAAATTGTAATATTAGAATATCAAACATTCAATCAGATAGTATATTTGCACTTGAAGCACCCTGCATTACTGAGGGATAAAGGCCAGTTTTACAAGACTGCTGAAATAATATGCCAGGGGAAATTAGACTCTAGCCTTAAAATCAGCTTTTAGAAGTGACAAAAAGAGTTTGGCTGCATGTAATGGGGCAGCTAAACAATGATAGACCTTGAACTTCAATGCTTGGACAAGAGGTGGGCGCTCCTTTTGGAGAGTCATATGTATTACTTGGGTAGAAAGTACTGTAATACCATAGCCGTATTTTGTGCTAGAAAAGAATAGTACAATTTTTCCCCCCAGATTTACCTGGAATGGTATGAATTTCTGAATCCATCAGTCCTAATGCTAAAATGTTTTTTAGAATTTAAAGGACGTGGCAAACAGCAGCATCTTACTAGCTTCTGATGTTTCTGTGTTCACCCAGAAATTTGTACTGAGCCTCTTTACTGATGTCCCTTCCCTTGCTCATCCTTGGTTGGTCAGTTTGAAGGACCCTTGTCTGTAGTAATGTAATATCACTGAACTTTTGAACAGAAGAAGAAGGAATTATCAGATGGCAAGAAAGAGTATAGAAAGCTCAGAAGTAGGAATTAGCAGGGGAGTGAAGCTTTCTACTAGAAAAGGAAAATGCCTGTAAGCAGTATTTATCTATCTAGCTATCTATCTGTCTGTCTGTTTAGCTATCTCTACCTCTACCTCTACCTATCCTCGCTGCCCTCCCAATAAACCCAGTTGGAGAAAAGCCAGTTTATTAAGAAAAAAACACCAGTCCTTGGACTGCCCTACAGTGCCCACCCATGCACTCTCATATGCGACCATACATTGGTCATCCTAATTTTGTAAGTGAAGTACAGAACTGTGCCTTTGATGTGGGGGGGGGGGGGAATTGATTGTGCACTCACAAGCAAAAAATTCAGACTCACCCAAAGAGTATTTTCAGCTTACATTTCAATTATTAACATATGAAATGTTGAAATGTGGCCTATATATTATCCCTGATTCACATCACCTGCTTTTTCCAAAGGAAATACTAATACAATAAAAGGAGAGGAGGTTATAATATTGATTTTTCATTAGTGACATTTTTGTTCCTTTATTATTGCTGTATCGCTACTAATGATTTTGTTCCCATTTTGTGCAGCTGGACAATCCGGACGAACAAGCAGCACAAATTAGGCGGGAGCTTGATGGACGTCTCCAAATGGCAGACCAGATTGCCAAGGTAAGAGAAGTGGTGGGAGGGAGGGCTGTGTACCAACTATGAATCCCCTTTTTATAGCACAGGCAGTGGCAATGTTTATGAAAAGCTGTTTGTGTTTTTATACATTGACACCTTCCATCAGAGAAGCACACGTTGTCTGTCATGGCACCTGCCCTCCAGAAGGAGATCCCCCAGAGATCCAGATGACTCCCCACCCTGATGGTGTTCCAGATGTTGTTAAGACCTGGCTGTTCTCCCAGGCTCTGGGGCAGAGTGAAAGTTGAGGCCCTGCTGGATGGGATTTTTTGGGTTACATGTTGTTTTTCAGCTGCTCATGATTTCTTTTTGGTCTTCTATAATTTTTAAAGCTTTTAAATTGTAAACTGCCCTAAATCATTAAGAATTGAGTGGCCTATAAACTGTACATATGCATGTATGTATAAATAAATAAATGCTGTGACAAATCCAAGGGACTAGAGATTTAAGGCCAAATGAGTTTGAAAACCATATTGTATTGTTGCAGTGATATAAATGAGCCAATGCAGTATAGCAGTTAAGGTGTTGAACTAGGGTTGAGAAGATCCAGAATACTGGAATTCTCTCAGCCATGGAAATTCTCTGGTGGCTTTGAGCCATCCACTCTCTGTTATCCCAACCAATCTCTCAGGGTTATGATCCCAGGGATAAAATGAAAGGAGATCTCTAGGAAAGCCATCTGGAGCTTGTGTAGGAAAGGTAGAATATAAATTAAATAAATAATTCCAGTGCCAGTGACTTTCACCCCTTAGGTGAAAGCACCATAAAAGGTTAGACTGATTCTTGATTTAAATGGGGTGGGTGGGTAGAGCTCGTGCTGGTGTTCTTAGGCTAATCACAGGGTTGTTATTGTGTGGACAAAATGAAGGGAGAGCTCCATGTAAGCCTTGAGTTCCTAGAAAAAAAGTAAGATATAAATCTAACCACAATTTAAAATAATGGCATTTAAAAAAGAAATTGAAAATTGCAGGTAATAACAAAAAATATATATGAAATATTGCTAAACATCACATGCTTACAGTATTTATTTTTTTAACTTATCAAAGGGGAAAGGTGTTTGATTCAGTTGTTACATGCTTGGCTTGTTGGTGTGATAGAAGGAAGTTATTAGAATAGAATATTTATTCCATTAGAATAGAAGTGACCATTTCTGAAACTGTTGTCTCATGTAGTTTAGAGGGCTCAGTCCTTGCTTTAAGTGGTGCTTGTTCAGGATTATGGGAGTTACAGTACAAAACATAGAGCTATCACACACACAAAGACCAAACCACAGCCTGAGAAGACGACAGATGCAGAATGAGATTACAGTGGTTCATGGGTTTAGTTGAACTAAACATAGGAAGGAGCAATAGGGAAAAAAAGTGTGTGGGCCTTATTGTATCAAGCATGGTGTACTTCCTTAGGAGGTGAGATTGTGTATTGTAAATTGTGAACACCAGAATAGCTGAGGGCTCAGATGCACAACTTGCCAGGCTTCAGTTCCTTCACTTGTCCTTCTGAGTGTCTTGATATAGTGTTTTCTTGACACATAGACCCTTTACTGTACATGACAGCCTATGCAGTTGTATCAATTACCAGTTCCAGACCTTTTCAGTTCATTTTCAAGAAGCGCAGATATACAAAATGTCCAATCAAATTAAGCTACCAGTCCCTGAAGGAGAGGGGATAACTTCAATGTTTATGTACCCTATTTTGCCAGGGGATTTGAGGGGTGGGGGTGGAATGTTGGGAATTTTATTTTTTTTTAGCAAAACACTCCCAAGATATCCAAGTGGATCTTTGTATTATTAATAAATCATAGTACATTATTTAGCAACAGCATTTGGAGAAACAGCCTATCCCTTCTCCTCTTTGACCCCTCATTGTGTTTCTCTTTTCAAAAGCATTGTCACAGCAGGTACTTCAAAGGAAACCAAAATAGATGTAAAAGTTAGTAACAGAGCAGAGCCCATGTATTTATTTTTATTTCACGCATGTTACCATGTATTTCATGCCTTTTCTCATTTTGAATACAATATTAGGTGGTATTTTAGGATTTGATTAGGGCAAGAGAGTCCAGGTTTCAAGTCCCTAACTGTGGAAACTCATGGATTATCTTCGGGCCTGTCACAATCTCAAGGCCTAGCCAAGCTCCCAAGACTGTGGTGGGGTAACGTTTGAGGTGGAAGTGCTACATATGCTATTCTGAGCCCAAGAAAGAAAACTGGGATAAAATTCTAACCAATAAATAACATAATAAAGTGAATTAAAATTACTGTCCTCTACTATAGCTTTTAGTAATGTATGGCTGTGAGAGCTGGACCATAAAGAAGGCTGAACGCCGAAGAATTGATGCCTTTGAACTGTGGTGCTGGAGAAGACTCTTAAGAGTCCCCTGGACTGCTAGAAGGTCAAACCAGTCAATCTTAAAGGAAATCAACTCTGATTGCTCATTGGAAGGATTGATAATGAAGCTCAAGCTCAGATACTTTGGTCACCTAATGCGAAGAGAGGACTCTTTGGAAAAGACCCTGATGCTGGGAAAGATGGAAGGCAAAAGGAGAAGAGGACGGCAGAGGATGAGATGGCTAGATAGCATCACTGAAGCAATGAGCATGAAATTGAGCAAACTCAGGGAGGCAGTGAAAGATAGGAAGGCCTGGCACAATATGGTTCATGGGGTCACGAAGAGTCGGACACAACTTAATGACTGAACAACAACAACACTATAGCTTTATTTGTTTCATTTACAGTTTGCCACAGTTTAAAAATAATATTAACAAATCACTGGAAAAAATATGCTTTTTTTTTTTTAAAGGATTCCATTTTTATTCTTTCCAACCCAATGGAACGTTGGAAAGAAATTAGGTGAAGGGGTTCAAGACTTGGTCAGCAAGACAACTCTCAAAGGGACTAAATTTTTTATGACAGGAAAAGCCTACCATTAAAGCTGCAGAGAAGAAGATCCAGAAATAATTCCCCCAATCCATGCCTGTGGGAGAGGCAGGTGGGCAATTGCTCAGAATGCTGCTGGCTGCTCCACTCTAAACCTCTTCCTAATTGTGTGACCCAGCACGCTTTATGCTTCTCAGTGCAGATATACAAGTTGTTGTGTGAACCTACCTTAAAAATTCAGGCTACTTTTTTCCTGAGCTAGTCCCCAGTTTAAGAATGAGTTCTGTTCCCAAGGTCTGTCCTTAAGTTGAATTTGTATGTAAGCTGGAACGGTATTAGCGTATGATACTGTATAAGTAATATTGTGTAATTAACTTGAACCATTGTACATTTAAGTCAAATCATTGCGTATTTAAATCAAATTTTGCTGCAATAGGCTCCATTCTTAACTATGGGTCATCTGCAGCCCAGGCATTCTTAACCCGCAGACTACCTGTACACATAAACACACTCAGAAGCACATACACCTGCAGATGCAACATGTTAACTTGTTACTCAGAAAAGAATACAGGTATGTCCTGTGGCTATTACTGGTTGGTAAAGGGGTTGGGAAAGATTCCAGAAGCCATGTTCTACATGTTTTCCCTACCTTGTTATCTTATGAAAGGATCACTGAACTACTCTAAATTAGATAATAGTTGTCATATCAGTTGGGGACCTTGCCATTAGTGACATGGTTCAGGTGTTGGCCTGACATCCAGGGTGAGATCCACCTTCAGCTCTAGAAGCTCGCTGGGTGCTTTTGGGCCAATCACTCTCCCTCTCAGCCCAGCCTACCTCACAGGGATGGTACTGTGGGGAGAAATGGGAGAAGGAAGTAAAATGATAGCTCTCAAACAGATGTTTGATATAGGTGCTAAAGTGCGATAGAGTTAACTGAAAGAAATTAGTTTGCAAAAGTGAATTAATTACATTTTTTTTTCCCCAAGGGATGCTACTAGGTAATTTTAGGCCTTGGAGTTAAGGGTCTCCCCTCTTAAGAAGGCCATTCTGATTTACTTCAGTTGTCAGACATACCACAAATATTTCTCTCTCCTGTGCCCTGCCATTTCACAACAACTTCTGCATTTCGAATAGGCTTTGCTCTACAGCAAAAGAGCAACAGTGGGAGAAACAGAGCAACAAAAACAAGCAAAGCAACAATAATGAACTATGAACTGATTGACAATCCAGATTTAAAAAAAAAAATACTATTCCTCTGATTTGTTTTGCATTTTAGACTCTCTATACTATAATCCCAGCTTCTGCTGCTCATTTTCTTGGACATCAGCATAAATTTGTGTGGAAAAGGATTACATGTCTTTAAGATAAAAATAATAAGCATTTGCAACTATGCTGGGATGACTACTCCTTGTCTTTAAAACATTTGGAATAATAAAAAAGAAAGGATAATACAATGAGTAGTATCAGCCTTGGGACAGCCAAGCATTCCTGTTCCAGGCAATTTTGGTTGTAGGACCCTGGTCCTTGAACACCAACATCCAGCCTATTCCACCCACCCCCTACACACACACACACACACACACACACACACCAATTAGTTCAATGCTAATTAGATACCTTCTTTCTATGCTGGTAATCAGTACAAACACTGATATCCTGTCTATCCCTCATCATTCCAGTAACAGTACTATCTATAGCTTGCAGAGTGAGAGGAAAAACCAGAAACTATGCATTGGGCACAGTGCCTAAGGCAGATAACATCTCTGGCAAACAATCAAGCATTTGCCACAATTTATCACTTTGCACAAACTGTCACTTTCAAGTTCTATCTCCATTCAAGAACCCATGAGTGTCAGCCCTTCAAGGTAGACCATACTAGGAAATCAAAGTCATGCAGGCCTATACTACTTATAAAGCTACAGTAACAGAATCTTGCAAGTCTGAATGCACTTCCCCCTTTATCTTCATGAGAACTAGGGAGGGTCTTGCCTGAGATGTTTTCTCAGGTTACAGTTCTACCCTGGATGCAGGTTTCTTTTATCTGACCATTGTCTTGGTAGCAGCTCTTCCTCCTGTCCCTCAAGGCCATTCCCTCTTTCCACTACAGCAAGCTGCCATGTGCCAGAATTTACATGGCTGTAACTGCCTCTTTAGTAACCTCTAATACATGGAATTGTGTTACACAGTTGTGAGCACTGTATTCAGCATTTTCCCAAATCCCTGAAAAAAAGTATGCAAAACATTAAAAAAATGCACATCTCCTTTTCTTATACTAGATGATAGAACTCCATGGAAGCTTTTACAAGGACTGGAAGCAGCCACCTACCTTCTTGCTAGAGCTTTGAATGTAGAATAATGACAGTCCATAAGGAAATGAGTTTCTAACGCTTTTAAAGAGAAGTTAGTCTTCCATGCATACAATATGGAATGTGGGTGTGGCAAGTGATTGGCTCAATCCCTGCTGTGTGCAGGTTCAGAAGCACGTGTGCAATGTGTCACTACTATTCCATTTATTCTTCCTAAATTCTTGTACATATGAAATGTTGGGTGTGATCAACATTTCATGACTTTTGGGATAGCACAGATTTAAGACTGAAGTCTTACAGCCTTTTGAATATTAAAGATATGCAT
The DNA here is from genome assembly GCA_030867105.1 of Liasis olivaceus. Taxonomy (NCBI): domain Eukaryota; kingdom Metazoa; phylum Chordata; class Lepidosauria; order Squamata; family Pythonidae; genus Liasis; species Liasis olivaceus. Next base: position 24,766,997 of record CM061348.1, on the reverse strand, counting down.
TCAAAAGAAACTATGATGGAGAAAGGCAGAATTTGCTTCTTCCTAGATAATATAATCATTGTAAGGACTAAAAGCAAGTTCTATTATTTGAACATTCAAGATATCTCCCAGAATGGACATCTTCTGAAAAGCGGAAATATGTGATAATCCCATATAGAAAATTCTGTGTTCTTAAAAAGTATTATGAAGAATCAAATATCTCATTATTTTTTAAATCTTTTTCATAGAGTTATAGAGGTTGGAAGGGACTTTTTCATAGAGTTTTAAGGGTTGGAAGGGACTTGGAGATAATCTTGTCCAGCTCCCTTCCTGATACAGGAATCTATACTAATAACAGCCCTGACATGTGGCCACACAGCCTCTCTCTACACCCTCCAGCAAAAGAGAGTCCACCAGTAGGAAGTCTGTTCCACTGTTGAACAGCTCCTTCCTGATATCTAACCCAAATCTATTTCCTTGTAATTTAAACCCTTTGTTTCATTTCTCCCCATGATTTTCCCTTCTCCTGGCTAAATGTACCTAAAGCCTCTCATTGTTCCTCATACATTTTTCCTTCCAGACCCATATCATTTTGGTACCTCTCCTCTGAGCATATTTCATCTTGCCATTGCCCTTCTTAAAAAGCAGTGCCCAGAACTGGATGTACTCTACTGGGTGCAATCTGACTAATGCAGAAGAGGGAGGAATGATGACTTCTTTTGATCTAGACCTGTGTTTCTCAACCTTGGCAGCTTTAAGATATGTGGACTTCAACTTCCAGAATTCCCCAGCCAGCATTAACTCAGGTTTCTTTTGTCTGACGATTGTCTTGGAAGCAGCTCTTCCTCCTGTCCCTCAAGGCCATTCCCTCTTTTCACTACAGTAAGCTGCCATCTGCCAGAATTTACATGGCTGAAACTGCCTCTTTAGTAATCTCTAATGCATTGAATTGTGTTACATGCTGGCTGGGGAATTTTGGGAGTTGAAGTCTGTGGTCTGAAGTCTACATGAAGTCACCAATGTTGAGAAATGCTGGATCTAGGCATTATATTGTATCTCCACTTTCCTTAAGGAACATAAAGCAGCATCCCTCATTTTGCCCCTCGCTTTGTGAGATGGACAGCTATATAAATGTGATGTATAAATAAATAAATAAATAAATAAATAATTTGGTGAGGGATGTTGATATGAGAGAAAATGATTTTACGCATTTATAATAAATGGATTCTTTTCAACAGTAAGTTCCAAATAAGGTACTAAGAAAAATAGAGGCCTTCAAATTGAATTACTTCTTAATAATAAGAGTTCATATAGTCAGGCTTGATATTGCTTGGGTAAGACCCCTACAGATAAGGCAAGCTGTAAAAAAAATACGTAAATAATATGATCCTATAAGTAGACATATTATGTCTGGATGGCAAAAGGCCAGATGAATGCTGGTGGGTAGCAAAGAGTTAGAGTTTCTGTACCTGTTGGTGCCATTTAGTGACCATCTAACCTGGATCTGGTACTGTATATCTATTGTAAGAAACTTTGTACCTAAGAATAAGTAAAATACCATGAGCCCACACTTCTTGTCTTGCATATTATGCAGAAGATCATGAATTTACATCAATCATTAAAAGCGTTGCAGGGATGGACAATTCCTCATTTTCTAAATAACCTTTTAATGAGGAATCTGTTCCACAGCCTTCCTGTCACAACTTAACTATTTCTCAAAGTGTCCCAGTGGAAAGATTTGGGCTATGTACTACCCATTCATTAAAACAAAATTTTGCTTGGAGGAAGCATTTAATTTTCTGGTCCCAGGCATGATTCCATAAGTTAAAGATTGATCAGTATAAACAGTTTTTATCCCTCATGTTGAAAACTAGACAGGATGTAAAATAAGACGTAAAACAGCAAAGTTTTATTGAGTAAGAGGTGAGTAGAATTACTGGTGTGATTGATTTCAGTTAAGGATTTTTAAACTCTTGGACTAAGAGATTGACCACTCCAATGGTATGGGAGAAAGACCTTGGGAGAATGGGCCAAGAAATGCTGCCTAGGGAACTGTCAGATAAGAGACAGCATAGCCGGCAACTAGATAGTGAGAAGGGCAAAACTGATATCAGCCTTACTAGGTAGACCAGACAGGAAACAAGACCAGATGAGCTAATTCTACTTTATTGTGAAGCTACATTAACGGAATCTTGCAAATCTGAAACTAAAATTCTCCTGCTGTCTCCTTTACAGCCCAAGAAACTAGGGAGGGTCTCTTCTGAGCCTCTTGCCCTTCCCACTATCTAGCTGTGTGCCATGCTGTCTCTTATCTAATCATTCCCTAGGCAGCGTTTCTTGGCCCATTCTCCCAAGGTCTTTCCCACATACCATTACAGCCACAGAGAAAGATGCGTGAAAGCGCTTCTTTAAAATAGCTTGTGCCCAAGCAGGAATGGTCATCCTTCTTCTCTCAAGGGCTACATTCTTTCAAGAGCCAGATGGTGGAAGATACTGAAAGAAGCTATGCCTGCAGCAAAACTGGGAGGCAGCACACATTATTCCCCAACAATAACCTTTTTGAATACTTTCTCTCAAGCAGCTGATTATGGGAAGGGGACAGATAGTGCTCAGAAACTATCCAACTGATTTCTTGATAGGGGAGTTGAAATCAGGCTTTTTATGATCCCTTGACGTTTTATAGCTCTTTGTGAATATTATTGCACAAAAAAGCTTTTATTGCACAGTTGGGTTTTTAGGACTAAAAGATGTAAAGAAACTCTCCTGTTCCCTGATGTAGCATTATATACATGTATGTGATGTCCAGGATTTCAGCTTCACATTCTGTGGTCATTTGATGTTATTGCTTGTTTTCTTTTTGGCCATGACTTGACTGCTTTGATCCTTGCATTCATCATCTTGTAACACTCATGTCAGACTGCTGGCTTAAGGGCAGATTCAATATTAAGATCTGTCTTCATTCTGCTGCTACTTAAATATTCGAACTCTCCCCTGGAACACTGCAAAACAAAGCTGAATGCTTCTGTGCCTAAAAAAGGCAAATACTTCTTCACCCTCTCCTGCCACCTGTTTTCCATGTACTTGGTAGGCGTTAGAAGAACTTTTCTATGCAAGAGACAATAAAAGAGATTTTTCATGCAAGGGGAGTCCGACTCAAACTTACATATACATGCAGCAGCTGATTTATGCAAACATCAGGAATCAGGCCAGCTCCCACAACTCTTTTGGCTTATTCTTTAGAGCAGTGTTTCTCAACCTTGGCAGCTTGAAGATACATGGACTTCTGGGCGAGGAATTCTGGGAGATGAAGTCTACACATCTTCAAGCAAATGCCTAAACCTTTTGTTTTCAGCGATCACCAGGAAACAGTACATGACCAGTTTTATCATTATTGGGTGACTTCAGACATGGATAGCCAGATCTTATTCCATAGGTTTAGACCCTTTGCTGGAATTGAACTTATGGACTCTTGCACTTTAAATAACTATATATGACGCATTAGTTTCAGGAGCTATCCAGATCCTAGCATTCAGTTCAGTGGTGTTACAGGAAGGGATGTATAGAATCTATCCGAGTGGTATACATAGTACAGTCAGGCTTTTGTTGTTTCTTTGAATTAAGAGCTTCATCACAACAAACTATTACTATTCTTCGTCCAATTCTTTTTTATTTTTACTATTATTCAGTAATATTTTAAACTGCTGGTTTTCTTTCGTGCAAAAGCACCCTCCACCCCATCCCCATATATGGACCAGTATTGGTCCATTTACTAAGGATTTTAATTTGCTTTTGGGTCCTTTGAAGTTCTGGTCACATCTATAACCTGCTTCCCTCTATTCCTCCATGCCTTGAAATCACTGCATGCAGTTTACTCCACTTGCCCCTATTTACTAAAGTTGAACCTATGAAGTATAGAGTAAGACTTTGGGGGGGGGGGGGGTGTCAGGCACCTATACTTTAAAACTTCCTGCCTAAAAGCTGTCAGGAAGAGTGGATCTATGAGTACCTTCCACACCAAAAATACACACCAGCGTTAGAGAGATTTAAAGAATGCAATGTCTTTATCTTGTTCTCCAAATAAATCCAGCCAGAAGTTAAAAAACATATCTGGTTGTTTATTGAGAAAAATAAAACTACATAAAATACAAGTTTCATGCAAAACATAGAAAAAATCACTTCTTCTCATTTATGTGGCATCCAAGACTAAAAAAAACTTATCCGATACACACGTTCAACTCAAAAGTCTCTAGCCAAAAATTCTCAGAGAAGAGGTACACTACTTAGTTATTAGTTACAACTACATAACCTTGTTGATTACATGATGACTAAAACCTACTAGCACTGAAACATACAATCACCCACAATTTATTGGAACTATGCACCTCCCCTTTGGTAACTAGCATGAAGACGCCAATAGGTGGCAGTACAAGCAGCAAACTAGAAGGCCAATACAGGTGGCGTGATTTCTGTAGCCATAACAATGTGTTTGAAGATAAGCAATTTGCTCTTCTTCCCATGAGAACATCTTAACAAAAACATGTGTAAGCTCCCTATGGCCTCATCTACACATGCAGCAGAAAGAGTTGATAGACTCTAGCTACAAAGCATAGGTTTTGAAAGCCCAAAGCAGTAAACAGGATGTGATGCTGAAATATTTTCCCAGTAATGTCTGTAGCCATCAGCACAGATCTTTTCACATCAGGAGCTCTTCTGCAGTAATATCCCTAATGCATAGCTTGAAGTCCATATTGCTACCGCGGCATTCTACCTTCTGGTTCAGGCATCTCCACAGGGTATGGGAAAAAGTCAAGATGGTAGCCATGATAGTGTGGTTGATGGTGCCTCACAACACACATAAAAAAACCTGATGTGAACTTCAATCACATCAACATAGCTGCCATCCATCTTGTGGCAGCCCCTGCTCTGGCCAGATGCTTAGAACTATCTTATAAAATGCCCATTAGCATTCAAAGATCTTACTTTAAAAGCTTTCTTTATGCAATGACTGGAAGAATTGGCTTTTGACATAATTTTGCTATTGCATTTTAGGTTTAATACCTGTTGGTAAGTTGAGTTGAGTATGTGTAAATATATGCAATCCTGTCAATCATATGCTCTTTTTTTTTTTTTTTACTTTCAATCGCAGGAGCGCAAATTTCCTAAATTTGTGTCCAAAGAAATGGAAAACATGTACATTGAAGAGTTGAAGTCATCAGTCAATTTACTCATGGCAAACCTGGAAAGCATGCCAGTGTCCAAAGGGGGATCCGAGTTCAAGTTACAAAAGCTAAAACGCAGCCACAACACGTCCATCATTGACATGGGAGAAGAAAACGAAAACCAGCTCTCCAAATCAGATGTTGTGCTATCCTTTTCCCTGGAGGTAACATCTAGTTTTCATCAGATACATAGATATGTGGGTAATATGAATGTAATTTTAAAGCAGCCCAGTGATTGATGTCTTGGGCAATCAGAGCTTAAAATTGAAGCACAACTTTTTTAGCAGCTTCTATTTTCTTTTGGGATGTAAGGAATACAGACAACTAACATATCCTTGATTCATCTGTATACTCCGAACCAAGCTAACACCGTACAGGTAGGCCTTCCTTAATGACCACCATTGAGACTGGAATTTGGGTTGCTAAGCGATGCAGACATTAAGTGAATCATCACGTGCCCAGACCCAATTTTACGACCTTTTTTGTGGCGGTTGTTAAAAGAATCACACAGTTCCACGTTGATTTTGCTTGCTGAAAGCTGGCTGGGAAGGTTGCAAATGGCAATCACATGACCTTGGGACACTGCAACCGTCATAAATGTGAGCTGGTTACCAAGTGCCCGGATTGCAATCACATGACTGCAGGGGTGCTGTGACAGTCATAACTTCGAGCTCTGGTCATAAGTCACTTTTTTTAGCACCATAGTAACTTTGAAAGGTCGCTAAACAAACAGTCATTCAGTGAAGGCTACCTGTATTTAACCACTGCATGGATTTTTAGTATAAAAAAATAGTAGATGCATAGCATGGCCTGGAATATATATGGGGGTAATGCCAGGTGTAGAAATACTGAGGAGTTCACAAGAAAGGCATTTCATAGGCTGATAAGTTAGTTTCTCACATTCTTAAGTGACAGCTTGTTTTGCACCCATGATTAATGTTCAGTGTGTTAGGTATAAAAGCTTTGCAAATCTGCCCCTTGGCATGGATGTGCCGTGGCAGAACATCGCATACATACCTGGTGTCTTTCCCAGGAAGAATTGCATGTTTACCCCTGTAAGTATTTACCTTTAATAAAGTTTGTGATCACACTAAATACTTCTGTGCCTAAAAAAGACAAATGCTTCTCTACCCTCTCCTGCCATTGCACCTGTTTTCCATGTACTTGGTGAGCATTAGAAGAACTTTTCTACGCAAGTGACAATAAGAGAGATTTTCCATGCAAGAGGGAACTGACTCAAACTTACATGACTCACACTAGCTTTCAGCTCCTCTTTCTTGGAAATCTCTCATAGATACTGCCCCCCAGAGGGCATTTGCCTTTATCTTTACGTTTGGGGAAACTACAATACCATCCAATCCAATATTCTTGACACCGACTCCTGGGTTTCAGGAGTCTTTCCTTGCTTTCCATCCATGTTTTTTTCATGCCTTTGTAGAGATGCTGGGGACTGAAGCTAGGATCTTCTGGATGCAAAGCAGGTGCCATACGTGGGCTACACTGTGAGGAGTTATAGCAGGGGAGAACACCCAGGACCCCTTTCCTTAATCTTTCATTGTGTCCCAAGCAGTATAAAAGAAAGTCACCGGTGGTAGTAGTGATGGATAAAGGATCAAACAGCTGCAGTATGTTCAAAAGATGGGAGAAGCATGTGCCTGGAGAAGTCAAACCTAGGCTTCCATACAGACTGAGCAGGACAGAATGGAAAGCCTTCTTTTAAAGAAGGAAGTGGGCCAGGGCCCTTGTTGAGTTTTCAGTTTCCCCTAGTTTCTCCACTATTGCTCGGTTTAATTAAAGCACAGGTAATGGGAAACTTTGACTCTCCCTCATCTAGCAAGGTTGAGGACTGGCAAGTCATTCTATCGCTTTCTGGGACTATAGTTCACAGTTTCTGGTGCTAAGGTTGTAAACTGTATCTAGCATTGTCGTAACAACAGGCTTATTGAAATACCAAATCAAATCAATAAAGGGGGTGTAGAATCAATTCTGGGCTAAGGTCCACTTTGACTTTTGAGGATCTGTTAGCCTTTGGAGGTGGCCAGACCAGAAAATAGACTTCACAAGTTTGACTGGATCTCTACTGTACTGATGTAGGCTAGAGTAACAGAATCTGGAAAGCCTAAGTCCCTTTTCCCTTCCCTCCTTCTTATACCCCAGGAAGGTAAGGCAGAGCCAGTCTGAATTTCTTCCTAATGTTTTCTTTGTTTCTCAGGCTTAAAGCATGTTTCTGTACATGTATTTGTAACCATTGCTGCATAGTTTCCCCAAGATCATCTCTGTGGCTCTTTACAGGATCATGCCACATGGCCATACTCCAAAAAGGAGTCAGGATAAAGAAGTGAACAGAACAGGAAAAAATATCGATGTGATTTCATTGGATCAGCATTATCTTTAAATCAAATTAAATTCCGTTACTATAATTATTCCCCCCTTAATTAATCATTTTCTCTTTCTCTTACTTTACAATATGAGGACAACTTTTGGAAGTGCCAGTTAGAGGGTGCCACCTCCTGTTGGATGTTCCCTTCTGCCTCTGCTTTACTTAGTCCTTTTTATATTATTTTATTTTATTTTATTTATGCAATTTCTATAGCCTCCCATCTCAATCCAAGTGACTCTGGATGGCTATAGAAATTGCATAAATAAATAAATAAATAAATTTTCCCCCAGGTGAGCCCACTTTCCAACAAAGCACTAGGTTGAAGCTAGCCTTCTTTTGTACTTTCTAAGAAAATATACAGGGTCCACATGGAGGTCAGAGTCAAAGATAAGGCTGGAGGTCAGCTTTCGTCTGTTCTTGCTTTTTAAGTAAAATATTAAAATTCATTAAATTCATTACAATGCTTAAAAGTCCGGTGGGATAAGGAGCCTAACAGGCTCTTAAAAGGGAAGCTGTTGCACATTGCTGTTCCCAGTGTTTTTGGTTGATGTGAGGATTCTAATTTCAAACAATAACAACAAATCCCACAGCCTTCCAATTTACCCCAGTTTTTCCCCTGTACTCCAACATGGTAGAGTTTCAGATGCTTTCCTCAAAGCCTTATAACTTGTGCTTACTTCTGGAATTGATTCCTGAATAAAGAACATCCTCCAAGAGCCTTTCTCTCTCTCTCCCTCCCTCTCGCTTGTTCTTCTCTAGGTTGTCATCATGGAAGTTCAGGGTCTCAAATCCTTAGCACCCAACCGGATTGTATATTGCACTATGGAAGTAGAAGGAGGAGAAAAACTACAGACTGATCAGGCAGAGGCATCTAAACCAACGTAAGTGTCCATCTTCATCTCCATTGCATTTCTTCTTTTACTCCAGATATGCCATAAGTGAGAACCAGTTGGGTGTAGTGGTTAAGGCACCAGGCTAGAAACTGGTGGACTGTGAGTTCTAGGCCCACCTTAGGCACAATGCAAGCTGAGTGACCTTGGGCCAATCACTCTCTCTTAGCCCTGGGAAGAAGGAGGCAAGTGCAAACCACTTCCAAAATCTTGTCAAGAAAACTGCAAGGACTTGTCCAGGCAGTTGCAAGAGTCAACACTGATTTGAAGGCACACACACGCACACACGCACACACAAAACCCATAAGTAGTCAGAATATTCATTGCTTATTGTTGTTTGTCTCAACATAAGTAATGTAGCTCTCTGTATGGGATCATCATTCATTTGGGAATTAGCAACTTCTAAGCCTTGAGTCAGCAAAGGCACAGAGAACATTCTTTAGTCTTGTTGAAGTTAGATGTATTTATTGATGTTAGATATATTTAAAATTAAATAAGTGTTGAATTGTTTTGCTGTAATGAAAACTGGTACGAAGTTGAAATTCTGCTGGTTTAATCATCTGTTCTGTAAAACAGCTGTTTGCAGGATGACCTAAATGTTTCTAATTATAGATTCATGTGGTTCCTTCTCTTACCATCATTCCAGAACTTTGTTTCAGGTTACATTTTCTATACATGGGGCATATCTTGGTTTGCGGAAATATGTTGGAATGAGTAAAGAGTAGTCCCCTTGGCTGGGTTCATACCCTGCAGTAAATCATAATGAAATTTATTTGGTTTTCCCTTAGCATATCAATTAAGCAACCACCGTGATATCTAACCCAGTCGGATTAGATAATTAATTATGTCCCTTTTATTAAAAACAACCATTAATCTCACGGGAAACAAAAATTGACATGTCACTTGCTAGTTCTGGCAACAAAGAAGACATGAGATCAAGATCACTGAAATCAGATATTTTAAAAAATATCTTTTGTCTAAGGTGAGTGGCCAAAGAAATATTTATACAATTAATTTTGTCTTTCATGGTGAAGATATATCCTACACATTCTGAATTCTGAATGTACAAGTCACAAACTGCCATCTTTTCATTATGAAAGAAAGCAGAGTGATTGAGCTCGGTTCACACGTCATTGCTAAGCCTAGTTTATTTTACTTATATATTGCTGAATAAATCACAGTGGCTGATTCACAAAACATGATAAGCTATCAACCACGTTTATAAACCAGACTTGCTGGCCTCATACAGTTCATTAAGTCATGAAGCAGGATTTATAAACCTCAGTGAGTGGGTTCATTCAGAATACTATACCACACCGAAACATGCTACTGTATGGCTTAACAAAATGCCCATATCCATCTTGCTATAACTATTTTGGTCTCCAGATAACTACTCTTATCCAGCCTAAATCTTCCAGCCAATCCAGTTTGTCATAAGCACAATAAGTATTGTTTCTAACCCGGTCACGTCTTTCTATTTCAGTATCATATTCTGCTGATCTTCACCCCCACACATTAACTTAGTGGAGTAAAGAATAATCTTGGAATCTTAAGATAAATCACAATTATCATTTCTGCTGTCCATCAATAGTCTGTCTAGACAGGAGTTAGTAGTGCTGCTCCTAGTGTATGCTGCCCCACTGAAATGTGAAAACATGAGAAATATAGGTTGACCATTAAGACTCTATTCCTTTAAAGTCCCTTCTGGGGGGAAAAAAAAATCAATAATTATATGTTTTGCAACAGGAAATATTTGTTGTTCTTATGCTGACATTCAGTGAGCATGCAATATTATTGTACTACAACATTCCTGATTCAGTTTTAAATGTAAAATTAAGTCATCTGCATTCTTGGCAGCATTTTAGCTAATTGTTTAAATAGAAAATGTCCAAATATGCCAGTGTAATAGATTCAGTAAGTGTATGTTGTACAAAGACATTTTGCTTTAACTGAATTTTACAATTCAGACCTGCTGCAGATTTTCAGATTTCAGATAAATTTGTCCTATGTTGCCAAATCAGTTAAATTTATCTGGTTTTGTTATGGGAAATAGGAGGAGAGGGATTCAATTGGATCACATTTTGAGGTGAACTTGCTAATTCAATCTTCCACATGAAATGAAAAGCAATTATCCTTTAATATTTAGACTCTTAAAAAATCTGTTATGTAGTCTTCCAATTAAAAATATATACATAAAGTATATATTGGTGAAAAATAATAGACAAACAGATGATAGAATAGGAGAAAATGGTTGTAAAATGTGTATATTACAAAAAATGCATACACAATGGTATATACCAAGAGATATGCATAGGATAATTCATATAGATTTTCATTCAGTTGCATACAAGCTGGACCAAACTTCAATTTATAATCATGAAAAATGGAGTGAAATCTATTATGGCAATTTTGTCCATCCCTAATCTGGCACATTGTGTCTCACTGCTATGTCTCTGGTCGCTTTTTATTCACTAAATATTCAGGAGGTTCGGGATGTTGTTATAATTTTTCTTTGTGATTTATTGCAAGTCCTGGTTTCCCAAATTCACTTCAGAGTGTGGTGAATATGCTATCTAATACAAACTAGGATTACCGTACATCTGGGTCCTCCTTCTCCTGCCATGCAATCTCTGTTAAAGTGCTCCATCTGCCTGGGAATTCAAAGTGTCATAAAACATTTGGGATTCTGCAGAGAGAAAAGGCATGAGAGTGGAGTCTCTCCAATTCCTCAGAAGGTCTCTCCAATCCTTCGTGAGCAACAGACAGGTTCAGAATGGCAGTTTGGGGCTAGAAGCTTCAATGGGAGATCAGTACAGTTGATTAGTGTGGCATTCATACCTGCCAGAGAGAAAATAGAGATATCTTTTTGATTGGAAATAAACAGTAATTCATAACACAGAGTTTTGATTTTGAAACACTGCTAAAGCCCTATTAGGTCCCATGATTTATTTGGATATGCTGTATTTCTTGATTTGGGCTTAGGGAAAAACTGTGTCTTTGCTTAAAAGCAAAAAAAAAAAAAAAATCCAATTAGCTTTTGTTTATTATGTAGATTATTTCTTTACTTCAGTTTAGAGTCTTCCCACAGTTTCAGTTACTAATAACTTGTTCCACTGGATATATTCCTTTATAGCATGTGAAAGAGAAAGAATATATGCTAGAGGAAGAGGAAAGGGAAGTGACAATTAAAAATAAACAAATTTTGTACAGTGTATAAGGTAAAATCCACCTCTTTTAAATATTCCAGACCATTTAATTGTGCAAACTCTAACACAATCCCTTTTCATGGATCAAAAATCCTTCAAGCACTCTGAAATTAATATACTGGTATAGACTTTCACAGCCAGCATCAATCAAGCAGCGATGACCTTTCAGGCTGTACGGCCGTGGTCTAGTTTTCTGGTGTCCTGACGTTTCACTGGCATTGGGGCTGGCATCTTCAGAGGCAGAGTGAGCTGCTGTGTAATGCACTTCTTGGCAACTGGACAGGGACTGGCTGTGCTTTTATATTTGTACCTGGCAAGCTGTTTGCATAGAATTGTCCTGCAAGGCTGATAACAAGCTTACTTACCATCTTGTTCTTGGAATAGGTGAAAGGATCAGCACCAGGACTCATCACCCCAAACCATATAACCAAGCTCTCTTCTTCTTCATACTGAGTATCCATTATTCAAATGCCTTCTTCTGTTTTGTCCTTCATTTCTAAACTTATCACAATCTTAGCCTTGCTTTCTTGCCCTGGAGTTCAAGAAAAGCAGGACTGGATTTCCAGAGGTAGTTGACCCTAAAGGAAAGGTAGGGGCAGGAGTCTGCTTTCAGCCCATTGTCCTATTGCACAAAAGTAACTGAGTTGGACAGCATACTTCTACGCTACCCTTTCCTGCCCTAAACTTGATGCAGAAAATGCAGAGGTAGAACTTCCCCAGTCAATGTCTCTATGCCTAGTAGCCTTTGCTTGAAAATCCCCACTGAGATTTGCTTTGCTGTTCAGTTGCCAAACTGCTCTTACTATCTGTAATTTTCTCCTTCCTCCTAATTTTCCACTAAAATCTATCTTTGTGTAACTTAAGCTCACTAGATTTTACCCTGCCCCCTGGTGCAACAAAGAAAAAGTATATCAGTAAGATCTTCATCATTATTGTTATCATTATAATTCTTATTATTTTATTTGGGGTATGTGGTGCTCCATTCCCAAAGCCCCTGTATTTGTCCTCTTCTATCCAATGATTTACCAAGTATTTGAAGAATGTGATCATGCTTCCTTTCTGCATGCTAACCAACTTTTCTCCAAGGCTTGTTTTTGTTTTTTTTAATATTGTTACTATCTTTCTTGTCCTCCCTTAATCCTCCCAGATCGATTTGTCTAGATCCTTCTTAAATTGCAATATACAGACATGGACCCAGTAGTGTGATTTCTGAGAGTTCAGAATGACACGAAAATATTATTTTTTAACCTGGAAAACAGGATTCTATAATTCAATCAAAAATTGTATGAGCCCCTCCCCCCTTTTTTTAGCTGTGTCACACTGTTGATTCATATGAAAAATGTGATCAAAATCCTGAAAAGCAAAGAAAAAGGCAGACCTAAAGTTTAACTGAAAAGTAGAGAATTTATTTTGTGAGGAATGAATGATGTATTTTAGTCCTCAGGAGTAACAAAATAAATGACATTTATCTGGTTGTTCATTCTTATGTACTTAATTTACATGTACTTATTTGCTTTGATCTGCAATCTTTTCTCATTTATAAGGTTTTTTGTTAAAATATCAATGCCACTGCTCAACATGCAGCAGTGATTTAATATAAAGACCACATCATCAATACACGACTGGAAAGAAAGATATAAAACCCGAGTGATCCACTGTGCAGGATTAAGCTTTCTTTGTTAAAAAAGGAAAGCTTATGACCTAGATGGTATTTCTTTATCTGCCTGATAAATTTGAAATGGAATTTAAAAGTGCTTCAACACTGTTGTGTTTCAAACTGCTTATTTGTGTTGAAAACCTTCGCTTGAGAAAAACATCAGGGTCATTTTGAACATTACCTTTTCTTTCTAATAGGCCCAGTAATCATACGCATAGATTATGACTATATAGAGTCCTTCAGTGCACACATATTTTTTGCTCATGATGTTACCCATTTATTTCAAGAGGGACAAGAAATTGCTTGGCATGGATAAAGGAATGCAAACATGAAAACACAGTCTCACTTTACATGAATGGGGAGGCAGGTAGGGCTACCAGATTTGGTAGGACCACTAGGAGGCAGAAAAAAGACACAGAATATATTAACCCTTTGCTGCCACCTGGTGGCCGTCTGGAGACCTGCAGCTGAGATATAGCATGCCTATTTATAGAAATTTGAGCTCAAGCTCAGATACTTTGGTCACCTAATGCAAAGAGCGGACTCTTTGGAAAAGACCCTGATGCTGGGAAAGATTGAAGGCAAAAGGAGAATAGGATGGCAGAGGATGAGATGGTTAGATAGCATCACTGAAGCAATGAGCATGAAACTGAGCAAAGTCAGGGAGGCAGTGAAGGACAGGAAGGCCTGGCGCGATATGGTTCATGGGGGCACGAAGAGTCAGACACGACTTAACGACTGAACAACAACAACATTTATAGAACCATCTTGATGCATACTTTTTATATAGCCTCCCTTGCCTATTTATCTGTAAGGCACTCCTTACACAATCCCATAAATCAGGTCTGAACACTCTTGGCTACTGTTGATTGGTCATCTGGATTTTAGCAGCCCATATCTGATAGACCTGGATGGATGAGTTGATTGGAGCAAGCATCAAAATAAAGTTATTTTAGTTTATTTTTGTGAAGGTGAAGGCCATACAGTACAATGAATCATAACTATTTTTCAAATCAAATCAGCATTACTATTCTATTTTAAGGTCTGTCCCTTTCAACTCTAATAAACAAGCATTAAGCCTGAATTCAGAAGTATAGTAAAACAAGTTAATGACACTGAATGATAGGCATTTTATTTTCTTGAAACTCCCAATAGATTTTAAATGATCAATGTTGTTCTAATGTCAGTGCTGCGTAGAACATTCCTGTAGCAACCCCAATCATAAATAAATTTAGAAAAGACTATAGCTAGTTTAGGGATGGGTTCGTTTCAAACACTGGGAGGAACGCAGAACAACATTGAAAGCTTATTAGTGCCATCTAGTAGCTGAAAAGCAACATGGCACGCAGTAAGGACCCCTTGGCAATTCATTTCCTTTTTGAGTGTATCACTCTGGGTGGCACTGGGTACACTAACTATTCAGTGTCATTCAGTGGGGCTGGAAATGAGTTCTATAAAGGCGACAATGACCATATGTCCTTTATTATAAAGGATAGCCCTTTATTTCATAAATCTGTCTTTCAGATATATTTGCTTTTCAAAAACTCACTTTTGTCCTTTAGTTTGGTCATTTAACTTTTACTGTACTAACGGTACCACGTAATGCACAGTCTTTCACATTCATGTGAAAAATATGGAAAATGATTTGTCTTTTTAAAATAAGTTTACCTATACTGTTTGACTTTAGATATTTTTATTAGAATATGCATTTTTGTAAAGTTTTTCTTAATTTTGCTCTTGAATTTTCCTTTGTAAAGCAAAGTTATAAACATAAACAATTTTTTTTTATCCTTATGAACCTCTTTCAGATTTGCCCCCCTTTCAGGTCTGTCCTTTATTTTTTCTAAGAAAATATGATTACCGTAATAAAGGCCAGTATTACTTCCATTCCTTCCATGGTAGAATAAAAATGATGATCAAAGCCACTAACAATAACAAAATAAAGATTAATATGAAAAACTGAAATGCAAAAGAAAGCAATTAAAAACACAATGGGTAGCACATCAGTAAAATACACAAACAGCATCCAATCAATTAAAGGCCACCTAAATAGGCAAACAAGCTTTAATGCCAAGCACAATGCAATGATAAAATGGCCCACGAATTCAATTAAAAACAGTCATTGAGTTTATTTAAAATAACAGAGAAAAGTTATGCAGCTTATTACAAAGGAACATAGAGATAACATTGATGGAGGAATTTGTCAAGGAAGGAAAAATGAAAACTCAGTCTTGGGAAGGTGCAGAGCATGAGGAAGAAATTCTAAATAACCCCGCCTTGATTCTGTTTGGTATAAATGGGGACAAACTCAGAGAAGCTTACAAGATCCTGTTTCTATACCTTGTAACAATAAAATGGCATTCCTGGAAGCCTTGTTTCCTGACCTGGTCCACCTCCAGGGCTGATGCTTACAGGTCTTAGTCTGCTTTTCCTAGCAGAAGGTCTCCCTCTTGCTTCTGTTCTTTCTAGGCTCTTCCTTACTATAGAAGGTGTTGGTGCCTCATTAGGCTACATTTCACTTAACTGAAAAGGAGAACTCAGATGCTGAAAGGCAGAAATGTGTGTGCCGCATACAGTTGTTGTAATTTTCAGTGGAAAAAACTGCCCTGTTTCCACTGCTGATCCATCCAGTACACAAAAATTGATGGAGAAGGCAAGATCTCCAAGATCTCCTTTCTTTCTCCTACTGCTGCTGTCTCCTATTGTTTAGAGCAGCGATTAGGGAACTGTGGCCTTACAGATGCTGGACTCCAGTGATATAAGACTCAGCCAACAAGGCCAATAGTCAAAGATACTGGAAACTGTAGTCCAAATGGGAGTTGTATTCCAACACATTTGAAAGGGAACACTTATCCTAATCCATGATTTAAAGGGCTACACCAGTGTTTCTCAACTTTGGGAACGTTAAGATGTATGGACTTCAACTCCCAAAATTCCCCAGCCAGCCATGCTGGGTGGGGAATTCTGGGAGTTGAAGTCCACACATCTTAACGTTCCCAGGGTTGAGAAATACTGGGCTACACAATCACCTCTAAAAGAATAAAGTAAGGTTATTGAGATTTTCTTAATATCTGTTAGTCAAATCATAAGGGAAACTTTTTGTTGTTGTTGTTGTTCAGTCGTTAAGTCGTGTCCGACTCTTCGTGACCCCATGAACCATATTGCGCCAGGCCTTCCTGTCCTTCACTGCCTCCCTGAGTTTGCTCAATTTCATGCTCATTGCTTCAGTGATGCTATCTAACCATCTCATCCTCTGCCGTCCTCTTCTCCTTTTGCCTTCAATCTTTCCCAGCATCAGAGTCTTTTCCAAAGAGTCCTCTCTTCGCATTAGGTGACCAAAGTATCTGAGCTTGAGCTTCATTATCAATCCTTCCAATGAGCAATCAGGGTTGATTTCCTTTAAGATTGACTGGTTTGACCTCCTAGCAGTCCAGGGGACTCTTAAGAGTCTTCTCCAGCACCACAGTTCAAAGGCATCAATTCTTCGGCGCTCAGCCTTCTTTATGGTCCAGCTCTCACAGCCATACATTACTACTGGAAAAACCATAGCTTTGACTATGCGGATCTTTGTCGGCAAGGTGACATCTCTGCTTTTTAATATGCTATCTAGGTTTGCCATAGCTTTCCTCCCAAGGAGCAAGCGTCTCTTAATTTCATGGCTGCAGTCTCCATCTGCGGTGATCTTCGAGCCCAAATAAATGAAGTCTGTTACTGCTCCCATTTCTACCCCTTCTATTTGCCAGGAATTGATGGGCCCAGATGCCATGATCTTAGTTTTTTTAATGTTGAGTTTCAAGCCAGCTTTTGCACTCTCCTCTTTCACCCTCATCAAGAGGCTCTTTAGTTCTTCTTCACTTTCTGCCATTAGGGTGGTATCATCTGCATATCTGAGGTTGTTGATATTTCTCCCTGCAATCTTTATTCCAGCTTTTGATTCTTCCAGCCTGGCATTTCTCATGACGTACTCTGCATATAGGTTAAATAAGCAGGGTGACAGTATACAGCCTTGTCGTACTCCTTTCCCTATTTTGAACCAATCGGTTGTTCCATGACCGGTTCTAACTGTTGCTTCTTGGCCCGCGTAGATCCCAATCCTTTTGCTCATAGTTTGGGAAGCTGCATAATCATATATTTCTTAGTGCATATTGAATATTGGTCATTATAAATACTAGAACATGGGAGAGTATGGAAAGAGATTAACCATAAATACTTTGTATTTTAAAGTAATTCCCAGAAAAGACCTATTATTTTCATAAAATCCATGAACCCATTTCTAAGACTGATTTAGTGCAGTCTTTTAGCAAATCATATATGAAGAGCACTCCAACAATCTGTTGACAATAGGGAACTTGGAAAGAAAACCTTATAATTTTGTTTTATAAGAAGGTAGACAATCATATTATATATCTTTCTCTAGACAGAACTTCACTATCTAGGTCTTTTCTGGGATTATTTTTTTATTAAATGATAAATTTAAATCTTGTGCATGGAAGCTGAACACTTAACATGAATGTAAATAGTAATTTGGTGGCCCTGAATTACAGTATGTCCTGATACTGAATATCACTATGACAACTAATTACATCATCCTCAGACTAAGCTTGCCCTAAATCTCATTGCTAAATTGTCATTACTGTAATGAAGTGAGTATTTTGCAGTGTTATTAAGTATGAATTTATAATCACCACATTGTTGTCAAAGGTTTGCTATGTGTGTTTACTCTCATTTGGTTTATTCCCTTTGTAGCTAATGTTGTTCTCATAAGGAAAACCTAATGGAAATTACTGTTTGCATTTGGATAATAACATTTGTTGATAACATATGGTCTGTGGATGCTTCAGCAAATAAAAGGCTTTTAATAGTACACAGAAATAGGCATTGTACAAAGCAGATGCTATCAAAATACACGGTGCAAAATCATAGGACATTTTTCTTCTCCTTCATTCCTTTTACAAGCACTTTTCATACAATAAGTCTGTTCTCCATTCTTATTTCCAGGCCGTTCAGTGAAAATGGATTTTGGGGAGCAGGCTGAGATGTCAGCAAGAAAAAAAATAATACTATATTCAGAACAAAATATAAGCCCTGTGACTCTGAAATGCAAACAAGAACTCCAGCTGTTTCTTTTTCCTTGTTAATTTAATATCATTATTTGCTAAAAAATATACTTTTACAATAAGACCTCAGTTTAATGGACTATCTGGGGAAGGGGGTATCTGTAGATTTTAATGCCCATTAAATCCAAAAGTACATCACTTGCATAATTATGTAATTGACTAGAAGGTGTCATTTGTGTAAAATCTTTATTTATCTATGTATTTATTTAATGAGATTTATAACCCACCCCAATCCTGACAGACTGTAGGTGAAAAACAAGAACTAAAAATTACAAAAACAAAATATGAAGGAATAAAAACACCAATGTAACCAATTTAATCCATCAACAAAATCAATTTAAGTGACAAATCCCAATTTAATAGACATTCCAGTAGTCCAGTTAGTGAGAATAAACACTGAACGAAAAATTAAACCAAGGTTTTATTATAGTTATATTATGAAGGTGGCCTGAAAAGGAACAGCATGATGAGTGTGTGTATGTGTGCTAATATTATATAAAATATAGACAAGAAATAAGAAATAGTAAGCCAAATAAATTAGGGCATGATGTAAGAAAAAGAAAAGGAGATACAGTGAAATCTAGTTTACACCAATATCACTCATTACGCCTCTTCCTTTCTATCTTTATAAAATTTATTTGCTTCTACCATGCCCAGATACCACTTTGTGCATTCTTTTTTGCTATTTAATATTCTTACCTGTTTCCGTCTGAGGATCTCGGCAATTCCATCCAATCATGATTTTCCCAGTCTTCGCCTTCCTCCCAGTTAATTCAATCTTCCTTTATATGTTTATTCTGTGATTCAGTCCTTGTTTGTTATCTTCATATGACCAAACCACCTCAGGCTACTCCTTCATACTGGTCTCTCAGTCTGCATTCATTCAGTACCCATTTGTGAGGGAATGTATCTATGAGGAGGAGAGTGATGTGGGAGATCGAGGCTATCAGGAAGGAGGGGGTGCATTCCAGGATGGGAAAGGAGACAAGAGACAACACAGTCTGCAGGGGGAGCGTGAGAAGAGAAAGAGGTTCAGGGTAGCCACTCCCTAGAATCTCCCAGGGTATATCCACTAGTTGTTGTAGTGTAGGTTTAGTCTGGCAAGGTTCTGTCTATAAGGTGTAAGCAAATAAAGGAACTGTACTCGACTGGACTGTCTCATCGTTGTTCTTGGGCTGGGCCTGACACCATTCTCAATTCTATCCTTTCTTGTTTTATCTGGCATGCTTCTTAAATAACCCATTCCCTCTTCATACTTCTCTGTTTCTTTTGACATACAGGTAGTCCTCACTTAACAACCACAACTGGGACCGGTAACTCTGTCACTAAGCAATAAGGTTGTTAAGTGAGACATCACATGACCACAACTTGTGATTTTACTGCCAGCTTCTCCATCGACTCTGCTTGTTGTAAGCCAGTTGCAAAGTGCACAGATGGTGATCATATGACTGCAGGACACTGTAACAATAGTTAATGTCCACTGGTTGCAAAGTACCCAAATCTCAACCACATGACCTTGGGGACACTGCGATGGTTGTGTGAGGACTGGTGATAAAGTTATTTTTTCAGCACCTTTGTAACTTCAAAAGGTTGTTAAAAAGAGCAGTCATTAAGTGAGGACTACCTGTACTCAAATTTTACTTTCATACAACAAAGTGGGCATAAACCTGCCCTTCTACACACCAATTTTTTCTTCTTTCAACAAACTTTCATTCCTGACAATAGCCCATGAACTACCCCTGCCTTTCTACTAGCATTTGTATGTCTTGAGATTTCTTGATCTATTTCCTCATCTTTAGTAAATATTCTACCAAGGTTCATCTACTTCATCTACATTCTATAAATCTATCTTCATCTACTTGCTCTAACTTTTAACCAGTTACTAGACAACCTGTGATCTGTTGGGTCATCATTTCGGCGATATCTCCTTACCTAAACAGAGAAACAGAATGACCAAGAGCAAAAAAGCAGTGTGAGTGTGAGCGACTTACGACTTGCTGCAGGCTTCCCCATTGACTTTGCTAGTGGGAAGCTGTCAGAAATCCTTCCTTCCTTCCTTCCTTCCTTCCTTCCTTCCTTCCTTCCTTCCTTCCTTCCTTCCTTCCTTCCTTCCTTCCTTCCTTCCTTCCTTCCCACATACAATATAGGCTTGAGCCATTTGCTCTCCTCTCACAACCCTCAGGAGAGCCCCCATGAAGCCTCCTCCTCCTCCTCAACTGACCCACAGAACCACCTGTCACTTTGCTGGGGGGAGGTGGAACAAAGGAAGATGCAGACTGTGAGGAAAACTGCACCCCTGGTCCCCATTCTAGCATGTCCCCAAGGGCCCCCTCCCTCAAGGGAGGAAGAAGACTCACCTGTTGACCACCAGCACCCCAAGCCAGCCCTACCTCGCCAGTAGACATCCAAGTTGCTCCCTCGTCCTTCCCTCAATGCCCATTGTGGTTAAGAGATTTAAAAATTCAGCCTTGGTTCCAAAACTTAGAAGCCTCACTCCAATTTCCTTGTCAGACATAAATATCAAAATAAACTTAGATGAAATGCTGCTGCTTCTACCTGAAGAAGCCCAGTTCTGCCATACAATGGAACTGCAGTTTTAAGCCATTGTACCTTAGTTACATTTGACTGTATTGCTTTATTGGATTACTCCTCCACAGGACTCTGTACTGTACTTACACTATGACTATTAATTAGGACCATTTTATTGGGAGAGATTTCCTGACTGCTGGTTTATTCTGAGAGTGCAGTCCCATCCAAAACACCTCCAAATTCCCTGATCTCTTTGTACTACCAAAAAGCTCCTCTACTTTTAGACATACTCATTCAGATGAGATCAATATTTAAATCTCTTCTGAATTTTTATAAATCAGGACAGTTATTAATATGTATCTATCTATATTGCTAGTTCTACAGACTAAAAGTAACCATAACAGACACAAGCAGTTATTGAAAGTATAATCCTCTACTACAGTCATGATTGTATATATTCTTACAATAGTCATTGCAAGCCTGTGAAATCATTAATATATTTTATTCCATAGCCTTTATTTAAATGAAAAATAACTAAAAAAATAAAGACTCATGTGGATTTTCCAGATCCACTCGTTACTTAGAATATTTTCAAGTGGAGATATAAGATTTATGCAGAGTCATGACAGTTGAGCAAATAGTGGTCAACCTAAAACTGAAAATTACAGGTAGCCCTCATTTAGTGACTGCCTCATTTAGTGATCAGTCACAGTTACAACAGTGGTGAAAAAGTAACTTTACAACCAGTCCCTGCATTTATGATCTTCACAGGTCTGTGAAGCAAAGGAAAGCTGAAGTAAGATCGTAAGTACAGTTGTGGTTTCATTTAGCAGCTGCTTCACTTAACGACCCAGTTGCCAGTCCCAGTTGTAGTCACTAAATAAGAACTATCTGTATTACCTTCTTAATTTCTGCAACTTTGGTTCCTACAATCTCATAAAAAGTATATCAATTGATATACCTTCTTTGCCTGGCTAGATTATGTATTGTATGTCTGTGTTTCTCTGTCTGTGTGTGTGTGTGTGTGTATATGCACAATGAAATAGGGCAGGAGTTCAAACAGTATCTACCAACCCATAATGGGCCAGTGTGGTAGCTTACTGTCCATAACCTTCAAGCCTTCATGCTGCAGTGGATTGATTCAGGCTGAAATACTACTAGAGTCTTTTTGAAATCCAGCAGCCTTAAAAATTCAATAAATAAATACATACATACTACCTTCCAACATACATACTCTATAAAGCTTTCCCCAACCTGAACACTTTTTTATATCTGTGGACTTCAGTTCCTAGAATTTCTTGTAATGGCCATAGAGAATTAAAATCCACTGATGTGGAGATTTGCTCTAGTTGGGAAAGTCTGCCAAATAGGACTTAATTACTACATGTAATTAAGACTCAATTTGGTGATTTAGTAACAACTTCACATTGTATTGCTTTCCTGAATCAAATTGGAATGTGCAAAGAAACCGGGGGGGTGGGGTTTCCAAATCAGTTTAGAAGTGCAAATTGAATTGGTTCAGTGATTCCATTATCCAAATCAAATGGATCACTTTTCCAAATTAAACTGAAAGACCAAAATAAACTGAATCACAAATCTGAATCAAATCAGTGATTTGAATCTGTTTTACTTTATTCACATTTCTCTATTAACTACATTGTCTGTGCAGTGCCTACGTATTCTACATGGGAGAAATTCTTCTCAGGTGATTTTATTAAAGTGTTAAATAATTGTATGCAATTTTTCCCAAATATATATTTTTTTAAAAAAACTTGAAGTCTTGTCTTACAAATACAAGAGTAGGACAAATATACAATGGGTTGACTATGCCTCTGTCATAATGTTTCTTTTGATATTTTCTGTCTTCACCCTCACTATCAATTGAAAATGACTAGATATATAGTCTTCTATAATCATTGTGCCCTCTACTGGTTCTCTCTGCTGTTTCAATGATGGGATTGACTGCATTTGTGTAAGAATGTTTATTTTATTCATTCATTCATTCATTAAACTTATATGACCACCCATCTCACCTGCATGTGACTCTGGGCAGCACACACAATTAAAACACAACAGCAATTATAGCCTTCCACCATTAAAGTCAATTAAAAAACAATTAAAAGCTACATTTAAAAACACAGAAAAAGACAGGGGAGAGTGCAATCTAACACATATAGTATAACCATTTAATGGGCTCCACACTTCCCTGGATCCTGTTTACTACCATTCTCTTGTTTTGCCCCCACAACAACTAGTTTTCAAAATAGTTTGCACAATGAAACAGAGCAAGAGTTCAAACAGTCTAAATACTTGTTCATAGAAAGCCACCTCTTCCTTGAATAGAATGCTATTGAGTTTGGTAAACCTCATTGGATAGATGACCTAAGCAAATTTGGGGCTCTTGTTTGGGAAAACAACACCCTTTCTCAAGCCCTTTCATTGCTATGATTGCTAATCAAGGTTTGCAATGGCCACCAGAGAATAATCTCCCTGCTCTGGGAGGCCTGGAAAACAAAGAAAAGAAGCAAGAATATTTGAGACATCTAAACATACTTCTAAAAATTACACCAAGTAGAACTTTCAGTTCAGGGCCAACCAATCAATGTCCAGTAGGTCTCAAACTATGCAAAAGTTATTGAATTATTTTTCTACTAAATGCAGCACTTCAGCTGTTACAATCTGACTGCAATCTGGTACTAAATACTTCTGCTAAACTATGGGTCTTATGTAACATATTCACAGTACACAGATAATTAGAGATGGTATAAATAATGTCCAAAATAATACTTGTGGAACGGAAAATTAAATAGGCAAATGCTATAGTGTTAGCTATTGACTGGAAACTCTGCAATTAAACCAAAAGTCTATGCGCCAAAAATCATTAGTTTTGAGTGACTTGTCCATTTGCATTTGGAATTATGAATAACTAAGTTGGTTGTAATTTTTAACATGATAAAAAATAATATATGTAATAATACTTAAAATATGTGCTTTTTAATGGGAAATGGGGTACAATTAAGTATCATTAACTGTGTATAAAAAATGCACAGTAATAATTATAACATTTTCAATATTGTCGAAAATCTTATCTTTTGCTGATGCCTGTGTTTACTTTTCCCCAGTCCTCCAGTGCATCATTTCATCCTTTTTTCAATCACTTGAATTAGAAGAATTCCACTCTCAGGATGAATTTTTAACAAAAAAATCAAGGAAAGAAAAACAGTAATTACAAAAAAAAAAAAAAAGGCAGGTTTCTGGGGACATTCTTCCTGTTAAACACATGTTATTAATGTGGAGTCCTTGGGGTTCTCAGAGCTTGGTTATTTTCTTGCAGACATTTCATTACCCAACTAGGTAACATCTTCAGTGCTAGAAGAGAGTGGGGTTTACTCTCTGTTTAGATACAGTAGCTTGCCTTGTCAGTGTTGGAGGGGGTGTTGTTTTTTCCTTGGTAGTTCCTAGATTAGGCTGTTGTTTACTGTTTGATTGTTTGTCTGAGTTGGTAGTTCCTTGATTAGGACAATCACTGCTTGATTGTCTGGTGTTAATCCCTGCTTATCTGGGTTGCTGGTGAGGAGGTGTTCTGGTCTTTTTGTTTCCTTTTTATTGACTCTTTGGAATAGTGTGTAAGTGTTGTTTGTCTCTATGTGCCTGTTGACGGAAGACTTGTCTAAATACCAAGCTTCCAGGAATTCCCTCACATTTTTGGATTTAGCTTGGTCTAAGATGTTGACAGTTTCCCAGCTGAAACTATGGTTGAGTCTGTCCACGTGTTGTGAGATTAAGGAGTTTTCATCATGTCTTCTGACTGCTAGTTGGTATTCATGGATGTGCTCTGCTAGTCTTCTGCCTGTCTGTCCTACATAGCAGCTGTTATAGTCCTTACACTGTATGTTGTAGATGACTCCTGATTTTTCTTCTTGGGCTACTGGGTCTTTTGGTTTACTTAAGATGTTTTGGAGGGCTTTAGTTGGTCTGTGAGCTACAGTGATTGTAATAGTCTGTTGGTTGTTTCTGAGATGTTTCTGATGTATGGCAGTGTTATTCTTTTCATAGCTTGTGTTGGTTGTGCTGTAATGGGTTGAGTCATCAGCACCTTTTGATAAAGTTGCATGGTGATCCATTTTGTTGGAAGATGTTGTATAGGTGGTCTGTTTCCTCCTTCTGCTGTTCTGGGTTGCTGCAGTGCTTTCATGCTTGTCTGAATAATGTTCTTACACAGCTCCTCTTGTGGGAGGTTCGGTTGTTACTTTGATAATGGAGCCCAAGGACTCTACAGTTCAACCCTGAGCTACGTATATTCTCTTCTATTGGTACACATTATTACTACCAAGCCACTAAGAAAGACCTGCAGCAGACTTCCTTGACAAAAACCTCCAGGGGGTTTTCTAGAGAAAAATAAAATACATAGACTAGAAAAAGATTATGTTCAACTCACAGCAGGAAAACACAGGTAAAGTTTATATTCATGGTGG
Source organism: Liasis olivaceus (assembly GCA_030867105.1). NCBI lineage: Eukaryota > Metazoa > Chordata > Lepidosauria > Squamata > Pythonidae > Liasis > Liasis olivaceus. The sequence goes on along the minus strand of CM061348.1, from coordinate 24,741,545 downwards.
ACTGAAGATGAGACAAAGACAACAATGTCCTTTCTTGCCCTCCAGGAATTGTAGTCACCTATACTTATGATGTCCTGTGTCTATGCATGTCACAAAAAAAGGACTAAGCATAGCCAATGTACTTACACTAGGATTAGTCATAGGAATGAGAAAAGGTTAAAAGCGCACTGTGTTATGGAGATTAAGACTGCTCTTGACATATGCAACCAGATCTCAAAACTCTTTCTCATAGATCTGAGTTCAAAGAGACTTACTCCAAACAGAGTTGAGTGACAAGACAGTCTGAAGGCAAAAGTAAAGTAAAATGTTTAAGTAGAGATTTTGAAAGGTAAAAATGTTGGAAAGAGAAGCATGTCTTCCAACTCCTGGGCCAATCTTACTTGCAGAGCTCAGACCACATTCCATGGAGTATCTTAATTTCAGGTGCTCCACTGATGTTATTAGCCAGAAATTATTTTTGTTCATAAAGTTTGAATTTCATTTTCATGTATAGCACAGTTGAGTCTGATTCTGTTGGTCCAACCATTGTTCACTGAGCCTTACAAATGGGCTGCCAGTCATGCAGAAAAGTTCCTCTGTTATATGTTCTGAATATGGAGAAAGCAGCAGACAACATGCAAAATAACGTGACAATGTTTCTTGCATTCTGATCTAGCTTTGTCTTTTTATTCTAAATGGCAGTGTGAAGGCTATTTTCTCACAATTTATTGAGCTCTATGTATGTTTCATTAAGTCAGGAACAGGAGAGAACAGCCTTACCTTCACAAGAACAAATGTGCCATTTACTGAAAAAAAAAAAGTGGTAACACAGCTTGAAACTTCAAGAAACAAAATTAAATGAGCTGTGAAGATTATTGAAAATCTATCAGAACCATAATGAAAAGTACCTTGTGTTCTCTCCAAAGCTAAAAAAAGAGAGTCTGCTATGATTTGATAAATTCAATTTCAACTATTCTACAAAGAAAGTTCTAAACTGGGATCTTATGTGTTCCTCCATTTTACAGCTCAAATAGTTTAGAATATCCACAGCTTAGGAAAAAAGTGACTAGAATATTGCAAAATATGACTTATGCCCTTTTCACATCCAGGTGTGTGTGTGTGTGTGTGTGTGTGTGCGTGTGTGTTTCATTGATTGACTTTAAAGAGTTTCTAGATGGGGCAAATGCGGTAGTGAAAATAATTTCTGGTTCAGATCATGTTACTTTGTTTTTATCTGCAGCTGGTTCCAGATGTTTCCTTGGGCAGCATAGTTCTAGTCAATTTGGGACTATGTGTCTGAAAGGAACTCTCAGGCAGAAACAAAGCATGTTAACCATACCCTTTAAGATCAGTTCACCAGGTTTTCAGGAGACTAGGCTGTAGTTGTAATGGGAGACTTCATCTACCAATATCTGCTAGAAAACTCCTAAAAGGTCTGTTGTAGTCCTCCTGAGCAAGGAAGTAAAACTGGTTGTTGAAAGGAAGATAGTCAGGCACTTTTGTGAGCAAGTCATGATAGAGTTCAAAATAACTAGGAGGAAAAAAGCTAAGAGCTGTCAGTCACATACCCTGAAGTTCAGGAACATAGAGTTTAATGAACACAGGCAAAAGGGGACAGTGTACCATCACTTGAAATCCTAAACTACTCAGAGAGAGGAGATACTTAGACATAAGATATTGAGATCATGAGCTAAAACAATACCCATGAGAAGGAAAAATGAGGGAAGCTTCAAGGGACTTGTGAATAGTGAGCCTGTTCACTAATAAGCTGAAAACAAAAAATAGTTTTATAGAACCAGAAACAGCAGGGACTGATAACTAAGCAGGTGTACAACTGGGAGTTCAAAATTGTAGGATTACAGTCAGGAAATCTAGAGATCAGAATGAAATGAAGCTGGCAAGAAATGCAAAATTTAATTAGAATGAGCAGATGAAGAAGAGACAAGAGGTTGATGGTCTGTTGCACTGGAAACAGGGTCAAGTAATAGTGGCAAATAAGGAGAAGGCAGCCTTCTTTCTTCCAGACTTGTTTCAGAATAGGGAGAGAGGCTTTCCTAACACAATACAAGAAAGGGCAGGAATGAATTGATAAAGGTATATTAAGAACACTCCTTGCTATTATTTATTAATCTCCAGGTCCACACAGGTTACACCCTAAAGTTGGAAGGAGCTGGCAGAAATTATCACAGAACAATAGAATGTATTATTTGAAAACTCCTAGAAAAATGGTGATGTGCTGAAAGACCATGGAAGAGTAAACAGTGCCATTTTAAAAAAAAAAAATTAAAAAAGGAAGAGTAGAACTTGCCCATACTTACTGGGCAAGTTCCTAGAATAGATGGTCAAGCAGCATGTTTTCAGAAAACGATACTGCTATTTTCAGGAGCCAACGTTAGTATATTAAGAACAAATCATGTCTTATTAATCTTACCTCTTTCTTTAGGTCAAGGGGGTACTGTAGGTATGTTGTTTCTTGATCTTAATAAAACTTAATAAAGTCTTTTATGATAAATGTTTGGACAGAATGGATGAATACAGACTAGTTGATAGAATAGTCTGGTGGATTTGCAACTAGTTCAGCAACTGTAGCCAAAGAATAATGATAAATGAGTCTGCATCATCCTGGAGGTACATATCCAGTGGGATCCACCAGGGCTCTAAGTTAAGCCCAGTATTATTTAACACCTTCATGAATGAGTCCATTGGAGTTGGGTGGCTAAAAATTCAAATAAATAAATAAAATTACTTAGAGGATGAGATGGAAGTGATGTTTATCAGATTTGTGGATGACACCAAGCAAAGGAATTAATGTGAAAAAGATCCAGAGGTTCCAGTGGACCACCAGCCAAACAGGAGCAAAGGTTAATTAAAAGGTTAATGCATTCTTAGGTTGCACGATCAGAAGCCTTACATCCAGATCATGGGAAATAACGGTTCCATATTATTCTGCACTTTTTAGGCCACACTTGGAGTATGTTGTCCATTTTTGTGCTGTTTATTCATTTATTTATTAGTTATTATATTTATATCCTCCCACAATGCAATGGACTCTTGGTGGTTTAGACGTGGAGAAGTTGAAGTGGTACCAACAGAGGCGAATATGTGTAGCTCAGGGTTGAACTGTGGAGTCCTTGGGGTTCTCTGAGCTTGGTTCTTTTCTTGCAAACGTTTCATTACCTGGCTTGGTAACATCTCCAGTGCTGGAATGGGATGGGGTTTGCTCTCTGTTTATATACTCTTGCATGCCTTGCCAGTGTTGGTGGGGGTGGGGTTTTTGTTTTGCTCCTCTGGTAGTTCCTTGATCAGCATATGTTTACTGCTTGATTGTGTGCCTTTGCTTATCTGGGTGATGATTGCTGGTGAGGCGATCTTCTGATCTTTTGTCTCTTTTGAATAGTATGTATGTAGATGCTGTTTATCTCTATGTGTTTGTTAATTGCTGCCTTGTCTGAATACCAAGCTTTCAAGAATTCTCTTGCATTTTTGGATTTAGCTTGGTCTAAAATGCTGACAGTTTCCCAGTTAAAACTATGGTTAAGTCTGTCCATGTGTTGAGAGATTAAGGAGTTTTCATCATGTCTTCTGACTGCTAGTTGGTGCTCGTGGATGCACTCTGCTAGTCTTCTGCCTGTCTGTCCTACATAGTATTTGTTACAGTCCTTACACTGTATGTTGTAGATGACTCCTGTTTTTTCTTCTTGTGCTACTGGGTCTTTTGGTTTACTTAAGATATTTTGGAGTGATTTTATTGGTTTGTGTGCTACAGAGATGCCATGTGGTTGTAATAGTCTGTTGGTGGTTTCTGAGACATTTACCAGAGGAGCAAAACAAAACCCCCACCCCCACCAGCACTGGCAAGACAGGCCACAGCATATAAATAGAGAGCAAACCCCATCCCATTTTAGCACTGAAAGTGTTACCTAGCTGGGTAATGAAATGTTTGCAAGAAAAGAACCAAGCTCAGAGAACCCCAAGGACTCCAAAGTTGAAGTGGGTTGAAAGGACACAATAAGGATGATATGGGATCTAGAAACCAAGTCATATGAAGAATGCTTAAAGGAGCTGTTTGGTTTGCAAAAGAGGAGATATGGTAGTGGTGTATGAATATCTAAAAGGTTATCATCTGCAATACAAGACATACCTCTTCTCTCTTGAAACTGAGAGCCAGATAAGAACTAAGAAATTGAATTAAAATAAAGGGAATTCTTTTATTAGGAAGAATTTCCTGATTACATGAGCTGCAAAACAATGAAATTATATGCCTAAAGTGGGAAACTTCTCCACTCCGTTGGGCATGGTTTTGTGGATTCCTGCACTGAGCAGAGCAATTGATTAGCAGATGCGTAAGGTTTACATGGACTTTCTATGTGGCCTAGTTTCATGTCCCAGTACCAATAATTGGTTGTCTCATATCCAAACCAACTATCCAACCATCTCCCCATTCACAGTGTTTGGGTTGTCCCCTCTCTTTTGAGCTTTATGTGGAAGGCAAAATCCTTATTTCATCATGTCTTTAATCAATCATGACTTTTTAAGCTCCTGCTGGGACATTTTAGTTTTTAAACTAATTCATTCTTTTTATGTTCTCCCTTGCTGCTGGTTTAATAACACTGCTGATTTGCTATTTTTACTTTTCTTTCTGTTTATGCTTTAAATATTCAGTGTTTTGTATTTCATGAATATTAAGTGAAAGTAATACAAATGAAGGCAAATTATTTTATGGCCTGCTAGACATAAGTAACAAGATAGATTCTGAAATGGTCTCTGATGAGCACTCTGTCATCAGTTATAGATTTTGAACCTTTCCAAGGATTCTTCATTAGACTCTTTGTCTCCTTGTTTTCCATGAGTTTGTTCATTGCTTCACCTGCCTTGTCAGATTATCTATCACACTCATAGTTTATTTTTCCATTTTACTCCTAAATGGTTCCACGCAGTGTACAATATAAAGATAAAAAGCATCAAACAAATGCCAATATATATTACAATAGCACTAATCAGCAGAGGTAGATCATAAATGAAAAACTAACATCACCCAATGTTCTCTTCTAGAGGCAAGTTTCACCTTTTTTCAAACCAGAGCAGGGAGAAGGCAGTTCACACATGTAAATGAGCAGTGATTTCAATGATCTGGAGACACTTGTTCCGGGTTGTGCTCATATCTATCATCTCTCCCTTTCTTCTACCCATATGCCCCTAAGCTATACTGCCAAAATAATCCATATTGTATATAAATGTAACCTTGAATTTTTAGTGAGACACAGCAAGCTATCCACATTAATGAAATCTATGTATCCACTCTTTATATAATTCTAGGGTTTGAGTCCAGAATATAAAAACCCTGAACACTGGAAATGGGTGGTATTTGTATTCATTTGTATTGGCAATCTGTAGCTACTGCAATGGTCCTACAACTTACATGCAAACTTTTGATACAAGAATCTTTTCATCAGTTTTCCTTTTACTGAGTTGTAAAATAAACCCAAGTACAAGTATGCCTTTCACTACCATTGGCTTCATGTTATTCTGTTACCTTCCCAGAGGAAGCTTTCAACTTTGCTGAGTTGTTGTTTTGTGGTTTTTCGTACTACATTAATTAATTAGCACAATGTCACTCCTGATGCTTTTTTTAATGCATATGACAGTTGGTGACATTTGCATTAACCTTTTCCCCTCCAAGGTGAAAGTGCTGAGTTGGCAGGCTGCTTCTTCTTTTTTCCTAATGCTTTTCTTGTGGATGTTTTCACAGCTGGGGGACTCAGGGTGACTTTACCACGACGCATGCCCTTCCAGCTGTGAAGGTGAAGCTGTTCACTGAGAGTACCGGTGTCCTGGCTCTGGAAGACAAAGAACTTGGGCGGGTAAGGGCAGCCACCACTGTTGACTGCACTGAGCTGCGGTTCTTTTGTAAATCACAAAAGAATGCAAATGACAGCATTTCATCTCTTATTTTGGCATAACGACGCCGTGGCAGAATTAGAGCTGCTGAAACATTTCTTGAAGAAGGAAGGAAAGTTTGGACAGCTCTTAGAAAAACTCAAATGTACATTTTCAACATTGAAAATACAGTGGTAATTGAACACAGACACACCCAAAAAATACTCCTGCTTGGGGGCTGAAAGTAGAATCTGAAATACATTTCTGCAAGTATCACAACTGATCAAGCATTTCAAAGAGAGGCTGTCTGAGGACCTCGCATGAAAAAAAACATGTGGATTGCATATTCCTCCCAAACTGATGGAACACAGCTCCAAAAAAGTCAGAGAGGAAAATAAATTACTGTTAAGAGTGGTAGGGAAAAAGGGAACGTCCCATCCCAGTGATAAGCCTTTCCTGGGATAAACATTATTAAACTTTTGGAAAGAAATTAAGAATACAGCTTTTGGGGAAAAATATCTGTGAATCCAATTCTGTGTAGTTAAAATATGAAATTAATGTTGCTTCAGCTCACTAAGGGTAGTTAAGATATTGTGGCTGAGTGGTGAACCTTAGATTGTGTGTTCTGAGGAAGACTCCTGTAGAAGCACTGGCGTCTTCTTCCACTGGCCAAGCCAAGGCATTAGAAGGGAGAAGGGAGAGGGGACAGGAGGATCCCAAGAATTTATTTCCCACAGATGAGTGCAAATCAATGCTGATCTCATTTTAGAAAAGAGGTGGGATTGCTGCTGAGGCTGTTAACAGTCTACCTCAGCTTTTGCTAGCAGAGGGGTAGGGTGAGGTAACTCTGTGGACCTGTGGAATGAATTTCATTTGTCATCTCTCTAATCAGTAGATAATTCAGCATGTTCAATTTGACAGCATAGCTGCTGTTGAATTAACTGTGGCCTGTCTATTTCTTCCTCCAACTGCTAAAGCTGATAATAATGCCAACTTTCATTTTTAATTATTTAACTGGTTCCCAGTGATATCAGCTATATAACACCATGCTCTTGAGCATTCCTTCTTTTTCGTTCTATGCCACTACAGTTCAATGTAATTTTTTCCCATAATGCCTTCAGCAACACAATTTATCTTGGTGACAGACATAATTGCCAATAATTTCCCTTTAGGCTCTGCTTTCCCTCTACTCAGCGTCTTCTGCTCTTCACTTACTACTATATGGGACACAAAGAACATCTATCTATAAGGCCCTTTTAAAATGGAGAGTGCCAGATACCTCATTTTCCTTCACTTAAGAACATCTACTTTTGCCCCCTGTCTTTTGTACAAGTGATCTATAAGTTCTAACCCTAATTTGAAGTTATTTTATCATATATGCTGATGATACATGAGAAATGTCTGCATGGATATATTCATTGTATAACGGAGCAGACCAGCTTAAAAAAAAATATATGTTTTTAAAGTCTGTTACAATCTAATTGGAAGGAACATTTGTTGTTAGTTTGTTTGGCTTATATATTGTTCCATTTCCAAAGACTCTGAATGGCCTACAAATAATAACATAAATAAATAACAGAAGAAGTTAATACCATACACATAAATAACAGACCTGATGTGTTACCATTCAGACAGCAAAATCTTAAGTGTCCCTAAATGTTTCTCTGGAGTGCCATGTTAATGGGTCTTCAAAAATATAATAGGGAAGGGGGAATCTGAATAAATGGGGGTAAACTGTTCCAGAGATGGGAGGGAGCATCATTAAGAAGGCTGAAGCACAAGGTCCCTGTAGATGGCCTTTCCTTAAATTTGGGAGCCTCAGCAAGCCGTCTCTTATTTTGAGGTTGGGGGCAGATTCAATTTGGAGAAGGTGGTTTTGGATATCTCCCTACATCCAGGCCATGTATCTGGGCCATGTAGGTGATAACCAGCATCTTAAATTTCACCTGGAAGCTAACTGGTAGCCAATACATCTCCTGAAGTAGAGGTGTTAATGGGTGAACCTAAGTATTCCCACAACTACTTTTGGCATGGCATGCTGAAGCAGGTGAAGCTCCCAAATGTCTTCAAGGGCAGCCCCATGTAGGTTGAACTGCAATAGTCCAGCTTGAAGGTGACAAGGGCATGAGTGACCAAGACCAACATGCCCTGTTTCAAAAAGATCTTCAACTTGTTCACAAGATACAATTTTGCAAAGGGCCTCCTGGCCACAGCCTCCACTTGCTCTTCAAGGAAAGGCTGTAAGTGCCAAAGTATCCCCACTCAAGCTGGCTCTGTCTAGGAAAGTGCAACTGCCAAAAGTCACAGATGAGATAGTCTCTGAAATAGTTGGCTTACAAATCCACAGCCACTCCATCTTACTAGGATTCAGTTTAAGCCTGTTTCTCCCCATCCATATCCTAATAGCCTCCAGGGACTGGGTCAACACAATGATGATACCTCAGCCTATGCTGGTGGATAACCTCTCCTAGCAATTATATATAAATGTTAATCAGCAGTAGAGAGAGGACCATATCATGGTTGATGGAATCAAAAGCTGAAAACAGATCAAAGACAACCAAAAGAATCACACTCTCCTATCCTGGTTTACCACAGGACAAAAACAAAAATGACCAGTGCAGTTTTTGTCCAAAACCCAGGGTTGAATACTGACTGGAAAGGGTCCAAATAATCCATTTCATCCAGGATTCTCTGTAGCTGTAGTCCATACACCTTTGCAACAAACTTTCTTAAGGGAAGGCTGGAGATTGGTCAAAACTTGTGTAGAACAACTGGCTTGAGGAATAGTTTCTTCAGGCTCAAACCTATCCACGATAACTTTCCAAGGGGTAGTCTTTGTCATCTCAGCTGGACCTACCTAACTGGCATATAACTCAATGGACATGAGCAATTTTATTCTCCAGATGCTGCGCAAATTATTGCAGTGGTGCAACAGACAATCTTCTAACTCAGTTTTCCCTAATAGGGACCAAGACACTTTAAATAATGGTGCTGGATGTGGTAATAAAGGGTCTGTCCATGGACTCTTACCACATTGCTGTTGTCTCAAACCTGAGCTCTTAGACTAATTCACAGATTCTTGTGATACCAAATTTTAAAATAAAAGTGATCCATACGAAATGCATGAAAACATTAATGGTGCAAACCTGTACATATCAGTTTAAAACCAAATCCTGTTGATTTCAGTGGAGCTTGCTCCCAATATAAGGTGTAGAGGATTAAAATTTAAGTCAGTCTTTTATAAGTACTATGCAGTGCTTCAGATTTGATCCCAAAAAGTTACTTTGGAGCACGTGTGTTAGCCCTTCGAGGCAGTCCAGACAAGAAGCACAACTATGAGTACTAGCTCTATCTTTATTTTAAGGTTACATTAGCAGAATCTTGCAAGACTGAAAGTATTTCTCCCCTCCTTTCCTTCTACTCTCCATAAAACTAGGGAGGGTCCCTTCTGAAATGCTTCCCATGCCTCTTCTCCTTCGGTGGACTGAGATATCTTTTACATGCCGGTTGTTCAGTCTGTGGCTCTCTCTCCTGTCTCCCAAGGTCATTCCCACAGACCATTACAACATGGGAGTGCAAACATGGCAGCAGTCTGCATCTCTTTAAAGCAACTACATCTTTTTCCAGGATTATGTGATTGCCCTTTACAACTATTGTGTGCTCCCAGGAAAAAAACACAGCTGCATCCAACAATTGCAGATATGTGTTAATTTTGTACTGTGTCTTTCAAACCATTTGTTTGGCATCCAGTCCAAAGCATTCTGCAACCCTATATTTTATTATAATGTCAGTTAACATCAATTTATTAGCATAGCATATTAAAAAGCTACAGGGATCCTCATCTGTGTGAGACTTCCATTGTTAATGTTTTTCAAGCAAAAGTGCTTCATGTCTCTTTAAACTAGAGTCGTTGTTCAGATTTAGAAACTGTAGTATCACAGGAACATGGGTTCTGAGAAGAAATCGGTGTATTTTTAGAATTGCAATTATCTCTGTTTATGAGTCCTGTTTATGGAAAGCCAGTAATATTATCTGAATATGGGGAATTACTCCCTGCCCCATTCCTGTGCTCCATCAGCTACTGCCTCTGCAAAAATAAATAAATGTACAAGTTGACCATCTGGCCGCAACATCTTTATATCTTACTCCAGTTTGTCTATTTCCTGGCTTCTTGAAGCATGAATATAACTTGGAATGATCAGAACTCTCACCTTAAACCAAAGGTTTTAGATTATGAAATACGACAACAACAACAACGATGATAGATAGAGAGAGAGAGAGAGAGAGAGAGAGAGAGAGATAAGAGATAGGCAGGTTTGGTATACTCCCATAATCCCTGAGGACTCCTGGCAGTTAATCACAGAATTAAAATATTCACTGTAAATAATACAAGTAAACAATACAATAAAACAATAACATAAACAACTATAAAACCAAGGGAGCAATAAACTGAGATTACTCCCCCAAAGCACAAATCTGTGTTCCACAGCTGGTGGTTATTAATATTTATTCCATCACAGAGAAATAGAAAAATAAGCCCAGTTTTGGAGATGAGCAGATGAAAAAGAAAGTACTATTTCAAAAGAAGTCATTTAAAACAAAAGACAGATAGATTTTATTGAGATCTGGTTTTTTGTTTGATTAGAATGGAAAGTATTTCAGTTATAATATAGAGAATACTCCAGAAGTTCCAACTTAGTATTTGCAGTAAAACAATCATCTTTAATGTCTGCAAATTGCCAATCGTTGTTCCATGGTGTGTTCAGTAACAGCCAGACAAAACAAAGTTGCTGAAATCTGAAAGCACTGGCTCATCATATTTCTACTACTACCATAAGTCCTCATTTATGTATCTACAAATAAACTCCTGAAAACTCTGTGCCATGATCTTTAAACCAAACTCACAGTACACTGGAACAGAAACTATGGAGCTTTGTTGAGAGAATTATTCAGAATAGGATGCTGTGGAGTCCATTACTTATTTTTACAAGAATGGACTGTTTTTGTAACTAGATAGCAACTGTTTGGTTAACTCCACAAAGACAGTACGAAGCAGGCAAAGAGGAAGTGTTGAGCTTCAGAGAGGAGGAATAGGAAGATTATATTTAATTAGGAAAAAGGAAGGTAGAAAATCTAGAAGGCTAATTCAATTGGCGATAGACTCTGCAATGTAAATAGTTCTGCTCTAGGAAACATGGTGAGGAAATTTGAACAATGCTGATGGTAGAGTTTAAGGGGAAAGTGAACGAACAGGTTGATTATAAAGGGTGATTGGCCTTTAAATCTCAAAAACAGGTGCCTGGGCCTTTGTGTTTTGCATTTTGTGTTTATTATGTTTGTCCTTGTATTTGTACTGTTTTTATCATTTTGTTTCATGAGTTATTTGCTTAAGATGAGTGGCCGTATATGTTTCCTGAATAAATACAATTTAAAAATGCAAGGAACCAAGGAGAGAGGTGAGAAGCTGCAAAAAGGCTGAGAACTGGGAGTCTGTAAAATGAAAACAGCTGTCACGCTTCACCTAGCTCTTTTCTTCTGATTGAATATATTACCAATATGATGAGTCAAAATACACACACTTATATTGACCTTACTAATTTTCCATCACTTTACTTATGGGTTAACCCTTGAATCTTTCTTTGTATTTTCATTTCCAGCATCAGAGACAATTTAGCTATATGGACTATATTTCATTCAATAAAAGGAACCTCCATCCCTTGAATGGGAATTGGGTTGCTTTTCTTATCTATATGTTTAATATATTAAAGATGGACAGTTCTGTAGCCCTAGTTTTTAATGTGCCTCTTTGTTTAATGACTTTTCAAAACCATTCATTACTATGTATGCTTAAATTACCCATAACCAACCAAAATTTATTGCAGTAATCTCAGTACCAAGGCTGTTTTTTGTGGGTATCTTCCACTCTATGCCTCTCAATAAAATAAGTAAAGTATTTGAAGATCAAACTATTTATACAAATTGGGACAATTTCAGATTATTGGGTTCTCCTTGTGTCATGAAGCATGTAAAAAGGGGGCGGGGCTTGATCACATGCTTGTGGCCACCATCTTGACCCCTGAATGCTGCCCTTCAAAACAACACATTGGAATTTGATACGGCAGGCTGGAACCTGTCCTCACTCTTGTGGCACTTCTCAGTTTTCAGGCGAATTCGATATTGACCTGGTTCCCATATCATGCTGAGTCATGATGTGGTTGGGCTTATGCATCCAAAATCAAACCATAAACCATATGGTTTGTTTTAAGTAGCAGCACAGTTGGTAACGCAGAGAAAAAGTTACTTTCAGACAAGGCTTTTCTGGTGCCATCACCCTGCCCAGTCGTGGAATTATATGGTAGATTCTAAAAAGGCCTTTAATCTTCCAGTGTCCTTTTCTATCTGTTAAATAGGAAAAGGTGGTGAAGCCATATAATGCTAGCTGGTAGAGCAGTGTCCCTTGAGTTCCTCTCATTGGAGGCATTTTACCTTTCATTGGACTGATATGGCAACAATAAAGGTTAAACATCATTCTTATCTATGATGCTGTTTCAGGAATTCTTATCTGGGAGCGAAATAATTCAGGGGGATTCTATTTCAGTATATATTCATAGGATCTGCATAGAATTGCACATATGCATGCTCTAAATCTCTGCATGTTAAAACTTTGTCTTATTCAGGTTGTTCTTCACCCTACACCAAATAGCCCAAAACAATCTGAGTGGCACAAAATGACTGTTTCCAAAAACTGTCCTGATCAAGATCTGAAAATCAAGCTTGCTGTCAGAATGGATAAACCTCAGAATATGAAGCATTCTGGGTAAGTTGTTGTTGTTGTTGTTGTTGTTTTGCAAACAAAAGTGATTGCACATTAGCATATTTCCTAACTTTATAATAATTGGAAAATATAAAGCATTGCCTTCTTCTCCTTGGGTTTCTATGAGCTTAAAAACTGAATCAGTGGGACTTAATTTTCATCTTTTTGAGAATGACTGACATTTTATTCCCTTGCACATTTTACCTCTCTTAATATTTTGAAACAAATGTCCTCTAAAAATAATCACTAGCTTCAGTCCTGTATGCGAACTAGGAATATTATTATTTTTTCTGTGTCAAAAAGGAACAATAAAGGGTTTTTTATTGTTATAAAATATAACACTATATTTATTTATATAAAATATAAATTAGAGTGTAATTTCTCTGTATTTTATTTCTTGCATTAAACTTTTGGAATAACAGATTCCTTATTGTATAATCAGATTATTCATCATCATAATTATCTGTTCCTTTGAATATTTTATTTTATTTATTATTAAATTTATATGCCGCCTATCTCCCCCAGAGGGTGACTCTGGGCAGCTTACAAATATCCTGATTATGCTGTCATAATCATGCATATAATATTCTGAATATGCTGTCAAGGTCTTTGAAATATGATGGATGCTGTGGATGTCTGGAGGGAAAGGGACAGGCTCATGTTCAACCCCAACAAGGTCAAGTGGCTATAGGCATTTGGACCACCTGGGCCTGGAAATGCCCACCTTTAGTCCTGAACTTGCCCCTTCTGGACTAGCACACAATTTGGGGGTCTTTTTGGAGCCACAACTCCTGCTCAAAGAGTTGCCAATTTTGCCCGTACCTCAACTGGGAGGCTCTTTAGGAAATCATTCATACTTTGGTCTCCTCATGCTTGGATATTGCAATGCTCTGTACATGCAGCTGCCCTTGAAGACTGCTCAGGTGCTGCAGCTAGTTCCAAATGGGCAGTTATGAGCATGCCATGGTGTGAGGGTTCTTTGTTTTCCAAGAACTGGACACACCACAGCGTAGAAGATAACTGTACAAAATACTTTATTGAAGCACACACTTTTCCTGTTGCCCTGGTTGACTCCTCCCTCCTAGGCTTTGCAAGTTGATGTAGCCACGTCAGTAAGTCTTTGATGGTTTTATAACAAATAAAAGTCTTAAAGTTTGTAAAGCGGCATTCAACCTTTGCCTCCCTCTGAATATTCTAGTACTTGTTGGGATTAAATGCTGCCTCAGTGTGGTTGCTTTGCTTCTGGTTGCTACCGAGCTCCAGGTCAAACTCTACACCATGCTCCAGGCAGAAATCACACCACAATGGGCTGTTTACCATAGCTTGTGGTCCTAGCAGTTGACTGCTAGCCCTCTTGCTTGCCTGTAAGAGTTGTACATTCCAGACACTACTTCCTGCTTCCTCGTCTGCTTGTTGTCTTCTTCTTTTTCTCCTACATGCCCACAGTTTTGTAGGCTAAGGGCGTAGGTGGGGTGAAGCTCCCTATGGACATCAGCACATTCCTAAAAACACCACAATGTGGCTCAATTAGCCAGATAGCTAGAACATTGGCATGGATGCTTGTGAGTAAACTATGAGTGGGTGAATGACGGAATGAATGAATGACCGAATGAATGAATGAATGAGCCCATCTCCTCTCAAGTTTCTGGGGCTGTAAACTTTTACTGCCCTTTGGGAGAAGGATGAGCTGAGCCTATCCTTGGACAAGTGGGGGTGGGAAGCATTTCTGCTTGGCTGCAGAATGAACCCCAGCTTCATTCCCTCACACAGGGTATGCCTGCTTAACACCTCTGCTACATGAGCTACACTGGTTACCAGTAGGCTTCTGGATACAATTCACGGTGCTGGTTATCACCTATAAAGCTCTTCATGGCACACAGCCTGGTTATCTGAGGGACTGTCTATCTTCCATAGTTTTTCCCCATCCTATACAATCCAGCACAGTGGGCATGTTGATTAAACAATGTCATCTGATAGGACCCAAAAAGCAGGCCCTTTCTGTCATAGCTCCTGCCCTCTAGAATGACATTATAACAGTGTTATATTTTATAACAATAAAAAACCCTTTATTGTTCCTTTTTGACACAGAGAAAATAATAATATTCCTAGTTCACATACAGGACTGAAACTAGTGATTCTTTTCAGAGGACATTTCTTTTAAAATATTAAGATTTGGATAGGACCCACCCGGACTTTATTCAAACAAGCCCCTAAAACTCAGACTTTGGGTTAAAGTGGGTGGCGGATCCCTTATGGGGATAATTCCTTGATTATAAATTGTGTTATTTGTCCAGGTATTTGCTTTTGGTATTGGTTGTATTGGATTGTTTTAAATGTATACTGTACACCACCCAGCATCATGGTGAAGTGGAGCTGCCTGTAAATTTAGTAAATGTAAATAATATTGTATTATAATAACAAGAAATCTGGTTACAGAGAAATTACACTGATTTGTACGAAAGAAACAGCTTTGGAAATAGAAATGCCCAACATTTAAAAGAGGGCAAATGAGTTTTTTATTATGCTTTCCTGTAGTTACTGTTTTAGGTTATTTACTGGAAACATAAATTTAACTAGAACGTGCTCGGGTTATGGACTAGCTTCATAGAGTCTCTGTCTACGTTTCCATATGTAGAATTCAATTACAAT
Source organism: Liasis olivaceus (assembly GCA_030867105.1). Classification (NCBI taxonomy): domain Eukaryota; kingdom Metazoa; phylum Chordata; class Lepidosauria; order Squamata; family Pythonidae; genus Liasis; species Liasis olivaceus. Next base: position 24,726,226 of record CM061348.1, on the reverse strand, counting down.
ACATTTAGTGGAATGTGTCAAGCATTGCTACTTTTCACCTGATATAACAAATTGAAATAGTTTTTCACTCTTCATGGCTTCTTATCTTTCATATATAGACATAACATAATCTTCCTTAACTGTTCCTGGACCAGGTTAGAGAAGAGCTTTATCCACACTTAGCCTCTGCACATAGAGAAGTGCAGACTTAAGGCACCCAGGCTACATGAGGCCTTTCAAATCTTTGCTTGCAACCCTTGGACCCTCCAGTGATGCAATCAAATTGTAATTCTTAATTCAACAGAAGGGGGAAATATTAAATATTTGGGGAGCAATTACACTATCAGTCTGATAATTGCTAATTATTAACAAACTGTTGGTTTACTAAATTAAACCAAATTTAATATCATAATGGATCCACATATTCAGCACACCTGGCCTACCTAGACTAGCGCTAGATTTGCACATGTAGACTTACCTTTTTAAGAAAATATGTATGTAAAATCCCATGTGCATGGTCTTCACTTTTCATAAGCATTTCTTCTGATCATTCACTCTTACGTGCATTAGGCTGTATTTTATGCATGTTTCCCACTGAAATTTTATTTATTTATTTATTTATTTATTTATTTATTTATTTATATTTCGAATTTGATCACCACCCATCTCACTAGGAAGTGACTCTGGGTGGTTTACAGTAAAAACAAAAAATAAATATTAATTAAAATACAGTAAAAATACAATAAAAATACAATAAAAAGCATAAACATACATAAATAATATCTTCCAAGGTGCTGCTGGTAGAAAGGATATTAACATATAGGAGCATCTTCAAGGTGCTAGCCGCCCCCAGGATTGGTTGCCCATTTTCTCGCCCCATGCAAGTTGGCAGAGCCAGGTCATAACTGCTTTCCAGGAGGTCAAGAGAGTAGGGGCCTACCTCACCTCTGGGGGAAGTTATTCCATAGGGAAGGGGCCACATCAGAGAAGGATCTCCTTCTGGGCCCTGCCAATGAACATTCTTCCATCTTCCAGGTGATAACCAACACCTAATTCAAGGTGTTCAGGACCCGGAAGCAAACTGGCACCCAATGCAGCTCCCGCAGCAAAGGTGCCATCTTTGGGGCACCCAGAATTGCCTGCACAGCTGCATTTTGAACCAGCTGAAGCTTCTGGATACTTTTCAAGGGTAGCCCCATGTAAAGCACATTGCAATAGTCTATACGGGAGATGACTAGGGCATGAGTGATTGACTGGAATCCAGGAAAAGGTGTAACTGGCACACAACATGTTGTTGAGCAAAAGTCCTCCTGGCCACGACTGCCAGTTTTCCCTACATTATAAAGAGCAATACTGAAGGTAGGACATCTAATACTGAAGGTAGGACATCTATGCTGGGGTGGGGGTGGGGTGGCAGTATGAAAATAATATTCTAATCTCTCACCAGATATAGCAGTTACATCTTTGTGTGGTTCTAATCTAATCCAGCCCCACTACTATGTCTCTTTTATCCTAATTTTCAATAAAAATATAAGTGTTGCTTTTCTGAACCCTCTGTTCCAGCATTTTATCACTAATGGTAGCCAATGAATTACCATGTGAAACTCATGGAAGGACATAATGCAGTAGCCGTGCTCTGTTCTTTCCATCTCACGTTTAGGAACCAAATGTACATGGCTTCCTATCATGGACGCTCCATATGGCTTTTCATGATTAATAGCCATTCATAAGTCTACATTCCATGAATTTGTCTTATCTGCTTTCTAAATTACCATCAGCACATTCTGCCTTCCTATATTACATAATTTAATTAATCGTACTTTCTTAGCTAACACTGGCTGTGTTGTCACACCTAGCGGTGCTGAACACAATTATAATCAGAATCTGATCACTGCTGGCATTTTCTAGCTATGATCTTTTACCATTTGATTTTTAAGAAATGCCAGTAACTTTTTTGTTTGAGACAGAATGTACTGTAATGAACTTTGCAGGTGAAATAGTACCTATCAAGAGGAATAACATGGTAGATTTCAGACAGATAAACTGAACTATTTTTAGTGCAAAGGAAAGGAAGGAATATTAATGTCTTTTTCTGAACATAGCATAACGGATTGTTGGAGATAGAGCTAGGGAGAATACTAAAAGATTAGCTCACTTCTCTTCTCCTTAAAAGAAAATAGCAGTTAAGCCAGTCAACAAGCTAAGCATATTTCAAAACATTGTCATGATTTGCTACAGATAAGAGACTGGAACACAATGAGATGCAATAAAACTAAGTCTTTCTCTTTTCCTTCATTTCTTGAAATGAAGCAATTTGGGTAGTTAGTGGTGTCACTTCAGAAGGATCATGCTGATTTGGGTGGTCAACGGTTGTCCAATCACAAGCATCGCTCCAACTGTAATGGCCATTGTTGATCTGATTGCTTGGAGCATTAGAATTAAGGACAGACATGGCAATTGTTGAATCTCTCCTCCCCCTTCCCCTCCCTCTTCCCACCATGGCATTTTACACAAGTATCTTTTTTTCTTTTTGGCGTGGCTGTTGTAGCTCTGTCATTTGCAACCTATCAGAACTCCACAAAATCAACACACTGCAGCTTTGTGGCATGTTCTGATTCAGGATAAGGCAAATTTGAACCATCCAAACCACCACTGTCTGGAATTATTTTGAAGTGCTGTATAGTACATCTACATCTCAGGTTAGAATATCTTGCAAAAAGCATTTGTTTTATTTATTTAATTTCTAGGCCGCCCAATTCCAAAATGGCTCTGGGTGGCTTCACAAAGTTATAAGAACAACATTACATAAGTATAGCAATGATCCAATTTCCTTCCAGCTTAAAGGGGACCTCCCAACCGTCCTAACCCAAGGGCTGAGAGAAAAGCCAGGTTGTTAATGATTGCTTGAACATGGGCAAGATGAGGACCATACAAATCTCAGGGAGGGGGGGAGATGCTCTTCCAAAGGACAGGTGCAGCAACAGACAAGGGCTTCCTTCTAGGTTCCACTAGGTGACATTACTCAATCAGTGGGAACTAGAAAAAGCTGAGTCCATTTCCTGAGTGCCCAGGAAAGATCTTGGTGGGCATCTCCATGTAAAGCCCACTGCAAGATGATCAAGGCATGGGTAACTGTGAGGAGGGCCTCTCAGTCTAGGAATGAGCACAACTGGTGTACAAGTTGAACCTGTTCACAGGCTTTCCTGGCCACAGCTGCCCTGAGCAGCGACTGAGAATCCAGGAAAAAAACAGATTGTACAGCAGTCCCAAGCAGGGCAGTGTAACCCTATTCAGGACCAGAGGGGAAAGTCCCCAGCATTGGGAGGATCAAACATTCACAGCCCCTTGGACTTTCTGGGGCAGATTGCGGTTGATCCTGATTCTCCTCATCCAGACTGTAACAAATCTTGATAGCACTGCTTAGTCAGCCAGGAGTGAAGATACACAACAGAATATCATCAGTGTGTTGATGATACCTGATGCCAAAGCAATAGATAACCTCCCCCAAGGATGATCTCTGTTGATACTTGGTAGGTAGTAAAATTCTCCTTTTCACTTTACAGAATAATACGAATGATCATAGACTGAGGGTGCATAGTATTGTAGGCTCTGGAAATGTGTGACCTTGTTTTTCTGTTTATACAGAATTTGATATTTCTGGAATGTGTACAACTTGATCTTTTCACTGAACATGTGACAAAACAAGTTCTGAGGTTAGAAGTCTGGAGAGCCGTAGCACTGATTGGATCTGTCTGTACTTTTGCTAGCAACTTTGTTGAAATAGATAAATCTCCATATGATATTCTTATTCATTAAAAAATCCATAATTAAGCTTTTCCTTCCTGTTTTTGTAGATATTTGTGGGCCATTGGCAAAAATGTCTGGAAGAGATGGAAGAAAAGATTCTTTGTGCTAGTCCAGGTAATACTTCAACTAAAAATTATATTTTGTTATTCTTTAACACCACATTGTAACACAATTAGGTTCTAAGAGCAGTGTTAACACACACACACACATACTATGGCCTGGTTCACAGAAAAACCAAAGCTATTAGGAGTGAGTTCACACATTACAGTAAGTCAAAACAAAACACATTATGGCATAGCCTTATGGGTGAACAGGGCTTACGACATGTAAAATGCTGTGCAGTTGTAAGGTGTAATGGCTAGGACTGTAAATGATGGGCAGTTTTAATCCTGTTTTATGGAGGAGTTCAGTGGGTCAAGTGAGACAAGCAGCTCCTCTATAACATTCTACAGACTCCATCTTGAATATAAAGATAATCAGAAGGACTGCAGCCATGGGTCTCATGTCCTCAGTGACCTTCTGCTCGACATCTACACAAAGGGTCCTGCCTGTGAAGAGGAAGCTTACCAAGCACACAGAAGCAGGAAGGAAGATGCACAAACACAGCTTAACTGAAGAAATAGTAGTCACTCAAGGATAAGCAAATGAGGATGGGGGAGAGGGCCTTGTCTTTTATGACCCCCTAACTTTGGAATGCCCTTCTAGAGATGAGGTTGCTACTCCTGTTACCTGTGTCTGACACCAGAAGACCTGGCATTTTACTCTCACTGCCAGGACTTCTCATCCACAGCCTGACCGTGCCTTAAGTGCCTAACTATAGTACTGCAATTACTATTGTGTGGGGTTCTAATTGTGCATGGATGATGATGATGATGATGATGATGATGATACATAGCAACATGAAATCACAGCTGCCAGTTCTTTAGCTGGTGTTGGCCTTCATTTGCATCGAGTTCTTCCCAAGAACCTAGGATGTCATAATGTATCAGTGTAATATATTCGGAGATACAGGTGAAACTCGAAAAATTAGAATATCGTGCAAATGTTCATTTATGTCAGTATGGCAACTCAAAAGGTGAAACCAATATATGAGATAGACGCATGACATGCAAAGCGAGATATGTCAAGCCTTACTTTGGTATAATTGTGATGATTATGGCGTACAGCTTATGAAAACCCCAAATTCACAATCTCAGAAAATTAGAATAGTGTGAAAAGGTTCAATATTCTAGGCTCAAAGTGTCCCACTCTAAGCAGCTAATGAATCTATAACACCTGCAAAGGGTTCCTGAGCCTTTAAATGGTCTCTCAGGCTGGTTCAGTAGGAATCACAAGCATGGGAAAGACTGCTGACCTGACAGTTGTGCAGAAAACCATCATTGACACCCTCCATAAGGAGGGAAAGCCCCAAAAGGTAATTGCAAAAGAAGCTGTTCCCAAAGTGCTGTATCAAAGCACATCAATAGAAGGTTATGTGGAAGGGAAAAGTGTGGTAGAAAAAGGTGCACAAGCAGCAGGGATGACCGCAGCCTGGAGAGAATTGTCAGGAAAAGGCCATTCAAAAGTGTTGGGGACTTTCACAAGGAGTGGACTGAGGCTGGAGTTAGTGCATCAAGAGCCACCACACACAGACGGATCCTGGACATGGGCTTTAGATGTCGTATTCCTCTTGTCAAGCCGCTCCTGAACAACAAACAACATCAGAAGCGTCTTACCTGGGCTACAGAAAAAAAGAACTGGTCTGTTGCCCAGTGGTCCAAAGTCCTCTTTTCTGATGAGAGCAACTTTTGCATCTCATTTGGGAACCAAGGACCCAGAATCTGGAGGAAGAATGGAGAGGCACACAATGCACGATGCTTGAAGCCCAGTGTGAAGTTTCCACAGTCTGTGTTGATTTGGGGAGCCATGTCATCTGCTGGTGTTGGTCCACCGTGCTTCATTAAGTCCAGGGTCAACGCAGCCGTCTACCAGGAGATTTTGGAGCACTTCATGCTTCCTTCCACAGATGAGCTTTATGGGGATGTTGACTTCATTTTCCAGCAGGACGTGGCACCTGCCTACACTGCCAAAAGTACCAAAACCTGGTTCAGTGACCATGGGATTACTGTGCTTGATTGGCCAGCAAACTCGCCTGACCTGAACCACATAGAGAATCTATGGGGCATTGCCAAGAGAAAGATGAGGGACATGAGACCGAACAATGCAACGGAGCTGAAGGCCGCTATTGAAGCATCCTGGTCTTCCATAACACCTCAGCAGTGCCACAGGCTGATAGCGTCCATGCCACGCCACATTGCGGCAGTCATTGCTGCAAAAGGGGCCCAAACCAAGTACTGAGTACATATGCATGCTTATACTTCGCAGAGGTCCGATATTGTTCTATTTCCAATCCTTGTGTTATTGATGTCATGTAATATTCTAATTTTCTGAGATTGTGAATTTGGGGTTTTCATAAGCTGTACGCCATAATCATCACAATTATACCAAAGTAAGGCTTGACATATCTCGCTTTGCATGTCATGCGTCTATCTCATATATTGGTTTCACCTTTTGAGTTGCCACACTGACGTAAATGAACATTTGCACGATATTCTAATTTTTCGAGTTTCACCTGTATACGCGGATCCAAGCAGTGTAGCCTTTTGTAATTGACAGATGGAAATTTTGTCAATGCGCAGATTTTCTAAGTGCCGTCCAAGGTTTTTTGGAATGGCACCCAGTGTGCCGATAACCACTGGGACCACCACTGCCGGTTTATGCCATAATCTTTCAACCTCGATTTTCAGATCTTAATACTTCATGGTCTTCTCCAATTCTTTCATCTTCTATTCTACTATCCCCTGGTATTGCCACATTAATTATCCACACTTTCTTCTTTTCAACCAGAGTTAAATCTGGTGTGTTATGTGCCAAGACTTTAGCAGCTTGTGTTCAGAAATCCCACAATATTTTAACCTGCTCATTTTCAACTACTTTTTCAACTATATGTTCCCACCAATTTTTCATTACCGGCACATGATAATTTTTACAGATGTTCCAGTGAATCATTTTGGTGACTGTGTTATGTCATTGTTTATAGTCAGTTTGTGTGAGCTGAGTATATGATCTACTGTTTCTTCTCCTTCTTTGCACAGTCTGCAATTATTATTATTATTTAGATTTAGTATAGCTGCCCACTCCAGTGGACTCTTTAATTAATGCATGCTTTATTTTACTTGTTTGTACTGTTTAATCTTGTTTTAAGAAATGGTGACCTACTTCAAGAACTTCTGGATGGCAGGGTGGAGAGCTATACATTTAAATGAATAAATAAGCAAAATATTTATATTAACAATTAGATAGCAATAGATGAAATGGTTATAGTTAAGAGTTATTAGAGGAACATGTCATGCTAAGTCATAATATGTGGTTAATTTATTCTGGAATCTGTTCGGTACATGAAATAAGCCTACTCTTTGTGGTTTATGGATTAATGCAACATGTGAACCAGTGAGGCTCAATCAATAATTATGGTTTAGTATGATGTCTGAACTACATACAAGTAGTCCTCACTTACCAACTGCAATTGCTAATTCCACTGCTAAGTGGCAGAGTCATTAAGCACAATGTCACATGACTGCGTCAAATTACGACACTGTTCTGGCAGTTCCAGCTGCGATTGTTAAGTGAATCACTGCAGGTCATTAAGCATGATGTCATTTGACTGCAACATCTTGCTGGCTTCCCCATTGACTTTGCTTGTTGGAAGCTGGCTGTGAAGGTCACAAATGGCAATCATGTGACTGCGGGATGCTGTGACCATTGTAAATGCAAGCTGGTTGCCAAGTGCCGTAATCACAATTACATGATGGCAGGGATGCTGCAATGGCCACAACTTTGAAGACCAGCCATAAGTCTTGTTTTTCAGCGCCATTGTAACTTTGAATGGTTGCTAAACAAGTGGTCGGTAAGCAAGGACTACCTGTACTCAACCACTTCTGAAAATCTTGCCAAGAAAACTGCAGAACTTTTCAGGCAGTCACCAGGAGTCAGCACTTACTCAAAGGCTCATACACAACAGCATAAGAACCTTCAAGGGTTCTGCTTCCAGTGACTGTCCAGGATGAGCTAGTAGGTCCCATTTCTCCACAGCTACCTGCCAGGTTATCTGGCAAAGCTTCATATTCACATTTAAGAATGAGCAATGGCAGACTTTGGGAGATTTCAGTGAACTGCCATCAAAGCGACTGGGGGATAATGACTCTGTTCACCCATAAAAGAGCTACTGGCAAGATATTTGCATGCATAATTTTTAATACCTCTCTACCTCTAAGTAAATCTCTACCTTTGTTGCTTTTCCATTTCTGCTCTGCAAATATTGCTCCTTTGCTTCCTGCTGTTTTTGTAACAGTTGAAGGCCCCAATTTCCAAGCAGCTGCACTGCACATTCAAAACCACTTTTTTTGGTTTCTGTTTTGAGGGTGGGTGCAAGCCATAATTCCTCTTTCAGGCTCCATTGGGCACCTCTACCCAAAGATTTTGTACAGCTTCAGAACCAGCTCTAGACCTGCGTGCTCTCACATCTCTACTTTGGCTACAGCTTATTTGCACCGGGAACAAAGCTAGTGCTGTTCCTGTTTGAAACCCACAGGGTTGAAAGGAGAATGATGATGGCCTCAGTGGCATGTTGAATGGATTGAGAATTAACAACCTTTTTAGTTTCCTTCCATGCTTAATTTGTTGCCATTGTTGTTGTTTTGACAACAGTCAATTTAACAAGTTTTTGGTTCAGTTGTAACTAGAGCCACTACAGGTAATGCTGTATCATATATTCATATTCAGTTGAGTTGACTTTATATTAGTCTCTTGTATCCTGAGTGCCTGTCCGTGCACTGTTTGTTTCTCCTAGTGATGGCACACAGGCGACCATCTATTGTCTTGCAAGATAGCTTCTAGCACTACTTCAGTTTCTAGTGTAGAAATCCTAGCTTGCATAGAATAATGTCAGCATGCTTAGCTGACGAGTCAATCATACAGAAAGGATAAATAAGGATCACATTGTTAAACTCATTTATGAGGGGAGAGTGAGTGGACTAAGAGGAAGGGGGAGACCAAGGAGATTGTGGTTGGAGAGAACTGACAAGATCCTCGAAACGAAAGAGTGAGGAGTTTTTTAAAAAATGTAACGCATGAAGTGTGGTGGTAGAAGTGAGGATGGTTTGCAAAGATAGAGAGGTATGAATGTGAGTGATGTATGATGAATGATGCTAGTGGAAGCTAAGTTTAGATTACTTTCTTTCCTTCTTCTCTTGCCTCCAGTTTATTTTGCTTGCTTCTTCTTACTCCTTTTCTGCACATTGCGTCATTGCTTCCTCCAAAACAGAGCAGCATACAGGATATGTTTGTATGTGTGATACACTATTCTTTCTTTGTTTCTTTGTTTGTTGTGCCTGCATTTTCCTAGAGCAGCTTTCCACATCTAGTGCCCTATAGAGATTTTGGGACTACTATTCCAGAATTGTCATAGTCCTGATAGATCCAGAAGCACCAGGGTGGGCAAAGCTGCTCTGAAAGTTACTCAAGTTATTTCAGATTTTTCTATGCTGCCTTTCAGGATTAGGGCAATAAAACCAACAAAACAAAGAAGAGCAATAAAAGACATCTTCATAGTACTAGAATTAAACAGAAAACAATAAAGTCAGAAATCACAGTTGAGAATAAAACTCATTCCACAGAAAACATGAGCAAATAAAGAGGTCTTTAAAATTTTCATAAAAGCTGGCAGTGATTTAGAGACTTCCCTTCCCCTAAACATGAGTGTTTCTCCAATGAGAAATGAAACTTTCTAACCTTCAATACTCAATGATGTGCCTTCCTCATCCATACATTTCATCCTACTCTTTCTTTAAAATACTGTTTAGCTAATTCTGCATGGCTGAGATGGGTGTTGGTTGCAATAACAATACGGTATTCTGAAAATAGTCTGAGTAGTGGTATAAATGCCCCTCCAACTCTACAATGTGTAAGCAAGCTTAGAGGATAGAATGTTGTGATTTTATGACGTGCCTTCTGTATATCACTTACCATTCTGATAGCAAATTTACTCTCTGAAATGAACAGAATGCTAATTGCATGCAAATTTCATAGCACAGACTTGTTAGTCACCTCATTGTAAATTCTGAAATATGCAGTGTGAAAGTGATGGCGGAATATGACCTCAAGGTTAAGAATGAAAATTACCCACAGCATCGTAAATTAGGGGGGAAATGCATGGCAAAGTCAGTCTAAATGCTCCTAACTGGCTAGAGAACATCAGAAAAGCTTTTAAATTGAACAAGTAAGTAGATAATGCAACTGTTGATCTTCAAAGCCATAAGCCAGTAATCATTTATGATTTTGTAAGTATTTCTTCACTTTCTCCTTTACATTAATGTGCTGAGAATGTCAATGATTCCTTCCTGAGGCATTTAAAACAATACTGGAGCTGAGATGCAATTTATTGTTAACCCTTTAAATCAATAGAAATGATAACTCTTGCACTTACAAGATATTATTACAAAAGCAAATGGTCTTAGGGGCTGAAAGCAATAGGCTTTCCTTTTTGCTGGCTCAGATTTGTTTCCCCTTCAGTTAATCATTTAAGTAGTAGTGGAATCATGACACTGATACAAGTGTGAACAGGGGTGCCTCTTCCGATGTTCTCCTGTAAGAATCACGGCTACTTCTTGGGGGAAGGGGAAAAAGAATGGAGATTTTTTTTTTCCAAGTAACATTTGAGAAATGGCGATGTATCAAATCACAGTTCAATCAGCCTAGTACAAGCATGTGATCGCATTCTGTCTTGATCTCCCTAGCATGTCCAGAGGTTTGACTGATTACTGAATTAATCCATTTTGTAGGATAATACAACATGCTGAATCCTAAACTATCCAGGCTGGCTTCATATGCCATGCTAAGCTAGATTAAAACTGATCAAGCATAGCATTTTGTGCAAAAGCAACGGCTCTGTCTTTAACTGACTTGGCGAAGGGTGTCATGCGGCCCGGCTCATGGGCCACCCATCTATTCCCACAGTGCTACCGACCAGTTGTTGGTACCAAGTCTACCCTTTTGGTCAGCCTGCAGCCAATGGTCCTCATGTTTAAATTCCTTGATTCTTCTTCTGAATATGGGGATCTTCATACAGTTTGAATCCTCTCATCACATATTTATCTTCTTGACCTGGCACAGGGAACCTTTTAACAGTTTTTCAGTATTTTTTTTTTAATAGGTGATCATTAATAAATGGGGGGATGCTCTTCCGCTCAACCATCTTCTTGCTGATAAACAGTAGGCCCAATACTCTCTCCTTTTTAAGGAGCAGTCAAATCTGTTGTCTTTTTATCACTAGTTTGTTTGTTCTTAAGTAGTTCGAAGCCATATGGTTTTAATCTGTCCCGTCATCTGTTGTGCTTTGTTGCTGGATCATTGTGCTTATTTTGTTTAGTTTTGCTTTATTTATTTACTTTGACAATCCTGGCAGAAACATGTGCTTTCCATTGTAGGAAAAATTAAATACCTGAATAAAGGTACAAAGACATGAAAAGCTACCATACCTCTGGGAAGGGTAGAGAAAAGGGCATGGTTTAAATGATGGCGCTGAAGTAAAACAGTTTGTGTATATTTTCCTGAGCTGAGAACTTTACTTCGCCAGTTGGGAGCCACACTGCAAAAAATACTGGGGAGGGCTCGGGTTAAAAATTCATTTTTAAAAAATTTTGTTTATAAGTAGTCAAAATTAAATATAGTTAGTAAAATTACTGTCGTGTATTCATTCCCATTCTGTCTCATTAACAATTGCATTTGTAGCAACTTTGGAATTCTGTGGGAACCACACTCAAAGTTTTTGATGTATAACTGTGCCTCTGAATTAAAAAAAAGATTAAATGCTTAAAGTTTTCAAGTCTACAGAATACTGAAGGTCGGAGATGGAGAAAAGTTATGAAAGAACTGGAGAGATATATCATTTTTCTTGTCTCAGTTTTAGAACCTTTATTTTTCCAGTTAGATTGATTTGAGATGAGTTCAGGCAAAGAAAAAAGCTCTTCCATAAGCCAGAATAAATAAAGATGCACAAAATGGCTAAGACTGTGTTTTCCTTAGCAAGTGTGAAGTCTCCAGAGGCTCTCCATAAATTTCATGATGGAAAATTCATGAATGACTTCATTAAAAATGCAAACAGTGTGTGACATGAATCAGCAAGGTGTATATCTGAACTGACTTGAGCATGTTCATAAATTAGAAACTGTCAAACATGAAATTAACTAGTAGCGGAGAATACTGATGAAGCATAACTACCTGGTATCCATATTCAGAAGCTGATTACTTATGAGCACCAAGAACATGAAGAGAGTATCAGAAATGTACAGGCTAGCTCCATCTTCTGGCCACTGACATATGTACTGCCATAACCACCAGTTGACACAAGATTGGCATCAATTATGTCCTTGTACACAGAGGACTCAGTCCAGATCAGGCTGACCAGCTGACTGGAAAAAAGCCTTCCATAAAATTTTATTATAAACCTTTTCTTACATGGATCCCTTCACACTGACACTGATTATCCATGAGTAGGATGTATGTCAGCTTCTAGAGAGTAACATCCATGAATAGTTCCTTCATACACTTTATTCATCCATAAGTACTACATACCACATGGGGCTTGTGCCTCTAACAGACAAGGTGCAGTTATCTCTGCTAGAAATGTCTGGATTCAGTTGTCAGTGATTGCTGTGGTTCTTTACTGAGAGTGAAAATTATTTTGGTGCTGCAAAAACAGTGTTGAAAGAGATAGCAAATTAAGAATGTTTGCTGAGTTAGAGAACATACTATTTATAAAAACAGTTGCAGGGAGATATTTTTAAGAACTTTAATGTCAGATGCCAAAGGATTCAGTCTTGCCTGGAAATGTGAAATATGCTGACTCCTTCATTTCACTTTCACATAGTAATTCAGTTCTGATTATTTTTGATTCAGCATCTGGAAGTTGGAGACAGGGAAATGGCAGCGATAATTTCCAGGAGTATCCAGTAGGTGGCAGCAACATACTACATATTGGCAGACTGTGCCTCCAGAAACACATATTGGCTGGTTAGTAAGAATAGGGAATGAGGAAGTGGAACCCAAAAATAGCTTGAGCTGGTAAGGACACTGCAAGAGGTGAAAAGTTAAGAAAAACCGAGGAGGACAACTTTTTCACAAAGCCTAAGAGAGCACAAAAAATACAGACTGGCGCAAGTCCCTTCTCTCCTTTGGGCAGTCACCTGAGCGACTATGAAGGAGACCCTTCCCAGGAGAACAGTGGAAAAACAGTTCCAGCTATTCTGCAGATGTTGGCTTGTTTGACCACAAATCTTGTAGATTCAGGAATTAGTCTTTTATGTTATCCTGTGTAGAGCGCTCATTGCCAAGAAATTCAAGAGGTACTATATTTACCAGTAGGAAGCAAATGTTTCTTCTCCCAAATACCTAGCTATAGATTGGAAGGGAGGGCATCTTACATTTTTGAGAAGAATAGAAGGCGGCAGGAATGGTGGAGGAAACCACGCTTGCAGATCTTACCGTTTTGGTCCAGATGTCATTGAAGATTAGCCTGAAGTTGAACTGTTGCTTGGGTAGATCTGTTGGCCCCATAAAAGTTATACTTTTCTCTCCTTTTCCTTTCCTTCTCTATCCAGATACCTCTTCCCTTTGCCTCATCTCAATCCAGTCCTGTCCCTTCCCTTCAACCCTATCTCCATCCTGTGGTTGGGTTTGGGTTTATTTATTATCTATCTATCTATCTATCTATCTATCTATCTATCATCTCCCCATCCATCTTAAGTAGAAAACTCAGGGTGGCAAGCATTACATATAAGAGCAATATAAAAACTTCCAACCCATTAAAAATATAGTTCAAGGGGGGGAAAACCAAGCACATAACTCAGGCATTGCATGACAATTCCATAAAACAGTCACATATATTGGGGTCCCCTAATAACCTGTCCTTAAAGCTTGGGGGGATGGGGGCGGAGCCAAGAGCCATCTGAATCTTAGGGGGGATACTATTCCTTCCAGAGGTAAAATGTTTGGGATTCTTTTGTTTCCTGATTCTCTAGGAAGGAGGGCAGCGGTGTCCACAGGATCTTGCTGCTTTCATCAGAATACCTAAAGGGGCGTTGTGATGTCCCACCACAAAATCCACTTCTTTTATAGGTTCATGCAATGTCAAAAGGCACATAGAAAAAACTAAGGCTTGCAGCACAACCCTGCTTTCCTCAGTCTGTCCCACCTTTGCCCCCCCCCCCCCCCCTGCAAACACTGCTGCAGGAGGGAGACATCTGTGTGTGGTGTGTCTCTGTGGATGAGCGTGATTTCTGCCCAGGAGAGAAAAAGTTGATTGGGGAGATCAGTCCGTTTTTTAAAAAGAGATACGTTATTTTCCAGGCAATTATCCATTTTATTTCTATTTACTTTCTCTGCACCATGCATAATTTTATTATGAACCCGATCCTTGACTTTTTTCAGAACAAAAAAAGACTTGCCGGCTGCAACTTGGTCTGTATCGCCTATAATTTTGATCGCCTACTCTGCAACTTTCTAAGCTCTGTTTTCTCAAACAGCAACCAGAACTATTCCAAGAGTGGCTGCGCGTTAGGTTTATTTGAAGACATTGCTATATTATTTTTGCTGCCATTCCTAATGATGGCTAGCATCAAATTTATCATCTTTATTACCGGCTATAAGCTGGGTGGATGTTTTCCTTGAGCTCTTCATTACTGTTGCCATTTCTTTCTGCTACATAGTGATAGGCAGCTCTTTCCATACAGGCACTTTCCCACAGGTCTTTGAACTGCTCAGAATAGGCTTCAGACCAGTTTGATCTTATGCCATAGTCTGTATTCAGCAGCTGAGCAATTTCATTGCTGGCTCAGCCACAGAGGACCTGAAATCACATTAGAAGCAACAGTTGTCTTTGAAATGTGGAAGCTCTACAGAGCTTGTGGGCTGGCCGTTTTCCTCTTGCCCCAGCATGCCTCTCAGTTCCTGGCATAGAGATTCAACCACCAACGTAACATCATGCTTAGAGGTCTCTTAAATGGGATGGGGCCTTGCTGGCTTTGCTGTTCCCCCTTAAAAGAATCAGGTTCAGGGTGTTGTCACCATTTCAAGGTCAGTGGCAGGACAGGCCACTACAAGCTGGTCTTCAAACACCCTTGAAGGATTTGGGAGTGGGAACACTGGTGGTGCAGCAGTGCTTTCTGTTTGCAATTGTGATTGTACCCTAGTGTGTGTCCCGAGTGTCAGTACCTTGGGTGTACGTCAGTACATTGCCCATACCTCTGGGTGGCTGGGATGCAGGCCATAGTGGGTTCTCTTGCAAGGTAGCCTCTAGATTAGAGATCTTCGCTTGCATTGGATAGTGTGAGCATGCTCAGTCTGAACCAAATTTAGTTATATTCCCTTTCTTTTTCTTAGCTCTTACGTAATGGTATGTGGGAATGACCTTGGGAGCCAGGAGGAAGAACCGCAGACTAGACAACAGTCTAGACAAGGCAGCTGAGCCTGCAGAAGGAATGGGGGGGTGGCAACTGTCTCGGAAGGGCCCATCCATAGTTTCTTGGACTGTAAAGGCGAGGGGGGAGAGATGTACTTTCAGACTTGTGGGATTCTGTTAATGTAACCTTACACTAAAGACAGAGCTAGTACTCCTGGGTGTGCTTCTTGTCTGGACTACCTCGCAAGTCTGACATCTTGTCTGTAATTTCTTCATCTTTCTTACTCCTTTTCTGTGCTTTGCATAACATTTCTTACCCCCAAAAAGAGAATAGTGTGGTGAATACCTATGTATCCATGTGATTAATAGACATTAATTGTTCTGTCCCTGTCTCTTTTGGAGGATGGCTTCTGAACATACATATGTACATGCATGCACATATATTGGGGTAGCTGAAGTCTCCAGGTGAGGAGACACTTCCAGGAAAGACTAGGAATTACACAGGTTTGTTATCTCTGCGAAGAAAAGATAAATGCTAAAATTAATGTCGTTGTTTCTAAATATAGAACTGTTTCATACAGACCAATTCATTTTTACATATTAACTCAAAAGTGCATGGCTTACATATATGTTAGCTTGAATTCCAGAATATCGGAGATGGTAGCTCAGTTTTTAACATTGCTGTTGGTGGGCCTTTGTGTCATTTTAAATTTGAAAACCAGTTTCTTGTAATGTGATAGATGTATAGAAGGAGCAAAAACAGATCTGTAGAAGCAAAATATTGGAAAATGTACATGTTATATGCCATGCCAACCATTAATGTAATCTGGTGAAGGATCTTAGTGCAAGATCTTATGTCTTCTAGATATCCGGAACTATAAGCATTAGAACAGGGCAGTCCACATTTCTGTAGTCAGATGCTGTATTTTATGGTCTCCAAAGGCCATTGAAGATGTGGCAGTGAAGCAGTTACCTCACTTGGACATTTCACTCATTCATTCATTGGAGTGAGGTTCAGTGAAAAGGAAGTGCGGAACTTATCAGGGACTGAATGTACCATTTTACAACTTATTTGTTTTTAAAATAAGGCTAGTATATCTGATGGTTTTATGGTCAAAGGCCATAAAAAAGAGAGCTGGGGAACCACATACAAGCTGGGAGAATCAGTCATGTTCAGAACCAACAGCCTGGAACCAAAGTACTCTATTTCAAAAGCAAAAGACAGTGGAAATTGCCCCATCTACTTAAAAGTTTGGGAGTTGGGTGGCATATAAATGTAATTTATTATTGTTGTTGTTGCTGTTATTGTTGTTTTTGTTGTGTAGCTTCAGGCCTGTTGAATCACAGAGGCAGGAGAAAAGGCAGAAGAACTTAAAGTTTTACTTCACCATAACCAGGGCTTGTTTTTCATACATAGCAGTTGCCAGAATTCTTCCCTCACAGTTTCATTAGCTTTGTGTCCTTGAATTCCTGCTTGCATCTGCTTCCAGTTCTGGAGTAGTCAAGAGACCCATGAGCTACAGAATAAACTCCTTCTTGATCTTCTGACTGTTAGCAAGGGGGAGGAGGCAGAATTACTATCCTCATCTCCATCAGAAACAAAAAACAGACTTTTCTGAGCTGCCTCCGATCGAGCATATGAGGGAGAAGAGGTACTGCAGAAAACTGTAGCTGGTAGGGGAACTCCTTTCCAAGTTCTCAGGTTCCATCTGTTACCTGGGATATAAAGAATAAAGTAGAAAGATTCCAGAGGACTTGCATGGCAAGGACTGAAATCACAAAAATGCTCTTTTAAAAGTCCTAAAGGTTAATTTTCCTACAGCTAAAAACTGTGATTTAAAAGATCCTATGGTTTTTCAGCCCTATTAAAAGAGAAAAGGCCTGGTCCATCCTGACAAACACACTGTGAATAGATAAGGCAAAATACTTAAATTGTGAAAATGGCAGCTTGAACACTGAACCCTGCCCCAGCACATGTTTCAGGACAGTGGTTGGTGGTTGGTCTTCCTGCTGGTAGATGACACTCGATAGAAAGGAGAATGGTAGCCAAAAATCTACCAATTGCTGCTCATGTTATGTTGTCTGAGGGTAGCAAGACTAACCACTTCGGGAGCTTTTTATATCAACTTAGAGCAGCATCTGCAGGCTGCCGTGCAACGTCACACCACAAGTTCCAGCCCTTAGGGGTATGCGTGCAACGTCATGATGCATGTAGAAAAGGGGAAGGGCTTGCCCCACAGTGCTGCTGGCATCCTGCTGACCTCCCTGCAGATAATGCTGTTTGCATACTTTTCTCCCAACTCAGGGACAAAATGAAAGCCCATTACTGTGACCATAAATAAGAACCATGGGTGGCATGCTCGGGTGTGGAAACTAAGTTCATGGACTATGCCTTATATTTATGTTCTTTCTTAGAGAAGGAGGAGTCAGCTGGGTAAGAGTCAGAATTGGTTACAGCATCTCTACAGAGAATATTATAAGGTGTGAAGGGCAAATTGTATGGCACGTATTTTGCACTCATACTCTGCAGTCATTGCCTGTATCATGTTCACTGAGTCTAGGGCCCTTTCCAATGGTGCTAGGTTGAGATATTGTGAACAGGGAATTAAGTGAAAACCAGCCAGTCAGCTCAAATAGGCGAGTAGTGGGTGTGCTACTTCAGGAGATTTAAATGAGCAATGGACTCGGGACAAATAGCTGAGAGAGCTACCAGATTGTTGATTTTGAAGAAGGAAATGGACAGGGTCCTGCATGCTGTAAAGAATGGCACAATTTCCAGCTAGAGCTTATGAGTGAAATTTATATTTTATTTGCACCCACCTGTTAGCTTGGAAATCTTTGGGGGAAATACCCAAATTCCATTGGAGTTGGGTAGCTTATAAGTTCAAATAAATACATAAATGAATAATAATAAAGTAATAATACCAGATGTGAAATGGCAATAAAGACACCCAGATGAGTCATGTGAGTGGATATAATGGACCTCCTTCAAAATAAGTTTCATTCATGTTAATTTTCGAAGAGCAAGAAAAAACTCTTGTGAAATTTTGAACTACGGGAGAATATGGAAACCAGTGGCAGAAAAATCAGATGGCATCTTGGGAGAGGTTAATATGAATTTGTGGCCAGTGGAGGGCAGCATGTCACTGTATTATTCTGGCTGACTTGAAAGCTCCCTGAAAGCTCCTATTTAAATGTATTTACAATTCTTTTATAGAATTGAATTCCAGTAAGTCCTAAATTTAGTTTATAAGAGCACACAGAGCTGTGAGTACCTAAAAAAAGAAATGATTTGGAAAAAATGCTTTGGACCTTGCACAAGGACAACTCTTTGTGATTCACTCAAGGAGCCTGACCTATTTTAGGCTTCTCTCTGAAGCCACGGTGTTAAGGGATCCACTGATTAAAATTAAGGTGAGTTTCGAATAAGTGAGAACAGGAAGGATTTGTTTGTTTTTGAGGCTTACAATATTCTAAATTACAAGAACGCAGTTTCAATCATGTCACCGTCTTGAATTTTTGACCCACTTCTGGAGATACTTCTGCCACCAAAGTAAAGAATAAGACCCCGAGAGACTTGGAAAGGAATCTCCCAGCCAGTCACAGTTCTTTGCAGTGCTCCTTCTGTCTCCTTTATTCAATCAGGGAACCCAGGGATGGTGACTGGATGGTTGGTTGGGCTGGAACATCAGGATAATGATGTTCTCCTCTCACTTTCTAATGGTTAGGGAATCAAGAAGAGGTTAATCTGCAACCAATGAACTGTGTCAAGCTTCTCTTAACAACACTAGATCTGGAAGCAGATACAAGCAGAACCCTGCAGAAGGTCAGGCATAATTAATTAATAGCACAAAGTCCAAAGCTTTTCTAATAATCAGGACAAACACTGAAGTCCAGAGAGAAGACTTCTTAGCCTTTTCCCAACTCCTTCCCCAGTTCCCCCAAAATGACTAACATCATCCATTGATGCAAGAGTTTTAAGGAATCATCCTTAAAAATAAAGTTTCTTCCAGAGGTCAAGGAAATGTCTAAACCAATATAAGTATGAAAGGAATCCAGAATGTGACACAACCTTAACAAAGGCATTTTTCAATCATTTGATGATAAATTTCCGTATTCTTAGCCCAGAGCACAGGAGAATCCCTTGCTTTCCAACTGCCTTCTCCTAGATCATCCTGATTTTTTTAAAGACAATATATTAAATACAAGCTGTGTCTTAATGCAGCCTGATGGGCACCTAAAGGCGATGTCAAATCTCCCCGCAGCCAATAAAGACTGCCATCAAGTATTTGACATTGAATGTGGCATGTCATGCACATCGATGGAGGAGTGAAAGCTACCATTTACAAGATCAGTGACAATAACTATACAGAACTATGGGGGTTTGAGATTGCTTTAATATGATTGGTAACCAGCAATTTAGCTCACATTGTTTCTGACAGAGTGTCAGTCTGACATTATGTGAAATGAACGATCAGAATTTTCAAAGGATGCACATTCCTCTTTTTGGACAATAGCTATCTTAAAAAAAAAAAAGCTGTGAGCCTTTGAGTTGACAGCTCACTATAAAATAATTGTTAAAGGCTGTTTAAAAATCATGTCAGTTGTATTAATTTTTTTTATCATATTCATTTTTACCCTCTGCTAGTGCTATCTCCATTAACATTCTACAAAGTCCTGACTTATCCTTGATGTTGTATGGAGGGAACTCAATAGGATTAGTTACACAGGACCGTAGAGTTATACATCAGTTGATGCAACTGAGACTAGAAAGGAGAAAACATACCTATCTGTTAAAAAAGCTAATTTCCACTAGACATCATTAGGGATGATTAGTATGAGAGAATTGGAATCATATTGGGGTTTTGGTAGACAAAGGCTGACTCTTAACCTCCTGGAACCCTAGATCAGGTGTGGGCAACCCATGGAGTACATGTGACGAAAAGCATCCTATTTATGTCTCTACCTGTTTAACCACTGAAACTCAGTGGCAAGTAAACTCAATTTTGACTACATCGTTTTCCATGGAAAACTAAGGATGGAAATGGAAGCACAAGACCATTTGGCAAGTGAAACATGTCCATTCTTACTGACATCCCTCCCCCATCCCCTCCATTGGGGTCAAATTATTGTGGTAAAATTCTGTTTTGTTTTAGAGGTGCAGTTTTCAGCTCAACTTGTAATATAAGAGCAGGAATGGGACTGCAAGTGTTCTGGGAAGTGAAGATTTCCATTTCTACCTCCTCCAAACTTCCCAAATCCCCTGAAAAATAGACTAAAATATTATTTCCTCTCCCCATGCCATTCCAATAACATTAACAGATAATCTTCTGTGGTCCTGGAGAGTGAACTGCAACCTCTTGGCCATAAAAGTTTACCCACCCTTGCCTTAGTTGCAGTTTCACAAGTGCATAGTTGAATACCTGGCTTAGATGTAGTAGTTCTAATTCAGATGCAGTATTGAAATCACTGTTTACCAGTTCTGATACAGCAGGAGGTTTTGGTTTAGCAAAACACTAGGGTTTTGCATTAAGGTATACAAAAGAAGGAGGGAAGAGAGAAAAGTGTTTATTCTTGATCAAATATACCATGGTTTGTTGGACTGTTAGTTACATCTTAATCCAGATCTTTGGTACCTCAAGTTTGTTTTAGTTTTTTAGCCTGAAGTTGGTACAAGCCCTGATAAAGATGCTTTGATAACATGATGAGTTCTACTTGATAGCATTAAGTAGTAATAATAATTATAAGTAGTAATAATAATTATAAGTAGTAATAATAATTATAATTATATAATTATATATAATGTTTCTGATAGTACGACTGTAGTTTTACCAATAGTAAAGGGACAGGGAGAGTCACTCACATTTAATTGAGATTATATTTATTACAAAAACATTATATCTCAGCAGATATTTTTTTTTTCATTACAACCCCATTCAAGTATTTTAGTATATAGTAACAAAATTGGATGTTCTTAGAATGTAGATGCAAAAAACAGCTGCAGTCAATTATGTCTCTCTGACAACTCCATGATGTAATTTATTTTCAAATACAATGAGGTTGCACATTAAGTGCATCCTTTGAAAGTATATTTGAAAAATATAGTAGGTGAAGAGGCCTCCAGGACATTTCTGATGCAACTTGTTCCCAGTTTTTGCATCTTTATACCATACTAAGCAGTTCCATTTTCTATCTCAGTTTCCAAGAGAAGAGATTGTTCCCAACCTAAGATATTGTTCTGCATACCAGAATATTTCAAGGAGTACTTGCCGATCAGAAAATTATAAGAATGCCAAAATAAACCCATAGGATGTTGAATGTAGTATCCCAGCATTCTCTTCCCTTCCTTTCAGGAGAAACTTGAGATTTTATCTTACAGGATTCAGTGTGGTATCTATTAAAAATAGATAATAACCTGTGGAGAGATTTAGCTAAAGGTGAATATAGAAATATTTGCATAGGCTCCCACCTGGACATTTCTTCCATCATCACTCGATGTTCCTTAAGCTGTATGATTTTCTGCAGGTTAGCCAATATACATTTGCCATGTGCAGCTACCGGGAGAAAAAAGCTGAACCTCAAGAGCTGTTGCAGCTTGATGGATACACAGTAGACTATACAGACCCACAACCTGGTAAGTCAGCTCGTAGGCTGAGGTTTGTTAGTTTGTTTTCTCATGGTCTGCTTGCTTGATTATAAGCTTAACTGATGTTTCTGTATATTGTTATGCAGAACGCTTACTTATGTCATTTGCGAATTAGATGATCAAGATTATTATGATTACTGAAAACACAAAAATCACCTGGTTCAGGTGGTTTTAATCTTAAATGACTGAACTTATGAACATGTCCTAGAATAAGTTTTTGTTCCAATGTAATGGACAGTAGACAGCATATTACCAATCTTTTGGGGGGGGGGGCAGAATTCAGGAAATTACAAACCAGTTTAATGGTTATATTAATTATATTATTGGAAAACATTATTCCAGATAAACTTAGGCTGAACAACTTTAGTAAAGCTTTAGTAAAGCTAAGTCTTACATCACAAATCTTTTAATATCCTTTAGCAGTATCAACCAAAAGGGAATGATGGGGGGATCCAATATAGTTGTTTAGTTTCACATGGCATTGACAAAACCCTTCACCAAAGACTCCTGAGATAATATTTTCTGTGATGCTTATTAATAAGTAACAGATTAAAAGCAGAAAACACAGAATATAAATAAATGGGATGACTCTCATGATACAGAAATTTAAACAGTTGGATCTCTCAAAGGATGTGTCCTGAGATTAGTGCTCTTGATTTATTCATAAATGAATTGGAGTTGAGCATGGACAAGTTAATTGATAGTACAAAAGGAGCAATGAGTATCTCTAAAATTATCTCTCCAAATTTGGCTTCAACACTGAAATGACAAATATAGTTTGATGGAAGAATATTGTGAGGCAAAAAAAAAAAAATCTAACTTCAGATATTTGCTAAAGGTTCTGGGCTAAAGATGACTGATTGGAAATGGGATGTTGGAATACAGTGGATAGCCATACATCGGTCATCAATAGACACACAGAGATAAACCACATTTACACACCATTCGAAAGAGACAATAAAAAAGCTAAGAAGGAAACAAAAAGACCAGAATACATCCTCTCCAGCAGCCTACACTCAGATAAGCAGGGATTAACCCCAGACAAACAATCAAGCAGAAAACAATACCCTAATCAAGGAACTACCAAGGAGAAAACCACACCCCCACCAGCAGGGCAAGCTGCCGTATATAAACAGGGAGAAAACCCCACACTCACCGGCACTGATGATGTTACCTAGTCAGGTAATGCAAGCAAACAATCAAGCTCAGAGAGCACCAAGGACTCCACTGTTCAGCCCTAAGCTAGAGACATTCTCTTCTATTAGTAGAACTACATCTTTTCTTTGGGGGATCCATGACCCTGAATGTTAAGTGCTGCTTTTCTGAATGAACGCTTTCTGATGTCTCTCAGGTTTGGAGGGTGGCAGAGCATTTTTCAATGCAGTGAAAGAAGGAGACACCGTGATTTTTGCGAGCGATGATGAACAGGACCGTATTCTCTGGGTCCAAGCCATGTACCGAGCTACTGGTCAATCCCACAAACCCGTACCACCCACTCAAGTTCAGAAGCTTAATGCTAAAGGAGGGAATGTGCCCCAGCTGGATGCCCCAATTTCTCAATTTTGTAAGTAAAATATATTCTTACCAAGGCAAACAGTTTGGACTCAAAAATTGCTTGTTCATAAATATTGTGGGGGGAGGAGTTCCCACTATGTGTTTCATTACTTTTGTGTCTGAGAAGTCTTCAGAATATATGCAAAGGATCAGGAAAAGATTTCTTCCATAAAAATGCAGAGCAAAACCTAAAATGCAATACTTGATGTATGGACTCTAGGATTCTCCAAACCAACTCCTAACTTGTTCTGCCCCCCTTTTCAGTAGCACCCCCTCCTTTTCAGTATTTTTGAAACAGACCAATATTTCGAGGACAATCATTTTTTCCCTTTACAAAATTGATTATTGTGCAGCAAACAGCTAACAATTAGTCATAAAGACTGTTGCTTTGATTTGGCTTGCTCCACAATGTGATGAAAGAAGGGAAGTTACAGGTCCACCAATCTCCTTGTTTTAGAAATGGGATAGGCTGTAACCCTTCACTATGTCTGATATCGCTTGTAATGCCATCACTCACCCACCCCTTTTCCACTTGCTTGTCCATTCCTACCTTACCAAAATTGCCCCACCATGGCCACTTTCTGGTTCTCTGCTTTGAGCAGGCTCTATTGCTTTGCAAGGAACTTACTCAAGAAGTAGGTTTCTTTCTGCAAGCCTCCAGAGCAGCAGCATCTGTAGTACAAGGGTTTAATTATGGCTAGTCTTTGAGAAACAGATCTCTAAACTTCAGTCTATAGCAATCTCAGCAGCACTGGGATTGCTGGCAATGGACAGACAGCCTCCATATGCAAGTATGTATGTGCACGTATAGGAAGTATGGGATGTATATAAGAATGTGTGGCCCTTTCCCAACAAACATTTTAGCATTATAGACCTTTCCTCCTAGTCAATTTAAAGTAAAGCTTTAGGAATATATATCTGTTATATACAAGGCATTTAACCATAAATTAATATAATCTCAATGCAATTTAGTTACATTTACAGTTTAGTTAATTGGTTAACTAGTTAGTAGACTTATAGCCAGTAGCATTTCAGTATCTTGGTAGATAGAAGTATTCTTCCATTCATGTCTCAGAAATATTTTTGCAGAGATCTTGGAAACACTCCAGTCCTGGGATTTGGAAAGTTGCAAAGGGGGAAAATGCTGGATTGGAAGTAATCAGTTCTCCTAAGTCATTCTTTTGAATTGGAATATTATCCTCCATAGACATGATTTAATATATGAATTCATATATTAGGTCAGGGTCCATACATTATCTTAACATGCACAAAAAAGTAACAAGAAAAGACTAGGATCCTTATACTGATCTTCTTACCTATATCCTTTTGGACATAAATTTTTGAATTTCTGAGACATTTGGACAAAAAAAATCCAGTTGGGTTAATTTCTATGAAAGATTTCGCCAGGTCAATGAAGTTAGATACATCAGCCCTTCCTCTTTCTTTCTTTCTTTCTTTCTTTCTTTCTTTCTTTCTTTCTTTCTTTCTTTCTTTTTCTTTCTTTCTTTCTTTCTTTCTTTCTTTCTTTCTTTCTTTCTTTCTTTCTTTCTCTCTCTCTCTCTCTCTCTCTCTCTCTCTCTCTCTCTCTCTCTCTCTCTCTCTCTCTTTCTTTCTTTCTTTCTTTCTTTCTTTCTTGGATCATTTGACAAGGCTGATTAATCTGAAGTATCTCAATCTTCACAGTTTTCTGGAATATTTTTCAGGTGGCCTAGGTTGGTATATACTGATTCTTAAACACCTTGTAATGGAAATATTTATTTCCTAAGATAGTATATCTGCAGGAATTTATAATCTTTGAAAACAATGAAATGATGTCCTCTGTTTTCACATGTGTGCATAACTTGGACTCTTGCTTAATCTTTATTATTGTCCAGCAAAGCTTGGTCTTCATTTCTGTATGAATTAAAACATGGCATGATAAAGGTTGGTTGAAAGATATTCATTTCACATTTTCCTTTTTGTTGCAAATATACATTACACAAGGAAAACTTTTGCTGATTTAAGCGGCAGTTGGACTGACTGTCTGGTTGAAAGGCTGCAGCATTTGGGCCTTAGAATAGCATGTGCATTCTTTAGACATGAGGGCACCAAGAAAGTTTCAGGAGAAGCCCATTTCATGTTTCAAATTGTACAGCACATTTGCAACTTAGGTCAGGTAAGTAACAACAAGGTTGCTTGCACAAGGTTGCTTGCACAAGGACACTATGGAGCAATTTGGTGGCCTCTCCTAGCTCTGTGAATGGCTAGCTGGTTCCAGGGTGGGCCACAGGACTATGAGTTTTATTTCATTTTTCCTTTCCCTGTCCCAGCATTCTTCCCCAAAGCCGTACTGTTCCCATTTCAGCCATTCCATGTACTCTGTCTTTACCTGTCCAGGCTGCCCAATGCATCTTCCAGGGATTTTAACTTGTCTTTTTTCTTGTTGTTCCTTAAAGAATATTCTGCCTCATTTGAATCCCAAACTGATGAAGCCAAGAAGATTAAGTCCTTCATCCTGCAGAGTTTCTTTGATTAGAATTAGTGTTTTTCCTAATTATTCTTAACTATACATCTCATATCTTTGTTCTTTATAATCTTTTCCCACCATTAAGGTCCTTACCACTTATTAAGGGGACCTACCACTTACTCAGGGGAGGGAGGGAGATTTGAAACAATCTTCCAAAATTAGGTAAAGGGAAATCCAGATTAGCTATTATATCAGATTTTTTTTTTTTTTCATTGCTTTGGGCTGAACCAAGCATATGACTAAAAGTAGTTTCTTCCAATTTTACATTTTTTAGGCCCACATTTCTAACTCCATGCTGAGCAACCTAGCCTGAACAAGGCTAAAAGGAAAAGACAGAGAAGCAAGTTAGGGGGTTTGTGCACACATTATGTATTGTCTCTTTGTGGGTATATTATGTGTTAGTTTTTGAACTCTTGATTTATATAGAACAGTGAGTTATTTGTGTTCCTTGGATGCTTATAGTAGCTATAATGTTCTGTTCATAATGTACATACCCTTCACAAAACAGAGCAACTGAGAAGTGCTGTATTGCAAGATACAGCTTTCTTCCTCTCATTCTAGACTTGCTACCTAATCCCTTCCTTTCTAAATAAAAGAACGGGAACTAGAGAAAGCCTGCAAGCAGAAGATGTCTTCTCCATTTCCTCATGTTTCTCATATGCTTTAATAAAGAACAAGATACTCAAAATGGAAATTCCACTCTGGAGTCTACCTGTCCTTAATGGAAGAGTCACAAGCACCAGTCCTAGCAGAAGAGAGATGGGTGGATGCAACTTGTTTCTATCTGGTGATTTCTTTGTCATTTTCTGCTGTCTTGTGAAGTGATAGAAGACAAATGTGGTGAGGGGAGAAAAGTACAGACAGTCCTTATCACAAAGAAGTGACAGATAGGTAATAAGTATGACTGATAGGTAGCTCAGAATAGCTGCAAATGCGCCACTAGGGGCTGCTAGAGGTAACATCATAAGTAAAAAAAAACCATCAAGAGGTAAATATGAAGAAGAAGTCTTTCATGTTTTTACCCAGGGACAAAAAGAACTAAATAAAAATCTAGGGGGTAAGTCTTGCAAATGCATAATATGTGCACAGGCCTTCAGCCTGAACCCATGCATTTCTGCTCTGTGGCTTCTCACTGGAAGATCTGTGAGCTCAGGCTGTGAAATTTCATGCTTTATTGATGCCTGTATATTTGCATCTATTGTTTTTGTGTCGGAATACCAAGCTCCTTTTAGAAACACATCAGTGGGCAATAAAATATACGGAAGTAGAGATATAAATGCAGGAAGTGAGTCCTTCTTATGCACACATGATGACTGCTGTCAGACATTCTAGGGTAACAGAACCAACAGTTCATTTCCCATATAAATCAAGTATTGCATTTTCCAGTTGTTGTTTTTTTTCTGTGTCACTCACAGAAAGGTAAGAATGGTGGTGAGAAATATTTTAATGTGCATTGAACTTGCACATCTTTTTAGTTTATGTTTCTTGCTCACTGAAATAGCTAGTCCTTGATACATGGAAGACTTTAAAGGAAGAACATATTGGAAGCAGTTTCCATTTGTCCAATTGTTTTCTTGTGGTTAATATTTCCATAGATTACATAAATTGCCTAAAGATGGCAGAACTGCTTTGTGTTATCAACCAGAAGGGGGGAAAAAAATAATAAACTGCACAAACACCCCAGTGTTAAGCTGAAGCTGTTTGTAAAACAGAAAGTTGAGAACAACACATTTTTACAGTTGGGAAAGTTGGGAATAATACTGAATTCATTTGCTTCCCTCCTAATTTGTCTTAACAGATATAAACTTTATGCAACACTTGACTTCCCTTTTAATACTGATTTCCAAGTCTGAATGAAACATCATTTTTAGAAAGAGGAGTGTATTTTTATATGCATTTTTAAATATAGAAAAAATATAACCTGCTATTCATCTGTGTGTTTTAAAAAAAAAACTCTATAATAGCCCTTCCTTGGGGAAGAAGGCTGCTATTTTTGTTGGTGGGGTTTTTTGTTTTGGTTTGGTTTGGTTTGGTTTGGTTTTTATATTAAACAAAAATAATCATAATGCAGTCCTATGGTGTTACTTTGAAGTTCTACTGTGTTCAATGGAACTTTTCCCCAAGTAAGAGTGTATGAAGTGGGAGCTTTAATAAGTCAGAAGTTTCACTTTATACATGTCTTCACTAAAAGGAACACAAAGTTGTCCAAAGCATTTGCTATTTACTTCTGAAGTAATATATCACATTTTTTGGCATTATGTTAGTTTCATTAAATAATTACTTATTTGGAGATATGAATTTTTGTCTCATCTTATTACTGGCATCACTCAAAATGCATACAGACATATATACATATACCCATCAGAGCTTTCATTTTTATTATTTTTCAAAGTTATTTTAAACATGAAAGATTGATCAGCGATGGTTTCTCATATCATTTGTGCTTCTTTTTTTTTCCTATTCCATTTGTTTTATTGTATATGTTCTGTTTCATTATATCGATCACATCTCGTGCAAAACTGGGCTGTTGTTTTTGATAAGTTGTGTGATCCTTTGTTTTACCCTTTTATGTATTTATCTACATATTTATATGGCTAGGTTTCTCAAGCTTCATAAAATTTTCAGCTATTAAATGTTGTTGTTTGTTGATATTCTTTTTTTTCCTTTGTGTTTAGTTTTTATATATATCTATATATATTTCTTTCTTTCCTTTTGTTTGTATTTCATTCTTTGCTTGAACCCAAGTACTCTAGCTGCTAGGTTAGATCTCCTGTCTGCTTTTCTGAGCCTTGTTGCTAGTCTTTATGTTATTCTGGTTTGTTCCTTCTTACCCTGCTAACTTCTAGCTGGACTGAGGGGTAAGTGCTTCCCTGTAGCTAGCACAGCTCAGATAATCCGAGTCGATTATCTGACATCTGCAATGTGCTTTTTTTTCCTCCTCTTAAATCTTTCTCATGTTTAGATTTTGTAGTATAAACCTTCATATTATTTTCCTGAATTTAGGTTTGAAATATAAGTTTCCATACTGAAATTAGGGTGCATGTGTTGTTTGCATAATTGCCTTCTCTCCCTGGCTTTCATATGGGCATCAACTGATCCTCTTAGTAAAAGCCAACCATTAACATTTCTTCTTCTTCTTCTTTTTTTTTTTCATCCAAAGGTTGTAAACATGAATTAGCATCACAATGAGACTGTAACTCTTACCTTGCTGTTGTGTTCATGGAACTGACATCTAGTTTGGCTGCTTTAATGCCTGACAACAGTTCATTCTGCACTTTGCCAATTTACTGTTCTTCCTTTTTTTGCTTTATCCCCGTTCCAACGATTAGCATGATGTAATGCAACAGCAGAATGATATTAAGGCTGGACACTTCCGAGAGTAGAAAGGTAGGATAGCAAACCTGATGAGGGAAGGTGCAGTGTATTAAAGGGAGAAAAGTCAGAAAGGGCCATAATAAAAAATTCCCTTTGGGTGCAAGAATGACTCCTTATTCATGAACAGGTCCCAATTATCTCCACATTTTTTAAAAATGGGTATTAGGGAGATGTTCACTTGGATGGACATCCAGTTGTGGTTGGTGAGTGTGCATTTGTGTGTGGCTGTATGCACACATGGACACACCTACATGAGAGAGAAATGGCTTAGGCACAATAGGGTTTCTTCCTTTACACCATTTTCACCTTCCCCTCCCTCCCACCCCCAAGAAAATACATTCAAAAAGGAATGTATAGCATGCAATTTCAAATATATAACTCATAGCCAAGCAACACTTTAAAAAAATAATAATAAAGTAGGGAGTCTATCATTTTATTCTTTGTTTGTTTGATTTTTCCCTAGTAATATTTGAGGGTTGTTTTTGTTTGTTTTTTAAAGACAAGCTGAAAATGCTTTCTAATTAAGCAGAGTTGGGGTTTTCTTACCTCTAGGTTAACGTTTAAAGAAACAATATGTTGTACTAATTCTTTATTCATGTTCAAAAAGCTGTTCCTCAAACAAATGGTGAGTGCACCTTTACTTAAGAGGGAATTGAAACTATGGTATTATTGGTCACGAGAGCTGGCAAATATGTATCTGGAGTATTCTGTATGCGAAAATGAAATGGAGCAGGTGGATTCATTCCTCCTGACCCTGAAAAAAATACTCCTTTTCCTTTTCCTTTTCCTTTTCCTTTTCCTTTTCCTTTTCCTTTTCCTTTTCCTTTTCCTTTTCCTTTTCCTTTTCCTTTTCCTTTTCCTTTTCCTTTTCCTTTTCCTTCCTTCCTTTCTCATACTTTGGATACCAGGCAGAATTTCATCATCACTTCTAGCAAATATGTAATTTTTTTAAATCATTTTTTTAAGTTGGTGGGGGAGGAATAGTGCAGATTTTTGATAGAATATTTGATTTAATTTTTTTCTAAATATGTTTCTTTCTTTTTTTTTTCTTTTTTTCCTTTCCTTTTCTTTTTTCTTTTTAAATGACTGAATGAATTCTGGTCTGACAGCAGTATATGTATGTTGCATTAGAATGCATTCCTATCCTCTTAACTGTTTTATTTTCAACAATGTGTGTGCTTTTAGTTGCTTCAGGTCTATATTTTTCTTTCTTGAGAACACTGCTGTTTTCTTGTATTGTCAACTTGCAGATGCTACATTACAGGAATACAGTATTAAAATATAAATTCAGTTTACACATATTTTTCGTGGATTTTAAACATACTGTAAATCACTGTTTGGGGTTTTTTAACAGCAGTTCAGAAAAAGAAAATTGCCCATCCCCAAATATTTCAAAATGTGATAAATGCTATATTTTTTCTTGCTTAAAATCCATTTATTGAGTGAGCCATTTTGTTTATTTAGAAACTATTAAAACTATCCACTACTAAATCCTAAATATAATTTAATCATAATTTAATCAGGTTTATACCATAGGGAGTAAAAGAGCATGGTCAGATTTATTAAAACCCCAAAACTGAGTACTGATCCATTCTATAATAAACATATTTTAAGTCCTCTAACTCAAGAAAAGATTATAGTGCACTCTAAAACAGCAAGAGAAATAGGAATATGATTACATTTATTATTCAAAATATCCTGACCACAAATAATGTTTGGTGTTTTAGATGTAATGTTTACATGGTATTTAAATTCCTCCCTCTCAAAATCTAAAGGTGCTGATTCCTAAAATTTAAGGTGTTCACCACAAAAAAGTAAGAACCTTATGCTACCATAAAGATTTACAGATTTGTGATGATATCTGTTTGTTTGAACCAACAGTTGTAATAAAAGTAAGGTGTAAATTATGCCATCGTAAATGTATTCATCTTTTACGGATTACAAGACTTGATTCTGCAGCAATAGACAAACATTGAAATATACAAAAGTGTATATTTCTCAGACACTTTGCTGTGATGTTTTTATTATCCAGTAGTTGCCTTTCTGTATATCTATGAGTTTAAAAGACTCTAAAGAAACATAGCAAGAGTCAACTGTGCCTACAAGAGATTTGGTTTAGCCTGCAGTCTTCATCCACAAATGTGCAAAGCCAACAAAGAGTTAAGAACATTGGAAAAAAAGTTGCCATACTCGCTTCTGCCAATAAGGTATCTTCTGGAAATATCTTTAAATGAGTAACTGCCATCAATCATTGTCATCCCTTTATTTCATGTCTCCTGATGAGGTTGACTAGTGTCATTGTTTGTTACTGTCCAAACCATAAGTTCATCCTTTTAACATCAAGCAGATATGACAAGCACACATTTTCCAGATGAATAAAATACAAAGTCACCTTTTACTTTACAATTGGATGATTGTTGGTCGTGTTTTTGATAATTTTTTTAATAAACAAATCTGTTCCAAACATTTATTTGGATGCTGACTTGCCATTTCAGCTCAAACAAAGCTACGTATATTCCTTGTAAAAACAGATTAAAAAGCTCTTAAAGAAATTAATACCTTGTAGTCTTTGATAGCACAAGTCTTGTACACCATTTTGCACCCATTCCTAAGACTCCAGCTGAATGTTATTAAACAAAATATTAGAAAGCAGTAAAATAAATAAAAAGAGAAAGGTATTTCTGTCTCCTTTGATGCATAGATTCCATAAAAATAGTGCCTCTTCTAGGACCAATTTATAACAGTAGAAGGAATTCATTATTTTTCAAAACAGTGTCTTCTTGAAAGCAACTTAGCTTTCCAGTTTCAAACTTGTATACAAAGCATCATTAATGATACTCAATGTATATTCTGTGTTTTATACCTAGTCAGATCATTCATCCGTCTAACTTCCATTGGCTGGCAGTGTAAAGGCTACAGAACCTTTCCACCTGGATCCTGTTGAAACAAATTCTAAATAGAAACTCTCTTTCTTTCTTTCTTTCTTTTTCTCCTACCAACAGCCACACCATATTATTAACTCATCATCACTATAGAGAAGAAACATAGGGTTCTTTAGGTTGCTGAATACAGTACCTCAAAGTGCCAGACTGAATGGCTAAATCTGAATGGTCTAGAAGTTGTAATGGAGCAACATCTGCAGGGTTATAGATTTCCCACCCATGTTCTAGATGATCTCCTATTATCTGCACCAGATAGGCATTGAGATTATAGAACAAAAAAAGTAGTCTGACTAATATATTTTTCTTTAAAAAAAATCCACAAACACAGAAAGAAAAATATACACAAAAGGCTTTATGCCATATAGTTTTTAAAGAGTTTTAAGTAATAAGAGAATCACACTGGAAAGGAATTGTGTATGACTGTAGAAATATACATTTGTATATGCTGTCAAAAAGATTATTTCAGGATTTTTAGACAACCAAAATGCTTGATGTGATCAGTAATTAACTAAGATGTCTATAATCTATTTGTATATTTTTATATTGGCAAAAATGATTTAATTTTTTTGACAACTGGTTAGAATATTTTTCAAACTTTACTGAATATATTTGAATAATAGCTGGCAGGAAGTATATTAAAATTACTGGCTCCATGTATAATATAAATTACAGCAGAATGGAAAGTAAAAAGAGACATAGGTCTGGATTACATACATTTTTTTTCTTAGAAAAGAAAATGTTTCAGTAGAAGGCTATTATTCCACTCCATCCAAATCACCACTGCTATTAATGTAGGCCAAAGAAAAACCTTAAAACAGCATGTTCATATATTTATGTTATATTTGAAGGTGGGGATGGAAAGAATCAGCATTTTTCATTTAATTGCTAATTAATATTTTATCTTCCAACACAAATTCTAAATATTCTAAAACACTGCACTTTCTTTTCTATGGCACTAGATAATAATTACTGTATACTACCCAAACATACAGTAAGGTCTCTGATACTATAGCTCTTATTTCTGGATCTCCAGAAGCTGGTCTTTCATAAGAAAAGCATGAACCCACAATCCTCTTCCAAATGTGTTGTGGCAGTTTCAGATGTGCAGAGATAGTTGGCTTAGGCACAGCCAATGCGCTTTGCTTGTGAGTTGAACAGAAATACTTTGGCCAAGCCAATATACTATATAGATATGGTGATGTACATGTCCCACCATCTCAGAACTTTGATGTTTCTGATCACCATAGTTGCTGTAGTTGCATATTGAGCTGATTTACATGAATGTGCCACAACCTGAGTGTAAAGCAGCCACAAGCCCTGTGCTGGTCTTACGCACTTCCCAGATGCTTCTGCAGATATTGCCATGGTATATGAAACACTGATGACATGGAGAATGCTATAAGTTATGACCAGAAATCTGGGAATTGCATCTGCTGCAATTCAGTAGATTGGGGAAGGATAACCACACATATCCCATGCTCTGTGTGCAGGCTATTTTCACAGAACTGCTGTCTGATTATAAAATTACTTGTTACTTCATGTTTCTCACAATAGACTGTCTATATGCATAGCAATGGGACATGAAAAGAATCATCATTTCATACTGAAATATTCCATGCTTCCAAGAACATGAACAGCAAATCTAGACTGTGCAAGCTTATAAGAAATAATTGGCAAAGAAGTCAAGATAGTGGGAAAGCATGGAAGGAAGGGTAGCACAATTGAATCTGACTGTGCAAACAAACAATGTATTATATGTTTAGAACTGTATCTGCAGTTAATCATTCTGGAATGAACATGGAATAACCTAGAGGCAAATCTCATAGAAGAGAGGGTTCTAGTTATTCATAGAAGATTTAAAAATAAGGAAAATTGATAGGTTAGAAACCTGGTATTTCTATTTTTCTGTGTAATCAAAGATCTTCTGAAGTCCATTTAAGGGGAAGTATTCCCATGTCAGTTGTTTCTGCTAATGGAGGAACTCATATATTCCAATGAATCAAAATTTTCAAAGTGCCTAAGTTCACAGCAACATACTCATCCAGATGATGGTTTGTTTAGTTTAGGTTTAGATTGCATCAACTCCACTGCTGTGTTGCCACATGATGTGCTACTTGTCTAGATTATGCCTGAAATCAGACCTTGAGACAGGTGAGATCAGTTCTAGAGTCAAGGCATGGTGGTCTGGGCACTTTAAGACACACAAGGCTGAAAAAGTGTAGAAATACCAGAGAGTTATTTCAGGCAGAGTCTCAGCTTTGCTTATTAGCCAGGTTGTATGCAGCCCATTGGCTGTTCTGAGGAATTCTAGAATAACCAATTTTATATCACCTGTTCCTTATTCTGATAGAGTCAACTGGGTTAAGGACTAATTAACATGCACATGCATTACAAGCCCAGGTCTTTAGCTTTGTGAAAGTGAGGCATTCCTTGCATTGATTCCACTCTTAAGACCTGTTTTTACTGCCAAAAGGAAAAGGATCATGTGACTCCACATATTCTTTAAGCCAAACATACCCCTCCATTCCATATGTGGTGATAAAGGGTCTTGTATATTCTTTTTTCTTTATTATTTAAAAAGCATGTAGAACACTTCATTTATTTTTAATGAGTTCTAAAAGAGGCAGAATAATTAAGAGGAAAGCATAGTTCAAGAAGTGTGATACCTCTAAGGTCATAATTCTATCCACTTAGAGAAGGAGGGGCCCTTTAAATTCATAACCCATTAACTCCAACTTTCTTATTAAAGAATCAGACTTGTCAAGACACCATGTCTCATAATTGAAAAAGTCATGAAATATATCTGAACATAACTGGCAAAAGAAGGCCTCCAGCCAATTTGTCAGCTTGCAGTCTTCTCAGGGAAATTTGAACACTACAGACTTCAAAATAAAAAAATTAAAAAATTAAAAAGCTTGATGCAGCTTGTTAAAGCTAGAAAGCTTTTTTTTTTTTTCTTTTAATGTGTTTAGGGCTTGAATTTGGAAGAAGACAGATTGTAGGGGAGCAGTTCAGACTCTTATTAGTGCATTGTATTAATTCAATTGATGTTATCCCAGAGGGACATGGGGGATATCATTTGTCAAAACAGATAGAAACCATCTGATTGGTTGTTGAGAGCGCACTGTATTTAGAACCCCAAGGTTAGAATGGATCATGCTGAAGTGATTGCATCTGAAAGGAGAGTAAATTTGCAGCCTGATCTGCAATTCTATTAAACCAAGCTAATTTAGGCTGAAATCCTACACACACACACAAATAAATATGGGGCTAAATTCTAAGAAGACATTTTAAGAAGCTCTCATCTTTTCCTTATCATTATTGATGTTTGGATTGCATAAATACATGGGCATTCAGAGGTGGTGGGGACAACTGACAAATTCATGACAATTGCATGATGACATGACAGATTTTATGTCATTGTGTCTTCTGTGCATGGATGTTCCATGCCTTCATGGAGATCCATTGCTCTCTTGTATAAATAATCCATTGACAGCATCCAGCTAAGTTGGATTCAGGTTACAGTACAAATATGAAACCAGGACCTAATCTGTAATTTGAAAAGAAGATCTGTAGGGTCAAAATGCTTTGTAATGAACAAAATAAGTGAAATGATACTGTCATAAAAGGCATACAGTATTACAAGCTCAATTCATCTCAGTTGTGCTTTCTTCTAGTCATGCCCAGGATCAAGCCATAAGTTTTAATTCAAAAAATTCAGTACCAAAGAAATAAGATTATTGTTATCTTGTAATTCACATGTTATTCTTTGCATTTGTGACCTTTTAGAAAGCCAGCATCTTTTAGGTAGTTCATTAGTCATACAGTATAAAGATTATTCACTTTCTTTGTCTTTTTAAAAAGCTCTTTGAACTCTTTAATACGTGATGCAGGCATTCTCAAACCAATTCATCAGTAGGGGCAATGCTTCTAGATCAGAAACTTTGTTTCTTT
Organism: Liasis olivaceus; assembly: GCA_030867105.1. NCBI lineage: Eukaryota > Metazoa > Chordata > Lepidosauria > Squamata > Pythonidae > Liasis > Liasis olivaceus. Next base: position 24,689,969 of record CM061348.1, on the reverse strand, counting down.
ATCAGCATGGCTCCACTTGCTGTTTGAAATCCAGAACTTTATTTTTCGTTATTGTTTTGATGTGAGAGCCATTCCCAAGAAACATTAGGTCTTCATGTTAGGTGTTATTGTACTTTTCAGCTTTTCTAATGCTCTTAAGACTCTAGAACAGTGTTTTTCAACCTTCAGTTTAAGGTGTGTGGACTTCAACTCCCAGAATTTCCCAGCCAGCTAAACCTAAACACTGGTTTAGACTCCACAACTAAGTGCCACTAAGTGAAACTTGACTTGACACCCAGTAGGCTTAAATTGGACCAGGTTCCATATTGGGTTTTATTTTCTCTCTCTCTCTCTTCCAAAAAAGTAGAAGTAGAAGTTAAATATTGAGACCATTCTATTTATATATTGCAATTGTTAATCATATTGAAAAATAAGCTATGCACTGCCATTACACCTCCATACTTTTAGAGGAATACCGTTTCTTGTTCTTTTTTTCAGGAAAAATGTAACTCTTGAAGCATAAAATAAGTAAAGGAAAGTGTGGCTTTGACTGCAGGTTGAACAGAAGAACAGATAGTGTTTGGATTCCCCAAAACTAAATGGGTTCATGTTTAGTCAAATATACTAAATTTAAGAAAATATAATAAATCTCCTTTCCTTAGAAGGGCAGAATCTATTACATTCATTTAGAAGTGATAAATAGGAACTTGTGGGCTATAAGAACCCCAACAACTAGTTTGTTCTGTGGGCAATGTCTTTTGGGTTGAGGGTTTTTTGTTTTTTTTTTGAAGATAGATCATTTAATAACCCTCTTTGTTATTTTGCTGAAATATAAAACAAATGCAATCCAGTAATTGGAGATAAGTTTATGATTCTAGTACTTTTGGCAATATAAGCCATTCCATAAGTATTGCAAGTTGACAATGGAAGCTGAAGAATATATCTAATTAAGGCTTGTGAGCCTGAAATTCAACTAAATGCTACAGAGCAACTTAGTTCTCATGCTTCATGTTATATACTTGGTACGTCAAACACAATGTTCTTCTAAATTGTGTCTTTCTCTATATGTATAAATGAACAGATGCAGATAGAGCTCAAAAGCATGGCATGGATGAATTTATCTCTTCCAATCCCTGTAATTTTGACCACGCTGCACTCTTTGAGATGCTCCAGCGCCTCACTTTGGACCACAGACTTAATGATTCCTATTCTTGTCTGGCAAGTATCTTCTTTGGTCTATGCAATGTAAATTCTGAGCACTAATGTCTGACCTACTGAAAGTGTGTGCTGCTGTCAGTGGAAATAGTGCCTGCGTCCTCCAGGTCTGAATTTGGTCCCAAGAAATCTCATATTTCGAAAATGCCCTCTGTTGAAGTTACTTTCCTAGCAGCTATTTCTACACAGCGCAAAAAAATCTGGCAGAGTCCACAAATCTTGGCCACAATAAATATGTTTATTAGAAAGAGCTGTTGTAACTGGAAAGATCCTTCAGATCCACTGTCTTCCTGTACAGTGAACTTGAAGATCACAGAGGATGAGTATGGTCTGCAGTTTGATACATTGAATCTTTATTTTATTTTTGGACATTAAATCAGCCCATTTAGCATGCAATGTAACCCCAACTAAAGTCAGAATTTCTTAATGATATTGATAGATATATATAGATACAGATGATATAGATATAATGCAGTGATAGTAGAAGAATAATTCTAGGACACCAGGTTGGCCATTCAATATTATGGAATTTTATCTGTCAACGTTATTTGGAACCCCTAAATATGTTGACAAATTATTTAACATCCTATTTGACATACTAGTATTAAAATGTTCATTGTTTATAAACAAACTCAATCTTTTTCTGAAAAATATTGAGATATACTGCTAAATAAAGAACTGTAAGATTGGTTCATAACAGTGTAATCCTGTAATCCTTTATTTGAAAATATATTTAATTATTATAATTATTTTAGTAATTTGAAAATAGTGTTTTCTTCTAAGAAATTGGGAAGCGGATTGTAGCCTTAAAATCTGTACTTTTGTTTAAAAATGGTGAATGTTAAGCTTTCAAAAACAGTAATTTTTAATTTTTGCCATTTTAAAAGCTACAACAAATTTTTAGTTCAATATTTGAAGATACGAACTAAAGTGAATGACTATTTCTTGCACAAATTAATTTAGACTGATGCTTACCAAGATTTTGCTCTGTAATCTGTTGTTTTGTTTTGGTTTGTTTAAGAGCTTATGCTCTGATTCCTCCTACGTTAGCATTTTAAAAAATATGAGTAGGATTGTCTCTCTTTTCTCAAGCCTTGGTAACAGATACTGGCAGGACTGGGGGAGAAGCACTAGTGTCAGTAAGATAAGATTTTGGAGAAGAAGACAGTGCATTGCTCAGCAGAATGTGCCAGAGGATCTCCAAATGCAGCAGGGCAGTCTTAACACATTCTGGAAAAAGTGCAGTAATGCATATAAGGAGTACTACAGAGAGTTCTTTTATTCTAAAATTAAAAATTACTTAACTGCAAAAAATGAGATTTTAGATCATAAGCATTCATGGAGGTAGGGGGTTACCTTCTCTTTGCCAGAAGTTGCTTCTGTGACTTTTCACTGAACTTCCTCAGTTCAATGAAAGTTCAAATGATTAAAAAGTTGCCCATTCACAGGATGAAACATGTGTTTATATTTATGTATAGAAGCTTTCAGCAAGAATGGAAAGCAATACAAATATAGTAGAAACATAATTAAATAACATGAAAAGATAGCAGTAAATACATCATCCATTAAAATCTATAAAATAAATGTGTAATCACCTGACTAACCTCAGAAATCAAGGGCACTGAAAAAATATTAAAGAATGGTAGGTTAAACATACACATTCTATTATTTCTCTTGAGTGTATCTTAAGCCAACTTCCAATATTAATTTAAATTGATAGTAATAATAAGAAATAATGTCCAACATCAAAATAAATTAAATCAATAAATAAGGACAGATAAAACCAACAAGTTCAAGTACAATGAAAAGGTATGAAAGTTGTGCAGACAGTACAGCACACTTCAGATACAGGTAGTCCTCGACTTACAACCACAATAGGGGCTAGGACTTCCATTGCTAAGTGATGCAGTTGTTAAGTGAGTCACACCTGATTTTACAACCTTTTTTGCTATGCTCGTTAAGTGAATCTGACTTCCCCCATTAACCTTGCTTGTTGGAAGCCCCCTGGGAAGATCACAAATGGTGATCATGTGACTTTGGAGCACTGCAATCGTCGTAAATACACACCAGTTCCCAAGAGCCCAAATTTTGATCACATGACCCCAGGAACACTATGACAGTCGTAAGTGTGAAGACTGGTCATAAGTCACTTTTTTCATCACCGTCGTAACTTCAAACAGTTGTTAAACAAATGGTCGTAAATCAAGGACTACCTGCATTTTTACCAATGGTACCCAATATTGTTCTAATACTTCTAAAACTGCTGTATATGAACAAAACAACATCCATTTGAAAAGATTAAAAAGTTACAATACAATAAAGCAAACAGATCACTATTTTAATATAAAGCTCATTCATAATGCTTACATTAATAGCATGCATACTTTTTAGTTTTTCATTTTCTTTGAAAATAACTAGCTTTTAAAAAAGGTAAGAAAAAGAAGGAATATGTGTTTCCAAACTCCTTTTGTAGTAAATGAAGTTCCTAGAGCCATGTCAAATCTTCAGGAAGGTCACATAAGGCCTATGATCTACAGATTGCCCACCCTGGCTTTAGAATTGCAGTTTGGGGATCTGAATTTAAAGAAGGCTAAACATTTGCAGCTGTTTAAGCATAATCCAAAATTATGTTGTCAAAGATGAGGCAGCACACGTGTTTTTGAATTGATGATGGAAAGTCAAAATAAAAGTGAAACCATTGTTGGAGTCTAGAAAATATAACATAAGAAATTATTATGTCCTGGCAAATCTCTAGGCACATCCCCTTTTCATTAATAGAGGAAACACATCTCTTCTTAACTGAGTTAGCTGAGCAGAAGCTTAAACAGTGACTTTCACAGAAATATGTATCTTGTTGCTAGTAATTCTTTAGCTATTCAACTTCAATAACCTTTTTGCAACAAAAATGGAAACATTCAGCTAAGATGCCTGATGATCCTCAATTAGAAGACACAAACTCCGCATGAAGGAAGAGCCGAGATTCCTTCTGCCGGGTGACTCTACGCAGAAACACTGATTTTTTCATCACCATCAATACAAGTGCATGTCCATTGTTAAGGATAGTTGTGCCAGTTAGAAATAACAGATCTAGTCATATACCATAACAACATCCTGTTTCACTGCTCAGGCCATGTGATGCAAGCCAATTATGGCCTAGAAAAAACAACTATGCTTGACAAGATATGCTTGAGGGAGGTAGAAGAAGTGAAGATGGCAAATAAAATAGATGATAGTTTCAGAGATTACATTACTCTCACTGGAAGAGATACAAATTGTTGCTGGATTTAGACTGAGATGGTGAAAATTTGTTCAGGCAGTCATCAGGAGTAAAGTCCAATTCAGTGGTACCTAACTAATTAACATGTAATGTAAGAGAGTGTCTTTGACCAAAGTTTAGAAATTTCACCAAATCCAGAATGTATCCAGACTATGGACTGGCACTATCAGGAATATTTTATATCAACTTCTATAGATTTAATTTCATTGGTTGGTTTGTTTATATACCACCACACATCTTTTCATACAATGAAAAACCTAAGTGGTCATAACAGAAAAACAGAATAATACAAAATATAATAATCCTTAAAACATTCCGAACCTTTCATAAATTATTATAGCAGAAGCAACAGTGGTAATAGGTATACCCAAAACAGAGCATAAAGACACGCTCTTTAGAACAGGTCAGTTTTTAAGATTTTTCTAAAGATCAGGAGTGATGGAGTCATCTGAATTTCTGGTGGGAGGCTGATCAATGGGATGGTGACCAAGGTGTTCTTGCTCTCCCCTGGGTTTCATGTGGGGGAGGAACCTTCAGCATCTGGCAGCCATTTGTTGCTATCAGTCTCCTGGTATGGAATATCTGAATTGACTCCTGTACCTCAGGGGTCTCAAGTCCCATTCAATTTTCTCATTCATCAAGCTGGCATCCAGCAACACAATCTTCAACCCAGGTCTCTGATTTTGGAGTGATCAGCTTCACGTTGCATTCTCCTTTTGTTCCTTTTCACTCTAATTCCATTCACTCAAAATTACCAGATTGCCATTTCCCTGCCAGAGATCACGTCTGCTCACATATAAGGGAAATTCTGCAAATCAGTTTTTGTGCAGAATTTATGTAGGTGAGGAACTGAAGCAAATGTAGCATTATCAGTGGCTTTAAAATCCAGGATTTAGAACTCAGAGGATGGTCTTATCAATTTATTCCAGAAAAGAAAGAATTGGGTGGAATTTTAAAGATGAACACATTTTAACACCCCTCCATATAAGTTGCAAACTGTGCCTCCACTGTTTTTATTGTTGTTCTTGTTGTTGACAACTCTTGTTTCCATAAGGCATCTGATGAAGGCTGAGAGACCTCCCCAAACTAGCATCTTTTCTCTTCCTCAAGCCCATGATGTACAGTCTGACTTGATTTCCCACAGTCTGATACAGGCAGAATTCTCTATGAAAACAAAGACATTGACTCATTATAGATAACAGAGAGGCAACAGTTTTTGGCAAGAACAAGCATTTGGGAGGGGAAGCAGAGGTGTTGTTGGCACCATTTACTGAAACTTCCTGCCACAGTTTTCATAGCTGCAGGCTCCTTTGAGTTGCTCTCTGCAAACAATGTTTTAGAAAAGGCCGGTGCTGTCCAATATTTGCTTTGCTTCCTTCATATATAAGTATGCTTTGTGCCTTTATGCCTTGTGGATTTGCCATGTAAGGTCTGGTGTATTCAATTCTGCTGCTCTAGAAGCTACAGAGATAAAGTGGCTATCTTTATCATCAAACAAATGAAATCAAACAAAAATAATAGGATTTGATGAAAATTTACACTGAAGTGTTCTGAATATAGCTGTATTGCAGACTGGAAGAATGCAGGCTTTGTAAAATGTCAAAGTACATGATTTCCAAAACATTCTGCATTTTAAATGAAGAAAGTCATCCATACTCAAGAGGAAATGCTGGAATGTGGGGCCATGGAGTTTGTTTTAATTTACTCTTTCAGGAGTGCTGTGATTTTGCTTTTTTAATGGGGAGGGGAATGTCAAAAACTAAATTCTCATTTTACTTGATTTTTTTTTTTTGGGTGCTAATTTCTGTATTTAAACATCACTCTGAATAAAAACTGGGAAACAGAAGAAATCAAACAATATTTCAAACTTTAGGGATGTCATGAAGATGACATTTACCATTATTCCTTTTTAAAATGACTTCATGTTTGCATCAGATGAGATTTTTTTTTTATTGACCGTGAATTGTTGACTATGTAAACTTCATTTGCTCAAGATGCTGTGTTCCAAGTTGGCTTTTGGCAATGCAGTGAACAATCTGTGAACCATGCAGATTACAGAGGCTATGATTCAGTTATGTTTATCCCATTCCCTGCTTTGAACAGGGGGTCAAGGCCTGTATTCCCTTGGAGATAAACTGCAGACATAGACACAGGGGGGGAATGATGTCATGTCATCATTTCAGAATGTCGTTCTGATGTCATTGTGGTTTCTAACAGGCTCCTGTGTCTTTAGGGGATGATATGTAAATAGCAAGCAGTGAGATAGATAGGATCACCTACTGTCCATTTTCCTCACATTCACTTCTCTCTCTCACTCTCTCTCTCTCTCTGTCTGTCTCTCACACACACACACATACACACCCCATGCCCAGTGATGTAAATTGATAGCTCACAAAGGGCTTTGGAAAATAGATCCATGTCCTTGTGAAATTAGGCAGACTGCTGTGTGCAACTCTCAACCTGTAGATTACCCTCTCCTTTCCTAAATCCTGAGTGATTTGAATCTCGAGATAGAGTCCAATTACCTGGGCTTCTGGGGTTGAAGCACCCACTTCCTACCAATGCAATTGCCTCTAGGCCAGTGTTGTCCAAACTTGGCCACTTTAAGATGAGTGGACTTCAACTCCCAGAATTCTCCAGCCAGCCATGCTGGCTGGGGAATTCTGGGAGTTGAAGTCCACTCATCTTAAAGTGGCCAAGTTTGGACAACACTGCTCTAGGCTCATTTGCATGATAAATTTGCAGTTCAGGCTCACATGGCACATTGTGACGAGACAACCTGTCAGAGTCACTGATGAGAGAGAAAAAATGTCCCAGATATGAATTTCAGTGAGAGAGCAGGACTATAACATTAGGGCACATGGGTAAGTGCTAGACTAGGAAATATTCAATGCAGACAGCCAGCTCTGAAAAAAACTTACAGTAAGGAGCAAGAAGAAAACAACAACAACTAAAGAACAGCATAGATTCACAAATGCAGAACACAACACAAAACCGACCTGATATGCTTTAGTCGACGATTTGGCTTGGAACCATTCCCTCCTCTTTTCTGTTTTGATTTGATTTTCACAAGGGTTGTGGGATGCTTAATGCAGATAATTGAGTACCTTGAAAGCAATTCTTGCAGAAGTTTCAATCTTCTACTTATATATTTCACAGTATGGCCATAATTAGATCAGATGTATATTCAGTTGCCTACTTTTCTCTGAGCTTTAGGGAAAAAGAGGAGGAAAGACTACCTTCAAATGTGATCATGAAGTACACTTTAAGGGAGAAAATGCATCCTTAGATTAACAAGGAGGGACTTGGTGAGAATTCTAATTGTTGAGAAAAGTTGCTGGGGAACCATTTGCTCAAGAATAGTCAGATAGATATAGTATGCTGCAATTTTAGAAATACTTTTGTCTCTGTGGGTCCTTCATTTGTAACGATTCACTACTATAGTTTTCTGGAATACTGAATTCTTCTTTCTAGAAATTGGTGGGCTTTTTAATTTTTATTTTACCCTTGTCCTTCTATTTTGCTGAAATGTTATGGGAAAAACAAAACCAACTGGATTTTCCTTAAGTATGGAAAATGTTTTTGCTCGAGCCTTCACCCAAAAGCAAAATTCCAGGAGTTCTTTTGAAATGACATAAAGAAAAAAGGATTCTTTTGACAGCCCACAGTCTGCGTTATCCTCCGTCAGCATCTTCACTTTTCACACATGCGCTTTCTGGCAATAGGCATAATAAAAGGAACTAAGTCTGTTTTCCATGCTTTTGATTCTGCCCCTCATTATTTTAATCCCTTTTCAATCTGTTCTGGAGTTGGCCCAACAAGGATAAGCAAATCCTTCGATGGAGTTCTTAATTGATATTTCTTCAACTCTCCTCAACAGTAGCTATTTTGGCATCCAGAAAGGATTTGGTGTCATCTGAGTGGTAGAAAATATATTTTAATCTTTTCACAGCAGCGTCATTTCAAAGACGTAGCATTTGGGGTGCCAGATGGGGTGGCAAAGAAGTTGCCTAAAGGGGCAGGGCACTGATCTAGTCGCCGTAGGAACTTTTCAATTAAAAGATGAAAGAGTTTGCAGTTTTGAAGCATTAGAAAGATACGTCTTGTCAATGGCTCAGTATCTCTATCAATACTGATTATTTTTCAGTCTGCTCCTGGAGTTCATCTGCAGTGTATCTACAGAATTTCACATTAGGTGAGAAAGAATCTACCTGATAAGCTGCTATGTCAGCCTCTTCTAATTAGGTTTCCCGTTCTACAAAATGATGGTCTGGTGATCTGACATGCTGGGATAGATTCATAAGGATGCATCATTGTTAATTTGTGCCTGTGTAACCTTGAAACTTCACTATTATAACACTTCTTAACATGTGCAGCTGCCTTTGCAGATTATTTGGCTAACTCAACCAATTCAAACAGGATCGGTTGCTGAGGTTATAATGCCACTATGTTTGTAATATTCCAAAGTAGAGAACAACTTCCAGTCATCCTTCAGCCATGCTCCATGATCTTAGCGTTGACGCATAAAACTCTGAAACAGCTTGAGCTGTTTAAGTTGAGTCAAGAAATGTATTTGTATTAGTTGTTGACTGGCTTCTTCTATGAAATTCTGTCTCCCAGTTATCGACCATGTCCCCACTCTCCATGCATTCAAAAACCCATTCACACATGAACATCTGCCACTTACACACCCCAATATATGGATGTTATTTAGTTAAGATCTTTACCTTCCACATTTGAAGTGACCGTCATGCAATCAGAGTAAATGCACATTGGTTCCACACTGACAGGATCTCGACATACATGAAGATTCATGTTGGGGCCAGAAGTGCTACCCCAATTTCCACACAAGCACATGTATCTGTAGAGAACAAAAAATGTGCAATTGCTATCGTTGCTTACTAGAGAATTTATTCATAAAATAGGAAAAGAGTTCTTCTATGGAAGTTTCTTCTTTCATAGATAATGCAATTATCTATTATTTTAATCCGTTGATTTCAGTGCTCTGTTATGAGGATGATAAAGTTAGGGCTAGCTCAGTATATGTACATTAACAGCACCATTTTATGCATACATATGTGATTGTTGCCTAAGAAGCTGTTTGAGTCTTTTGACAAATCAGCTGTGCAATATCCATCTCAAGATTTATCTCATAGACTAGGTAATTCATGTTTCAGTGTTTAAAACTTCTGGCCCTGTTTGGGGGAGGCGGTAGTCTACTTCTCACTTAGGTCCTTCCGGTTGCTTTGTCAGGTCAAGAATGCCTTTCGAATGTATAGACTGATGCTGTGATATTCCATTGACAAGTGGCTGACACACAACTTCAATCATCCACAAGAACGGCCATCTATGGTGGGAAGGGGGAGGGGAAGGAAATAATGGCACGTGCATAGCACAACTTACGTATCTTGGTCAGGTGTAATGGTGCACCTGCTAAAAGTTGTGTCCTTTATGCTGTGACATCAAGAAGAGGACAAGCTGGTGTTTCAAACAGAAGACTAGTTGTGCAAAGTTGGATAGCTTCTAAACGTTCCGGTTTTGATGTATGTATTCAATAGATATATTTCATTTCCGCTCCTAATTTGATTTTCTTAAATTGTGGTCTGCTATGTCTTTTTTTAAAATCCATTTTTGACACAAGCTTTCTCTATTTACCTGCAGGGCTGGTTTAGCCCTGGCCAAGTCTTTGTCCTAGATGAATACTGTGCACGTAATGGAGTCAGAGGCTGTCATAGGCATCTCTGCTACCTCAGTGATTTGCTTGAAAGAGCAGAAAATGGAGCAATGATTGACCCCACCTTACTGCACTACAGTTTTGCCTTTTGTGCATCACATGTTCATGGCAACAGGTAAGGTGGACCAGGTGGATCTCAGCCCTTGTGTGTAGCATTGCTTTTGAAGTGCGGGTTTCTTTGGATAATGTATAACTATACTCATAATCTGTATTCTTTCCTATGAGGCAAATAGCTCACGGTTCTTTGTTTCTGTGCTTGTCTAAAAGAAGATAACCAAAGAAAACCCAAGGCCAACTGGATTCAAATCTTTTAATGCTTGAAGCAATTTGAAAGGAGCATAGGCTAGCGTGAGAATTCTGTCAAAGAAGAGACAATTGAATAAACTGTCGCCTACTCTTTGAGATAAGCAATGTGATTTACATCAATATAAAAATGCAGATTAGGAATTTCTCTCTTTTTTTATTTTAGCAATTGTGGGAGTACAACAAATTATCAACTTTTGATGCTCTTATTATAAATAATTTGTGCACTGCAATTGATTCAGGAAGTATATTTCAGGTTTCAGAGTGACAGAGAAAAACTGCAAAATTATTTCAGTCAGTTAAGAATTTGTAGATATTTGGATCCTTTGATCACATCACAAGAAGATATAAAGGGAAAATGAGTTGTAGTAGCTGTCTTCCTTTTCTTCAGATCCTCAGCAATAACTTAAAGCCTCTATTAAGTCCTCTGCAGGACTTAAGAGAGAAGATGAAGTTCCACAAGGACATTTTGCTAAAGTCTGCATGGGGTTTGTAGCCACCTTGGCTGAAAACCTCTTTGTCAACAGGAATAATACTTTATGAAATCCTCAGTCATGGGGATAAACTAAATGCCCATCAAATCTCTACAGAGTTTAGTATTTAACAGACAGAGAATTGCAAAGAATCCCTTTAAAAAAGGGATTTTGGAGTCAGGGTTTTGAATACACATCCTCACCCCCATCACACTTTAAGGCTTATTTGTGTGGGCTGAAAACTTGCAGAAAGCATTAACTGCTGCAATCCAATATGTTCATTCTGCCTACTTCTTAAAGTTTCTACATCGTGATTACAGGCTACTCTAACAAGAAGGCAGGATTCCTTCTACACCAACATAATGGTGTGCAGCAACTTTGCACACGTCTCTACTTTGGCTGGACTGAGGGAGCTGCCATTGTATCACAGAGCCACCACTTCTAAATGCCTTAGCAAGAATGACCCACGTTTTAGGCTACAACAGATTTCCTTCGTACTGAGGCTTGCATGATTAAATATTCAGGGGGGTTTTTTGTTTGTTTGCCTCACGATGTCAGTTTACCTTGCTATGAGGGATCAGAGTTAAATTCAAAGTTAATTGGATTTTTTAAAAAAAAATATTCCAAACTTATTTCAGTCTTTTAGGATAAAGTCCACTTTAAATCTGAAAGTGTTACGGAAATAAGTTTCCTTTCTTTCGAGATTGCTATAGCATTTGTTGCACTGATGGTTTTCTTTTTGGAAGTTGCATTCTATACAGTGAGATTTCACACTCTGTTCTACATATGCTACTGCATAAGAGAGTGTTATAAAATAATGAAGTGTTTTGTAAGCTCTCTGGTAAACATCATCATGAATTATTATACACATTGCTGGTATTTTACATTGTACGGCTGCCAGTCAAGTCACAGTTCGCTTGATCCATCTCGTTAGGTTACAGCGTTCGGCTTGCCTTATTTTCTTTGTGGTTCTGATTTCCCTTTTCTTCTTTTGCTGACAAATCGTTGGCATCTACTGTTGTCATTTTATTGTTTAACATTTAATTTTTAGTTTGTTTTCTTTCATTTCTTCTGTTACAACACCTTGTTTCTTTCATTTTCTATTTCGCTATCCTTATCTTTTTTTTTTTTTAATTTAAAACTCAACATCTCCAAAGTCAAACAATGGAAGAGATACTTGGTGGCATACTGCCAGTTGCAAATAACCCCCCAGCCTCTGACACAGAGGCAAAAAAGGATTCCAAAAAGGAGTCCAAAAAGAGGAAAGATTACAAATCTCAACCACCTCCAGAGCTCAAAAGGTAAGAAATAGTCATTTAGAATCTAAACGATGATGGAATTTTGATATAGGATGTAGAGGAATTTATGTCTTATTAATTTGAAGTATTGGGGGAGCTCAGCCTTACAAGAGATAGATTAATATAGAAAGATTAAGTACAAAATCACAGCGGTGAATAAAATGCACAACTTTCCTAAACTTTCCTCTCCTTTCCTTTCCATTCAAAATAAATGGTAGCAATTGAGATCAATAAAAATTAGCCCAGCATAATATAATTAAAGTTTGGCACCGTGGTATTTTCAGGACCACCTTCTTCAGTTAGGGTTGACTTACCTGATACAAATACCGGGAAAGAAGTTGCTTGTAATCCTCCATTATCAGTGGCGAGGACCCCAGGAGAAGACGCTTCTCTGTAATGGCCCCCATGTTATATAGAATGGCCTCCCCTAAGAAATTAGACTTGTCCCAGCCCTGTTAAACATTCCAGTAGCAAGTTAAAACAGAGCCCTCTTGGCAGGCTTTTAACTAGTGATAATGTCATCAGTATCTCATATAATTATACATCGTTCCATTTTGTTTATTTTTGTTACACTGTTTTTAACATTACATTATTTTCCTACAGCTGTTTTACCAAGAGTCCTATGATTGTGATGGCACAAACATCTAATATATAAATAAATAAATAAATAAATTCAAGCAACATAACGTGTGTAATAAAAAGTGACTCGACAAATGCTAATGGGATATGTGCTCAGAAAGCTCTCCCCCATGTGACTGCCAACCTATTTCGTTTGCGGACGCACAAGTCTCAGACGCTGTGCCTATCAGTTTGGATCCAAAGATTTGTCAAGAAAATGTGTTTCAGTGGCTTTTCTATGAGCTCTTGCGCAAGATTCTTACAGTGTCATAGGTGTCATTTTGCAGAGTGAAAAGCCTGCTGAATAAGGCTGTAGCATGTAGACTCAGGTGGACAGTGACACGTTCTTGCTGAAATGCTTTTACAAAAATTTTGTACAGGAGTCTGTGCAAATGATAGAAATCTTCCATTTAGTCAGAAAGTGGATTCCCATGAGCAAAAATCTAAACCGCTGTGTATGCATCATTGCTGTTGCTGGAAAAGATCAAAACATTCATATTTAAACGTGTAGACAGATTCATTAAATTTCATCCATAATCACAAGACTTGAGCCAGTGGGACACATATTTTTCTAAGGCCTTTTGTCCTGCTGATGTTTAGAGTCACTTGTATAAAGGGGTCCTGATATAAATCCTAACTCACTAGTTAAAATACCACTTTCATGGCTTATGGAATTAGGGCCAAAATACGCATTATCCTTACTGCATGGTAGTGGCTACCTTTGTGAAAATCCCACTTTGAAAGAAGAAATGCAGGAAGAAAGGGCTTTTGATACTACTTCTAGTTACATAGGAGAAAAACATAAAGTCACCCAACCTGTGATGTGCCGTTGTAACAAAGTAAGCATCTCCCTAAATTCAGTAACCAATTGTATCACCTTTAGCTGCAAAAACCATAACCAATGCTTCCTATAGTTGATGATTAGTTCTCACATCACTGTGTAGGAACTCTTGATTGCAAACCTTCTACTTAATCTTTTCTTGAATGAACAGCTCATTTCAGGCCCAGCCACACCATATCTATGCGGTTTAGGTCTGAAATTTGATTTGGCCATTCCAAGACCTTGAGTTTGTTCCTCCTCGTCAGCATTCTTGTACACATGTACGTTGAACATTCCTCCAGGAATTTGGAGGATCATCCAAGTGCTTTGTTGACAGAAGCGTATATGGTCTTCTTAGTGAGCAATGACTTTCACCTTGCTACTGGTGGGATCACGATGAGTCACTTCAGCTAAGGCAAGAGAGGCCTGCAAATCCCTGGATGTTTTTCTGGATTTTATTTGTGTGTATGTGACTTGAATGGGGTATGGATGTACGTCTAGAATCTGTATGATGTGAACTTTACTGTAATGAAGGATATCAAAGTTTCTAAGATTTATATAGAAGCAAGGTTGGCCTAAATCAGCTCTGATTGTTTAATAACATATTTACAAAACTGCCCTTAATAATATATCTTACTGAATTGTTTGAAATGTGGGGGAGTGTACTTCTAAAACACTAGCATATTACACATTGGATGACTTTGTTTATGAACTAAGTTAAAATCTGCCAAATCTGGTATTATTTTTCACTCAGACATCTACATCAGTAGAATCCATATGAAGCTCTGACAACATTTAGAGGCAAAGATATGAAGAAAAAAAAAAAGATTCAATACAGCAGGGAAGAGGGGAGTGCTTGTTCATGGAACTGTAGCTTCATATCCACTTGTAGATTGTTTTTAATTCCAACTCCTACATTCTATTAGTTATTTTTCCTTTTTCTCCCATTTATATTTTAAATTTGAAGCCTATTTTCTATAGCCGGAGTGTATTGATATGGCTCCTATTAGAACTGTGTGATAATTTGCTTACTTTCTGAAGATAATTTTAGATTTTTAAAAGCCTCTCATCTCTCCAACAGGCGTAGTTTAGTTTTCTCTAAAATAAGATTTGCTGTCAGAATACGCTGCTCTAAGTAATGATGGTCGAAGAGAGAATTCTTTGTGGCTTGCCATCAATTCCCTATATAAGCAATAGACAGTGATGGAGCTGAGGTGGTTTGTCTGTTCCTACTCTCTCTGTGTGTAAGGTCAGACAATGAGACAACAGTAGCTTGCAGTCAGTGAGAAAGTGCAGCGAGAGTGTGATTCAGATGGTGCAGGACAGCCTGAAGGTCAGGACTGACAGAATGAATGACAGGCAATCGGAGGAGAGAAACGTCATAACTAGATGCTGTCCAAGGTCCTACTTCATGAATACAGTCCGGTTATCAATGCAGAATGGGGGAAAATGGCCTCTATTTGGAATCCATCTCAATGTATTTCCAATAGGAAATTCTGTGACCTCTGTGCCATATTATATGAACTGTACATTGAGCCAAGAGAGGGTTCTGCACTGGATCAATTCAGACTTTGCAAAGAGGGTTTTACAAACTGTTCATTTAGGTGTTCTGTTCTATGCACACAAATAATTTCCAGTGGATATTTGAATATGCTTTATTCCTATCCTTTTTTTTTTAAATTAAAGCATATGTAGCAGCTTGTTCTTGAATTAATACTGATTTCCTGATAATTCCTGAGTTTCTCTCTTTGGATATTATATAGTGTAGCATATATTTCTATCAGTATTTACTATGACACACGCAAAGTGTAAAATAATACTGCACTGTTATTGTTGTTCTTTATTAAATCCTTAAAGATGTCTAGGCAAATGTATTTCTTTAAAACATTTACCAACAATAGACTGAATGATAAATCAAAGAAGAATATATGCAGACATATATCTTTGTGTGTATCCCCAAACCTTCTCATTTTTTTTTTTTTTTGTCTGCGCTCAGTCATTACTGACCCTGCAGTGACTGCTTGGACGAGTCCTTGCAGTTTTCAAGGCAATTGTTTTTCGGAAGTGGTTTGCCAGAGCCTCCTTCCTAGAGCAGAGCCCAGCTGGCGAGCGCAGGAGGCGGGATTTCCATTGCTTCGCGCCCTTTTCGGGCGAGCACGGTTTCGCGCTTACCGGCAACTGGTCCCGTCTCTCTGTGCAAGGCGCTGCCAGCATTTTTCCTCCCACCGGAGTGAGAGTCCCCATTTATCTACTCACGTGACTTTTCGATCTGTTGGGTTGACAGGAGCTGGGGGGGGGGGGAAACAGGAGCTCACCCTGTTAACGCGAAGGCTGGACTCGAACCGCCAAAGCGTCAGCCATTTCTGGCCGGCAACTTTCAGCGTCATTAAGCCACTGCGCCACCGCGTCCCCTTTTAACCTTCTCATTGGAGCAAGCCAAAATGATAGAGATATCTCTGATATAATTTCTAATAGCCAATAGATGGTCATTTTGATTAGACTAAGTGGTGATAATCAGGGTCATGCTTTACATCATATATCTGTGGATGTAGTATTAATGATAAAAGTCTTTCACTCAAGAATATTGGACTGCCTTAGTGATTCAGTACCATGTGGCTCTTTCCTTTATATCCATTAAAAATGAAGATTTAGGTTAGAGGGCAAACCAGGAAGAAACTTCAACTTTCTTCTTTAGTGTACTTTTCTATTGCCCCTATTTGGGATAGGTTTTATGATTGCTCTTTGGGGTTTTTGGTTTTTGTTTGTTTGTTTTTTGGTTGAATTCAGGGAAAACAACATGTTTCTAATGAAGAGTATCCATTCAAAATGATGCAATTCTTTTTACCTTCGCAGGATTCTTCTTCTGTTCTTTTTTTGTGCTAGTGCATTTCCTCTTTCTTTTGGTCAAAGCCTCTGGAGAGGAAAAAGATGCCTATGCCACTGAGTAGTACTTTCCTATCTACTTGTACATCTCTAAGAGTGGGAGGCATAAACAAAACACTTCAAATGTGATATCTGTATATGATTTTCCTTATTTGGCAGAGTATATCTTTGGAAAAAGAGAGAGAGAGAGAAAGAGAGAATGACTCTTAGTGACTGCCTGGACAAGTCCCTGTGGTTTTCTTGGCAAAGTTTTCAGAAGTGGTTTGCCACTGCCTCCTTCCTAGGGCTGAGAGGGAATGACTGGCCCAACTGGGCTTATGCCTCAGGTGGGACTAGAACTCACCATCTCCCGGTTTCTAGCAGTTGGTGCCTTCACTGCTAGACCAAACTGGTGCTCTCTCTCTCTCTCTCTCTCTCTCTCTCTCTCTCTCTCTATATATATATATATATATATATATATATATATATATACATACATACATACATACATACATACATACATACATACATACTGTCAGGATTAGCCCATGAAACTCCAGGAGACAGTACAGATTCAATCCAGCAAGGTTTATTGGCTTCACTCCCGTTACAGAATCTTCTCAGACTGAGAGCAACTCTCAGGGTCACCCCACAAACATCCCCTGCATTCCTTAGGGAGGGGCCAGTCTCATTCTCTTATCTCTTCCTCGCTGCTCTGGGGATGAGAGTATGTTCTTAACCCCTCTTGCTCTATCTCTCACACATACACACACATACATTCACACATACACACACATACACATACACAGAGACATAAACATACACACCCATTTAGACATTTAGGCCAAACTGGATTTTTTGTTTGTTTGTTTATGTTTAGCATACTCCTGTATACAACCTTGCTTATTTCACTAAAGTCACATGAGGGTTGAAAAATGTAGGGATTTGAATGCTTGGACTGGATTGAGGTTTGATTGAATCCAGCCAGGTTCTTCAGCTGATCTTCAGTTATGGAAAGGTTCATAGGCGAAGTATGAGAAAAGTCACTACTTCAGAAATAGCATGGCCATCCTAAATAATTCAAGGCAGAAAAACTGGATAAAAATTATCTTCGGCTCTGGCAAAAATAACAGATCAAAATGAAGCTGTCCTAAAGGCCAAGCATGCATAAGCACTGCGCCATTGCACAGGAGCCATTGGGTGAAACCAGATGTGGCTGTGCACATTAGGAGCAACCCACCTTCGTCTGTTTCACTAACAGCTGCCTGTCTGATGTGATGGGGTTATATAATCCAGCAATATGGCTGGGCTTTCAGCAAGGCAGCCATCTGGACATGCGTCATAATAGTCACAGGTACTGTAACTCATTTATGCCATAAAACACTTTCAAGGGGGCAATGATATTCATTTATTTTATTTATTTATATTTCAAATTTGTCACTGCCCATTTCACTGCAGAGTGACTCTGGGCGGTTGTGGAAGGGAGAAAAAACAAAGGATTTATTCTTTAAACTTCACTATTCCAAATTAGGTATTCATTGGCGGGGGGGGGTGTGTGTCCAAGAATGGGAGAGGTTATCATAAAAAGTACAAAAGCCACTATAGGATTATTTCAAAGCCATACTAGAACAAGCTAATGTTGAAAGAATTAACCCCAAAGACCCCATAATGTCTATTTCCAATTGCAAGCAAATGCATATTTTTCCTTCTGTATCACAATCTGATTTATTTTTAATTTAAAAAGAAATTATTCTGATCTATTTGCTTTAGCAGCATACCTAGCCCTGCAAGGCATCCAAGTACAATTAGAAAAGGGCATGGTGGGGGAGTTGGAGTTTCTCAAAAGAAATAGTGGCCTTAGGACCCCTGTTCCTAATTATAATTTATAATTAACCTTGTGATTTGCACAAAGAACTCCTATAAAGAAAATACAGTCTTTGCTATAAGCATGTTCTTTGGTAAGCTTTAAAACATTTCCTTTCAGCTGATTAGAATTAGAGTACCAAATTGAACGGATTTAGAAAAATTCATTTCTTATCTGCAATATGTCTATGTTGTTTTTTAAAATCCACAATTAGAAGCCTTTGTTAAAAATGCAGTATCCATTGTACATGTACCTTTTTCTAGCATTACACCTCCTCCTCCTTTTTCTTCCCCATACCCTCATCTGTACATTGTCATATTAATCTCTCTGGCAGGATTCAAGCAATAACAAATGAAGAAAAATCTGTTACTGTTCAAATCTGTCATATTTCTGATGATATAGGTTGACCTAAATTCATAGAGAGATGCATATATTGTTTTTGCTAAATGGTGTTAAATATTGTTTTCTCTGTTTTTGCTTTTGTTTGTGTTTTCTTTCCCTGATTCTGACTCAGATTATACACACATATAAATACTTCTTTTTCCATATATATCTTCTGTCATTTACCCTGGGAGCATTCAAATTGCACAAAAGCAGACATTTACGATTCCATTTGGGAAGCAAATATGAAATTACAGTGATCAGAATGTTACATTATAAGGAAGGACTCGCCAATAATAGGAGTGAGAATTTACCTTTTTTTCAGAATGTTGTGCAATAACCTTCTACTACAGAGAGAAGGTGCAAATCATCAGAGAAAAAAAATCTAAGATCAGAATACCCCAAATCTGCATTTAAGAGTGATCGTACAGCTACATTCAGATTATGTGCTCCTGAATGGTAATGATCACATATCCCCATCTTCAAGTATATAATACTGAATGATATACTTTTAATTTAAGTTTAATCACCACAGTTAATGGCTGAATGTATTGTTTTCCAGCTTCTGGACAGATGAGTATCAAAATTTAGCATAGCTAATAAAATCTAAAGATGTGCAACTGGATGATAGTGTTTTAAATTTGACCAAAAAAATTGGAAGTTTAATTCATTGTGACATGGATAAAGATTGGGGATTGTGAGGAGAGTAAAGATGACAGAACTGGTGCTAACCACTGTAACAAGAACTTGAAAAGCAGCTGACATGACATCTTTCCTATCATGCTGCCGAAAATGTCAACTTTGTGAAGGACAGTGAGAAAACGGTTTGCCAAATATCTGAAAGGTAGATTCAAGAGATGTTCTTCATGTCAGATGTAATATAGTCCACAGCTGTTTGAGAAAGGAAGTTCTTGCATTTGTGATGGCTCTTAGTTGGCAGGTCCTTCCAGACATCCAAGTAGCTCTGAAAATGGTTGACCTGGAGACTGTCTCACGTTTCCTCAGTTTATGATACACAAAAGTCAATATTAGCATTGTATATTACTGCTGGCACTGTTACTACAAGGATACACACTGGAAACTTGTTGAAACAAAAATATAATTTTGGTCTTATTTTCATTATAAATTTACACTCTGGGATAATCCCAGTTTCAAAATTGCAGGTAGATTATGGGACACTGAACTTATCTGAGATACTACAAAAGGAATTTTGATTGCTTAAAATTGCAAAAGGGGTATATTCAAGAAAAACATCTTGATTTCACAATCTGGTCCAGATTTATCTGTCTGTCTGTTTTGGATTATACATTAGCAGCATCTAAAACAGAAATTATTGGATTTGTTGCGGATTATTCTTAGTTTACATATAAGGAGTATCACTAAAGTTGATATCAGTTCATTGCAAGGCCTTTGGAGTAAAGAGTTAGAATATCTCATAAGAACAAATCAATTGCTAAAGATCTTAAAGAATATTAAACACGTTTTTATAATCTTAAAAAGAGACTAATTCAACAAAAGATTTTCTTTTGTTTACCAGGCACCTGTTTTAAAAGGACCAATTGTCAATATTGGAAGTTTAAAGTGGGGGGGGGGGGGGGGTGTGAGGACAATTATATGATATGGGCTTACTGTTAGTGTATTTTTTAAATTTCTTCTTACAATTTTCATAATTCTGAGATAAAAGCTGCCAGATCTTTGGAGCCGGCAGCATACAAATCCATGAATAAATAAAAAATAAATAACAGAATGAATGTATTATTGAATTCTATACCCAAAGCTTGGAACTTATTGCTACAGTATAGCAAGATCTATGGGTTTTCAAGGATGATGGGAGTAGCAAATATGATTACTCTTCAGTGTTAGAAAGATGGTTTGATCCCAGAATGTGTCCAGTTTCTGTTTTATGAACTGGTTTTCTATCAATGTAATGGAAAAACTGATAAATGTTATTTCATGTGGTCAAGGTGTGTTGATGCACTTAAAAATTTGGCTGAATGATTTTTGATGGTTAATGTTTTTGTATTCATTTTATTTTCTTTTTCTATTTTTCCTCTTTCAGCAAATTAGGAAGGACCAATGTGAAACTGATACACTTACAGTGTGAAAAGAACAAAAACTTTGGGGGAGGAGTTTCTTTAAATTAGCAGAAGTTTTACTACCAGATCCAGTTTAGACCCAACATATTTTTCAAGCATCCGCCTCTGTTTATCAAGTCTAGATGCATAGTCCCTATGGCCAGACAAGTTAACAAGGTATTTGAGGCAGAAGTAATAAAAGGATCTCCTCTACCACCACCCAACATGTACAGATAAAAGTCAGTAAGAATCCATAGTCAGAACAAATTCTCCTTACCACATTCTGATAGGGAAGTCTTCAACCAATTCAGAACTTTGTGAGGTTCTGAGGGAGAACAGAAGTTTGTATCTCTCTTGCCTATCTTATTCTGCCCGTTCTGAGTCAGCTTTGGAAAGAGATGGCTTTGGAGGCTGTTAGGACGTGGCATAGAGCTTCCATGACCAGATCAAACCCCTCCTTCAGCCTTAGAAGGGGAATCTCACTCCTCCTGTGGTCCCTAGATGGCATTACGGGGACCATAGGAGTGCAGCCCAAATAACAATACACTTCCACATCCTAATATTTCAGAATTATTGCCTAACATGATTACCTCACTCTTTCTATTGGCGTGCATATACATGCCAGTCCTTATTCAGTGATCATACTTTTTATCCAGTAGCACTGGTTTTATAAATATGTAACTGAAGAACTAGAAGCATATTTTAAGTATTAAGTGCATATCCCCACAATACCTTCTGAGAATTTTCTTTACATTTTTCATCTGAAAAAGAAGACCCCAGATTATTTTTGGAAAAGAATACATAGAATTCCCATTGAAGATTTTTTTTCTCTTAATGCTCAGTGAAATATGTATAATAACATCAATGTTTTGCACAGGAGTAGAAAGAATTTTTAACAGGTTAGCACATATCAAACACTGTGCGCATTTATAGTATTCTATTCGTGGAATCATCATACTAATTTGTCCACTATGCTCATGATTCATGGTTTTGCAATAAAAAGACCGAAAATTAAGGCTTTCAATACTGTTTATAAAATGTTTGCATCTGTCCAGAGAGGAAAAATTTAATAAAACATGGCAGAATAATGCCCTTATTAGGTTCATTCAAAAACTAACAGAAGTCACCAAGGTTGGTAGGATTCTTCAGGCTAAGTCAAGTATTGGCAACAATTCCCATTAGCTTTATATGGCATGGCCAATGGAAAAAAGTATAAGAGTTGTAGTCCAATGACATTGGGAGGTCATGATGTGATATCATAGGATCATAGGGTTGGAAGATACCTTGGAGTGTAGGAATCCTCACACTATCCTAGCCAAATGACTGTCCAACATTTACCTAAAAACCTCCAGTGAAGGAGCACCCACAACTTCACTGCTTAATAGCGCTCACTGTCAGGGTCCTTGTCCTACCCTCAGGCACTATGACAGCCTCTTTTCTTCAAAGTCTGCCTCCTTTTCATGACTCCCTTTAGCTTTCCCTTCTTTAGGTTAACATACCCAGTTCCTTTAACCACTCTTCATTGGATTTAACTTCCAAGCCCTTCATCACCTTTGTTGCTCTTCTCTGCACTTTTTCCAGTTCCTCTGCATCCTTCTGGCATGATTGTAGACCCCAACCTTCTGAGTTCAGAGAATTGGATGTCTTCCAGCAGCAATGAATGTTCCTGAAATTATTGATCAGTGCCCCATCTTTCACAATATTTTGTTGCACACTTGCCAGAGGGTGGAATATAACATCTGATAAGGAGGAGAGGAAAGCTAATAAATCCTCTTCTAATTAGTACTCTCAACTGCCTGGTCCCTCTTCCTTAAGGATCTGCATGCTAGGACAATGGAAGCACCATGAGATACTCATGAGCATTCCAGCTCTTCTCAGTTAAGTCTTAATAGAAACAAAAGAAAGCATAACCTAAATTGTAATGAAAATTCACTGAGTAATAAAACCAAAGCTAATTACAAGAGTGCAAGGGTTAGGGTGGGGTGGGGAAACGTTAGGATTGTATTGCAGTAGCTAGGATATCCAAAAATAGGAAGGATTATAGCTAGGGTACCAACTAAAGCTGGTTTTTAGATATTTTATTTTAAATAAGTACAGGATTGGAGAGAAAAGTGCCAAACGAGAGTCAGTTTAATTCAGTGGCCCTACTCTGGAGTAAGAGCTTTTGCACTGAATTTCAAAAATCTACAAGTTGTTTTGATCAACACAGTTCCAGTTCCATCTTGCTTGAAAATAAACCCCTCTGAGTTTGTTGAGGCCATTTCCAAAGCAGAGGTCCCAACCTTAATATGACAAATGGAACAAACAGCCTTTGTTGTTTGCTGCAACAGACTAGCATTAGCACTCTCTGAAAATGATAAAATTTGCTCCCATCGAAGTCAGCAGAAAATAGCAAGCTGGAAATAGAATAGTTCCTGTGTTGGACTAAGGATGGGCAGAATGCCCTAGTTCCACTCCCTGGCATTTAAAACTTTTCATTTGGGAGTGTTTTGTGGAATGCAGCAAAATAAGCAGCAGTCTGCTGCTCTGATCCTCAGCACAATTGGAAGCAACTTATCTTGCAATGTGTTCAGAATCTAAGTGTCAGCCATGGCCATCTGTAGCCAATGGTTACCATTTTGTCTTCTTGGAATAAGCAGCTTTCTCTGTAGTAAGCATGTCAAGTTTGCCATAAGTTTTAAATTGATGTCTTGAACTAAGGAAGGAGTAGCATAAAAGAGCAAGTTTTCCAGCCACATTTTGCTTTCTTTTACATTTATACTCATGTCAAGACATTTTCAGTAAAACACTTCATAGGTTATTGCTTCAATCAGGGAAAATTCACACATTTCGTTTAATAATAGTGTGAGAACATGAGATGGGCAACTATATCACCTCCTATTTGGATTCTCCCTCCATGGGCAATTGGCTGACACATTAAGAGGCAGTGTTCTGTGAGAACCGATCACGCAATAACTAGTGGTAACAGATTTACACGTTCATGTTATCAAGCAATAGTTGCAATTATCACATTGATAACATATTGTATACTTACTGAGTTTTATCAGTGAACAATGTGTTTGTATATTTTAGAATAATTAGTCTTGAAAACTAACTTCTTTAAAATAAGCAGTGGATTTGAAAATTATCACTGAGGCTTTTTTACTGTTTCTTTTGAACAATTCAAGTTCTGCATTGGTATATCGGTATTTGAAATGAGTCCTTCTGTCTGACTCTTGGCGAAGCAATGCTAAACAAACCATAACTTGAAAGATCTCACTTTCTGATCACAGGAATGCTCACTTATCCAGAACCAAACAAAATTTCTGGAATGTTTAAATGGCACACTGAGTTTTTATATGTAGTATTTTGCCACGTATTTAATCAAAATTAAGCCCAAATCATTTTGTTATAGTTATGTGCATTCTTCTAATGATATTAATAGCATAACAAGGCCTAGAAGCCTAGAAGTTATTGAATGTGTGGAAATCTTCCTGGTATCCTTGAGGCATTTATGTACAGGATTACTGACAGCTACTGAAGTCTCAGTCAATTACTTTTAATGAAATCTAATAGTAAGGCTAGATCAGGAAGAAATCGATTCTTATTTCCCTCCTGCAGTTTACATGCACTGTGAGATTTGCTCTGGAGATCAGCTCTGAAGGCGCGTGAGGAAGACGAGGGGAGAAAGTGCCATCGCACTTATGCACAAAGCCTCAGTGAATGATTTGCAAATTTACTTTCACCATTTAATTTTTTAAAATCCAAATCTTCACTATTTAAAAAGGTTAAGGGTTCATTTTAAAATGTTGAGCTTATATATCGTGCTAATATTTATTCATATTTCTTTTTATGCATTGTATTTTGTGTTTTTTGCATCTTTGGGACATAAATTGACTGTACAGATTGCAATTGGAAAAAAAAAATCTTGGGAACATTTTGGGTCTTCAAAAGGAACATAAAGCTTCCCAATTAACCCTTGACAGGAGGTTCATTACAAGCTTCCTAATCTCTTGCCAAGTCTTTTGTGTAGCCAAGCTAGTCTAGTACCAAGGACTTACAAAGCTTAATCCAAACATTGGAGGAGGCCTTTAAGTAAAAACATTTGTTCAGTTTTAAGACTTACATTATCCTTAAAAGCAGGTACTTACAGCTACACACTGCACATGAGTACACAAATACTTGTCATATTAGTTGTCAACAGCAGAAAAGAATACTGCTTATCATGTGGTTCCTTGATTCATGTTCTGGTCTGAGTTAGAGCAGGTTGGGGAAGTCAGGAGATTTCTCACACACCCACACATGTTGTGCCAGCAATGAATAGGGATACAAAAGCATGTTTTTTGATACTCTCAGGCCCTTCCTCTTTGTTATACGAACACAGATAAATAATAGAAATGTATAATGTTTATTCCAGCAAAGGACTAACTTAGCTACTTCGTATGTACAAAATGCATAGATAAACATTGTGAAGGAAAAGCACTTGTCTTTTGAAAAGAAAACAAGAAAGTCCTACAAGGAAGTAGAATATTTTTTTTTTAGACATCAGGAAAAAAAAAACAGTGGCAAGAGCTTTTTAACAACGAAACAGACTGCTTTGGGAAATGATGGATTCTCCTGTGCTGGAGGTGTCTAAACCAGTGTTTCTCAACTTTGGCAACTTGAAGATGTGTGGACTTCAACTCCCAGAATTGAAGGCTGGCTGGGGAATTCTGGGAGTTGAAGTCCACACATCTTCAAGTTGCCAAGGTTGAGAAACACTGCTCTAAACGGAAGGAAGCTATAATGGTGGACTTAGTAGGGGGCTGGAGTAGATGGAAATGGTTGCATACTATTAAAGGCAAAAGATTTTGATCATTCTTTTCAATCTTGAAGATCTTTGCAGGGATGGCATTAGGAAATTACCTTCTTGAATATTTGTATCCCATCTCTTTACACACTAAATGGGATATTTTGTTCTACGTTAAGACATTAGGTATTATAAAAGTAGTGTCAAACATCCTTACCCAGAATTATAATCTTTGAGTCTGGCTACTGTTTATCAGACTATCAATTCAGATAAAGCATTTTGATTTAAGCTGGTTTGTGCTTACCTAGTTTGCAAATACGTGGAAAGCTACCACTATTTCAGATAAATATTTAATGACTTCAACATTAGCAACAGGTATTGCTCACGTTAAAAGAAAATACACACTGTTTCTAATGACCAAGATATGTTATTATTTGTCTACTTTAACAAGATCTTTGATACTTCCCCAGGGAAAAACAATCATTCCTATTAAAGCCACTGTTCCTCATATTTCTTATATATCCCCTCTCACCTTAATCTTACTAATTGATGATCACATGGGGTTTCCAGAGGTTTATACTGGAGTGGGAAGTCAAAAAAAAACATCTCAGAAGAAAACAATGGCAAATCATTTTAGTAAAGCTAACAAGAACATTACAGGAATCAAGTGTGACTCAAAGGTGTTGTTACCTTCATCTAAAATGTTGCTTGGGCATGTGCTTATTTCAGATGCGTACAACCAGCCGCTCTCTGGTTGTATGCATCTGAAACAATGCATGCCCAATCAGCCCCACTTCTTCCAAAAGTTCACTGCCAAGATTGGTACTCTCAGGAGCTAAACCTCAAAAGCTACAATATTCAGTCATTTTAGTTTTGTACCTCCTGCCATGAACGATCACAAGTATTTCCTGCCCATGCATGGGGGTGGTTTAAGCTTGTCCTGGTGAAAAATGATGTTTATAATAAAAATATCTCTAAAATGGTTTGTGAAACCTGATATATGGAGAGGAGAGAGGTTGGTGTCTTAGCTCATTGACTTCAGTCTAAACTTGGGTGCTGTAGTAAACGCAATCCAGGTGTTTTGATCATTGGGATTCTATGGCGTACAGGGGGAAATTGAAATACAGTAAGTGGTTGGATTCTCTGCTCAGAGGTTTATGTGTGCAGCAGAACCTTGGAGAACTTTGGCCTGAACCACAGATTCCAGCAGCATTTGAATTTCAGATGTTTGGAATTGAAATGATACTATTTATTCACACAATTTTTTCATTAAGAGTACAAAGAAACGCGCACTCTGGATTACAGTGCTGGTGATTCATAAGAGTTATGAGATATAATTCAAGTTATTCATAGTGTTTTTTCTTCAGGCCTGATGGAATAGGAACTGTAACAGTAGAAGAAAAAGAGCGGTTTGAAGAAATCAAAGAGAGACTGCGATTGCTATTGGAAAATCAAATCACACATTTTAGGTAATAACTGTTATTTTATCTTTCAGATATGGAGTCATCTCCCCAAATTTCAACTGTTGGACTTGTCATGACTTGCATAATCAGTAGCAATTGTTAAAATTAAGAGTTATAGACAGAAGGCTTAAAGAGAACTACTGCAATTTTATCTTTAAAACTTGCCATTGCTTTGGAGCAGTCCAATTAAAGTTAAATTTATCAATGGGAGAAATCCACTGTTATGTGAGTAAAATTCCACTTAGAAAATAGGACATTCTCCTCCTTACACTCTCCCTGCCTAAAAAATCTTCTTAGGAGGGTTGTGTGACCCTCTTATGGGCATATCTTGAAAAGAGAGAATGTAGAAGGAAGGGGAGATCTTGTATCTCTGGATCAGTAGACAAAAGCTGTTCCATCAGAGGAAATACCCCAAATGTTTTACTAAAACTTCAATCACACCATCAGAGCCACCATCCTGACTTTTTTTACCATACCCTGTGGACATCTCTGTCTGTCCTGGTCATTTGAACAAGTATTTATTATTAAGAATTTTGGTTATAAAACCAAAACAGCTTTTTTCTTTATCAGTGACTATGAATGGGCCATAATATGGCCCCTGGCACCATGCTGTCTGATTTTTTGCTTCCTTTTGCCTATCTCCTTATTACTAGCCATTGTCTACTCCTTTTCCCCACACCCTTTCCTCTCTTCGATTCAAGCATGGAGAAGACCATTTTCTCTGAAGCAGTCATGCAGTTGCAGGAATGATAGGTATCCCTGCTCCTAACTCATCTTAAATGTAGCAGTGAGTAGTGATGCAAAATTCAGTCTTCAAAAGCAATCGTCAAATTGTTACTTTTGAAGAAGTAAAAAGAGACCTGCACAGAATAGGAAAATCAGTATCATTCTCTTGGTTGGCATTCCCTCCCACTACATTTCTATTTTTTAATATTCTACCCACAAACATTTCCAATTTGAAATCCCCAGTTGTCTCAGTTGCCTCCCTGATATAACTCCATGTGTCATATCAAGGGAATGATTGTGCCTGCAAAACATATACCCACCCCCAGCTAATTCTGGAAATTAATCAACATTGTTCGTATTTATTGGAATGATAGTAGCCCTCCACAGTCTCAATAAATAAAATTGTAATGATATAATTATACGTAATCTAGCCCCAAAAGCTCATTTCATGTGCTCAGCCATGATTTCAGTTTATCTGAGACTTAAACATCCTCTAGATTCATTGCTATATTCTGGATTTTTTTTAAAGGGCATTAACTTAAATGTTCAACTCTAGTACCATAGTTCCATTTAAGTCAATGCTTACCGCTATGGGAATTCAGAAGAGAGCTGTGAGTAGTCAGGGTAGTTTCTACCCTGAAGAAAAGAGTAGTTTCTCTTTTCATCAAATTGATGTAAATATATAAAGTAATCTGTGGAAAAAAACATTAAAAACTGTGTATTTACTCTAGGTATTGCTTCCCATTTGGCCGACCAGAAGGTGCTTTGAAAGCCACTCTGTCACTCCTGGAACGGGTAAGCATAAGCTTGTTGAAAGGCTAGTGCAGTGACCTACCTTCCATATTTGGCCATCTTCATCTAGTAGAATTTAAATGGGTTTGGATTATATTGGTTTGGAGATCTGTCTTTCCATCCCCTTGAAAATGATGATTGGGAGAAGTGTTTCTTCTATTGTGCATGACTTCATTAAACCAACTCTCAGCTTGAGGCATACTGTACACTGGTTTACATGGTTGGACTGGCCTTTTGGTCCTCCCACTAGTTCCTTTGTATCTGAAGTAATCTATGTGTCCATTCCATGAAACTTCATATATACAGATTGAGTTATGTTTTAATTATGGTCTTGCCATAGGACATTGAGCTGTTTTTCTCCTAAAGACAAAAGCCATCATTTAACTGTGGAAAGGGAAGGCTGCTTTTATCAGTGATACCCCGAGGAGACAACTATTCCTTCCATCTTCAGCACCCTCCAGAAATCCATTCTAGAGGTTTAGGAGATCTTCTGAAGCCGATCTGGGGAGAGTACAAGTGATTGTGCAAGTAGACTTTGGCTTGCACAACGCTGGATTTCATTCAAATCATCAGCGTGTGGAAATTACATTTGGAAGCTTGATATTCTAAATTATTGTTGCATATAATTAAAACATTCTATAAATCATACAAAATCAATCTGTACTCTTATCATACAATCTTTGGCATTTTATCTAATGGAGCTGTGACTTCTTTGTTGGTCTGTATGTTAATGCCATATGCAGGGCTAATTTCATAGTCATATAATTCCTTAAAACTGTAAATACCAGACACATAACCATGCAATCCTGTAGCATCTTAAAATCTATAATATTTATTGTGGCTTGAGTTTCATCAACTGGTATAATCAGATGATATTGATATATTGTGTTGCAGTAGAAGAACATTCCTCCTTTGGAATTAATTTCCAAATATGGTCAAAAATCAATCTGAGTAAAGGTGGAAGATTATTGTGATTTTGAGGTGCCCTGTAGACATTTTATAAAATATGTGTGTTACATAGACCTCTCGCGCATCCTTACCCATGTTTGGTTCCTTCCACGCAGTTTTTCAAAATATAAATAGCAAAACCAGAACTGTGGGCCTCAGTGACCAAGTCCAGAAGTTCCAAAGGCAATGGATAAGGCTATTGCTGTCTTTGTTCTGGCCAGGAGAGGGAGACAAAGGGCATTGGGAGGGTAGATAAAATATATTTTAAAAATAATAATAATCAAGATGACATAATAAATCAATGCTTCTTATATCAAGGTTTTGATGAAAGACATAGTTACTCCCGTCCCTCAAGAGGAGGTAAAAGCTGTCATCCGTAAATGCTTAGAACAAGCTGCACTGACTAACTATACTCGGCTATCAGAATATGCAAAAATCGAAGGTAAGGTAATTTAATTATCAACTTCAATCTTAGTATCCTCTTTCAGAGAAGAAGATTTTAAAAGCTGCATTAAAAATAAAGATAATCAGGATATATCATTACCAGATAAGTAGACACAGTCCATTTTTTAAAAAGAAAGTGAAATGAAGAATAGAATAATCTTGCATACAGCAGTAATCATGTTTGCTCCCAAAGTCCAGCATATATCCCCCCCCCAAAAAAAAAAGAGTAAAATCAACATATCCTTGCTTGTGACAGTTGGGTTTGTTGGACAACTGAATGAGCAGAAACTCAGAAATGTTTGCACGGTACTCATTTCTTTAGAAGCTAATTAAAAATGCCTATTTTTTCCTGGATAATGTTCGCCACCTTCCCTTTCTGCGTAGCAGCTCCTGTCAAGTCAGTTGGCCTTCTGCTTGCATCAGATCTCATTCTTGTCACTCTAAATTTGCTGCAGCTGATATTGCTGACCTTTTACATTAGGAAAGAATAACAATTAGTGACCAGAGACACATGTAGCCATCAAAAAGACATTTTAAAACTTGCTTGAAGATACGCTTTTGGCAGGAATCTAATTATACATGCGAATAGATTTTTATGCATTCATCAGTTTTCATTGTTACTTTGTTGTTGCTGAATAGTAATGTAAAACTCCAGTTAAATGTCTTGCTGTAAAATGTGAAACTTGAATCATGCAATATGGATTGTGGTTTCTTGTCCTATCTGAGCCGTGAAGCTTTACTGTGTTCACTTTGAGGAATAACACCAGCGGAATGAATATCACTATTCAATTTCTTTCTCCTAGTCCTTGCTTGTCAGAAGGACTGGATTATTGTGATAAGTCACATTTTTCCAGGGTCTGTACTCCGATATACTTCCTCTCTCTTTCAATGTTTTTCCCCCATTGACAATGCAAATTGCGTACCAGTGGTAATGAATTCATTGTTATGCATCCAGTGAGAAACGCTTAAGAATTGGGCACTAAAAGGATGTTTATCAACTCTTGACTTGGTAATGAGCAGTGAAAATAGAGAAGCCACGCAGGTCTCTTGAGTGCTGTGCTATCAAGCAATTTATCAAAGCATTCTACTTCACGGGTTTTAATTGGTGAACTCTGTTACAAATTTCAATGTTTAAATCTGCTTCATGAGGACATGGGAGAACTCCAGTTGAAAAGCAGCTTTGGGCTTGTTATTTTCCTCCTGAATGGACCCAGGGCTCCCTAGGTCTCTGTATAACACTCACTAACCTTGTCGGTAAGCTGTGCTCTCTTCTTTCAGATATATCTATGCAAAAACAAACTTTATGATCTGTAAGTAAAAATGCATTCATTTCCCAAAACATAGAACAGTTAGCGTGTACTTTCCTTTTGTGCCTCAATTCTTCTTGATTGTGTTAATTCTCTGCCCTCTTTTTTGGCACTGTGACTTTTTAGGTCTGGGAAACTTTGAAGCAACAAACTTTTTTTTTTTTAGTTTTTTTTCCCTCTCTTCTTCTCTCTCTCCTTTTTTTTTTTTTTTTTTTTATCCAGCTGTTGTTTTCAGAGAAGTACTTCATCCCACACTACCTGCTCTCTTCTGCTTCTCTTCCTTGTTCGTGGTTGGTTCAGCCACTTTTCTGTTGCCTCTAGAAAAAGTGGTTGCGTCAGTTTCAAAGCATGCTGGGATTGTTAATTCAAACAACCCAACATCAGCAAGTTGCATGCCTCAGGTTTTCTCTCATGAGCATAGTCCACTCACTAGGAGCTGCTTTTTAAATTGTTTTTAACTTTAAATATATATAGAATTGTGCAACCTGTTTCCTGAGAGGAGTCTACTCATTTGGAAATCAAATGCCTCCTTCAGTCTCAATAGCCAGAGTGCATTAAAATTAAGATAAGTAACAATGATCAGCAATGCTGTTTGAGGCTATGTTTATGAAGAAATACCTGTGAAAACCTTAGATACTAAAGGCTAAACCCCTTAGTATCTCAGAGCCTTAAATGGATAGAATTCTATGTCCTCCTGTTCATGATGTTCTGATCATTATATTCCTGCAAAGAATTCAGAACAGACCTTTAGAATCACGGGCACAATCTCTTTTGTGACTCATGAGCATGCTGAATGGTTAATCCAGTAAACACCCAATTTTAAATCTCCTTTTTTTTTTAATTTTAATTTTGATCCTGTGTGTATCCCCAAATACTCTACTGCTACTTTCCTTTAAAGCTAATGTAAAGTTTTCCTCTGACCTATGACCTATAACCTCTTTACCTCTGACCTAAGCCTCTTGCATGCCCAAATCCTCTTTTATAGGGAAAAAGAGAGAAATGTATGAGCATCCTGTCTTCTGCTTGGCCTCTCAAGTGATGGATTTAACCATTCGTGAGTACCTTCCTTCCACCTCTCCACGCTGCCTTCGCTCTTTTCCGTTTCCATTTCCTCAGTCCAATCCAGAGCCAAACCAACTCATTTTCCTCGCTTCGAGTCTTTTAGCATTGGCTTGTCTGTTGCTTCTGTCTGTGAAAGTCCCAGTGTGAGAAGTCGAGTCACTTTTTATCAGCCTAAAAACCAGGTTAGAAAAATTCAGCCGTTTTTGTTTGTGACAAACTCCAATTTATCTGTAAGTTTTTTCCATTCTTCTTTCTGTCTGTGACCTGAATGCATTTTTACTTTGCTTATGTGTAACCCCAATTTGTAAACACTTGTCACTGGTACACAATCAAAAGGGAGCCACCGCGCCTGGGAGCACTGAGGTAGAATCCAGCTACAAAACACGGGGAAAGAGTCATCCATCTTTCCCTGATCTTTTCGGTTTCTAAAGTTGGTAACAACCTCTGCATAAAACCACTGAGAACCGTCCTCGTTGGGCATTAGATCTTTCACGTCTCTTGTCTGTTATTTCTCAAGCAGAATGCTATTCTAGCTTCTTTCAATAGCAACCTTTGAACAGAACGTATTTTATGTATATTCATTTGCCGATCTAATACGCAGTATGTGTTCGCAGAGCAAAACCACTTCAACACCCATTTATTTTTCTTTGCACAATAATTAAATTCTTTCTTGGCAAGACACATGGTATTATGATCCCCATGCTTCCGGGTGGTGGGAGAGATTGGGCAACTTCTTTTCTTTATGAATGTCATATATCACACATAACTGGGGGCATTTTGATCCACTTGCTCATTAATTCTGCATATCTGTTCTTGTTTCTCTCTTTTCTCCTTGTTGCTTTCTCTCTCTTTCATATAGAGAATCAAAAGGATGCAGGTGAACAACTGTATATGCATTATAAATTGCTAGGATTGTTGAGTTTTTATATATCTATATATCTATATATCTTTGTTTTCCTTTTCAAAGCTCCTTAAGATATGTACTCCGTATAGAGAAACATTGGAGTTGCAGTAATCCTTAAGGAGTTAATTTGTGCTGTCTTAATTTGTGTAACTAGTGTTGTTGTTTTCCCCCTAAGTAAATTTAGTTAAACAGAAATAACAATACAATTTTCCTAGAAGTAAGATACAGTCTAACGAAGAAGCTATTTGTTCTCACGCACACACACATGCACACACACACACACACAAATACATGCAGAGAAAGCCTCTTACATTTTGGTGCCCCAAACTATTAACAATCTGGCTTTTTGTTCAAACCACTGTTTGATATATAAACTAATTCTCATTTTTGTTTTTCATATCTTCTGTTTTTGCCCCATTTGGGTAGAATGGTTTTCTTGTTAATGTGTAACTAACAACACAGAGAGAAGTCATGTTTGTCGTAATTATTTTTGTTTGTAATGTGGTGATGTAATAAAGCAAGGAAACAGTTCAGATAAAAACCTTTAATGCTCTTCAAATTTCTAAGACCTTTTTCATGACTTCTGTATATAAGAAAAATTCATCTGAAATGTCTTAAACTCTTAACTATTAATTTTAGCTTTTCCTCAGAGTCTTTTCTTTATGTTTTGTGACAAGCAATCATCTCAATTTTGAACTGTTTGGAAGGAATCACTTTTTGAAAGAAAAAATAAACAGAATTTTGTGGCCAATTTTTCTGCAGGTCATATTTGAGAGAAATAGCTGCAAATGTTTAGTATGAATTTTATTTTTAATTTCACAAGCATGCTCTGACACCACAACAAACAATATTGTACAAATAGCACAGCGTAATTGAAATGGATAGTAATATAACCCATTCAACTGAGCAATGCCTCGTCCCCCTCAAAAGGCCAAATAAAAGCACCCTGACTTGCCATTCCCATAAGCAATCACGTTTTAAGCAAGTGTCCACAGCTATGTGCAATTTATACTGATAATATGTGTCAGGGAACGAAAGTGCTAGATGTTCTGCTGTCATCCATGTCTAGATGTAGACAGTGCACATGATTGGAGGTGACCCCAACAGGATCAGACATCCTGACCTGTAAAAATGCCTCCATCTGATTAAATGATGGGTGGATTGGCACTGGACATGGATGTACATCTGCAAAAATAAAGAGGCAATTATGAGGAAATCGCCTTCACAGGTATATCTCACGAAAAGACCAAAATAATGGAGCTATAGCTGTGAATCATAAACATATCAAGAAACCTGAATATCCAGGTCATTAGACTAGCTTTATTTCTGAAAATTCACTGGATATGTCTAGAATGGTTAATATCAGCTGGCTGTGAGAATCATCCATCTCTAAAATTTGGGTGTCCACGGTAATATACCAGTAATTCTCTGGATTACTAGTCTTCGAGCCATATTAATATAACATTATTTATTTGTCCTCATTGTATTTAGCTTATAGGGGTGTTTACAGGGTATGGTCAAAAATATCGTGACAGAAGTAAAAACTAGTGGAGTTGTGATCACTCCATTGCAGCCACCATCTTGACTTTTTTGACCATGCCCTGCAGACACACCTGTTAGCTTACTTTCTAGTCCAGGGGCCTCAGCACTGAAAGCCTTAAGGAAGTTAAAGAATTGGGCCTAACATCAGAGAAGTCTGTGTGGATTTTTCAACTTATATCCCACATGCATTTGTTTCTAACCTCTAGTCTCTGGATATCATACAATGTAATGGTGAAGATTTCCACATATTTTTCATGTGGAATTTTAGAGGGCATTGTTTATCTGGAAAATTTTCATTTCAGCCATCTTTAGGGCAGTTCTCATAAAATATTTCATACCACTATCCGCATAACTTAGTGACCAGAATTCCATAGTCATTTGAATTTTGATTATATTTATTTTACTTTGCAAAGAAATGCAAGGTGTCTTGCTGAAATATAGCAGATTTTGAGAGTGTTCTTCCGGATCGGTCAGAATTTGTTATGAATGATTTTATAGTGGTTTATACTAGATTAGAATTTGTAGATTAGGGTACTCTTTGTGTTTATTTATTTATAAATCAAACACCGCCCAACTCCCCCACAAGGAGGGACTCTGGGCGGTTCACAACCAAACAGTTAAATTTATATGTGAATGTGTACACACATGTATTTCTAATTTTGCCATGGTAAAATTGTATGTGTATGTAAATGCGTGTGTGTGCATGCATGTGTGCACAAACACGCACACGCACGCATGCACCTTGTTTAGAGAAGTAAGAAGGCATTGATTAGTTGCAAATAACCACCTGCATGCTAAACATAGAATGGAATAAACCAGGATGCAACAAAAAACAAACCTGCGCTGACTTGCCTCAGGGCCATTTTGGAATTGAGATATATCTACTGTCATTTCTAGCATCCCATTCTACAGTCAGGGGAAAGGTACCACTGTGTTGTGTTATATAAACCATTGTCACTTCTCCAGTAAAACATGGAGGCCCCTTTGTATGCCATATCTGCATTAATTTACAATATTAAAGATAAGCAGAAACCAAGTTATAGGCATAACCATGTCACAGGCAAGTTTCACTGATGCTATGAAAAACTCCTTCAAAAGAGCCACCAGCCCTGTCTTTTTTCAGTTCTGTTTTCTCTCAGGCAGCATTTTTCTTTCACTTGGTAGAGATGCCTCATCTGCTGTCCCCGGCAATGATAAATCACCTCCATTCATCTCATTGCTATCAACTGGTGATCTTGAATTAATAACTTGCTGCTTCAGGGCAACCCATCCTGAGAGCGCAAAACCCCCTGCGCTATCAAAGTGGGCTTTTCTTACTCCTACAGAAATCCACACCCGAAAATACAAACAACCCAGTTACTGAAGAGAAAGAAAGGAGAGAGAGTCCCTGGCACATTAAACTCTGCACAGTCACCAAGGGGAAATCTCTGCTAAAGGACGGTAATGAATAATGCTTAGAAAGTGAAATCCAGGTCCCAGAAGTGTTGTAATTTCCTAAATGTCCTCAAGTGTGCCCTGCATACTCAGGATGCTAGTAGCTCATCAGTAATCCTTCAGGGTAAATATATGGATGGCTGCATGATTCTCAGAATTGGATGGCTCTGTGACTGGATTGGAAGTCAGAAGAGCTCCATTCATTTCAACACCTCCTCATACCTCACAGGGTTGCAGATACAAATTATCCCTCTGGACAGAGATTTCTGCACAGCAACCATGACTTCTACAATCCCGGGGGACATGTTTGTAAGCCCCCAGTAGACATCACAGCCGTTTGATTGATGGTTCCTCTGTGGAGTTGCCTATTCACACACCCCTCTGCAGAACAGAATCCGTTCCTCTTGTACGCTACCCAGCCATCCAACCAGCCCTGTGCTTTCTGAAGCTATTGACACTGAGGCCAACAGCGAGTATAAATCAGCCCTAGGAAGCTAGATCTGTTTAGAACACATACATGCATAAATAAAAAGGCAAAGTTCTGTGCTGCTTTCCTTTTTTTTTTTAAGTGAGTAATTTTATCCTCGAAGCGATACGCCTGGGCTGAAGCTTGGACTTTCACAATGTAGCGGTTTGATGTTCTTCCTACTCCCCACTGCCTTTGTAATGTAGCATGAGGCAATTACATCTCATGCCAGTGTTTGGCAGGAGGCAGTGTGATGCACTTGCTGGCATCAGCAGGGAATCAGCAGGGGTATTTTAATTACTACGGTGGTGCATGCTGCAGAGCTGCAGGGAAAGATGCACAGATCCTCCCGGATTGCCTTCAAAAATACTTTTTTGTTGCTGTTTCTACAAACTCATTTAGGGGGGGAAAAAAAACAACTGCCAAGAATGGACGAAAGTTGTCAATTTGTTGTCAACAGCACTATCCAATCTAGAGGTCACGTGTTTGGTATCTGAAGGGCAACTTGATAAGGCCAGCCGCTATGGCCATTTTGCTCTGGGCTGTTCTATTTCCCAACACCCCCACCCTCTTTGTTCTCTTCTCTGGTTTCCCCGATGCACACGCAGACATACACAGTGGAAGTTGCCCAAAGACGTCACAACGGAAGTTGCACTCAACCAGGCCCCCTGGATAGCTGCAGGATTGAAATGCCAGACAGCTCTGAAATTTATTTTTCATCTAGGTCATCGCAGATGTCTGGCAGAAATGCACAGCTGCTGGCAAATTCAAATGCTAAAACATATTTAAAGCTGGTGGCAGAATTGGATTGTGGCTGCACTCTTGGGGGTGTGATTGTCCTCTGGCTTCGGCATCCTCGGAAAATGTCTCTGTTGGATGCCAGTCACTTGGGACCCACTCAAAGAAATGCTGTCCTCAGAAGGATTCCATAGTTACTAATACACACTGGGTGCTCTTACTGGAGCCCTCAGTAGTTTTCCGTGTACAACACTTGATTGAGTGGGGGTGGGGTGGGGTGTCCATGCAACAAACTTTCACGAAGGTTGGTGTGTTTCTCAACAGGCACAGACCTTGCCACAAGAGGCAAGGAGAGTCACTCTCCCCAGCCTGTCCTTTCCTCATCCAGGTTGTTATGGAGAAGGTGACTAGAGAAAGGTTGTTCTGGATCAAGCAATGGTCTTGAATGGTGAGAGACTCAGACAGACAAAAAGTACTTCTCTAACGCAGGTCATGGTTGCTTTACAGCAGGGATAGTTGATGTTTCAAGCAGGGTCATCTGTGGGGGTGGGCAAAAAAGTCAAGGGGGCAGTTGCCACTGTGCAATCAAAGCTCCTTTTTTACGTGCATCAATGTTGTGTGGGCACACAAAAGCATGAGGCTCCTATCATGTGTTCATCTGCCATCTTGATTTTTTTTTATTGTCCCCTGTGAATGTCACTAGTTCAACAGGTGGGTAGTTTGTTCTCCTCTCCTTCAGGGGGTCTTCAGCAGAAAGAGGAGGGCAAAATTGTTCCCTCTCCACCCCTAAAACTCTCTCAAAAGCCTGAAAAATACCCTAAGCTGCCTTTTTCAAGCTAATTTTAGGGGACTTGTCGAGGTCTGGGTTGACCTTCTAGATACCTCCTGTTGACTTTCCCTTCCTTGTTCAAATGAAATGCTGCTGCTGCAGTTCAGCCAGTTGGCCCCAGAAAGGAGTCTGCAAATGCAGTCTACCTGCCCACTCCTGCAGCAACAGGAAATCTGCAGCAAGGAGATGGAGTTTGGCCATTAATTTAGGTGAATTCCAAAGCAGATCATGGAGGATAAGAATGGCTGTTAGTCATGCCTATATGCTCTCTCCAGGATTAGAAGCATTTTTCCTCTGAATAGCAGTTATTAGAAAATAACAGTGTGAGATGGGCTTTTGACCTGATTCAGCAGGGAGATTATGAGAGCAAAATGGAAACTGCGCTCTGCCATTGTTAAAAGGGTTGTCAAAGATCAGAGATCAGGTGCCCTGTTTCAGTGCAGTTTAAATCTGCAGACCTGTTTTTCTCAGGATGACGGATAGGGACCGATGTAAAACTAGCCGTGTGCCACTTAGAGACCTGAATTTTAATATTGCTTAGTGAACTTGGTCAACCTCCTCAGCGAATTTTGCTGAGTCCAGAATGGCAGAGTGGAGGACATGGGAAGCTTTTATCTCAACATATTCTTATCTTAGAAGGTATATAAATTACTGGATAGTTATGGTGGTCACCAATCCTATCTGATCATAATTAATATAAAGTAGAGAAGAGTACAACTCCATTCCATCAAATAAGGGCACAATTCAGAGACTGCAGTGGGAAAATGTAAATTGCCCTCCACAGGTCATGGCCTGTCTTGACCTGTTTGACTCTTCAGCCTTTCAATTCTACTCTACTAAATGAAATGGAACATTAGGAGGTCAGGGATGCTGGCTTGTCAATCTTAGTTTGTGTGAGATAGATTTTAACAAGCTTCCAGTTGCCAAGTCAGGCTTAGGAAAACTTTGCTAAATCAAGTTCCTGCTTACAATCTAGATGTGTGTGTGTAGGAATGCTAGCTAGAACAGCAAAGTCCATATCTTTAATGTTTTGAAGCAGGAATAGTTATTTTAGCATTTAATGTTTTCTCTGTTCCTTAGTCAGTGAAAAACGGGACTTCCTTTCGTTTGTTTGGAATATAAGCTGGTGTAGGTATTTTTCAGGAAAAAAAGAAGAAAAAAGAATAGATTAAGCTATAAAACCTGTCATTAACCCTAATATATATGTTGCACAGAAAACATGTATTTTTTTAAAAAAAATCACAATCTAAACATGTGGGAATATTGCAGACTTGAACGTTATTCTGCAATAGAGGTGTAATGGTGATCTTGAAGTAGTAGATGTTGTCCGAATATTTGAAGCGTTATCTGCGCAAAGATATGCCCGTAAGCATCCAAGAAACATGCTTTTGGTGAGTGAAGAGATTTACTTCCAATTAAAGCAGTAAATCTGAACTGGAAAACCTGAATTTTGGGCTGCATTAGGAAAAGCATTATATCAATGACGCGGGAAGTCATTATTCCCCTCTACTCTGCACTAGTGAGACCACACCTGGAGTACTGTGTACAATTCTGGGCACCACATTTCCAGAAGGATATTGACAGGTTAGAACAGGTTCAGAAGAGGGCAACAAAGATGATACAGGGACTTCAGGACATGTCCTATGAGGACAGGCTGAAGGAACTGGGGCTGTTCAGTCTGGAGAAAAGAAGACTGAGGGGAGACATGATAGCAGTGTTCAGGTACATAAAGGGGTGCCATAGGGAAGATGGTCAGGAACTCTTTTCCATGGCCACAGAAACTAGGACCAGAAATAATGGGTACAAACTGCAGCTACCTAGATTTCACTTAAATATAAGGAAAAACTTCCTGACGGTTAGATCTGTACAACAGTGGAACGGTCTACCTACGGAGGTTGTGAGTTCTCCATCTCTGGAGGTTTTTAAGAAGAGGCTGGACAGTCACCTCTCGGGGATGGTTGAATTGGTTTCCTGCATATTGCAGGGGGTTGGACTAGATGATCCATGTGGTCCCTTCCAACTCCAAAATTCTATGATTCTATGATTCTATATGGCATTCAGCTGCTCGCAGCTTCAAGGAGGATGGCTTGTGTCTATGTTTTGCAGTTCACTTACTTTTTGCATGGATATGGAGTATACAGACTGCTTGTTGGATGGCTTTGTTTTGAAGTAAAATGTCATGAAACCCTACAGCTCCTTTAACCTCCCGAGCAATTGCTCCAGCTGAACCACTCTAATCTGGACTTGATGCAAAGAATTCAGAAGAGTGGGTGAACATGATTCTCCTGCTCAGAAAGAAATGTGCTGCCATTGTACTCCAGAAAATTTTCCCCTCGGCTTCATATCTGTCTACAATAGATTATTCAAATGTTTACTCATTTACAAATATGAACCTATGAGAATGGCATGGAAGGAGATAAGTTCTACCCTCAAAACCCTTATTCCATAAACATATCAGTCCATTTCATATGTAATGTCCTGGAATAGAAAGAGCATCCTTATTATGTGGCTGTTTGTCCCTCCCTTTTCACCTGAACAGAGGCTCAAAAATCTGCATTGGGCAGAGGGCTTACCCAGATTTGTCACTAATAATGGCAAAAAATTGAATCTGAGACTTTACACAAGTATAACATGTTCTCTACATTACATCTTGCCCCACCGCTCCCTGAAAGTGCATTTAACACTCAACTGTGCAAAGTAATTCTGGTAAATTCACCTTAGGAAAAGTAATGTTATAAATAAATAAAATGAAAACAAGCATAAATGAAGCATCAGTTATCCAATATCAGTTACATGTTCCATTATACTTAGGTTGGCCAGCCAAGTTAAATCCAATTCTGAACATTACAACTGTGCATTTGTGTGTTAGGTTGGGATTGATAGGTAAATTAAAATAGGATTATAATCCAGCACACAGACATTGGATTTAAATGGAGTTTAAGCAGGTGACGTTTATTGGGATACTTAATTAATTCTTAATTAAGAGTAGTGGGGGAAAATGACAACCTGTTTTGTAGACATATGTATTTGCACCATCTTGAACTTGTATTCCCTTTATTCTTTTTATAACACTTAAAATTATAATCAACACAATTTTCTTTTGAAAATAAATGGCCAAACTATTGGGGTCTCTCTTCCTCAATTTTCCATCTCTTGGAAATGCAAGCAAAAAAAAAAAAAAAAGACTTCTGGCAGTAACTCATCCAGATAAATATGCCAAATCTTTAGAAACAGAATTGTTTAGAGAAGTGCTTTGGCTATTAAAATGTTGAATTAAATATAACATGAAGTATAGGAGAAGTACATTCCTCATATAGAATTTGTTGTTGTGTTCATACAGAAGGACGGATATATATATATATATATATATATATATATATATATATATATATATTCATATTCTCTCCCTTAGGCTGATATCGCAAACTATATGACAGATGGGTCAAGTCCTGATTTGCAGTATTCTAACATTTGGAATGGCAAAGTAACATATTTGATAGAACTGGCAAGTTTTTATATATGATTCAACCCAGAGTATAAAAGACACCAGAATTCCAAGTGGAAAATAATGAGATGGAAACGATCAGATACCACACATTTTAAGGGGAAAAAGTGAGAGATCTGAGTACATATTTAAATTGCACTAAGAATTTTTTAGCTATCTTTTCAGCCCAAATCTGTGTTATTATTTAAAAAAAAAAATCTCAGTCTCTGCAAAAGAATTTATTTGTGGAACCTCCTTCTTTTTTCAGTGAATAACACTGACTATGTCTAGAAGCAACCTATAGGAGAGAATATTTCTTCCTATATGGGTGCAAAAGGCAGGCAATGCTGTTTCACATTTGACACATGCAGATAAAAAAAAACTAATTGACTCTACTAAAATCCTGCTTTTTGCACTTGGCTACATGAAATAACAATTAGCATTCGCACTGAATTTTAAGGATCTTAGAATGTGAACTCTCCTCGCGTAGTGGAATCTGTCAACTTCAGATAAAAATGTTTGTTGTCATAATTGTGTAGTACTTGAGTTGACGATAAGCAAAACAGCAGCTCTTCCATGTGTACTTTTATCATTTTCTGCTTACTTTTCCTTCAAAGTTTTCATCTTTTTTGTCACTGTTTATGAAATCACGTGTGTCTTTATTTTTGCTGTCTCTCGACATCATTCGCAAACAGCTCAATCGTCCGTGCCCAAGCCCCCAGTTGGGCCCACTCCATCTATTAAAACACAGACTAACATGATCAATCAGATGCTGAAAGGCATACCTAAGCAAGCGTCAAGTACTGTAATAATTTTCCTTTTTTTTCATTCAATGAATTGCTAGCTTAGTCTCTTCCTTCAATTTACTGTAGTGTAGCTTCTAAGAAGCTAGTTTCAACCGTTAGCTTTTATCCAGAAATGGCTAGTGCAACGCTTTTAGAAATAGCATTGGTTTCGAAATGTCCACATTTTCTGTCTAGCAATGTCTGACATTTGCAACATTTTCAAATATCAACGTCAGCACAAAATAACATTGTTGTTGCATAACATTTTGCATGAGATCTGTGAATTTGTATGATTTCAATGATGTATGAAGTTATTGAAAACTCTGTTGTTTCATTGAGCAGTGCTCCAGCTACTTTCATACAGCATGATAAATTGAAGGATTTATCTCAAAAAATGTTATTAAAAAGAAAATCAAGTTTGGGATGGATTTACATTTCACCTAGAGACAGAATCTTCCAAATCATTTTTTATAACACATTTAGTACATATTCTCTCCACAAGTTAAAGGATGTCAAAGGTCTGGTAATTAGCACAGCACTAACTGGGTAGTAAGCCACAAAGTATTGTCATATTGTTGTCTGCCAGAACTGCTCCTTTCTTGCACTTTTCCTTTCTCTGCCTCACAAGCCTACAAGAAAAACATTGTCTGCTGGATTATTCACACAATCTACATAACAAGAACAGAATGCTCTTCATTCTCTTGCAATTTTTCACAATGTTGTTTTCTTGGAGGAGGTAAAGGAAGGATCCACAAATGGAGTATCACGCTTGTGTCAGATCTATGCAGGAAGAACAGTCAAGTGAATTGATCCTTTCTAGTTGGATTCAGATAAATTCACT
This sequence comes from Liasis olivaceus, assembly GCA_030867105.1. Lineage (NCBI taxonomy): Eukaryota > Metazoa > Chordata > Lepidosauria > Squamata > Pythonidae > Liasis > Liasis olivaceus. The sequence continues at coordinate 24,646,537 of CM061348.1, read as the reverse complement.
TGGATCTAATAAACCACCAATTGTTAGACTGAGAACAAGTTTTGGGATCCTGTGCCCTTTTGTCAAGCATCTGATTTTGGCACAAGTTGTGGTTCAGTCGATCAGTTTCCTGATTGACAAAGCCAGCAAACTTTGATGAATTTTGGTGTACATGGTCAGTTCCTGGTTTTATATCCTGATCAGCAAACAATTTAGCAATATTTTTTCAGTTTGGTTGCAAGTCATAGAAATCTTCAATATGACATGAAGAAGGGGATATGCAAGCAATCTCATATGTCTGTGATAGCTGAAGTGGGCCATTAAACATTACTGGTGCTTTATCAAATTTCAACCATATAGTAATAATAATAATATCATCTACTTATGAAGCATCTTTATCAGGTACATTACAATTCAAGGAAACATAGTGATTACAAAATTCCACCCAATAAAACTTCAAAGCATATATAAAACAGGAATTAAACTAAGGAATTGCCAACATTAATAAGAATTAAGCAGATTAAACAACCCCCACAATCACCCACTAGTAAAAAAAAAAGGGGGGGTCTTTAAATTTCTTTCACAGAAGTAAAGGAAAGGAGGAAGCTCATTCCAGAGTCATATGGCCAGGTCCTTAAAGACTGGAAGCTGGAGACAAAGACCCTGGAGTGGAAAGTAGAAAGAAAACGTTGTCCAGTTGAATGTAAAGAGCATATAGGATCATAAGAAGAGATGTGAGCAGACAAATACTGGGGCCCAGGGGGAGGAGTGATTGGAGGGCTGTAGGCAGAAACACTCATACCTTGAATGAACTGAGCTCTGGGTCAAGCAGAGAACCACTGACAAGCCCTGCAGGGAAGCTCCAGAACAGGTTCTGGACTAAGATTAGGGGACACAGAAAGAAGTCAAAGAATCTTCCAGGGGACTGTTGCATATTCTAAGCATGAAAAAAAAATCAGTGGATATACCAATAAAGCTGTAGTCTCCTCTATCATTAATCTCCAGATCCTATGAATATTGATCAAATTAGAATTAGTGACCCTTGCTGAAATATGAGTAAATGAGCACAGAGCCACCTAATCATTATTCAAAACCCTGAGGCTGCAGGCAGAGGAAGCTGCGGTAATCTGAGGGCCCTTGAGGAAGAAATTCAGTAGAATGTGAGAAGGATGATCAGGCCAAAACACAATGTTCTTATTCATATTCAAGCTGAGATGGGACTTCCAAGAAGAAATGCTAGTAAGACATGTCGTATTGTCATCAGGGAAATCAAAAGACAACAGATTAGAGCAATCAGAAATAAGAAGAGGACAATGCTTCTGATACTTAATTAGAGTGAATTTTGGCAAGTTCAATTTCTTTCCCTTAATGCCAACTCTCTCTTCTATACAACTACCAATAGAGGAGCCATTGCATCTTACTTCAAAGTTTAGTCAATATGTAGATTTGGGGAGTAGTACTGGATATTATTCTCATCTAGATCAAACTTCCAACTATATGACGTGATACCGTAGTTGGGTTTCTTTGTTGTGTGTGGGTTGGTCTTTTGTTGTGTTGTTCCTTTGGGGATTATCTGTTAAGAGTCATTAGTGAGTCAGGGTTGAAGCAGATAGTGGTATGGATCAGAACCCCAATGAAAGGCAGACCCCAAAGTGGATAGAGTCATTTGTTCTCTCCTTGAACCCATATCTCTATCTTCAATTCAACCTCCTCCTCTCTAGCATCCTTCTTCTCTATTGCACTCCTCATTTCCTGGTCAACCAGCTGTTAGGAAAGGGGAAGATTGCTCTTCCCAGAAATCAAAACTGATCATTGCAAAATGTAAGATTAGCCCAAGTGTTGTATGAAACAACTACACATCTCTACAGGTTGCCCATTCATTATTTTAAGGTTTTCTTCCTAAACGTTTCACTGAATACTAGTAGAAAGATTTATAATAATTCTCCTTCAGCATTTATTTCACAAAAAGAAGGGGAAACGAGCATTCTTCTCTAGCTCTCTTTTCCCAGTTTTTTATTTGTTTTGTTTACGTCTTGGTTAAATTTATATCCTGCCTTTCATTCAGGAACGCAAAGTGGCAAATATAGCACTTCTTCCTCCTATTTTCCCACCATCACAACAACCCTGTGAGATAGTCCAGGCTGAGACTGGCTCGCAGTCAGAGACCTTCTGTGGCTAATAATGAACTTGAACCTGGGTCTTCCCATTGCTGTTCTAACATTTTAACCATTGTGCCACACATGAGAGAAAGACTAATCTCTCTGAAGTCCTTGGTGCTCTCTGAGCTTTGTTGTTTGCTTGCAGACATTTCATTACCCGACTAGGTAATATCATCACTGCGTGTTGTTGTTGTTACGTTGTAGCACATTGTTGTAGGAGTGATGTTACCAGAAGTGATGATGTTACCTAGCCAGGTAACAAACTATCTGCAAGCAACAACCAAGCTCAGAGAGCACTAAGGACTCCACAGTGCAACCCTGAGCTACAGATATTCTCTTCTATTGGAACTAATCTCTCTTCCTGCTGTATCAGTAAGTGCCTGAGCGCCATTTTTCTTTCCCTTTTTTTGGTTTCAAGTTAGTCTTGTTCCTAATAACAGAGTCATCATCACATAGTCAACTTTGACTAGATATGGCAGATCTGATGTAATCAATTTGCTGCTGCTAGAAAGAAGGTGAATTTAAAAAGAAAAGCCAAGATGTTAAGGTTCTGAGCACTTTCACAAACAACCATTTTGCACCAGAAATATCAGTTACTGAAAATTCTTCATAATGCTTCAGGATCTTAAAAGATCTTTTATAAATTTAAGAATCACACAGAACTGAAAATGGCATTTTCTGTGATTCATCCCAAAACCACCAAGGGAAACTGTGATGGGAAAAACCATTATGTGGCAAAATTGTGAGAGGACCCAAGTTTCTGTTGGAAAAGATTCTCTACAGAGAATGCGTCTGAAATTTGAGATTGCCAATTCTAATAGAAACTGACCTGATCCACTTCTGCAGGAAAGTTATCCAGTGGTTCTCACTTTGTATTGTTCATATGCAGTTCTCAGTTTCTAAAATGTATTAGAAAGCATCTATTGTTATATGTTTCTTCTCTAAAAAAAACCCACCACATTTATATTTATATTAAATTTATATTTAATATAAATATAAATGTGGTTTTTATATTTATATTATTTATATTAAGTTTATATTCAGATGTGGCTTTAGGCTGATTCTTCTTTTTTTAGAAAGCCTGCAAATTAAAATAGGACTCCAACAAATCTCCTTATTGACTAAACACACAATAAGAATGCAGGCCAAAAAAATAATATGATTCATCTATCTCTAATGTAGAATTGATCTGGCTTTTGGGGAATGTCAAAAAATAAAATACCTGTTCTTTGGACTCTCATAAAAATACTCTAGAGGGTTGTACAAGGCCTAGGAAGGGATTTCTACATTGCATGTAATAATATTTTTACACACATTCATGCCACATTCAAACATCAAGAGGTTAATGTTGGATACAGGAACAGCCACTTCAGTTTAAATGATTTGATTGGGATTTGGTTTGATTATGTGCAATCAGGTTGGTGTCAACTCTAAGAAACTACATAGTTAGATCTTCGCCAGGGTGATCTATCCCAAACCTGACCCTTTAAGTCTTCCAATGGTTCACCCATCACCACTATAATTGAGTCCAACTACCTTGCTGCTGGTCATCATTTTCTTCTTCCTTCCACCTTTCACAGCTTTTTAGATTTTTCAAAAACAAACATGAGAGTACTCTTCTGTTTTTGCCAGTTTAAAGTTACAAGAATATAAACTCATTGATGTGAAATAGGGTGAGTTAATTTCAATCTGCCGTTTCAACATTACTGATTTCTAGATTATCTTATACAATATACAAAATTGCAGAAATGTTTCAAACCTAGAGCTCAAGTATATGTATGTATCAGCCATGAAATTAAATATTCTTGATATAAATATTAGAAAGATGCTGTCTCTAGGAAATTACATTGCTCAGTTTCAACTAGATACTTGCTATCAATGCAAAGGAAAACAGTTTTTATCATATCTTTAAATTCAATGCTGGAGCACTGTTTTCATAATATAACAACAAATGTTGCTTTATAGTTTGCTCAGTACTAACTATATAGCATTTTAATCCTTGCATGATGTAGATTTTTCAAATTGCAATTATTACAATTTTAATTAACTACCTAATCGATTGGCCTTACATTGAGCTTCTTCTGTCTCACTCCATTTTAATTCAAGTTCTTGTACTGCAGAAAATGTAGGTCGGTTAGTCACGCCTGCCAAAAAGCTAGAAGATACAATTCGCTTGGCGGAATTGGTGATCGAAGTTCTACAGCAAAATGAAGAACATCACGCAGAGGTGAGCAGCAGTAAGCTAAAATTTTCTGATCAAGAACTATTAGAGCAAGTGTGTACCTGTGTATATTGCAGATATAATGCTTTATGTCCTAGGTAAATGTTCAGCAAGCCAATCCATTGTCCTTCCAAAATAACCCTGAATATCATTAAATACAACCTTGCGAGGAAATATATTTGAAAGATGTATTCAAGTAACAGGGGCACAATGCAAGCTCACTCTGACTGGGATTTCATGAAGACAATTCATCTTGCGTAGGACCCTTCAACAATTGTGTTCCAAGTGACTATTTCAATATTAACTTTCACAGAAGATTGCTAATGAAGAAATTCATGTAAAACTGTTGTACTAGAATGCAACATCTTCTTGGTTTTGTACAAAAGACTCACAATCTTACTTCATGAAGGAGATTGTCATCTTTGAATAATCTTCATTTCTGGATTCAGCTTTCCATGATAGTTGTATGAACTTATCCATGACTGATAATGATGCAAACTTTGGCCACATGTTTTTAACAGCTGAATAATTACAATATAAAAGGTACTAAATCTCCAGATAGCTTTTATCTTGAAAAGGCTAAGCAAAGTCAGAAATCCCAGAGCTGTAGACTAGATTGGGAAGTTGAAAAAGAAAACATACCAAAAGAAGGCAATGGCAAAATATTTCCATGCCAAAAAATCTACATGGAAACCACTAGGAGTCAAGTTTGATTGAAAGGAATATTTCTCTTTTAATTTCAGAAGGGATATTACAAGAGATTGTAAAATCATATATTAAGATTTTAACATATGAAAGGAGAAGGTAAAGCCCTCCAAAATGAATAGGAGAAAAGCATCAGAGTGCTACTGCTTCAAGATATTTCAAGCACCATGAACCACACCTTTTCTTACTTCTCTGCTTTCTCTAAGGAGTGCACCACTAAAAGGCATGGAGGACAATGAAACCTTCAGGAAGACCATTTTAAAATCATCCCAGCTTCATGAAATAGTTGTTTCACAGACAAGGCAGAGCTCTGTGGAGTAATCTGAGCTTCAGAAACAGATAAGACTTTCACATGGGGCCTCATGGGCTGGATGGAGAAGTCTGCTGGCAACACAAATTAGATCTGTAGCTAGAGGTTCCCCATCACTGCTATATGTGTCCAGGAGCCCACAACAGCTCTTAACAAGCTGAATTTGAGAACCACTATAACTGTTTTAATTAATGCTAGACAAAGTTCTTCCTCCATCACCTTTTCACCCTGATGAAGATTAGGGAGGTAATTCATGGAAGAAAAGAAGTTCTCCAGAGTTTGACCTGGGAGAAATAATGCTTTCATTGCAAGATGGTCCAGTGGCTTCTATGAACAACTGCCAGCAGCACAGTTTCTATATGCTTTACAAATAGGGATGTGAATGTCCCTAAGAAGACATAAGTTGATGAGATTGTGTCATTTACATGCCATTGTACAGAGGAAGATAGCTGTGGCAGTACCTTTAATAATAAAAATAAAGCCAAGGACATTATTGAAATGAATTTACAAACTTTGCTACAACTCTTTTCTCTCATTCATGCCATCTTCCACTCCTGGTTTTCTGGAAAGCCAACTTCTGAGACATTTTAGGAAGTTAGACATTTCTTCCTAATGAAATGAAGCATACATAGTAGGGCATGAATGCAATCGTGGTGACTAGTTAGTGTGCTAGAAATCTTGAACAATAGTTCTTAGCTGTAGGCCATTCAGGAAAGAGATGGTTAGCTTAATATCATAAAATACAAGTACTTAGATTTCTCATAACCTCAAATCTCAGGTTCAGGTGCCAGCTTCTTCACACTGCTTCACACTCTAATATCTGTAGTAATTGCAGTAGCAATCTGACCCTTGGGATAGTGTATTCTGGATTCTTGTAAAGCAGGAGAAGTATCATACTCCTCCAATTCATTTTCATAACAGTGTAGAGCCTAGAAACTTCTGAAGCTAGGGCATACCCATGTTGGCCATGCCTAGAGGTAAACAGGGGAAGTGGAACCTAGCAGGCAGGGGCAAAGTTTGTGACTGCCATCTTTCATATGACAGACACTGAATCATGCCCTTCCCAAACATGATGCCTTCCAGATGTGTTGTTCCCATATCTGCCAAAATTTCCTGGCAATGTTGGTCACAAATTTTGAGAATTGTAGTCCTAATACATCTGGAGGACACAGGTTGTTGAAGGATGCTCTGTGAGATTACATAAACTAGCAGACCCTTTTTCTTACTGGCAAATGTAACAATCCTGTTTCAGTCTAAGCAAATTCATAAATTATGCCCTGACCCCTTTGTGATCAGAGTGAATTTGCTATTATACGGGGCTAGGATCACCCATGTAACATACTGTATATGCTGCATATCCTGCATGCATATATTGACTTAGTTCTACATAAATTAATTCCAGTGTTCTGTGAAATTGCAGTGATTTGTCATAACTTTTATAAATTATCCTTTTAAAACTCAGATAAAATGAACCTTTGCTTATACATTTTAACCCTGTAACATTAATTCCCTATTTTCTGCTTTCCTTGTCATTGACTTTTCTATATTGCATTAAAAACCTTCGAACAAATAATGTCACATTTAAAAGAAAACCTAAATTAGATATCTAATAAAAACAACGTAAAATTAATTTATTTCTAGCGCATAGCACGCCACAAGTCCCAACTAATGCCTGATTGCCTATTTAAATTTCCTCCCTGTTTTTCTACTGTTCATTCAATCTTGGATTGATCCTGGCAGGGGAAAGAGGTATGTGACTAAACTGAATGAACTGAGTCACCTCCTGTCATATTTCGTGCATGCCCTCTCGGTGCCATGTTTCCTAATGGGATCTTCCCTGGGTAATCCTTGCTTTGTAACTCTGGATCCAAGGAATGTAACAGCAACTTCAGTTTCAATTGCTTGTGGAACTGTAGCCCTACATGGCAGGCCAACATGGGGGAAGTTCTCCAGCCCCTGCATGTAGCAATGGGTATATTTTTACAAGCACTGCAGTTACATCCCAACACTTGTCCTACCCGCCTGGGCTCTTTCCTCAGCCTGTTGTTTGCCCCTGTTGCTCAGCACACACCTGGTTTATAATTCACCCTGCTGGTAATATGTATGGATAAGAAAGAAGTAGCTAGGAGTACAGTAGTTTGCCCTCTGTTTTTTTTTTTCATTGTGTGTATTGTTTTAGTATATACAATATTTATATATGGAGAGAGATTATGCAGGATTGAGGAGGTAGCAAGATCTGTTGCCAGGTGGCTGAGGGTGGGGAATAACTGTGGAACTCAGGAAGGACATTTTTTCTTGGAATGGAAGTGGTGTATTTAAGGGAAACAATGTTGTTTCCAACTGCACGATCATTTTGGTACAAATGTCCTTGTGTTAACATGAGAAAGGTATTATTCTGTCATTATTCTGTTGGGAAAAAAGGCAGAAGGCAAATGGTGATGACTTGAAAGCACAGATTCCATGGCTAATGGCCACGAGGCCTAAAATGCAGATTTTGAACTGCTACAAGAAAGAATCTTCACAAAGAAAATTCCTGCCATCTCCAATACATTCACACAACCTCATTTGCTGTAACATTGTCTGAAAAGCTTGGGAGGGACCCCTGGGGACAGTCATCTTTTAATAGGAAGCAAGCACACTTGGAAAGTAACGCCCAATTCATTTCAGATTTTATACTTCAAGATTGATGGGTAAAATAAACTAACATTGTAGAGGGAAGTCACTGGGTTTATACCTGTCAAGACATCTCTGTATTTTTATTTTCTGTAAGATTTTATAAGTCATTCGCAGACCACAGAGTTCTTCCTGAAATGATTTGTATATTCAGCTGATAGGAAGGCTGAAAGGATCTAGAATATACAGGCAGCAGGCACATCTTCTAGAATTCCTTATAGCATGTGGAACCACACTCAAAGAGAAGCAGTCACGGGGGAGGGAGGGCACCAGAAAACATTACCAGAAAAAAAATTCTCTTAAGCTAGTTTAAAGTCACTTTGTAAAAAATAAGAAACATTAGCAGGGAACAATAAAGAAATTGCTTAGTATGCATGTATACGGCATACAAAGATGTATGCAATGAATTCCATGTGAACCAGAAATCTCAAGCCATCAAAACAGTTTGTGAAAATCTGCTGTTTAAAAAAAGTCCCAAATGAATCTGTAGGACATTACTATCTGAAGGAGCTTCCGATGTCCCAATATAGTAGATATGCCTGTAGGTCTATACCATTTGTCTCTTCTTTTTCTTCCAAATTGGGAAGGGGGATCTATTTTGCAAATTACATACAGGGGCTTTTAAAACCACTAGTTATTGCAGGGTTTTGAAATTGTCATTCTCTCTCCATATGTATATATGTATGAATATGTATATATGTATTTATCTCTTGAAAACTTGCATATATACATGAATTTCCATGGGTATGGTCAAATAAATCATAGGTTTTGTGATGTAGGGTTTGCATTTTCCTTGTGTGCTTATTATAAAGAAGGTAAGTAAAGGCAAAGTAAATTTTATTATTGGGGAATGGGATGCTTGAGTAGCAAAGTTTTCTTTCTCATTTTCAGAAAGGGATCTCAGGATGATAGCTTGGACCTGAAAGATCAGGATTATTATTAGGTGCAAATTCAGTGTTACTTACAGAATTAAAAAAAATACTTTTCTACAGAAATGACCATATTCCTTTCTTGTGAATTTCAAAAGCATTTGCTCTGATTTATGAAAACAATATGTAATGGTTGAATTATATCAAAAAGACTTTGGGCAGCATAAGGTTATTACATCATGGGGTTTTGTGAACTAGAATCCACAAATAAGTTAGCCTTCAGGATGCCACAAGATTTTTTGCTGGTTTTGCTATAACAGTTAACCCTACAGGGAATTGGATTAAGTGTGTTCATGTCTCAAAATGCCAGTACAATTACATTGCTGTTCCACAAGACTGGATTTATTCAACACTTAAAGACAGACTTACTAACAGGTTATGTTGTAATATTTTTGTTTTTAAAAAAATAATAAAAACCAGTAACAATGAGAGCCAACAAGCAGAGAACTTCGATTATAATAATCTTTCTTTGAAACATTGGTTGAAGAAAATGCAGAATTATTTGGGTTGAATCTCTAGAAGTCTCACACTGGCTATTACGGAAAGAAGGTTTCTAGACAAAATAAAACTGCTCAATAGCAATTTTCCCCTCATTCTCATGGGATTTATGTAACTCTCAACAGTATAAAAGAGTTTTCTTTTAAAAATTAGACCTTATAGGAATCATTCATTGTTATGCACAAAGGCGACATTACAGAAAGCAGGAAAGTAATTCTACCAACATTGATAGCAAGTTAATATTAATGTCATAAAAATGTATACAGTATAGAATTCCAAGTCATATAATTTTAACAGTAGCTGTACCAGAATTCTGGAGAGTATCTATTCAACTTGATGGCACTTAATCAATTATATCAGAATTGTTCATATTTTTTATCCTTATCTACAGCATTTGCCAGTGGAAATCAGAAGGACAAAAAGCAATATTTAAATAAAGATTTAGGAAATAGAATGTATCAAATCACTGCTTCAGATGCTTCATTGCCTCTGTTTCTCAAAGTATGGTGTTGACAGTGAATATCATCCAGGTTATAATTACTTCTTGCAAAAAGAAGGACTCTTATAATTTAAGGAATAGCTTAACTGAGTTGCCTAAATATTAAGGGTTTAATAAAAGAAAGTTATTTAACAAGGAATTGTTTGATAAAAGAAATTTGATATATTTATAATGTCAGTTGTATCTATTAACTGACATTACAAAATTAATGTCCATGACTATTATTAAAGAAGAATATAGAAACAATGACTATCCATTCATTTCTGTTGAATCGTCCTCTATTTTTCTTACTGACCTGTTTCTTGATATTAAATATAATGAATAACTAATAATTTCATTTCCATTTAAAAGCTCGTGTTATGTTCAAAATTTCTGAAGCATTTTAAACAAACAACCCAAAAATGTTCACAAGCATCATATTCCAATGTCACGCTGGCACAAGGGAATTCCAGAATGTTAACTTCATCTGGCAAGCTCCAGAAAGCCCCCAAATGACAAGAATGGTCTCTGGCATGGAGAACTAAGGGGATTCCCTGACATTAGATAGTGCCATCTTACACATGTGGGAGTAAAGATCCCTCTCTTATTTGCTAGGGGAAGTGAAAGACAGAAATAGCTTCTTGGAAATATCTTCTGCCAACAAAACATTAGCCAGATTCAGAGAAATATATGTACCCCAGCCTCCTTGAGATGAGCGGAATTTATGTTAGCTATGACTGATTTGTCCTTTTCATTTCAGAGGATGGATATATAAAGTTTATTCACTTGTGCTACTCTAGTAAAATAATATAAAATTTCAGAAAAATAGAAATAACCATTCCAGCTAAGTCTACGGTGCCTGGAGAAACAAAGACGTCTTCAGCCGTCTCTGAAAAGAGACTAAAGAAGACTAATACATGTATGTTTTCGGGACAGCATTTTCTATAATTCAGAGATCATCACAGGAAAGACACTGTTCCCTCTTACTTGCGAGAATATGGATTATGGAGCAGGGTTTCAGTGACACATATTTAATCAGATATTCTTAGCCCTTGCCTCACCTGTCAAAATACCCTACCCTTAGAAAATAAGAATGACTATTTTTATTGTGTATAAGCACTGAGCTCTTGAGTAATTTTTGTATGGCTTAGTAGTTATTGCACAAGGTCCTATTGATAACACCACTCATGTTGCATGTTCCTAAGCCAGAAGTGATTTTAAACACGCGTGCATGTGTTCCTAGCACATTCACATCTGAGACATGTATGATGTGAATGTCATTCCAGAGAAGCTGTAAAGTGACTTCTTAAGGACCCGTGCGCATGACCATGAGTTACTTCACTGATATTTCTTGGTTTTCAACTTTCTTTATTTCTTAGTAGTCCTATCCTAGCTTGACTGCAGATAGCTTTTTAAATGTCATGTGGGTTTTTTTCATGATGATCACTAATTTATCTTAAAAACTAACCCACTAGTTAAGTTTGAACTGTAAATGTGGGGTGTTTCGTGGCCACTAAATCCCCTATTTTCATATTTTGATAATTTAGAGTAATAATTTCTGAGAGTTTTGTGGGAAAGAGAAGCAGAAAACCTACAAACACAGTGAAGAAACTCCCAGATGTTCTATATTTTATACAAGGAACTCTAGTAAAGAGCATGATCCACAAGGAATTAAGTGACTTATTGTAAACTGAACAGAGGTGCTTCTGTTGTTTTAGTGCAGATATGTAGGAGTATAGTTCTGACTCTTTATTCCTTGAGAAGTTGCAGCCTAAATATAACAGGTGCTCTTGTGCGCCATATTTGCACTACAGCCGCCAGACGCTAGCATTTGTCCTACCGTTTGCTTTACAATAAAGCTAGATTTATATAAGATAGTCACTGGGTTTACTGTTTAAGGCCTACTGAACATGAAATATAATGTAATAACACCTCTGTTTATTTTTTAATTTTGTTTTGTTTTACAACTTTTAAAGGCCTTTGCTTGGTGGTCAGACTTAATGGTTGAACATGCGGAAACCTTCCTCTCCTTGTTTGCGGTAGATATGGATGCTGCCCTTGAGGTCCAGCCCCCCGATACCTGGGACAGCTTTCCACTGTTTCAGCTCCTAAATGATTCCCTTCGAAGCGACTGTATGTATTGTACTTTGGCCATTTCATCTATGCTCTGAGAAAGCAAAACTGTTGGGCTAATGCTTTTTTTTTTTTTTTTTTACTGATTATCAGTTCTTCCTCAGACAATCAATAGCACTGAACATGACTTCAGAAATTGCTCTAATTTTCTCAGTGCGTTTGAAAGAGAACTGTGATTGTAGATTCAAACACAAAAAACACAACCAAACTTCCATGCATACACACGGTCCTGCAAAAAGAACCTATCCAATCTTTGGTATTCAATGTATAAACAAGCAACACCAGCCAACTTTGCAATTTCTCCTTCAGTCAGCTGAGAGGTCATGTTAATAGCATGCAAACCCATTTTGGGAACACTGCAGAAATGAATGCAGACAGGTGAAGAAAAATCTCCTTCAATGATATCACACAATCAGAAGAGACTGCAAGCAGCTTGTGGTCCTTACTTCAAAGCTTTTCTCAACCATGTGCCAATGGGGAGATTTGCGTTAGAAACTAAAATATTTTTTTGCATTATACCCAGTAGAACAAAGTTTTTGTCTTTAAAAGTTTAATGAAAAGATATGTGGTAGCCATAACACATTTTTTCCCCACTGAGACCTCTATAAGAGATTCAGGTTTAAGTGAACCAAAGCTTTCTATGCTGTTTAAGAAGAGAATTCACACCTACGTAGGAAGATGAAGTAAAGAAATCAGGAAAAATCCCTAGTGTCTGAAGTATTCTGAGCAATAAAAAATATTAAAAAATAAAAATAAAGAAGCAGTATAGATGTCTAAAAAAATTATATGAAAGAATAATAAAAGGAGCAATAATGTCACTTTTGGAAATTTTGTGACAACCAATTTTATGAAAAATCAAAAAAGTAAAACTGGATTAATGGAAGTTTCCTGAAAGAGTGCAATCAATATAATGACATAGATTTGTCCAAAAGGGTCGTCTTAGGTATTCTTGATCGTTGGTTGCACACAGTCACTTTAATTTTCCCCATCTACCACCATCCCCTTACAGGAATATATTACAATACACCTTTGAAGACAATGTTTTCACTGCAGACATGAACTGTTGCATAACAGTTTCATGTGAAAAGCAGTTTTTTTAATTGAATAATGGCACAGAAGGTTCTTTGTTGTGTGTATATCACTGAGTTGGATTGTTAATTTTATTCATTATGGCTTCTTTCATTTTTCTGCATTGTGGAGCCCTGGAAGCAGAGTACTGAACACAATGGAACAAATAGATTTGTGAGAAAGTTGATGCATTGATCCCACATAAAAACAAATATCAGTCTGCCTAAGGGCATTGCTGCACCATAAATCAAATAATTGATTAATTTCATAAGCCCATCTCTCAAGATTCTGGGTCTTTAGCAGTAGTAATTTAAAGTAGCTTAAATCTTCAGTAATAAATCCAATTGCTAGAAATTAAATCCCATTGAATATGCTGGGATTTACTTCCAAATTAACTTCCATTCCTACTGCCCCTTCCTGCTGGAAACAGACTTTCTGAAGAGTTGAGGATTTCTGATTTAGTTTTCCATATTGATGCAAAAGTTTCATTTTTAAAAAATGAAAAGACGTTTCCAAGAGGTCTTAGAATTCTAAATGAAACCAGTTTATATCTGTAGGGCATATGAACCTCTTGGAAACAAATATGTACATTTAGGTTAACAATGTTACTTTATATTAATTTTTTAGATAAAGGAATGGTCAAAATTTTACTTAAGTGATTCTATGGAGGTGCCATGATTGTACTAGTTCCTTGTTTATTTTAAAATATTTCTAGAATAAAGGAATTGATAGCAGATCTTCTTATTCACAGGGCTTTTGATTGAGTTGTTTTGTCCTAATAAATGTTACTTTAAAAATGACACTGTGTAATTATGGAGTGCGGCTAAAAGTATCTTATTGTGATTTTATTTATTTGTTCTAGATAATTTGTGCAATGGAAAATACCACAAACATCTCCAAGATCTGTTTGCTCCACTTGTGGTTAGATATGTCGATCTCATGGAGTCCTCTATTGCCCAGTCAATTCACAGGGGCTTTGAGCGGGAATCATGGGAGCCAGTAAAGTAAGAAAATCTCCTTTGATACAATTGGAGTTTTTGGGTACAAGAACAACCATGCACAGATGAGTTAGGAAAATATTAGGTATACTGTTCCTCTGCTAAAATAGACCAACTGTTAATATACTCTATAGTAGTATTGTTGGCTGTTACAAGGTTACCATCATGAGCCATTCTGACCTTAGGAGGCATCAAAATAGCCTATTCATCTTCTACCTAGCTAATGTAGAGGTACTTAGAACTCATATATGACACATTTTGCCTTTCCACTTGGTAACATGATAGAAGTGAACAAGTCACTCAAGTATGAAAAAGATCTCTCTAGAAAGACCATCTTGTTAGTTCAAAGATAGTTCCAGAGGTATGGCTTTTATCATTTGGCCATTCACCTTAGGCTCCAAAAATTGTATTACTTGGTAGTCTAAGAGAGCGAGCCACTGGAAGCACATTCCATATTACTGCCAAACATTTTTGCTTCTTTGGTCTTAGGCCCAACTCATATTACTGAGGTATAGCAAATTTCCTGTTTCTTATTTTTCCAAACTTTTTTTCTGCTCATCCCATTTCTCAGCAGTTCAGTTATCAGATTGGTTAAAAACTAATCTGCACAAAAATGTACATACAATTCTGCAGGATTTCATCATCTACTTATTTTGTATATATTTTCTTAGGACAATTTTTTTGTCCTTTAAAGAGTGGATATGAATCCACACTTTTCTCTAAATATACATGCATGGTTGTGCCCTTTTTTAAAATGGTAAAATGTGAAAAGTGCAGTTTTCAGCCTACAGTTTTGGTTCATATTTTGGTTCAAGAAGTGTTAATAGAATAAGTCACTCTTCTTCATAGGATTGCTAGGTTTGTCTATCCCAACATTATGATCCTAAGATATAAGGCTTCTTCCCACCCAAATCTAAAATTCAACCATTTTTCTCAAAACGAATAAAAATCTTGCAGCTATTATTCAGTCCATTCTTGTGTCTGAGTGGTAACTACTGACTGATGTTGTTGTTGAATAATATTAATAACAACAACAAGTTGTGACATCATAATTCTATGCAATTTCAGTGAATGGTTTTCCATAAGTCACCTTACTCATAGTATTCATGGAATTTGATACTGAACTTCATTTCAGAAAGCAATTCTACAAATTCACCATAAGGAAAACACATTTGGACAAAGAGATTTAGAAATGTTTTCCAAAAGGTAATATTTTGGAATATTATTTTCCAAATCATAAAACAAAATCTCAGCAGTCACTTCCAGTGGCAAATTTATTTCAAAAGGACAGTATTTGGACCAGGACAAGTGTGGAATTTCTTATTCCTTTCCCCTTCCCATCATTTACTTTTCTGCTGCAAATCTTCCACATTGGTTCTCTTCCAGAGGATCTAGATATATGCAGACAAAGGTTTACGAAGATCTGCAACTAAAAAGTAGGTGGGGAAAAGGATAAAATGCCACTTATTTAGTACACATCATTCTAGAGATGTGATCTTGTTTTATATATTTTGAGTAAATATAATGCTAAAACGTATACTTAACCAATTGTGCATGCACTTATTAGTTTTAAATTAATTAAGAGTTTGTCTATTGTAGTCTAGTCAAACAGTTCCATGCTAGTTTATACAATATACATGTTCCAAAGTAGTACAATTGTTTTCATAGGACTGAACGTCATGGATTGCCATCACTTTTTTTCTTCTTTATAAGACTACTCTCCAGTACTGATTTATGGCTTTTGAATTGCAATTTCTGTTTCTAAGCAAATTTAGGGAGCTTTTTGTGTATCTCATCTGCTGAAGGTATACATAAACAACCATATTTTATCTGCATATTAAGGTTGGTAGTCATGTGTGGAAAAACTAGAATCAAACTCTTTTGATTCAGCAAATATAACTGCCACTGATTTTAATTCATCTAATTTTTATAGACCAATATCTATGAAAAATAGAAGAACTCAATTTTGATTGGCTCACATCAAACTGCATTTTTGTCCTACATGTGCTAAATCCTCCCATTGGATGTCCTGTTAAGGAAGTTATTGTGCCTGCAATGAAACTATATGTTCATGGAAAATTTGTATTTTGATTCACCTGAATCAAAGCAAGTGCTGTCATGTCAAGGGGAAACTATTACACTGAAGCAGCCATAAACTGCAGCTTCCAAGTTCTTTCTGTATTTCAAGGAAGGACAATCAAGGCAGAATTGACAGTTAATAACTCTATTCATCTGAAATAAGTCTGTAATATCTACCTATACACTCTTATCGTCACGATGCTGCATGACAATTTCAAAAAAACACAATTCTTATCCATTTTCGAAAAGTTACTATCTAACACTGGCTTGATTATACAAGAAACTCACAGTTGCCTGAGGTCACAACATTCTCAGTGGGCTGAGACATCCAATATAAATGTGCAGATCATTTGCAAATAATAGTCCGCCAAATATATTATTGATTGCCAGCATTTCTTCACCCTCCAGTAGTTGTGCCATTGCATCCTCTTCTACTTTGCATATGTTTCTGAAATGTAATTCTCAAGTGTGGAATGCCGTCAATTGGGCCTTGGGATGGCTGTGGTGTCAGTAACAAAGACTTTAAAGGATACTAATTATGAGGATTATATACTATCTTCACCTCCTCCCAGATGCTTTGCAAACCCATGTACTGATGCAAACTTCCTATGGGTGTTTGGATGGGAAATAAGAAATTGGACTAGATAAAAGTTTAGTCTGATTCAGCCATGCTTTTCTTATGTTTTTATTAGAGCCACACAGCATTTTGGATTCAAAGGGGAAAAGCTGTTTCAAAGAGCATGATCCCAGCCTGGAAAAAGATGTAGCTGCGTTAAGGAATTGTCCACAGGACAGGCACTACACAAGAGCCAGTCTGGTCTAGTGTTTAAGGGGTTGGACTAGGTGTAGAAAAACCTGAATTCTAGTCCTGTCTTAGGCATGGAAGCCAACTGGTTGAGTTTGGGTCAATTGTTCTCTCTCTGCCCTAGGAAAAAGAAGGCAATGGCAAACCATTTCTGAAAATGTTGCCTAGAAAACTGTATGGACTTGTCCAAGTTGTTGCCTGGAGTCAAAATTCACTCAAAGCCAAAAAAATGTCCCAACATGCTCCAAAGCATTTTTTTTTCCTTCAGATCCAAAGCACTGCACAACCGTAGTTGTTACCCTTCAACATAGTTCTCCACTGTGAGATGGTACTGTTCTTCCCTCCTATTATACAGCCTAAAACTCAGGATCCCACCACAAGGTACGGTGGGGTTCTATATACTGTTGGAGGACTTCCTGGGTGCCAATAATGGCCTGAGCTTCTTCCTTCATCCTAGACTCATGGAAGCAACCCACAGGCCAAGGACTGAAAGCCACTGCTTCACTATATATACAAACTGCAGATTAATTGTCTAAGTTAACTACACATTTGTTAACATGATCTTTGCATAGGGTAAAACAAGGAGGACACCACTATTTTTATTTTTATTTTTATTTTTGAGGGGGTGAGTCTTTCAACTTTGTCTTTCTTCAACCACCTGGAGAAAGCAAGCAGAAAACAGGATGCACATATGTCTCACTGATCCTCCTGCTACCTCACTTTGAATCAAGTCAAGCCAAGTGGATGAAAGCTCATTACCTTGTCTACACAGGATGTCCTGTCACAACGTACAAACTTGAAAACAGACCTGCTGATATGCCTGCCTGAAACTCAAGGTTGAAATATGTGGCCTTTTATTTAACCACCAGATGGCTGTCTACGAGAACATACTTTTTAAAAAATAGATATATTTTCATTGCTAGATGCTGAGCAGCACCTTAGGAATAACTTGAGATGTGCAAGCAGATAAACATTGCAAGCCTTGAAGATTTTCACAAATGCCGAATAAATATGTTCTTCTTTTTGTTTTATTTTATTTTTCACTCGCTCGGCAAGAGCTGTAAAACTCACCAAAATGAGTTAACTTGCTCTTTAAAAGGTTACACAGCTGGTAAGTGTGGGCAAAACTGTGCAGGGAAAATGAATCAAAGCAAGACAGCAGCCCTAACACAGTTTTCCAAAACACTGAATATGCAAGTTAAATCTGTTCCCAGACTGATTGAATATACACAGGCACATGAGGGGAGAGATCATGCCAGCATTGCCTTTACATTCCGTGCTCAATCAATTGTACGCCATTGAGATCTCGATGCGCTAAGGAACGCTGATGGCAGAATACCGCTTATCTTGAACAAGACTGTCAGATCAACGGAAATGTCACAAGATAGTGAGAGAGGGACCCTCAAGAGATGAAGAAGACAAGATAGTTCAATTGCAGTATATCCGCTTTTGCATCCAGGTCCTGGATTCAGTCCCTGGCATCTCCAAGTAGAACTTGAAACATTTCTGCCTGAAACCCACAGGATCTAGGGTTTAAATCAGCTTTGACAAGACGTAACTAGATTGGGCGAACAGCCTGCAAGACACTTGCAGGCCAGAAACCGCCAAAGTTGCACTTGTCGAAATTTCTTGGCAACATGTCCATTTTCAGTAGGCTGATGAGTAATTTTAAATAAAAATCCACATATCTAGTGATTTTCAGTGGTATTTATCTCTTTTTTAAACAATTTCAGCTATAAAGTAATTATATTTTTCTATTTTCAAAATACATAAGAATTAACCATTCCTAACGTCTCAGCCCCACCTAACTCCAATGATGTCAACTCGTCAATGGCCATGCCTTTTGCATTCCTTGGAGAACATTTTTTAAAAAATGCATAAAGTGTGATGACCTTCCCCACATCCTCAAAAGGAAATCTGTTCCATCCCTGAACTGGAGAGACCAACACTCTGACTCAGTATAAGGCATCTTTCTGTGTTTCTTCTATACCCTTTTGTGGGAATCGCTGAAAAAAAAATCACATTTAGATTTGCAGAACGCTTAGATGTGATTTAATGTGGTTTTTCCAAAAACTTTTCCGTATGTTTATTACTCAGATTTTTGTGCATATTGCTTCTAAAATTGACATTTTATATTCCTGTTTTGCTTTTTTTTTTTTTTTGGTGCCTTGATTCCTGGCAATTGTCTGAACAAGTCCCTGCAGTTTTGCCATTGCCTCCTTCTTCCAAGGGCTGAGAGAGAGGGACTGGCCCAAGGTCACCCAGTGGCTTTGTGCCTCAGGCAGGACTAGAACTCACCATCTCCTGGTTTCTAGCCTGATGCCTTAACCACTACACCAAACTGACTTTTGCTTTGTGTAATGTATGCATTTTAAAATAGTTTTTTCTCCACTGTAATGCATGGATAGTTCTCAATTATACGTATTTTAGTCATTTTTTGAACAAAGAACTGCATCTCAAAATTAGGTTGAAGTTCAAGCACAAAATGTAATTGCTTCATTTCACACAGAGCTTAGAAAAGTTTAAGCTTCTTTACACTTAAATGCAAAGCAATTTATGTTTAGTACTTAAGGAGAATTCAAACCTAAGAGCAATACATTGCAAGCATTCATCGTTTTCTCAACCCAAGGATAAGAAAAAGAGAGGGCTACGTTTAGACTTACAATAAGGCAAAAGATAAAGGAGTTCAGCTCTTCCTTTCCAGCCTTCCAAAGATACAGTTGCAGAAAATATTAGCAGTAGGGTAGGGGTGGTCACACTTCAAAAATGATTCTGTGTGAGCTGAAAAAAAATTGCTGCCACTTTTAGAAGTCAACTCAGTACTTTTTTTTTTAGTTACACATGGAATCTTGAGGGAAAAAATGTTGGGTTACTTTAATGAATAGCAGAGAGATGCTGTTTTTGCTCAAGAGTCAAGATATTTCTTCCAGATGATTTCCTAGGGAGATAGAAGTTCTGTATTACCATTACTTATTTCAGACCATTCATTCTGAAATAGGCCATCTGGACTTCCCATTCAGTTCTAGACCATCTTGTTGTTCATGTGGTCTCTACATGTAGTTTTGATTTTCTTGGGAGAATAAGGTTTCTGGATGATTGTAATAGAAGTTTGAAAAGATAGATCTTGAAATAAATCTACCTACAACAGTGGATATATTTAGTAGAACAGCAGCCTGACTTTGAGGTATCTGACATGGAACGTACATAGGGAAAGCTCAGTTAAGACTAATGTTCCATTTCAATTCAATGTGGGTCCTATTTATTTAAATGATTTATATGGCCACCCATCTCGACATAGTGACTTTGGCTGGCTAATATATAAAACATGTCAACAACATCAGACAACTGTAAAAGCAACAACTTAGATATCTGTAACCAATCCCTCCCTCTCCTAATAATTAAGCAGACATAAACAGTACAATCGGACTGAGGCTCTAAATAATCCAGCTGAAAAACAGCAAACCAATATTATACACCAGGCTCAGCTAACATCCTGGCCCAATGCCTGAGGGAAAAGCCAGATCTTCAAGAGAAGGCCAATAGGATCAGAGCCATCCAAATCTTGAATGATGGAGGCAGGGGATGCTGTTCTATCGCTCAGGTGCTGCAACAGACAAGTCATGTCTCCTGGGTCCCACTAGATGCTATTGTTTCACAGAAGGAACCCAGAGCATGCCTATCCTGCCAGACCTGATGGGACAAGCAAAAGCAATTGGAGAAGACAGCCCTGTGCCATTTGGAGCTTTATAGGTGATACCCAGCATCTTGAATTGCACACTGAAACCTACTGGGAGCTGGTACAACTCACAAAGAAGTGGCATTAACATGCACCATTGCATTCAGGACCAGGTGCAGCTTCCAAATGCTTTGCAAGACCAGCCCCATGGAGACTTCATTGCATTTGTCACCAGGAGGTAACTTAGATGTGACTGACCATGAGCAGAGCTTCCCAATCCACGAACAGCCAAAATTGGCATACAAGAATAGGAGCCATGAGTCCAATAGGACTCCCCAATTTATGCACCAACTCTATCTGTGGAGACAGCTACTACATCCAGAGCCAAAGATGGATGGGACCATAAAATCAACAGCCCTCGGTCTTGTTGGGGCTAAACTGAAGGCTGTTCTTCCTATCCAGACCTCCATGGTTTCCAAATGCTGGGAAACAGTCTTAGCAGCATCACCTGCATGGCCCAGGGCAGAGAGGTATAACTGAGAATCTTCAGCATAGTGGTTATATTTAAGCCCATGCCGACAGATGGCTTCACCAAATAGTTTCATTTAGATAATAAACAAGAGTGAGGAGAGATGCATCCCCCATGTAAGGTCTCTTTGATGGAAAAAATATCTATTTATTTATATTACATGACATTTATGTGGCTGCCCATTTCAAGTACATGACTCTGGGCAGCTAACAATTAAAAACAGAATAGAAACAATATAATAAAAGTAGAATGAATAGCATAGGGATAGCAGCCAAGAACAACAACCCAAAACACTGCTAATAATAATTATAGTTAACCCAACCAAGAAAAGGGCTCATCCACACCATCAGGACCCTAGACTCAATAACAAAACCAGGTCTTTAAGGCTTTGTGAAAGGCCAGCAAAGTCAGGGTGAGCCTGATGTGGGCAGGCACCACACCAACCCTCTTCCTGGGTCCTTCCAGATGGCCCTCCCTTATGGACAGAACCCTGAGCATGCCTCTCCTGCCAATTCTAATAGGACGGATAGATAACACTGGATGAAGGGCTTTAAAGGTATCTGCCAGCACCCTGAACTGTACCCAGAATCATACAAGCAACCAATGCAGTTCATGGAGCAATGATGTCACATGTGCCAAATGACAGGCACCCTTAACTACTCACACCACTGCATTTTGCATGAGCTGAAACTTCCGAATACTCTTCAAGGGCAGCCCCATGTACAGCAGATTGCAGTAATCCGTTCGGGAGATGACTAAGGCATGAGTGACTATGAGTAGGGCCTCCCAGTCCAAGAACAAACACAACTGGTGCAAGCTTTCTTCCATAAAGTCTAAGGTAATAATGATTTTGCATAAAACATTAGTGAGCTTTGCTGATTAGCAATGTACAAAGCGGTTCATGGGGTCACGAAGAGTCGGACACAACTTAACGACTGAACAACAACAACAAAATGTACAAAGCAATACAGGACCCATAGCAGTATTCTATACTATTTTACACAAATATGACTTTAGCTAAAGAGATGGAGTTTTACTGTTTCATGTACAGATAAACAGAGAGTTATATCTAGAATCAGAGAGCTAATTTAGTGTACTGGTTAAGCACCAAGCTAGAAACCGGGAGACCATGAGTTCTAGTCCCACCTTAGGCATGAATCCAGCTGGGTGGCCTTGGGCTAGTCCCCCTCACAGCTGCAGGAAGAAGGCAATGGCAAGCCACTTCCAAAAAAATTCTTGCCAAGAAAACTGCAGGGAATAGTCCAAGCACTATATATATTTAGAAGCACCTGTTTTTCATTTGTGCCATGTTCTAGCGACAAGCAGACGCTACTAATGCTAGTCACATCTCATACAACTGGCCAGAACAGTAAATCACATAAACAAGATCAGTTTCCCCATCAAAACCAATATACATGAAGGTCAGAATCAAGTTTTTCTTACATATACTATTGCATTACTTCACAATCAATCAATCATTCAATAAATAAATAAATAAATAAATTTAGTCCACTATTTATATTGTCTAATTCTGAGAAAAAATATTGTATAAATATAGAAGTTCTTGATTAGTTTAAAAACAGAATGGTGGAGAGAGTGAATCACATTTATTATTACAATAATAAATAAGCATAAGTACAATAAGCATTTGATACACTATATCTGGTTGTTTTATGTCAAGATTTACATGTCTTTTACATTCCTTTTTTCTTTTCATTAATGAGCTTAACATTCTTGAAAACTTTAACAACTTCTCAATTGTAATATAAAGTGTGATGATTTCCAATTTGGATTGCTAAACCACTCCTGTTAAAATATTAAAGATAGTTTAGATGGCAAAAAACTGTAAAACAGCATGTCAGAAGGAAATGTTCAGGCCCAAGACCAATAACCATATTCTGAATTGTAGCCTTAGTTTTTAAATAAAAAGAAAGTAATCAGAACTATCAACAAAGGGGCAGCAACTGGTAAAACAATAAAAATAAATCAAGAAGATAGCAACTCTAAATTATGTATTCATTTTTAGTTTTAATGGTTAAGTCCATATACTTTACAAGATTACTATTTGTTTCCTCCAAGAACTTCAAAATTTACTCTGAAAGATTCCTCAGCTCTCTAGAATAAAATTTGAATGCGGATAAGATACTGCAAGATAGAAAGCAGGAATTTCCCCTCCCTTGTTCCATTGATGAAAGAAATTCCACAGCAACCATGAGCCCTTAGTTTCTATTTTTTAAAAAAAATTGATAGCCCAGATATCAAATATATTGAACATACATATGGTAATACATTTTGTGCTAAAAACATTTCCTATGGAGATATTTTGGTCTAGTAAAACAAACCCAGTTCTACAACTGGGTGAATACAGTATATACCAGCCTTGAGTCAAGCTCAGTTTTTGGTGACTTCATAGACATGACATGTAGCCTTCTTGGCAACAATATCAAAAGGGTTTGCTATGTTCTCCTTCTGAGATGGGATTTTCAGATGCTTCCCATCCAAGTACTAAACCAGGTTCAACGTTACTTAATTTCTGAGATCAGCCAAGATTGGCTAGGTACTTCCATCTGATGTATTTTGTTAGAAAGTATTTACAGCTACTCTAACAAAAATATTTTCATAAACACTGGCTATTTTATTTAGTCCCAATTTAATAACAATAAGCTAATGCCGAATATGCCTACTCAAAAATTAATCTCACAGAATCCAGTGAGGCTTGCTCCTATTATCAAATTAAGACTGCATTTCATGTAAAGAAAGCTTAACTGAACACAGTAGTAGGTTCTCCAAATAAATATGTGTAAGAGCATTTTGTTAATATAATTTTAAAGTCCCACTTCATTCCATTCATAAAGCAATGATGAAAATAATTCAAAACATGTTTCTGGATTTGTACATGATACTATATATTTATGCCAGTATAAAAACAAAAACTGCATGAACTGGTCCAGGTAGTCACCAGGAGCCAAAAGTGACTTGAAGGCATCCCCCGCACACACACAAAAAAATGCAGCTAAGGATTCTTGATCTTGTAATAATATATTTTAAACAACTGTACCAGTCATTTCCACTAATGCACACATACAAATCACACAGGTACCAGCATAACAGAATCATTTTAGGATTTCCAAATGATAGCAGTATTAATCTATTGCAGCAAAATCTTGTGCAGTGATGACTAAAAGTTAATTATAACATTTTTAATCAATTTGTTAGCATTCAACATGCCAAAATACTTTTTGATGTTTCATTGTAGAAGTATGGGCTTACATTCAGTTTCTAAGAATTAAGCCCTATAAATCAGCTTATTTACTTGCGAGTGAATCTGAGCAAGATTCCTTCTACATAGTTATCTAGCAAATGTATTCCACAACCTGAATGTCATCTTTTTTAAACATCTTAATTGTAAATATATGGGCAGAGGTTCTAACTTAATGATAATATGCCAAAACTTATAAAACCACTTTATATTCAGGAACCAGCTCTTGTGAAAATATAAGAAGCAACAGATAACTTGTGAACAGGAAAGCACCAGATGCAGATGAAATACACACTGAACATCTTAAAGTTGCAAAGTAGAGACAGTTAAAAGTGGAATAAAATATGTAACAAGTTTGTGTGGCCTAGGAACTGGAACAACTCATTGTCCATGCTGATAACAAAGAAGTGAGATGCAAATTACTGTCCCGTTGCCCTTATTCCTTATACAAGCAAAATTTTCTTAATATCTAACAAAGAACAGAGCCACACATGGAAAAAGAAATGCCAAATGAACAGGCAAGTTTCAGAAAAAGCAAAGTAGCACAAGATCAGGAGCTGATATAGGATGAATAATGGGGAGAGTAAATAAAAGGAAGTTATAGCGGCTCTTTTGACTATGCAGATAATGCCAGGGTGCAGTATGTATTAAGTCTAACTGGGTATACCCAAACACTTGATTATTTTTCTAAGGGATGTTTACAATGAACAGGAATCTACTGTAGAAACTGAATTTGGAGGAAAAGAGTTGTTCATGTTAGGGAAGGGAATGAGACAAAGGTGCATGCTGTCCCCGTATCTATTTAACTTAAACAGTGACTAAAGTGTAAGAATGACAGGATTGGAAAACGTGACAGTGGGAATCAAAATCAGAGGTTGAAACAGAAACAATTTGAGATAAGTAGACAACACCACTATGTCATCATGAAGATTTAAAGCAAGAATATGAAAGTTAAAAATCGGGATTAATGTAAATTATTAAGTAGACAAGGGTAATGCCAGCCTGCATTCTTAGCTGATGGTAAAAAGTGAAGGTGGTATATAACTATGTTTTAATGCTCTCATAGATAAAGATAATCATTGTGTTGTAAATCTAGGGAAGACAGAAGCAGTAGTATACTCATAAAGGATACAACATATCAGAATAGTGAATAAGAGTCTTTCCAGTGGTCCTGTAGGCCATGAAAGTTGGATACTGAGAAAGAGGAAGAGAAAGAAGATAGGTCTTAGATGTATGGATTTGGGGCCAATTATCAAGAGTATCATGGACTGTAAAAAGGTAAAATCAGTCCTGGATAAAATAAAGACTATTTCCTTGAAGTGATCATCAGCGAGCAGTAACTCACATACTTGGGGAATGTGTGATGAGCAGGTGATGGACTAGAAAAGAATATTATGCTTAGCAAAATTGCGGGAAGTAGAAGTGAAAGGCAAGGGATAAACTAGAAAGATGGAGCTAAAAAGATTCCTGGAATTGTTGTTGCTGGGGACTGGTCAGGACGGCCTGCATTTTCCCATTTATTATCAGCAGTCAGGCTCAAGTTTAAGGCATTTAACTATGATTACAACTGGAGTGGGAGATTTCCACTGTATTTCATATGGGATAACTGGAAAATATAGTCCAACATTGATATAACTAATGTATGGCACAAAAAGCTGAAGGTATTAAAGACAGCATCCTTGGACAAATATGACTTGGAGCAGTCTTCTTACAAGGTGCACCACAGAAAATTCTGATGCCAAACCAATTTTTTTACCTATTGTCATACAATGGTTGGGATCCCCAAAAGCAGTAGGGAAAATGACATGTTCAGCCAGTTTTTGTTTTTTTTTAAGTTCTATAGAACTTGCTTCTCTTTTGCACATGGGAATTGTTTCTTTGTATCACAATTTATTGTTGTTCCTTTCCTCCCATGTGCTGTTTCAGGCAAAATGCAGGTTTTATAATGTCTCTCCGGTGACAGTTATTATTATTTTTACATAGGGACAGTAAGCTGATGCAATTAAAGAAGAAAAGAAACCAAGCTTGCAAAGTGTTGACTACTCTGGAATAATTTTGAAGTGCATAAATACAGATTAATAATTTGGTATAGAATTCTGTCTAGGCTGACTTTCAGAATGAAGTTGAAACTAATTTCTTAATGCCATAGTATGACAGATAATATATAAATATAGCAAGAGAGATAGAAGTTTTGCTTCTCTTAAACTAGGCAGATGGTACTTAAATCATTTTGTTTCATATAAGAGATAGATATGTGAATATTTTTTTTACTGTCTTTGCTGGAATATGTCTGCTATAACCAGCTGTCCTTAGTGAGCACTGTTTATGTCTTCAAATGTTTGTTTCCTGTTAGCATAGTAACAATCCTCAGAGAATGTATTTCTAGATATCAATACCATGTGAAAATTTCCTTTTACAAGGTTATTGTTTCGTGGCTATGTCTGTTTCATCTATTGAAGTATTGAGACTAATCTGTAATGTGCAGGTTAATCGTAATTTAATTTAACCTTAATTCAAAGAGAAAATCAATCAAATCTTATTTCAGAAAACATCTACAGCCTAAGATCATGGACCTAGTGTTCACTAAAAAATAAGGATTGTATCAATTCAAACTAAAGATGGGCCTTCACATAAGTTTGCAATTTTCTGTAGGAATAGTCAACCCTTTTCTTCTGAGGTCCCCTTCCTTGAGGGAAAAAAAAATCCTTTGGTAAAATTTGCTGATATGGTAGCAGAGGTGAGGACCAATATGAAGTCAGCATAGAGTTATCCCACATTCTCTCTCTCTTTCTTTCACATACATACAATTTGTTCTATTTTTATTTATTTCTCACCCTTTTTATTTTTTCCCTCTCTCTTCCTTATTCTTTCTTGCTTTTTTCTTTCTTGTCTCTCAGTTTTTCTCCTCTCCTCTTCCCAGCTGCCTCCCCTCCTTTACTCAGCCACTGCATGCCACAATGGGACAGAAAGAGAAAGAGAATTTGTATGAATGGGAACCTTTTTTTTGCCCTAAGCATAACTGCTGTGCTGGGGCAGAACTAAGGAATGACAGCTTCTCCTAACTTCAGAAGTCTGCAAGCTGCATCCAATATGTGAGCCAGTCTACACGCCTACAAGGGAAGCCTTGATGTTGGACAGAACCAAAGAGGTAGCTCACTAGGGCTAGAAGAAGACTAGAATGCATAGAAGACTAGAACTCAGGAGAGTATTTGTCCCAGCATATAGAGCATTATGTGCAGAGATGTTTTATTTTGCATAGAGATATCTTTGGTGAATGTACAGTATGCTGTATACCAGTGTTTCTCAACCTTAGCAACTTTAAGGTGTGTGGACTTCAACTCCAAGAATTCTTCAGCCAGCATGCTACCTGAGGAATTCTGGGAGTTGAAGTCCACAGATCTTAGATTAGTAAGATTGAGAAACAATGCTGTACACTGTTTAGAGTCATCCCGACTGAACTGGTATATAAGTTCAATCAGTCAATCACTAAATCAATGTGAGCTCCTATATGATATTAGATGCATTCACCAAATTGCTTTTGCCCAGCAGCTAGAGAGAAACAATGTTTGCATACACTTCTGAAGGACAGAACGGAGGTTTGGGGGAAGCAGAAGCAAAGAAATATTTTCTTCTGTTGGTATCAGGACTTGTTGCACTGGGTCTAGAGTCTACTGACATGTTAATTTCATGCTATTTTGCTACACATTTGGAAGTAAATTAAGTTACATGTTTTGTACATTTATTTATCAATAATAAATACTCCTGTGATCTGAATAAACACATATAATATTCTCTGTGCAGCTATTCTCCTTGACATTCCTACTTGGATAGAGATGCTATTCAACTCAGAGCAAAATATTTCCGAGTCAATACGCACAAGATTAGGATGCATGCTTCCATCCCCAAATTGTGGAAATCCATTGAAATTCCTCATGTACTTCATCCAACTTGGATTTTGAAGCTGCAGTTCTTTTAGAAAGGTTGCATGCTCCTCTAGGTTCTTAAAATTATACAGTTTTCCCAATACTATATGTCACAGATCAGGAAGTCCCTGTACTACATGATGAGGCCCATAACATCTAGAAAGGTTTGATTGACTGATTTGATCATGTGCCATCAAATCATTGTCAACTCTTAGAGACCACATCTATAGTTGCTCAGTTCTGACGTGGGTAGGGCCAGATTTGCCCTTCCTGATGCTTTCAGCAGAATCCTATGGCATTTCTAATAATTTGCATGATGTAATTTCACATGGATGCTCAAGATCATCCGCACATGCACTTTCTCCGTTCGTTTGAATGGAAAAGAGAGCTATGGACTGAAAAACCAGGGGGACCCTGTTCCTTACTGGGATGACTTTCCTCATATGGAATAATTGCATTAGGGATATGTCATATGCAGGTCCCTGTCCCAGTTGCTGCGACTCAAATGGAATATGATTCCATGTGTCGGGAATAAAATGCCTCCTTGGAGAAAAATCCTGGCCCTGTATTCACTGGCTAAACCTCTTTAAAAAAAATCTGTAAAATAGTCCTGTTAGATTGTATTTAGCATAGCTGTGCCATTATGTCCTTCAAATCTACGTGCTGATCATTAAAATCATTTGAGTGTGTTCCTTCTGTTTTACTTAAGACCTAGTTAAACACTATAGTTTTTAAAATGTGGTAGCAGTAGGTTCTGTCCTTCTGTATCAATGTTTTAAGTTGCTCTTTTATAAATGTTCCTTGTTTCGTTCTTGTCCTTGCTCTCTCTTTCCCTCTCTCTATTTTTTTTAAGCCACTTGTTATTGCAGACTGCTGAAAAAAGCCAAAGTCCTCAATCCCACACGTTAAGCCTTCCATATTCATGCTTCTCTCTGAAATGTTTTTGGTTTGGGTCTTTGGATTGTTGTCTTGCTGTGAACTTTGCAGATTTCTTTCTGAGTGCCACCGTGCTTCTGCTGCATCGGCATTGTCACTGTGATGGTATTTTTTCCTTTCTGTCTGTTTCTTCCACAGGAGTTTAACAAGTAATCTGCCCAATGTGAATCTACCAAATGTGAACCTCCCTAAAGTTCCAAATCTGCCCGTTAACATCCCACTAGGCATTCCTCAAATGCCTGCCTTTTCTGCACCGTCATGGATGGCTGCTATCTATGATGCTGAGTGTGTATTCAGTTCAATAGATCTCATTTCAACCAAAAGCAGTCTTGGCATGGATATGAATTGTTCATTTCGGTCAACAGATCTGAAGAGAGAACCATTTCAGAAGAGCATCCTCAATTGACATGTGTCTACAGCAAGCCTCCCAAAAGCGTGGGGCGGCGGGGGGGCTGAAATGGGGCAGATGGGCATTTTCTTATTATTGGACAAAACTGAACACCTTAAAGGCTTTTTTCTTCTGTCTGATATTGGAATCGGTAGTCTTGTGGGTAAAATTAGCCTTTCCAAAATCCCATGGTTGTATATGCTTCTAAGTGTGAGCCATGAGATAAGTATTGGGGGCTTTAAAAAAAAAACCCATGATACATTTGGAAAAAGAGAGAGAGGCTGTTCTCATTAACTACATCAGGATCTAAAACCTAATCTGTTTTGTTTGCTTAGTTCCTAACTTTCTGAATGATTGTCCAGAATAATAATAATAATCCTCTCATTTTTAGAAGGGATGCATCTAGAAAATGTAACTTATCCCAATTATTCTTCTTTGGTTAATTTTCCAAAGTTATCTCAGACAATAATCAGGCACATCAAATCTATAGCTACATGGGGAAAAAAGCATTGTCATCGTCATTCATCACAGCCTTCTCTATGTTGAACTTCCACTGCCAAAGTTCACTATGGCTTGGAATGACAGGAGTCAAAGTCTTATAACTCGGGAGAACAAATGGATGGCATACGATGGCTTGCCATGGGGTGCTAATGATTCTAATAATAAAGCTAGCTAACCTTGGTTCTATGAGTGAGCAAACTTACCCAAGAGGGTAGCTCCTCATCTCTGGATATGGAATTTGCAGTTCTTCTTGACAAAAGAGAAGGGATTATCTCAATATGAAGACCATTCTTATATTTTAAATAGCCTGAGATTGAAAACAGCCCTCACCAGTCCTGCTGGCCCCATTATTGCAAAAATCTTGTTCATCCTTGAAAGTTAAAAAAAAAAAAGATGGAATCCAGGAAAAAAAAGTTCAGTAAAAGTCAGAACTGTTTTCTTGCCCACGGAACCTACAGATTATAAAGTAAATGATGGTTTTCAGATTATGCCACTAACTTCACTGACCTCTGGAGTTATCTATATCAGCATATTCTACTCGAGGCACTTCCATGAGGTCTCTGAATCTGCTAAAAAATGTCTGGATTTCTATGACATCAGCTTTGTTTGAGAACAGAGCGAATTATTTCTGGACCAGTTGCAGTGTGTTGGAAACCACAGGTTTTTTTTGGGGGGGGGGAGGTTTAAGTGTTGCCACAATGCACTTCCCCATTTGCAGGAAATCTTACTTGGGCAGGCTTTGCATTTCTCAGACTTTGTTCTTTCAAGTAGAAAGATGCTGGACTGCTTTGCGACTTTCCTTTATAGGAAATGCTAGGATTTTCTTTTTTCTTTTCTTTTTTGCAAAGACAAATGGCCATAGTATGAATTGAGGATATGGGAGGACAATTTTGCAAACAATTTATTTTATTTTTACGTGCGTGATGATGAAAGGTCATCTTCTGAATCTCTTCTTGTTATGTATCATTTCAAGGCAGAGGTATTTGACACAATTTAAAGATACGCTTTTGTGGCATATCTGTGTCAGTGCATTTGTTCATTTGTAAGGACCAACAGAAATATAATGCTGGAAATAAGAATCCCCTAGCGTTGAAACAAAGTCAATAACAGCTGTAGATTATTATTTTATTATTATTGTTTTCAATCACAAGGCACCTATGCATCACATGTGTGTACTTTCTTGCAGGCCAATAGTGGCTGGAATCACACATCATGGTTTATTCAGTTTTTAGCTTAAGATGATGTGGAAGTGCACCCTTGTGAGTTCAAACCATGTTTATGGCTTTGTATTATGTACAATCAACAAACTAGAGTTCAGACAAATCACATCCAACTAGACCATTTAGTATTACTCAGAGGAAATGTATCCTTTCAACTGACATTATTCAGATCTCAGTCTAGTCAATCACCATCACTCTACCTTTTGTTAACTTTTTTTTTAATAAAGCCTGCACGTATGTGCACACATACATGTGCACCATAGTCTGACCATAATCATGTTTCCCCATGTGGCAACAAATGATAATGAAGTCAAATTAAAATAAGCATGTTAGTCTGAACAAGATTGCTGCTGCTGCTTCTTTTTTGAACAATCATTCAGGAACAGGAATCTATTTTTAAATTTCTAACCCAAGGTATTTTTTTCCAAATCACAATGATTTTAAATTGCAAATGAAATGCATAGCTGTTAAAAAAATGTTTGCAATTCATATTCATGTTAAGCTGATTTATGAAAGGCTAGATTAGACTAGGAAGTTTATGTAGATTGAAAAACTATTTTGCTCTGTGCATGCTCTGTGATATTGTTCCATTTTACTTTATTTTTGAAAAGATAAGAATCAAGGCCTTAATCTTATACATGCTTCCTCATAGTAAGTCTCATTGAACAATGACACATACTCATGAGTGCAGACATTTAAGATCACATCCCCAGACCTTGCAATGGAGCAGTCGTGTGAAGTTGAATGCTGTTGAATATGCTGTGGAGCTTCCCAGTTTGAAATCAGGTGTCTCTACTGGTTCTTTAAAAATCCAAGGAGCTCTTGGAAAGGAATAGGCAAAAACACCCCAAAGATCTTTTTTTATTTGAAAATTCCAGAAGCAGATGGGTGTCATCATGTTGTAATAATAAATAACAGTTATTGCATTCCTGGCTATCTAATTGCTTAAAACAAAAATACTCTGTTCCAAAAGCAGGATTAGACTGGATTTAAAAAGAAAAAAGAAAAAGAAAAAGGTAATTATTTTCAATGTATCTTTGAGCCAGAAGAAACGGAAACAACCCCGAACCAATGATGTTCCTGAAACGATGCATGCATGCTGCAGTATTTCTGTGAGAGTCCGTTCTCCAAGAAAATGCCTGATTCTCTATCTTTTCATTGACCCCAGCTCCCTTCTACCCATTAGGACATGCTTCAGTGTCTTCACCCCCTTATATGGATATGTCTGTTTTCTACAACTAAGTCAATGCATTGTTTGAATAATTACCTTTGTTGGCCTAGGATTCAAAGGGCCCCTTGGCATGTTGGGAATATGGTTTCCACGTGTGCGTTTAGCTTTATCTTCCCTCCTGTAGCATTAATTCAATGCAGCTGGCATCGGTTACAATAGAAACAGTCTTCCTCATTTGTTTCTATAGACGATATCAGCGTGACCTGATAATGCATGGTGTGTCAGTATGAATCACTGTGTTAGCATTAGTGGTATGCGAGGAGTGGGATTAATGTCTTGAAGTCTCCTTGGTCATAATCATTATGGGAAAAAATAAGAAAGGGGAGGAAGAAGGGTAATAAATAGATGTATAAATTTCTCAGTGTAAAGCATAATCTAAAACTTACCTTGTGAGTAGAGGCATTAGGCATCATTTTAGCTGAACAGAAGTCTAATCAGCAGCGAGACAGGTATCTCCAAATATATGAGAAAATCTGAATAAGGAAACAAAATAATTTAAAAAAAAAACCTTACAGAAGCCTGGTTAAATATACTGATCCCTCATTCTCCAAAATAAATATATATTTTTTTCAAAAACAAAAATAGGTCAAATGGTTAGTAAACACAACCTTTTCTGAGCTAAGTGAAAAAAAAGTCTCGTTGTGAATAATTTAATTGCCTTACCCTGATTTCTTTCCAGCTGTTCAGAAATCATGTCCTCGCTCACCACTTGTTAGCACTATTTTTTTCCCCCTGAAACCCTTGTGATAAAGGAAGTGGGGAGAAAAGGAAAGAGAACAGATCTGGTAATCTGGGCAAATCAAATGCATGAAACTTAAAAATAAGCACATACAATTGTGTAGTGCGGTTATTATCAAACAGAGATTTCCCTTCACCTTGTAGAGCCTTCAGTTCAACAACTACATAAGGCAATGTGGTTATTGAAAAGGGCTGGGTTATTTTTCCCATATGTAGTGTTTCCAGATGAATGTCCATTTCTTACATGACTTGTCTCCTCCGTCTGATTTGGAAGGACTTGTAACAGATAGGTAGACTAGAAAACCCTACAACCCTGATGATGGAGATTCCCCGTGGCATTGTTCTGTGTCTTCAGTCACTGTTACACCCCATTCCGTGTGCAAGAACAATCTCCACATCAGGATTCCAAACCTAGAGAGCCAGCTGTAACCTTGTTGCTTTTTATTCTTCATTTTACCCTGGCAGCAATGGATCAGGAACATCAGAAGATCTGTTTTGGAAGCTAGATGCCTTACAGACCTTCATCAGGGATCTACACTGGCCTGAGGAAGAATTTGGGAAACACTTAGAACAACGCCTAAAACTTATGGCTAGTGATATGATTGAATCCTGTGTGAAGAGGTGGGTTGAAACATGAAAACAGCTAAATAGAAATGGTTCATATTGCTGATCCTAGTTGGTAGAACTTACACATTGTTCTTTGGTCACCTTTTTTTAAAGCTTGAACAGACCTGACTCTAAATTAAATACTAGTTCTCAGTAGGTTTCAGACTGGATTATGAGGAACCAGAGTTTCTTGGAATATTATCAAAACTTTTGTTATGAAAAGATCAGTAATGGTGACTACCTTCCCTACAAGACAAATTTCCCAAATCATAACCCTAGTTCAAAACAGAACTATACAAAATGGAAAATATGGGTTTACTGTCCAAATAAGAGTGCTTTTTTCTTATCTTCACCTTTCATCACATAATATCTGATGCACTTAATCAAATTACAAGACATTGTGTTTACCCTACCTCATTGTGCCTCTTGGGCTACTGCTAGAGAAAGTGGGAATGCAAGAAAGAGCAGAAGAGTAAAGAGGGAGCTCCTAATTATACAAGCTCTGTCTTCCATCATGATTTTATCATATCTGAAAATGAAATTTAAACTGAACAACTTTATTAGGGTTGCTGGAGTTCTGCATCATTATGTCATCATTTTAACTGTTTTGCCATGGAAGCTGGTGTGTGTGTGTGCATATGTGTGTGTGTAAAAATCTAACTTACAGTTGCTCATGTGACAGTTATGAAGAGAACAGGCAAGCAGGACACATTGTGAAAAAAAATAATAAATATAAAGTCATACTGTGCAGTCAACCAATTAACAGGTTTGTATAAGTTGTGCTTAGCACAGAGCACCCATACGGTTTCCTTTAATTCTCTGAGTCTTCTTTGTAGCCCCTGCTATACTTCAGCTACAAATTAGATAATACCAGCCATATTATAGGTATGCATTTTTATCACTTGCCGTGATAACATCATCACACTGCTTAATTAATATGGGAACGTACTTACTAATTTTCTTGTCTCTTGATATAGCATAGAAATAGAAACAGTCTGAGAAGTATATCGAAAAATGTGATAAAAGTTGTTTGCCAAATTGATTTCAAAGCCAGACAGGTAGAAGCCAAGTAAAATGGCCCTCCTTTAGAATAGCAATTTCCTTGATACCACCAAACTTCTCTTTAGGCAAAATTCTGAAGGAAGCTTAGAACACTTGTTATTCTGCCATATCCAGGGATATCCACAGGGTGTGATCAAAAAAGTCAAGATAGCCACTATGATGCAATTGAAGCTCCGCCTTTTTTTATGTGCAAAAAGAGGTGGAGCTTTGGTCACACCACCATGGCTGCCATCTTAACCTTTTCGATAGCACCCTGTGGACGCCTCTGGCCATACCAACACAGGTGCCTTGATCTTTCCATTTTTTTCCTTCTGATCCTTGTATCAGCCTGCAGGACCCTTTGCTCTGAAGCCTTCAGACTGTGTTGCATGGATCACAAGGATTATTTAATACAGTGTATTTACAGCTCAGCCAAACATCTTCCTTTTTTTAATCATGCTTCACAGAACCCGGATTGCATTTGAAGTAAAGCTGCAAAAAACAAGCCGGTCAACAGATTTCCGAGTCCCTCAGTCAATATGCACCATGTTTAATGTTATGGTTGATGCCAAAGCTCAATCAACAAAACTTTGCAGTATGGAAATGGGCCAAGAGGTAAAATGCATTATAAAAAAAAATGTAATTTTTGAAAGAGGAAAAGTCTGCATCTCATATTTTGCTAGATTCAGAAACGTTCTAACAATTGTGGATTTAGTGTTATATAGGCTATGCAGATGAAAATGCTGGATCACTCCATCAAATTAATCTCCATAATCAATACAGACAGTCAGATCCATGGTCGCTTAGAAGTTACTTTTGGCAAAGACTATGATGTGAACAGTGTACCTCTGTAGCCTATTTATGCATGATAGTATACGATACTGAGTCATTAACTCAACCTTGGAATCTGTTTCCCTCAAAATATTGATTTGTCCACATGACCTCCAAGTTGAAAAGAAAACATTATTTTGACTATTAGACAAAGAAACAAAAATATTTAAACTAAAGTGTTTAAGGGAAAATAAATTGTGTAATTAATTTATTGCTTTAAAAAAGGCAGTCTCCAGATGTTACATTTTAGCATACTTAGAGGTCCTTAATGACTCAACTATTCCAAACTGGTCCAGTTTTATCATCCGCTGGTCTAATCTACTTTTCTTCTCGAGAGACACTATTGTAACCTGAAGTTTTCTCATTCTAATGTAATGTTATGAAGTAGAAAGACATGCTGAATTGAGCTTGATGAAATGCATCATCAGAATCAGTTTTGCTCAGAAGATTTTAAACAATGTTCAACATTTTTCATCTCATTTAAGACCAATCCTAATGCAGGGCTTGGATTTTCCTATCTCATTTTCAGTAATGCAAACTACTCAATGTTTCATGTACAGAATCTATTTCCAATGTGTTCCCAATTTTTGTTTTGTTGAATATATACCTAATCTGGATACTTTAAAGGTCCCGTACAGAGGGACTGGATTCAGTGTGAGATTGGCCTATGACCAATCAGGTCTTTATGTCCACATTTCCTTTTCTTTCTTTGATATAACATTTGTTTTTGTTTTGTTTTGATTTGTTTTAGCTGTCTTTTGTGATTTATCCCAACATGCAAATTGACCGTTACAGGTGCTAAAACATTTCCCTCACCAAAGTCCAAACTTAAATATTAATGAAACCCTATGCTTTTGGTTTAAAAATAGCTCCAATACAAAGAATCACAAGCTTTATCTTACATCATCTCAATTTGTGCAGCTTTTCATGCTGCTTTTGCAGATAATACCCCATGAAAAATATCATAATAGACTGCTCCTATTCCAAAATCCATTATAGTTCTGTTTTTTATATCCATCTATATGAAAGGAAGAAAGAGGGAGGGAGGATAAGAACTGTCAAAACCTTTCATGTGACTCTCCTTAAACCGAGAAGAGGAAAAGATGTAAGCCCTACAGAGACTCTATGCTACATTTTTAAAGTTTTGGCATGATAAGATTACAATCCCTATAGTAAATAATTAAAAAAAAACACTTTTTGTGAAATTTTTGGCCAAGCAGATGCCAGACCTTCAAGTAGTCTACAGCAAGCCAATGAGGAATGTGCGCAGCCCAGAGAATATTCTGAGTTGAAAAGCTCAGACAGAGAGCATGACATCTACATACACATATATCACACATGGACCACATTCTCATAGTTGTTTCATATACACCATTCACACAAACTCACACCAACTGTTCACACTACAAGCTACTATCACAGATTCTCATCCAACATATACATGCCATCTTCACTCCATTCACTGTAGGTGGGGAGGAATGTGAGAAATGCTTCAGTGGTAACTGTTTCTCTGATATTAAGAGCAGCAAAGAACAGCCTCTTTCTTTCCATCTCTCTCTCAATGTTACATCTCCTCACCCAACTTCTGTTATTATTACTGCAGTAGTTAAACTACAGCTTCCGAAAATACTTAAAGCTATAAGAAGGTTAGCAAAAAGCTGTACACACATGTGAAAACCTACAAAACAGGCTTTAGGGAATATGATCCCCCGAAAAAAGGGAGATTATTGGTTGTCCATAATCACTTGATTTTCTGTTAACAAAAGTTTATTTTTAAAACTTTTTTATTTTAAACATCCAATACCTGTTTTTCAGTACTCCTGGTTTGAATCTCATAATAATTTCCATCAGTAAATAAAGGTATTAAGTGATGCTCAGCTTTATCCCTATACCACAGTTGAAAGTAGGTTTGACTCATTCATACATAGGATAGGAAATTTTATGCAATAGCATTTGCTTTTAATTAGCTGTCAGATTTCTTTCTCACCACATAGGTAAAAGTCAAATCAGCCACTTTGCCCTACCCAGCTACCCAAAATGATTATTACTCATATTGTATTTGCAAAGCTATAACCATCATGGTAATAAACTGATAACCAGCAATTCAGTTGTGCAAGGAATCAGCCTTAGTACATCTTAGTACATCCATGTCTGCTTCTTAGAGAACATGTGGGATGTTCTCTAAGCAGCAGTTGCTGTAGTAAAATGTTTTGAGCAAATAGCCAAATCTAATAGACCCACAGATGAGATGTCAATTATCAGTACGTACGTTACTGTTTCATAAATGTCTGTTTTTTACCCTCTCTTTTGTTTGCTCTTTTATTCATTTCAGTTATTCATGCCCCACCTTTTCTGTCTGATTTTTTCCCCTGTTCCTCTTGAAGGTGAACAATGCACACCTAACTGAACTGAACAGCTGTATGTGAACACTAACTCCTGCCGATTATATTAAAATTTCTTCCTATCTCCTTTCTCGAAATAAGAAGGTCTATACTGGATTCTAGCTACCGTAGAATGCCCATGGAGGTCTCTAATTCAAGAGAAAGAATGATGCTCATTTTTATTGCATTTTAACCTCCTGCCATCCACATTGTGTGCAGTGGGGTGCTCTGCTATTCCCCAGGCGATCTAACCATTGACACTACCACTCCTAGGATCACCTGAATATGCCTGCCTCTTTTCAGTGGGATTCCTCAGCACTCTCCCATTTTTCATTTCTTCTTTCTATGCCCTACCTTATTAATAAATGCCTCCCCTCTTTACTCATCATAAGGCTGATCCAGATTTTTACCATACATGGAAACAATCAATTTGCAGTAGTTTTCTCTTCACAGCAGGTAATGGAGCTGGCTGGCCAAACAAGGAAATTTGGTTAATGAGCTCAAACAAAATTTCCCTGCTTCCACACTAATCCAGAACAATTTCAGGGCAGATAGAATTCATTTTAAACTGTTGCTTGATTTCTTAAAATATTCATAGTTCCTTTAAGTTGAGAAAAATACAAGTACTATGACGTAAGGCTTTTCCACCATATATAGTGATCCCATAAACTTTGTTCCAGGTTTTTTTTTTTTTTTTTGGTATGATCAGAAATAGAATAATTAAATACATTTTAGGGAAAATATTATGCTGAACACATATGCCCATATTCTCCTGTGTCCTTATATTTAAAGGCAGCTGTTCAGACATTTGGCAGACATAATTTACCCCTTAAATATTTTTCCTCTGAATTTTTAATGTATGGACAGGCAGAAATTTATGTATCAAACATGTTGAGTTTGGTCTGGTATGTTTTTATTTCATTTCGAAGGTCAAATTTGGTCACTGATGAAAATGCAGCATATACACAATCTGTTAGCAGCTCTATAGTGTAATATGCCTCTCACATACGGTTGCTCAAGTCAGATGGAATCTGCTTAGAAAACTTCATCTATCAATAAATTAGACTGAAGTTTCTAACAGTTTGTCTGAATTAGCAAGCCATTTCTGCAAAGCAGTTTAGCTTTAGATAATGCAACCCCCTATCATTAGAAACTTCTGAGTGTAACTTCTGAGTTTTCCATATTTATTTATTCATTTGATTTTTGTGCTATAGTTTTGTGTAAACCCTTTAAGGAACGTAGTACTATAAAAACCATAATCACCATAAAGTAAAGAAAATCTCAAAATGAAAACAAGGTCACAAAAACTTTAGAAGTGGTTAGCATCAAAGCAGGGGTTAAGAAACTGGGGGAAGCGAAAGGGGGAAAACATCATTCACACAGAGAAGTGTGAATGAATGAAGAGATAAGTCTATAAGGTATCTGAAGGTTATTTATTTTATTGATCATATTTGTATATCTGCCCATCTCACAAGAGAGTGACTCTGGGTGGCATACAACACTCAATTAAAAAGAAACAATAAATACATATTAAACAATCATTAAAGCTATAAAAGCTATAAAGAACATACAAAACAGGAGAGGATGATGTTAACCATAATAAGGGAGCCATCACAAAATCTCCCTGGTCCCCTGGGACCCCCAGGCCTGATCACGTAGCCAGTTCTTGAGGGACTTGCAGAATGTTAAGAGGGATGCAGCTAATCTCACTTCTGGGGTGAAAAGATTCCACAAGGCGGGTGCCATGGCAGAGAAGGCCCGTTTCCTGGGACTTGCCAAATGGAATTCCCTGGCAGGTGGGACCTGCAACATGCCTTCTCTGCCAGACCTGATGGGATGGTCAGATATAATCAGGGAGAGGTGGTCCCTCAGATAGGCCGGTCCCATGTCATGAAGGGCTTTAAAGGTCAAAACCAGCTCCTTGAAATGGAACCGGAAGCAAACTGGCAACCAATGCAGCTTGCAGAGCAAAGGTGTAATATGTACCCTTCTGGGGGCCCATATAACTGCCTGCCCTGCTGCATTTGCACCAGCTGAAGCGACTGGATACTCTTCAAGGGCAGTCCCATGTACAGCACATTACAGAAGTCCAAATGGGAGGTGACGAGGGCATGAGTGACTGTGAGTAGAGCCCCCTGATCCAGAAACAGGCACAACTGGTGCACAACCGGAAGCTGTGCAAAGGCCCTCCTAGCCACGACTGCCACCTGCTGTTCAAGCAGGAGTCATGATTCCAGGAGGACCCCCAGATTGCATACCGGGTCTGCCTGGGGCAGTGCTACCCCATCCAGCACCAGAGATGGCATAGTCCTAGAACCAGAAGGCCCCAAAGCCCAAAGCCACTCAGCCTTGCCAGGGTTCAGCTGAGTGTTCCCCATCCAGACCCCCCACAGCCTCCAGGCACTGGGATAAGACATTCACAGCATTATTTAATTCACCAGGGGCAGAGATGTATAATCTCTGTGTGATGGACCCATAGTGATGGATGAGCTCATCTAGTGGCCTCATGAAAATGTTAAATAAGAGAGGGGAGAATACCGAACCCTGCTGCACCCCACATAGTAGGGGCCAAGGGCAGTATCTCTCCTCCCCAACTACCACTGACTGGAATCGGCTTTGGAGAAAAGAGGTGAACCAGCACAACACTGTGCCACCCACCCCCAATCCTCTTAGCCAATCCAGAAGGATACCATGGTCGATGGTATCGAAAGCTGCAGAGAGGTCAAGTAGGGCAAGGATGGATGGACAGCCGCCATCCTGCCCTCTCCAGAGATCATCCAAAACAGCAACCAGTGCTGTTTCAGTCCCATACCCAGGCCTGAATCCCGACTGAAAGGGATCCAGATAATCCACTTCATCCAAGGCCTCCAAAGCTGCTGTGCAACCACCTTCTCAATCACTTTTGCCAAAAAGGGGAAGTTAGATGCTGGACGAAAATTGTCCAGTATAATGGGGTCCAGCGATGGCTTCTTGAGGAGGGGGTGAACCAAGTCCTCTTTAAGAAGTAAAGGAACACCTCGTCACTCAAGGAAGCATTAACCATTGCTAGAACCCATTTACATGACACCTCCCCCCCCCACCCCCGGGCTGCTTAAACCAGCCAGGAGAGGCATGGATCTAAAGAGCAGGTGGCTGAGTTCACAGTCCAAAGGACCCTGTCCACTTCCTCAGGTCCAACAAGCTCAAACTGTTCCCAGATAACAGGGCAAAACTCCTCCCTAGGCATTTGCACCAGACCTGCAGCGAAGCCAGCATCCCACTGTGAACAAATCTGAGCTATTTTGTCCAACTGATGCTGAGCAAAGCCCTCCCATGCCCCTGCAAGAGATTCTCCAAGCCTCTCTTACTCAGAGGGCTTGTATCATCTGAAACAGGGCCATGGGGCAGCTATCTGCAGACACAATAAGAATGGAGGAGTAATGATGCTTCACTGCCTTGGTGCCACTAGGTAGGCTTAATAGCGGCTATGTTCCAGGTAGCCTTAATAGCGGCTCTGACCCAGTTGAGTTCATCCCTTGTGGAATGCCAGTGATGCTCTAGATTTCTCTTGCTTTGACTCCCTCAACTCTTCCGTAAACCACAGGGAGTGCCAGGATCCCCATGAGGGGAGAGATCGCATGAGCGTGATCCAGTCCAAGGCCTCAGGCCCCCCCCCATTCCAAGCAGTGACCAGGTCTTCAGAAGGACCATGCAGCAGACCAGCAGGAACAGCCCCCAGCTCCCTCTGGAATCTATCCGGGTCCATTAGTAGCCAGGGGCGGACCAATCTAATGGGTTCAGCTTCCCCGCAGTGGAGAGTGGTGCTGGCAAATCCCATGGTAATCAGGGTATGATCTGACCATGACAAGGGGGACACTGAAAGTTCCCCCAATTTCAGATCACATAGCCACTGCTCCAACAGGAACGCCAGATCCAGTGTATGGCCACTGTCCCATGTTGGGCTCTGGATGATCCTGGATAGGCCCATGGCTGTCGTGGTGGCCATGAACTCCTGAGCCACCTCAGACCCATTCCTAGAGAATGCAGATTGAAGCCCACCAAAACCATAAGTCTGGAGAACTCCACTGCCAGCCCAGAAATGGAGTCCAGGAGCTCAGGCAAAGAAGTTGCTGTGCAGCAGGGAGATTGGTACAACAGCAGTAATCCCAGCTGATCCCTAGAGCCCAACTTAATGAACAGGGTCTCACATCTGGTAACTTGTGATGCAGCACCTCTGAAGGCTGTAAGGGATTCCCAGATGACAATCATCACACCTCCATTCCTGCCCCGGGATCTTGGCTGGTGCCCCACCTGTAACCCAGCTGGACATAATTCTGAAAGAGCAATCCCTCCTTCCAGATCCAGCCAGGTCTCAGTGATACATGTCAGGTCACCCCTCTCTCAAGGATTAATTCACTGGTGAGGGCAGCCTTATTATAGACCGACCTGGCATTAAGAAGCAGCAGCTGGAAGCCAGAGCCTCTGAAGGTCTGCTGACAGGGCACCAGGATTGAGACTGGGGAGCTGGAACCCGAGACCAGAATCAAAAAACAGTCATGTGTTCCCTGGGAATGGCCCGGTCCCCACCTCCCACCATATCTCCCCATGCTTGTTATAGTAGAAGGAGCCTTCTGAATGTCAGAAAGAGAAAGCATTCCAAGAAATTAATGCTACTAATGTCTCAGCATGGTTAATACTTAGTTGTTTGAGGCAGCCAGGCCTATGGGAAAATGAGAAGAAGCATCAGCACATGAGGCCACCGATTGTGAAGTAGAGGACAATGCAAGAAATAGTTGTTGTCAACACAATTCAGAGTGAACTCAACAAATTCACTCCCAAATGTCTGGAGTAAAATAGCAATCTAGGAATGGGTAAATGCCACCTTCCCTTGCTGGGTAATGGGCCACCTTGGATTCCATGTCCTATGGCTGTGCTTGTTAACTCTCTCCCATCTTACGCTGCTTCTTGTGTGGGTGCTGTTAGGCTGAACACAGCAGAAGGTGGCATTAGCATTCACTGCTTCTCTGCACAAGTCTTAGGCTCCCCCACCCCGAACTACTTGTTCCA
The DNA here is from genome assembly GCA_030867105.1 of Liasis olivaceus. Classification (NCBI taxonomy): domain Eukaryota; kingdom Metazoa; phylum Chordata; class Lepidosauria; order Squamata; family Pythonidae; genus Liasis; species Liasis olivaceus. The sequence goes on along the minus strand of CM061348.1, from coordinate 24,603,196 downwards.
TATTTTCACTGGAGATATGATTCTACAGAGACAAGCATGTTATATAACTGTCTGCTGCAGGGTTGCCATTAAATGTATCTTTGAAAATCACTCATGGAAAAGGATGTTCTTACTCTAATTAAAATACTGTCATCCAGACTTAGGAAGCTTAGAGCTTATCTATAACTTAAGGGTGGAGCAGATGCTTGCCATTCAGAGATCCCAAATTCAATCCCTGCTCCATCTAGAGACAGTGATCAGATAGCATGTGGTGGAAAGATTCTGAAAGAGATATTTTAAGGCCAGACTAACCTTCCCTAATTCCCCAATTCCTAGATATGTTGGGACTTGCACAATTCTGGAAGTTGTCATAATACATCTGGAGGATGCCAGGTTGGGAGTGGAAGCTCCCATGGAGCTGGACAAATAATCTAAGGGTCAAACTAGATATGGCATTAAATGATTGTCCTTTTCATGGTGGGGTCTTATAAAAATAGCAGGCATCCAGATTAAGACCAGAAGGAATTCAGATTTAACTTGTCTTCATGCAAACTAGGTAGCTTCCCCATTTCCTCCTTCACTGCTGTTCATTAAACAAAAAAAGTTCACAAGAACCAGTCATATTCTTAACATGTCTCAATTCCCCACTCTGAATTCCACACCATGGATTTGTTAACAACCAAGTTACCTGAGCATTTGCAACCTAGGAAAGCTAAAGGTTAGAGTCCATCTGCCTTGCCACAGCTTTCTCCTTTTCTTGTGGCAATTCCCAGGTCCCATCAAAGTTCAGTCAGAATAGTCACAATATGTAGGAATGGCAGTTTTGCAGGCTGCCTCTCTAACCAATGTGAAGAAGCTGATTTGTTATAGGCTCAATATAATGATAGTTTCTACTAATGGCAAATGAAGCAGTAGATGCTTAGTTGCAGGGACCACTTGAAGCAAATATTTGAACAGCCACAGAACTTCTGTACAATGGGAACCTGAAAAGCAACCACAGGGTAATCACCATTTCAATGTCTGCCAAGAGCGGAATCTTCAGTTTGTTAACCCACATCCACACCATACATCAATCCCCATCATCCACATTGAATTGTGATGAAATTAGAGAGGGAATAAGATGTAAAAGTTCTATAAGATATGTTTTGCTTGCAAGATTAGCAAAAAAATGAATATCTTAATAAAACAATCCCATAAGCAAAAGGGCTCAGCACTGATTTAAATGTTACTTTACTTCTTATTTTTTATACAAATGAGTATAAAGAAACATATGGAAGACAGTAATCCACCACAGAGTCTGACTGGCAAAGGTTAGACCTGGAGTAAGATTTAACTTCAGGGAACACAAACTTCTTGGCCCATATTCTCCATGAATTCAGAAGAAACAGCAGATTTGGGGGAAAGATGTAGTGCTTGCTTTAGTCATATCGGATGCTTTCTGAAGGTCAGAGCTAAAGATTTAATCTTCCGGTTCAGCTTCGCCAGCATAAGCTCTGTTTGTGTCAAAAGTACTTGTCACAGGGAGAAACTTTGAGGATCAAATCTTCAATCTTTCTGGCTCCACTCTAGTGGTGCTGGGCCTGCTGCCATTCTTATTTGCGTTGTAAACAAGGTTTTAATTGAAAATATATTTGTCAATACATTTCACACTGTATTATTTTGCACACACCTAGCCATTGTTTTAGTTAAATCTCATAATTTATCCAACGAAAATGAACCCTAGCATGAGAATTGTCACCCTTCCTCGCCTCCAACAAACAAAAGTTCTTGATTAAAACAATATGATAATGTGGCAAATGAAGCATGTCTTTGGACTTATATGCAAAACCCGATGGGGGGCTAGAAATCAGTTGAGAGAATATTTTCTTTTAAATTCCACGCTTTGCCACCATTCCTCATGGGCTGCATTTTCAAAAGCATTGGTGCGCTTTTGGAGATGTCCAACGTGCACATTCTTTGATGTCTTTCTGCTCAGCCTAACATGCTTGTATAAGGGGCCCATTTCCATGCATGCATGAGGAGCAGAATGTGCCAAGTATGGGCACGTACAGCATTGTGCCCAAAAGATAGTTTTGCCTTTGTGTGCTTTCTAAACGGAGGCCTGACCAACGTAGTCCCCCTGGTGTGCATGACGTGCAGTTGTAAGCTTTGTTCTGTGCTTAGTGGGCAGCACGTGTCCATCTCTCAAAGGGTCCCATTCTGCAGAACACATCTGTGGCTTTGTGCGTCTGAGCAATTGTTCTGTTGGGCACGTTCTTCATGATACGGCATGTGACCTCTCAGCGGAACTGCCTGTATCCCACCTTCCAGAGGAAATATCTGCAAAAGTGGCTGTGGCTGCTGGAGAAAGAGGGGGTTTGCACGTGAAACAACCCGTTTATAAGATGGGGGCCAGGGAGGATATATGTGGGCTTCTAATCCTGGCACGGATTGGGAAAATGCCTTTCTGGCAAGACTGCTTCCTGACTGTCCTCACTCTCCTGTGCAAATAGAGGTCTGTCTGTGCTTCCCAGCTAAGTTGGATCAACCTAGCAGCTTTCTTCAAAGAACGGATGGGGACAATCCCCAGTTCCCCGTCTTTAGGCCCTTTACATGAGGAAGGGAAGCAGAAGCAAGCACTAGGTGGGATTTCAAAATGCTGCTGCTTTTCCTCGCATCCTTTGTTGATTTCCCCAACCTTGCTGCAAGTTGCAAGCACTGTGTTTCCTAATCTCTCCAGCACTTCTGGGCCATTCTCAGTGCATGCGTGCACATGCACCCTCTAAATGATGCTGACTTGCTTCTCCCCACCCATTTCTACACACACTTCCATACCCCTGTGCATATAGAAGACACCTCTGCCATTTAGTCCAAATGTACACAGCAAACAGAATAGGATGGTAGAGTCCTATAATGGTAGAATGACCTCTACAATTTTGTCCTGTAAGTGAAAGAGATCACTGCTTCACCTGGTTGGGTAAAAACGTAGGTAGGAAGGTGCCTTATGCCAGTTACATTGTTTGTCACAGCATTTGCTATTCTGTCTGGTAGCAGCTGAGAGGAACCCGGGCACAGATCTTTTCTTTCTGCTTGGTTCCTTCTGGTGGGGATCTCTCCAGTATTTCTGATTCTGCTTTAACTGGAAATTCAAAGGATAAAATCTGGGAGTTTCTGCATAAACAGTGTGTGCTCTATCATTGAGCAAGGGCTCTTTATCAGCTAAACTGGTTCTCTACCTGCAGGTTTTTCTTTTATTTAATTAGACAAACGTGTGAAAATCACTTACAGTGTAAGGTAGTATTGTTTGTTCTACTACTTCAGGTCTCTACCTTCTGATTCTGCTGAATGTGTAGATCCAGCCAAAAGGGTAGCCTTGACATTTGACATATCCACCCTCTTTTTCATCCCAAATATGTAGTTCAACAAAGCTTGAAGGGGACATCAGTGAAAGGATAGAATTGGGTGCTCTGCATCCCATTGGAACATTGCAGATCTGGAGATTATGCATCAGATAAACTACTGAATCATTCAGACCAACTAAACTATTATTCTAACTATTGAGTAAACTCAGTTGGTATAAGATTATGTTATGACAGTTACTTAAATGTTAATTGCACCTTGTAACTAGAACAGCCAAGAACCAATTTGATTGCAGAGTACAAAGTGTGTCAGGGAAGCTCCTGAATTAATTCTGGGAGCCTATCTCTTTCCAAGCATCACTATCACGAGATCCAGTGAGCAAGAGAGTCTCATAAGCCTGCCCATTGAAACTCAAAAAAACAGCTGCCACACCACTGAACTGTTCACACGGTCTTTTTTGTTTTCAGTTGTAACAAAATGATATTTCTCTGTCTCACTAGGATGTTCTATGTATGTGTCCTGTTCCCTTTTCAAAAACCCTTTTTGAATTTCGGCGTGATTCTCTCCAGTAGCAATCTCTCTGGTATTTCAGGAAAAAGGGAATCTATCCATAATTTCATTTCCTGTTGCTTATTGTTTCTGTGCATGCTGCTGCATTTTCATAGCCCCTGTTTATACGGTCCCATTTTTTTGAAGGTTTTGTTTTTATTTATGGTTTACCTTCATATGTTCTTTTTCCTGTCTTTTGCACCTTCCTCTTTATTTCTGTCCCCAATCATCTGAAAGTTTGCTAAAGAGTGGGTAAGTGTGTCCTACATTTTGTTTTCTTTTCTTCCAAGTTCCTGTTGTAGAATGTGACTGTTCCATTGGAAAAAAAAAAGCAAACACTGAGCAGCTCAAACTAGCGAGAAACTTTTGTCAATGCAAAGGGACCAACGTCTCACACTTCTAATTGCCCCTCACGCTCCTTTGTTCCCTAAAGCATAATTTAGTATTTATAGCAGATCTGTCTATTCTAATGCTTTTTTGTTTTGGTTTGGTTTTTTTTTTTTAATTTGAGATTTCTTTTTGGTTGTATATTAACATTTTAAAATAGCATTAGCGCAAACGAGTGGAAATAAATACAGTGACTAAGATCAGCACTTTCAATGTTTTAGTTAATGTGGGGGAGAGGGAATGTGGAAGAAAACCATCGTATCTTAAATATTTTGTCTGTTCTTGGCAAAACAAAAGAATACGCCATAGTGTTTGTTTAGTCACAAAAAGACTTTATTTTTAAAAAGGAAGTGTGTTTGTTACAAATTAGCTGAAAATGTTCCTATCTTCCTTGAAATCACACCCATGTGTGATCATCTCAGAACAAAGTAAGTTTGATCTGGTCAGTATTTGGGTGGGGGTTTGGGGGGGGAGGAACTCTGGTTCTGTGTAGAAAGTGATGTGGATGTTTTGTTGGTGTCAATCTTTTCTATGAGTTGGCATTGACCGTAGGCCCCAGCATGATCTAACTGGAGGGGTCCCAGTGCTGCACTTGCCATCTTTTGCATGACTCAGAACACCCATGTCTCAATCATTTTTACACTTGATCATAAAGGCCCCAATTCAATCAAGTGCGTCACAAGCACATGAATTGGAATGCTACATACTTAGCTAATTTCCTTTCCAAAAGTGGATTCTAAACCCTAAATTCTGCTTCCAGTCATTCATACTCAATGGCTTCACATACTGAAGCTTGTCTGCTTCGATGTCACTCATCTATAGGTTTCCTCTGACTGACAACAGCTTTGCTCTGCGCCCCAAAACAGCTGCCATTGTGCTAGCCAGCGTGAGCTGTACTACAAGTTTATTATTTCAGCCTTAAAGAATGAGCATCTTACCCGTAACTGTAAACAACAGATGTAATTTGCTCTTTTACCGCTGGCGCTCCCTTATTTTCATGATTTACGTATAGCAAAGAGATGCTAGACGTTATCCTGCATGCATTTGATTCTCCTTAATGTTGGCTCAGCTGCATGCATGGAATCGAAATTAGGATTTGACCAACATTCACAAAATCCTGTCAGAGGCTCCTTAGTAAAAGGCATTGTGTATATGTTAATTCATTACTGGCCACTACATTAGAACACATGTTAATCAACATTTAAATACCATAGTCAATATCTACAGTAAAAGAAAATAGCTGTGTGTATTGCAATTGATGTATGCTAATAATATTTTACTTCCATTCTTCTTACATCCTTAGCACCAGTACCATTCAAAAATAGATGAACTAATTGAAGAAACCGTCAAAGAAATGATAACACTCCTTGTAGCAAAGGTAACTTTCAACTTCAGGTGAAATGATTCATGGTTAATATTACCCTTTGAAGGGAATGCATTCCCATAAAAATGTGACACATTAAGTCATTTAGGTGGTTTGTTGTTTGTCATAGGAGAAATCATACATCACTTAGCCTTGATAGACTGAATGTCTCATGACTGCAGCCTATATAAAAAGGTATTCAACCTACAGCTTATGGGTCATGATATAGATGTAACTTGTATTTTTATAACTTGATTACATCTTCAGGATTGCTGGTTATTTGTTCTTCACTGTTCTTGACAGCCTTAGAACTCTGAGATTACTGTGGAAAACCTGACCTCTGAGTTGACTTCCCTTCTCTTCAGGTCTTCTCCTAAACTTCCCAGCATACATAGCTGCATAGTTCCTTTTCTCCAACCCAAGCTACCCCTTTTCTTCACCTTCCCACTTCAACAGCCATTGAATTTTCCATATAAATCCATAAAAATCTCTTCGGGTCCCCAAAATCATTAAATGGCAGATTGTTCCAATTACCATGTTTGATGGAAACAAGATTCACAGCCCAGATAGTGAAGCAAGACCTTTTAAAGTTCTAGCAGAAGCTTCATTTGGTATTCTTTTCCAAGTATTGTAGTTCTTTAGGCAGTGTTGCTGACTTACCTTTACTGTATTCATTTTTACTTTCAGTATTTCTATACTTGCATTCTGTAGTTGTAAGATCACTTTTCAAAAACTTTAGCAAAAATATTTGCTTGGTTAAGGAAGTTTTCTTTTCCTACTACTCCCTTTAAGCAAGACAGAAAAAAAAAAATCACTCCCGTAAGAAGACGTTCATCACTTCAGACATTCATTAATCATACAGCCACTTAGACTGATACAATCAGCCATAAAAAGCAGTAGCAATTGTGAGCCACCCAGAGTCATATATTTGAGATGGGCAGTTATATAAATTGAAATAATAAATAAATAAATTTGGCAAGTGATAGATCTTACCTCTCTGGACATCTCATTCATGTCCTCAAGATCTACTAGCCTTTCAGAACATTATTGGTGACTTTTAAGGCTTAGTAAGTATTTTTATGCCTTTTTATTGATTGGATTTAGAGTGTATATTTTAGTGTATTGCATATTATGTATATTTTATTGGTTTTGACCATTTTGCAACATCTATATTATCCTTGTTCCTGTTACTTATTCATTTCCAATTACTTGTAAATTCCATCAGTCATTTCATCCTGCCACAAAAGGAAATGGGCAGGATGCAAATGCTAAGATATACTAAACAAAACATTCTTTATATTCCTTTCATACATTTATTAAAGCCATCAAAAGATGGATGCTTGGTGACCAGCCCCTTAATTCAGACCTTGACATTTCCCAAGTCTATCACATTAATATGTGTTTATAAACTCTGGCATTACACTGGAACAATGTGGCTGTTCTTAATGGAAGTCATTTGGGAGGAAAAGCTAAAAGGTTCTAGGGACTCAACATATACAAGGCTACTACAACCACTTCTAGGGCAAAAAGCAGTTGGTACACAGGTAATCCCCAGGTTAAGAATGCCCAGTTTAAGGACAACCCATAGTTAAGAATGGAGCCTACTATAGCAAAATTTGAGTTAAATCCACAATGATTCAGGTTAAATACACAACAGTTTGAGTTCATTACACAACGTTACTTATACAGTATTATACAGTAATATTGTTCTCTCTTGCATACAAATTTGACTTAACAGTCCTTGGGAATGGAACTTGTTCTTAAACTGGGAACTACCCACATCAGTGATGACATATACTAATTCTAATTCTAATAAATGGAAATAAGGGTATATTTAATTGATTATGTGCCATCAGGTCCATTTCGACTCTTAGCAACAATATAGATAAGACTTGTCCAAAATGATCTGTCCCTAAGCTAGCCCTTCATGCCTTCCAACAATGCACCCTTCGCTGCTGTACTTTTCTCTTCTTTCCTTCCATCTTTCCCTGCATTGTAGATTTCTCAAGAGAGCCAGGTCATGGCATAATGTGTCCACAATAAGATAATTTGAGTCTGAACATTTGTGCCTTGAGTGAAAACTCTGGATTAATTCCCCCCCCCCCTTGGTTATTCATGGTGTTCTCAGGAGTCTTCTCCAACCCCAAAGTTCCAAAGCATCTCCAACCCCAAAGTTCCAAAGCATAAACTAATAGATATTACAAATGTCCCACATCGTCTTCTGCAAAGTCTGTTTGTAGTTCCAGTTCATCTATGTGCACTTGAATTAAAGCTGTTGGGTTCAAAAAAAACCAGGGCAGACTGTCTTTTTTTCTTTTTTATGAAGTCATTCCCTGATATGGAACTATTATTTAAGGTCAATTAAATAGTTGCAGGCAATAACAGAATGCCTATTACTATTATGCCAGATTATGCCAGAATAATCAATAGGTTCCTATAATAAACACATCTTGGCTTCTCTCACTTTTGCAATTGATTACTCTCTACTAATTAGAGAATTTTTTAATCTAAGTGTGTCAGTTAACATACATTTGAGCAATTTAGAAGACTGAGGATAGAGTTATAAAATCCCATTTACACCAATAGACTGCTGGCTTGCTCAGTTGTCATGATTTGATGAAGAAGGGCTTCTAGTTTGGGATTTATTTTTTTTCTCTGTGCTTGAAATTTTCTTTTTTCAGTTTGTCACCATCCTGGAAGGAGTGCTGGCCAAGCTATCAAGATATGACGAAGGGACATTGTTTTCTTCTTTCCTCTCATTTACTGTAAGTTGGTTTGCTAACACTTGGAGTTGGAATAATTTGGAGTATTCTGACAATCTTTCATTGTTATTCCCTGAAATATCTATGAATATGTAGGGACCTAAATGGTGCTTAGAAAGCAAGAATTAGCAGATTGTTGGAGGTCAGCACTTGGCTTCAAGTACTTCTGATTGCCTGATTAAAAAAAACTGGGGGGCAAGAAGGGATAGCCTCTATTACCCAGGGCCAGTTCATGATATTTTCCTGCCCAAAATAAAGAACTATGTGACATTCCCCACCTATTCAAGTTACACAATTGAACTGGAATAGTAGCTGATGAGAAGGCATCTTCCATATTTGAGACACTTCACTGGCTCAGGCGAGAACATGTAGCGTATGCCATTGACCCACCAACTAGAGGAGGACACTTAGGGAGCTCAGGTGAAGTAGCTTGGAGGGTAATCACTATTGATCCCCAGCAGCTACAACCTGAAGTGGGTGCCTCATGGTAGAGCCTGCCCTGCTTATTAATGCTGCCTGATAAAAGGGATGGGGTGTTATAGCTGGCAGAGTGAAAATATTTGGAGAGTATTTGTAACTTGGAGAAGTTGAAAGACTAGGTAGAGGAGGATCTGGGATGGGAAAGGAAGTAGAAAGCAAGAAGAACTGTTTGAGAGTCATTGGGGAAAGACAGCTAGGAGCAAACAACAAAGCTCAGAGAGCACCAAGAATTTGAGAGAGCTGTGAATGGGACTTTATGTGGTGTATGGGATACAGTTGGTTTGTGTAGTTTGGATCTGTATGAGTCTGTGTTTAGGGACATGATCATAAGAGGGGGAGGGGGGGAGGGGGGGAGGGAAGGAAGGAAGGAAGGAAGGAAGGAAGGAAGGAAGGAAGGAAGGAAGGAAGGAAGGAAGGAAGGAAGGGAAAATTATAAGAGTTGATCCAGCATTACTGAAAGGCACTAAGTTGGGAAAGATGTAATAGAGTCTTTATTTTATCTTATGTTACATATTAATTCATCTAGAGTCTTTATGAATTGCCTTTCAAGCAATTTTCAAGCTGCTTTAAAATATAGCTAAAACAGAAATCAAGATGAAAAATAAAATATAACTCCATTAAATCTGGTAAAACCAACATTTGTTCATTGGTGAATACTATCACAGAGAATTTTGCCGGGGGGGGGGGGGGAATAGAGCCGAATAAGCTCACTGAAACTTATTTCAAATTAATCAAGCTACTATCTCAGAATTTCTGCCCCAAAAAGGGAAAATTGCAGCTAAATTTTTGAAACTAATCCAGGCAGTCTTGGGGAAAGCATCTGCTGCCATTTCCCTCCCTGCATGCCAGCTAAGTTTGATTAAGAGAATAAAATGATGATTGAACATTTTCTTTCTCAAGTCCAAGGAAAAGAGTTGGGTCCAATTTCCACTCATGCTCAAGAGGTACATCTTGCACGCCCATCCTCAGCTTCTTTGTTAGTCTGTTCTGTTCTGTGGCACAAAGAAATAAAAATATCAACATCAAAACAGGAATGTATATTCTGCCACAGCTACTAGAAGCACCCAGTGCTGCATTTCACATAAACATGAAACCACATAATATAATTAGTAGACATTTCCACAGAACTAAAAACAACAAAGAATGCAGCTGACAAGAAAAGATATTACTGCTTAAAATTAGCAGTACCAAATGAGACATTATCCACTGAAAGCTCATTGAGATGAAAGTATCTTTGTGTGCTGGGGAAAGTAACACTAAGAAAGAGGCTAATAAATTTCAGCCAGCAATTTCTTTTCTCCAGTTTCAACTTCTGATTTCAATCTGAGTTAGGAAATAATGTGTTAGTTTGTTAAGCTTGCTTTTTCTTTGAGACAACTAGCAGGAAAGGATATAGAAGTGCTGCTTTTGAGGATTTGGAATTAACAGCTCTATGAGACCATTTTCTCTGGATCCAGTTTCTTCCTGTCTGATATCACACAGTATTGTCTGAACAGTGAGGAATGGATGTCCCAGTGTACTGCACTGGGTCAATGAAATTTGGAGGACATCCAGCTAGTTCTTAATTCAGAGAGATAGTCCTAAAACCCAGGATGCTTTGATCTTCAGTGATCAACAAAGCAAATACATATTACTGTGAGTTGCACAGCCTGAATTTATTTATTTTCATTTATTTATTATTAAATTTATATGTTGCCCATCTCCCCCAGAGACTTGACTTAACTTTCTGCAGCGATTATGAAAGGTTTTGTTTTGTTTTGTTTTTTAGCTTATATGTAATGCCAAACCAAGAACTCAAAACACTGCTGGCAGACATGCCTTTAGAAGTTGTGAGTTGAAGAGAAAATGCTCAAAAATTCCCCTTGCTCTTGTCATATGCAAGTTCCTGATACCCTAGTCACTGAAAATCACTCTGTTTTGGAGGAAGTTTAATCCCATATCTTCAGTATGGAAATAACATCATTGACCAACATGGATTGGAGGTCTATCAACAGCACATGCATTACACTTCTTATCATGGACCATCAAGAGTAAGCTGAAAAAGATATTGAGTGTTGCTGGGCTTGTGCTCAAAGATACCATCAGTAAACTCAAACAATCAAAAGTAAAATAGTCCTACAGCTTCCTTGTCAAATTTCAGTCCACAAAAAGAAATTCTGCTTACAGCAGTTCCTTGAATGCAACTTTGAGCTTTGTTCCTTGGAGGACATAGATACAAATTTGAATTCAAAAGGATACACAATCACACAAATGCAGATAGATATTTACCTCTATAAGGTAAACAATCTGAAAAATTTACAAGACATAGTAACCCTTTTACCATGTTTTCTCTCATAAAGTTTGACCCTTCCTATTACAGTTAAAATCATTCAAAAGAAACTAGGAGAGACCAGTCACTGTTTCAGCAACCCAGAATGGCTGGAATATTCTGCAAAAAACCCTAGGCATCAAGCTTTATTGGCACCATGATGAACTTACACTTGACAGTGGTTGAATTAGGACTAAGAGTCATCATGCCATCCAAGCTGACATCTTAAATGTTGGAGTGTTGGAGGAGTTACATGGTGGACAACTTGGAATAGTAAAGATGAAGACACTCGCTTGTAGTTTTGTTTGATTAGTTATGTTTGCTGATGACTGGTGTATATTGTTCTTCTGGTTGGCTAGGATCTTTTTTACTCATATTTTTGTATATTGTCTTTCTTTTTTATATGTAAGGCATCCAGAGTCCAGGGATTTGGGCAGCCTCAAAACTGATTAAATTAATAAATGACCAAACAGCTTGCAATGAATTCCTCTGATTGTCAATGTTTTCCAAAGATGCCAAAAAACAGCATCCAGTGGAAATGGCCTGCCTTGTCACAGCAAAGACTTCATATAAACTTTGTAAGACCATTTAAAGGCACAGTTTGCTTAATTGTTGTGGGTGCACGTTCAGAGTAGCCAGAGATATTTCCAATGACTTCAGCAACAGCCACACTTATTATAGATGTATTGTAATAACTGCCTGTGAGGACAGCTGCTCCAGAACAATTGGTGACAATATAATTTACACAATAATTTGTAACTGAACAGTTCAGATACTTCTGAAAAGCAATGAAATCTGATATATAACATCAGCAGAGTATTAGCCAGCTACAAACAGATTGACTGAAAGATTGTTCAGATTTTCAAGACATTTTCAAGAATGCTTTGCAACCAATGTCTGGAGAAAATGTACTGAATCAAAAGCTTTCAAACTTCCTGTTCTTTCTATTGCAACACAGTGTATCCAACAACACATGAAACACTAACAAAGTTGCTTAAGTTGTACCTTGCATTCCAGGTTGTACCTTCTAAAACCTAATTCAAGAAGAAGCGTTCAAGACAAACAGCTGGGGCAAGTTAAGCAATCGTCTCATGCTGAAACATGACACTTCTCTATCATACTAGCAAAAGACTATAAAGGGGAGCCTATGTGGGCAACCAGACTGAACAAAGAAAGAACTGGTCTTCTCTCTTGTATCATAGAAATTGCTCCTGATAATATGTGGAGGCACACACTGACCAGCTGGAGATAAGAAATAAGAAGTTGGTTGGAGAATCAATTGTAATTCCTACCTCTAGAGAGACACACAACTGTTGGTTGTTCCAGAGTCACCAATACCCTTGGACACACCAAACATTCTTGCTTGTGGTTACAGACCTTACTCAATTTACATATAAAAACCATCATAGCACCTAGATTGTATCTTGGCAGAGAAAGGCGTAGGGATTGAGTCATTCTTATTAAGTATGTCTGTGATCTAAGATAGTTGCTTAATTATCTTGACCTGCCTGTATATGTTGCAATTCTTTCAAATCCATTGGATTTAGTTCTTGCAGAAGTTTCCATAAAGTGAGCCACAGAAAACCCTACTCCTGAATCAAGCATCTTTTCTTTGACTGGTACAAAAGACACAATAGTAATAGTAGAAATAATAATAGCAATCATTGTCATCATCATAGATCGCCAAGCCATCTCTTCTAGTGTCCAGTATCCTGGTTAGCCTAATATGGAAGTTAGAGACAATGTATGTGCCATAAGGTTTTCAGCTGTTACTTTATTTTGTATGTTGTGATAGGCACATATACCCCAAGTACTAAATAGTCATGTCCCAATGATCTTTCTAATCCTTTCTCTTGAACTTCAAGCTGGATGTTTCAGCACTTTTAGAAAGCATTTTAACAGAAGCAAAATATGTCTGCTGAATTGCGTGAGTAGCAGCTTTAGCTTTAATTCACCAAATACAGTTTGAGCTTGTCTCCAGTTGTTGTTCAACACTGAACACTAAAACACTAATTTTGGCAGATGAGGTTGCAAAGAATGAGACCACATCTGACAACACAAAGACTTTGTGCAAACAGCCATTCCAGTCTAGTTACTTTGTCAATAGGCCATACAAGTGTTGCTTCTACTGCAAGCACATTTTATAAATCAAGATGTAAATTTCAGTAAACAGGATCCCAAACCAGAGTTGAACACTGAGTAAGATATTAGTTAATACATTTACATTAGACCATTGACCCCGGTTTGAGTTAGAATGGGCAGCTTGTTTTAATTCATCCAGAAGATAAAAGCAAAGGAAGAAAGGAGGATGAGGATGACTCATGTGGTCTTACAACTCTTTACCACCTGCTAAACTATGATTTAACAAACTGAGAATTGGACAACTGAAGGGCCCCCTGAATCAGAAGTTATTGAGAGACATCCCATATGCTAATGATATTATTCCTAAAGAAAGCTTAACATGTTAGCATAATTCTCTAGATGCTTATTATCTTTGAGAATAACCGGAAATAATGTTACCACAATCCATTCAGACCTCCATTGTATAGGTAAATATATAATTCCATAAGGGAAAAGAAATGTAGTTAGAGCATTTTAAAAAAAAAAAACCTCAAAACAAGCAGCTTTCTACCAAATTCTTTTATCAAACATTGTTCAGTTTCTTAGAAAATGACATGTCACCAAGGGCTCTTATGACAAGCCGTTTTATCACCTAGTAGGATACCTTCATTTTCAATCCTTGCTGTGAAATCTATCTTAAAATTAATGCATCAGTTGTCCTAATAGCATTCGCACTAACCACATCATTATAAAGTACTTCTTGGTGTTCCCCCCCCCCCCTTTCTGTATGAGACATCATTCCATATTTGGTTGGATAGCTGAAGTAGGATGCTCTCTACAGTCAGTAATGTTCCTTGGACCAGGCAGTCCAGTTATTAAATAGGTATCTTTACCTATGAAATGAATTGCATCAAGCTGATGACACCTGCCAAGGATCCATTTAATCTGAAGAGTCTTTTCTCTTTGAAGAGGGAAAAAAATGAATTCCTACATTAATTAAACCAGAGAATGCATTTTACCCTTGGGAGAGGTTACAGGCAATCTTATTTTTGTTCTGCACAAATTGTTGCCATAAACTGAGAAATTTCATGGGAAAAATCACATTGTTCCTGAAGTGCTGCAGCCCAGCCAAAAAATAATAAAAATAAAAATCACCCAACACCCAGCATGTGGAAACTGCCATCTATCTAGCCAAAGTTTACACTGAAGAAAAACAAGCAGTTGTGGTTGATTGGTTGTTGTTGTTGTTGTCACTTTAAAATTTGTAGAGGAAATTGAGACGGGAATATGGAGTGCATACTGAATTAGTGCTGTATTTTATCTTTTACCTGCTGTATTTTATCTTTTATCTGTAGTTATCATGACAAATATTCATTTCATTTTGCTGTTATTTCATGTCAGGGTTCCTTCCTTTAGAGTTATCATTATATCCAATTTATAGTAGGTCCTGTCATTATTTTAACCAAAGAAAAAGCAGGACATTCTTCTGGCCACTACAATATCTAATATGCACATTAATAACATAATTTAGCTAATCCTATTACTACTGATATCTAATGTCCTGATATCTGTGTATTTAGGGTCAGGAAACTTCCACCAAGCCCACCAGTTTTACCTCCTTGGCCCCTTCTCCTCTCCTTTCTATTTTGTTGATGATATTTGCTGATGAATTGAGCAGTGTGGAAAGGGCAAAACATTGATTAGCCAATTAGTGAAAAACAGCTAAATAGGGTGAATGGAAATCTTGACTGCAGGATTTCTTATATGCAGTACATACCATAATGGCATGTGGGAATGACCTTGGGAGACAGGTGGAAAAGCCGCAGACTAGGGAATGGTCAAATGGCAGATGAGTCCACAGAAGGAATGTGGGCATGACAAACATCTCAGAAGGGACCCTCCCTAATTTCTTGGACTGTAAAGGCAAGGGGGGAGAGTTGTACTTTCAAACTTGCAAGATTCTGTTAATGTAACCTTACAATAAAGTTAGAGCTAGTACTTCTGGGTGTACTTCTTGTCTGGACTACTTCACAAGGCTGACATCAGTCTTGCAAATCTGAAAGTGCATCGCTCCCACCTCGCCTTTACAGTCCAAGAAACTAGGGAAGGTCCCTTCTGAGACATTTGCCACACCCACTCTTTTCTGTTTGTCTGACCGTTGTCTAGTCTGCAGTTCTTCCACCTGTCTCACAAGGACATTCCCATATACCCTTAGACGTACATCTAAACACACCTATTCAAGCCTGCATACTCATTGACTGCATTCACACATGCAGTATATTAAAACCATGGTTTGTTGAGTAAACCATAGTGGCCTAGTTGGCATCTAATGATAAACTATAATATCTGGGTTCATGCTTCAGCAGGAAACAGCTGAGTAGTCTGGAACAGGTGAATCAGAATCCACCACAGCCATACCCTCTACCCCACTCATTAGTTGATCCCCAGAGATTAATGGGAGAATTTTAATTTTATTCTGAGTTATAAATTCAACTGCTACCTGGTTTGAGAGCTATATGGTAGAGTCAGATATATCTAGGAAAGTCCATTCAATTTGCCCTGAGAGCCCATTTAAATGTCCTACAGCTTTGGAATGTAAGATAGAGATTTTTCCGGATAAGAACAGAGGTTGCCAATCTCCCCTGAACAGGGATCTGATCTGACTGTGATTATATTGATTGCTGTGGGCAGTTTTTTGTACCTCGGCTGATGATTGTATAGCGCAGTTTTTATATGGTTTTAATATTTGATTTGTATATTGTTTTTAATTACTGTAAGCTGCCCAGAGTCATGTATTTGAGATAGGTGCTATATAAATTGAAATAAAAAATAAAAAATAAAATAAAATAAACAAATATCCATGGTAGCTACAACGGTGTTGTTAGGGAGATTGCCTATGGAGTTCAGTTTTCACAGGAAGTCTGTGGTGTGTCTTGTGTAGCTGGGACTGCTGGTAGTATAAGGTGGGAGCAGAGAGTCCATGAACGCTGATGTTCCAGTTGTGATGGTTCCAATACTTGAGACAATGGGCTGGCCCAAGCTGCCTGCTTTGTGTATTTTGGGAAGTAGATAGAATAGGTCTGGTCAATGCACCTGGGGTGATTCCATGTAGAGACAATCCTGTGTGTTTTTAGGAAATTCTTTCATCAGATTGCATAGTTATCTCTGACATGCTATTGTGGAATCTACCGATCTGAGAGCAATTGGTAGAATGCGGTATTGAAATGCCACAAAAACCTGTGTATATATGTGTGTATGTATCTATGTGTGTATACACACACACTCATATAAATATAGAAATGTATACAGCACACAAACATCAAAGGATTCAAAGTGGTTTACAGTGGGATAGACAATGAAAAAATACTAATAGCCCAAATTAAAAATCTATCAAGGCAGCCCTATCACTATTAGCATCCAAGTGTTCTGCAAAAAAAGACAATATTGCCACTTTAAAAGCCAAAAAATTAAGGACAACACATGCCTTAGGAGGCAGAATGTGGGAGGCAGCCACTGAAGAGGATGTGGGGTGGGGACCCTCACCATCCCCTCTCTGAAGAAACACACAGGACTTAGTTTGAGTGGGAAAAGATCAGTATTCTCCAAACTGGGTTTCCTCCAGATATGTAGACCCAAGCTCCCAGGATTCCTCAGCCAGCTTTGCAAAGAATTCTGGGAGATGAAATCCACACATTGGGAGGACATACTGATTCAGAAAGGCTGACTTAAACAATGGCAACTCTGCAATACAACCTAAAGCTTTTTAAAGAGTTATTGTCTCTGTCTAATCAAATATGACTGCTTAATGATGGTGCGGCTCACATTAACTTATTTGCAAGTCCAAATAATAGAAATTAAGGCAGATTTTTCATCCTGAAGAATAAAAACAAAGACATCTTATGTATATTTAAGGACCAGATTCAGTAATAAAAAGGACAACTAGAGCCAATCGCATACTTGATTTTAATTGCTTCAGTATTGACAGAGCTTAAGAATGCTGCAGTAATCTGCCAGCCTTATCTTCTGTTATAAAAGTACTGTCCCAGTGACACAGCTCTTTCAAGCCTATCATGTTGGATTCTAATCAGTTTGTCTTTATCAAGAAAATGAAGGGCTAGCCTCTGAACAAACTCGAAACAGGAAATAGAAAGGGTGGTAAATAACAAAATAAAAGCTAAATGCGCATACAGTGCAAGAACATTCCTGGTTCATAGTTCCCTGAGATTTGCCCAACCAGATTTCAGGTGCTGCTTCAGCCTTAATTCCAAGGGTGGGGGAAGAGTTGGGAATTTTCCTAGGGCAGAGCTGAATGATGCCCAAATGTCCCCCTCCACAGGTGGCCCTTTGTGAGGTCCTATATAAGAACCATGAATAAGCTAGGGATGCTGATGGTTTACTGCTCATTCTTCTGCCCAGCAGCACTCTTACTCAAGCTGTTCAATCTCATCTCCAGGCAGGTGGTTAAGTCTTCCTGGCCTTTAGAGCTGGGACATTTCAACCTCCATGCACTGAGGATGGTGTCAGGACTGGCTCAGGATTTCCTGGCCTCCATCATAACATGGGTTAAGTTATCTAGACCTCTTCCAATTTGAGTTCAGGCACTGGCGTAGGATGAAAATTGCTTTGGCCCCTTTTGTAGATGTCCCGCTGAAGTCCTCTAGATGTCCTGAAACTTGGATGGAATAAGCCCATCCTTGCCTTGAGTGATTTCTTTGTTGGTTTGATCAACTTATATAGCCATCCAGCTCACAAATTAAGACTCCGGGTGGCTAACATAGGGTTAACATAGAAAGATAAAAATATCCAAACAAAAACAAAACAACAGAAGAGTATAGTATATCCAAGGCAAACCACAAGCATATTGCCAACAAGTACAAAACAGGGTCATTGAACATTAATCTCTTCACAGCATTTGATATTATCAACTATGGTATCCTTTTGGATTGCCTGTGGGGTTTGAGAGCTGAAGGACTATTTTTCCATGGTTCTACTCCTTCCTGAATGGGTGGTTTCAATCAGTGTTAATGGATATCATGTTGGATCTTTATGGATTCCAGTGTGAGGATCTCCCCTGTACTTTTCAATATCCATATGGAACTGCTGGGTAAGGTCAGTTCAAGATGAGGCATCATTATAATGATGATATCAGCTTTATATCACTGCTCCAGGCTGAGCTGGAGATTTAGTGTGAAAGGAAAGGAAAGGAAAGGAAAGGAAAGGAAAGGAAAGGAAAGGAAAGGAAAGGAAAGGAAAGGAAAGGAAAGGAAAGGAAAGGAAAGGAAAGGAAAGGAAAGGAAAGGAAAGGAAAGGAAAGGAAAGGAAAGGGGCATATTAGAATGTGTGAACCAGGCCACTTACAAATGGGGAACATGGAGGCCCCAGAATGTTGCTGAAATGCATATAATCAATGTGATTGCTACTTCAGGAAAAAGACACGTTTTCCAGCAGAGAGAACTTATTTAGAAAATTACAAACATCTAGAATCGTCTATGGACTTTCCATGAATGTCTGAGGGTAAAGGGGAGATATGGCAGCAAACAACCTGCCTTAGAGCTTTTGTGAATCCACTGTTTATAAGAGTGCAGCCATCATTCTCCCTGCCATCACCCAGTGAAGTCCTGCCATGGTTCTGTGCTCTTGCCCATATGGACTTGTACTGCTGGGCTTAATCTCAACCGCAGCACACGTATGGTTCTGTGTATCTCTTTGCTCACAGAACTGTGTCCATTTGTTCACTCAAACCATTGGTTTCAAACCATTATTCTTTCAACTTGAATGTATAATGTATTCATCGCACAATGAGGTTTGTCTGTGACAGTATTCAGGCACGTGTGTTGTCTTTAGACAATTTTACCAGGAGTTTTAGAAATATTTAGAAGCAGGTGAGTATTGTAGAACCCAAACAAGGATGATGTTCAGTGATGTATTCCAATTAAATGTATATTTGTTACAGAAATTCACAGCCTTGCAGATGGGATGCTTGCTCTGGTACCCTTGTAAAAGGGTCTCTCTGTCCATCTGGAAACTGTTCAGTTAGCTCTGTTTACTCAGAATTGCATGTAAATCTCCACCCCCATTTGGGTGGCAGCTGCAGAAATAACCCGGTTGTATATGTTGCTCATCAAGAAAAGGAGAAGAAAAGGCTTTTGGCATTGTCAGTGCAAAAAATGTACAAGTTAGCACAGGCAGGAAGGTGCATTAGAGGAAGAAGGCCATATATCTCAGGGCTCATGGGATATTGGGAACATTTAAATGCCAAGTCCAATTCTCACATGCAACCAGATGCTCCCTATAATCATCCCAAATGTCTCATGGCATGCAATCACATGGAAGAATCTGATGTGTAAACCATCACTCACTACACTGATACTTGCTGCTGCTATTTTCACAATCACAGCTGCCCTTTTTGAAGCCACCATGCTCACAGAAATCCCAGTGTGGTAATGACAAGTAGAATTCTTTCACAACTGTTTTTCACATATTGTTTCTCAGTGTAATTTTGTGGGTGATAAGGAGGAAACTAAAAAGCATCCAGCTTTCAGGTATGAATCCCAGCTCAGAGAGCTGAAATCCTGTGGAGTCCTTGGGGTTCTCTGAGCTTGGTTCTTTTCTTGCAAACGTTTCGTTACCCGGCTAGGTAACATCTTCAGTGCTGGAATGGGATGGGGTTTGCTCTCTGTTTATATACTGTGGCCTGCCCTGCCAGTGTTGGTGGGGATGGGAGTTTTGTGTTGTTTTATTTTTTCCCTCTGGCAGTTCCTTGATTAGGGAATTGTTTTCTGCTTGGATGTCTGGTGGTAATCTTGGTGTCAATCTCTGCTGAAATACTGTTTATGCAACGTTGCACTGATTTAGATCTATTTAGTTGCTTAATTCAAAAACCAGTCCTGTGTTTAGGAAATAATCATGGCGCACTTTCCAGATTAAAGATGCAACATAGTCCACTGTAAATTTGTATAAAATCTGGAATGATTCTTAATGTTCCTGTGATTCACACATAAGGATACTACATCTTTTTTGCAGCTTATTTGGAATATTGTAGAGTGTGGTGGTGTTGTTTTTCAGGAGCTTTGATTCCCATTATAACAAATGCTAGGCTAATGATCCACCTAACATTACAAAGGTCATATAATGAATTGGTGTGCTTTCATCCACTGAACTATCCTACGGTTGTTTTAAAGACATGTTTAATGCATGTAGTGTTGTTTTATTTTTTTCATCTGAATAATTTTTTTTTTAATTAACATTTATTTTTCAATATATCCTGAGTATGTGTCAAACACTGCAGGTGCCTTCAATTTGGTGGGATGTGGGCAACAGTTTATTGGCCTGCAAGGGGGTCTCTAAATTATAGATGCTAGTTTGCATGGAATAGAACGGGCATGCTTGGACTAAAACTGGCTTTGGATGCACTGGTGGCATACTGGCCAAAATGTGCCCGATCTGATCAATATAGTCCCTACCACCAGCAGGGAATGCTGCACGTGGCGTAGGTATGACTAAGGCTGATAATTTAGCTCACACCTTTATATCTCACTAAAAAGCATTAAACTGAAGTCATGGTTGACTAAAGTGATGATCGCTGGCAGAGAGGAATATCTTTGGGGCCCATCCAGTGATGACCATGGCATACGGAAGATTCTAATTTGTCATGCAAGAGAAATAAATGGTAAAGAGCATCAGGGAAGGGAAGGGAAGTCTGTGAAACTTAGAGAAGGGGGAAGAATATAATAGATCTAAAGGAAGGTTGCCTGACCCTGTGGTTTGGTTGACGAATACATACAGGGAAATGAAGATATTGCCTTGATAATAAATAAAAGGGCTAAAACATATTGCAGAAAGTATGAATTGGTGTCATCTAGGTTGTTGTAGGTATGTATGAAATTAGGAATCCACTGATAGCTGCAAGTTGCACTTTGGTGAATGGAAGAACCACATATGAGTTTTAGGAAAAAATGTACAACTTTCTGAATGAATGCAATCCAGAAATTATTCTCATAAATAACCTGAATAAATGGGTGTGAACAAGACAAGACAATGCCCCAAAAAGTGATTGGGCCATTTAGAGATCCAATAATGAATGAGATTAGTGGCATTTAAGTATCTGCTTAGAAAATGGTCAATTTGTTCTGAATGCATGATTTAAGCATAAATCTCTTCATATGAGAGGATGAATTAAGCTGATGAAAGATTGAATTAAGGAGGGAAAAAGGTTACTGACAGATTCTGACAGACCATGTTTTGCTAAAGTCAAGGGTAGATTTGAGAGAAAAATGGATATGGAAGACACAGTAGAACAGCTGCAGGAAAAGAAAGTATGAATCTTGCATGGACACAGTATTAGAAAATAGATCAATCTCCCAACAGAATAAATGGAAAATGGCTGTAAGAGGAAATGGAAGCTGTGTCCTAGAGAAAATTCAGTTACATTAATTGGAAATATGAAAAATAACATTTGTTGAAATGATAAAGTAAAAGAGGATGAGGATGGCAAAAAAATGCATCAGAGAATGATTGCTGCAAAAAAAGAGGATAAGAAAAAGATACTGTATAATGTGTTTAGAGAAAAAAAGATAGTTGCAAAGAATGTCATCAAAACCAGCTACAATCACTTAAGAGACAAGCATGAAAATTCAGACCAATTTTGATTTATGTCAAGAGAAACATAAAAGTAACATGAATGTGGTGGGAATGGGTGCTTCAGAACTATATGTGGAAAAATAAAAAGAGATGGGATAAAAATGAATGGATGTGAATTGATCACAAAAGTAAGTGAACAGTATGAAAGAATTACATTGAGGCGGTTTGATCATATCAAGAAAATTAATGAGAACTGAATTATGGAACAAATATATAAAAGCAGAGTGAATAGGCAGAGAGGAAAAGGAAGACTGAGAAAGTTGGGGTTGGATTAAGTGCAATGTATGCTACAGTGGTTAAAAGTGGTAGAAACAAGGTGGTTTGGAAGAATAGAAAGTGTGGATGTCATGGGAGGCGTGGGCAAAGAGGGTAAACGAGAAAAAGTTCATCATGGTGTCAACTTTGTCCGTTTTGTACTTGCATCACAATGTCATACACAAGTACATAAGAGGTGATGTCACAATGCACATTTCATCATTTTGATAAAATCTAAACTTGCTGCAGACGCTCATGATAGAAATGCCTGGATAGAAATACCTGGAGAGGTTTAGGTATAAATAGGTGTTGGTGTAAACTAGATGCAACTGTATTTCCTTTTCTTCTCTAATGCCTTTATTTCTTCAATTTATGACTTCTTCCTCCATTTCTGCACTTGGCACAAGGTTGCTTACCTCAAAAAGGAATACATGTTGGATATATATGTATGTGTGTAGGCCTGCCTGTCATATAAATTAAATTTGTCTAATAATCACTTGTTATTTTCTAACAATATTGCAAGTACCCTAATTTGTTTTCCTATATTGTTTTATAGTTTAAAAGTATCAACTTTAATCTAAAGTCTACTGTGTTTCTATTTTAGGTGAAAGCAGCCTCCAAATACGTGGATGTGCCTGTAAGCTTTATTTCAATATAGCACTCTTTTTCTTCCTCCCACCCTCTTTGTAATGGAAGTGATGCCTCTCTGCAATGATGACAGCGATTGGCTGTCGTCTCAGTCGATGATGATAATGGGGCTTTCCATCAAAAACTTAAGAGAGCTGATCCTTTTTGGATCTTTCTCGGTGATCTTTGGGAAGTCTGCTTTCATGGAACTCTATCAAATAAAACATGTGTTGAAAATAAATGTTATGCAGTGAAAACTATGGAACAAACATTGGGAAAATTTGCAATGTCTTCCATTATAATTATATACCCAGTCACTTTGTAAATTATCTGCCCCAGATCACAAAACATGATTACTCCTCTTTGAGATGTGGAATGTAGGAATGGCTTTTAAGTATGAATTGGCAGCAACCTGACCTTTTTGCTGAACAGACACCTCAAGAAGGAGATCAGAGTAAGCAAAGCTTCTAATAGAGCAGTCCTAGGGACTGCAGAAAATTCCTGCTAGATGAAATAGGAGCAACCAACATCTTCAAATGGTGAAGGTTTCAAAGGCTGGTGTGAGAGGCAGGTATATATGGGATCAGCCTAGAGAAAAAGGCATGTGAGGTCAAAGAAGGAAAGAGGGAAGCAGTTCTGCATTTCTGATGGAGGAACATTACTATGTAAAAATCAAGGCAGAGGATAGGAATGCAGATGAGGAAATCCTCAAACTCCTAACAAGGAACGACAGCTCAATTAGTCTTTTAAAACCAGAAAAACTGGCACTAGATCAATTCTCATTGTTATTACTGGGTACAAATCTGATGGGCCTCTTTCTTTACGAGGAGGATTCTTTCGGTCTGTGCCCTTTATTCCAGGAATGACCAATTGGAGAACCCCTAAAATACAGTAAAGTCTGACATAACATTGTTTGAAATGAATGAGAGCTCTACACCAGAATCCAGACTAGTATGTGCTCAAATGTTTAAATTAGTAGACAAGCAAACCTAGAATTAGCGGGCTGAAACATACTTCATTATTTGATTATGTAACAGTTTGTTTTGCTGCTCCACAACTTAATAGCAAATTATTATTGTTACTATTATTATTATTACTTTATTTTTATTTATTTATCAATCACATTTCTATCCCATCACTTTCAAAAGACTGTTGGCAGCTTGCACAGTATATAAAACCCAATGAAACATCCATGTTATAAGATTCCATATGAACAATAACAATAGCACTTTAGTATTATTATTATAATTAATTTATGAACTGTTACAAAGCCGCAGTACAGATCAAAAGAAAGCATAAGAGTTACAAAATTCCATCCAATAAAGTTAATGCACAACTTAATCATCAATCCAGTAAATTGAATATTTGTAACTAAGACAAGACAAACACAACATCCATACATATTGAAAGGAATGCACTACAATACTGCAGAGTCTGTAATCAATTCAGAGCCAATGCAGCCTAAAAACTACCTATCTTAATGAGGATAGAATGAAATAACCTTTTTAAAGGCTGTCTAACTTTCCCAGAGGCAAAGCGGAAAAGGGAGTTGATTCCAAACTTGCTGGGCCAACTCCACAGCCTGGAGACTGAGACGTAGGAGAATGTAAACAGAAAGACAATGATGCCTAGAGAGATCTGAGGAACAAGCAAGGTTGTATGGAGAAATAGGGCCAGATTGTAATGGTATGTGAGAAAGACCTTGGGAGACTGGGTGAAGAGATGCCGCCAAGGGAACGGTCAGATGAGAGACATCACAGCCCACAGCTGGATAGTGTGTGGGGCAGGAGGCTCAGAAGAGACACTCCCTAGTTTCTCAGGCTGTGAAGAAAATAGATAGATAGAATTGTACTTTGATGTTGGCCTCATGGGGTAAACCAGTTAGGAATCACAACCAGTCAAGCTAATTCTACTTTATTGTAGAGCTACATTGACAGTATCTTGCAAGTCTGAAAGTACAATTCTCCCCCCCCCCCCCCCGGTCTCCTTTATAGGCTGAGAAACTAGGGAGGGTCTCTTCTGAGCCTCTTGCCCTGCCCACTATCCAGCTGCAGACTATGCGTCTCTCATCTGACCGTTCCCTTGGCAGCATCTTCGCCCAGTCCCCCAAGGTCTTTCCCACATGCCATTACACAGACTGATCCTCTGAGGATTGTAACCGGAGGGCCCCAAGTACAAAGCCCATAGTTTGACCTGGGCTGTGCTCCAAATAGGGAGCCAGTGAAGAGTCCTGCAATGTAACAAAACATAAGAACATATGACATACAGTAATAAATTATCTTGAATGTGTTAACTGGTCATTTTAATGTTTATTTTTCTAAATGTTGAACAGCCTTTTAACTTTAAGGAGGAAATCATTTTTGAGGGGAAAACGGTGGGTGGTAGATAAGTGATATCTACATCAAAGACCATCTTGAAGACCTTTCTGCAAAATAACTTTATTATTCCTTTTTTAAAAAGGTAAATGGTGCTGCAGCCCGTTATTTAGAGCTTGGATTAGAATGAAAAGAGTCCTCAAAGATCTCAGGCAAAGCACTCTGCATATCAGAAATTAACATTTAAATTAAGTTAAAGTGCAAGTTAAATTAAGTTTAAGTTGGAATCAGGGATTATGACTGTTAAAGCAGGAGACAATTGCAAGCGTTTGATTTTGAGGATTTACAGATAAGAGCCCCTGTTCTAAATTTTCGTTTCCAAATTGTGTACATATATCCATATTTATTAAGATGTACACAGAAAGTAAAGATAAATTATATAGACAGTGGTTAGGTATGGAATTTCCTTCAATACATCTTTATGGAAAACAATACAGGAAAAAAGTTGAACATATTTTATATGCCTTTATTTTATTTTTTCACATGCCCTAAATGTTTTTTTTTATTGTATAATATTACATATCTGTTCATCCAAAATGTGTCCTGCTCATTCATAAAGTTCAGTGAGATCGTTCTGATATTGCCCTATTTTAGCCTCACAACCACCCTGTAGAGTAGAGTGAGCCAGAACATGAAGATTCCTAGGGCCTCCACTGAATATTACGACAAAGCAAAGTTCAGCAGCCATTTTCCTCTGCTTCGAACTCAACTCTCCTCCTACCACAATGCATTAGTACTGGGCAGGGTACCTCTTGCAGAAAAAGTCATCTTAACAATTGCTTTTCATACAAGGAAGGAAAGGAGGAAGGAGGAAAAATACCAGAATACTTTAGCTGAGGCACATTAAAATTGCATTTCCAATATTGTCATTTTTCTAAACCAGCCAAAGATTTTTTTAAAAAACCATGACAAGAAAGAGCTGTAAATTCTTCCTATGAGATCAGAAGTCCTCTCCTCCTTTATGTATATACGCAAATGCAGAAATGTCATCCTTACAGAGGAAGACAAGAAGAAAGCAGCAGAGGATCTGAATTACCTAGTGCAGTGTTGTCCAAACTTGGCCACTTTAAGATGAGTGGACTTCAACTCCCAGAATTCCCCAGCCAGCCATGGGTGGCTGGGGAATTCTGGGAGTTGAAGTCCACTCATCTTAAAGTGGCCAAGCTTGGACAACACTGACCTAGTGGGAAACCAAAGGATGGTTTTCTATCTTGTTTCACTGGGAGATCATTACCTCCTTGGATTTACAGTATCTTTAGGTTAGCCGTGCCATTCCGTTTCACCCTATGAATTGCCAGTATTATTAATGAGAAGCTATTCCCCCCCCAACACACACACACACACACACATGCACACACTTAGCAGAAAGAAGCAAGCTGCAGCCAGAAAGATTTGGGCATTGCGATCTAGGCAAAAGCTTTGCTCTTATACCAACAAGCTAACAATCCTCTTGTCTAATTCTGGAAAGCTGGTTGTTTAGAAATAGACAGTTGCAGTAGTGATCTATTTTATTACATGATAACCTTGGTGCAATTCGCTCACTGGAAATTGCCTTGAAACATATCACCATCATATTGTATATTGTTCTCATCGTTGGGTTGTTTTTTTTTTAAATTAATACCTTGTCATTGTTTCAGTAGGTGTTAAAAATGTTACTGGCATCTCTAGAGCCAGTCATTGCCCTTTGCTTGATAATTGTATTTCTGTGTTTATACACACACACACACACACACACGCACACGCACATGTGCATGCGTGCACACGCACACACAGACAGACACAGACCTTCCTACTGCTTCTCAAACTTCCTCATTTTCACCCGGGAAATGGGTGTTAACTAACTTCAATTTACAGTGGATGACAATCACATCTCATAGAGAAATGATACTTTGTGATCTGCAGTAAAAGACAGTAATAAAAGTAATGACACCCATTATTAAGAAACTTCCCATGTGCCACCAACATTTAAGATTTGTGTGGCAGCTTTTATAATGACTCTTATTTTAGCATTTTAATGGGTTTCCTTTGAGAGAAGTTTGATTCCATTATATCAAAGCGTGTGAACTTACTTAGTGATTGTTTTCTCCCAAATTATTTCCACTCTTTGCTTCTGGTGAGCATAACACGAACTGTATCATAATCTTCACATATCTTGCAAGCTTTGTAAATTCAAGTTTAAGGGAATTTGGTATGTTACAGCCACACGGGAACAGTAGGAGATTAACGGAGCAGTTTTATACTTGCTTACTCAAAAGGAAATCTTGCCCACATGTAAGGTTGCAAATTCATTAGAAATACATTTAGGGTACAGTCCAACCCAAATTAGCTAGAATTAAAGGTTTGTTATCTTTAATGGGTTAAAGCTAGGTATCTCATTTCCATCAGCAACAATACACTGGCAACCTATATTTATCACTTGACTGCAGTTTTTGACAGGTAGAAAATAGATTTTGAAAAGATTAAAATACAAAGATTACCCCAAATGATTTTTTCTTTTTAAATATATGGGTTTGATTGGGTATTCAAAGAT
This sequence comes from Liasis olivaceus, assembly GCA_030867105.1. Classification (NCBI taxonomy): domain Eukaryota; kingdom Metazoa; phylum Chordata; class Lepidosauria; order Squamata; family Pythonidae; genus Liasis; species Liasis olivaceus. The sequence goes on along the minus strand of CM061348.1, from coordinate 24,575,541 downwards.
GAAAAAAATATATATTTCAAGAACCTTTGGAACGTTAGGTCAGAGTAGTTCTGAGGGTTCCCTTTTTATTATTGTAGTAGTGGGGATTTTCTTAGAGAAGATTATTCTAGAGAAGTAAGAGAAGAAGCGATATGGGTTGTTGTTGTGCTAATTAGGTCAAGAAGAGAAGGAAAGAGTGAGAAAGAGATCCAGATCTTGTGCTAGGCAAACCAGCACTTAGGTGCTTCAGCTACCTACTGTACATAGCCCAAAGATTTTGCTGATGTCCAAATAAGTCACAACTTGTCAACTAGAATAGGTTCCTCGGCCATAATGTGAAGGGAAATAGAAGAGGGAGAACTAGAGAGAACAATTCTCACCACTGAATAAACAGACTGTCTTGGAAAGATGCCACGTTCATGCTTCCTCCCTCCCTTTTTCCTTTTTAATTTCCTCTCCACCCCACTCTTTTTCTTCATACAGAAACCAGGGATGGACGTTGCTGATGCCTACGTGACCTTCGTTCGCCATTCTCAGGACATTCTGCGTGATAAGGTCAATGAGGAGATGTATATAGAAAGGTTATTTGATGTAAGTAAATGCCCCCTCCGTCTTGGAGATCCAAGACAGAGCACCTGCAAAATGTGACAAAATGAGACAGGAGGATAAGTCACATTTTGAGAGAAATGATTAATGATAGTATTTTTTTTTCTTTTTGTTGTTCTCTTTTTGTTTTTGAAGGAAATTTCTGTTACCTCTTCTTCTGATTGATATTCAACCTATCTGCTACCTGTCTGCTCTAATGCCTTACTCCAAGCCCCTTTGACTTACTTTCCCTCTGTTTAGATTTTAGAATAAGAGCACATTCAATCAATGCTTATCACTCTGTCATTAGAATGTATTAGTCATTTTTCTTAGCCTTCAAGTCTTGTTTCCAAATTGTGAGAGAAGGTGAATGCTCAAAAAAAGTGAATTTGTGATCTGATTTCAGGTAAAACCCGTTGCTGAAGGACCGGCAACTTTAAAAATAATTTGACCAATTTTTTTTCAAAATTTAAAAATGAACATGAATTAGTAGTAGTAGTAGTAATATTCTTATTAATACAGACAGTTGTGTTTTTGAATACAGTTATATGGCTTTCAACTAAAACTTAGTTTGAAAATATTGGAAAGTTTCTGTATCCATTTTCCAACCTGAACATGTAAGGTTAATTTTGATATCAGATGCAATTCCAAATGTGGATAAATTGTGAAAGAGGACTGTAGCGCCCAGTTACTTTAAAGAGTTAACTAAGATTTTATTTTAAAGAGGATGTCATGTATTTCACAGTTTCTTTGCCTTTCTGTTGCTTTTCTTTTCTCTAGAATACATTTTTTGCCCTGGCCGTAATTGTATAGCTAGCATTTCAACTTGCAGCAGGTGCTTCATATTCCTGTTCCAGTCACTTGTTAGGAATGCATGAGTCTCTGTGTTTGTGTGATTGTACAACAGCTTCCTTTGTTTTTGCTCTCCTGCCTCTCAGTGCCCTATGTGTCCTGTCCTCCCCTCTGTTCTGGTATCCCAGCTGGAACACCTTCAGATTTTTCTGGAGGTTTGTTTTACTTGTTCTCTTGCTTACATTGGATTGGAAAGCTTTTTGTCTCCCATGTTCATCATCCCAAACTTTATCAAATTCCTCTTTTGATTGATACTCATCTGTATTCCCATTTTCCTTCCCACCGAAGCCTCTTCCAACTGCATAATTCTCTTTGTTCACTCCTCCTTTCCCTGCAAGATTAAAATGGAACTTATCTCCCATGTCAAATGTTTTATCACATTATATCAAGTGGCATGAATTGGAGTCAAATAATCTTCCTGTGTATATCTACTAGCATGACCCATATCCACCGAGAATGCCTCATTCATGCATAAAGCCCTCCAGAGATTCCTTCCCTCTTAAGAGAATTTAAATGCGAGACGCAAATCACCTTTCCACTCGGCAGCCAGCGACAAACAGCTAGTCCTTTTCTCTCAGTTGCAGATTTGCTAGCACTCTCCCCCTCGCTGCAGAAATTCTTCAGTTAGCAGTACATTTCCAGGGACTGTTCTTTTCAGTGATAACTTTTGCATTGAACACTTTCCAGGGTGTATCCCAGCCAACTACCCTGAACTTCTCAAAAGGAATAAGTGTCTGGAATGTTTCTGTTCAATCGGATCACAATCGATATTCATAATAAGTGCCTTGGACACCATTTATAGAGGAAAATAAAGGCTATTTAATAAATGTGTTTTTATCTAGGCACCATCTTGGCAGAACAGGAACTGTATAACAAAAAGCCATCTGAAGCAGATCTATAAGCCATACAGTCCCCATAGGCATGGGTATACATGGGATACAACCTGGGTTAGAGCCACAACTTGTGTCTCATTTGAGGAACATTTCCCAAAAGTGGTAAGACAGAGAAAAGGAACCTGTGGCTCTTGAAATGTTTTTAGGGATGTCTGCAGGGAGGGGGGTCAAAAAAGTCAAGGTGGAAGCGATAACCAGGTAATCAAAGCCCCACCCTTTTTCATACATTGTAAAAAGAGGTTGGACTTTTGATTGCATGGTTGGGGCCAACATCTTGACTTTTTTGACCCCCTCTCTGCGGACACCTCTGAATACTGTTGAATGAAAACTCCCAACTGCCCCATTATGGCCAATGGTGAGCATCACTGAGAGCTTTATTTTAAGCTCCATTGTAAGGGCTTGACTCTACTACGGAGAACCATGCATGTAATATTCTTAATGTTCCTTTTTGTGAACCAACACCTTGCCCATTCAGGTCCTTGCTTGATTTTTAATCCAAAAACATCCATCATAGCCCAAGCCTTAATGACAGAGGGAGCAGTTTCCTGCAAAAATGATGAGGTCTTTGTGCTCAAAAGACCAAAACCCATAGTTTTTCCTCAGACACATCATGATGATGCCTGGTCTACAGAAATATAATGCAAATCCCAGTGCTTCATCATTTTCCAGCCACCATCTTATTTGAGAAGGGATGACTAACCATTAAATTCCTGCTTTCATGGTAAACTGGTTTCATACGGCTTTTGGCTGTTGCTATTTGAGATGACATGAGCATTTTCACCTTCGACTTTCACAGGATACAAGAACTCATTCTTCCCTTGATATCCTAAAGCAGACTTTCCCAAAACCTAGCCCTGTCCAGATATTTGGCCTACGAGATCCACCAATGCCTGCTGGGTGACAAATGATCAAAAATCTGGAGGGGATCAAGTTGGATCAAGCCATTCTAACGCCTATGAACCTGGCCACTTGGCAAGGTTGGCTTGGCTTGCGTCAGGTTCAGAAATGCCAAAACAACCAACAAATGCTTGCTCTCTCTTCTCGTTGTAAACAGTGCTACTGTATATCCGTTTGATTCTTTCCCTTTCCTGCCTGAAATACTCACTTTTTAATATGGCATTTTATTAATACTGTTGTTAATATATTTACAGAACTGCTAATTTTGTGGGGGGGAGAGTCTTTTATTCCTAAAATCATCCATTTTATACTGCTTAATGCTCATTACCTTTATAAAGCCTTATCCCCATGGGTTAAAATAGCAGAATTATTCTCTTTGAGGAATATTAGAGTCTGCAGGAGAGTATCTGAATATTACTGTGGAGTCCACATTTTAATCACCTTTATTCTGTAATGTAATCAAATTTATTATGGAAAAAAAGCCATCAACATTTTTCAAAATTTTGCTTCAGGTTACTGGGGGACATTGTCTGTGAAGGTCTGCAATGAGCATCTAATAAGGCTCATTTTATTTTCCAAGAGCTGTTTATGGTAATACACCGATTTCTTTCTTATCCATTAAAATGCTGGCCACAAAGAAGGAGCAAGGACCATTAGCAATGAGAAAGAAAGGATCATTTATAATATACTCGGTTTGGCGCTAGATATGTCCATCCACATATTTATATGTTACTTCTGAAATTGCCTTGAGAATATATTATCAGTGTATTCCCTGATAAAAGTAACAGGCTATTTTAAGTTATGTAAGGTAGTTTAACCTCTTCCATTATCTAGATAAACAGGAACTCTGATCTCATATAGCAGCTAATGAATCCCACTGTCTTATCAAGACCTTATCTTAAATCAGGTCCTGTAACTTTACATAAATGGGAAGGTAGTCCAGATTTGGAACAGCTGCAATTTCTTTGTGGTCCATTAGGAATTTTGGCATCTACCGATGAAACCTGGAGATGGGGGAGAAAAATATAATCATGATACCAGTCTTGGATCTTAGCTGAACATCAAGATTGAGAGCCTAATATACTTTCTCCAGTATGAACTGAATTCTAAGCATTCAAAACATATTTGTTCATATCTGATGATCTCAGATTTCCATCAAGCATTGGTTCGCCCCCTTCCTATCCTTCTTCCTATCAGCCAGTCAGATTCAGAAGAAACATTTTTTATTTTTATTTTTTTTACAAATTGTCTACAATCCTGCTTTGTAAGTCAGATTATACCCTGTTTGGCAGCCCTGGTTGATAAAGCAGAGCTTAAAGCAGAAAATCCTGATCCAGGAATTATGGAGGCTGTGTTTCAATAAACCAGGGAGACTTTCACACAAGCTCTAAAACACACAGTGGGTAAGAAAGCAAAGGCTGTTCAATCTGGTCCCTTATTCGTACAACAGTAAACCAATGTAGACTGGGACAGTTTTGAACTATAGTATGGAGTGTATACCATTATAGGCATCTTTTGTCTTTTTTTATAAAGCTCTTAATACAATAATAAATTGCCTGCTTTATAAATAAATCATAATGGTCACCATATGCACAGAAAATAGAACAATAGTTCTCAATTTTTTTTCAACATCCTTCTTTAATTACAGGCCTATATTTACTATATTTTTGTACTTTACAATTTATTCAGTTGAAATGCTATCTTCCTATTCTATGGAGAAATCCATGAAGTAACACATTTCTAGCACATACTTTCATGCACCGTGGGAATAATCAGGTCACAGATCTAAAACACAAGTACTTGTTTCCCAGTGATCTGTGAAGCTATATTATTGTAATCATTATTATTTCTGATTCATACGTAACATGTGTAATTGTTTGGCATAGTTTGCTATGTGAATCGACTCATTTGGTTTTAAGGCTACGTGCAAAACAAGCTGCTGTCGTTGCTGTGAAAAAATGGATTTTAAAATATCCTTCCTTAACATATATGAATGTACACCCTAGTGTTCATACTGCAAGGAGTAGTGATTGATAGAGAGCCAATTTGGTGTAGTGGTTAAGGCACCAAGCTAGAAAC